>OY728130.1:217085049-219485049 GCA_963277665.1 Viscum album | reverse complement strand
CCAATGTGTCTATGCAATGTGTGAGAATAAATACTCAGTAAAAATACATCAATGATTTCTCAACATAGTAGTGATGTAACATGCATATGCTTAAACATTTCAATAGAGTCAAATATAAATATGAAAAAATAAATTTCATATTCAACAAGAGAAATTATAGTAACAATTAAAATATAAACAAATAAGTCGAAAAATATCAACTAAAATTAATGACCCCATATTCTAGAAGGGTCCAAATTTTTATACCAACTTCAATCCTTAGATTGGAATATGAAACATAAATTAGTGACATCACCCTTGGGAAGGAATTTATATCATTTTTAATAAGTCTCACATGTATTCATATACAGAACACATTTGAGTATATGTGTGAAAAAAGTTTAGAACCTAGAGACTCATCCTTTGTAAATTAATTAGGCCTATCTTCTTAGGGAAATATTATAACATAGCTTAGGATATAATAGACTAGTTATAATTAGTTATGGGACTATGATCCCATTTTGACCCCATCATCATATAGATATAGTCAGGCTATAATATCGTATATAGAAATTTTAACATGTAAATCACTAAACAGTGAAATTTCCGAAGAAATATATAACAATAATATAAAATACCCATGAAATACAAATGAAATTAATAAAATCAACAATGATCCTATAGAAGAAGTTTTATACGTACCTAAAACAACATTAAAATTTATATCACTTTTATGATCCATAAAATAAAGGAAAAATATGATTGATACACTAATATAAAAGTAATTATCAATACAGTCCGTTATCAGTTCATAATTTTATGAAAGTAATAAACCTAGAGTACAAGAATAAAAAAATTGTAAACTGGACCAGATATATAATATAACATGTGAGAAATCAAACATGATTGATATATATGAGTAAAAACATGGATATTAAATACTAGACTCACAAGACATACTAGGAGGGTAATAATATTAGTGGAGGGTATTTAATTATGAATTTTTTTGAGAAGATATACACTAAAAGAAAATGGTTCTAAACTAATGTATACTAGTGATAATTCTTGAGAAAAAATGAGATAGATATAACCTATAAAAAGGGGTTAAAATTTAATATTATGGGTGAGGTTCAAGGCCCTCATATATGTACTAATCCAAATATTAGGGTTTAAAAATAACACATGATACAACTAGGCATAATTTAAAACCATATTTTAAAGAGTATAAATGAAATCCCCTAATGTTTTTTGTAAAACCATTTAGATAGTAATGAAAAGTGGAAATAAAATAAATTTTTTTATAATATTTTTCTAGAATATACCATTTTCATATTTTTTAATTAAATTTATTAAACTTTTGAACCCTTATGAAAACTAGGAATATTATTATGCATCAATTTTAGGTGGATACTAAAAAAATTATGACATATATGTTAAATAAATTTATCTTGACTCATAAACCCAATGTCCACATCCCCACCAAATCACTCAATTAACCATAGGTTAAGTGTGGATCCCTGGATTATATCTCTATTAGGTTCATGTTAGGGTAGGTTATTCTGATAACGGAGGAAGTTAAAGGCTCAAATATGTTCCCTTAAATGTGTAGTAAAACAAATATAGATAAATTGAAGGAAGGACTCACAGCCTATAGGCTGTCCTCAAGGTTATCAGATTATAACAACTTACCAATGATCTATAATTCAGTCCATATGTATCATGATGTTAAAATTTTAACACCTCTTGAGAAAATGGATTTGTGGTATGACCTAAGAATGTGTAACCTAACTGAAATATCATTGGAATCAAAATAACATGGGACAAGACTTGTAAGGAATCCGGAAGTCACATTTATATTAAATAAAAATTAATTGTGTATTTAAGAGAGAAAATATTTTCATTAAATAGTGAAAAGAAAACCTCATTAATTTTTTTTACAACATCATATAAAATATATGAATTAAAACCACTCATTGATATATATAATATATTTGGTAATATTATTTATTAATTTAATAAAAAAATATTTGTATACACACTTTTGGATTAACCCTATAATCATTCTATATGGCAAGACGAACTACAATTACATTATCCATAATGAATCTCCAATCATACCCCAACTACACTATAAAATACCATTTGAATAAGTAAATAATATCCCATAAATAGAGAAACCTAAGATCAAAATCACCATTATCTGATAATAAGAAAATGTTAAGGGGAACCTGGAAGATAACTCTTAAAATTCTTCCATTTATAAAAATATCAAAATCCTCAATTGAATCCATATATAATATCCATTTATTTCACTCTAAAATATGAACATACCAATAATAAATCCTATCTACATCACATGATAAATAATAATGATGATTAGATGGAAATCAAAAAATGTAATCCTTATTTAACAAATAAGACAGAGAGATTTAGACTTTGAGGGGACTTCAAAATGATTTGAAGAAATAATTACTCGAAATATATATCAAAAGTATAAGAAATCATATTTAAAGATAAGTAGAGTGAATATGAGATGATAAGAATACCTATTATGTTGAATCGACATGAATAACCCCATTAGAAATTTCTTGATATGTGTTTAAGAATATGGGTGAAGTAAAGAGATGATATGAACCTACTATAGAGTGTGTATAGGGTAGATTAAGTACAATTTGAAGGCCAATTTTATGTATTTAAGACGGGAATGGGGAAATTATATATTTTACCTACCTTTTAATAAATCTTCTTAAATTCCTCTGAATCATTCGTGGGAGTCCAGTAAAACTATGGTGGGAGTCTAATGAGCCCCTTGAGCCTCCATTAGACGTATTTTGGAGTCCATAAAATCTTAGGTAGTATCCTAATACCAATACCACTTGGATTTTTCTCTCTCCAAAATGCATAAAACTGAACTCATACTCCCAAACATCAATACAAAACTCGAAAAATGCATAAAAGCTCTTAAAATTTATCATTGAATATCGAATAAATAATTCTTTGTATTCCAATAGTAAATTAACCCTCAATCAGCATAAAAATTCTAACTATATGTCACATTAATTGTAAGAATATTATTATTATGACCATAGTAACACCCTAATCATAGTATTTTAGACATTGGACATTATAACCACCACACCATAAGATTTTTCATCCTAAAAATGTCATTGAAGATTTTTACCAAATGTTAAAATACCCGTAAGTCATCAACACCCAATATATACATCCATTAAACCCAAACACACAACTTTAAAAATCCATAACATGTCATAATGGAAACAAAATTCTGAAACCAAAATTACTGAACCAATATTACATCATCTGTATATGACTCGAAATACACCTCAATACATATCTAAAAAATCTATATCATTTATAATATATATCTATCAAATATAAAAAAAATCAATTATATAAACCAATATATCAAAAACACTAAAATATCACTGAATTCTAATAGTTAAAATACATGTTGATAACTAACACTCCAAAATAACTTCAAAATTAACAATCTTACTTCCAATATGTGGATCTTAAAAACAAATAGAGAGACTAAAATGATTTGAGATATATATAATAAGGGAATTACAAACAAATTATGATACTCTAAATAATACTAAACAGTTGAGAAAATATGATGAGAATAGTCCCCACCGTAGGATGTTTTTGGGACTTTCTAATCCTAACGTATCATGCATTTCATTATTTTCAAAATAGAAAATTTTATCCAGGAGAAAAATATACTATATTTTAGAATCCATATAACTACTTTTTTTTATAAAAATACATTATTTTAATTAAATAATCTAAAAATAAAACTTCCTTTTATGTAAACACACTACCATGTTTTCATTTTTAAGGAAGCTTTAAAAAGGTATATTATAAGTCAGATACATATGAAGTTCCATGTCATTTTAAAACAAAAAAAAATACATTTAAAATGTTCCTCTTGAAAACAAAATGCAAATTTTAAAAATATAAATTATTTAAGACATATTTAGATTAAGTCACTTTCATTTGTAGATAAAACATAATATTATATAAAATCTTTATTTACTCAATAACACTAATTTAATCCTCATAGTTACTTATACCAAATATTATATGTTCCTCATGAAAACGAATAGTTCAGTAACTAGAAAGTGTGAATTCATACTTTACAAATATAATCCTAGCATCAAATCAATAAAAATGGTATAAAATACATATTCAATAGCTAAATATCTATGTTCTTGATAGCATACAAAAATTTTACCTCAAAATGGTTTCTAAAACACATAATATAAAATATAAATAAAATATTTTGTGTGATTTCCAATGAAATATAGACTATAATAAAGTCATGATCAATAGTTAAATATAATAAAAAATATATTCCACTATTAATAATTTAGTGTCAAAATGGAAAATAGAGAGTATAATATAGAGTGGAAAATTAAACAAAAAACTACCTATCAATAAGAGTAAGAAATTCAATTTCAGTTGGGGAACAAACTGGTGATTCATATTAATCTAATCATTGTCAATATATATATAAAAATATAAGGAAACACCATATATTTATATTTTATATTTTCATTGATACAAACTGAGTTGGTTCCTATAATATATGATAATCACACGTAATGATGTTCTATAACATGAAATTCTACATGTGCCTACATATAGATACATAACGTGATACATAAACAAAAAGAGAAGTCGAGTCATAGTAAAAAACTATTTGTACGTCTCATGATTCTTTATATATTTCTCGAGATAAGAAATAAAATCCTCACTTAAGCCTGTAGTGGGTAATTATTTCCAGAAAGTCCCCTGATAGATTGATATTCCACCATAAAGAGGTTCATGATTTCTTTTTTATTTATTATGTTTCATGTCCCAATAGTCCTAGCTCCCATATAAGAAATTTAAATAATACATTTGATCCCAATACCACTATGGTACTATATTGTATCACCCATATCCCATAAAACTATATGACACCTAGGTTAGAGTTTTATTACCAAGAGCACTCTCGGATCACAAATGGGTGGAAAATAGCACCACACATTTGGGTATGTAGATAAGAAATTTGTGACCTAATTTTCTATATAAATAATTGATGGATAATCTCTACTAGAAATCTAGTATGAGTATTCCAAAATTAGTATGATCTAAAAAGAAAAAAAACTATCCAAATAGGTCATTATAATGCTAAAAGTACATAACAAATCACAAAATTCTAAATTGTGGCATTCCAGACAAAAGGTATATGTCACATGTCAAACAAAGTATTCCATTTTATTAGTGAATAATAAAATCATAATAATATAGGTGAAACTGAAAATAGAATAGGAGATGAACCAAAAATAACATCCCATCACCATTAATAGTTCTAAATGCAATGTGGAAACTAATCCTGCTTCCATGATAGATATAACACCCAGAAATTTTTAAAAGGAAATTATGTTTAACAGTATACATGATAAACAATTCTAGCCTGAATGAACCATGATTATTTAAATATGATCGTTATAACCAACAATTAAATTGGATGATATGAATTGGTGTGACTACATTATGATATATATATATATATATCAAGGTCTTACAAAATATAAATGCATTGTTAAATTCTTATTAAACAAGGACACAATTTTTAATAAAGGTATTTTATTCTTATAAGAATATTTTTCCTTAAAAAATGACTTATTTATTTTTTTGGAGAAAATATTATAAATAATTTAATAAACATATATAAATTTTATTTTATAAAATTGAAATTAATTATTTAAAATGGGTTATTAAAATTAACTTATAGTGAAATTTTAGGATTTTCTTAAATTGATTGATTTTTGAGTAAATAGTAAAAATTATTAAATTGTCAAATATTGTCTCTTATTTTCATTAAATAAAGTAATTTTAAAGTAACGTTATATTTTTGAATTAGTATAATAGTTTCATATAAACCATTTTATTTATAATTTTATAGTTAATTTTATTTTAATCATCAATTTTCAATATTTTCAGTATGTGTATTTTAATTTTTAAAACAGTGTTTTCTGAAAATTGTTTTTAACTGTATAAAGTTTATCATAATGAATTATTTAAAATAGAAAATAATTTAGAATTATTGAAGTCAAATTTATATATTATATATATATATTTATATGAATTGAAATTCATATAATGTTGACTGCAACCGATAGTGTAAATATAAGTTCATTTACTTTTTGAGAAATGCATTTTCATGAAATCTATTTTTCCTCACATACTATGGATATAGTTTTAAATTAAATTATTCCACATTTTAAAAAGTAATTGTAAAAAATATATTCTATATATTTAATTAGTGAGACCAATTTGGTAAATAGACACTGTTGTTTTTTTCAAATTATGAATAACAACCATAGTAAATATTTGTCTTTATATTATGGGTAAATCAGGTAATTATGTTTAAAATAATATTAGAAGAACTAAACATTGACCCTATTACTTTAATTTATCCTATTGAATGAGTGGAATTATTCCATTTCTATCCAATTATCAAATATATGTCCACCTGATTCTATATTTCTTGATTTTGACATGTATAATATATAAGTAAAATATAAAGAAAAACATGTCAAATTCTTTTTTTATATGTTTAATATTTTGTGGCTCGGATAATGAAACTAGGTTTAGATATAAATAGTAATTTAGATGATAAATTATTTTTTTATCATGGTAATTTTTTTTAAAATTTTATTAATGATATAATTAACTTAATTTATTGTGCAACACTAATACAACATTTATTAAATTAATATAAAAAAACAAATGGTTTTAATAATATTAAAAGTATAATTTTTTTAAGAAAATTATTGTGTTTCCTGAGCTTTTAGATAAATATAAATTATTATATATGTGTTAAAGGATTAAATTTTAATTCTCTTTTTTGGTTTTTTTCAAAATCAAAATAAATTAATAGTTCCAAAAATAACATTAATGTTATTTTATAAAACATAAAAAATTATTAAATGATTTAAAATTACTAAAAATACTATATTCATCAAATGATTTTTTAATGGTTAAAAATATCAACCATGGTACGTTTATGGGCCAATTTCCCTTTTATATTGTCTATATTGACCCTTAAAGAGTAAAAATAATTATTACAACAATAATCAATAATGAGGGTTTACACGAGTTAAAATGAGAAGATAAGTGTAAAAATATGACATAAAATTGTAAGAATTGTACTATATGATAGGATTTAAACTTAACGTATTATAATATTAAAATTATAGTAGTTTTTATAAAATTTTCATCGAAAATTTAATTATATTAATTTAATATTTTATGAAATTCCAAAAGTGCCCCTCCCCTCACTAATGAATTTGAGCATACTATTATATATTATTCCCACATTAAAATCCTTTTGGTCTGGAAAATACTAGACCAAATACATTTATTAATTATTTTATTATTTCATAGATGAAAATTTTTTATTAGAAAACCCTTGTAGGAAGGCCTTTGGTGAGAACTTAAAAGAGGTTGTGCGAAGCAGCAGTATCATTCTTAATCGATATTTTCTGTTTCAATTCCCCTTCCACAAAAATAAAATATTATTAAAGAATTATTATATAAAACAATAACTATCTAAAATGTATTTGTATGTTTTTATGTTAAAAAAATAGCATATATCCATCTCCTCTCTCATCAAATAGGGAACAAAACCATCATTTGTGCGGACAAAAGACTAACACAACATGAACCAATGTGATTTGTTTTATATCGTGGACTCTCATAGATATTTATAATCATGAATTTGGTGTACATATATGTATGATATTAGTGAAATATTTATTATTATTTAAAATTAATATATTATAAAATTTCTTACATTTCCATCCATAAAAATATGGTAACGTCATTTGTCCACATGGGTGTATTACAACCTCCACAAACACATATGATTCATTGTCTAATATGCAATCTATATATAAGTACATTTAATGAAATAATATTATTTTTAATATATAATTATAATTATAAATTTATAAATTTATTCTATTATTTTTTTTGTTACGATCATTGAAAAATGAAAACATTATTCATCCGTACGTAGGGCCTACCCTCTCCATGATTCTAACATTGTTCATTTTATATAAAAACATTTAATGGTTGGTTTTAAAAGTACAAATGTTGTATACAAATGATAATTACTTTAATATTACTATTCTATATATGATGACATAAAAATAGAATTGCCCTTAGTCAACTTACCAAAGTCCTTATAGACATATAAGATGAATATCATCAAAAGATCTGACACGAACCAAAATTATTATGTAATTGAATATAAGATGATAAAAAAATAAAAATATTGATAAACATGAATTTATTTATTAATAAAGTAAATCATTAATATAAATTTATTTTTCATGAAGATAAAGAATGTATGTGATGAGTCAGACTCAAGGTAACAGATCTCTTTAAACCGTATTTTCCTTCAGGTTATGTCCACCCCCTCTCTCTCTAACTCGTTTTATAACTCTATTTATTGTAATGAAATTATTATAAATTATATTTATATTTCTCTCACATATAATCTTAGAATATTTTCCCTCTATGGTTTGTTACATTTCTTATGATCATTTCTCAAATGTATTATTAAATAAATCTCATTCAATTTTGATATGAGATAAGATTATAAAACCAATTTTTTCCTAGGTTATTCTTATGTTTAGGACATATAATTTATATGCTTTTTGGGGAACACATAATCATGATAATGTTATGATGAGTGTTCCCATATAACAATCCAACAAATTGGGTAATTCTTCTGTCTTATGAGATGTTATGTAAGATATTTAGGGTGTAAAACTAATCTATAATGGGTGTCTTTTCACCATGATATATTGTTTAGAAATTAGGCTTTATTTATGAGTATTTCATGACTTGTGTTTATTTCACATTTTTTATATTTCAATGATATTTTCATGCCATGTTCTCTATGTTATCCTCCCATGTGATTACTCACCATCCTTATCTTTTATGATATCTTGTTATACCTTTGACTCACAGGTTATGTTTTCTTATCATTACATTTCCTTATTGGGATTTTTACATCACCACATTAGTCTATGTGTTCCCCAAGTTATCTGATGTATTTATAGGATGTCAAAATGTATTTAAGAGCTTTTTATGGATTAAAAAATAATGAGACATTATTTTCATGTTGATATTTTATACACTTAGTTGTCCAAATACACATATTCTTTTTATCTTTATTTTTGTATTAATGGGTATTTATGTTACAAATCATTCAATAATATGTCTAAAATATTGCATTTCTATAGTTGGTATTATATAATGGTTTTGGCCTTTATAGGGATTAATACTAGAATACTATCGTGAGAACACTATGGATAAGTCTAAGTATAAGAAAATATCCTCAAATTTTGGTTACGAAAAAAGGTATTGGATTCAAGAAAATTTCATACCTTTCAAGATAATACAAGTGGATGTGGCTCTCGAATAGTTATACTTAAGGGTAATAACCTCAAAAAGGCTGCTTTAGGAATTGACATGAGTATTACCTAGTGCACAATAGAGAGACCTTTCTACAAACTTGGTTTGACACTCATGAGGGATATGCTTTGGAAATTCACAAACTATATGAGAACCATTATATGGAACTTGAAAAAATTGTAAGGTTATAAAACCTAATAAAAAACAGTGCCATGGATAACCTTGATTGAGACCGAGAGACCCATAAGTTATGATACACTTATTTTTTATAAGGTAATCCTTCTACATTTATAATAATCATATTTTTTATGTTAATTTATTATTATCCTATTATGTTATTATTTTTAGTTAATAATGGGAAATAGGAAAAACATTTCCAATAAAAAATGTGATAGGAAATGGTATTATTTCTTTAATTATAAACCAAACCTTATGGGATTTTTAGTTGAGAACTTCATTGAATTACTAGTTCGACTAGATCAGGTTATGAATAATAACTTGAATCATATGGAACTACCTCCTTCCATTAATAAAGTTAATGTTTTAGTTGTGTCTTTTATGTAAAAAAAGTATCATACCTTTAGTGGGTCTTCTAAACCCCTATTTATATAATAATGGAGTAAATCCATTAATAATATCTTATCTATCCTCCAATGCTTACAATAAGAGAAATTTGTGTGGGTTGTTTATCTCAATAATGAGGAATCAGATTAGTGGAAGACATTGATCAAGAACATGATGTCCAAAGAAGATATTGACTCCATAGATTGGAAAGAATTAATGAGAATAATATTAAATCACAATTTTCCACAAATTGTCTATCATAAAATGTAAAGGTATTTATTTATAATAAATATAAAGGAAACAAATTGTGTCAGGGAGTATGCGGAATACATCACAAGGCTTTCACGGTACACCTTATTATTTGTAATCAACATCTAAAGTAAGGTGGAATACTTATTTAGTGGACTAAATTAAAGTATAGAGAAATATTTAGTGATTTTATGCATTGATAGTTATAAATAAAATTTTCATTATTCCATTAAGATTGATATACATACTAAAGAATCATAGTCGTCTGATGGGCTAAGAGATAAAAAGTGTTAAATATAGTATTCATTAGGAGGATCAATGGATATATCCCATAGAGGACATAAACCCCAACATCCCAATTATATAATTTTTGGGAAGGAGTATTCTAGAAGTTATCTGAAGTGAAACAATACATGTTAAAAATGTTGAAAAGAGGGGGATCAGTATAATAAACATTTAAGGGAAAATAAAGAATCTTCCTAATATTAAAAAAGAAAAGAAGGATCAGATATATACTCATCCTATGATATAATATTTTAAAATCACAGAGAACAAGAATTATTAGATAAAATTCCCTAATCTAAGGGTTTTTAAATATAGTCAATCAAAAAAACATCTAAGGCCTATAGAGTAATGAATGTAATATATAGTCACTACAACCAAATTGGATCTAGATAATAATGTATTGATATGAATGCTTGTTATTAATTAAAAAGTAGTGAAAATATTTCTTAATTAAAGTTATGTGAATTCTTTAATATATTGAATATTTACTATAACTATCCAAAAAACACCTCAAAACATGGGGTTGTGTTATCTATGAGAATAAAAAATTGAAAAATGGTTGAATCCAAAGTATATAACTGCTCCCCAGTCATTTGTTTCCCTGAATATTACATAAAATAACATACTACTTTCATTATAATGTTTTGATGATATATTGGAAATGAATTGGGAAACCTTATATAAGTACAACATCAACTTTCAGGAGAGGGAGGAAACTCTTCATATCCCAAGTAATTCTATGATTATATATAAATGTAAGAAAGAGGATCTATATGCCAAGGAACATTATTTTCATGGGTTGATATTATTTCCTTATGAGAAATAATATTTGGACCATTTTTTTTACAAAAATTATATATTGATTCTTGAAAAAATTCTTATAGCGAGGGATTATACAAATATATTCTCTTGATAATTTCTTGGCATTCCTCTTGACTGAGAGGCTGAGTTATCAATTAATATTTTACCTGGATCTCTATCCAAATCAAATAATCCTTATAGAGTGGGCACTATTGAATTGGACTAGTTGAAATTTAAGTTAATAGAGAATATAGAAAATGGTTTTATTTGTTTGAGTACTTAAGTATTATGTGTTTTGGTTGTCTTTGTGAATCTAAAGTATAGTTCAATGTCCCTCTAAATTAATTTTCCAAAACTCAAAAAAATTATGATAATGAACAATTATCCCCTACCATAGATGGAAAACTTTTCAATCAACAATTTGGACCCCAATATTCTTCTAATGTGGTCCTTTTGTTGCGATATCATTAATTAATGGATAAAAAGAAGGATACTCTCAAAACTGCCTTTTGAATAAGGTATGATAATTATGCATTCACTGTGATTACTTCAGGACTCACTAATTCTCAAACAATCTCTATGGACTTAATGAATAGAGTCCTTAGATATTACTATGATTTTTTGGTATTATTTATAGACTAAATTATGATATAATCCAAAATAAAGGAAGAAAATTTTAATATTATACTAAAGACTTTGATAAAGGATAATATATATACAATGTACATTAAATATGAGTTTTATATTAAGTACGTATCATTATTGGGGAATGTTATCACTAAAAGGGATATCTAGGGACCCTTATAAGAATAATGTAATTCAGGAGTGTCCTAGACGCAACATTATACTTTCCCTAAGAAGAGAACTTTTGTGGTATATAGAAATGCTTCCGAGAGTGGTTTGGGTTGTGGAATAAGGGGAAACAAAAAATTAATAACTCAGTTAAACAATAATGAGTATAACTATCCAACAAAAAACCTGGAGTTAGCTAGAGTGATATTTTCCATGAAAATAAGGAAATATTATCTCTATGGGGATAAGTGTGAAATATATATGGATCATAAGAGCCTAATATATATATTCACTCAGAAGAAGATTAATATGAACCCGAGAATATGGTTGGAGATGATCAAAGAATATGATTGGTCAATCCATTACCATCATGGGAAATAAAAAACCCACAGATTATCTAAGTAGAAAGGATTTTTGAATTTATCAACAATGAGTGTTGAGAAGGATCCAATATTTATAGACATGAAGAGAATTTACATGGGAATTTTAATATAAGGAAAATTTTCATTACCTTCTCAAATGATTGTAGAACCATCCCTTCTGGAGAAGATAAAGGATAATCAAAGAGATGATATGAAAATTCATAATAAGGTGGAAGATATAAGAAAAGACAAATCCTAAAAGAGAATAACTAATAAATAAGGCGTTGTAATAATTGGGTCACTTCTATTGTACCATCAAATCACGAGATAATGGAAGAGATGTTGAATAATACACATAGCTTAACCTTATCTTTCCACCCAAGGAGAATGAAGATGTATCAATATCTCTGAGGGGAATACTGGGGAGACAATATAGAGAAGGAGATCAGGAGATATAAAACAATGTGCCTTGTATGATTACAAGTTATGTATTAAAGGAAAATATATAATGAGATTATAAAACCATAACTCATACCTATATGGAAATGGGAAAATATCACTATGTACTTTGTCACTACTCTTCCAAATAAATAAAGAGAAAATAAGGTCATATAGGTTGTGGTGGATCATCTTACAAATACTGATCACCCAATTGAAATTCAAGAGGACCTATGACTTGATAAAATTTTAAGGATATAAATCATATAGGTAGATGAGGATATATAGAACAGAATGATGAATTTTTTAACTATGATTTGATATTTACCTCTATGTTCAAGAAGAGGCTCCAACATTCTCTAAATATAGATTTGACCTTTATTACAAATTATCTGACCCAAACTAATGAATAATATAAGATGAGCACTCTAAAACTACAGTATTTTTTTATAGAATGCTTAATGAACTAAAAATGAGGATGTTATAAACTTATTCCTTTGGATAAGTTATTATACAATAATGAATTTCAATAAATCAAACAAATGTACCCTTATGAATACCGTTTTAGAAGAGATATAGAAAACTTTCATGTTGGGATGAATTTGGTGAAGAAAAGAAATTAGGACCTAAAATAGGCGAGGAAATGGAAGAAATTGTTAATACTTTTTGACAATAAATTCTGGTTTCTCATAGCAGACAGAAGATCTATTCCTACAATTATCGTTGAGAACTAGAGTGTAAGGTCATGGATAATGTGTTTCCCAATATATTTCCATGGAAGAGAGTCATGATATTTTTTAAGATGGGAATTCAAGGAACTAGGTATATTGTCCCTTATGAGATTCTTGATCACATCAAAGTTGTGTCTTTTCTACTATCATTCACACCAACCCTTTCTAAAGTACAAAACAGATTTCATGTATCCCTCTTGAATAAGTTTATATTGGATCCATCAAATGTACTAAATTATAAATTCGTAAAGCTGGAGAATGATATATCATACGAGTAGAAGGTGATGAAGATCATGGAACATAGAGATAAATTTCTATAGAACAAGAAAACTCACATAATTCATGTACTATGACAGAACCATAAATAAGAAGATGAAACCTAGGAACTGGAGAAATCCATGAAGTAGAAGCACCCTCATATATTTCTACCTTAAAATATAATATATACTTTCACGGGATAAATTTATTTTGTGGGGAATATTTTAACAACCTAACATTTTAAAAATAAAACTATATTCTATAGTGTGGAATACATACAACACAGATCCTAGAAAAACCACAATTATATAAATATATCCATTATGTACTATGTATTATCTTAGTGGGTATGAATAAAACTTTATAATTTATTATTATATATATATATATATTTACTACCAAATATAAATTTATTGATATATTCTTATAAAATAGATACTTTTTTTAATAAAAAATTATATTCTTTACAAAAACATTTAAAATAAATTATATATTTTCATGGGAAAATAATATAATTAATTTCTAGAAAATTTATAAATTTTATTTTATAATATGTATGTAATTTTTTAAATAAACTTATAAAAATTAAGATAAGGTGAAATGTTTTTATTTTTTTTTGAAATAATTAGTTTTTTAATGATTAATGAAGATTATGGATTTTCCAAATAATGTCATTTATTTTTCTTAAAGCAAGAAATGTTAAGGTATGATAATATTAATGATTTGTACTTAAAATAACATATGAAAAATCTAATTTTGAATTATCTAATGAATTTCCTTTTAATTACAATTTTTTATTATCTTGGTATATGTTTGTTTTTATGCTTAAAAACACAGTTTTCTGAAAACTAATAATAAGTGATTAAAGTTTATCAATTTATATTAATTAATATAACTCATAATAAAGAAAACATTTAAATGAAATTTATAGATTATATATATTAATATGAATTTAAATTCTTATAATGATGATTATTAGCTGTAGAGTTAATATAAGATCATCTATTTCTTGAAAAATACATTTTCCTCAAACCCACTTTTCATCACTTTTTATGGGTTTAAATTTAAATTAAATTCATCCACTTATAGAAATTTAATTATAAAAAATGGATTCCTTATTTTTAAATAGTAGTTACACATCTGTTAAATAGGATCCATTTATTTTTTGGTTATTTTGAATAGTAACTGTAGTAAATAATTGTCACCATGGTAAGGGTAAATTGGGTAATTAAGGTTAAAAATAATACGATAAGGAATAAAAATTGACCGTAAAAATTGTATTTATCCTACTACATTAGTGATGTTTTTTCCATTTACAAAAAAGCCTCTATTAAGGCCACTCTTTGCTACATTTATTTTATTTTTACCTTTATGATATTTAAATAAAAGATAAAGACAAAACTTTCACATTATTATTTTTAATATCTACAATATTTAGTGATAGGGATAAAAAATATATTATATTATTAATATTAATTTTGAATAAAAAATATTTTTTATAATGGTAATTTATTTCTTAATTTTAGTGATGAAATAATTACTTTAAATTCTTATGTAACACCAAAACAACATTTATTTAATTAATAGAAAAACAAAATGAATGCTTTTAAAAATATTAAAAGTAATTTTATTTGAATAATTTTTTTGATTCATGATTTTTTTAGAAATACATAACCAACTAGAGATGTTTTCAAGTATTATATTCTAATTTGTTAATTTTTTTGTTGTTTTCAATGTCACTATATATGAATAGTTCTAAAATTTACAATAATGCATTTTGTTATAAATTAAATTTTATTAAATGATTCAAAATTCCTAAAAATTATATATTTGTATATATTATTTGGATATGGTTTCAAATATCATCTATATTTAATTTATCTTCCATGTTTTCTTTTATATTAACTATCTTGACCCCTAAAGAGTAAAAAACATGGTTACCATGGCAATCATAAAAAGAATTAACATGGGTTAAAACCAAACTATATGGGTAGAAACATTACCAATACTTCTAAAAATTTAATTTTATGAGATTATTTTGATCTATACATATCCTATATTTTAATTATATCAATTTTAAATATTTTTTATATGAAAATTAATTGATATGAATTTAGTATTTTTTTGAAATTTCGAAAGTTCCCCTCCCCTCACTTATAAAAGTGAATATACTCTTCTAATTAATTGGACTTCAAAAGCCTTTTCTATTGGAAATTACTTAAAAAAATAAATTCCTTACACCCCTTTCCATTTCCAAGAGGATATTTTATTATATAATACTCTTAGAAAGGATTTTGGTGAAAAGTTAAAGAGGTTGTCTAAAGAAGATTTATCATTATTAAACGATCATTTTTGTATTATTTATTCTTCCAACTCTTTAAAATATTATTCAATAATGATGATATAATAGCATGAGTATCTAACATATAAATATAATTTATTATTTTAATGTAATAAACAACATTCGTCTCCTCTTTAACCAAATGGAATACAAAACCATTACTTGTGTGTACAACGTACTACCACCTCATGAATTAATGTAATTGGTTTTCCATCATCACCTATTATGTCTATAAATTATGATGGATTTAATGTATATAAAATTTATTTATTACATATTTATAATTATATAAAAGTGATATATCATATTTTTTTGACATTTAAATTTATTAATAGATAATAATTTCGTTTCTATGCATGAGTGGATTATAACATCCGTGAAGTGATATGATTAATTTTTCATTTATTCTTCACATGTGTGATATATATAAGTTTATTAAAATAAATAGTACTATATTTATGATATTATGATATATATTTAATGATAAAATAAAACTTACCTTCATTCCATCAAGATATTTGAAATGTTGAATTGTCACTCATGTATACATATGGCCTACCATCTCCATGGTGGTAACATAGTTCATTTTTAATTATAATATTTCAATTTTGGGATTAAATGTATAATTAAAATATAAAAATTATAATTATTTCATTATTATTATTCAATATATGATGAAATAATAATCTCATTAACCTTAGTTAACTTATGAATGCAATTTTGGAAATGTTATCTGCATATCATCAAAACTTCTGACATAGACCTAAATTCTTAAGTAATTGAATATAAAATGATAATAACTAAAATAAAAAAATAAAATTGAAATTTTCTATTAATAGTAAAAATAATTAACATTAATTTATTGTTCATGAAGATAAAAAATGAATGTGATTAGAATAACACAAGTTAAGGGATCACTGTTTAAACCACCCTTTTCTTCGGGTTACAACCACAATCTCTATAACACACTTTCTATATTTATTTAACACGATGGAATACTTTTAAATTATCTCTCTCTCTATCTCTATATATATATATCTCGAATATATACCTATCTTATTTTAACATTCTTGGGAGAGGGGGTAATATATTTCTTATTATCATTTCTCAAATGGCCTTTATAAGAAATCTCTTTCTATTCTGATATTATAAATGATTATCACACATTATTTTATATGTGTAATTATTATTATTATGAAATATGATTGATTTACAATTTATCAAACACATAATCATCAATATGTTATTATTGGTGAACCTAGATACCACTCCAATGAATTGGGTAAAGTTTTTGTGTCATGAGATGTTATGTGTGGGATTTAGGGAGTAAAAATAATCCACTATAAGACTCTATATACCATATGATGTTTTTTTAAAGTTATACTTAACTTATAATTATTCAATATTTTTATTGTTTCAAATTTCCTATATTTATAGGATATGGGGATACTATGCTCTTTTTATTATTCTCCCAAGTGATTACTCATGAGATTTCAATTTTATAATATCAAATTATACATTCGAATCACATGTTATGTTAACTTATCATACTTGTTAACTTACTAGTTTTTGTGGCTCACCCCTTTTTCCTATGTATTCCATGGGTTATCCTATGTAGTTATTAGTATTCGAAGGGATTTTGGAGCTCATTATAGAGATTAAAATAAAGTTGATTTGTTTTCATGTTGATGTTTACATTCCTATTATTCCAAAGACACTAGACCTTATTGATTCATGTTTTTCATTAATGGGTATTTATGTTAAAATTATGCAATAATATGGGTAAAATATTTTGGGTATCTATAATAAACATTCACATATCACAAAGGTGAACTAATTAAAATTAGTACCAGTAAGAACATGAAAACAATTGAGTTGGAGGCCACATTTACACCTATGTTTCCATATAGGGTTTGAGTATAAATACTCAATATGGTACCACCAATGGTGTCTCAACATAGTAGTGAAGCAATATGTTTATGATTGAAGATATATACACATTTATATAACCATCAAGTCCATCCAGAAGCTATGATTCTGACCATTTATAAAAATAAAATAAAATGTACACAAGAGACATGTGGGGTCAAAACAATGTGATTTTCTCCCTCATCCATCAAAAATTTAAAGATCATAATAATACATGTCATTCCCATAACCAGATTCATCAATAGTTTCCCATTCATATTGGGACTTGCCTTGATTTAGGATCTTAAGAACATCAATATTGAACTTTCCTACTAACTAAGAAGATCGGGCAGAAACAGTGCCATGTGTGTTAGAATAATCCTTCCTCGATCTTCTCTTTAAGGGAGAAGGAGTGAAGTCCATAAAATCATCTGATTTCACTTTTCCAGATAAGATGTCATATTTTAAATAGATGGAGTCACCACCATCCACTTTCATCCCTTCCACCTCCGACATGTCACCCCACTTTCCTGATATCTTAGAGGAATTCAAATGATTCTATATTTCCATATGAAAATCAACATGTTCAGGAGTCCCAATGTGATCCAACCCATGAGTCAACTCAACAGTTCCATCACGGAGCAATCCTGCACCAATACTAGCATTCATGTTTAGAGATGGAGGGTCATAATGACTAGGAGACACATCAGTAGAGAGGCCATCATCTTTTCTAGTCTCAACCAATTTAGCGGGCACAACAGATGTAATCTCATTAGAAAAATCAACCTGAGTAGAAGAAGGACCACTATTAATATTCAATAACAAAAAAAATAGTATCAGATCTGCTGTGAATAAATACCAAGATAATTATAAACTATAATAGATAACCCATATTATTGGACGGTATATACTGATAAATCTACTTCAAGACAAAGCTCAAAATCTGTGATGGTATAAGTTCTACCCTCTAGGGGTGGTAGTTACAACACCTATAATAACTGTGATATGTAAATATATACTAAAAAACATTTGCGTAGACAATAGAAAATATTACAGAGTATTATAAACCCATCCCAAGTAAATGAATTAGTCTAAGAAACTCAAAGAAATATTTAAGCCCATCCCATCAAATTAAGAAATTGGTATAATGAGTTTGGTCATTGTGATACAATCCTAACACCATCAACCTATATACTCAACTAGGGTATAATTACCCATCATGTGTTTTTAGACTATACATTAATGGATGGTGTGCCTACTCAAGTAGTCTATAACAATAACATATAATAACTAGGAAATGCTCCCAAACATAATGAAAAAAGAAACAATGCTACATAAGAAAGAAAAACTATAACCAAAACTAATTTTTAATTTATATCTCTAAAATTATTATTATAATATAGAGCTAATAATATCAGTACACTAAAACCATTACCATTCTCAATATAACTAACTATCAGTTCATACAAGAATGAATGTTTCTAACATGGATTACATTCCTAAAATGAAAAGTTTACTAGCCCTTGAATATGATATAACATTAAATCAGTCATACAAGATTAGGTAATATGAGTAAAATCACATCGATATAACATACTCCACTCCTGATAAGTATTAGGAGGGGTTAAAAATGATAGTGGGAAATTCATTTTAATAATTTTTTATAAGATTTATGCTAACTGGGCACAGTCCTAAACAAAGGAAAAATTCTTAAGACAAAAAAAGAAAGGTATATAATACAATATTGAGTTACACTTTTTTTATTATTATAGATATTAAATGTACCAATAAATATCCAAATACACACCTTTTTATATAAAAAGAACACTAGATTCAAATATTCTTAATTTAAAACCATGTTTTATAGAGTAAATACTAATTCACATAAAAATATTGTTTTGGTATTTTTGTTAAAGAATATTTAAAATATGAAAGATATAAATTTATTTAAGAAAGTATTTATAAAAGAAACTATTTTCATAAAAACCCTTTTAATAATAACTCTCATACATTTAAAACCTTAAAAAACCATGATTGATATTAAGCATCAAGGTAAAGTGAAAACTAAAACCATTAAGTTATTTGTATCGAATCACTTACTACCCCATAATTAACCAAGTATCCTCATTTCCATAGAAGTAATCACCTAACCATATGTTATGTGATGATCCCTTACTAACAGATATTTTAGGTTTTATAGAGGGAAGCTAATATAGATTATTGAGTAAGGTGAAGAATCATGGATGTGTCAACAAACAATATAATAAAGTATGAGGATAGCTGAATGCAAGGAATTTATCATTTCTTACAGGCTATCCCAATGGTGATTAAAGTCTAACGTAAAACCAATGATCTCTATTTCAATATATATTTAACAAATACGGAAAATTTTCACATCATCTAAAATAAGGGATTAATGATTAGAACTAATCATGATTTTTATAACTCCATTATAGAGATAATGTAATTTAAAAATATTTATATTAAAATTAATACATTTATCATCTACCAATTAAAATAATTTTTTGGAGTAATAAAGTAATAATGTGTTTTTATTATATATAGAAAAAAACCTCTTCAAAAAAATTTAACCCATCACAGAGAAGATAAATTTTAAAACCAGTCATTTATATCTTTAAAACGTATGTAAGGTGCTTTATTAAAGAAGGAAAAATATAGGTATAAAAATTCATAGTGCAACCTAAGAATAACTCAGTGATTCAAGACCACATACTATTACATTATCCTCTGTGCATATTCACTCATACCCCACCAAAATCATAGATGGACTTATGAATTAATAAAAAAATCCTATAAATAATGTGAAATAATATCAAAAGAACAATGATTGAGGAATCATACAACATCATGGATAGATCAACACACATTTTCTAAATTTATCACTTAATCAAATGGTAAGACTCCCCATATTTTTCCACTAAAAAATACATCAATTTCACTATAAACCGTGGATATCCTTAGAATAAATCCTACCTGAGTTGCCTCATATAATGAAATTATGAATGGAAAGAAATAAACACATAGAATCCCCCTTTAACGAAGAGGAGATTAATTTCTTGGATATTTATTGATTTTAATAATATTTGGTGAAATAAAATCTTAATGCCCAAATCTAAGGAATAATTAAATAAATTAAAATAGAATGATAGGGAAGAAGAGATGATAGATAGAAATCCTACCATGATTGAACACAAATAACTCCATTAGAACTTCATTGATACATGGTTAAGTATATATAGAGAAACAAGGAGTTAAGATGAGCACCCAATTATTTTTTTTGTAAAATTTATAACTTTTCAACACTTTTTAATAATTATTCCAAGATGTCATTGGAGCTCCAGTGGGAGTCCAATGAGCTAATAGAGGCTCCAATAGACTTTTTATGGAGTCCATAAGATCTATGGGGTCCATAAGATGACTCTTCCAAATTGAAGGTTCTCTCTTGAACACCAAAAAATCTCAACTTAAGATCCCTAACCTCCTTCAGAACATCAAAATATACTCCAAAACAACTCAAATTCTTCCTTTAATATCCAAAAATATAATATAAATCTATAAATGAAAAATTAACTCTCAAATAGAATAAAATATTCAAGTGATCTAATAAATTAATTATAGAAATTTATTCATTAAACAATTATAATATCATTATTTAGGTATTATATGGACAAGTTGTTACACCTATTGGGTTGATATTGAATACGAGAGTGACTTATGATGGTCACCTATAATAGTCTATGTGATGGAGACTAGAATGGATATAAAAAACACATATAATGGAATAATAACCCTCATAAATACTATACCAGGCAAGTCCAGTCAGAGGCAGAAACCCCTGACCATTTATTAAATGAAATTAAAAATTATAGCAGACAAGCAAACAAGAAGATGGATGAGGGCGAACAACTTTCCCACATCCAAACAACAGTCCCAACCACAAAAAGAGAACAACAGATCAAATTTCACACCCCATTCATTTTCCCCCAAAACCAAACACAAACTCTAGAACTCAAGGATAACACATCAAAACTTCACAAAGATGAAAATCCCAGAATACCATACAATCCAGGCCACAACACCAGATCCAGAATTCCAAAGCAACCCAGCAATATTAGACGATTATCCACCATTCCAGAATTTACCATATGAGCTTTGCCGAGAACCATCGTGCAACGTAATCAATGAGAGCCATGGAGCAGATTCTTCCAAAGCAAATCCAACACCAAACGAAGACCACCCATGCGCTGAAGCTAGCTGGAAAACGCAATGCAAAACCTAGATCCCATCGCCCCCATCCAAAGAACACACACGAAGACGACATCGGGCCACCCAACGCACACACCGAAGATGCAGTAGCAACCCTCAGGCATGGAAACTGGAACTCGACTACTGGACCTCCACCGTGCCGCTTAGAGAATCCCTATCTAGAAAAGGTGGAATGAGGCGAGAGGCAGGCCAGCAGCAATGAGAATGGCCGAGACGGACAAGAGCATGAGGTCGCACGACGTCGCCGCAAGAGAGAGAGCCGCTGAACATCTGCCGATCTACACTGATGTAGAGAACTGAGCCGATCCAAGGCAGAAGGGAGGCAGCAGCAGGGAGAAGCCCTAGGGTTCCAGTGCCCCTTATGGGCCCATCAGATTCCCGTAGAGTTTTTTTCTCATAAATACTATAAATAATAAATAAAACCACCAATAAACTACATATAATAAAAATTAAATCCAATTCAGAATGAATGTAAATTTAAAATATTATAAATATATCAAATAATAGAATAATAAAATGTAACTCACATGATAGTATTTAAGAACAAAAAATCCATGTAATGTGTTAGAAATGTCTATGATGATCACTAAATTCACCCTGTAGATTTTAAAAAGTAGAGATTTATTTGAATTGGTGATTCTAGAAGTGTCAATTTTATCACCTTAAGAAATAGTATTAGGTGAAGAAAATCATTCAAAATTCTCAAAAATATTCTTCTTGGATATATACATGACTTTGTAAAATAATTTTTGGATCACCTATAACTATTATTGTTTTCTTATAATAATATTTACTGATCTACATTATTATTAGATCCCTTTGATGAAATCTATAGTTGACTATGTAGTTCACCTTGGTGGAAGAAAAAATTGGCCAAGTTAAATTATTTTAGAGTCATGTGGATTCAGGTTATATTTAAAAAATTATTAAATATATCAATGATGATGACCCATAATGTTTGATGTTGGGGATATAGCATTTTTAAAGGTGTCACCGAGGTTTTGGAACTAACAGATTGGGAGATAATAAAAGTTAGTGTCATGGTATATATGACTCTTATAAATAATGGATTGAATCATTGATGTGGTATATCATTTATAATTTCCAAGACATTATTTAGTCATCTATAATGTTTTACATGACACAAAATTAAAAAAAGTTCTTGTCTGATGAGCCACATATCATGAATTGGGAAGTCATTTTTCTAGAGCCTAACATATCTTATATACAAAACAATTTATGATTATAGACTTAAAAGAAAATATGCTAATAGGATTTTATATTCTTTCAGTGGAAGTTTTTTAGAAACATGGAAAAATGAAAGAGGAGAATAGGAAAATAAAATATCATATGAGGAAATATTGGAAAGAGATTTTTTTATAACCAATTCCATTGGGTTAATTTTACAGGATGAAAAGTGTAACACCCTACATTTTTTTATAAAATTTGATTTAGTTTTTACCAATACTTATGTGTTATTGGTATTCTTGGGTGTTGAAGTTGTAGATGGGAGACTAAGGGCCCATTTCTGGAATACAAATTCTAGGACATCTGTCTATTGATAGATTCGACGATGTAATTGATAGAATTGTACCGTGTACCTAATGAGTGATGTATGTTAAGTTGAACCACTAAATGAACTACGTTAGGTTTGGTGAAACCTAGGAACTATGTTCCCAATGGTTAACCAAAAGGTAACACATTGGTTCATATATCTTTTAATTTAAAATTTATGTGAACTTTTTAATGGATTAGTTCTTTAAAATTGAAAATTTATTGTCATTTGAATTATATAGTAGTTGAGTTCCTCCCCTTTCCTATCTTTCATATTTATTTATTAATTACTGGTTAATAATTATTCAGGACCAGATCAATGTCTTATTAATTTCATTATGTCTTTATATGTGATTTTAACACTCCTCATCTTTCTCACTTATTTTTTTCTATTACTATTTCAAAATGTATCATCGATTATACTTAATTTTAATGGGTTTACAATATTTATTGAATATTTATATTTAATGACGAATCAAACAATTGTTTCCATCAAGCTAAATCATTTCAGTACCTATTTTGTGGTTCCCTTATTTTTTACACGTTTTTATTTTAATTTCAAGTATCATATAAAATTCATAAAACAAAATTTTTTTATTCTATAAATGTAAATTAAAACATTTTCCTTAAACCCCTTTGGTGTGAGAGGAGCCAAAGAGGCCCATGATTTGTCTAGGAGAGTTTCTTTGTTTGACATTTATGGTCTCTGATGACTATTATTTATGTGGATTGGAATATGAATCATTGTATTTATACACAAAAGGATTCTTTAGGATGGATAATAGAACCTTGTAGATTAGTGTAGTGGCCTGGTCTGTTCCTTGGTGAAGATTGACTTGAATTCAATCTAAGATATATGTGAAATAGCCTACACAAGGGACTTTGACAAGATTTTATGGCCTATGATCATAACCCATTATATGTTTGATAATTGCAAATTTGTATTATTTTTATAAATTGAAAAATCATTTATTATGATTGATAACATGTTTTTGGTGGTTCCATTCCCATGTAAGGACAATTAATAGTGGTATATCATATACCAAAATAAGTCCAGTGATCCAACATTCAATGTGAATCCAATGTGAAGGCCGAACCAATGAAAATTTAGGATTTAAATACATTTTTATATCTTTCACTTGTGATTTCATATTGATAGAGCATCATCCACGTTTGGTTGTGATATTAGTGGAGAATTGTCCATAGATTTATATTGTTTTAATGGTATAACATCACCTAGTATTTGATGTTAGTGGTGTATATACCACTTGTGATGTGATCCTAGTGGTACATCATCCACTTAGAGGATAGTTTTAGTGGTTTTTTATCCACATATGAATGTTATTTCATAAACATGGAGAACAATTTAAGTTGTGTGTTGAACAACTTTGGAGTGATGATTATGGTAGAGCATAATTTTTTTTTGAGATTTATTGGGAGGAGTTTTTAAACCAAAGTTATGAGATTGTGTTATGTAATCCACTTGAACCTTGAAATGGTAGTTCACATTCTATCATGGTTTGATTATTCCTAATTAACTGATGATCAATTTTCCACCTTTTATTTTGGTTGGGTAATGAAAAGTTCACATATTTTACCTATTATAGTGGTATATAATTCACATAGTAGCTCTTGATTATGATAACGTTTTAACCATTATTATCATATAATGAGTGATATGGCATTAATCCTTGATGTGAGTTCCAAGAATGTGTATATTCTCCCATTTTTAGACCTATCGATGAAAGCATTTTCACATGTGGTTTAGTGGATGCACTCCATAGGTTGATAGTATATTTATTTGATACATCATTAGAATATCATATTAATAATTTACATGGACTTACTAGAGTTTTTAGGGATACTATCAATGGTATCTTGCTAATTTTTACTCACACAATAAAAAACTAGTCTATTACACCCACGAATTAGGAACCTAAGACAACCCATAAAAAACTGAATGGGCATTCCCAGCCCCCTCAGTTTAGAAAGAATCGCTAGGGTATCCAATATATTCTCATGGGAGTGACGTCTCCCTGTAAAAATGATTTATTAAGAAGTAGAATGCATCCAGAAATTTTTGAATAACCTATCCAAATGTTGGACACCCACACTAAAAACAAAATAATAGTTTTTTGATTAATTTAAAAAGAAATTTGTAATAATAAATAAATAAATAAATATTCCAAAGGAAAAATGTATTACTGAAATATAAATAGATTTATTAGGGGACATCATGAGTCACTATCCTACCTCAATTCTATATTCCTCTAAGAGCAACCAGAAGATGAACCGGAATATTAATATGAAGTTTAATTGATTATTGGTGTTAGCATAGAGATGAGTAATAATTCCAAATAACTACAACACATGTATTAACTTTGAATAAAATATTCAACTCATTATGGTTTGAAATATTATTTAAAAATATAGGTTTTTTCCCTATTTAGTTTAAAAATCCAAAAACATTATGTTACACTCTTTATTATAAAACAATAAATTTAAAAAAGAGATATTTAGAAAATGTAAAATAAACAATTTTTTATAGATTTTATATAAAATGGTTCCAAACCATTTTCACATAATTAAAACAATCATTTTACTTTTAATGATTAGAATAAAAAATCAACATAGAGAACTAAAAACAAGAATAACGGAACTAGAAATAATAATGAGATGAGTTAAAATAATATCTAGTATAACATAGTAATAAATAAAATATAATAAATTTTATATAATCAAGTATTAGTGATCATAGAATCCTATGATATTAGGGGAAAATCTAAAATATATTAAAAAATGTTCAATCAAAATTGGAATGCATGACACAATCTAATTTCCCTATGACTCGGTCTTCCCCTGACGGACCTAACTATGGGGAAAATTCCCAAAAAATTGTGAAAACCATATATGGGGCCACTATTTAGAGTTTTATCCTAAACTAGTATAGGATGTTATGTTAGAGATTCTACTAGGTAAATATGGGTTCTCAAGATGTATAAAATGGGGGTGGGGTGAGAAAATATTAATAAGAAACACTAATATAAAAATAGATAGACACTTAGGTACATAAATCAAAAGTTATTTGCAATCATTATCCTAGAGAACCATTCATATAAATAACCCCTTACTCATAATAATAACAATATCATAATGTTTTTCTTTACTAGGGTCACTATATTCACTATAAAACACTTAAATAAAAAGGGTAGGTTCTAAGGGTTCATTTTAATTTAGAAATTAAACATTAAAATTTCTTACAAGGCTTCATGATCATTTCTTAAAACATAGGTTTTTTAAATAAAAATTTAAAACAATCACCCTATAATCCAAGAGTTTCCAAAAACCATTTTATGTTTAAAAACTCACTTCCAATGTTCTAAGCACACACCTCGAAATGATTAAACCAATTGAATACAATTTAAAACGCAAGGAATATAGTAAAATATGTAAAGTAATTAATAAAATACATTTGATAACTTCAAAAAAATACTTGGTGTTCGTGGTTGAGAAAAACAAACATTCCATCATTGAAATAATTAAGAAATAATCACATTCCATAGAAATTAATTGAAATCCAAATTTTCATTCCAAATAATCTTTAGAACACAAAATATTATAATTTGATATCAAATAAATAAATTTAAATTGGATATAAATCATGGTTATTAAATTCAAAGGCTAATAGAAAGGGAAACATACCTCATATAAAATGAGAATGGTTTGGAATTTTGAATATAGAGTGAACGTAACCCAAAGATAACTATGAAAATCCTAACATACAAATACACATGGATTAATGTAAAAATTATTCCTTAGGTTTTGGCCATCATGAAACCAAATAAGGAAGAAAAATAAGAGATAGGGGTGGTGTAATGGATAAATTATAACTAACCATGAATAACCATCCTTAAATCTCAAGGAACCTCCATTTATTTCCCATGGAAGGAAGAGGGATAGTGGTAGAAGGTTCAAATGGGGTGTTAGAGTTGAGTGGAAAGAGAAAGGGTGGATTATGGGTTAAAAAAAGTGCTGATATTTAGATAGAATATACATTTTTATGATATGGGGAGGTTTTATGGTATGGATAGATTATTTACCAGACTTTTCAACATCTACTAAATTCACTTAAGAAACATCATGGTTTGGATTCAATATTAGAAAAACCATGTTCCAAATATGAAAAATATATTTTTAAAAAAGAAACGATCTTTTCATAGTTAGTGAATGGTTTATCCCAATCTTATTCAATCCATGCACCATAAAACTCTCCTGGAAGGGTAAATATACAATATCTCCCCCTAACTATGTGATATTCATTTAGAACAAGTGAACATGTTAAAATATTAAATGAGAAGGACCTATGAAAGGGTGACATATTTGTTTTCTCATAAACCTTGTGGATTGACATATTCAACTCAAGAGAGCTAAATAATGGTTATATTCATGCTTTTGAAGCCATCCCGTGGCTATGCATGATGGCCGAGCACAATTTTCTTAAAGTAATCTTTTTAATATTTTCCGTAGAAAAATCTAGGAAAAATATAAATAAAAAATTAGATAAATAAAATAAAATAATAAAACCATGGACAAGGATTGATATTTGGGTGTAATACCCATAGGAAAGTGTGAATTAAATGGATTAATGTTACTACTATTGTTAAAAAGATGTAACATTATTTTTAGAGGAAAGTCTAACTCAAAACCTATAGTTAAGAGTTCTTTTACTAGAGTAATTTTAGGATGTGTGACCACTTAGGTGGTTTTTTATTGTACATGTGAGTGATAGAAAAGTACACAGAAAGAACATGTGTTGGATTTTGTGGATAGTAATTTATCTGTTAAGTGAAAATGATGGGTAATCACCTATGCTATACAGGGAAGGAAACCAAAGTATTATAGGAGATGCTTGGGGTCATATGACCTGGTTAATTCATTAAGTATCTTGGTACATGAAAAAATGGTATTAGAACCAATACCCATACATAAGTGTAGTGAAACTACTTGGGTTTGTGTTGTGGGACCCACAATATGAATGTGGTGATTTAAAGTGTGGGAGAGTGTAACAATCCTTGAAAATTGAGAGTTAATATAATAAATGTTATTAACTATATAAATAAGGATAACCATTCATTTTTGGGATCCTATTTGATTAAAAATCCCTGGTTAATCATACATGGCCTAGAGTTGTGTCATGATGGGTGACTATCTAGGATGTTTTCCAAGGTGCACGTGGGTGGGAAAACATTACTATGTAAAATCATGTGTTGTCCTATGGGAATGGTAATTAGTCAGATAAGTAACCCTGGTGTATAATAGGATATGGTTATCTGGGAATAAAACAAGGGTATTATGATAGACCCATGTAGTCAATAACTAGATTCACAGATTAGGGTGGTTGATTTATGATACACATGCAGAATGGGCTCTCTTATACCAAAGAAGACTAGTCGAACACATCTACACATTTAAAAACATATATATGAAAATAATTTTAATAATAAATTAGAAAATAATATTAGTGGATGAATTTTGAATAAATACCGCAATCTTTATTAATTATAATCGATGACCCCCTATACTGGTAGGGTATATACCTGTATACCATATTTTTGATTCATCTTAAAATATGTGATGATAATCATTTCCACCCCCCAAGGGGAGGTAGTGACAACGGCTATAATAATTCACACATGTACATATATACCCCCATTAAATGACCTAGAAACCCATTTCAAGTAAATGAATTTGGATTAGACACTTATATAAATCTTGTTTCCTGTCCTAATAAATAATGGAATATTTTAAATGAGTTAGGTAAATAAGTGAACATCCTAACACTATCCAAATATAAACAGATCCATGGTATAAAATCTCATTTCGTGAGTTTAACCTGTACATCATTAGTTGTTGGACCTACTCAAGTTGTCCATAAAAACAAAATAAAATAACCATGAAATACACATTAATACAATAAATGAAACAACCATGATTCCAATGAAGAAATATTCATACCAAAAACAATTTTTGATTTTATATCAATAAAATTATCAATATAATAATTTAATAATAATCGTAGAACAATAAAATCACAACCATGATCAATATATAAACTATTAATTCATGAAAGCATGAAAGTGACCAATATGGATAGAAATCATGAAATAAATAGTTAACATTCCCATTAATATGATATAGCATAAAATTATTCAAATAATATAGCGTAAGATGGGTAAAATAACATTGATATGATATAATGCACTCCTAATACATACTAGAAGGTGGAAAACTATGATTGTTGGTAATTAATTATTATAAATTTTCGCAAGATTTATACTAACTAACCACTGTGAGAATCTAATGGACAATTGTTGAGACAACACATTAAAGGTAAAGACTATATGGGGGGTTTCACTTTATTACTATTAACTATGTTAATATATCACAATAAACACTCTTATATTTTAAACCCATACTTTTTACAACTAAGCTTCACTTATAACAAATTTTCAAATAGTATAGATGAATTCACATTTAAATAATTTTTTGTTATTTTTGTAATGAAATCAAAACAAGGAAAGAAAGAAATTAAATTAATAAAATAATTATAGAAGAATTTTTTTAAAAAATAATATTTTTTATAAAACATACAATATATTTGACCACTTATAAGATAAATAAATGTTAGTAAGTTTCATGGTGAAGTAGATATAAAAAACATTAAGCTATTCATATTGAATCAATTACTCATGTCTCTAAATGTATGTTGGTAAATTCCGATTGAGTCAATAGTTTAACCATAGGTTGTATGTGGTTCCCATACTTGTATATTGTTCATCTTTTCCTGAGGGTATATTATTTACATTATGGTGTAAAGTGAAGATTCATGGATGTGATCATTATATATGTAATAAGAAACCAAGGTCATTAAATCCAAGGAAATACTCATGGATTATGTGATATCCTCCAGGTGATTAGAGAATAATAATGAACAAAATATATTAATTTCATTATATATTTTTCATTCAAGAACATTTATTAAACCTCATAACAAAAGGGATTTGTGATAAAACCTAATACTGGGGTTATCTATATCAGATATGATGGGAAACTCAATGAAAAGGGTTGAGACTTATAGAAAATCCATTTATCACATACCCATAAAGATATTTTTTATGGTGTAATAAAGAGAGAATGGGTTTTCATTATATGGATCCAAATAAACCTCATTATCAAACATTGAACAAATCACATTGCAAATACACTTTAAACCTTTTAATTTATATCATCAAAATACATGTATTTGTTTTCATGATCTTAGAAAAAACTAGAGGTTGGAAAATTTCATGCGCAACTTAAAAATCACTCAGAGAGTCAATACAACCTTTCATTACATAATACTTGATGAATCTTCAATAATACCACAAATAAATCCTTGTATACTCTTTTAATAAACATATAATTTCTTATAAACAAAGAGAACTAATACCAAAATAGAAATAACCAGAGCCTCATAAAACCTCATGCAGTTCTCAGCATAAAACTTATAAAATCATCAGTTAATGAAATGATCAAAATCCCTAATTACCTCCAAAAAATATAATACCACAATTTTAACTTAAAGTTTAAACATACTTAGAAAAAACCCATCCTTAGTCACTTTATATAAAAATGATGAATGGAATGAAATTAACCAATACAATCCTCATATAACCAAAATAATACAAATCCATTGGATTTTTTTTGTGATTTTATTAACTATTGGTGAAATCAAAACTCTAAATTCCAATCTTAACAAAAAGAAATTTGATTATAATTGAAGTAGAATGAAGAAGATAAGAGAGGAATAAATACTACCATGAATCCATACATATAACTAACAAATAACTTCCTTGATCGACGATTAAGATGGTGGGAAAATGAGAGAGTACATAGGGGACACCCATGGAGTGTGTTAGGGCCGGGGGAAATGAATTTCAAATGTTACTTTTTGGGTATTAAAGAGTGTTGGAAAAATTATTTCTTTTCCTCAAATTATAATTTAACTACCTAGATGCGAGTGGAACTATGATTGGTGTCTAATGAGATACTAGAGGCTCCACCAGAATTCTGGTGGAGAATATCAGAACTGACATTTCTATATGATGATTCTCAGAGTTTGATGGTTCTCTATTAGAAACTTCTAAAACTAAACCCAATATCCCTCAAATACTTAAATCCAAAAACCCTACTCTAAAACACCTCAAATTCGTCCTTTAATATCCATAGGATATTATAAAAATATTTAAAATATGACACCTCAAATAGAATATAAAATTAAACAAATCCCATAACTTATTTTTAGAAATTTATAATTAAAACTATAATAATATACTAATATGGTATAAATTCCAACGTTTTTGACCAGGTCTAAATGTCCAAGATTTCTTCAATTTTACCATTTGGTGGATATAATTAATTATAAACTATGATTCAGAACATAATTCTATGTGTCAGAACACTCAAATGTGTTGTTTTTAGACATTTTTTCATGCCCAATATGTGTCCTATGTGTTTCTATGAGTTTAAGGGGTGGTGGGATACAAAAAATAAAAACCATATGAAGCCGGTAAGGTCATACAGTAAGTATCAAATCGTGCATCCCATGAGGAGAAACTAATTAGGCTATTCAAAAAAGATGAGGGTGTTGTATGGTTTGGAATAACTATACGCACCAGAACACGCGACCACGTGGCTACTACAGACTTATTTATATAGGAGAAACATAGGTTTTGCACATTATTTCAGGAATAGTTAATATGAACTGTGAAAACATCCTTACTAAGAAGTAGCTCAAGTACAGATAGCTCACAGCTTTGCCAACCATGAAGCCAAACCATGAGTCTAATTTTAAGGGTTTAATTTACCTTTTCCCATTTCTAATTTTGTTTCATCCTACCCCATTTATGTTCATCCTATAAACGAACAGTGTCCCCTCCATGGGTTCCCTCATCCTCTCCTCCTCCCATGGGGAGATATACTCTATCTAGAATCCATTTTGAGTATATCTTGGTTCATTATATATCCTTCTGTGATTAGAAAAATTATCCTTCACAATTATCAGATTCTATAACCATCATAGGTGCTATATTCATGAAAACTAATACACCCTAGTTTTATATAATTCATCTATTTCATTATTTTTTCTCTCGAATCGGCCTAATTCAAGCCTCTATATTGGATGATTGGACAATCCTTGGTATATTTTAGGTGGTATATTGATTTTTCCATATTTAATTTTTTTTATGTAATACAATAATGTGCTGCATGCCATACTGTCAGTGTATTTCCCTCTAAATATGAAATTTGATGTTCATATTCTAATGCATTAAATTTAATAGCTATTGTGAATTAAATTACACCATGACGAAATTATTAACTCAAAATTTACCACCCATTTGGGTGCATTTATTATTTTTCTATGTCAATGATGTTTTATCACATAATTAAATTACCCTCTTCAAGAGGTTATTTAGATTCCTATTTTCTTATGTCAGCCATTGTATAGTACCTTGAAAAAATGGCTGTTGAAATGTGAATAGAGTATAAATTGAATGTATTTGACACATGGATCTCCTATTTTGTTAGGAGGGAAATTATTTGGATGTATTCAATGAATTAATAAATTATAGGTCTATAAACCATGGACATTTTTCATATAAATGAATGGGTTAATTGAATAACAAGAATAAATTTGAACCTTTTAATTATATGTATCTTGATGATTTATAACATAGAATTAGTGTTCCCCATGGAATTATATGTATTCCTATTTGATGGAAAGTGGAATTATTTATTATCTATGATTAAATTATTTTTTGATAATGGGTTAATATATGACATGTTAATCAATGTTAAATGTACTATATTAAAAAGGATCCACTGTGCCTTGAGTGATGCTTATTTCCTCTTTTCGGAAAGTTGGGTTAAGGGTTCGGAGGGAAAGTAAATTTCATCATTTTCTAATAAATAATGTGAATTTGAGTATAGTCATTGAATATTTCATGTCACACCCCCTTATTTGAGGTTTGTTTCATGGAATCCACATTACTTGGGTTACGGGGCAAGACATTCCCCAACCCTGGATTGAGATGTTGTGTATGACCCTAAAAATGTTATCCATGATGCTCAGCATGGAATCTAATATTGATTATGATACTAAACATGAAAACCTATATTAAATATTATCCTTTTGAATGATTACACTTATTTATTATCATGAGATCATTATTGTTATCATGGGTAGTATTATGCATGGATGCCTGAGATACACCTCAACTCCTAGATAATACTATGTATCTATATATATGGATATAAACATTACTCTATGTATATTGTATATATATATATATATTCATTCATCTCTATCAATATCTTTCAATATATATATATATATATATATATACTCAGAGATATTCCAACTTAGGATGACGTAGGTATGGTGTTCCAGTCGTCCTTAAGGAACCTGAACCTGACTTTTTTAACTTATATTTGCTAATTTACCATATTATTTATTTTACCTTCACACAATTCTATTTTATATTTGCAAACTGGATTTATCTTTAGACACCAATTTTTATAACATAATAAGTTTATATCACACCCTTCTCGGGATGCCATTATATTGGGGTACTAAAGCATACCTCATGTTCACAAGTCATGGATTATTTCTTGTACTGTGGATTGTATAAGGGATATTAGGAGAAAAATACTAAGCTAATAATTAAGATAATTCTAGAGATCACCCTTGAGGTTTTATATTATTTTAGTTTGTTCATGTATTGTATCATATTTCCCTTATTTATGTTTCCTACTTTAGTTTGGGTAGCACCACATGGACAAGCATGAATGGTTTTATTTATTATTGGCCCTGTTAATTTTTTCGATTATATTCTTCCACTACATGTGATTTATTATTTATGTTTCCTCTATTGTGAGTTGATTTTTTATTATTATACAAATTTGATTCTTCTGATAATGAGTGTATTGTCTTCCAAACATATACCCATTATACCCTAGCTATAAGTCAGTAGTCTCTGGTAAATGGGGAGGTATGCTTGAATCCATGTGACAGACCGACTCAAGGAACCATTTTTTTGGATCCCACATCAGGATTTAAAAATTTATATTTGAGGTGTTTCTTTTCCTTCGTCTTAATAATTTATCATGGTATATAGGAAATTATGAATGTGTCATTTCTTGGTAAATATCCATGTCTAGGAGTGATCAACCCACACCTGGAGAAAAGACAAAGTGGTCAGGGATGGGGTTATTATTCTGGTTTCTCATTATTAATGTTTATTATGATTTAACCTTGAGTGATTGGTGTAGTTTCCACTACTTACCGATTTATGATATTTATGGTATTTTACCCTTGTATTGGTATGTAAAGGAATTAAAATTATATGCATCATTATATGCACATAGACATTCCCATTCCATGAATATACCATGCCATATAGGTTGAATTATACTTGTGATATGTGCCTTGGGTGTTTTTCATAATCATTTGATTTAGTTAACATTCCTATCTATTTACAGCTCTTATGTAATTAGTTTCAATGATTTTTTTATTATTATCATATTGATTTTGTACCGTGTTTGAGTTTTTCCTTACTTACACAATAGTTTTCCATGTACATATTTCATGATTATGTGATTATTTAACATCATTATTTGTATTTATCATTTCCCATAACATGAATTATTATAATTTTAATAAATGGTTGGTTAAATAAAAGTTATTCATCAATACAAGTGGTATTTATCTTAATATATTGACAGTGGATTTCTATTTAACGAACCTATTTGAATATGTTTGATCTATAGAACATTGGCTACAAGGGTTGAAACATTTATGGTTGTGATTAAATGGGGAACCAATAGCAATTTATAAGGTATATGGGCCCTTATAAATTAAAAGGGTAACCCATATAATCAAACCACCACATATGAACTTTGTATATATCTTGAAATAAAAGGAAAAACTTGGTTGTAGTTATATGAATTCAAATTACAATTTATAAGGGAAATTACCTTTATAACACAGGAATGGTAATTCATCTAATAGAACTCTAGTTATTATATGTGTATGCTAAAAAGTAAATTTTTATCTAGAGTAGTTTCCTATATGAAGGCTTGCAACACTATCACCTATCATGATGACCTATATGTCTAAATTCAAAAATGCACAACTGGACCCAAGTAGATCAGTTGGGGCATGTTAGTTATGAGACTACCCACTGAGGGTGTTTGAAACATTAATAATTAAATTAACAGATTCAGTTTATGGACCTAGTTGGGATATATTATGACCCTTATAGGCCACCTTTATTTTGTTATTCCCTAGTTCTTAACCCCATGGTTGTGTACTTATGTTATATGGGAATGCGAATTTAATGTGTCAATGGTTAATTATATGGGTTCAAATATAGTCATATGGTGGTATCTTACATAACGAATTCCCTAATAATTTATAATGGACATGATATATTATTTTGATATGTACTTCTATGAGGAATTAGTTAATTAAAATTATTATTAGAAAAAAAGGGTGTTTTCCTCTATAGTTTGGAATTGACCTTTTCTATAACTAATATAATTATGAAAACTTATGGTCAAATAAATGATGATTAAAATGTATTTCATATGATAAGATACCTTATTATGAAAGTATGTTATTTAAATGAATAAATTTTGAAATAAAGAATGATAAAACCTTCATGTGAGCCTTGTGGGGTAAACTAAGTAAATTTTGTAAGTACAATTTTCTTATAACTGGTACGTAATGATCTGAATCAAAGACTTAAAATGATTAAATATTAAACGTAAAAAAATGAATCAGACCAAATGAAAACTTAAAGTGCTATTTTTATATTTAACCCTCGAGTAAGGGTAATTTAAATATTTTGAGATTTTTTCCTTAGAACCAGAATGGGTGAATTTTTCGTAGGCTTCTTCTCACCTAAAATGATTGGAGGCAGAGCCTAGTGACCTTTTTAGCATGGCCAAGATATAGGGAAAACATTTTATGCTTTTTAAATGGTCTATAATGAGATAGGTAGAGACTTCAATACATTATGGCCTTGATAAACACTAGTTAACCATTTTATACATGGGGTGGTGTTTTGGTGCTATTTTTATTTATTAGGACTCATAGATTTAAAATGAAACCCTTGTATTAACAGGTGGTCATTGGATGGGTCAATCCTTGTTAAATGAGTGAGAATTGTATACTACTCAGTTTTAGTAGGTTAGACATGCCTAAGGCATAGTTAACATCTTATTCGGTCTTGTGACCCTGATTCTTCTTCCACTATACTATTGGATGACAGAGGAGGTCATCAAAATGTTTTATAGTCATGTGGTATAGAACAAATCTAATCTAGTTTTATTTTTATGGGTCATCAGATAATGGTATTCGTAGGGTTGATAAGCCTATGGATAGTATTAAGGATGTGTACTTCTTCTTGTGAAATCTTGGGGTAGTATGTTTTGATACAATAGGTCATCGTCGAGTTTCTAAAATGATACAACAAACTAGATGAGTTCATTGATAATCATTTTAATCCTGAGCCATTTCACTTGAATCATGGGTTATCACCAAGGTAGATTAACCTATGCATTAAAGGAAATATGACTCATCTCAATTCTCAGGAAGATGTTTTAGAAGGGATAGAAGTCATAACACCACCAGTCAGGCTAGAATGTCTTTTACGCATGATTCAATGGTTCACAAAGACATAACATGGGATGAGTTTCTTGTGTATATCTAAAGGTGAATATGATCTAGTGCACTTTTTAGATGATTTGTTCCTTTTATATTCATTTTATCACTTTCTAAAAGTGTGTTGTGCACAATCAGGAACCATGAATAGTGGTTGATGGATTGTGCACTATGGGATGAGTTCAAATTCTCTATAATGTGATTTTATGGATACATCTAAGGTGGGAAGCATTGTGTTGGTACGTTTTAGCATATTCTTTAATATAGATGACGTTAAACGATGAAAGGACCATTTGTAAATGGTCAAACATGCTTCAAATTCCCATGAGGTTGGTCAGTTTCAAAATATGTCAATTTTTGCAATGTAGAAAGATGATGATATGGTTGGATGATTTCACAACCTTTGGAAACTTCGACAGTTAGGATGGAGTCTGATAATTATGATTGATTGACAATGTGATACATTGGGTGGTAAATTCATCATGGTCGGGTAATAAAGTTGTGTCAGAAGGTTCATCTAAGTTATTTTAAATGATGTTGACCAATATTGGTTTGACTGATCTTTATTTTGGTATTTGGGTATGGTTGGATAGAAATTGTACTGAGCACCTCATCTGGGATATAGTGGTTGTGGTTGTAGATTACCTTGAAATTATTTCTACCCTATTAGTGTATTCTTGTGTTAATAAAAATCATGTCCCCTATCTTGATATCATCCATGATATATAGAGAGAGCATCAATTATATGTTGAGCTAAAATAATAAAGTGGTTAAATTCCAATGGGGTCGATGAATTGACTCTGTGAGTGTTATGTTTCTATAAAGTGGTATGTTTAAGAGGCATGGTAATTCTTAAGTGAAACTTGGGTGACCAAGTACGAATTGCTTATATGGACTCACATACACTAGCTATTTTCCCTTTGACATGACTTCCAATTGGGTGCCACTTTAGACTTAGTCAGTGTTCTTGTTATGAGGAAGTTATGGATTGAGATGTCCAAGGAAGTCTGATACGGGATTCAAAATATTTGATCGAAGTAAACATGAGGTTTATTAGAGGATGTCATAGTGTTTTGGGTTTTTTATACTAGATATATATGCTGTGAGTTTTTGAGAATAGTCAACTTGAATGGATCGACATGATTAATTCTGATTTTGATGAATTTTATATGGGGGGAAATGTTTACAAAATGCTATTAGTCTAAGATGGGTTCAATGTAAAGGTTGGTAGTTCCTTTCATGGAAGGAATTCATGACTAGGTTTAGGTTAGTAAATAAAAATTCATCCATTTTAATAAAATGAGGTCTTTATTATGGGATCTGATATAATTGGGTTACCAAGTTGAGAAAATCACATAATGAGCATCATTAGAATTATTATGGTGTGCTTTGTTAGACAATTTCAATGGTGGGGATATTGTGAATTAGAATTGGACCTTAAATGCTATATTTTATGGTGGGGAATTCCATTGCTTGGGTGAATAATGATGAGATACCATGATTATATGTCGTGATAGAGTATATTCCATAATATCCCTCTTGAGGCATTAGTTTTAGAGTACGAGCGTTGGCTCAATTATTAACAATGTATTTACCATGCTCTTAAATTTCTGTTTGAAGCTGATTTGGGAATTTGGAAATGCAATGTATTCATTTAAATGAAACATCACAACCCAATAATTTTTTGTTTTAATTTTATAATTTCTAGAAGTCTTATCAGGGATGATAAGTTATATTGTAGGGAGTTTGTTAGGTCCCTAATTTTGGCCCTAGTCAAAATGTTTGAGAGTTATCCGATTGTTCCATTTTTTTGGACATACCGACTTATAAAAAATTCTCTATATCATGATTTTGTGAATATTAACACTTGAGTGTGTTGTTTTTAGAATTTTTTTAAGGCCCAAGAGGTATCCAAGGTGTTTGTTTGAGTTTCAGGAGTGGTGAGATTCAAAAACTCAAAACCTGGAGAAGATGTTAAGGGTGCACAATTGTTCTACAATCATGTGACCCATCAAGAAAAACCATGTAGACTGTTTTGAGATGCAGGGGGTCATATGAAGTTTATTCTAACACTACAAACCAAGCCGCATATCCCTATTTCTATTTTATAATTCTTCATAGAGTATTAACACACGGTTTGAGTATGGTTTCCCAAACCCTGCGCATGAACCATACGAGCGTCCTTCTTTGGAAGAAGCTAATGCATGGTTGGTGCACTGTTTATCCAACCATGAATCCAAAAGTGTGTACCTCATTTAATGGGATGAAATTTCCATTTTTTCTGTGTTTTCATTAATTTTTCCTCCCACATTTTTCTTTCACACATCTATATGAAGCAACCCTTATGTGGGTTCTCTCATGTCTTCCTTCTAGGGAGATATTTTGTCTATCCAAACTCTTTTTTCAGTGCCTTATGGTGCATTGGATAACCCTTAGTGATTATATGAATCTATATTCCTCCTTGATCATTTTATTTTTCAATAATTAATGATACCTTTATATGAGCTAATTAACTCTATTTTCAAGGCATTCATCCATTTCTTCATTTTCTCCTTTTTTTTGATTGAAGACTTAATATTGGATGATTATGTCTTACTTGGTATAAGGTAGGTGGTATATTAATTTACCCCTAAAGAATTGTTTTCTTATATAATATTCTATTGTACCACATACCAAACTCTCTATGCATTTCCCTCAAAATATGAAATTTTATTTTCATATGATAATGTATTTAATTTAACAGCCATTGTAAATTTAATTGCACAATTATGGTATTCTTACATAAACTTGGACCACCCATTCAGTTTCATTTCTTAGTTTTTCATGAACCTGATGTTTTATCACATAATAAAACCACCCAATTGGGGTACTGTTTAAAATTCCTACGAGGTGATGTTTAACATTGTCTAGTAAGGTGACAAAATGACCGTTGAAATGTGCATAAAATATAAATGGAATTTATGTGACACATGGATATCCTTATTATTTAATATGGAAATGATTTATATAGAGTCAATGAATTTCTAAATACAAAGGATATAAACAATGGATCTTTCCCTTTTAATTGAAGGGGATAATGTAATAACATGACTAAATCCAAATCTTTTAATTAAATGTAACTCAATGATTTATATCATGACATAAGTGTTCCTCATGGACTTCTATGTACTCACATTATATGGTAACTGGCATGATTATAAAAATGTTCTTATTTACAATTTATTATATAGTGGTATTAATAGCTAGGGTGAATATATGAAATGTTAATAAATGTTAAATAAATTATATTATAAAATATCTAATGTGCCTTGAGAAATAATAATTTCTTATTTATAGATGATTGGGATATGTGGTCATAGAGTAAGTGGATTACCTATTTTATTAATGACTAAAGGGATATTGAGTTGGGTCATTGACCATGTCATGTCCCACCCCCCTAGTTGTGGATGTTGGCATGGTGTCTAACTCACTTGGGTTTCTGGGAATGAACTTCCATTACCCCTCTTGATTAGGAGGTTCGGTATGAACCTACTCGTTGTTTTTCATGAAGTTCAGCATTGAATCCTATATGAATTATGATACTTGACATGGTTGCCTATAATGATTATGATCCTTGGGCATGATGAACCTTATTTATTAGCAATAGATTCTTATTATCATCATGATTAGTATTTTGTATAGACACTAATGTTTTACCTCAATTTTTAGATAATACCATGTATCTATATATATGGATATGAATGTTTCTACATTTATAATTCATATCTCTCTCTCTGTGTGTGTATATATATACTCAGAGATATTCCGACTTAGAATGAATTAGGTATGGTCGGACATGCGTCCTTGAGGAACCTAATCTCAACTTTTTTAAATTTATTTACTTACATCTTGTCTTATTTATTCTACCTCCCCACTATAATATTTTATATTCATAGACTGTATATAACATAAAACACAATTTTTAGTAGAATACTGAGTATATCCCACCCCATGGTTGGGCCACCCTTCCATTAGGTTACCTGAGTAGGCGTCATGTTCATAGTTTCAAGGATTATTGCTTGTGTTGTAAATTTTACATGTGAGCTAAGGAGTACAGGATGAGATTGTGCTCAAGATGCTTATTTAGATCTCCCTAGAGTATTTTTATTCTTTTTATTTTTTCATGTATTGTTTTGTATATACCTTTTAAATATTTCATGCCTTAGTTTTTTTAAACCCAGATGGACATGCATTCATGGTTGTGTTGGGTGCCGGCGATGTTTATTCAATCTATTATATTATTTTAATGAATATCATTTATTATTTTTGACTCTACTATTTTTAGTTTATTATTTATTAGTATAAATATTGTTCTACTCTGATAATGGGGGTATAGTCTCCCCAATGCACCACCATTAGACCTTCAATGGTAGTCGATAACCTATTGCATTCTAGGAGGAGTGCTTGAGGCCATGTGAGTGACTAGATCAAGGAACTATTTTATTGGTCATATGTTGATATTGAAGATGAGAGTTACCTACAATGCTTTCATATACCATGCCATATGTTGGTGACTAACATGGTGGAAAAAAAACAAAATTTGGGAAGAATTATGATAGTAAATACTAGGAATAACAAAAAAAACCACCAATAAAATCCGTATAAAAAATTAAACCAAATTCATAATGTTTTACATGTATCTTAATTAAGAAAGTACTTTTCTAATGAGTATCATTCAATGAATTTTGAAGTGGGTTTTCTAGATCCTTATCATTCTTATATGGAAGAACTATTTTATATTATGAAATCAAGATAAAATATTCTCAAAGGATTTATTATTCCCCTTGGGGGAGTTTTTTGGATACAATAAAATATTCAAGAGAAGACTTGGGAAGGATAATTAGGTATGGGGAAAGAGTGGGAAGAGATTTCAGATAATTTATTACACCTGAATAATGTTCTAGGATGAATAGTGTAATACCATACATATTTATATATTATGAATATTATTTGGCTTTTTTCAATTAATTTTTTACTCTGGGAAATATTTAGTGATGGAGGTGCTGATGGGGGATTAGGGGCCCATTTAAGGAATACAGGATAGGTTCTAGGAAATATGTCCATTGATGGAAGCTAAAGGGTCCCTAATACACTGTTATTGCATATTCGATGGGCAAAGAAGGGGATTTTATACCTCCAAATCGATTGACTTGTGGTCAGTTACACCCGAGAATCAGGTAACCAGTGGTTGTCCTGTAGTTAACTAGTTGGCTCATGCATGTTTATATTCAAAATTTTAACTAATTAATTAAGGGATTATTTATATAAATTAAAATTTATCTCATTTAATTAAGGACTACTATAGGATGTCCTGTTCTTCTAAGATTCATGATGGATGTGGTGTGAATATTTAGTGCGCATTCATTCCTTCCAAACTCAACTTCCTGGTGTGGCGTATCCAGAATAAAGCTCTACCCACATATGATAATATCAAGAACATCGTCATATTCCATACTTTGAAATTCAACTCCTGTAGTTTTCCCAACGAGGAAACCAGAAAACATCTCTTCTGTGAAGGCCAAAGGTCAAGGAATCTGTGGCTTGACCTGGGAACTTTTACCAGAGTGAACTGGTACGATTATATGGGGTCGAAATTTCTTCAGCTGTGGTTCTAAGGACCAAGGAACAACAACTTTGAATCAAGAGATCGGGGTATGATCTTCATAGCTAGGTGATGGATTCAATGTATTTCTAGAAAAAAATCCCTCTTTTCGGGCCTCCCATACTGGATGATGGTCTTCACCTTCAGAGATAAAAGATTACGTATTGATCTAGCTCACCTTTAACTCTAGTATGATGCACGGTTGAGGTTTGGTGCGCGGTGCCAATGGATCTATTGTGATTGGGAATTTTGTATATGCATTTTTTTTAAAAACAATTATGAAAAACAGCATAGGTTAATTTTTTTTAAATATGCTAAAAAGGTGGAATCGTCTACATCGCCTTTTTGTTGGTGCCTAAAAGAGGAATCGACAATTCCACCATTGCTCTCCCATGCTGCCTTTGGCCCAGATCGATGACATGGAGAAGATGGCCAGGGGGAGGCGATGCCACCTTTGGCCTTATGTAGAGGTGAAAGGCAGTGTCAATGATGCCACCTTTTCCTGAACTCCCTATAAAAGGGTTCCCCTTCTCCTCACTTGATCCTTGCCTTCATCTCTCTTAAATTATCTCTGTCTCTCTCTAAAAAAATCATTTTCTATGCAGGTTTTTACGAAGCTTCATTTAGAGGTATATTTCTTTATTTAATTTAATGTTTTTATTTATTTATTTATTTATTTTTTAATTTTAAATATTTCATTTTTAAGTAGTTTTGGTAGTTCTTAATATTTGGTTATTTATTTTTTTATAATTAGTTATATATAGTTTGTAATAATTTTTTTAGTAGTATAGATTTACCTAGGATTAAGTATTTTGAAATTTCGGTAGCTTAAAGATTATGTTGTTATCTAAGAAATTAAATTCGTGTCTGGATACAAACAAGTGGATACGGCTCTGGCACAAATGTACCTAGGGGTTAAACCCGAAAACACCGCTTTGAGCAAGAATCAAACGAGAACTGGGGCACGATAATGGGCCTTGCTACATCATGGTTTGACACCCTTGGGGGATATTCTTAAAATGATTCATATTTTCTTTATAACCTACTAAAATATCTAAAAAAAGAAAAATGAAATCAGTATATTTATCGATGATAAAATAAAAAATATGAGTTATAGAATGAAATAAAGAAAAAAGAATTAACTAATTTAAGTTATTATTAGTTAATTCTATTTAACTAATGGATATAATATGATTAATGATTAAATAATAAATAATTAAAGAATTACCAAATAATTATTAAATCGTGATTAATGAATGATTGATTAGTTAAAAACTGTATTAACAAAATTAGATTAAAATGACAATTATAATTATTTAAAATGAAATGGAGAAAAAAAATGTTTTAAAATGTAAATATTATATAGTTTAGAAGTAATATTTATTATTAGACATAATTAATTATAGAATAATTAATAAATAACATATGATTAAAACTTGGATCCATATAATGATTAGATAATGATATTGAAGAACATATAAAGTGAAATGAAGAAGAACAAACACATCAAATAAAAAGGCATTGTAAAATTACATTCTAATAAATATCATATGGTCAAACATTTGTAGCATATTTTAGGGTATAGAAAGGTGCCCTAAAATTAAATTCTAATAAATATCATATGGTCAAACATCTTTTTAATATTTGTTACACTATCATAATTTTGACGGAAGAAACATTTTGAACGTAGAGAGTCATGTTTTCCCGTGTGTACTGCTATGGGGAGGTTATTCAAACTGAGAAAGGAGATGCTTACAGTACACAACCAATCATGGTGGTTAGTACAACTGATTATGTAACCATAAGTGATCATCAAGGGAGAATTCGTGGTTCCTTAAATCTGGGTCCCGATCAAGAGATCTTGTCTATGAGATATAGACATTTTCAATTTCTGAAAACACTGTGGCTTCTAGCTTGTCTATTGGTTACTGATACTCAGTGGGTCCAAGAAATTAATTTATTTTCTCAAAGATCAGATAGTAGCATGATGGAGTTATATGTTGATGTTGCTACTGTACAACAACAACGTCCAGTTGTACAAAGATGTAGAATTAAAATCATTGTTTAAGAGAATCCACCACATGAAATTGAGCCTATTCCAAATGATGCAGTAGAAGAGGACAAACCAGATGATCTCCCAGATATACATGTCAATCCGAATTCTGATAAGGAGTTTCATAATGATGGATCAAATAGTGACAATAGTGTTAATGTGGATGTACCAACGAAATATAGGGAGGAGGTTTTGATAAATGCATTAGTTTTACATCAACCTCAACCTACATCAATCATCCACCACTCTTTTCATCTTGGTTAGAAGTAATGAAATGCATGCCTGAATATGAAAATATTGTTCTCACACTGGCAACTGAGTTCCCTGGAGTTGTACCAGATAGGTTTAGTGAGGTGGATAAATACTTTTATATTGGAAGGAATTTTCTTAGTAAAGATGCCTTAAAAAGCATGCTAAAGAGATTTCATATTGATAGACACATCAACTATGTAGTCCATGAATAATGTCGTAGTAAATATGTTATATGGTGTGAGAAGTATAGGGATGATTGTAGATTTATCTTGAGGGTGATTCCAGACATTATATTTAGAGGTTGGAGAATATCAAGGATTGAGGCAGATCATACTTTCATTCATCCAAGCATGACACAAGATATTACCTCATTGGATACAAAATTTGTGTCATATATTGTTGTTGAGATGATTACGAAATGTCAAGATGTTCTAATATCCCTTGTGAAAGAGAGGATTCAATAGAAATTTGGTTATAAGTTTTCCTATAATAAGGCATGGATGACAAAACAGAATGTAATTGTGAAGGTCTATGGTGATTGGGATGATTCATATCAGGTGTTACAACAATTTCTAGCCATACTGATGCATCCTAACCATGTTGTATTCCATCTGAATATAAACGAACATGTGTCTGATGATAACTGACTTGATCCATCTCATGTTCAATTTCATCAGTTGTTCTGGGCATTCCTTCCCTGTATCTGCACATTTCGTTTCTGGAAAAAGATTATTCATATTGATGGAACATTTCTGTATGGAAAATAAAAGGGCGTATTGTTGATTGTGGTAACCCAAGATGGAAACTATTCCCCACTTTCGCTTTACATTTCCATTGTAGAGAAAGAAAACAATGAATCGTGGACTTTGTTTCTGGCATGTATCAGCAACCATTTCACCAACATTCGGGGTGTTTGTTTGATATATGATCTCCATCATGAAATTAATGAGGAAATCAATGCAGATATTGATATATAGAGATTACCAAATTCACATCATCAATTCTACATTAGACACATTTATAGTTAAGTGCATAAAAAATTCCACAACGAACCGATGAAGGAGGAAATCAAGAGGCTTGGTAAACATTCTATCCGTTCTGTTTTACTATTTCAACATAAAGATAAAATCAATTTATGTGAAATATCATCTAAACATTGTATAATATGATCTTTAGAAACGATAGTTTGAATAACATTCTGAAAAAATCCATGAGGCTAAGCATGATGGTTATAATTATATGATGTGAATTTCAAAAGAGAAATGGACATAGGCATATGAAAGGGGAAAGAGGTACAAACCCCTAACGACACACATTGTGGATTGCATCAATGGTATCTTCAAAGTGCTTCGCAAGCAACCTATAACCGCCTTAGTTCAGGAGACATTATATCTATGCGTGAAGTATTTTGTTGATAGACAAAAACTAGTATCAGATAGAATACAGTAGGGGCTAAGTTACAGAAGACACTTTTAACGAATGATTGGAAAGAATATTGAAGAAGCCTTTGGTTATCATGTCTGTATCTTTCGAAGAGAAGACTCCCGATTTTATGTTCAAGAGTGTTCAAACCCCATCAAAAATCACCAGTAAAAAAATGGGGTTATTACTCGAAACAAGGCAATGTCAATGTAGAAACTTTCTGGCCTTACGGTTTCCATGTACACATGACATCACAACATGTGCCTCAGTGAACATCTCATGGGAATCATATGTTGATCCAGTGTACCGGATGGATACCATTGCTAACTGATATGCTGCACCATGGACACATATTGGGGAGTATCATTATTTCCCAATGCTCGAAGACATACTGATAGTGATACCTGACATGAATCAGTTACGTCCTCATGGGAGACCAAAGGCAAGTAGGATTCATAATGAGATGGACTGGCCTCAAGAACAAGGAAAAAGTTTTCGATGCACCAATGCCATAAATAAGGTCATTATCAGAAACGATGCCCTAACGTTGTTTGGTCGAGTTCACAGTCTTATCTATAATGATGTATTGTCTTCATTGTGACATTCCCATATTATAAAATAAATGTAGTTATCTCATATTTTATCTTTAGTTTTATAAACCCCATAAACATATTCCATTTTCCATGTTTTTTGGTTAAATTATGTGTGATATTTTTGTAAACTATTCTATAACGAATTTATAGTATCATAATGATTACCATAAGTTTTATATAATTATATAATTTCTAAATACATCATTACTAATTGACTTGGTTTATCTTAATACAATATATAAGTAGTTAATCATAAAGTTCCTCCAAAATATGTCTAATCAAATTCAAGACCCAATATTTTAGATAATATAACATATTTCATAATTGTATTCTTTATTTCAAGAAATAACATTCTCTTTATTCCTTAAATAACATCTGAGATAATATAATTTATTTCATAAATCCAAAAGTAGAACACTTAACCCACATTATATAGTAAATGTTATTAACCCAGAAACATGTTTCTTAAACCTTAATATTAAAATTTGAAACCCTAAACCCTGAAATCTAAACCACAACCCAAAAACATCTTTCCTTTTCCATGGGTTTTGGTTAAATTACGTGTGATATTTTAGTAAACTATTTTATAACAAAATTATAGTATCATAATAATTAGAATAAGTTATATATAATTAGATAAATTCTAAAAAAACCATTACTAATTGACCTGGTTTATCTTAATCCAATCCATAAGTAGTTAATCGTAAAGCTCCTCCAAAATGTTTTTAATCAAATTCAGGACCCAATATTTTAGATAATAGAACTTATTTTGTAATAGTATTCTTGATTTCAAGAAATAAATTTCTTATTATTCTATTAATAAAATCTTAGATAATAGAATTTATTTCATAAATCCCAAATCAAAACACTTATCCCATATTGTAAAGTAAATGTTATTAAGCCAGAAACATGTTTCCAAATCCTCAATATTAAAATTTGAAACCCTAAACCCTTAAACCTAAACACCAACCAAATTTTTTTTTTCTTTACCATGGTTTTTATTTAAATTATGTGTTATATTTTAGTAAACTATTCTAGTATCATAATTATTAACATATGTTTTATATAATTATATAAATACCAAAAACATCATCACTAATTGACATGGTTTATCTAAATCCAATACATAAGTAGTTAATAGTAAAGCTCCTCCAAAATATGTGTCATCAAATTCATGACCAAATATTTTAGATTATAGAACTTATTTCATAATAGAATTCTTGATTTCAATAAATAACATTCTCCTTATTCCTTAAATAAAATCTGAGATAACATAATTTCTTTCATAAATACAAAAGCAGAACCCTTAACCTATATTGTAATGTAAATGTTATTAACCCAGAAACATGTTTCCTAAACATTAATTTTAAAATTTAAAACCCTAAACCCTCAAACCTATACCCCAATCCAAAAAAATCTTCCCTTATCTATGTTTTTTGGTTAAATTATGTTTGATATTTTAGTAAACTATTCTATAACAAAATTATAGTATCATAATGATTAGCATACATTATATATAATTAAATAAATTCCAAAAACATAATTACTAATTGACATGGTTTATCTTAATCCAATCCATAAGTTGTTAATCGTAAAGCACCTCCAAAATATGACTAACAAAATTCAAGACCCAATATTTTATATAATAGAACTTATTTCATAATAGTATTATTTCTTTCAAAAAATAACATTCTCCTAATTCCTTAAATGAAATATGTTATAATAGAATTTTATTTCATAAATCCAAAATCAGAACACATAACCCATATTGTAAACTATATTTTCTTAACCTAGAAACATGTTTCCTAAACCTTAATATTAAAATTTGAAACCCTAAACCCTCAAATCTAAACCCAAACCCAGAAACATCTTCCCTTTTCCATGGTTTTTGGTTAAATTATGTGTGATTTTATTGTAAACTATCTATAACGTAATTATAGTATCAAAATGATTATCATAAGTTATATATAATTAGATAAATTCCAAAAACATCATATCTAATTGACATGGTTTATCTTAATACAATCCATATGTAGTTAATCATAATGCTCCTCCAAAATATGTCTAACCAAATTCATTTGTTTATATGCAGAAGGATGATACCATACTACTCACTCATCAACCTACCCATATTTCACTGGCTGTGTTAGAGGGTCATCCATATCGATTGGTCAAGGTGTGTCGAGCCCACCATTTTCATCATCGAGTGCATCCACATGCCATTAGACATTATTTGAGCTGCGCTAGATTCTAGGGCCTTTCCGTATCTGATTTCATATTTGTAGATCATCACCCAATTGATTCCCTCATTATGAAATGGTGACCAGATAAACACGCATTCCACCTGCCTGAGGGAGTGATTACGATAACCCTCGAGGATGTGGCAGTGCTTCTCGGTCTTCCTATCAAGGGGAGACCCATTATTGGACTCAATCGTGCAGCTCAGCCAGACCTTGCTCAATGCTTGTTAGGAATTGATATTTTGTCCGACCGTAGGGCTACAGATGGATTGTAAATATCTATGACTTGGTTGGAGTTGTAGATTCCACATTTATAGGATGATGACGATGAGAATACCATCATGCATTACGCCCATACATATATCTTACAGCTCATTGGCAGGACCATGTGTATTGATCACTCAGGGATGCACATGCATATGATGTATCTACCCATACTAGAGGACTTTGATCGGGCTGGAATGTACAACTGTGGATCATCCTGCTTGGCATACACGTACAGATCATTATGCAGGCTATCCCATGGGGACCGTACAGGTATAGGAGGATGTGTCATCCTTATTCAGATGTGGGCCTCGGAGCGCATCCCAACATCCCACCATGACCATGCTGGTCCACCGGTGAAGATGGTGGTGCTGCATGATGCTCCACATGGAAGCTGGTATGATAAGTAATTTCAATTGGTTTCTAATTCTACTATAAGTTATTGACTATAATTTCTCATTATTTGTCACTATCATTGATGTATTTTATAGGTGGTGCCAGCGACGCAATTTTGATGTGGTTCTGGGACAGAATTTGGGCATATATCAGCAACAATTAGACTGTCTCTTACCTCATCAGGTATGTATATACAATCTGTCACTGTCTAAAAAATATAATAATAGCTTCAAATTTGGTTTTCAGTTAGGTGTTTTTTTTGACAAAATCACTTTTTCATTTCAGGTTTCATGGCTTTCATACTGGAGTATTATGGACCATTTTCCAGCATACTTCAACATTGGGCATGATGATACTATGGCTTTAGTGACCCTCATTCTTTTCTATATTATTGAGTGGCAGCAGCCAGACATAGTCATGCACTAGTTTATCCATACTCAGCCGATTCCATTACCGTTGAGATAGACAGGGTGACTTCTAGGGATGAAGCTGACAGAGAGGCATGATGATGATTGGTCCTAATTACATGCCAGATTTATTGCATGTTGGCACAGAAGTGAAAAGTTTTGTATTCAGGGTGTTCTTATGAATCGATTCTCTCTTTCAGAGCAAGTTGACTACACGCCATGGTATAAACTGAAGTCTATACCGTATCTTACCCAAACTGGAATAGAGATGAAAAGGATGGTAAGTCAATAAATTTACATTAGTTTGTTTATTGAATGATTTTCTAATTCTATTTGTATCTATTTATAGGGAAGTCACACAGAGAATCTTGTTCGCATTAGTGATGAAGAAGATGAGGGGGTCTTTAGGTGGGCAGTTGTCCATGCTACAACGCTGGAGGCGAGGGAATCTTTTTCTGCACTTTCCAAGAGAATCTTCGCATTCCCATCTTAGAGATAGGAGGTTCTTGCCCTAGAGGAACATCCTGTAGCTGCTGCTGGTGCTGAGGATCCACGACCACGAAGACATAGACAATGTCGTGCTTCATGTGAGGCCTCACCTATTCCACAGGCAGAGGTCGGCCCTCTAATAGTTGTGGGTCAGCCGATTCAGGATGTGCCTCAGGTGGCATGAGATCCGTCTTTCTTGATAGGACATCCACATTTTTCTATATCTTGGCTTCTAGATTCTTCACAGTATTAGATTCTAGAGCCATCACCATCTTGGGGTATAGTTCCATTGCAGGGTTGGTTCCCCCAATGCGATGGAGGCAGGTCCTTTTTCCACCCTAGTGGGAGAAGGATCCAGATGGCAGTACGAGATGTAGTTGACCACTCCTCCCATGGACACATAGATGGAGGATGCGCTAGTCGACGTTCTAGTGCATGAGGATCAGCCTTCCCCAGGTCATCAGACTCTACTACACACTCAACGCAGACATCCTATTCACTGTAACACCCCGAGCTTCCATGATACGCTTCTCATTCAATAATGTAATAGCTTGCATTGTACGAAAGTTCAAGTTCTAACACATCGCGACTAATCAAAGTAGTTGTTATGAATATTAATAACCAATTTTTAAAATTATAGGAATTTTATATTTCAAAATGGACTTCATTTTTGTATTTGTAATATCGAAATTATCCTAAGTTGAATTTTTTGTAACTTTCTGAGAACTTCCAATTTTTTTATGAATAGTGAAAAATACTTAAAACAACTTTTTTAATCAAAATAATTTATTGTGATAAATTATACTATTTAGTGGTTTTAAAGTATAATTCGAATATATTCTTACCATTTTATCCAATGGTGGTCATTAGAATTAATTTAACATTGAAATTGGACATAAACAAATGCCAATCTTTTGATATAAATTGTTTCTTAAAAACACGCTATTTGTTGTGACAGTGGGAATTAATTATAAAATTAATTAATGCAACTTATATGTTTGGAATTTTGTAAAATAGAAATCATTTTTTAATTTGGAATATCAATTATATCTTAGGGTGAAATTTTGGCATTGTTTTGAAAAACGTCAATTTTTTATGAATAGTGAAACCACTAAGTGGTAGTTAAATAACTGATTTTTCGTTTAAATGAAATATTACCACTTCTTTGATTTGATTTTCAAAAATCCGACATACATGGTGGTCATTAAGAATTAAAATGTTGTTCAATGAGATTAAAATAATTTTTTGGTGAATAGTAACTTTTATGTTCTTAATCGCGATTAGAGGTAATTAGTGTAGTTTAAGGTAAAAAATAATGTTTTAATAATATGATATGAGCTTGAAACTTGTCCTACTCTTATTGGATGAGTCATGGCCGACCAAGAAAATCCATGGGTAAACTTGGGGACCCCATGGAGCCACTTTAGTTGGAAAATGACATAAATACCTTTTATTTAATGTTAAAGTAAAAAATGACACAAACATGAAATGTTTTACTAAAACAATATTTACATGGGGTTATACAAGTCATATTTTTGACTATAAATAGTCATTGGAAAGATAAAAAGATTTCCTACATCATAGTATTTGTTTTATAATTTTTAGACATTAAATAAATTAAATTATTTATGACATCATTATGATGCAGCGATGACCTCATTATTTAATGATTTTAATAAAATGAAAAGATAATGTACAATCCAAGGCATACACTTGTCCAAAGACTATTGGATGGGTAGCTTTAGAACCCTTATCACCTTATCCACGAATTATATAAGTGTGGGACCTTTAGAATCCTAAAATCATTGTATAATAATGTAAAAGTTCCTTACTTTCAAAGAGTGCCCCTCCTCTCCTCTTATAAAAGGCCCCCACCTCTACCACCTCATTCACACTTTAAAGCCATTTGGCTCGGCCAACCTCTGACCAAATACTCTCCCAAATTACCCCTCTTACTCCTAGAAGCCTCACTTTGGGAATAACGCTTCTCAAGGAAGCCTTTGGCTCCAATCAAAAGAGTTACCCGATTTAAAGGTAATGTCTTCTATTATGTTATTTTGTTTTATTTTTCTTATCCAACCCCATAAACTCTTTTTATTAATTTATTTTTTAATGACACCAGTATCCTCAATATACTAGGATGTTGTTATAAGAAGGATTCGAGCAAAAATTACACACACCTACATCTAATGGTTAAAGAACATACGGTTTCTGTGGATGGCGAATTTCTGCCTCACAAAACGATGATTGTTCAACACTCATATAACACCTTCAAAGGTGGACATTAAGATGTAAATATATTTATATATGATATAAAATATGTTTATGTTTTACTTATGCTTCTGTATTTCTCATTTATGGCATAATTTATGATTTCCATTATGGTTAAACGCGATAATTTCATTTTAGGAGGTGCGGACTACCGCCCCCTCAAAGTGATTTGAATCGTTAATGCGATATATGGGATGTATAAAGGATGGAGTAAATGGTATTATACACTATATTATACTGGAATTATATTATACATTTATATCATTATGATTTCATTCCATTAAATATAAAATAGAAATGAACGTAGCGTTCATGCGTACGTACGGCTTACCGTCTCCATAAACGATGCATTTCATTTCTTACCTCTAAATGTTACGTAATGTTATAAATGAATGTATATACTGGATATATATGATATATAAGACATCTAAATCATGAATATAATTTTGGAGATAATGGATATTCTACCACATAAACAACTTGTAATTATAAGAAGTTTATTGTTGAATCAAGTACCAAAGATCGACAAAACGACCGTTATTAACATAAATAGTTACATAATGTTCATATCATTATAATAAGTGATATAAAAGGGATAATGAAATTGAAAATGGTTCTTAATAAGGTATATATTAACTCTAGTTTATTATTCAGGAGGTTAAAGAACGGTTGAGTCAAGTCAGACACGAGGTAAGGGAATTTCTTAACCCAACTTCCATTCTTTGGGATAATCTCCTACTTTCAAATTATGTCATGATATTATTATGTCCTATTTTGTATTTTTATGTTCTTTATGTGTACCTATAGTGAATACACATAACAGATCTATTTTGTTTTTAAAAAAATTATCTTTTTAAGGACTTCGTCTCAATCTCCTTTCATTGAGGCATATTTGGTTTTATACACAATTTTCTTTTATACGGTGTATAAACCCCTTTGAATTTTACGTTTATTTAAAAGGAATCTTTTTATACAAAGCGTTTTTCTAAATGACAAAAGGGAATGTTTTTCTTTCCGTACTTATGCGGCGACAACGACTTCTCCGCCGCCGTGACCATTATTTGAGTTTCGGCTTCCTCTACAAGCCATCATTTTTTTAATGAAAAATAAATACAAAGTTTTAACTTTCATTTATTTTGGTATTGAAAATGGTTTTGAAAGCGTTTTTATCAATGTTTTGTATTGATATCTTGTGATTGAAATGTGGAAATGTTATGTTTCCTTTATGCATGTTTTACGTGATACGATTATGTTATGGTTTATGATATGTTTAAACCTATTCATATGAGGAATGTATTGGACTTAATAAGTGACGGGTGGAGCCCGCTATAGCTCCTCGATGCATCGGTAGGTCTCATGAGACAACTAGACGTGGAATTGGCCGAGGCCCTTTCCCAATTTGATTTATGGTTTTGGCCGAGGCCTTAATCATTTTAGACGTCTTGGCCGAGGCCTTGACAAAATGTTTCAGAATGTCTGGCATTATACATTCCCTCATTATGAAATGGTTATTAATATTGCATGTAATTATTCGACCAGTAGAATATCCATGTGAATAAGTGAATGGCATTATCTCATTTTACTTTCACCATATTATGTTGATGTTCAAGTTTTAAAGGCTTTTTTAGTTATACATTGCCTTACATTTTTATGTTTATTTATGAAAGCTTCCGCATTATTGTTATCCTTACTGAGCATCTGAGCTCACCCCTTTCAATGTTTTAATATTTTCCAGGATGTGAAGAAGTATTTTATGAATGACCTGCAGGGATTGTCAGAAGAGGACATGATGGTGGACTATGGAGACCTTTTTATTGTATTTTTTCACTTTATGATGTAATGTAACGTTTACGAATGTATCTAGTGTTTCCAAGGCTACTAAACTAATCGGTCTTTCGAGACTTGATCTTTTGTGATCATGCCAATGTTACGAAGTAATGCACTGACTCTAGGTAGCTAGGGTCGGGGCATTACAGTTGGTATCAGAGGTAGTTTAGTACTAACCTTGGAAGCTAGATTTAGATAAAGTCTGATTAGAGCACATTGCCCAAAGATAGACTTTGAGGATTAGTATAGAAGAACTTCCTAGAATTTTGTTATTGTAGATATTTTGTGAGTTTTCCGAGAAATACATCCCTGTCTGGATACGAGCAGGTAGAGGCAGCTCTGGCACAGATGTACCTAGGGGTAAAACCTAAAAACACCGCTTTGAGCTAGACTCGAGCGGGAACTGGTGCACGACAACGGGCCTTGCTGCACTCTTGGTTACGACACTCCGGGGGGATATGCTTAGGATAATTCCCATTTTCTTTATAAACCACTATGAACGGTTATGAGTATATAATTCCTCAAATAAAACCTTTTTATGATTATGGATTATATCCATAAATAGTTCAATTTATGTTAAGTATTTTACAAGTATGGAATTATGTATTTTGATTCATAAACTAATCTAGTTTATGCCATTGTTTAGAAATGGCGCCTAGTGGAAGGAATGGAAACCGTATCAATGCACGCACTCCGTGTAGGGATTTCCCTCCTGCTCAAGATAATTATTGTGGATCTGGAGATACAACTGGTGCTGATCTACTTATTACCATACTGGGACAACTCACTCAAGTTATGAATAATAACCTTACTTGTATGGATCACCCTGATCCACAACGTGGAGGATCAATGTTAGACCGCTTCATGAGGAAACAACCACCAACATTTAATGGGGGTACAAATCCGTTAGTAGCTGAGCAATGGATAAACTCCTTAGAGAAAATATTCCATGCCTTGGGGAGTAGCGAAAGGGAGAAGGTTGTCATGGCAGTTTACCGCCTCACTGGAGATGCCGATCAGTGGTGGTCGCTGATTCAAAACACAAAGGAAGATGATGACATATCGAATATGGAATGGAGGGAGTTCAAAGAGCTTTTCTTAGAGAAATACATTCCTCATGACCATCGAGAAGATATGGAAAGGCAATTTCTCAGTCTGAGGCAGAAGGAGGATGAGAATGTCGCAAAGTATGAGGCCAACTTTACAAGGTTAGCGAGGTATGCTGCAGATTATATACATAACCCAAGGAGTAAGATTGATCGTTTCTTTGATGGGTTAAAACCATTTCTCCGTTGAGCTTTAGTATCACAATCCTTATCATCATATGAAGATATTGTCTCGTGTGCTATCAAGATAGAAAAGGAATTCTCTATGTCTTATGACAACAAAGTAAAGCAAGAGAAGAAGAGAACGGTGGAATAAGAGACAGATAAAGGGAAAAAGGGAAATAAGTATTTTCCATTATGTGATAATTGTGGGAAGAATCACCCTGGTACTTGCCTAAAAGGAATGTGAGTTTGTTATAAATGTGGAGAAAAGGGTCACCAGGCTCGTGATTGTAAGGGAAAGAAAGTGGCTATCAAAGTTGAATGCTACAATTGTAGAGAAATGGGTCATTATGAAAATGAATGTCCTATGCATCAGGGAAACTTACCTCAGAAAAGGCCAAGGGATCAAGGACAATCTTATGCTGTTACTACATTTGAAGCAGAATAACTAATGTAATGGTGCTTTTGGACACATGGATTATATTCTGGTTATTAGAATAATGTGATATATATATATAAGGATTATACTGCAGTACTTGTTTATTTCAGTAAGGTTTTAATATGATTAAGGAAATAATATTTTTAGTATGTGACAATAGGATAAACTTTACTTTGTTTGGGGAATCTGATAAATTGATTTTGGAATTAAGAGACCTTTTAGAGAATGTTTGGACAGAGGTATTTTGGATAACTATAAAGGTTGGGATGGATTAAGTTAATCTTTGGATATTATTGTTTAAGGTTAAAAAATTTATGAAGATTATTTTTGGAATATTATGATACTATAGTTTTAGGAAAAGGACAACCTGCAGGGTGGGGCATAACCCGTCGCGTCGGATAAAGCTGCAGGAATCGAACCCACAATCATGGTGCAACAGGCCTTTATTTCCTACCACTAGCCTACAGGATGTCCCTGGTTATTACAAAATAATTTTACTAATCTAAATGGTATGTGTTAACATTTGGAACCTTATACAATTAGGATAAGTATAATATTTTTGAGTTCTATTATCTTTTTGAGTGAAAGATGAGTTGAAGGTTGAAACTCTAATTGTCAAGCATAAATATATATATACCTATCTCTTATTCAATGAATAAATTAATTCTTAAACTTTAGTAAAGGGATATTAAAACAAAAAAATGTGTTATCCTAATACCTTATGTCTTGTTGAACTGATGATATTTTAAATCAACATAGATTGAAGGCTTTGAGGCCCTCAATTTGACAGTTGATTGTGATTGATGACCTCAATCACTACCTTCAAATATTTACGTTTTTCCTCCAATTATATGTCTCTAATTTCCACCAATGTTCTCTTACTCGAGATCATAATTGGGTGGTGACTTTTTCATTTCCCTTTCCCTCTTATTAAGGATAAATTTTATTAATCTTATTTCCGATGTGGGTTTTCCTCAAAGGTATTTTCTCTTTTCAACCTTTTATTTTCAAAGAAAAATTTCAAATTACGAGAACACAATTTATTGAAGGAGGGGAGAATGTAACACCCCAAGCTTCCATGATACGCTTCTCATTCAATAATGCAATATCTTGCATTGTACGCAAGTTCGAGTTCTAACACACCGCGACTAATCAAAGTAGCCATTGTGAATAGTAATAACCACTTTTTAAAATTATAGAAATTTTATATTTCAAAATGGACTTCATTTTTGTATTTGTAATATCGAAATTATCCTAAGTTGAATTTTTTGTAACTTTCTGAGAACTTCCAATTTTTTTTATGAATAGTGAAAAATACTTAAAACAACTTTTTTAATAAAAATAATTTATTGTGATAAATTATACTATTTAGTGGTTTTAAAGTATAATTAGAATATATTTTTACCAATTTATCCAATGGTGGTCATTAGAATTAATTTAACATTGAAATTGGACATAAACAATTGCCAATCTTTTGATATAAATTGTTTCTTAAAAACAGGCTATTTGTTGTGACATCGGGAATTAATTATAAAATTAATTAATGCAACTTATATGTTTGGAATTTTGTAAAATAGACATCATTTTTGAATTCGGAATATCAATTATATCTTAGGGTGAAATTTTGGCATTGTTCTGAAAAACGTCAATTTTTGATGAATAGTGAAACCACTAAGTGGTAGTTAAATAACTGATTTTTCGTTTAAATGAAATATTACCACTTCTATTCTTTGATTTTCCAAAATCCGACATACATGTTTGTCATTAAGAAGTAAAATATGGTTCAATGAGATTAAAATAATTTTTTGGTGAATAGTAACCTTTATGTTTTTAATCGCGATTAGAGGTAATTAGTGTAGTTTAAGGTAAAAAATAATGTTTTAATAATATGATATGAGCTTGAAACTTGTCCTAATCCTATTGGATGAGTCATGTCCGACCAAGACAATCCATGGGTCAACTTGGGGACCCCATGGCGCCACTTTAGTTGGAAAATGACATAAATACCTTTTATTTAATGTTATAGTAAAAAATGAAACAAACATGAAACGTTTTACTAAAACAATATTTACATGGGGTTATACAAGTCATATTTTTGACTATAAATAGTAATTGGAAATAGAGAAAGATTTCCTAAATCATAGTATTTGTTTTATAATTTTTAGACATTAAATAAATTAAATTATTTATGACATCATTATGATGCAGCGATGACCTCATTATATAACGATTTTAATAAAATGAAAAGATAATGTACAATCCAAGGATTACACTTGTCCAAAGACTATTGGATGGGTATAATTAGAACCCTTATCACCTTATACTAGAATTATATATGTGTGGGACCTTTAGAATCCTAAAAGCATTGTATAATAATGTAAAAGTTCCTTACTTTCCAAGAGTGCCCCTCCTCTCCTCTTATAAAAGGCCCCAACCTCTACCACCTCATTCACACATTCAAGCAATTTGGATCGGCCAACCTCTTCCCAAATACTCTCCCAACTTCCCCCTCTTACTCCTAGAAGCCCCACTTTGGGAAGAACCCTTCCCAAGGAAGCCTTTGGCTCCAATCAAAAGAGTTACCCGATTTAAAGGTAATGTCTTCTCTTATGTTATTTTGTTTTATTTTTCTTCTCCAACCCCATAAACTCTTTTTATTCATTTCTTTTGTAACAACACCAGTATCCTCAATATACTAGGATGTTGTTATAAGAAGTATTCGAGCTACACTTACACACACCTACATCTAATGGTTAAAGAACATACGGTTCTTGTGGATGGCGAATTTCTGCCTCACGAAACGATGATTATTCAACACTCATACAACACCTTCAAAGGTGGCCATTAAGATGTAACTATATTTATATATGATATATAATATGTTTATGTTTTACTTATGATTCTGTATTTCTCATTTATGGCATAATTTATGATTTCCATTATGGGTAAACGCGATAATTTCATTTTAGGAGGTGCGGACTACCGCCCCCTCAAAGTGATTTGAATCGTTAATGCCATATATGGGATGTATAAAGGATGGATTAAATGGTATTATACACTATATTATACTGGAATTATATTATACATTTATATCATTATGATTTTATTCCATTAAATATTAAATTGAAATGAAAGTAGCATTAATGCGTACGTACGGCTTACCGTCTCCATGAACGGTGCATTTTATTTCTTACCTCTAAATGTTACGTAATTTTATAAATGAATGTATATACTGGATATATATGATATATATGACATCTAAATCATGAATATAATTCTGGAGATAATGGATATTCTACCACATAAACAACTGGTAATTATAAGAAGTTTATTGTTGACTCAAGTACCAAAGATCGACAAAACGACCGTTATTAACTTAAATAGTTACATAATGTTAATATCATTGTAATAAGTGATATAAAAAGGATAATGAAATTGAAAATGGTTCTTAATAAGGTATATATTAACTATAGTTTATTATTCAGGAGTTTAAAGAACGGTTGAGTCAAGTCAGACACGAGGTAAGGGAATTTCTTAACCCAACTTCCATTCTTTGGGTTAATCTCCTACTTTCAAATTATGTCATGATATTATTATATCCTATTTTGTATTTTTACGTTCTTTATGTGTAACTATAGTGAATACACATAACAGATCTATTTTATTTTAAAAATGATCTTTTTAAGGACTTCGTTTCAATCTCCTTTCATTGAGGCATATTTGGTTTTATACACAATTTTCTTTTATACGATGTATAAACCCCTTTGACTTTTACGTTTATTCAAAAGGAATATTTTTATACGAAGCGTTTTTCTAAAAGAAAAAAGAGAATGTTTTTCTTTCCATACTTATGCGGCGACAACGACTTCTCCGCCGCTGTGACCATTATTTGAGTTTCGGCTTCCTCTACAAGCCATCATTTTTTTAATAAAAAATAAATACAAAGTTTTAACTTTCTTTTATTTTGGTATTGAAAATGGTTTTGAAAGTGTTTTAATCAATGTGTTGTATTGATATCTTGTGATTGAAATGTGGAAATGTTATGTTTCCTTTATGCATGTTTTATGTGATACGATTATGTTATGGTTTATGATATGTTTAATCCTATTCATATGAGGAATGTATTGGACTTAATAAGTGACGGGTGGAGCCCGCTATAGCTCCTCGATGCATTGGTAGGTCTCATGAGACAACTAGACGTGGAATTGGATGAGGCCCTTTCCCAATTTGATTTATGGTTTTGGCCGAGGCCTTAATCATTTTATACGTCTTGGCCGAGGCCTTGAAAAAATGTTTCAGAATGTCTGGCATTATACATTCCCTCATTATGAAAGTGGTTATTGATATTGCATGTGATTATTCGACCAATAGAATATCCATGTGATGAAGTGAATGGCATTATCTCATTTTACTTTCGCCGTATTATGTTGATGTTCAAGTTTAAAAGGCTTTTTTAGTTATACATTGCCTTAAATGTTTAGGTTTATTTATGAATGCTTCCGCATTATTGTTATCCTTACTGAGCATCTGAGCTCACCCCTTTCAATGTTTTAATATTTTCTAGGATGTGAAGAAGTACTTTATGAATGACCTACAGGGATTGTCAGAAGAGGATATGAGAGTGGACTATGGAGACTTTGTTATTGTAGTTTTTCACTTTATGATGTAATGTAACGTTTACAAATGTATCTAGTGTTTCCAAGGCTACTAAACTAATCGGTCTTTCGAGACTTGATCTTTTGTGATCATTCCAATGTTACGAAGTAATGCACCGACTCTGGGTAGCTGGGGTTGGGGCGTTACATTCACAGACCACCATGTGGGACAAAATCTCCTCACCACAGACATAGGCATTGATTGTACATTATTGTTTACATGTTTTAGGTCTACTGAAATCAAAATACTATTATTACTTGTTGGTCAGAGTGGATTCTCAAGAGGGGGGTGAATTGAGATCCGATTTAATTAATGCTTAAAATTTCATTCATATCAGTCTTATAGTTTATATTATATTGGCAAGAAAAGTCATGTACTTGAAACATTTTTAAGTTTCATGTAGGTGGATTTGAAATGTTATAAATAAATTTTCACCAAGATGTTTTAAGAATTTATTTTTATTTTGGACTACTAGTTATATGTTTAATAAATGATTGAAATTTCATTCATATCGGTCTTATAGTTTATATTATATAGGCTAATAAAGTCACGTAATTGAAACATTTTTAAGTTTCAAGTAGGTGGATTTGAAAGGTTATAAATAATTTTTCCACAAGATTTTTTAAGAAGGTATTTTTATTTTGGGCTAATAGTTATATGTTTAGGAAATGATTAAAATTTCATTCATACGAGTATTATTGTTTATATTATATAGGCCAGAAAAGTCACGTACTTGAAACATTTTTAAGTTTTAAGTAGTTGGATTTGAAAGGTTATAAATAATTTTTCATGAATATTTTTTAAGACACTATTTTTATTTTAGACTACTAGTTATATTTTTAAGAAATTTTTAAAATTTCATTCATATAAGTCTCATAGTTTACAATATATAGTCCAGAAAATTCACGTACATGAAACATTTTTAGGTTTCATGTAGGTGGAGTTGATAGGATATAAATAAATATTCACCAAGATTTTTTAAGAAATTATTTTTATTTTTAATTACTTGTTATATTTTTAAGAAATATTTAAAATTTAATTCATATAGGTCTTATATTTTACATTATATATTCCATCAAAGTCACGTACTTGAAACATTTTTATGTTTCAAGTAGGTGGATTTGATAGGTTATAAATAAAATTTCACCATGATTTTTTATGAAATTTTTTTGGACTACTTGTTATATGTTTAAGAAATGTTTGAAATTTCATTTATATTGGTCTTATAGTTTACATTGTATAGACCCAAAAATTCACATACTTAAAATATTTTTAAATTTCAAGTAGTTTTATTTGATAGGTTATAAATAATTTTTCACTAAATGTTTTTAAGAAATTATTTTTATTTTGGACTACTTGTTATATGTTTAAGAAATGTTTAAAATTTCATTCATATTTGTCTTATAAGTTATATTATATATTCTAGAAAATTCAGGTACATGAAACATTTTCAAGTTTCAAGTAGGTGGATATGATCGGTTATAAATAATTTTTCACCACGATTTTTTAAGAAATTTTTTTTATTTTGGACAACTTGTTATATGTTTAAGAAATTTTTAAATTTTCATTCATATTTGTATTATAATTTACATTATATAGGCTATAAAAGTCATGTACATGAATAAAAGATAAATTATGATGAAAAATTATGTTTTATTTATATATATATAACCATACAAACATAATAATAAAACATTAAAATTTTAAATATATATAAAAAATATAAATAGAAAATACTAGTTTAGGGAAAAGGTGGCATCGCCGATGCCACCTTTGCGCACCAACACAAAGGCAGCATCGGCAATGCCACCTTTGTAGCATATGTTTTTAAAAAAAATTAACCTATGCCGTTTTCAGATTATTTTTAACAATCACATTTTTTAAAAAAATATATTTTGATTGCCTTCACGACATTTTTTGGGAATGAGGACTCTCTCCAGGACAAAGATAACACTATGTTAGCAATCCTTGATCTCTGAAAGAAAAATTAACATCATTCTATCTGCAGTGGGAGTGGACTCCAAGCTATTATATTATGCCCTGCTTAGCCATAGTTCCATCCCTTTGTCAATCGTGCATCACGTCTGGAGAAGTATCAATCTTATCTCACATTTAAAAAGAGGGTAGTAAAGAAAAATAATATTTATCCTCCAAGACTCCCCTGGAAGGTCTCTTTTCCTCCTTCTCTAGTATGGGATCCTTCTCGAGCAAGGGTGATAATAATGCTACCAGTGAGGCTCTTAGGGTTCACCACTAAAAAGCCCTGTAACATTGTATCTCTTTCTTCATGTAATATTTTGGAATAATATTTCCTTTAATATGTATATATATATATATTTGGTGGGTTCATATTTGTGAATCTAACACTACTCATATCTCTAATATGTCTTTATCTTAACTTTTCACCATGCTTCATTAGTTATACCAAATTATAGGGATTTTTTATATTTCTTAATTTCATTTATTTAATGATGGATCCTTTAATGGTTTTAATGAGTCAGAACCTTTTATCCCATGGTAGATGGACCATTTGTTTCACAACATTTTGTAATTGCATTTTGATCATTGTTTGAAACAAAAGAAACAATGAATTATTTCATATAAACTAAAATTAATTGAAAACGTTTTTTTGAATATGCATGTTATTAGAGGATCCTCAGAAGTAAATGAGTTATCTACAAGAGGTGTTCATTGCCATCGATGGTCTCCAATGACTGTTAATTAGATGAATAATTATGTGAATAGGTGTCTTTATACATATAAAGTTTCCCCACTATTTAGAACACACCGAAAGAGCTTAGTATTGTTCCCTAATGTGTTCTTTGGGGAAGATTGGATTTACTAAAAGCTATGATATATGTGAGATTACCTAGACATGGGACTTTGACTTGGTTTAATGGATTATGAGAATAATTGTTAATATGTTTGATAATTAAAGATTATTATTATTATTCTTAAATGAAAAAATTATATATTATGCCAGATAATATGTATATGTTGTTTCCTCACCCACCTAAAGCTAATCGATAGTGGTATCTACACTAATACAGATAGTTCTTTTATCAGTTCTAAAAATAGCTTTTAATAAAAAAAATTTAGCGCTGTTAATCTAAGTGAAGTTAAAGGGGATCCCTTTTATCAGTACTAAATGAAATCGCTTATAAAAGAGGCCTTTATCAGCGCTTTTCTTAGCATTGATAAAAGTCCACTTTTATGAGGAATTTTCAGAAATCGGTCATAAAATTCAAAAAAAATTAATTTTTTTTAAAAAAATAAAAAAATGGAGACCCCTCTAAACAACTCTTATACCACCCCCTTTAGACAGTGCTCACCCCCCCACTCACGCTCACCCCCATCAGCCAGCCTTTTACTACACCCTCCCCATCCCTTAAACAACGCTAGACCCCCCCCACACACACACCTATGTGCGCACCCCTGCCTCTCCCGGGATTCTAATTCAAGACCTCTTCCCTGCACGCTGGATACTTTACCACTCCATGTTATTTTGTTCTCCATTTAATGATATATCTATATTTATATATATAGTTATATTTATTCACATATTTATATATATTTATATTAATATATATATATATATATTCATATATTAATATCTATTTATATCTACGTATTTATATATATAGTTATATTTTTATCTATATATTTATTCATATATTAATATATATTTGTAAGATTAGTTTTAAATAAATTTATAAAATATTTTTGTGTGTGTGTTTATAAATAAATAAGTAAATACATAAGTACATATATAAAACATACATACACATGTATATATATTATATTTATGTGTATCAGTAAGTATAATTATAGACATTTATATATATTTACATTATTATGCATTAATATTTCTATTTATATGTTAGAATATATAGATAGTATATATCAGTTTGTTAAAACACACACACACACACTAATATATATATATATATATATATATATATATATATATATAAACACACTCACATTATATACGTATATACATATTCATATTTTTTATTTTAAATAAAATGGATATTATTTTTTATTTAGATAAGGATTATATATTAATAAATATATTTTATATTTAAATGTGTTTAATTATTTATTTATAAATTAAATTTCTAGATTTGAATATAAAAAAATTTATATATTGTTATATATTTAACTATAAATAATAGTAAATTGTGCAACAATTATAAAATCTTAAAACCATTATATCAATATGAATGTAATACCTGTGAATAAATTTATCCCCCCCAATGTACAAAAAAACCCCCATAAATGAGCTTGAAAATCCATCAAATGCTAAAAAATCAGGGTACACTGACTAAAAACTCATTTTTGGAGGCTTGATAGGACTTTCTCATAAAAAACCATTATTGGGGTCTCCCATGTCACTAGGTATTATAGCTCATTGCAAGCTTCGATTTGATTTGTGGAAGAGCTCAAACGGACACCCGGATCAAAAGTTATGTCCATTTGAAAATTGATTTGTTTTTTCAACTTATTTTAGATCTTTTATTTGTTTATTTTATATTAAAATATTTATTAAATGACTATTAATCGATAAAAACAAAATTATTAATTAAAAATATTTTTTATATTATTTATAAGTTTTTTTTACAAAATATCTTATATATTAAGTTTAAATTTATTTTTATACATATCTAAAACATATAAAAAATATATATGTTATATTTATATTAATATTAATATATTAATATATTACTTTTAATGATTTTTTGAAATATACCATTTATCACCGCTAGTAAGAAAAGTGCTGATAAGGGGTCTTTATTAGTTCTCTTAAAAAATAACTGATAAAACCCCCATCAAAAACATTAAAAAAGCACTGATAAAGGGGTAATTTTAAGAGATATTTTTTTTTCACTGTTAAATGTACCATTTATTAGAGTTTTTAGCACAGTTAAGGGTACCCCTTTATCAGTATTTTTTTAGAGATGTTAAAGGGTACCCTTTTATCAGTGCTTTTTTTAGCATTGTTAATGGGTTGGTGCTTTGAAAAACTGAATCTATGGTAGTGCTCATAGACCTAAATAAGGTAAATTATCCGTCATTCAATGTTAATATAATTTTATGGTTAGAAATTGTATACTTTGGAATTTTATATTCGTGTTATATCTTCCAATTCATATTTCATATTGGTGAATTATCATTCAATTATGAGAGAAATATTAGTGGACAAACTTCCATAGATAGGTATGTTCTAATGGATTACTATTCACTAATAATTTGATACTAGTAGTGTATTGACCACTTTTTATGTGATCCTTGTGGTATATCATCCACTTTTAGGATTGTATTAGGGGTGTATGATTCACCTATGGATGTTGTAACGTCAAAATGGAGATCAGTGGTGGTGGTGTGTCGAACACCTTAGGAGTAATATGTATGGTATATAATCCATATCATTATTAGATTTTTGTTGTATTTTTCAATCATAGTTATGGTATGGTGGTATATCATCAACTTGAGCATGTATATTATAATTTACCTTATTCCTAATATTGATGAATCCTTGTTCACAGATGATGATTTCTTTGCCTGTGATATTAATTTGGTAATGGATTATTCAAAATTTCGTAATTAATGTTATATACCATTATCCTAGTAACTCTCTTTTTTTATAAATCATTCACCATGATTATCATATGAGGAGTGATATACCATTCAGCACTGAGGCGAGTTTTGACCATGGGTATACTCTCCCATTTTATAATTTATCGAAGAAGTTATAGTCATATGTGTTATGGTGGGTGCACTCCATAAGATGATAGTTTATTTATTCATCACATAATTGTCACTTTATCTCAAGAATTCATTAGTACTTACTAGAATTTTTAGGGATACTCTTGATGGTATCCTACTTGTTTTTACCTACACTATCACAAACCTATCTAGGAAACCCATAAACCAGGAACCTATGCTTTCCCATGACATACCCAAGGGGAACTCCCAACCCAACCCTAGATTATAAAGAATAAACTCGACCATATATATGAACCCATGAGATTGATTTGTCCAAGTAAACATGATTTAATGATATATAGAATTTCTCTATAAATTCTAGAATAAAATGTTCATATTTTTTATATCCATATAAACAAACCCAAGACTTTTTAAATAATTGAAAACCCAGTAGGGAATTATTAATACATAAATCAACCATCCCAAAGAAAATTGTATTACTAAAATAAAAATAGATACAAGAGGGGACATGTTGGAAAATATTACAATAATTAAATTGTAAAACGAAAACCCAAACTGATCTCCCCGTGACTCCATGGGTCATTATCCAACCTCAATACGAAAATCTTCCACATGCAACTAGAATATGAACCAAAACATGAAACAAAAAATTAAATTATAATATGAAAGAGAATAGAAAATAGTAAGCATGAAAATGAAACCAAACCCATGTATGATCTTTGATTAAATATCCAACTCATGTTGTCCTGAAATATAGTTTAGTATTTTTTTTATCATTTCCTCATTAGTTTAAAAATCAAAAAAATGTATTTTAAATTTTTTTATTTATAATAATTCATTTAAAACATTCACATTTATAAAATTTAAAATAAATCAACATTTATGAATTTTATATAATAAGTTTTCGAACCAATTTGGAAAAATTTAAATCATCAGTTTCCTTTTAATGAATAAAATTCCAAAGAAACCTAGAGCAATCAAAACAAGATCAATGGGGGAAAAATTAATACAATGAAAATGTAAAAGTAATATCTAGTTTACTATAATAATAAATAAAATATAATCAATTTCATATAATCAATTATCTATGGTCATTGGGACCGTAGAGCCCAGGGTAAAATTTAGTACATATTAAAACATGATTCAGCCAAATTGGAAAACCTGATGTAATTTAACTATGCTACTACTCAGTCTTTCCATTAATAGCCTTTCTAAAGGGATAATTCCCAAAGAATTGGGAATACCATAATAGGCCCCCTAGCCAGATCATGACCCTAATCTAGTGTAGGATGTCCCATCATAGATTCCACTAACTAGTCTTGGTATCTCATGATGTATAAAATATGCGTGATATAATTTTAATAACAAAAATATAATTTGAAAAAATTTACAAATTATGTATAGAAATAATAAGTCATAAGAAAAAATCACCCTCAAGGAAACCTCTTACAAAAAACACTCACTCATGAGAATATTAGTATCATAAATGTGTATAATACCAGGGACACCATATGCATTTTAAAGAAAATAAATCCAAGAGTAATGTTCTAAGGGTGAGTTATCATCAACAAATTTTTTATTCAATGTGAAAAATGGGCCTCATGATCATTATTTAAACCTAAATAGTTATAAAAGCAATATTTAAAACCAATAACCTAACATTAAAGAGCTTATAAAACCATTACAAGTTCAAAAAACACTTTCCAAAGTACTATGAACACTCATTAAATTTGATTACTTCTATGTAACTCATTTTTAAACTCAAAAAATTTCAAAAAATATAAAAAAATACACATTTAAGTCCATTTGATCATTCAAAAAAACATGGTCTGCATGGTTGAGAAAAACAAAAATGCCTCTATTACAAATATGGGGAAATAACCAAATTTCATGGGAATCAAATGAAATCTTATTTTTCATTCTAGATTATCCTAAAAAACCCTCAAAATTTTAATTTTATAATAAAGACACAAATATAAATAAGACATAAATCATGGTTCATAAATAAAAATGATAATATAAGGGTTAAACTACCTCAAATAACATTTCAGTTGTTTGGAAGTTTGAATACAGGGATAACACAACCAAAAGAGAACTCTATACACCCTAAAAGTAAAATACATAGTATATTAGGTTAAAATGTATTCTTTGGTTTTGGCCAACAGAACACACAAGTAAGGTAATGAAGAAAAATAATAGGTAAGGGTGGAGGAATGGATAAAGGAGAGGTTACCATGAATAACCAACCTCGAATTAGAAATAATCTCCATAGATTCACCATGGAAGGGAGAGGTATAAAGGGAGGTATTATGAATGGTGTGGAATATTTTAGTTGTAAGGGGAAGGGTGTATTATGGGTTAAAATTATTTTTACATAGTTACATAAAATCTATTTTTTAGGTTTATAGAGGAAAAATATTTTGGCTATAATATTTACCAAACCATTCACCCTTCACTAGACTTAACTAGTTAAATGTATGGTTTGGATGGACTGTTAGGAAAAATATACACCAACCATGAAAATTGGATATGTTAGAAACTATTATTCTTCACATGGCTTCCATATGGTTTCTACCAACTTTGTAAAATCCATTCACTAGACAACTCTCTTGGAAGGGTAACCCCAGATTCTCCCCCTAACCTTGCACTACCCATAAAAATTATGAATGTACATCAAAAAATAAAATAATAAGGACCTAAATAATGGTGAACTATATAGTTTATCCTTAATGATTCACACTGAAATATTCACCTCAAGAGAGATATATAAGGGTCATCCACATGGTTTTTAAATAAGTGTAGTGACCATGCTAGCATACCATGCATTAAACAATTTTTTTAATTTTTTTTTAATTTTTGTTATAAACATACAATGCTCAAAGATAAGAAGAAAAACTAATAGAAAAATAAAATAAAAGTGGAATCTATGTTCATGTTTTTAAATTTGGGTGCAACACCTCTAGAAAATTTAGATACAAATGACCTAAATTTTCTACCAATGTTAACAAGGATCTAATTCTTTTTTAGGATCTGATCTAACAAAAACTTCATAGTTAATAATGTTAAGCCTAGAGTTTTTTTAGGAGGTGTGACCACCTATGAGGTTTTCCACAGTGTGGGTGTGATAGGATAAAGAAACATTAAGAGCATTGTTTTGACTTTTCGGATTATTACTAGATTGGTAGGTGACCATGTTGGGTAATATCCTATGGAATACAGTGAAGGGAACCAAGGTTTATAGGAGACCCATGGGGTCATATGACACAATTCATGGACCAGGGAGGTAGGGTCATAAAAAATGGCATTAGTTCTAATACCTAGCTATAATTTTACTGATACCACATGTTTTTGTGGTGTGGCGTCCATAATGAGAACATTTTTCATTAAAGTGGGGGGAGAGTGTATGACCCCATCAAAATTGAGATGTAAGATATTAAATTTAATTATCCATTTCAATAAAGTGCACCCCTATATTTGGGTTCCGATTTGATTAAAATACAAAAGCTAGGTGTGATTTTCCTAGAGCAGTTTCATAATGGGTGGATACCTAGGAAAGTTTACAAGGTGTGTTTGAGTGAGGGAGAATCACTCTATAAGAACATGTGTTGGCCTATATGGATAGTAAATAGTATATTAAGTGATAATTTTGGGTAATATCCAATTGTGTGATAAAAAAAGAAACCAAGGTATTGGGGGTCAAATGACATCATTCAGAGCATGGGGAGGTCAGTTCATAACATAAAACCCACTTAGTTACCCTCATAACAGAGAATACTTATTTTTTTCGGACCTAAGTAAGGGAAAGGTCACTACTTCATAGGCTGATTAAGATGATGGAGTTTTGTTTGATTTTGGAGATAAGTCATGGAAAGGACTCATGAATATATTTTTTAGTATCCTATTATTTTGAATTTTTTGGAACTCTATTTATAAAATGTCCAAGATATATCCATCATATATTTTTATGACTTGTATGACTTGTATGACATGTAAAATAAATCTCTTTTATATAACATGACATATATATTTACTATTTTCTAGTATTTTTCTATGATATTTTCATATTATCCAATTATTATATTTCGAATAATGGTTACTTGATATTTCTTCCACCATGTTTTATTATTATTTATGACAAAGGGTATTGTCTCCCTGCATATTTATTTTAACCCTTACCATTAGTCGATGGAATTTGGCATATATAGAGAATTTCTTAACGTATGTAACACCTGGTTTAGTTACAGTGGAGGTGAACTAGATAGGGTATGTTATAAAAACTATAGTAGTGGATAAGACTTTCAAACATGTGTGTTGAGTCACTTAATGATGTAGGGTTTAAGATCATTTTAGTTAAGGAATTTATTTTGATGGCATGTAATGATTTGATTTTGGTTTTATTAAATGTTAGGTTTTCTTAACATCCTAATACTACAGGAATTATTTACTAGTGGTTTTAGGGATTAAGGTGTATAGTTTAATTCAATGAATTGAAATGTTTTTATAATGGATGGAATTTTATTATATGGTTAAGAAATTCATTTGTAAATACGTAGTTGTGGAGTTATATATTCCATGTTAATAGAAATATTAGGGAATTAATATTGACAAGATTTCTAAAATTTATGTTTTCGAATTGGATGGAATTAGAGAATTAAGGGATGAAGAGTTGATTAAATATTTATGTGTCAGTGGAGTTTTATGATCCCATTTAAACCTTTAATTTGTTACTTTATTTGATTATTAAGTGGTGAAGCAGAATGATTTAAAATAAAAAATTAAATGGGTTGAATTTAAGGGAATGTTACATGATAATTATGGGTATAATGAGGGGAATTTGACTCATTAATTATTTTCCCGATGTGAATTAATTAATATATATATTTAAGAGTCTATAAATAAGATAAAGAATTTTTCGTTTTTATCTCATTCCAGGAGACCTCATGAGTGCTTAATAGACTAATATAATTTAAATGGTTACATGGATGAAAGGTGGCCAGGAGATAAAGTATTGGTTAGGAAAATAAGGTATATTTAATTGATTTCAAAGTATATTTTATTTTAATTAGATGTTGTTCCTAGAATAGTGAATATCCCATGAAATTATTTTTTAGATATTTTCCACAAAATAGTAATCAAATAATTATATTAATAAATTTTTTATATGTCAGAATGAATTACCCTGAGGGATATACCACTCACTAGTAATTTTTTCCGTCACCGCTCCTTATTCATCACTAACCTGAGAGTCACACAGGGTCATTCAAAATGGTATTATGGATGTAGAAAATATTATAGACTCAAAAATACATAATAAATAATCAAATGGGGGTATTCCACTATGTATTGATCTTTGATAAATTTTTCATAAGTGTGGTTTTATGTACCCTTATCACATCCCAGCTCAGAAAACAAATCCAAATATGCTTCTGTTGACACTCCTTTCTGTCACAGAGTCTAAACAAATGAGAAGAGAAATACCTTGAACCCAAAGTGATTCATCCTTTGATGAAACATCAAAAAATGAAAAAGGCATGAAGACGGATTTTCTTCCCACTTGGGTCGTGCAAGTTTCATCATTGTCGCTCAAGTATACTTGTGCGCCGCATAGTGGTCGTGTAGGTGACATGCACGCCCTCCATGATTTTTCGCCCAGGGTCTTCACTAGTCTATAAATACCCCCTGTGGGCCCCCCATTTTGGGGACAAAAAATTCCAGAACCTCAGATTTGAGATCCCAGCACCCTAATCTCTTCTGAAAGCTTCTGAACACTTCTAAGGTAATTTATTACCTAGAAAGGAAGACCTAAAGAGGGGGGGGGGGGGCTAAGTGTTGAAATTCATCAACACTTGCGTGCCTGGGTGGCCAGCCCTTAATGGAAATGGCCACACTTGCACGCCGCCTTACAACTTCCACATAACTTGTGCCCCTATATTCTGGAAGTCTCTAGGGGTATTATTAAGGGTTTGAGCCAAGCCTCGCCCAAGTTCTACCCAAAGTATTGGCTATCGCGCATGTACCCATGTGTCACGCAGGTACACCTACGCGACCAGGACTTGCGCACCCACGCAGTACTCGCGCGCCCACGCAGTACTTGCACTCCCCTCTCGTTTTGGGTGACCTTCCATCTCATTTCACCCATCTTACACCTATCCACCTATCCCCTTCAGGATTAAGCCTTCATATTTCTCTCCAAATCCATTTATGGCATGATTTCTTTGTCGGGTTACTTATCTGAAAGGAATTTCATGGAAAATATCTCAAGACCTTGTGATTTACACATCTTTATGTCACTAATGTTAGAGAGTTCATTCTTTCAACCTCATCCTTTAAGATGAGAGAATCCTTAATATGGGCCTCCTTTTCAAGAATAAGCCCCAGTCCAAATTCTCATTAATTTAGGCATCCTCCTTAGGAGTAAGCTCAAAGTCCTCATTAATTTGGGCCTCCTTTTCAGGAGTAAGCCCCATGTACCCAAATTTGGGCATCCTCCTTAGGTGTAATCCCCAGTCATAATTCCCTTATCCCGGACTTCCTTCTCCGGAGTAATCCCTAGTCTTAAAGTTCCCAAATATGGGCATCCTCCTCAAGAGTAATCCCCAATCATGGTTCTCTTAACCTAGGTTTTCCTTTTCAGGAATAAGCCCCAGTTTAAAAGTCTACAAATTTGGGCATCCTCCTTAGGAGTAATCCCCAAGTCCTCATTAATTTGGGCCTCCTTTTCAGGAGTAATCCCCAAGTCCCCTAATATGGGCATCCTTCTCATGAGTAATCCCCAATCATGGTTCTCTTAACCTGGGTTTCCTCTTTAGGAATAATCCCCAGTCTAAATGTCTACAAATAAGGGAATCCTCCTCAGAAGTATGACCCAAGTCCCTTAACATAGGCTTCCTTCTCAGGAGTAAGCCCCAGTCTTAAAATTTCTCTTATCAGTCTTAATTTACTTTTGATCTGGGATTCCTTCTCAGGAGTAAAACCCAATCATGAGTCCCCTCCTAATTTGGGAATCTTTCTCAGGAAGTAAGCCCCATGTTAGAGTACCCAAATCTACATGAAGTACATATACCTTTACGGACTTTGTTCCTAGATTTTTTCACTGAAGTAAATCTTAATCCTCACCTATTTTGGGCAGTCATACATACATAAGCCCCACACCATTGCATCTTTCATGGCACAATTGTTCGGTTTCACCAATACATCTTGCTTCTCACACCGAGCATGACTCACAGGAGATTAGAGTGTAAAATTAATCATGAAATCTTTCTTTGATCCATCAATCATAAACATCATACTCCCTTACTCGAACGACATGGGTTCTGATTCATTTTCCAAAACAAAGGATATGTAGGTAGCCCATCTGCGGGTACGATCCCAACTCTGAAATAATCCATGTATTTATAAATGACAAAAAACTTCTAGTTCCCCACTGAGTGGATTTAAAACCAGCATGGTTATCATAATGACCAAGAGACTTTTATATAATGTGTTGAAGGATACCATTGACTAAGAATCTCTAACAAATATAGATGATTCTCTATCGATGAAGAACCTCTAATACATATAAAATATTCTCTAAATTTCCATCATATCAATCACTGATTGTAAGATTTAAAGGAAACCTCATTTTATACATGGTAATGTAATAAGGATTCATGAACATAACATAAATAAATAAAGAGTGTCCCGGAGTATCCAATAATTCCCCTCAAAAAGGTGTGATGAGTCCGACCTCCCATCCTCTCGACCAATGAAAATTGCTATGCCTCAATATTTCACAACTAATGAGAGACTACCATTGGAAAGTATGTCCAATTGGATATGGAATCATTGTATGTTTCCGATTCTATGAACAAACCCATTAGAAAATGATTGGAATGTTTGAACCTTCAATCAACAAGGTCATCCCCAATTCCAGAGGAAACAAAAATGGTGAACCCGACATGAATCCTTAACCAAGTTAAAATGATTCTTTGCTTATTTGTTATATAAAGACCCATACATTACATAAATTCTTAGTACTTCAAAATTTAATTACACTTATTACATCATATAACAAAACCATGAAAGGACCGTATAGGTATAGTGTCTTTAGAAACTGGGAAACATAAACAACTGGTTCATAAAGAGTCTACACTATCTCCCATTTATTTCATCATATCTATAGTCTATTTTGGCATATCTTACATAATAAACTTCTTATTGACCTGGGGAAAGAAAACATAAAAAATGGTGAGCTAAAATTCTCAGTAAGGGTAAACAAAAGAAATATCAATCACATCATATTCATAATAACATAACATTTTGGAAATCTTACCCTGCAAAAGTGATCAAAATTTCATAACATGGGATAAATCATGGTAGTGAAATGTAATCACAATAATTATAACTTAAAACATCACGATTTGTGGCATACACACATAATCATAGAGAATCATTTATTATTAGTCAAGACTCATTGCCAAGACTATCTTACTGGACAAAGTCCATTTCTGAACCGATTTCATTCCTCGTTTCGGTCCTGTTTCACTGAACCACTTTAACCTGTCGTTCCAGCCATGTCTATCTCACGAGGTATAAAATCTTTACCCAATGCATTGGAGGGAGATATAGGTCCCACCCATCTCATAATGATACCATTCTTATGTGTGCCACAAATTCATAAACCATACATCATAGCATAACCCATGTAATAAAAATGGGATTCTTAAACATCGTGACATCATAAAACAATTCATATAAGATAAGGGAATTCATATAAATAATTCCATCACAACATAATCAAATCAATGTAATAATAGGGATAGAAACAGAACCCTTTATTATCTTAGATGGAAAATGATTTTGATAAAACACTTGAACTCCATTCTTGGGGAAAATATCCTTTCTACTTCAAAAACACTTTTCATTTCTTAACATGACATACAATTCTAAAATAAAAGAAGTTGATTAAAAATAAACATGAAAAATTATAAAGAAAGCCTCTTGGAAATAATGTTTTAAAAATCCATTCATGCTGTATAAGTTAAAAAAACATTCTTCTCGGAATTTTTTCAGAAAAGTCAAAATGTACCTCGTACGAAAAACGACAAAAGATTCCTTTCATATCTTTTACTAAAAACTCACCGAAGGGTAAAATTGGATTTAAACAATTGTAGGTGGATGGAAATAATATTAAATATTGAGGAAACATGGATGTGGATGATAAAATACGCCCCAATAAATACCAAAGTATAAAAAATCTTGTATAAAAATAAGATTGTGATATTTTCCCTTACCTTAGGTCCGATTTGCTTCGTAAGTGTCTGAACCTCCTCTTCTTTGAAGCACTTATTTGAGACCTCTTTTTAGGGCACTAAAATTGGTCTTTGAAGAAGACCAGGACCTCTAGGATGTTTCTAGGGAAGTTGAGAGGAGAAATTGGTAGGGTTTGGTTTAACTTGAAGGCTCAAAGTGGTGTGAGGAAGAGAGGGAGGAGGATCCCTTTTATAAGGGAAGAGAGGGGCACCTTTGGAAAAACAAAACATTTTTTCTTTTATTATAAAGCCATATTCGGTTTTAAATAGTTCCAAATTGATTTATTTCGAAGATAAGGTGGGGATGGGTCTCAATCCTCTCATACAATAGAATTTGGACAAGTTTAGTTTACTATTTTAACATTATCATTTAGATTTAACTTTAAGTTAAATAATTTTACTTTTACCGTGTCTTTTGTGTTCTTACACTATAAGGTTAATAAACTTACTATAACAAGCCAAAAGAACCCCAAGTTGATTATTATTAATATATATAACCTTATCTAAGTCATTTGTCTGAACCTTAGATTTTCAAGAATAGAATAACAATTAATAAAATAATATTTGTTTTAAAAACTATTTTATGTCAATTTTGACACTATTTAGTAATTGATTTTTGTAAAAATCATAACTAAATTATTAGTTCGAAAAAAGTTAATTAAATAAATACTAACATGTCATATTAACCTATAAAATTAGTGGAACTCATAAAAAGTCTCAAAGTACATTTATTTGGGTATTTATAACATCCGTTATGTCAATATTTTATTAATAAGATAATTACTGCATCATCTTTGTGTCATAAAAAAATTAAATTAGTTAATGTCTGTAAATTAAAAATAAAATACCATTATGTAGGAAATATTTTTAGCATTCTAATGAATATTTATAGTTGAATTTATCTTTTTTATAACCCTATATTAAAAATTATTTACTTATTAAACATTGATTTTAACTATTTTAACCCTTCTTTAAATAAATTAATAATAAATGTCCTAATCTAATCCAAGTGGGACTAAATGGTCATATTTTATTCCTAAGGTTCTTTTTTGTCGAATTACACATATCAAATAGAATTAGGACATGTGTTAGGGTAATAATAATATCATTTTTACCTTTAATTACCCTATTTACTTTTAACCTTGGTAAATAAAAGTAAAAAGTTACTATTAACCAAAAATTATTTTTACCTCATTGAACTAGATTTTACTTACTGACATCAACCGTGTCTCTCAGATTTTTGAAATTCTACTCACAGAAGTGGTAAAATTAAGTTTTATGAAAATTTGCAAATTCTCCTAGGAGGTGGGTAAAAGACGGTGAAAAGTTCAATAAAATTTCTATATGTCTAAAATTATTATAAAATGACTCCAATGAATTGAATTGAACTTATATAGGTATTATGTATCAATTTTGACCTAAAATAAATTTAAATAAAATAAATAATTATTTAAATAAAAAGTCAATTTTTAAATAGTAACCCATTGTTTTCACTATTCATCAAAAATTGAAAGTTTCCAGAAAAATACCAAAATTTCACCCTAGTCTAATTTAAATATTCCGAATCCAAAAATGAAGTCCATTTTGAAAAATAAAATTTACACAATTTCAAAAAGTGGTTATTACTATTTATAATGGCAAGTTTTAATAATATTTTAATAGCATATCGTTGTTTAGTGAAACTCGGTATTGTGTACGACGCAAGCTATCAAGGAAGGTCATGATTGCATGCAAAGCAAGACAAGCTAGTTTTGTGTGTAGTGAAATGTTCCTTTTATGATTTATATAAAATAAAAAAAATATTTCTTATAAAAGTCTCAGGTGTTACATTCTACCCCCCTTAAAATAAATTTCACCCTCGAAATTCGTCACTTTTAACAAATAGATGAGGATACCTCTCCCTCATCATATCCTCAAGCTCCCATGTAGCTTATTATAATTGGTGGTTCCTCCATACAACTTTCACCAAGAGAGTGGTCCTGTTCCGTAATACTTTTTCACTACGATCGAGAATCTCTATCGGCTGTTCTTCATAAGAAAGATCTTGTTCCAGCGGTACAACTTCTGAGATAAGTACATGTGGTGGATCAGGTATGTACATTCTCAGGAGAGATACATAGAACACATCATGAACTTGAGAGAGATTCGGAGGAAGCGCCAATCGGTAAGCTACCTTCCCAACATGATCTTGTATTTCGAAAGGACCGATATACCTAGGACTTAGCTTTCCCTTCTTTACGAATCTCATTACTCTCTTCCAAGGAGATATTCGTAAGAACACTTTATCACTCACTTTAAACTCTAAGTCTTTTCTTCGGTTGTCGGCATAACATTTTGTCAACTCTGAGCTTCTCTTATGCGTTGTTGAATAGATCGGACCTTTTATGCCATCTCATTAACAAGATCAGGTCCTAATAGCTTTCTTTCCCCAAATTCATCCCAGCAAGTTGGAGTCCGGCATTTATTTCCATAGAGAGCTTCATAAGGAACCATATGAATACTGGAGTGAAAGCTATTATTATAAGAAAATTCCACCAAAGGTAGGTGTTGATCCCAACCACCTTTGAGATCCATAGAGCAAGCTCTCAACATATCTTCTAGAGTTTGAATTGTCCTCTCAGACTAACCTTCTGTTTAAGGATGATAAACAGTGCTGAAAATCAACTCTGTATCCAGAGTATGCTGAAGTCTTCGCCAGAACATTGAGGTAAACCTCGGATCCCGATCAGATATAATAGAAAGTGGTACTCCATGAAATCTTACCACTTCCTTTACATATATCCTGGAAAGCTGATCTAGAGAGAAATCCTCTCTAATAGCAATGAAGTGTGCAGAATTTGTAAGAAGATAAACTATGACCCATATAGCATTATTGCCTTTGGATGTTTTAGGATGTCCTGTGACAAAGTCCGTAGTGATGTTTTCCCATTTCCATTTGGGTATGGGTAATGGTTGTAACATCCCCTTAGACTTCTATCTCTCAGCTTTAACTTACTGAAAAACCAAGCATCGAGAGACATATTCAGCAACATCTCTTTTCATGCCATCCCACCAGAAGTACTCTTTCAGGTCCCTATACATCTTTGTGCTTCTAGGATGAATAGATAATGAAAAACTATGAGCCTCATCCAACAACTCCTTCTTTAATTCAGGGATGGGAGGAAAACAAAACATATTCCTGAACTTTATTATCCAATCATAATCAAGGTTGAATTCAAGAACATTTCTCACCTTCTTTTGTAACTCTACATTTTCTTTCTGTGCCTCTTAAATCTTAACATGTATAGATGTTTGAACATTCATTTGATAAAGATACAATTTTCCCCTTTCATTATAATTCCAAGATCCATCCTTTGTAAATCCATAAATATTGGATCTTTTGTGATCCTCATCATGGATAAACTGGCATGGTCTTGTTGACTTAATGCATATGCCACCTTGTTTTCATTTCCAGGGTGGTAATGAATTGAGCAGTCATAATCTTTAATCAGCTCCAACCATAATCTTGGGCGCATATTCAGCTCCTTTTGTGTGCAAATATAATTTAAACGTTTATGATCAGTATAAATGTCACACCTTTCTCCATAAAGATAATGCCTCCAAATCTTTAATGCAAAGATTACCGCAGCTAACTCCAAATCATGAGTTGGGTAATTTAGCTCATGGATTTTCAACTTTCGTGAGGCATAAGCTATCACCATATCATTTTGCGTAAGAATACACCCCAATACCTTCTTGGATGCATCACTATAGATCACAAACCTTTCTCCACTACAAGGCAGTGTGAGCACAGGTGCACTGGATAACCTTCTTTTCAACTCGTTGATATTCTCTTCACATTCCTCCGTCCAAACATACTTAACTCCTTTCTGAGTCAACTCTGTGTGTGGATTAGATAATCATGAAATATATTTCACAAAACGTTGATAATATCCATCCAAACCAAGAAAACTTCAGATCTCAGTTACTATTGTTGGTCTCGACCATCTTTCGATAACCTCTGTTTTTGCTGGATCCACAGATATCCCCTCTATTGAGATTATGTGACCCAAAAATGAAATTTTTTGAAGCCAAAATTGACACTTGATAAATTTGGCATAAAGCTTCTCCTTTCTCAAGGTCTTCAATATAATTCTCTAGTGATCTTCATGTTCTTCCTTGCTCTTTGAATATACAAGAATATCGTTTATAAGGACTACCACAAACGGATCAAGATAGTTTCTAAAGACTCTATTCATCAGATCCATGAAGATAACAAAGGAATTATTAAGACAAAATGGCATCACTATAAATTCATAGTGTCCATACCTTGTACGGAAAGCCGTCTTTGGTATATCCTCCCCTTTGACCCTTAATTGATGATACCCTGAATGAAGATCAATCTTGGAAAAGTATTGAGCTCCGCGTAGTTGGTCAAATAAGTCATCAATGCACAGGAGAGGATATTTGTTCTTGATAGTGATCTTGTTTAGTTCTCGATATTCAATGCAGTGTCTCATTGATCCATCTTTCTTCTTAACAAACAGAACAGGTGCTCCCCAAGGTGATGCACTAGGGCGTATGAACCCCTTATCAATATTATCTTGGAGTTGCTTCTTCAATTCATGCAACTCAATTGGGGCCATTCTATAAGGTGTCTTTGAAATAGGTAAATCACCCGGTACGAGTTCTATTGAAAACTCAACTTCACGATTTGGTGGAAGACCCGACAATTCATCTGGAAAGACATCATCAAACTCCCATACAATGGGAATATTTTTAATCGTGAGTTTCTCACCAATCATTTGAGATAAATAACCTTCATTTACTGGAATCAAGACCCATAAGATGGAAGAAATTTACACTTGAAGTTTATGTCCATCCTTGCATCGATAGACGATCAAATATTGATCTGGAATACGAAATGTGACTTCCCTTCTTTGGAAATTGATATGATCTCCATATAGAGAAGCCAATCCATGCCAATAATCACATCAAATTCATGATTTGAAGGAAGCACTTTCCCACAAACTTCAATCAGAGAAGAATTATAAACTTTTGATGCGACTGTTGTGCCATTAGGGGTTGTCACAGCTAACTCAACATCTAATTGTTGAGGTAATACAGTGATTCCCTTAGCCAATTATTCAGAAATAAAGGAGTGGGTGGATCTAGAATCAAATAAAACATTTGCTACATTGTAGTGGATGGTAAGTGTACCTTTCACCACTTCGTTATTGTAATCCACATCGCTGATAGAAATTGCATGTGACTTTCCTTTGTCTTTAGCCTTAAGAGTTTTTTGACGTCGATCATCATCAACAACCCTTGGATTAGGGCATTGATTGGCATAATTCCCCATTTCCTTGCACTTGTAACATTGAAGTATAGGAGGTGCACTCTGTGTAGCCTTTTCATTGTTCGCATCACTAGACATCTTCTTCCCATCATTGCGGCATTCAAATTCCCGATGACCTTCCTTTCCACATTTTAAACATTTACTTGTCCCTTTAAGACAACTCCCTCCATGTTTCTTTCCACACTTTGAGCATAAGGTAAAACTCATCTTCTTTTCAGTGTGATCTTTAGATTTTCCTTTGAATTCCATTTTCCTCTTCTTATCAAACACATATGACTAATGGGTTACTCCAATCTCTATCTCAACTTTGAGAGCACATCGAACGATTTCCTCATAACTATTGAAGTCCCTTATGGATAACACCATTCTAAGACTTGGTTTTAAGACACTAAAGAATCGACCAATCTTACTCTCTGGTTGGATAATAATAGTAGAAGCGTACCTTGCAGGTCTTGTAAAATTTTCTTCATAAGTACCAACAAATTCATCATCCTTTTGCTTTAGTTGAATAAACTCCTTCTCCATCTTTGTTCGTAGAATACGAGGGAAGTACTTATTGAAAAATAAGTTCCTGAACTCGTCCCACTCCATGGAATCAATTTCATCTCTTGGCCTTGTAACCCCCTGAACCCAGTTACCCAGAGTCGGTGCATTATTACATAACATTGACATGATCACAGGAAAGATCAAATCTAGAAAGACCGATTGGTTTAGTAGTCTTGGAAACACTATATATATTCATAAAGTTTTTCATTACATCATAAGGTGAAAAAATACTACAAAAACATATTGTCTCTATAGTCCACAATTTTATCCTCTCATAATATCCCTGCAGGTCATTCATAATTTACTTCTTCACATCCTGGGAAAAATAAAACATAGAAAAAGGGGTGAGCTCAAATGCCCAGTAAGGATAACAATATAGCAGAAACATTCATAAAAAAGAATAAACATTTAAGGCAATGTATAACTAAAACAAAAGCCCATTAAACTTGAAATTAAACATAGTATGGAAAAAATAAAATGAAATAATGCCATTTACTTATTCACATAGACATTCTACTAATCGAATACTCACATGCAATATCAATAACCACTTTCATAATGATGGAATGCATAATGCAAGACTATCATAACCACATATCCAAGGCCTCGTGCCAAGACTACAAATAAGATTTTGTCAAGGCCTTGTGCCAAGACACTAATTTGTCTCATGAGACCTATCTATGCATCGAGGAGCTATAGCGGGCTCCACCCGTCACATATTAAGACCAATGCATTCCCATATGAAAAGGTTTAAACATAACATAAACATTCATATTAAAACTAGCATACGAAATGTCAATAATTTCACCATAAACCATGAATGGTATAAAATTAGCACATCCACAGTCAAGCATATCACAAAACCTTCAATACAAAATTGAAGTTTTGTATCATAATAAATCAACTTCAAATAATCATAAAATCCATCAAAGGATGTTGACATAGATGAAATCAAAACTCTTTTTAGAGAAATATCTCTTTCTATTTTGAAATCATTTAAGAGTAATATATTTATAAATTAAAACATTTTCTTTGAAAATATTCTTATAATACTCTAAGGGAAGCTTTGACGATTTTATAATGGTGGAAAATAGCTGCACCCGCCGTATATGTCAAAAAAACATTCTTACATTAATTCTGTCGAAAATGTTAAAAGAAACCTTGTTTGGAAAATGACGAAAAGATTCCTTTATAAAACTCTTTTAAAAAGTCAAACAATGGTATAAATAACTTTAACCCATATTCGTTTAAATAGTAAAAATGTTTTGAAATACATTTTTATGAAACATGGATGTGGATGATAAAGAGATCCCAGTGGATTATTACGTATAAACAACCTCGGATAATGAAGAGATTGTGAAATAACCCTTACCTTGTACTTTTACTTGGTTGGGGGTTGGTCAACCTCCTCTATAATTGTGAAATAATTGTTATTAAATTATACAAGAATCATATACATTAATATGATATCATATATTATCTTTTAATATTGATTTGTTAGTAATATCATTAGTATTATCGTTGTTTTGGGTGGTAACTTACTCATTTTCTTTTATATGTTTTGTTACATAAACCATGTTTGTCATGGATAGGTTTTATCTTAATCATATTCAGAATGATATAATGTCCTTGTATACTATTATTAATCATCAAATGAGAATTAGACTTGAATGGATGCGATGGAGAATGAATCTCATCGCGTTCGTGGAGACGGTAGTCCGTACGTACGCACGAGCGACAATATCATTCTATTGATATTAAAATAATTTATAATTTGATGGTATATCATATATACAGAATCATTATCATGTTAAATTTGTTATTTAAATTAATTACACATCATTATTATACCTATCCAAATAATAATTTATTGAATAACAATTACACCATGACGTGGAGACAGTAAGCCATACGTACGCACGTATGGTGACATGTTATTCAATGGATGGATAGGATAATGAATATGATTGTAACATATTTATAATAACATCACAGTATATATAAGATACTGGAGTTATTATTTTATAATGGTAATAACAAATAAAGAAGAAGTGGAAGAAGAAAGGAACTTGAAAAAGGGTGGTGAAATCATTACCTCTTCTTTGGGTTCTTCCTTTTGATTTGATCAAAAGGGATCCTTAAGATGGATTTATGACTAAAGGAATGCATCTAGGATTAATTGAGGGAAGTTTAGAGAGTATTTGGGCAGAGTTTGGCCGAACCAAAAGGCTTTGACGGTGTGAGTTAATGAGAAGGGAGAGTTCCCTTTTATAAGAGGGGTGAGGGGCACCTTTGGAAAAGCTTGAAATATTATTTTATAATAAATTCATATTCGGTTTATAATGGATCCAAAGTGAATTATTTAAATTTTAAGGTGGTGATAGGTCGAAAACCAATCGACAATAGAATTTAGACAGGTTTGGGTCATTATACTAATCATATCTTTAAGTATTAACTCTTAGTTAATTAGTTTCACTTTTACAATGTCTCTTTGTATTTTTATATTATATGGTTAATAAAATTACTATATAAATACAAGATACCCCCCAAGTGGTCCATTAATTATAAACCTATCATGTTATAAGTCTCTTGGCCGAACCTTAAATTTTTAGTAATTTAATATTAATTAATAATATACTATTTGTTTTAAAAACTCTTTTATGAAAATTTTGACACTATTCAATAATTGTTTTTTGTAAAACTCATAACAGAATTATTACTTCGAAAAATGTTAATTAAAGAATTACTAAAATGTCATATTAACATATAAAATTAGTGTAATTCATAAAAAGTCTCAAATTATATTTATTTGTGCATCTACAATATCAATCATTTTAATTTTTCACTATTATGGTAATTACTACATCACCATTGTGTCATATATAAATTAACATATTTAATGTTTAAAATTTTTAAATAAAATACCATTATGTAGGAAATATTTTTATCTTTCTATGGAATATTTATAGTAAAAAATCCAATGTATATAACTCTATGTAAAAATTGTGTTTCTAACAGATATATGCTTGTGTCATTTTTGTATTCATTTTAACTTAATTAAAATAAAGTGTCCCTATCACTTACATGTGGCACCATGGGGTCCCCAAATCGACCCAAAGATGCCCATGGTCGAAAATGAATCAACCAATAAGGTTAGATAACGTTTTTGGGTAATTTGTTATTGTTATAATATTATTTTTTAACCCTTATTTACCGGATTTACCCTTTAACCATGGTAAATAAAATATTTACCGAAGTAATTATTCAAAATGTCTAAAAATAAAAGTTTCTTATTTACACAATTTGAACATCCTGATTCCAAATATGGAATACATTTTTCCAAATTCAAAACACAGAAGTGGCAGAAAGTAATTTAAAATTAATTTCCACTGTCAAAACAAAAAACATATTTTTAAGATATAATAACTATCAAAAGATTGATACTTGTTTATGTTCGGTTTAATTTCGAAATTATGTCCAATGAACAACTTTGTATTAAATGGTAAAAATATATTCTAAATATACTTTAAAACCACTCAAATTCATAATTTATCACTATTAATTATTTTTATTAAAAAAGTTGTTTTTAATTAAAATTTAGTAATTTTCACTATTCATCAAAATATTAGAGTTATGTGAAAAGTACCAAAATTTCAACTTAGGCTAAATTCGAAACACAGAATCCAAAAATGAAGTCCATTTTGATAGGTAAAATTTTAAAAATTTCAAAAATTAGGTATTACTATTCATAACGGCTAGTTTGATCGGTTGTGGTGTGTGTTAGAACTCGATGTTGCGTACAACACACACTATTGCATTATTCAAAGAGAAGCGTACCATAGAAGCTTGGGATGTTATATTCTCCCCACCTTCAAATAATTTCATCCTCGTAATTTCTAGAATACTACCGCATGAAAAGACTTGGGTGGTTCTTCATCATAAGTTCCTCGAGTTCCCACGTTGCCTCTTCCATCTTATGGTTTCTCCACAAAACTTTTACCAGACACATCGTCCGGTTTCTTAGTACTTGTTCCCTCATGTCAAGAATCCTAATGAGATCTTTGCAATAAGACGGATCGAGTTCTAGTTCTAATTCCTCATAGGTGAGTACATGCGTTGGATCAGGCATGTATTTCCTCAATAGTGTTACGTGGAACACATCGTGAACTTTGGAAAGACTTGGCGGCATTGCCAATCGGTAAGCTATAGCCCCAATTCGTTCTAGAATTAAAAAGGTCCGATGTACCTAGGACTCAATTTACCTTTCTTACCAAAACATATGACTCCCTTCCATGGAGATACCTTTAGGAAAACATGATCACCGACTTGAAATTTCAAATCCTTCCTTCGATTATCGGCATAGATCTTCTGCCTACTTTGAGCTGATTTGATGTGATTTTGGATTACCTTCACCTTTTCCATCGTTTCCTCCACCAGTTCTGGGCATACAAGTTTTCTTTCACCAATGTCATCCCAACAGGTTGGTGTACGACATCTCTTTCTGTATAACGCTTCATATGGTTCCATCTGAATACTCGAATAGAAGCTATTGTTATAGGAAAATTCTACCACAGGTAAATATTGATCACACATACCCAGAAAGTCAAGTGAGCAGGATATCAACATCTCTTCGAAGGTTTGAATAGTTCGTTATGATTGTCTATCCATTTGAGGGTGGTAGGCAGTGCTCAAATGAAGTTCAGTATCCAGGGATTTCTGAAGACTTTTCCAGAATCTTGAAGTAAAATGAGGATCACGATCAGAAACAATCGATAGGGGTACTCCATGAAGTCTCACATCTTCATCAATATATAGTCTTGCTAGACATTCCAGTGGTAGATCTTCTCTTATAGTAAAAAATGTGATGACTTGGTAAGACGATCAACAATAACCCATATTGCATCGTTCCTTCTAGGAGTCTTTGGTAGCCCCATGACAAAGTCCATCGTAATATTGTCCCATTTCCACTCTGGTATGGGAAGAGGTTGCATGACTCTTCCAGGCTGTTTCCTTCCAGCTTTCACTTGTTGAAAAACCATACATCTTGACACAAAATCAGCAATCTCCCTCTTCATGTTGTCCCACCAAAATTGTTCCTTCAAATCTCTATACATTTTGGTGCTCCCCGAGTTTATAGAGAAAGTGGAACTATGAGCATCATCCAACAATTCTCTTTTTAGATCAGGTATATCGGGAACACAAAGTCTCTTCCCGAATTTCAAAATTCCATCTTCATACACAATGTCTTTCAATCTCCCATCATTCACAGCTTTAATCTTCTTTTGAAATTCTTCATCATCGGTCTGAGAACTTTTAATCCTTTCTAGTAAAGATGGTTTGGCAACCATTTGAAAAAGAATTGATGTTTCACCTTCCTTGGTTATTCCCATGTCCATCTTCACTAGATCCATGAAAATTGGATCCCTTTCAATTCTCATATTGTTTAAAACTCCATGGTCTTTTCTGATCAAAGAATCTTCCACCTTGTTTTCCTTCCCAGGGTGGTAGTGTATCGTGCAATCATATTCCTTGAGTAATTCAATCCCTCTCCTTTGCCTCATGTTGAGTTCTTTTTGTGTGAAAATATACTTTAAACTCTTGTGATCAGTATAAATCTCACATTTTCACCATAGAGGTAGTGCCTCCATATCTTCAAAGAAAATATCACAGCTGCTAACTCGAGATCATGAGTAGGATAGTTTTGCTCATGAATTTTCAATTGTCGTGATGCATAGGCAATAACCCTATCGTTCTGCATAAGGACACAACCAAGTCCTTTCTTCGATGCATCACTATAAATAACGAACCCATCATTCCCTGATGGTAGATTCAATATAGGAGCATTGACTAATCTTCTCTTCAGTTCTTCGAAACATTCTTCACACTATTTTGTCCAAAAAAATTTAACCCCTTTACATGTGAGCTTCGTTAATGGGTTTTCCAATCGGGAAAAATTCTGGACGAAATGTCGATAATAACCTGAGAAACCAATAAAACTGCATACCTCAGTTATACTCATAGGTTATGGCCATTCTTGGATTTCCTTGGTCATAGAAGGATCAACAGAGATTTCATCTTCAGAGACAATATGGCCAAGAAAAGAAATCTTATGAAGCCAGAATTCAAACTTGCTAAACTTTCCATATAATTCATGTCTTCTCAGAGTCTTCAGGATAATGCGCAAGTGTCTTTCATGAACTTATTAGCTTTTAGAGTATACCAAGATATCATAAATAAATACCACCACAAATTCATCAAGATAATCCTTGAAAATTCTATTCGTTAGATCCATGAATACAGAGGGTGCATTAGTCAATCCAAAAGGCATTAGAGTAAACTCATAATGCCCGTACCTAGTTCGAAATGCTGTCTTCGGAATGTCTTACTTCTTCACACACAACTGATGGTATCCAGATCAAAGTTCAATCTTGAAAAAGTATTGAGCTCCATGCAGTTGGTCAAATAAATCACCAATGCGAGGTATGGGATACTTGTTCTTTATTGTTATAGCATTGATCTCCCTACTGTCGATACATAACCCCATAGATCCATCTCTCTTTTTAACAAAAAGAACAGGGGATCCCCATGGAGAAACACTAGGGCGAATAAATCCTTTATTACTCAATTCCTCTAGTTGTTTCTTTAGTTCAACTAATTCTACAGTGGCCATTCTATAAAGGGGTCTTCGATATAGGCTTTGATCCAGGAATTAAATCAATGGAAAACTCAACTTCTCGTTCTGGAGGATGTCTAGGTAAATCTTCCGGAAATACATCTACATATTCTTTCACATTAGGTACATCCTCTATCTGAACATTCCTTTCCTCACCCACTATCATTTCTTTCTCTTCCTCCCCAATAATTGAATTTAGTTGAGCTACTGGGCATGGATCTAGATAAGAATTAGGTGGTGAAGATTCTGCTCTAAAGGTTAGGTGTTCCTTATCATCATCATCAAAAATTGTAGCCTCCTTATTCTTACAATAAATATTTGTATCATAGTCTGAAAGCCAATCCATACCGAGGATTATATCAAACTCAATCATAGGAATGACAACGAGATCTGCGGATAAAGAACATTTAGGTGCTCTAATGGGGACTGATTCACAAAACTTTGTTGCAATGATAATTCCCTTAGGATTTTTAACTGACAACTCCCTTGTTAAATAAAATTGGAAATATCTAATTTTCGTAGCAAACTGGGAAGATATGAAACAATGTGGTGATCCAGAATCAAATAATGCATTTTCTAAACTTGAGGAAACCATTAAATTTCCTGCCACCACGTCTTTCGGAGCTTCTACCTCAACAGTAGTGATAGAAAAAGCTTGATCTTGATCCCTTGGCCTTTTCTCAGGTAAGTTCCCCTGATGATTAGGACATTAATTTGAATAATGTCTCATCTCCCTACAATTGTAGCACTGAACATTGGTAGCTTCCTTCTTCCCTTTGCAATCACGAGCTTGGTTGTCATTTTCACCACATTTGTAACAGATGCCCATTCCCTTCAAGAAAGTACCGGGGTGTTTCAATCCACATTTACCATAGGATGGATATTCAACCTTTCCATTCTTCCCCTTATTTCCATTCCCAGATTGATCAGCAGATCTCTTCTTCTCTTGCTTTTCTTTAAAGTCATAAGACTTAGAGAATTCCTTTTTGGTCTTGATAGCACATGAGACAATGTCTTCGTACGACAAGAAGGATTGTGAGAGTAATGATCGACGGAGAAATGGTTTTAACCCATCAAAGAAACGATCAATCTTACTTCTTGGATTACATATATAATCTCCATCATAACATGATTACCTTGTAAAGTTAGCCTCATACTTTGCGACATTCTCATCCTCCTTTTGTCTCAGACTCAGAAATTGCCTTTCCATATATGCTCGATAGTCGAGAGGAAAATATTTTTCTAAAAATATATTTTGAACTCCCTCCATTCCATATTTGATACTTCATCATCTTACTTCATGTTTTGAATCAATGACCACCATTGATCAGCTTCTCCAGTGAGGCGGTAAACTACCATGATAACTTTTTCCCTTTCACTACTCCCCAAAGCCTGAAATATTTTCTCTAGGGAATTTATCCACTGCTCAGCTACTAAGGGATTTGTACTCCCATTTAATGTTGGTGGTTTTTGCCTCATGAATTGATCTCACATTGATCATCCACGCTGCAGATCAGGGTGCTCCATATGGGTAAGGTTATTATTCATAACCTAAGTGAGTTGTCCCAGTATGGTGATTAGCTGATCGGCACCAGTTGCATCACCAGCTCCACTATAATTATCTTGTGCTGGAGGGAAATCCCTACATGCAGTGCGTGCATTGATATGGTTTCCATTTCTTCCACTAGGCGCCATTTCTAAACAATGGCATAAACTAGATCAGTTTATGAATCCAAATACATAATCCAATACTTATACAACACTTAACATAAATTGAACTATTTATGGATATAATCCATAATCATAAAAAATGGTTTCTTTGAAGAATTATATACTCATAAACCCTTCATAAAAATTTATAAAGAAAATGAGAGTTATCCTATGCATATCCCTCGATAGTGTTGTAACCAAGAGTGCAGCAAGGCCCGTTGTCGTACACCAGTTCCCGTTCGAGTCTAGCTCAAAGCGGTGTTTTCAGGTTTTACCCCTAGGTACATTTGTGCCAGAGCCGCCTCTACCTACTCGTATCCAGAGAGGGATGTATTTCTCGGAAAACTCACAAAGTCTCTTCAATACCATAATTCTAGGAAGTTCTTCTATACTAATCCTCAAAGTTCATCTTAGGTCTACGTGCTCTAATAAGAGTTTATCTAAATCTAGATTCCAAGGTTTGTACTAAAATTCCTCTGATACCAACTATAACGCCCCGACCCCAGTTACCCAGAGTTAGTTAATTATTACATAACATTGGCATGATCACAAGAAAGATAAAATCTCGAAATACCGATTGGTTTAGTAGTCTTTGAAACATAAGATATATTCATAAAGTTTTGAATTACATCATAAGGTGAAAAACTACTACAACAGCATATTGTCTCCATAGTCCACACTATTATCCCCTTATAATATCCCTGCAGGTCATTCATAATTTACTTCTTCACATCCTGGGAAAAATAAAACATAGAAAAATGGATGAGCTCAAATGCCCAGTAAGGATAACAATATGGAGTAAACTTTCACAAATTAGAATAAACATTTAAGGCAATGTATAACTAAAACAAAAGCATTTTAAACTTAAACTTAAACATAGTATGGAAAAAATAAAATGAAATAAATCCATTTACTTATTCACATGGATATTCTACTAATCGAATAATCACATGAAATATCAATAACCACTTTCATAATGATGGAATGCATAATTCCAGACTATCATAACCACATAGCCAAGGCCTCGTGCCAAGACTACAAATACGATTTTGTAAAGGCCTTGTTCCAAGACACTAGTTTGTCTCATGAGACCTACCGATGCATTGAGGATCTCTAGTGGGCTCCACCCGTCACATATTAAGTCCAATGCATTCCCATATGAAAAGGTTTAAACATAACATAAAAATTCATATTAAAACTAGCATACGAAATGTCAATACTTTCCCCATAAACCATGAATGGTATAAAAATAGCACATCCACAGTCAAACATATCACAAAACATTCAATACAATATAGAAGTTTTGTATCATAATAAATCAACTTCAAATAATCATAAAATCCATCAAAGGATGTTGACAAAGATGAAATCAAAACTCTTTTTAGAGAAATATCTCTTTCTATTTTGAAATCATTTAAGAGTCATATATTTATAAAATAAAACATTTTCGTTGAAAATATTATTATAAGATTTTAAGGTAATCTTTGACTATTTTATAACGGTGGAAAATAGCCGCACCCTCCATATAAGATAAAAAAACATTCTTACCTTAATTCTGTCGAAAATGATAAAAAGAACCTTGTTTGGAAAACAACGGAAAGATTCATTTATAAAACTCATATAAAAAGTCAAACAAGGGTATAAATGACTTTAACCCATATTATTTTAAATAGTAAAAATGTTTTGAAATACATTTTTAAGAAACATGTATGTGGATGATAAAGAGATCCCAGTAGATTATTAAGTATAAATAACCAAGGATAATGAAGAGATTGTAAAACAACCCTTACCTTGTACTTTTCCTTGGTTGGGGGTAGGTTAACCTCTTGTATAATGGTGAAATAATTGTTATTAAATTATACAAGAATAATATAAATTAATATGATATCATATATGATCTTTTAATATTGATTTTTTAATAATATCTTTAGTATTATCGTTGTTTTGGGTGTTAACTTACTCATTTTCTTTTATAGTTTTTTGCTAAGTAAACCGTGTTTGTCATGGATAGGTTTTATCTTAATCATATACATAATGATATAAAGTCCTTGGATACTATTATTAATCATCAAATGAGAATTATACTTGAATGGATCCGATGGAGAATGAATCTCATCGCGTTCGTGGAGACGGTAGTCCGTACGTACGCACGAGCGACAATATCATTCGTTTGATATTAAAATAATATATAATTGGATGGTATATCATATATACAGAATCACTATCATGTAAAATTTATTATTTACATGAATTACACATCATTATTATACCCATCCAAATAATAATTTATTGAATAACAATTACACCACGACGTGGAGACGGTAAGGCGTACGTACACACGCATGGTGACATATTATTCAAAGGATGGATAGAATACTGAATATGATTGTACCATATTTATAATAAAATATCATTATATATAATATATTGGTGTTATTATTTTAGAATGGTAATAACAAAGAAATAATAAGTGGAATAAGAAAGGAACATGAAAAAGGGTGGTGAAATCATTACCTCTTCTTTGGGTTCTTCCTTTTGATTTGATCAAAAGGGCTCCATAAGTTGTTTTTCTGACTAAAGGAAGGCCTCTAGGATGAAGTTACGGAAGTTGAGAGTGTATTTGGGCAGAGTTTGGCCGAACCAAAAGGCTATGACGGTGTGAGTTAATGAGAAGGGAGAGTGCCCTTTTATAAGAGGGGTGAGGGGCACCTTTGGAAAAGCTAGAAATATTATTTTATAATAAATTAATATTCGGTTAATAATGGCTCAAAAGTGGATTATTTAACTGTTAAGGTTTGGATAGGTTGGAAACCACTCAACCAATATAATTTAGACAGGTTTGGGTAATTATACTAACCTTATCATTAAGTATTAACTCTTAGTTAATTAGTTTCACTTTTACAATGTCTCTTTGTATTTTTATATTATATGGTTAATAAACTTACTATATACATCCAAAATACCTCTAAGAGGTCCATTAATGATAAACCAATCATGATATATGTTTCTTGGCTGAACCATAAATTTTTAGGAATTTAATATTAATTAATAATATACTATTTGTTTTGAAAACTCTTTTATGTCAATTTTGACACTTTTCAATAATTGATTTTTGTAAAAATCATAATAGAATGATTACTTCGAAAATAGTAAATTAAATTATTCCTAAAATGTTATATTAACCTATAAAATTATTTTAATTCCAAAAAAGTCTCAAATTATATTTATTTGGGTATCTACAATATCAACCATTTTAATTTTTCACTATTATGGTAATTACTACATCACCATTGTGTCAAATATAAATTAAATTATTTAATGTCTCAAAATTATAAATAAAATACCATTATGTAGGAAATAATTTTATCTTTCTAATGAATATTTATAGTCGAAAATAAAACATATATAACCCTATGTAAAATTTGTGTTTCTAAACGATATATGCTTGTGTCATTTTTGTATTCATTTTAACTTAATTAAAATAAAGTGTCCCTATCACATACAAGTGGTAGAATGGGGTCCCAAAATCGACCCAAAGATGCCCATGGTCGAACCTATATCAACCAATAAGGTTACGACATGTTTTAGGGTAATTTTTTATTATTATAATATTATTTTTATCCCTTATTTACCGGATTTACCCTTTAACCATGGTAAATAAAATATTTACCGAAGTAATTATTCAAAATGTCTAAAAATAAAAGTTACCTATTTACACAATTTGAAAATCCTGATTCCAAATAAGGAATCCATTTTTCCAAATTCAAAACACAGAAGTGGTAGAAATTAATTTGAAATTAATTCCCGCTGTCAAAACAAAAAGCGTGTTTTTAAGATATAATAACTATCAAAAGATTGATACTTGTTTATGTTCGGTTTAATTGTGAAATTATTTCCAATGACCAAAATTGTATTAAATGGTAAAAATATATCCTTAATATACTTTAAAACCACTCAAATTCATAATTTATCACTATTAATTATTTTGATTTAAAAAGTTGTTTTTAATTAAAATTTAGTAATTTTCACTATTCATCAAAATATTAAAGTGATCTGAAAAGTACCAAAATTTTACCTTAGGCTAAATTAGATACTCCGAATCCAAAAATGAAGTCAATTTTGAGAGATAAAATTTCAAATATTTCAAAAATTAGGTATTACTATTCATAACGGCTAGTTTGATCGGTTGTGGTGTGTGTTTGAACTCGATGTTGCGTACAACAAATACTATTGCATTATTCAAAGAGAAACGTATCGTAGAAGCTTGGGGTGTTATAGGCCTCGTATTCTTGATAATATTACACCATTGATCAGCATCACCTTTTAAATGATACACTGCTAAGATAACTTTATCATGTTCATAACATTGAAGAACTGAAAATATCTTTTCAGTAGTACTGATCCATTGTTCAGCAACTAATGGATCAGTAGACCCTCTGAATGAAGGTGGACACTGTCTCATGAAGGATTCAATAGAATTTTTCTCCTTCCTTTGCTCGTTTGGAAGTCCAGAATGATTCATAGCTTGAGAAAGTTGTGTGAGCATGGCTACATGATTTTTCATTCCAGCTCCCATAATGATTGGTTGCTCAGGGGGACAATTATTGCATTGCCCGTCACATTCCGCATTAACATGGTTCCTTCGGGTTCCTTCCATTGACTAAAACCAAGAATAATAGTGTGAGAAACACTAATTATAATAGGAAAACCACATAATCAATAATAAAATTTCACACTTAAGGTCTAATCCTAGGTTATTCATGGCCATTTCAAAAACACTAAGATTGTGTTCTATGCTTAGACTTATCCTTAGGATTCTTACTAAGGCTTTCACATCCTAGTTTCCAAAGGTTGACCATACCTTTCATCTAATACCAACTATAACGACCCATAATTTACATACATTGTTAGTACTTCAAAATTTAAGTACACTTATTACAACATATAACAAAACCATGAAAGGACCATATAGGTATAGTGTCTTTAGAAACTGGGAAACATAAACAACTGGTTCATAAAGCATCTACCATGTCTCCCATTTATTTCATCATATCTATAGTCCCTTTTGGCATATCATACTTAATAACCTTCTTCCAGACCTGGGGAAAGAAAACATACAAAAGGGTGAGCTCAGATGCTCAGTAAGGGTAAACAAAAAAATGTCAATCACATCATATTCATAAGAACATAACATTTTGGAAATCTTACCCTGCAAAAGAGATCAAAATTTCATAACATGGGATTAATCATTGTAGTGAAATGTAATAACAATAATTATAACATAAAACTTGAATCTTTGTGGCACACACACATAATAATAGAGAATCATTTCTTATTAGTCAAGACTCATTTCCAAGACTATCTTAGTGGACAAAGTCCATTTCTGAACCGAGTTCATTCCACGTTTCAGTCCTGTTTCACTGAACCAGTTTAACCTTCCGTTCCAGCCATGTCTATCTCATGAGATATATAATCTTAACCCAATGAATTGGAGGGAGATATAATTCCCACCCATCTCATAATAATATCGTTTTTATGTGTGCCACAAAATCATAAACCATATATCATAGCATAACCCATGTAATAAAAATGGGATTCTTAAACATCGTGACATCATGAAACAATTCATATAAGATAAAGGAATTCATAAAAATAATTCCATCACAACATAATCAAATCAATGTAATAATAGGGATATAAATAGAACCCTGTATTATCTTAGATGGAAAATAATTTTTGATAAAACACTTGAACTCCATTCTTGAGGAAAATATCCTTTCTACTTCAAAAACACTTTTCCTTTCTTAACATGTCATACAATTATAAACTAAAAGAAGTTGATGAAAAATAAACTTGAAAACTTGTAAAGTAAGATTATTGGAAATAATGTTTTAAAAATCCATTCTTGACGTATAAGTTAAAAAACATTCTTCTCGTACTTTTGTCGAAAAAGTCAAAAAGTACCTCGTAAGAAAAATGACAAAATATTCCTATCACATCTTTTACTAAAAACTCACCAAAGGGTAAAATTGGATTTAAACAATTATAGGTGGATGGAAATAATATTACATATTGAGGAAACATGGATGTGGATGATAAAATACACCCCAGTAAATACCAAAGTATAAACAATCTCGGATAAAAATGAGATTGTGATATTTTCCCTTACCTTAGGTCCGATTTTCTTCGTAAGTGTCCAAACCACCTCTTCTTTGAAGCGCTTCTTTGAGACGTCCTTTTAGGGCACTAAAATTGGTCTTTGAATAGGACCAATACCTCTAGGATGTTTCTAGGGAAGTTGAGAGAAGAAATTGTCAGGGTTTTTCTGAGCTTGAAGGCTCAAAGTGGTGTGAGGAAGAGAGGGAGGAGGTTCCCTTTTATAAGGGAGGAGAGGGGAACCTTTGGAAAAACTAAAAATATTATTTTATTATAAAGCCATATTTGGTTTTAAATAGCTTCAAATTGATTTATTTCGAAGCTAAGGTGGGGATGGGTCTAAATCCTCTATTTTAATAGAATTTGGACAAGTTTAGTTTACTATTTTATCCTTATCATTTAGATTTAACTTTAAGTTAGATAATTTTACTTTTACCGTGTATTTTTGTGTTCTTACACTATAAGGTTAATAAACATACTATAACAAGCCAAAAAAACCCCAAGTTGTTTATTATTAATATATATGACCTTATCTAAGTCATTTGGCCGAACCTTAGATTTTTAATAATAAAATTACAATTAATAATATAATATTTGTTTTAAAAACTATTTTATGTCAATTTTGACACTATTTAGTAATTGATTTTTGTAAAAATCATAACAGAATTATTAGTTCGAAAAAAGTTAATTAAATCAATACTAACATGTCATGTTAACCTATAAAATTAGTGGAATTCATAAAAAGTTTCAAATTACATTTATTTGTGTATTTATAACATCAACTATGTCAATATTTTATTAATAAGATAATTACTCTATCATCTTTGTGTCATATATATATTAAATTATTTAATGTCTAAAAATTAAAATTAAAATACCATTATGTAGGAAATATTTTTAGATTTCTAATGAATTTTTATAGTTTAATTTATCTTATGTATAACCCTATATTAAAAATTATTTACATATTAGACTTTGATTTTAACTATTATAACCCTTCTTTAAATAAATTAATAATAAATGTCCTAATCTAATCCAAGGGTGCCTAAATGGTCATATGTTATTCTTAAGGTTGTTTTTTGTCAAATTACACTTATCCAATAGAATTAGGACATATTTTAGGGTAATAATAATATCATTTTTACCCTTAATTATCCTATTTTATTTTAACCGTGGTAAATAAAAGTAAAAAGTTACTATTCACCAAGATTTATTTTCTTCACATTGAACCACATTTTACTTACTGACATCAATAGTGTCTCTCAGATTTTTTGAAATTCCACTCACAGAAGTGGTAAACTTAAGTTTTATGTAAATGTGCAAATTCTTCTAGGAGGTGGGTAAAAGACAGTGAAAAGTTCAATAAAATTTTTATATATCTAAAACTATTATAAAATGACTCTAATTAATTGAATTGAACTTATATAGGTATTATGTATCAATTTTTACCTAAAATAAATTTAAATAAAATAAATAATTATTTAAATAAAAAGTTGATCTATAAATAGTAACCCAGAGTTTTCACTATTCATCAAAAATTGAAAGTTTCCAGAAAAATACCTAAATTTCACCCTAGGCTAATTTCGATATTCCGAATCCAAAAAGGAAGTCCATTTTGAAAAATATAATTTACAAAATTTCAAAAAGATGTTATTACTATTCATAACAGCTAGTTTTAATAATATTTTAATAGCATATCGTTGTTTAGTAAAACTCGGTATTACGTACGATGCAAGCTATCAAGGAAGGTCACGATTGTGTGTAAAGCAATCCATGATAGTGTTGTGTGTAGTGAAAGATTCCTTTGATGATTTATATAAAATAAAAACAAAATATTTCTTATAAAAGTCTTGGGTGTTACAAGTTAGGACCCTATTTAAACTCAATAAGAGGGCCAACAAAGAAATCAATAACATATTTTCTCATCTAAAAGATGTAGTGGCCGAACTTATCTTGATTATGTCTGTTATATCAAACATGCAATATTTTCCATGATCTTATGCATTATGAGAATGGGTTTTCTTAAGTCCACATCTGGGAATACCTCTGCTGCAAATGTCACTGCTGCTACTCCAGCTGGATCGTCGTCCGCTCTGAGGACGACATCACCTACTCAGCATCTTCAACACTGGGTATCAAATGCGCTGGTTAAGGAGTACCGTCAAAATGGTACTATTGCGACTCTGGAGGATTCTTGACAAGCCTTCTATGTCAATAATTCAACCTGGTCATCTGGACAGCGATGACCAGTGATCAAGAAATAGGTGGTGCCAACCACCGTCTCCAACCGTTTCGGGATGTTATCCCTGAATCACAATCACAAATCTATCCCATATTCTGGGGAGGTGAATGAGAAGGCCCCTCCAGGACTTAATTCAAGGAGACATGAGTCCTTCCCGAGGGCTCCCATCAACAATCACTGCCAGACTCATGCAGCAGTGCGCCCTCAACATGATTAGGGTATCAACTGCAGGTGTTCGGCTCAGGTTCCTCGAACCTGAGCGGGAAAGGAGAATCGCCAGAGGCGAAATCCGGTCAACAATGAGAAGGTTCTCATCTCTACCATCTCCGGAGAAGTCCACTAACCTAACATGGTGGAAAGCAATGAACGGGAACACACACCCGTCCGTTTTAATTCTGCTATCGAGCAGACTCGTCTGGCAGTATCACGCCAATCCCATCAGGAAATTCCGGTGAAGTACTATAGATAGGAACATACACCTATTTATAAATCATCAGCTAGTCAGCAGGATCATCTGACTACATATGATGGAGCTCGTCATCCACGTTCGGTGAAGTGAAATTAGAAGGCACATACACCTGCTATTATTGATCATGCTTACCAATAGTCTCATTTGGTAGCACTCGGAAAAGTCAGTCGGAAAGCACTAGTGACAAACAGAAGGCAGACTCAACTCTCTGCCCCCACACTTGAGTATTGTCAGGATTCATTGACAGGAAAAGGAGGACAAGAGCAGGAACAAACACCTACTCCAAGCACGAAATGTACGTATATCCCCGTTCCGGCAGCTAAAGTCACCATGAATATTCTATCAATACTGAAAGAGTATAAGCAAATCCATTCTCGTATTTTGGATGCCTGCCAGGATATTATAACATCTTTAGTAGCATCTCAGGGTAAGATACATTAATCTATCCCTACCAGTGGAGTGAAAAATGAACAGTTCACTCTGGAACAAGCACACACCTCTGTTCCAGTCCCAGAGGGTTGTGGGGCGTACTCCCCCATATCATACAGAAAACCAAGTCAGGCATATACACCTATTTTGAGCAGTGATAATCAGCCTAGCCTGATCATTTCTCCTAACCAGGAAAACACACCTGCCAAATTGAGTAAGAAGGTGTCTTAGAAGAAGACCCACCCAGCACAGTCAAGAAATGAAGGGCCAATCTGTAACAAGTCCTTACTCTATGTGGGAGTTCTTGATGCACTCAGACAACTATCTGTTGCAACTCAAGATTCTTCTCTCTCAGTTCCCAATAGTGGGAACATTAATTTCGAAGTTTTGTATTAGATACATCCTCATGAAGGCTTGCTTCATAACAATTCGGTCGATCTCTATGTTTCATCTTCAGATGAGAGCCACAAGAACCCTCTATGTGGTCAGAAGATCAAGGAGAAAAATGTTTCATCTTTTGCTGTAACCCACCATGGTGGTCTTCCCCATGATGATTAATTTCGCTGCGAAAGTCCTCTCCGCAGTAGTGATTCGCATTGCTTGGAAAATTCTTCAATAGGAAATTTAGTGACGAGAAATCCCTCTTATCTTGAGGCACTTTAAAATTTGAAGCTGGTCATGTCTGATTCTTTACCATTAGCAGGTGAAATACATTCTCAACAAGAAGATAGCCTAGGGTGTATTTCATTCTCCAAACCTCCCGTAAGTCATGTATCTTCTAGTTTGATCAGTGATTTCTCTACTGGTCTTGTTGAATCTGATGAAGCAACAAGTAATAACCTACTCTAGTATAAACAGGTAGAATAATATTCATTAAATGATAAAAAGGAAATGATGAACATGAGAAAACAACTGGCGAAAGGTGAAGTTACAGTCATGCTTTGGCCTCTGGCTGACTCTCAGTATGACATTCCAGAGATATTGACGGAAGATTAAATTCATGATATTCATCTCAACATATGGAAAACTCTTTGTCAGTTGAAAAATAAAGTATTATCTTATGATGAATTTGAAAATCATGTTAAGATAATAGAAGGGTTACAACATCAGATTGATTCAGCATCTCTATCAGTCTCTCGATATCCGAAGGCTGAAAAGAAACAGAGATCCCCTCAACTTTTATGCCTTGGCGCACTACAAAGATTGAGCCAGTTAATTGCCTATGCCCTATCTGGATTCATGTTAGAGGATGGGGTGTTCATGTAGAACTACATTTCACTGTGCTCTCCAGTCAGAAAATCCCACCTAAAATGGCCTCATGCAATGTTATTGCACATGGACGACCACAATCAATGGGTTTTGTTTGTAATAAAATGCTTGCCCAAGAACAGGCTTCAACTAGTTCCTCTCAAAATCAGGCATATAGAGAAATATTTGTTGAATTACTCCTGCATCAAGAAAACGAGAACATTGAACATGCCTCTCATTTGGAGAAAGCACATCACCAAGTGACAGAAGTGTCAGAAATCATCCACCAGTATTTTGATCCGGGTGATAAAAGTGGATGTCGATTGATGCGTCTAGATAATTTATGGACTAAGGTCTGAAAGATCAGGAGAGATTTTAAGGAAGTCTCAGACATAGCATGTTAAGAGCCACCCCAGCTTGCCAGACTGGGGACTATTTTAAACCAACCGTCAGAATCAACAAATAGGATTTGAGGAGTTTAGAGGGAACAATAGGAATATCCCCAGTCCACCAGACTGGGGACTTTTTAAAATTAGCAATCCCCTCCTTAGCGAAAGTCGGTCTTCTCTCAATTGGTTAAGAATACATAAGAGGAATGAAGAGCCAAATTATCAGGAGATTCTCTCCAAATTACGGTTCTTCAAGAAGTTCCTGAGGGATGAAATCAACAAAAGGCACTGTCTCGTCAGGGTCATTACAGAAGACAATATCATAGAAATGCTGATAGAAGGGATGCGATGTGTTATGCATCAATTAATGTCATTAATGACATTGTTACTAATCCTCCAGAACATGAGGCTCATTCATAGGGATCAGATGAAGAGGTTCCTGCTCAATAAGTTGTACGCACAGACACAAATGAAAAGGTGTGCGTACACAAAATCAAAGGATTACTCAAGACCTAGGTAATCCATCAAGTAACCCACTTCCCCCTCTCTGAAAGGTGTCCAATAAGGGGAAAGGAAAGAACCAGGTTACATACCCTTCCTCCGGATAAGTCCAATCAATCTCACTAGAGAAAATATTTGCACAACCAGAGGAAGAAATGAAGGAATTTAAGAGGTTGAATGAAAAACTACTTCAAGGTAGTATTCCTCATAAGAGTGCTGGATTCAGTTAGCCAAGGGAATTTGTTGCAGCTACTGGGATGGGTCAAGAATATCCTCCTCTATTAGTACACCCTCATAGGTCTAATCATACAGGTCAAGTGCAACAAAAATCAGTGGTTCTACCATCAATTGCAGTACCAGCCACTATACCTGTCTAGACTCCAATTATTTCACCTACCCAATTCCAAGTTCAACCAGATGTTTCTCAAAAGTTAATAACTACCATTGAGTTATTAAAATCTTAGTTAGAGACTATGGAAGGGAATCGTGCGCAGTTTCAACCAGAAAAGAGAGCTTACCCTGAATGGGTAGATTCAATCCCTCCCCCATCAAGTTTTGGGAACCATGTATTCCCTATTTTCAATGGATCAGGTGATCCTGAATAGAATTTGATGCATTACGTATCTTGTTGCGATCGTATGATGGGAAATCTGGAACAGCAAGAAGCAATGAAACTCAGATTCTTTGTGCGAACCTTGCAAGGACCAACTTTTGTTTGGTACACAATCTTTCAATCTCAGTCAATTACTGGGTGGGAGGATCTTCGCCAAAAATTCCTTCTTCATTTCATCTCAACGTTTCTATAGAAAACAGTTTTTGATCTAACAAACTGTAAGAAAAAGGATAATGAAAGGGTCTTAGATTTCATTGCTCACTGGAAGGGATTAACTTATTCCCTAAGCTTATCACTCCCTCAAGAGGAATTGTTACCAATCTATGTGCCAAATTTATGTGATGATTTGCGCACACTGTTGATCCCTATGAAATACACTAGAGGGTTTCAAGACCATACTTCAATCACTCAACAGATTGAAGATTATTTTTTAAAGACTAAGGATAAAGCTCGTATAATTCCATCAGCTCTAGGAAGGGGAATGGGTAAAGAATAAAATGCTACAATTATGCTTAAACAAACACATGTACCTTCTTCTACTTCAAAACCTTCATCTTCTCGAAGGGCTCCACCTCCTGAGTGCCAAAAATAGAGGCTCTTTCATCAAGATGATAAAAGAGATCAAAGGCGAATAAAATTTGAGGATTTTAAAAGCAAAGTTTACTCTTTCCGAAAGGAACAAGTTTCAGGTTATTTCATTTCAGCTATGGAAAATAATTTGGTTCAATTGCCAAGGCGCAAGAGGCCAAACAAGGAAGGAGATGAAGACCGTCCCAACTATTTCCCGTTTCATCAAATGATGGGGAATTCCATTTAGGAGTGTTTTGTTTTCAAAGACCTCTTAAAAAATGGTCGATTTGGGACAAGTCAAACTGAAAGGTTCTTCAGCTCAGGTAACATGTGTTACGGCTACAGTTTCAAATGAGGAAGGCAAGTGGCAAGAAGTTAAGAACATAAATGCATAAAATTATGATGATTGGATGGTCAGAAAGACAATCAACCGAAGTCATGCTATTTTTCGAACACAATTGAAGAAACCAATTGTTCCTTCTTCCATAAATGCCGCAGCAAAACCCTCTTCATCAGAGGGAAAATCCTCAAAGAAAATGCACAATTCTAAGCAAAATGAACAATAAGAAGAAGATGAGTATGTTTCAAAGCCTATGTTGTCTTTGACTTTGGAAGATTTTATTCCATCTACTTCAAAGCAATGGGCACCACCCCACCAAACGGCACAAAATAAACAGGCTAATCTGGCAGAGTCTTCATCGCGTGAAGATTTGATCATCGGTTCTATTAATATGATTCAATTAACTGATACATATGACAGTCGCAATTTGGATTTTGATGAGCCCGAATTCCTTATATCAAATAGAGGAATCAGAGGCAGTTCCAGAGGCCCAGGATACAAGGGAAGACGTGGATCTTTCAGAGGCCACTATTCCAATTCAACCCCTGTTAGAACTGTGTATGCAGCATGAACTCATGGTAGAGGCCTTCAACGAGCTCAACAAGAACAAGAAAGTTCTTGCACACAAGGTAGAGTCAGTTCTGGCACAATTATTTTGGAAGATCTGTTTAATGTACCATCTTCTTCCTCTCAGAAAGTAAATAGACCTAATCAGTCTAATCTTCAAAATCCAGAAGTATTACCAACTCCTATCCTAGTACAAGATGCATCAAATTCCAAAGAATCAACTTCCAAGGCACCTGCTAAACCACATGTTCATGTTGGGAAACACAGAACTTTGGATAAAAAGTATGATATATTGAAACACGTGGCCCAAGTACCAGACATGTTATCAATTCTGGATGCCTTGAATTTATCAAAGGATCTTCGCGAGGCACTCATCAAGGCTTTGTCAAGTCATCTGGAGTTTGAGACTGAAATTGTTGCAGCTGAAGTCTACCATATAGAGAATAATTCTGGAGAATTCCATGCAGTAATATCTTTTACCGATGAAGATGAAGATGATGTGGTGCATGGACATATAAGACCTTTGTACTCATCTGTAAAGGTCAATGGTGTAGACATCCGGAGAGTTTTCATTGATAATGGTTCAAGAGTCAACCTCATTCCCATTCGTTCCCTTCATCGATTTGGCCTCACAAAATCTGATTTATCCCTTTTTACTTTGATGTTACAAGGATATGATAAAAATGAACACGAACCACTGGGAAAAATTACAATTAGAACTCAATTTGGATATCTTGTATCCAATTCAAATTTCATGGTTTTTGATCAAGACTCAGCCTTCATCATCTTGCTTGGAAGACCCTGGTTACATCAAGATATGACTATCCCTTCATCATACCGTCAATGTCTCAAATATTGTTTCTATGGTCAAGTTAGGACATTTTATGGTGATAAGGTCTCTTTCAAGACATGTGAATCTCAATACATTGAGGTGGAATTCAATCACATGAAGGGAAAGGATAAATCCACAACAAGGGAGATTACCAATGTTAATGCTCCATATGGTTTGGAAAAGATTTCAGTAAATCCATTTGCGCATCTGAGTACAGATTAGGTGTTTCCTATCAATTTAATTGACATCATAGACCCAAATCAAAATACTCTTATGAAAAAATCCATAATGTCAATTAAGGAAATCGAGCTAGACAACATGGGAGAAATTGGTGATCCACCAGGCAACGATGAAAGCTCAAATGGAGATGTCTTAATTTCATCTGCTAAAATCCAGCAAGTCTATACTTCTCCAACCAGGCCAGAAGAAGTTATAGTAATACCAAAGGTGAACGATGATATTGATTCTCAATCCATCATCTTCTATTTATTACCCAAGGAAGACCCTTCATCATCAATTGGATCAGAAATGGAAGCTCCTTCTTCAAGATGTTCAAATTTTAACATATCTTAAGATCATGGAAATTCTGCTTCGTCATCTACTATGCAAGTAAAAATAGAAGAAGTAGCACATGTTGAAGAAGAAGAGGAAGATATAAAAGATGCTCCTCAAGTATTTAAAGAGGGTATCTCTACCACTATGGATGAACTCAGAGAAAAAAATCTGGGTACAAAGGAAGATCCACGCCCCACTTTAATCAGTGCGGTGATGACTCTTGAAGAACAAGAGAAGTATATTTTTTTAAATCAAAATCAAGACATATTTTTTTGGAACTATACAGAGATGAACAGGATTGATCCTAATGTTTCTACTCATCATTTGGGTTTATCAGAAGAACATCGAGGATTTAGGCAAGCCGCAAGAAGAACACACCCAACTTGTGCTTCCAAAATTGAAGCTGAAGTGGATAATATTGTCAAAGCTAACTTTTTCAGAGAAGTTCAATATCCCAAGTGGTTGGATAATATTGTCCCTGTGAAAAAGAAGAATGGAAAAATTAGAGTTTTAATTGATTTTAGAGATCTTAAATGGTATTGTCCTAAGGATGAATTTCCAGTTCCGATCACAAAACTTTTAATCGATGCAATAGCTGGCTATGAAGCACTTTTATTCAGGGATGGATATTCCAGGTATAATCAAATCGGAATGGCTCCAGAAGATGAAGAATCTACAGTCTTCAGAGCCCCTTAGGGTGTATTTTTCTATCAGGTAATACCTTTTGGCTTAAAGAATGCAGGCACAACATATCAACGTGCCATGCATCGTATCTTCGAACCTTTTTTAGGGAAGTTTGTTGAATGTTATGTGGATGATTTGGTGGTCAAATCCAAACAACGTTCTAATCAATTGGCTGATTTGGAAGTCATATTCCGTAGGCTTTGACAATATAATTTGAAGATGAACCCCTTAAAATGTGCTTTTGGGGTAACCTCAAGAAAATTTCTCAGCTTTGTTGTACACCATCGTGGTATTGAAGTCAATCATGAGAAGACCATGTCAATCCTTAGTATGCCACCTCCTTGAAATTTGAACGAATTAAGAGGACTTCAAGGACACTTATCCTATATTCATCGTTTCATCACCAATTTGGCAGGAAAAAGTTTACCCTTCACCAAATTGATGAAGAAGGGAGTCACTTACCAGTAAACTGATGAATGTCAATAGGCATTCGATATTCTCATGAAATACCTCTTGAGTCTACCAGTACTTATGCCCCCTTTTGAAGGAAGACCAATTATCCTCTATGTGGCAGCTTTGGAGTGATCATTGGGTGCCTTTCTTTCCCAGAAGAATGATGCTGGGAATGAGAACAACCTCTACTATCTCAGTCGTACTTTGCTTGAAGCAGAAACCCGATATTCAAGTATTGAGAAGTGCTGCCTAGCATTAATCTTTACAGTTCAGAAATTGAGACACTACCTGGAACATCACGAGGTCTAATTGGTATCTCGCAATAACCTTCTCAAATTTATCCTTAGTCATCCAATGCTTACAGGATGTCTGGTAAGGTGGGCAGTTATTTTGCAACAGTTTGACATTCAGTATGTGTCTCAAAAGGCAATAAAGGTCCAAGCTCTGGCTGAACACCCTTCAGTGGAAGACACATCTTTAGATATTGAACTTCCTTATGAGGAATTCTTCTCTATTCAAAATAGTCTTCAAGCATGGGAAATGTACTTTTATGGTACTTCCAGAACTCCAATAGGGAAGAAAATGGAAAATATTAAATTCAACAAAGTTGGCTTAGGAATTGTACTCATTTCTACAGAAAAGTCAGTGTTACCTTATTCCTTCTCATTGGTGGAAGGCGGTACAAATAATGAAGTGGAATACCAATCTCTTATTGTAGGATTGGAGTTGGCACTTCATGCACAAGTGAATCACTTAAAGGTTAAAGGTGATTCAGACCTGGTAATCAAACAAGTCAATGGGGATTATGCAATCAAAAGAGAAGAACTAATCCTTTTGTATGATTACGTCAGAGAGTTAATGGTGGAATTCCATTCATAACCAACATTTTCTTATGTCCCAAGATTACAAAATGCTTATGCTGATGCACTAGCTAATATAGCCACAGCTCTGGCAGATCCAAATCGGGACAAAACAACAATCACTATTGCCCACCGTCGTACAATTTCACCTTATGTTCGAACCAGAACAGAAGAGATCAATGAAATTAGTCACATTTCTGAACCATATGGTCATACTACAGGATGGGTGAAACCTATCAGGGAATACCTTCAAAATGGAACACTTCCATCGGATAGAGCCAGAAAAGAACAAATCCGGCGACATGTGGTCAATTTTACTCTTTACGATAGCCCAGATCACCTATAGAAAATTCTCTACAAGAATGGTTTTGATGGAGTTCTCTTAAGATGCATTGATGGTGAAGAGGCAATGGTTGTCATTAAAGAAGTGCATATAGGAGTCTGTGGTGCCCACCAGTCTGGACATTGACTGTCTGATCAGATTCGAAGGCTTGGATACTTTTGGCCTTCAATGATACAAGATTGTGTTGATTTCACAAAGAAGTGTCATTCATGCCAAGTACATGCCAACTTCATTCATCAACCTCTAGAGTTTCTTCATACAGCTAAATAATAATGGACATTTGCCACATGGGGAATGGATATGGTGGGACCTTACCCTTCAGCTACATCCAAGCAGATTGAGTATATTCTTACTGCTACTGACTTCTTTTCTAAATGGGTAGAGGCAATACCTTTCAAAGAATTTAGTACTAAAAGCATTGTTAGCTTCATCAAGTCTAACATCATTACCATATTTGGTGTCCCTCATACCATATTGATGGACAATGGCACCAACTTCTGTTCATCCGAGGTGAAGAAGTTTTATCAGGAATACAACATCAAATCCAATCATTCATCTCGGTATCATGTAGCGGACAATGGCCAGATAGAAGCCTTCAACAAGACTCTGTCAAATCTACTGAAAAATATGGTGGATAAAGATAAGAGGTCATGGCTTGATAAACTCTTTCATGCTTTATGGGCTTATCGGACCACCACCCGCACTACAATGTGGTCAACTCCAAATTCACTCGTATATGGAACGAAAGCAGTCTTGGCCATTGAAGTTCAATTACCTTAACTCAGAGTAGCCATTTGTGATCAATCATCTACAGATGAACAATCTCAAATGTGATTGAATGAATTAGAATTGTTAGATGGGAAAATATTGTGCACTCTGCACCACTTGGAGGTTTATCAGAATCGAATAGCATGAGCTTTCAACAAAAAAGTTCGTCTTCATTCATTCGTTCAGGGAGAATTGTTTTTAGTTCTCAGAACTCCAATGATACCAGGAAAAAACCTCCCAAGCTTGAAACAAAGTGGGAAGGACCTTATTAAATACATAAGGTCTATTCCAATAGATCTTATTCTTTAATCTCAATGGATGGAGAACTCATCACTACTCCAACCAATGCCAGATTTCTAAAGAAGTATTTTGTATAAACACAAAATACACCACCAACGGTCCATGAATATGACCTTAAACTATTTTCATGTCCCTTAAATCTAGAATGATGTTAAAAATCACCATCTAGGGTCCATCCATATGACATTAAACTATTGGAACTTACATCCAACATGACGTTAAACTGTGACGTCCAGACTACATGACGCTAAACTGTACAGAAGTCCCTTACGTCCAGCAAGACGTTAAACTACATAACCTACTGTCCATGCATTTGACCTTAAACTATTCGCACTTTCATCCAGCATGATGATAAACTGTGAAAATGTCCGTAATACATCCAACATGACGTTAAAATGTGTCCTCTTTTGTCTTTACTGCATGACATTAAACTGCACAGTCTTCTTTTTTTCCAACATGACATTAAACTATATTGTCTGTATCGTCCTAACTACATGACGCTAAACTATATAGAAATCCCTTAATATTTCCTACATGACGTTAAACTGTATTTTTTTCTCTACAACATGACACTAACCTATGCAGCACCAATAATCGTAAACTGACTTTAAACTTCATAGTCCCTTCATATGTCCTACATGACATTAAACTGTGCATCGTTAAGGTTGTTGTTACCTCTTGTTTCTCACACCGAGTATGACTCATGTGAGCTTAGAGAAAATTTCAACCATAACACCCTCTTTGGGCTGCTAACCACGTGTATGTCCCAACATCATTTTTAGGTCGTTGTCCCCAAAAAACAACTTGATCACTAATTATTTCTTTAATTGAACTACGTGGACTTTGATCCTTGCCTTACAGGCTGGGTACGTAGGAAACCTCCCATGGTTCAAGCCCAAAACCAATCTCTTCACATCGGTTCACCTTCATCTCATATGATATTGATAGGTGAAGCTGCTCCCAGAATCAATATCTTTACATTGGTTCACCTTTGTCCTTGCTATACGAATTTAAACAATACAACACTTTTGTCCTATATGAAAATAAACTACAATATTCTTTGATACCCTCACCGGAGAGGGAATCATTATTTACATTGATTTTAAATCATTTTATATTCAAAAAAAATTATGTGCATACATGGAAATACCTATACCTTTTATATTGTGTTAAACCATCATTGCACTATAGTCCCCTTTCACCCTTCACATGTACGGACCAAATTTGTACAGAAGATATTTCTAGAACTACGTGGGCTTGATTCCCATCCTTATGGGATATGTTGGAATGTTCAAGAGTCCCTCGAATCCAGCCCCAAGTCTTTTGGGCCTAACCCTAAATTCCACTTTCAGTACCCTGGCTAAAAAGTCCCCATGAAAATACACACTGTGTATTTCTTATAATGGTCCAAGCTCTAGGACCCTAAAATAAGATCTATCATATTTTCATCCCACACGATGTTAAACTGTATTTTAAGAACTACGTACAGCTTGATTCCCATCCTTATGAGATACGTAATGAAGTCCAGTATTTCAATTCAGGACCCAGCCACAACATGATTATGGTTAACATTGATCTGTATATCTCTGCATACATCAGACAACACCCATCTTTATGTGTCATAATCCTAGTCTTAAATACTTCCAGATCAACATAACCCTTTTCTGGACTTCTGGTCACAAAATTTCCAATTTCTGAGAATTCTTTTTCCTGACCATGCAGCACGTGCCCTTAGGCAGCCTTGTATAAACTGCCTACATAACAGGCGTGTCAGCCAAAAGATGCTATTATTTGACTATGCAGCTAATTCCCTTAGGCAACCCTTAATAATTCAACCCCCTAACGGGTTTTTTCAAAATAGTGGTAACTTCATTCTTGGGAAGAAAATATCTTTTATCCTTAGTTGTCTTAATGATAATATGTAGGGATCCTCAAAAAAAATGGCCATCCTGAACTTATCTATCCCACACTCTTTTTAATGATTTCAAAATATTCAAGTCTAAGATTTATATTTCCTTTCCCTAAGTTTGGGTCAGACCTTTATAGGAGTGACATTAATCTAATTCTTAGACAATATTGTTTGGAAATATCTTCTCCATATTCATGTACCTCTCTCCATACAGCAAACTCTATGCTCTAGAAAATTTGAATCTCCATAAACTTCCACTGGATTTTTAGCAGTAGAAAAGTATATTTCTGAGAGTTCTTTTGACTGACTATGCAGCATGTGCCCTTAGGTGGCCTTGAATAAACCATCTACATAACAGACATGTCAGCCAAAAGATGCTATTATTTGACTATGCAGCTAATGCCCTTAGGTGGCCCTGCATAATTCAACCCCCTAATGGGTTGGTTAAATAATGGTAACTTCATTCTTGGGAACTACTTATTCTAATGCCTTTTAGCCCATTTTCGTATCATTACTTAGATTAAAAATTTCCTAAGCCATAGTTTACATGTTTTCTTTCATACTTGAGTGTGGTAATATGTTTTCAGATAAATCTTCATGGAATTGAGTCAATTTTAATCCATTCGGTCAAAGCTATTTTGACCTTAAACATTAACCTTTTTATGTCCGACGTGCATGAATTTAAATTGCCCACAAAAGACAAGGGAACTCTAAATAAAAGTAAAGTTCCAGCTCACTAAACATACATTTTGTATGATTTATGTAATATTGGGAGATAAAAAGATTCAATGTTTACAGGGTTATCTTTTATAATCCTAGTAAAAATCAAACTATGCTTATTTTTTCTTCTTTACCTCAGAGTCACATTCTATTTTTTCTCCAGATCCAACTCTGGGGGGGGGGGGAATTTTGTTGAAACTCCTTTCCTTCACAGAGTCTAAATGAATGAGAAGGGAAATACCTTGAACCCAAAGTGATTCATCCTTTGATGAAACATCAAAAAAGGACAAAGGTATGAAGATGGATTTTCTTCCCACTTGGGTCGCGTATGTTTCGTCATTGTCATGCACGTATAATTGCGCGCCGCATAGTGGTTGCACAGGTTACTTGCGTGCCCTCCTCGATTCTTCACCCAAGGTCTTCACTAGTATATAAATACCCCATGTGGGCCCCCCATTTTGGGGACGAAAAAATTCCAGAACCTCAGATTTGAGCTCCTGGTACCCTAGTCTCTTCTCAAAGATTCCGAACACTTATAAGGTAATTTCCTACCTAGAACGGAAGATCTAAAGAGGGGGAGGAAGGCCTAAGTGTTGAAACTCATCAACAATTTCATGCCTGGGTGGCCAGCCCTTAATGGAAATGGCCAAACTTGCGCGCCGCCTTACTCCTTCCACATAACTTGCACGCTTCTCTTCTGGAAGTCTCTAGGGGTAGTATTAACGGTTTGAGCCAAGCCTCGCCCAAGTTCTACAATAAGGATTGGATATAGCGCAAGTACCCATGTGTCGCGTAGGTACACCTACGCGACCAGGACTTGCGCGCCCACACAGTACTTGTGCGCCTACGCAGTACTTGCGCACCCCTCTCTTTTTAGGTTCCCGTCCTTCTCATTTCACCCCTCTTATACCTATCCACCTCTCCTCTTCAGGATTAAGCCTTCATAATTGTCTACAAAGCCATTTATGGCATGATTTCCTTGTTAGATTCCTTATCTAAAAGGAATTTCGTGGAACATCTCTCAAAACCTATTGATTTACACATCTTTATGTCACTAAAGTTAGAGAGTTCATTCTTTCAACATCATCCATTAAGATGAGAGAATCCTTAATCTGAGACTCCTTTTCAGGAATAATCCCCAGTCCAAATTATCATTAATTTGGGCATCCTCCGTAGGAGTAAGCCCGAAGTCCTCATTAATTTGTGCCTCCTTTTCAGGAGTAAGCCCCAAGTCCCCTAATTAGGGCATCCTCATTAGGAGTAAGCCCCAGTCATAATAACCTTAACCTAGGCTTCCTTCTCAGGATTAAGCCCCAGTCTTAAAGTTTCAAAATATGGGCATCCCCCTCAAGAGTAAGCCCCAACCATGGTTCTCTTAACCTGGGTTTTCCTCTTCAGGAATAAGCCCCATTATTAAAGTATACAAATTTGGGTATCCTCATTAAGAGTAAGCCTCAAGTCCCCATTAATTTGGGCCACATTTTCAGGAGTAAGCCCCAAGTCCCCTAATATGGGCATCCTTCTCAGGAGTAAGCCCCAATCACGGTTCCCTTAACTTGGGTTTCCTCTTCCGGAATAATCCCCAGTCTAAAAGTCTACAAATATGGGCATCCTCCTTAGGAGTAAGCCCCACGTCCCTTAACCTATGCTTCCTTCTCAGGAGTAAGCCCCAGTCTTAAAATTTTTCTTAACCAATCATAATTTAATTTTGATCTGGGCTTCTTTCTCAGGAGTAAAACCCAATAATGAGTCCCCTCCTAATTTGGGAATCTTCCTCAGGAGTAAGCCCCAAGTTATATTACCCAAATCTCCATGAAGTACATATACCATTATGGACCTTGTTCCTGGATTTCTTCCCTGATGTAAATCTTAATCCTCCTCTATTTTGAGCAGTCATACATGCATAATCCCCACATCATTGCATATTTTGTGGCACAATTGTCTGGTTTGACCAATACCTCTTGTTTCTCACACCGAGCATGACTCACATGATCTAAGAGTGTAACAGTAATCATGACATCTTTTTTGAACCATCAATCATAAACATCATACTCCCTTACTCGAACTACGTGGGTTCTGATTCCATTTACAAATCAAAGGATACGTAGGTAGTCTATCTGCGAGTATGATCCCAACTATGAAATAACCCATTTCTTTCTGAATGAAAATAAACATCAAGTGCCCCACTGAGTGGCTTTAAAACTAGCATGGTTATCATAATGACCAAGAGAATTTTATATAACGCGTCGAATGATACCATTGACTAAGAATCTCTAACAAATACATATGATTCTCTATCAATGAAGAACCTAGAATACATATAAAATATTCTCTAAATTTCCTACATATCAATTATTGATTGTCAGATTTAAAGGAAAGATCATTTTATACTTGGTAATGTAATAAGGATTCACAAACATAACTTAAATCTATAAAGAGAGTCCCATAGTAGACAATAATTACCCTAAAAAAGGTTTGACGAGTCCGACCTCCCATCCTCTTGACCAATGCAAATTACTAAGCCTCATCATTTCACAACTAATGAGCGCCTAACTTTGGAATGCAGGTCCAAATGGTTATGGAATCATTGGATGTTTCTAGTTCTATGAACAAACCCGTTAGAAACTGATTATAATGTTTGAACCTTCAATCAACAAGGTCATCCCCAATTCCAGAGGAAACGTCTTTGAAATGGAATGTGGAAAGACTTGGAGAATGTTCCTGATCCCCATGAGATAGATACTAGCACTCAATAATCCAAACAATATAAGAGGTAATGATTTATCCCAACCTAAAATGAGATACATGAAATATGTATAAATAGATAACAATATAATAAATTTTCTATATAAAAAACAGCTATAATGATAGTGATATGACCAAAAGTATTAAGATTATAATAGGGTATATGTCCACAAAACAGCTAAGGATAAAGGACACCCAAAACTATAATATTAATCTCCATGTGATATTTGGTTAATGTCCCGTCATATCAGAACTATATTCCGAAACCTAGCTGACATAAACCACGCCACCTAACTGTGATGCCCTGCCTTGTCTTGCATGAGATAAAACAAGGTATAAACACCCCTAAGGGAGTGTGTAGGGGTAAAATAAATAGGATCAGTAGGATCCCACCCCTATATTCCATTACAAGTATATATTAAATAATCACAATATGAAAGTTTTTAATGAAAACATGGAATGATAAGTAGTAACATCATTTTATATCATAGCATGGTAAAGAGTCCCCCTATTTCAAGATAATTCATAAAAATGGGTAATACAATTCCAAAGAATAATTTCAAATATACAATTACAGTTATCAAATAATGTATCATTTCATATCAAAACCAAATTTTTAAAAATTAAAATAAGAATAGTAAAGACCCCTCAGATAACAAAGTCAACATAACTAGGTCACTCATAATTCAATAAACAATCAAAAACTAGTGCACACTCAAGTCCCTAGGTTCAATGAATCCATAAAATAGGGGTCTAGGACAACCCCTAAATAGAATACCCTATTTTTTTAAAAAGTTCCTATAGCCCAAATATCTATGATTCCAGAATGAGAGAACACCCCAGAAAGTGAACCCCCTTAAAATATCAATGGAAAAAGCTACATAACCATCCACTTATGTACCAAAGGCTCCCATGTGTGGAATATATAAAATAAATTTCAAAGGGTTTAAGACATTTTAAAATCATTTTTAACAACCCTTTATTAATTATAAACATGATTAAAATCCCATTTCAATATCCATTTCACAATGATTTGAAAAATATATTTTATTATACTAAATAAGGGGAAAACAATATTTTATCAAACACCCTTTTTACACACATATTATGAAGAAAATAAATATATTTCAATTTGAAAACCATATTTATAATAAATATAATTCATGGTTTATAGAACATAATACAGAGATGGTATCACCTACCTCAAACTTGGGTTTCACACCAACAAAAATGGGATCCACACACTGGAACAAATTAGAATGTAAGAGAAACAAACAGAGGTCCTAGAATTAATTATCACATATTAGAATAAAATTACATAACAAAAAGGGTATTTAGAGAAGTTAAGAGATCCCATAACACAAGAGAATAAATGGTCTACACCAAACCAAATAGAATTTATCCTCCATGATCCAAATCACTACAAAAAAAAAACAGATGAAAACTAAACAATTCTAGAATAAACACCTAAATAAGATCTGTGAAGGCGTAATGGTCACCCAAAATCTCCCATAGTAACACTATATTTGAAGCCATAGATCTAGAAAATAGGAAATACAGATTATTATAGTTTAAATATAAGTGAAAACTAAATTTCAACACTCCCCATAAAGATCCTATATGTTCCCATAACACAGAAGAATAAATTTCTCAAAGTTAGGAGCTCAAATAAGCTATTTGAAATTATAGATTTGAAGTCATGATGATTTAGTTGTAAAGAAACTTTCCATGGTTCCCTTGGTGGTACCTTTCCAAAATACCTAACATGCCCAACCAAAATAGTGTAGCATGGAAACCATGGCTGTTTTGACTAGGCCACGACCACCCCTACATTGTGGTTTGTCTTGACTCGCTGTGGCAGAAGGAGAAACCACCCCTAAGCCACACCCAATGCCCCAACCTACTATAAGAATAGTGAACCAGCCTATGGTTCACATTGGAAACCAAGGTACACACATTAATGGCCGACCCTGGGTTACACCAAATTCTAATGGACCTCCCTTTAAGGCCACTAATCCACTATGAAACATCTTGATCTTGAAATGAAACTTACACAATTCTCAAAAAGGAATGTATCTATTGTCGTGGTGTTAAAACATCCCAAACATTTAACTTTATATCCCTATGAAACAACATAGATGAAGGTAGATTCGGGAAAAGGTGATTCTATAACTCCCTCACAAATGTTCAATGCTCCCAAGTCTCTTGAAAAAATGATTAGTGTCACGAAAACACTGTAAAAAATAAAGTAGACATCCCAAGAATGAATTTTATCTAGCAATAATTGATCTACATAGGTTTCTCAAGATTAGAATAATCTAGATCCAACTCAATCTATTCCCAACATAGAACATGGGTTGGATCATGGTGGTACTTATTGAGTTGAAATATGTATAAACCATCATGAATACCAATCAATTGATCATTGAACATTAATAGATAAAAAATTTTATAATCAACTCATTGGTGTAAAATGGACCAATATATCATAGTTCCAACTATCCCAGCATCTCAATTTGGCAAGAACCTAACCGAGGAGAAACTTTCAAGAAGAACCGATCACCAATAAAAAAACACCAACACACAGATATGACGATTCACATATGATTTATTATGACTATGATATGTAACCCAGAATCAAAATGTATCTGTGATACTCATCATCATCTCCTGAATGAGACATGATCCCATTAGAGAGGCCTTTACCACTTAATAAAAAAAACATGACATACACATGGGACCATACAATACTTCAAAGGTATCTATTCTGATCGATGACACATAACTATTATTATATGTGAAATCGAATAGTCCCATATGGATATTCCATAATCCAATGAAATCCATGATTCATGATTTGAGGAAATTAATCTAGACATATATATATATGGATGGTAAGCTGTACTGAGTCTTACATGAGTTTTCATCATTTCTTGGAGACTAATCTAGAACCAAGAGGTGAACTTGGGATCCATGTTAGAGATAATAACATAGGAAACCTTTAAAACCTCACAATATCCTATCTGTACAGATTACACAGATTGTTAACCTTCTTTTTCTCCTTGAACAGAATGAAATGAGATTATTAAATCAACTAGTGAAAAAAAATAGTTAACATTATTTCCTTAGGGATACCATGGTAATCCAATATTTAAGTCCATGGACACCTCATCACATTTTTACACTTGAACCAGAAGAGGATAGAGAAGACCCTAAGGCTTTAAGTGCTTTTCATTTATCTATTGAATACTGTAAAAATGGGAAATTTTTTTAGTGATGTCGTTCTTCATACATAGCCACCGAAAATTCTATTTCATATCATAGTACATATTCATAGTTCTTAGTTGAATGAACCATGAATAGCTATGAATGTAACACCCCAAAATTTTAAAAATATGAATACCCTATTCAACAATATGTAGAACATGAAACAACAAGAAGATAAGGTAATATAACATCCTGAGACCTTATATAATATATATACTATTTTAAATATATGATATATATATTTCAATACACAAAGCACTAATTTTACTTACGTTTCATGTAACAATGAATTTCTTAGAGATATTTCCTTACACACAAGACCGAGTTTTACTAAATATTATTAATATTATTGTTTAAAATAACAATTACCTTTTGGATATTAAATTAGAGGTTAAGAATATCATTAAATAACTTATGAGAATATAATATTTATAGAAATATACAATTAATTCATTGGTATTCAATTAATTATAATGAAATATAAAAACCATAATAATATAAAAATAAATGTTTTTATAAAAAACTATTTTTAGGGGCCGAATGATTTTTAGGTTAATAAATGAAATTAATTAATATCAGATGATGATAACAATGAAATTTATATATACTAAAAAAAGTATTTATATGCATCCAATATATTTTATAGAAAAAATATAAGAACAAATCAAATTTTACGCATAAAAATGTGTATTTAACTGAATGCGGTTTTACAATATTTTAATGAATCATTTATTTTAAAACTAAATTTTGACCCTTTTTTAAATTTTATATGAAAAAATAAACATCATTTTTGAAAACAAAATTTAAAATTTATCTTATGGGGAAATTTTGGTATTTTTCTGAGAAGTTTTATTTTTTGATGTATAATGAAAAATAATTAATTTTAATTGATAAATGACCTTTCATCTAAATAATTTATCATGATAAATTATATTTTAAAGTAGTTTTAAAGTTAAATTATAATAACTTTATATAAATCAATCCAATTTAGGTTATTATAATCAATTTCATATTAAATTTCGATATGAAAACTTTTCAAAATTTTGATCATTTTCACTTTAAAAACCCTTTTCATCGTCGTGTCTGTGGGATTAATTTTAAATTAATTTCTGCCACTTATTTTATTTTAATTTTGAAAAAATAGATTACATATTTTTAATCAGAATAATTTATGTTGTAAAATATTCTCAACTGAATTTTTTACCAAATCTATTAGAAAAAACAATTAATTTTAATCACAATGATGAAGGTAAAAATAAGTTTACTTAGTGGTCAATATTATAAGATAAGGTGTTGAAATGACCCAAAAATTATCTAAAACAACTTTTAAAGAAATATTTTGACCGTAAAATCTATTTTATATAAAATGGTTCCTTATTGTACGCACATGAGGTAAGGTATAACTACTAATAGTGTTTACATTTTGGTATTTACAAGAACGTAACTCCTCCATTATAAAAGGGAATCATCTTCCCTCACTTATTAACACGTCCAATGACATTTCGTTTGTCCAAAATCAAAACAAATATGTTCAAGACCCCCCTAATAGTCCAATAAGCCTTATATTTGGTTGATATCTAACTTAGTAAGGAATTAGTAAAAACCTAAAGAGGATACCTGAAGAAGAGGTGATGTTTTTCTAAAAGAGTTTTATTTTTATTTTCTTATCCACCTCTTTAAATTATTATTATATAATGATTATATAATAAAATAAGTTTATTAAATATTCAGATATATTTTTATGATTTTTATAGAAAAAAATCACACACTTCCACCAAATGGTATACATAATCATCATTCATGTGTACGGCAGACAGCCACTTGATAAACAGATGTCATTCATTCTTCCATTAACACTTTTTATGGTTGGGAATAATGGGGGATTTATAGTTTATATTTTTTTTATATGATTTTTATAATTTATTTAGGATTCTAAAATTAATTATAGTGAATACCTTCATTCTTTCCATTTTGTGGGAATACAATAATATCGCTCATGTGTACGATGGACTACCGCTACACAAAGCGATGCGATTCGGTCACGATTTACATGGAATGTATTAAGGATGGATTTAATACTCATATGTGACATATATAAAACAAATATGATACATTAATGATAATATATATATATATATCACTTAATTTTCATTCTTTTCATACAATAAGAAAACGGGTGCTGCGTTAATGTGTACGTACGACCCATTGTCTCTATGAATAATGAATTTCATTTCCAATAACCAAATTTTATGGATTGATATAAATAAATGTTATATATATATATATATATGATATTTAAATCTAGTTTCACATTCTGAAGATGATGACATAATGATCTATGTAAGTGGAAATTAATAATAACAAGTTTATACATACTTTTAAAAGAAGGAAATTAACACCTGGAATAATAAAAACAATGAATGATTATTAAAAAATTGGAGATAATATGTTATAAAAGGATCATATATGATAATATAAATATTAATATGGTTATTTTATAATTTAATAAAATTCCTAAAACTATTATACAAGAGGATAAAGTGTGTTCCACCAGCTGTAATTGTGAGTTAAGGGATTCCATCCCAATTTCATTTCATTGAGGCATATTGTAATGTTATGAAACTTGTTTTTTATATGGTTTATATACTATCCCTTTGACATTTAATATCATGAATACATCATTATTCATGATATTTTTAGTTTTAATTTTAATTATTTCATATACGAGTATTTCAATAAAAATTTACCAGGAAGTAAACGGTTTTATAAGTTAAATCATTTTAATTGGGTTATATTACTTACTCGTTGTCATTAATATTATAATATTGTGTGTGTAATGACATTTTACTATCAATTTTTTTTTATATTTGCACATTTTATTTTGATTTTTAGTTTAAACGGATAACCAAATAATTGGATGATTCTCACTTCAATATTATGATCTTGGTAATGGTTTACTTTATAATCTCATTTTATTCGAGATTATTTACAATTGAATTTAAATTGTTGGAAATTATATGATCATTGATAAATAAACCATTTAATTTTATTATCCTATGAATATTCCTGATTATTTTCAATTAATAGTACCATTTTTTCAACTATTGGGTTCTAAAAATTATTTATTAAATGTTTTTATGAAAATATGACTTCTTTTATTTTTCTTTGAGAAATTAGTTTTCTTACAAATCTATGTTTTAAAAAAATTACAAATTTTTTCCTTAACCTTTTGAAAAAATATTTATAAAAATAAAATTTTACCCATTTTTTCATCTATCTTTTTCAAATGAATATTCTTGTCAAATTTTAAAAAAGGAACTGTTATAACCATTTTAAAATGCAATAAGAATGTTATTTTTTTACCTCATACGACATGTATGAAATTACCCACCTTCATTCCATTGGGGATTTCATTACATATTTACAAAGATATTTTTAATGAAATTGTTTTTCAAAAATTTATTTCTAAATTAATGGATTTTTATCTTTTTTTAAATGAAAGGGATATTTTCCCCAAGATTATTTATGAATGATTTATTTCTTTTATCAATTACAAAAACCCTTATTTTTACTCAAAAAGGTATATTTTTTATTGATACAATACTTATTCTAACATTGGATGTATTAGGGAAATATTTACTAAGGAAATTAATGACATTCACTCCTTGATCCATTTTTGTAGTTAAAAACATTGAAATTATAACTTTCATGTGATCATTAGAAAGTAAATTTCCCATAATGTAAATATTATTTATCATAGATATGTTTATTGGATAAGCCATATACTTTTTTTACATATGTTGTTTGAATTGAATTTAATTTTTTTATTCATGAAAATATTGATAAATTCATTTTTTACGCAATACATATATTTGATAAGGCACATTGTTTATAAATTAAATTGACAATACGATATAAGAGGATTGATTTGGACATAAAGACAATGGTGGGGACATGTTAATGATAGCCCCTCAATGAATATATAGTATCATGAGAAAAATAATTTGGCCAAATCAAATGACTTTTTACCTTAAAGTTATAAACTATCATGAAAATAGATCTTGATGGTAAAGGTTCCATTTACCATGTAAATAAGGAATCAAATTATTAATCATTTCTTATATTCCTATTTTAGTATTTTTATTCCATGATATTTTCAATATGAAAAAATATATGGATTCATTTCATTCTCATATTATTTATCAAATGGGGTGTGGTTTACCTATTAAACTTTTAATATTGATTATGCCTTATCCAGTTATTTAAATGGAATGTGTGATCAGTTATTTACCTTTTCATATTTATTATTCATTAATGATAATGATAGATTCCATTATACTTAACCCTTACTAAGAATTTCAGACCACCCTTATTTTATTCCTTAACATAAGATTAAATGATGATTACTCTGACTGTTATGTAGTGATATTCTAGATGGAATAAAGTCATTTTAAAAAAGAAAAAAAATCATGTTGTAATTTTTTAAATTCAGTTGTAATATAAAACTCATATATGAATCTTGTTTACCAAGAATACTGAACTTTTTGGTTCTTTTGGGACACAATATTTTTATGTATTATGATATAAAAATATATGTAGGTACCATATCTAGGTTGCTAAGGTCAACGTCACTATAATGAAAATCATGAAACATTGAATCTCTCAAAGACGATGGGATGAAAAACCGATCCCGAATACATAAAATACATTCAAAAGGGTGAAATCAACAAAAATAGTCTCCCCACTATATATGATTTCCTATATTCCTCTACAAGAATCATACTACTACTGATCTAGTATAATATAATTAAAGATATATGATGAAAAATGAGATCTGGACAAAACTATAATTCAATAACCATTCTATGTATTCATAAAAAACTATGTGAAGAGATTTAAAAGGTTCAACTCTTCCTTTTATTCAATAGTGACATAAAATTAGAATTTTATATTTACATAATCTATGATGAAAATCTCATTTCCTATGGTGTAAGAGATGTCAGATTTTAATGTTTAAAGGTATTCCACCCACTACCACTATATGAGTTTTAGTTCCTCATGAGGGAAGATATAGATTTGGATATCATGATTTGAAAATATCATAAACCTATCACCAAAACGATATTTAAGAAATATTTTAGTGAATTAATAACTATGGTGAGATCTAAGTTACGAGTGGGTAATTTTTCTCATGTGGCTGAAGCTGATGAGAACTTTATGATGAAACATGATCATCCTTCATGGGAACACAATCCAGAACTAAAGAAGAAGCATAAAAATATATCACACACTATTAATTGGGTTTCAAAATATTATAATGGGAGACGATTTCATAATCCATTTCAATTCATTGAAATAAGTAAAAAAATTTGCGTTCTAAGTAAATGTAACCCATTTCATGGTAAGAGTAGTCAAATGTGATGATAAAATTGGGAAATCCTTAATAAACTGCTGATAGTATCTAGAATGACTAAGTATGATCTATGTCACAATGATGGTCCATGGTTCTTCCCTTGGAAAGACAACCTTCACATTCTCAAGAATGATTGAAAATCAATGTTCTAAAATCTTGTACCCTAAGAACCACACATATTGGATATAAATTGAAATTTTATAGCTTCATATAAAGGAAGTGACCCCTAAATATTTGTATATAAAGATTAATAGAGTTTTAATTCTCATATTTATATCATTATAAAACTAGGATATCATTATCAAATACCATGAAAATTGGTCCGAGATACTAATGAAATATTTGGTTCATCAAATCCATAAACACTACAATACTGTTAGTTAGAACAATAGGAATTATAAGATATTTAAAATGGATATACCTTCTCCATGAAGCGTTTTGTGTTATATTATACTTTCCAAAACTAATTTTGTGATTACATGATTGATGATCAATATTGTAATTCCACTCCCCCTCTTTAAACTGATCAAACATGTCATCCACACAAGGAAAATGATATATATTCTTAACAGTCACCCCATTTAATTTCCTATTTTTTATTAAAATGCATAAAGAAAAATTATCAGTATTAGGAAAGAGTATTAGGTATTACCATGATGAGACACTAGGAAGGATAAATCCATTCTCATGAAGATATCCTAACTAAATATTGAGATCTTTTAACTCATCGGGTGACATATGTTAAAGGGGTATAAAGGTAAGTTGTATACCTAATACTAAATCAATATATAACTCTTCCTCACTCTCTAGTGGTATACTAGATAAGTTTTCTGGGTAGACCATTTGGTATTATTAAATAAACATTTAATGATTAGAAAAATAGGAAACATTATTAGGCTTGACCACGATGGGGGAAAATAGCCTTCGGTGCTCTCTGAAAGAAGGTCCCAGATGACTGTACGTCGAATTCCATTCCACCTAGAACATCGAAGAGATTTAATCAGTAACAAAGAACATGAAACCCTAATGATAAATATCAATATCATCTTGGTTATGGACCAAAAAAATATCTTGATGATGGCATAAAAGATATCAAAATCAATATCTAATAAATATTAGACTGACTATGAGTTAGCTATCAAAAGAAAAGAAGATGGATATCAAAACACACACTCTTTCATATATTCTAAGAGGTGTATCCGGATCCATAATAAGGGAATTATATCTTAAAATTCTTATAGTAAATAGATAAAATGAGAACACATGAATTAGTTTTAGGAACATGTATCAAATATAAAAGTTTATATAGAAGATGAAACAATGATGGTACCTCTCACTATAGCTACACCCATGTTATCCTATATCAAATAATCATCCACTATGTGACGGTTCTTATCTACTGAGGAATATGGATGAAGAACTGTCATCTTTGAAACATCCTAATGCACCATAATGGGATTTAGAGATGAATCTCTTAGACTATAGTTTGGAACATGCATAACTTGAAAGAACATATATAGATGGCCTTGATGAAAACAAGTAAACACTTTATCATGTGTGTTGGAAAAGAACATGAGGTGTATCGTACCTTTAAATTCAAATATATTTCTAGGGGAACTCGATTATAAACTACTTATGGTTTAGAGGAGGCTCGTTTTAGACAAACACCTCCTTTGTAACGCCCTGTGTTTTTAAAAGAGAAGACTGTTTTCGATAGCGTATGTGATATGCAACATTGAACCCAAACAAGTAATAGTTATTTAAATATGAAAGTTTAAGACTCTAAATTAAATTTTAAGATATTATTAGGATTAAATAATTTATTATATATATTTATATATTTCATAAATATATTGATAAATTCTTATTAAATAATTAATCATTTTTTGGTAATGTATTTTTTGTTCTTTAAAATAAGATTTCTTAAAAAAAATTATTATCTCTTTTTGTATTATAATTCTTTTCAAGAACATTTAGTAAATGAATCTTAAAATTAAAACTCCCATTTTGATATCATATTATAAAAATGTACTTATGTTGAATGTTTGACATTTTTTTGGAAAATATAAATCTTTTATTGAATATTGAAAAATATCATTTTTAAGTAAAATCGCCATTTATCTTGATAAATGAAGTAATATAAAAGGACCAATATTATTTTAATTTTACATTAAGGTAACATAGGTATTATTTAGTTATATTTAATTCAATTAATTACATTTAGATCATATTTAGACCAGATCTTAGTATAAGTATATTTTAAGGATTAAAACGCCATTTTCAGAAAACAGTTTTAAAATTCTATATGTTTATCTATTATAATTAATTAAAATAAACCCTAATGATAATTTATACAAATAATATGTTTATATTACATATCGATATTCATTAATATATGTTCCTATAATGAATATTACTAGTTATATTTGTAATGTTAAATAATATTTTCAATAAAAAATGCATTTTTTTGAAAATTGCTTTCCATGAAGCTTGTGGGTTCTTATTGAAATAAATTATTCCACCTATATGAATTTATTTTGATAAAATGGATTCCAGATTTGGAATAAATATAATTAATATTAGTTAATAAGATCAATTTAATTTTTAAACAATAATAATAGTAGTTTTATTGAATATTTATTAGCATGGTAAAAGAAAAATAATTCAATTAATTGTAAAAACAATTTCACAAAGACTTGAAACAAATTTACTATAATAGTGTAAATATTTTTATTTAATTTTCAAGAAAATTATTATTATATTCATTCCATATTTTTTTACTTTATATATGATTACATAATTAGTTTGTGAAAAAATATATTTTGATACAATAAAACAATAATTGTTTTGTTTAATATTCAAATTCAATTAAAGAATTTATTTTGATGAATTATAGATATTTTAAATAAGTGATATTTTACTAAATTATTATTATTAAATTGTTTTTTTCAAAAATAAATGAACATAAAAATTTTAGGAATTTAAATTTAATTTTTATAAGGGATCAAAGACTTTTATTGTCAAAAAAACCCATCATTTATAAATAAATGTCAATTTTTATTTTATAAGTAAAAATAAAAATATTTATAATATTATTTAGAATAAATTTATTTCATTTTTGGAATAATAACATCTAAATTATCCAATGGTGATTTTTTCATAAATTTCTGAGACAATCGAATTTTTGGGTAACAATTAAATTCCGTATAAATATATAGTGTGTATTACGACATCACAATGACTTAAAAGTGATGTAATAAATACTATAAAGGGTATAAAAGACCAAATATAAATTTTATTTTTTTAAAATAATGATATTTTATGTTTATTTAATAAGTCTTATATAGAATTAACGAATACTTCAAAACCATTAATATATTTTAAAACATTAATACCATTTAATTATTAGTTTCACTCAATTCAACATAAGAATGTGTATTATTTTATTAATAAAGGCCCTTAATATTATAAAATAATTTAAATAACTCCTATTTGGATGAAACCATGGGAAAAACTTATTGTAAGGTTTGTGGTTTTGGTTATTTTATTATATAGATTCCAAAAACCAAGTTGGAAAAATGATAAAAAAATTCCCCATTGATTTCATATATAAACCCACCAAACTCCAACTTAACTTCACTAAAAATATTTTAATATAATAATTACTCTTAATTTCCCTCAATAATCTCCTCCCAAGCATTTTAAGTCACACTCTCAAGGTAAGGGGCCTTCTTATCCTCCTTCAAATTCAAGAAACTTCGTTGAAATTAATCATTTTAATTTAAATTATTTATATTTTAATTGATTCATAAAAAATAAATTACTATAAAATTTATTTTATTTTAACAATAGAAAATTTATCCTATCTTATTTTTACCCTTACCTATTCTATTACTTTGACGAGATTTAGTAAGGGGTATCACTCTCCTCTTTTTATTCAAGATACTCTTTTATGTTATACCTCTTAATTTCCCTTTTTCATGGTGGAATATGTTATTTTATATTTTAAATATTGTACATTTTATGTCTAAATGATAATAGACCCATTTAACTCTTACTATGACCACCCAATAATCATTATACACACTCATTGCCATGATGAAATTTAGTAAGGGATCCTCACCTTATCATAATTATTCATGTTTTTTTATTATCATATGTCTTATATTTACAATTAATAATGTTGGGATATGTATTTAAATGAATCTATTAATACCCATTTTTTGTAAAAATGATTATATATCCCATTCTATCTTATCAAACGATTTTATGAATTTTTAAGTGACACTGTTATGTTGTCTATATTTCATGGTGATTTGTTATGAAAAAACAATAGTGTATTGAATATCATATCCATTTCATATCAAGGGTGTTAAAATTTATATACTTTTAATTCTTCGAAATGGTAATTACATATATGTATTCCACCCACCATTATTTTGGAATAAAATATGATTATGAATGTATCCATGTTGTGTGATCTATGTGGCACACGTAATATTGAGAATGAAATGAAATTTATTGGTGCAACCATAATTATATGGCACTTCGATGAATTGGGTAACGATTAGTCTCATGAGACATCATATTAGATAAGGGTGTAAACCTAATTCCTTTATGGAACTTCTTCCATAATTATGTCTTGGTAGATATCCCCGACAGATGTTTATGATGCAATGTTATATGTTGTTTCCACATTCCCCATGTTTCCTTTATGAATATCATGATACATCATGTCTCGGTATTCATGTTCTATTATTACTGAATTTATGATCCATTGATATACATATTTCCTAAAATGTATTAATTTTTTCACATTATTCCATGTTTACTTTCCTTACTAGGCTATATAGCTAACCCCTTATTTATGTTTGTCCCCAGGTTATCCAATATAGTTTAATCTACAAGCATTTTTTGGACGTTTTCAATAAAGGTTATGTTTTTATATTTTAAATTGTTCTGTAATGTACCTATTTCTCAAACAGTCAAGGATTTTAGATCTTCCCGATTGTTTTATATCCAATATTATGTAATTAATTACAAATTAAATTTTAATAAAGGAAGGTTTGGTATTGTTGGTATCAAAGGAAATGTTGAGTTATTTTTGGTTTTAGGATTAGAATACTCAAGCCAAATCTTCAGGGATAAGTATGAGTATAAGAAAACATATATAAATATTTGTAATATAGAGTTAGTTTTAATCAATAAAATAAACCATTATCTGGATACTACTAGTGGATGTCACTATCGAAAAAATGTACATATGGGTAAAACATTAAAGCACGAGGTTGAGCTTGACTTGATTGGGAACTGGTCCATGAAAATGGGACTTGATAAACCCCATTTTTAACACTTCTAATGGATATGATTTGGTAAATTCATAATATCTTTACTACACATTATCAAGGGAACAAAAAATACCCATCAGTATATGTGTTACAAAATAGATCATGGATAACACAGATTGAATCCTATAAATTTATATGTTAAGGAAATACATTTAATTTTTATGGTATTCCTTTAAAGTAATTGAATTTCTATTTATGTGTTCAAAAAATTATAATTAGTCATCAATAATATTACTTTTATTCTAGTATTTGTATTTAAATAGGTGGGTAAATTTTTATTCTTTTTTGGATTATATGGTCTGTTTAGAATTTTATTCTAGTGCTTAAGGCATAAAAAAATTTCATCTTGAGTAATCACCATTTGAATAAAAGATTAGAATATAGTGGAAAATGATTAAATAATAAAAATATACTTTTCAATAATGAATATTTCTTTATGTACCCGGTCTATATGATAAAGTAAATCCTTAAATTTGGGAAAATAATATTGAATCAAAAAATGATTCCATATTATTGTCATCTCCAATGAATTGATGGTCATTTATATATTAATGATTTTTGATTTTTTGGTCATTTATTTCCTCCATAATATGTTCTATATCACACTAAATTAGCAAATTTTAGTTATTTTTCTCATCCATGTGTTTGTTTTCACTTCCCACTAATTCACTCTAACTCAGAAACCAAGTTATGTGATGACATTAGTATTTCCATTTCTCTCTTTTCAAGAGTATGTTTTATTAACCCTTTTTACGATGTGGGTCATCAATAACTATATTTTTCAGTGTTAAAAAATATCTAAAAATGTTACATTTTATATTTATAGGATGTGATTTATTAAAGGGGGAATAATTTAGTACCCATATTTTTTAAATTGAAAGTCTATGTTCAATAGCGTATGCGATACACAACACCAAACCCAAAAAACAATGATTATTTAAACATGGTAGTTTTAAAACCTCCATTAAATTTTATGAAATTATTTGGATAAAATAAATTATTACACATATATATATCCTAAATGTATTTATAAATTCTTAGTAAATAATTAATCCTTTTTCGGTAATGATATTTTGTTCTTTAAAATATGTTTTTTATTCACAAATGATTTTTGTTTCATTTTTATATTATAATTTGTTTCAATAACATTTATAAAATGTATTTTATAATAAAAAACATCTTTTGATATGATAATATTAAAATTAAATTTGGGTGAATGTTTGGAATTTTTTCGAAAAATATAGATTTTCTAGTTAATAATGAAAATTATCATTTTTAAATCAATCATATTTTATTTTGATAATTTTCATAATATAAAATTCCAAATATTATTTATATTTTTTTTAATGTAACAGAATTATTATATATTTATATTTAATTCAATAATTTACATTTAGATCATTTTTATTTTGGATCATAGTATAATTTTACTTTTAATATTGACAACCCATTTTTCTGAAAACTGTTTTATAATGCATAATGTTACACCATTATAATTAATTAAAAGAAACCATATGAGAAATTGTATAATTTAAATGTTTATATTATATATCTATTATTATTAACTTTTATTATTATAATGAATATTACTAGTTATTATGGTAATGTAAAATCAAAATTCCCTTAATATAATGCATTTTTTGGAAAACCTCTTTCCATTATGCTTGCAGGTTCATATTAAATTAAAATTTTCAACCTCTTTCAATTGATTTTGATAAAATCAATTCCATATTTGGAATCAACATAATTATTATTAGGAAATAAGTTCAACTTATTTTTTAGAAAATACGAATTGTAACAGTAATAAATATTTATTACCGCAGTAAAAGGAAAATAAGTTAATTAATTGAAAAAATAATTTAACAAAGGCTAGAAAAAAGAGGATCTATAATAGTGTGAATATTTATAAATCCTTTTCATTAAAATTATTATTATATTTATTCCTTATTTTTTTATTTATAAATGTTTAACTAATTAGATTGATGAAAATTATATTTTGATGCAATAAAACAAAAATTGATTTGGGTGATATTCAAATTCAAATAAGGAATTTATTTTGATGAATTATTGGATATTTTAAATAGAAAATATTTTAATAAAATATTATTATTATGTAATTTTTATCAAATATAAATGATCATATAATTTGTATGATGTTAAAATTAACTTTTACATGGGTTCAAACATTATTATTATCAAAACCCCAGAATTTCTCAATAAATTTAGATTATTATTTTAAAAGTGAAGATACATATATTTAGAAAATTATTTAGATAAAATCAAAATTATTTTTGTAATCATAATGTAAAAATTATCCAATGGTGAATTTTTTATAATTATCTAAAGCAGTCAAATTTTAAGCAAACAATTAAATACCATATAAATATACAATGTGTATTATTACCTCATAGTGGCCCAAAAGAGATGTATTAAAAACTATAAAGGGTATCTAAAACCAAATATATGTTTACCATCAAAATAATGTGATTTTATTTTTATTTTATTATTTTTATAAATCCATTATGAATCCTTCAAAAGAATTAATATATTTTATGGATTTAAAATCATTTCATTAAGAGTATGACTCAATTACACATAATAAAGGGTATTATTTTATTATGTTTATCCCTTGTGCTTACAAAATAATAAAATACACTCCCCTTTGGTAGAATCCAAGGGTAGTAACCTCTGGTAAGGTTTTTGGATTTGGTTATTTTATTATATAGAGTGAAAAACCTGTGTTTGAGAAATAATAAATAATTCACCACTCATTTATAATATAAATGCACTCAAAATCCCATTTATATTATGTAAAATACTTGGAGAACGTCATTACTCTACAATTACCTCTATATATATTATTCGTCACCCTCATAACTTGTGTTTTTGTTAGAAATCATTACTTCCAGGCAGTTTCCATTTGATTTATTTATGGAACTAGAAACATCCAACTGTTATTTATCCAAAGGGAAATGATTTCCAAAGGTAGGAATTAATTAGGTTTGGACCTAAGATACTTAAGAACATGCATTGGTCTAAAGTATGGGAGGTTAGAGACATAACACCATTTTGGGGGGAATAATTTACTACTCCATGACTCTCTTATAGATTTAAGATATTTTTGTGAATCCTTATTAATTTACCAAGTATAACATAGGTTTCCCCTGAAATTTGTAATCAATTATTATCATGTTTTTAATTTAGAATCGTCTTTTTGTATTTGAGGTTCTTCATTAATGGAGATATCCATATGTATTCAATGTTCTCCATCAATTATATCCTCTCATAAATTATTTATATATTATTTTAACCATTGTACGATAATAATGATTCTTAAGCCACTCAGTGGGGAACTTTAGAATTTATTTTCATCCAGGAATATGAAAGTTTTTTTTGATGTTTATAGCTTACCAATAAATGGACTACCTACATATCCTTGTGAAAGGAATTATAACCCTCATATTTCAGTTCCACTTAATGCAACACATCATACCTTTTACAGTCATGTTATAAGGACCTAACCATATAGTTTAATTTCATGTGGTATGGACATATAAGTGGTAGGTTCTTAGTCAATGTTTAGTATGGGAATTATGCCTAAGAAGCCCAAGAACCCTGGAAAAGATATGATTTTCCAAGTTGTATTAAATCCAACATGGAATGTGGCCCAGAAATGATGAGGATGATTTATATTGTTGGGTTGAAACCTCAGGGAGGTTTCCTACATATCTCATTTGGATGATAATCAAAGACCACATAGTTAGGGGAGTCTCAGAGAGGATTATGATAGTTGAGTGAAATAGGTTGGGGATTACTCCTAAACAGTATTCCCTAGGGATTTGGGGGGGGGGTTAATTTGGGGAATATTCCTATAGAATATACCCATTTATGTATGGAATGAGATGGTTCTTGGGCCTTAGGAAGGCTTCCTAAATATCTCAGTTTTGATGGGAATCAGAGTTCTTGTAGTTCATTCAATGATTATATTTGTGATAATGTTGTGATCATCACAAATCACTATGCCCAAGTGAGTCATGTAGGGTGTGAGAAATAAGAAAATGTTAATGATTCAACAAAGGATAAAATTTTCTCCTCCTCCTCTGGTGGAAGTTGATGGGCCTACAACGACGATGGTGGAGAAGGCCAAGGGAAAAAACCTTTTCCTTATTCAATTTACATTATATGAGGGTCCAATGTAAGTAAGGAGTGAAGGTGAAGGAAGTAGGGAAGAGAAAGAATTCAACCTCATACCTAAAAAGTTAAGGGATTACACCAGGATGGTTTCCCTAAAATTTGTCTTGGTAGGGGAGGGAGACTTGTCCTTTTTTCAAAAGTAAAAGTAGGTGTAAACTGTTACATTCTTACCAAGCACCAGATGCTGTATTTGTTAGAGATGATAAGGGACAGACATTACCCAAACCATAATACTCCAAATTGAGAACTCCCCAACATTGTTCCTGGGAGAACGTTCCATGTGACTGCTGATATAAAAACCCACATACACTCCATGTATCCTTACCCTGTTGAAAAAAATGTGGGAAATTTCTTACAACGGATATACAAACCCAAATTGGAGACACCGTAATGTTTCCTTACCAAATTTTGGATAAATCAAGAGGTTTTGGTGGAGGTTTCAACATAACAACTTTTAGACAAGGGAGGAAATGATGAGGAATCCTTTCCATGAATGAATTCAAAGAAGGTTTAATAAAAGGCTTGTATAGGCTAAAGGTATAAGATGAATCAAAGTAGGGAGCCCAATATGTATATGGCGTGCAGGTGTAGGGGAACATGTAGGCTTGGGAAACATGATGTTAACTTAAGCGATGAATAACCTAGATGTCAGACCTTGTGCAAGACTGGACTAAATCCTTCAATATTATTCACAGGTATTCCAAGAATTGGGGCTCTCAATTTCCTTTGAGAGGAATGGGTGGTGCGCATGTGTTTCTAATTTAAGGAAGTTGGGTAATTTAGGCATGAATGTGTTATGGATTGAAAACATATAAGGGACTTATGTCCTATGATCCTCTTTTAATTCCTCCGCTCTAGGTGTTAAATAAATACCTTGGGGGTTTTAGAAGACTTGGTTGAAGCACTAGGTAAACTAGAGTAGCAATTGGGCTTCAGGAAAATTCATATGTCTAAATAAAGATACCATGGGTCTATTTATTAGAAAATATTGGACTCAGGAGAATGGATACATGGCGTGCAAGTGTGGCGTGCAAGTGTCTCGCATGCAAGTGGGTGGCGTGCAAGTGATATCTGCACAAGCTGAGGCACAAAATCTCTCTGATAAAGTTGATACTCAAAAGATGTCTATGCAAACTAATACGTGCATACTGTCCACACAAGATGATGCACCCAACCTTTCCCCACAAGCTGATGCATGCAAGCTGTCCGCACAAGCTGACACATGCAAGCTGTCCGTACATGCTAAAGCGCACAAGATGTCCAAACAAGATGATTCACGCAATCTATTCATGAAATATGTATTAAAAATATGATTCATGCAAGCTATCCACACAAGAGGATGCATGCAAGATGCCCATAGAAGCTGATGCACGAATGCTTCCCACACAATCTGATGCGTGCAAGCTATCCACGCAAGCTAATGCGTGCATGTTGTGAGGATTTTTCTAATTTTTTGATTATTCAAATTAGGTTCCCAAGGGTCATATTTATAGGAAAATATATAACCCTGGTAAAAGGTGACATGTCATGCTAGTGTGGCATCTACGTTGATGACAATCTATTTACCAGAATTTTAAAACTTCTGAGGGTCATATATATTGATATGTGAGTTCATTTGGGATCTCTGACCAGCAAAATTAATGACCGTGAAGATATCTACACATCTTGCCATGTTCAATAATCCAAATCTTCATAGAAGGAAATCATAAATATCATTTTGATATGTTGATGCATTTTTTCATCGATCATGGAAATCCATGGCATAATATTTAGGGGGTATCCTTCCATCTTATCCCTCATTATGGAGCTATATCATTGAAAATAGAAATCCAATCATGAATTTTGTGAGAAAGTTCATGAAATATATTCTGTGGTTCCAACAAAATCCCCTGGTAGAATTTGATTCATTCGAAACAAAAAGAAGTAGTTTCTACCTTAAATTTAGGGAACTTTGATGCATTCAAGCATCATTTTATGGGTTTGGAAGCACATCATGTTTGGAAAGATTCTCTTATTTTTACCTTAGCCAATGGGCCTAATGAGTGTAGTCTTATTCTTACTGGCATTTTAGAGACCCCAAACTTGACTTACATAGACATTACATTACTTTTTCGGAATAATTAATACATGACAAAAACAGACACCAAAGGACCCTAATAGTTTAGTGTCTTTAGAAACAACAAACATAATCTTCTAATCATGGTGAAAGATCTTCAACATCTACCATAAAGATCTTCCCTTTATTTTCTTACCTAAAAAATTATTTATATCCTGGGGAAAAGAAAACATATAAAGGGTGAGCTCAAATTCTCAGTAAGGGTAAGCATGGAGAAAATAAAACAAACCATATATATTCGAACATTAAAACATGAACATAATGTTTTAACATCAAAATCATGAGTTGTGAAATAAATCTTGGCAGTATGTAAGGAATAGATCATAAAAGAACATCAATCATGATAATATAGCATGGGAATAAAACATGTAATTGTTGCAACCATTAATCACATGATATGATTTCCATAGTAGCCAAGACATTGGTGCCAAGACCATCTTAGTGGACAAATTCCCTTTCCGAATCGAGTTCACTTCTCGTTCTAGTCCTGTAACACTGAACAAGATTAACATACCATTCCATCCATGTCTATCTCATGAGATATAAATCTTTACCCAATGAATTAGAGGGAGATATAGGTCCCACTCATCTCATAATGAAATAAAAATTTCGTGTGCCACAAAATAAACATACATCATTCATAATAACCCAACGAATAAAATGGGTTTCATAAACATCATCGCATCATAACATAATCCATAAAAAAGAAATGGATATCATTTAATCATAAAAAAATAAAAACATGTTAATAATAGATACATTATACTTGAATCATAAATATACTTAATGTCATCTTATATGGAAAATAGTTTTGATAAAACACTTGAAATGAATTCTTGGGGAAAATATATTTTCTTCTTCAAAATATTTATCTTTTCAAAAAAGGCCATTAAATTTTAAAAGAAAAGGGTTTTGTTGAAAAAAATCATGCAATATTGTAGAGGAATATTCATAAAAATGAGGCATTTGGAAATCGTAAAAATCCGTTCACGCCATATAAGTTTAAAAAACATTCTCCTCATACTACTATCGGAAAAGTCAAAAAGTACCACATATGGTAAAAAAAAGAAAGATTCTTTCCAAAACACAATGTAAAAGTCAAAGAGGGGTAAACATGACATTAAAAATACATGGAAGAATATTAAACACTTTATGAAAAACATTTTTATGGACATTGATGAAAAATATAACCCTAGTAAATACTTACGAGTAAACAATCTCGGATAAAAACGAGATTGGAATAGTTATCACTAACCTTAGGTCTGATGTGCTTCGTACGTATCCGAACCTCCTGTATAATGATTTAAATAATGTCACTGACTTACTAAAGAATCATATTCATTGTTATGATATCATACATGGATCACTTATGACTTTATATTACATCTTCTTTTATAAATTCCATGTTAAAGCAATGTTTTGGGTAAAATCATTTTATTTATCGTACGTGTTTGGACTTGTTGTTATTGATCTTATTATTACTTATATTATGATTTAATTACTTCTAGAATGTAAATAATGATTTATATATCATATATATTCAGTATATATATTGTAGATAGATAAATGAAATGAAATACACCGTTCATGGAGACGGTAGGACGTACGTACACATGAACACAATTTTTTTCTTTATTGTATTGAATGGAAGTAAGTAGATGATATATATATATATATAAATAAATCCAGTAGCTTTATAATTTCATATATTTAATTATTTTTCATTATATATACTTTATAATCATTCTTGAATGGTTAACATAGAGAATGAATCTCATCGCATCGTGGAGACGGTAATCCGTACGTATGCACGAGCGATGATATCGTTCCCATAATTATTGAATTAAATTGGAGTGGATTATAATAAGTATGATGTTATAATAACTATTTATAGTTATTATTTACACCATTATACCCTTCCATGTAAGGTGGTGGTGGAAAAACAGACTACACCACGATGTGGAGACGGTATTACGTACGTACACACGCCCGGTGATTTCTTCTTCCGTAGGATGGATAGAAGGTGAAATGGGGTATTTTATTATTTATAATAACATATCATTATATTAGTTATACTTATGTTATTAATTTATAATAAAAAAACTAAAGAAGAAGAATTTGAAGAAGAAGAAACTTGAAGGAATCGGTAGAAGAGATTACATCTTCTTCGACGCTCCTCTTTTAAGCTTCGTCTTAAGGGACTAGAATGGGTCTTTTGAGAATACCAGAACCTAAAAAATGTTTCTAGGGAAGTGTAGAAGAGAACTGGGCAGGGGTTGGCCGAGCATTAAGACTCAATGTTTTGTGAAAATAAGAGGGAGGAGGTTCCCTTATATAGGAGAGGAGAGGGGAACTTTTGGAAATCATAAACATATTAATTAATAATAAAATGAAAACCCACATAAAAACCTACATAAATGACTAAATTATAATATGAGATGAGATATTATTTTAATATAGTCAGACAATAAAATTTATACATGTTTTATGTTTATTTTAAACCTTATCAACTTAATTTATCATCATTTAATCTATTTAATTTTATTTGTGGTAATAAACTTATAAATTTCAAATTGTTATAAATACATAATTAAATGTTGTAAATTTACAATAATTGGATACTTTATAACCATTTAGAACATATAAATTTCAATTTGAAGTTTTTAAATTTTTTTGTGATTTTTAAATAATTAAATAATATTTTATTTTTACAAAATCTCATTAGTGTCAATTTTGACACTATTCATTATTTGAAATTAAATAAAACCCACACTGAAGATATGTTCGAACAAAAATATATAATAGATTCCTAAAATGTCATAATAATAAAAAAATTCAAGTGGAACATTAATTTTTTCATATATTATTTATTTTAAAAATTTTAAAACTATTTATTTGGTGTATCTCTTAATAAAATAAATACTACAACATTTTTGTATAATTATTTAATATAATTATTAATAGCATAAAAATTCAAAATAAAATACTATAATGAATATAAATATAATAAATTTCATAATAGTTATTTTAATTTAATTTATCATCTTAAAATCGCAACATTTAAATTGTTATATTTATTAAATTATGAAGGTGACATCTTTGACATCATTTAAAATAAAATAATATAAATGACAAAATCGGTTTTATAAGACTCAAAATGGTCCCAAAATAGACCCTTGGATTCTTACGGTATACCTATAGTTGATCAATAATGTTTAAAAAAGTTTTTGGTCCTTTTGATAGGTATTGTTATTTTAATAAAAACTATGTTACTGATTTTTCACTAAATAAACAATTTCTGCATCACTATTGTGTCACCATTAATGACAATAATTTAATCCCTAAAAATTCTAAATAAATTATAATGATGTATATAATATTATTATATTTATTATGATTATTCATGTTCTATGTTTCATGAATTATATCACTAAATTAAAATTATTATACTTATAAGATTTAAGAGAATGACATGTTTTCACTTTCTTTGGTTTTAATAATAATTAAATAATTTTCATTGTCAAAAGTCCATAAAATGAATCCAATCCAACCCTTATGTGATAGTTTTCGACTTATAGTCATCCAATATAATTTTTTCATGTGTTAGGATAATTTTATAATCTTAGGTTTACCCTTAATTACCCGATTTATCTTTAACTGAAGTAAAAAAAAATTATCGTAGTTACTATTCATAATATCAAAAAAATAAATGTAACCTATTAACATAATTTGGACCCACTTGATAAAAACATGGAATCAATTTTTCAAAATTCAAAACACATAAGTTCCAGTAAAAAAATTAAAATTTATCCCGTTGTTAAGAAAACAGGTTTTAAAAGTTAAAATATTTCCAAAGACTGAAATGTTTGTACCTATGAATTCAATGTAAAATTAATGGTAATGAAATACATTACATTAAATGGTGAAAATATATTCTATTTAAACTTTAAAACCGTTCAATATTATTATTTCACCATATAAATTATTGCGATGGAAAAGTTGTTTTTAATTAAAATATAGAGTGTTTTTACTATTCATTAAAATATGAAAGTTACGAGAATAATATGAAAAATGTATCCAAAGTAATTTTTTTATCCTAAGTTCAAAGAAGAATTTTTTATTTTGTCAAATTGAACATATAAACATGTCAAAATATAAATTTAAAGTGGGTGCACCATCAAAAGGTGGCAAAACTATATTTTTTTAAAAATACTTATTTTACCTGAAAAATTTATTTTGTTCTCATACCATGTTTTAGAAAATGTGTTAGATGAATAATAATGTTATAAAATTCAAAATTTAGTTAATAATATTCATAACGGCTAGTTCATAATAATATTATAACAATATGTCGTTGTTTAGTGAAACCCGGTATTGCGTACAACACACGCTATCAAAGAAAATCGTGATTGCGTGTAATATGAGCCAAGTCAGGGTTGCGTGTAGTGTAAGAATCATTTTTTTTGCATGTAACATAAGCCAAACATATTTCATTTATACAATGAATATATATATATATATACACTCAACGTTGTGTAGAATAACTACTTTCAAACGAACATGAAATTGAGTGCAACACGACCCAAGAATAGTATTGCGTATACTGCAAGCTAATACAGTGTTGCGTATAGCGCACGATAATCTTGTTTTAGCATACAAAACAAGATATCAAATAAATTAAAAAGAATATTTCACATAAAATATCAGGGTGTTACATTCTACACCCCTAAAATGAATTTCTCCCTCAAAATTCGTCGGGGTTATAAATCGTTTACTTCTTGAAAGTTTCTTTCATAGAAACCCACATCATAAAAAGGAATACTAAAACTTAATTTAAAAAATCTAATGTGTGAAACATGATGGTTACAAAAATTAACTAGTAACTGGGTTTCCACATAAGAAAACATATGTGAAAATATGGATATGGAAGAGAAATATAACCATCAACTTTTGAAGGAGAGTCGTAGAGAACATGGATATGAAAAAGCCAACAATCATAAAGCCATAAATTTGTGATGATCAATGGTACCATATGATTCATCAGATATGAGGTAACCAGGACAACATTTTTGGTTTTCAATATCATTTCCCTAAAGTTGAAAATTTTTAATTAGAAGAAATACATACTTGATTTTGGTACAATCTCGCCATTGGTCGTTCCATGAACAATTTACACTTCATATCTTAAAGAAACGAAGTTGAATTTGTCATTCGTGAAGTTTTAGCAGATCATGCAATAGAATGATAGGTCATCCCATCTGTCTCAAACAAAAGGTTAGAAAAAGTTATTAAATATACAAAAGTGTATCTATAGTGATATTAATCGTATATGGTTCCTATATATCATGCCACTTAATAAATTAAAACCAATTTATACTAACCAGGGACTACCTATATGCCAGTGGTAGGAGATAACGGCCTTTCTCACTTCGGTTGTGGGTTCGATTCCCACAACCTTGTCCGACGCAACGGGTTGTCGCCTATCCTATATATTTTCCTTTTTCTAAAACTATACTATTATAATATTCCAGCAATAATATCAAAAAAAGTTCTATCCTTAAACAATAATAACTTATGTCCAACATAATTCATTCCAATATTCTGGCTTGTCTAAAATACTTCTGTCCAAGATCATAGTATAAAGAAAAGAATTACTAGAAATGTCATCTACTGAGCATGTGAATACCATCATTTATCCCTCATATATCATACGATATATCTTGTTGGTCACATTCCAAACATGTTAATACCTTAATTATGTATTCTCTAGAAAAATGAATACCCATTTAACCTTAGTGAAAACATGAATGCTATCAAAAGTTAACTCTTTCCATATACCAAAATCCCAAAATTTCTATATACTCAAACCATGATATCAGTCATGAGATCATTTCATTTTCTCTTTATCCCTTCATTATGAACATATCATATTCTTTCCAAAATATTTCAATCACTTTTCATGGTTACTGGAACTATATTCTTATGGAAAACCACAATGGATGAATACATAAGTATTCCAATATACCATAAAAGTACCTCAAAAACACTATTCTTGAATACCAATACTTAAACACTTCAATCCTTCCTCTTTAATGATTGTCGTGAAATAAGTCCTTCCTTGATTTAGATGTAACCTCTTAGGTAGGGGAATTTAGTTGGGTAATTCCCATGTTCTCCATAGATAATACATTGGACTCCATAACAGTCTGTCACTCTATAACCCTTTTCTCCAAATAGATACCAACTTCCCCTCCATTTGAGGCATTCATCAATGTTCTTGTTCCCTTCTTTAGAAATCTCAATCTTCCTTTCTCTATGATCCTCACCATGCGAACATGCATAAAATTCCATCTTCATCTTATTTGATGACTTAGGAATACAACTAAACTACACCTTGTTAATCATATATCGAGATGACTGATTTGACACAATCAAAATATTTCTCTCTCCAGACGTTACAAAATTTTGTTGATCATAGTCACCAATTTGTCTATTGGAATCAACGTTAACTTAATTCCTTCTTGTTCCCTCCATTGACAAAGACCAGAAATCACAGTGTAAGAAACAGTTAAAATAACGAGGAACCACATAAACATAAAAAGTCACTTATGGGATGTCTTAGTTATCAAACATTATTTAATCCATGACAACCTAGGTTCACCTTAGGTTATTCATGATCGTCAACATAATTCTAGGATTGTAACCTATAGTTATACTGAACCTTAGGGACATCCCTAGACATACCTTTGAAATATCTCTAGGGATTTAACTAATGTGTTTTCATCAAAGTTTACAAAGGTTAACTAAACCATTCCTCTGATACCAACTGTAGAGACCCCAAACATTACGTACATAGACTGTACATTACTTTTGTGGAATACATAATACATAACAAAAACAGACACCAAAGGACCATAATATTTTAGTGTCTTTGGAAACTTGGAACATAATCTTCTAATATTGGTGAATGATATTCAACATCTCCCATAAAGATCTTCCCTTTTATTCTTACCTAAAACCTTTATTTATATCCTGGGAAAAATAAAACATATAAAGGGTGAGCTCAAATTCTCATTAAGGGTATGAATGGAGAAAATAAAATAAACCATATATATTCTAACTTCAAAACATGAACATAATGTTTTAACGTCAAAATCTTGAGTTTTGAAATAAATCATGGCAGTACGTAAGGCATAGGTCATAAAGAAACATAAATAATGATAAAATATCATGGAAATAAAACATGTAATTATGGAAACCATTAAGCACATGATATGATTTCCATAGTAGCCAAGGCATTGATGCCAATACCATCTTAGTGGATAGAGTCCCTTTCTGAAGCGAGTTCACTCCTCGTTCCAGTCCTGTAACACTGAACTGAATTAACTTACCGTTCCAGCCATGTCTATCTCATGAGATATAAATATTTACCCAATGCATTTGGGAGAGATATAGGTCCCACATATCTCATAATGAAATCAGTCTTTCGTGTGCCACAAAATAAACATACATCATTCATAATAACCCAATGAATAAAATGGGTTTCATAGACATCATCCCATCATAACATAATCCATATAAAATAAATGGATATCATTTCATCATTAGAAATATCAAACAATGTAAATAATAGATACATTATACTTGAATCATAAACATACTTAATAATGTCATCTTATATGGAAAATAGTTTTGATAAAACACTTGAAATGAATTCTTGAGGAAAATATCCTTTCTTCTTCAAAATAATAATCTTTTCACAAAATGAAATGAAATTTTAAAAGAAAAGGGTTTTGTCGAAAAAAATCATGCAATCTTGTAGAGGAAGCTTCATGAAAATGAGGCATTATGAAACCGTAAAAATCTGTTCAAGCCATATAAGATAAAAAAACATTCTCCTCGTACTTTTGTCAGAAAAGTAAAAAAGTACCACATATGGAAACAAAAGAAAGATTTCTTCCATAACACAAAGTAAAAGTCAAATAGGGGTAAAAATGAATTTAAAAATACATGTAAGAATGTTAAACACTTTATGAAAAACATTTTTATGGACATGGATGAAAAATGTAACCCCAGTAAATACTTACGAGTAAACAATCTCAGATAAAAACGAGATTAGAATAGTTATCACTTACCTTAGGTCCAATATGCTTCGTACGTATCCAAAACTCCTTTATAATGATTTAAATAATGTCATTGACTTACTAAATAATCATATTCATTATTATGATATAACAAATTGTTCACTTATGACTTTATATTACATGTTCTTTTGTAAATTCCATGTTAAAGCAACATTTGGGTAAAATCGTTTTATTTATCGTACGTGTTTGGACTTGTTGTTCTTGATATTATTATTACTTATATCATGATTTAATTACTTCTAGAATGTAAATCATGATTTATATATCATATATATTCATTATATATATATATATATAATAGATAGATAAATGAAATTAAATACACCGTTCATGGAGACGGTAGGTCGTACGTACGCATGAATGCTGTTTTCCATTCTTTATTGACTTGAATGGAAGTAAGTAGATGAAATATATATATATACATAAATAAATTAGATTTATCATGTCATATATATAATTATTATTCATTATACATACTTTATAATCATTCTTTAATGGTTAACATGGATAATGAATCTCATCGCGTCGTGGAGATGGTAATCTGTACGTACGCATGAGCGATGATATCATTCACATAATTATTAAATTGAATTGGAGTTGATGATAATCTGTATGATGTTATAATAACTATATATAGTTATTATTTACACCATTATACCCATCCAAGTGAGGTGGTGGTGGAAAAACAGATACACCACAACGTGGAGGTGGTATTCCGTACGTATGCACGCGCGGGGATTTTGTTTTCCATAGGATGGATAGAAGGTAAAATGGGGTTGTTTCATTTTTATAATAACATATAAGTATATTTTTGATACTGATGATATTAATTTATAATCAAACAACAAAAGAGGAAGAAGTTTAAGAAGAAAAAAACTTGAAAGAATCGGTAGAAGAGATTACCTCTTCTTCGAAGCTCCTCTTTTAAGCTTCCTCTCAATGGACTAGAGTTGGGATTTTGAAAAGACCAAAACCTCCAGAATATTGATAGGTAAGTGGATAAGAGAAATGGGTAGGGTTTTTATGATCTTTAAGGCTCAATGTGTTTTTAATAGGAGAGGGAGTAGGTGCCCGTATATAAGAGAGGAGAGGGACACTTTTGGAAACCTTAAAAATATTAATTAATAATAAAATGAAACCCCATTTAAAAACCTCCAAAAATGACTAAATTCTAAGATGATATGAGATAATATTGTAATGTCATCAAACAATAAAATTTAGACATGTTTTATGTTAATTTTAAACCTTATCAACTTGATTTATCATTATATAATCTATTTAATTTTATTTTTGGTAATAAAATTCTAAATTTTAAATTGTTATAAATACATAATTAATTGTTGTCAATTTCCAATAATTGGATACTTTATAACCCTTTAGACAATATAATTTTCAATTTGTAGTTTTTATATATTTTTTGTGATTTTTAAATAATTTAATAATATGTTATTTTTAGAAAATATGAATAGTGTCAATTTTGACACTATTCATTATTTGAATTTAAATAAAAACCAGACAGAAGATATGTTCAAAAAATATATATAATAAATTCATAACATGTCATATTAATAATAAAAATTCATGGGGAACATTAATTTGTTCATATATTATTTATTTTAATATTTTTAAAACCATTTATTTGGTATATCTCTTAATAAAATAATTACTACAACATTTTTGTATAATTATTTAATATACATATTTGTTGCATAAAAATTAAAAATAAAATACTACGATGAATATAAATATAATACCTTTAATAGTAATATTTTTAATTGAATTTATCATCTTAAAATCACAACATTTAAATTGTTATATTTATTAAATTATGAAGGTGACATCTTTGACATCATTTAAAATAAAATAATATAAATGTAAAAATCTGTTTTATAAGGCTCAAAATGGTCCACAAATATACACTTATTTAGGGTATAGATATACTCTAACAATAATTTTTAGTCATGTTTTTGGTCCTTGATAGGTATTCTTATTTTAATAAAAACGGTATTATTGAATTTTCACTAAATAAACAATTTCTGCATCACTATTGTGTCACCATTGATGGAAATTATTTAATCATTAAAAATTATAAATAAATTCTCATGATGTAGATAACTTTATTATATTTTTTTAGACTATTCATGTTTGATGTTTCAATAATTTTATCACTAAATTAAAATTATTATACTTATATGATTTATGAGAGTGACATGTTGTCACTTTCTTTGGTTTTAATAATAATTAAATTATTTCATGGTCAAAAGTTCATAAAATGAATCTAATACAACTGTTAGGTGATATGAGTCAACTTATAGTCATCCAATATAATTTTCTCATGTGTTAGTGTAAATTTATAATCTTAGGTTTACCCTTAATTACCCGATTTATATTTAACTCAAGTAAATAAAAATTACCATAGTTACTATTCATAATATCAAAAAAATAAAAGTAACCTATTAACATAATTTGGACCCATTTAATCTAAATATGGAATTTATTTTTAAAAATTCAAATCACAGAAGTTGCAGTAATTAAATTAAAATTTATCCCGTTGTTAAGAAAACGGGTTTTAGAAGTTAAAATATTGCCAAAGATTGAAATGTTTGAACCTATGAATTCAATGTAAAATTAATGGTAATGACATAAATTAAATTAAATGATAAAAATATATTCTATTTATACTTTAAAACCATTTAATTTTATAATTTAATCATATAAATTATTGTGCTGAAAATTTTTGTTTTTAATTAAAATATAGCGTGTTTTTACTATTCATCAAAATATGAATGTTATCAGAATAATAAGAAACATTTATCCAAAGTAAATATTTATATCCTGATTTCAAATGAGAATTTTTTATTTTGTCAAATTTATCTTATAAACATGTCAAAAACTAAATTAAAAGTGGGTGCGTAATCAAAAGGCAAGAAAACGGTATTTTTTGAAAAATACTTATTTTACCTAAAAAATTTATTTTGTTCTCATACCATGTTATAGAAAATGTGTTAGATGAATAATAATGTTATAAAATTCAAAATTTATTCAATAATATTCATATCGTCCAGTTCATAAAAATATTATCACAATATGTCGTTGTTTAGTGAAACCCGGTATTGAGTACAACACACGCAATCGAGGAAGGCCTCGATTGCATGTAATGCAAGCCAAGTCAGGGTTGCGTGTAGTTAAAGACTCCATTTTTTTTGCATATAACAGAATCCAAACATATTTAATTTATACACTTAATATATATATATATATATATATATATATAATCAATGTTGCGTAGAATAACTACTATCAAATGAACTTGAAATTGTGTGCAACAAGATCCAAGAGTAGTATTGTGTATACTTCAAGCTAATACAGTGCTTTGTATAGCACAAGATAATATTGGTTTAGCATAAAACACAATAAAACAAATAAATTAAAAAGAATACTTCTCATAAAATATCGGGATGTTTCATGGGTTATACAAACAACCCCACATACTTTGTATCTTTCGACTTTTTATTGCTCTACATTGCCTAAACCGTACAAAATGTAGGTCTAGTGAGCTGAGACATAGAATATTTTCTAGAGTTCTATTTGAGGGGTCTAAATCTGGTGAGTACCATGTATTTTTTAAGTATTCTTTAGAGTTATGCATATTAGACTAATAAGGTTATTGTTTACGGTCGAATAGATTTTACCATAATTTTTCACATTATATCCCAAATATGGATTAGTGGCTAGGAATTTCTCTAATATTATTTAGATACTTTCAAGGGGAATCTTGAGTCATGATTTTTATGGTCACCAAATATAAAAAACTGAAGTATAAACCTATAGATCATTTCCCAATAAGAAGTTACCATTGCATGGTAAGTCCATTATGGGAGCTGTATTATGAAGGGCATATGATGCATATCCAAAAAGTGGAATCTTTTGATTGATATGATTATTTTTTAGGTGAATTTCCTACAAGGAAAAATTAGGGAATATACTTGATGGTCCAAAAAAGGTCTTTAAAAAATTAAAATTTTATTGTCAATAGACATAGGAAATCAAGACTTGGGTGACTCAAGACCACAATAGGTGGATTTACCATGGAATGAAATTTTAAGAATAAAGGTCCATCTATGAAGACATAGGTCATGAATGTGGAAACCAATATTACACAAATTTGGTGTTTGAATAATAGACCCAATTGTTCAGAAAGGGGCCTTCTGACATTGTGTTCTACAGTTTCAAGTCATGTCGTAAGGAAATTAGGCTGTGCAGTTTCAAGTAATGATATAAGGGAATTAGGGGGATTTAATTTAAGTTATTTTACTCTAAAAAAAGGTTAATGAGTCTTCAATTTTTTTATAATATTTCTGGAAACAAACCACCAAGTTTTTTTTATGGAAAGAATGAATTGTAAACTATGATTTGGGAATTGCTAGATCTGAAGAATGGTATGGGAAAATGGCTAAAGGCATTAGAGGAAGTATATTCAAAGAATGAAGTCACCGTTATTTTAAGAACCTATTATGGGGGTATATTATGCTGGGAAAATTAGGGAATATACTACCTAGCCAAATAGTGGAATCTTTTGACTAACATGCCTGTTATGTGGGAAACTTATGAAAGGACACCTTGTGGAATGTACTGCATAGTCAAGAAAAAGAGCTCTTGGTTATCAAAAATTATGTTTCTAAAAGCCAAATAATGTTTATGGAGATTCATATTTTCCAAAAAAAGAGTTTTCTTATGGAGAGAAGTACCTAAATACAGAAAGTGTAATTCTAATAATTATTTCAAAAGGATTGTAGGAATAGGATTATCTACGATGGTTTGACCCGAACATAGGATGTTTAGTGTCTATAGTTTTGGGTCATGTGACTAGGACCAAAATATAATGGAAATAGTAGTTGATATATGGTAAAATGATCCAAGGTTATTTCATTATGCTTGGAACACATTGAGAGGGAAAATGTGTAAACCTTGGTATTAGAGTCTTTTTAGATCAAGGGAAAGGTAATGGGACAAATATAAACAGATGAAAGATTTAAGATACCGATTCCCATATATTGTTATCCGAGTTTGAAGGATACATAAGTTGAGTTTTCCAATAATGAAGTTACCATTATTTGACGAACCCATTTTGTGGGTCGTATTATGCATGGAAAACTAAGTCCTATACTGTAGATCCAAACATTGGCATATTTTAACCAAAAGGCCTGTTATGTAGGATACTTATGCAAGGCCACCTATGAGAATGTACTATATAGTCATGCAAAAGAGCATTCATGTATAAAAAATTATTCCAAAAAAAAGCATAAGAATGATTATGAAGATATGAATGTATTCACTGGGATCTAAGGTCTAGTTTTCCCTACGTACCTCAATGGGATGAGAATCAATCCGTACATAGTTCTTTGGGAACTCCATGGTTTAATGTCATGCAACAAGGACTTGAAGTGATTCCAACATGAAAAGGAATATTATGGATAGACCAAAGAATTAAAACTAGGTTTCACTAACTATCTCATATTGATGGGAATGAAACGATGCGTAGTTATTGAAACATTTCTTATGTAGGTTTTAATCATACACACAAGGGAAAAAGGGCTTTTTTAATTGTGGGTTGGACCAAGATTGGATATATAAAAATATCTACACATCCCATTGAAATGAGAATCATTCCAAACATAGTGCTTGAGGAAAATAATTTCCCATACTAATTGATTTTGATATGAAAGATGGGTCATTCTATCACATTTTTAAATGATAGTTAAATTTACGACACAAGATGGTTTGAATATAAAACCATATATCATAGAAGAAAAATTAATATAGATTTGGTTCATATACAAAAAGACATAGGGAAATAAATTTCATTGTGGTTATGGTTGGGCCCATGATTGGAGATCCAAGCATCTCTACATATCCCATTGAAATGAGAATCAAGCCAAATGTAGTTCATGAAAAGAGGTCTCTATGAAGATCTAATTCAAAGGTAAGGAGAAATAGAACTCATGTTCCACTTAGGAGTAACAATTATTCGAGTAATTCTTGCACATGGAAGTTACTCATTTTTTTAAAAAAATCACTAGGATTAACAATTTACAGTATCATTTGGGATTTCTTAATGTCAAATGAAGAAGATGTTAACTGTGCAATTTAATGTCGTATAGCAAGGAAAAATGATGTCATGTAGTTTAACATCATACGATAAGGAAAAAAGTTGCTACACATTTTAACATCCTGCAACATGGAAACATATTATTGTTATGTAGTTTAATGTCTCACAACTAAGACTTTGTGCTGTGTAGTTTAGAGTCATACAATATGGACAGACGATGTGTAATTATACAATGTACCTTTTCAAGAATCCTGCATTGGTTAGTGTTGTAATGAGTTCTCCATCCATTAATATTTGTGAATAAGATCCATTAGAGTATGCCCTGTGTATAAAGTAATGTCCTTCCCACTTTGGTTCAATCATTAGAGGCATCTTTCCTCGTATCATTGGAATCCTGAGAACAATACCAATTCTCATTGAAGAAATGAATAGAGGAAAAATTTCTTCTTAAAAGATCATGCTATTATGTTCTAATTGACCTCAGAATGATTCAAAATCGATTTTCTTCTAGTCATTCATGCTCATTAAATATCTTATAAGACTGTTCATATATAGAGAAATAATCAAAAATTGCAACTCAAAGTGAAATAAATTGAATTTAAATAGGTAAAACTCATTCTATTTCATATACTAATGCATTGGCAGTTTTTTTGAGTAGTATAATGGGTAGTAGTCTGATAATCCCATAAATCATGCAAAAGTTTATCTTGCTAAGATTTCTTATCTTTATCCACTATTTTCTACAGAATATTTGACATGGTTTTATTTAAATCCTCTATCTATCCATTGGTTGTTGCATGATAGCGAGATGAATGGTTGGATTTTATATTGTGATCCTGATATTACTTCTTTACATCAACAGAATAGAAATTTGTACTGTTTTCCATTAATATGGTATGAGGGACACCATATCTAGTGATGATATTATCTTTGACAAAGATAAAATTTCTTTTGGCCCCAAATTCTCTGAGAAGTATGAATTCAGCCCATTTGGAGTATAAATAAGTAGCTTTAAGAATATAATTTATTTTCTTATCCAGAGCTAGAGGATAAGGTCCTACTACATCCATTCCCCCTGTAGCACACGACCAAGAGTATTTAGCTGTGTGTAGAAACTATAGAGGTTGATAAATGAAGTTGGCATGCACTTGGTAGGGATGAAACATTGTAGTGAAATATGTGCAATCCTAAATCATTGAAGGCTATAAGTATCCAAGCCTTTATGTTTGATCATAAAGCCTATTCCCAGATTGGTGAGAACCAAAATCTACTGCATGTAATTCTTTTATGATAGCTGAAATTTCACCTCTATCAATACACATGAATATTACTCCATAAAATCCTCATTTTTAGAGGATCTTCTTGTAATCTGGACTATCATAAAGGGTGAAATTGACCACTTATTGCTGAATATTCTCTTTCATAGAACTATTTGGGGAATGTACTCCATTTTAAAGGTATTCCATGATCGGTTTCATCAATCCTTTGGTATGACCTTATGGGTTTGAAATAGGACTGATTTCATTGATTTCATCCACTCTAGTTTGAACAAAATTTGAAACCACATGATGATAGGAAATACTGATGATTTTCTCATCCCGATTTGTATCATCTAGGGATGTGGCTACACTAGCCAATGCATCAGCTTGGGTATTTTGTGATCGTGGGACATATGAAAAAGATTTCTCTGAGGGAAATTAAGCCATTAACCATCTGACATAATCACACAAAGGTATTAACTCTTCTTTTCTAATAACATAGTCCCTATTGAACTGTCTGATTACAAATTCCAAATCACTTTTCACTTTCAAGTGGTTCACTTGAACCTGGAGTTCCAATTCTATGCCTCTAATGAGATCTTGATATTCTAACTCAATATTGGTATCACCTTCAAATAACATAAAAGAATATGAAAACACTTCCTTTTCTGGGGAGATAAGAATAATTCTTAACCCAAATTTCTTGAGTTTAGGGTTTCCATTCTATTCTCCGTTGGACTTCCAGAAGCACCATCAAAGTATATTTTCCATTTTTGGGGATTATATTGAATAGATAATATTTCTTCATCATGAAGTTAAGTATTAAAATATGTATCTTCTGATGATGGGTTTTTAGTAAGGAATTCTACCAAGGCTTGTAATTTTATTGCTTTATGAGGAACAAACTAGATATCGAACTATTGTCAAATAACTACCCACCGTGACAACATTCCTGTAATAATATGGAAATTGTGGATAAATTTGAGTGTGTTATTGTGTGATACCAAGAGGACCTCGTGATGTTGCAGGTAGTTCCTCAACTTCTAAACAACAAATATTAATACATGACAATACTTCTCGATACTTGAATATCGAGTCTCTATGTCAAGCATTGTTTAACATAGATAGTAAAGGCTATTTTCATTCCCAGTATCATTCTTTTGTGAATGTAAGGAACCCAGTGATCGCTCTAAAGATGTTACACATGGAACAAGTGGATTTCCATCAACAGGTGGAATTAATTATTGTGGAATCAAGAGAAATTTCTTGAGGGTATTGAATGGTTCTTGGAATTCATCAGTCCATTGATAAGTAACTATTTTTTTCATTAATCTAGTGAAGGGTAAACACTTTCCTTCCAAATTAAAGATAAATCACTAAATATAGTCCATGTGTGCTTTATTTCCTCTTAATTCCTTCAAATTTCATGGAGGTGGCATGCCAATGATTGATTTTTTCTTCTCAGGATCAACTCTGATTCTATGTTGGTGTACAACAAAGCTGAGGAATTTTCCTTAGGTAACGCTGAAATTCCATTTCAAGGGGTTCATCTTCATATTATGTAGTCAATGCTTTCTAAATATGGTCTCCAGATAAGCTATGTGATCAGAACATTGTATGAATTTCACCACTAAATTATCCACATAACAATCAAAAAAATTTCCCAAGAAGGGGTTAACGATATGGTGCATGGACCGTTGATACATTGCATCAGAATTCTTTAAGACAAAGGGAATTACCCGATAGTAAAATATTACTTGAGGGGATATGAAGGATGTAGACTCCTCATCCTATGGGGCCATTCAGCTTTGATTATACCCAGAGTATCCAACCATGAGGGTGAGAGCTTCATAGCCAGCTGTTGCATCAATCAAAATTTCTGTGATTGAAACTAGAAAGTAATCTTTGGGATAATGCCAGTTAGGATCTCAAAAATCAATGACAAATCTGATCTGCCCATTCTTATTTTTTACTAGGACAATGTTGACCTAAAACTTGGGATATTTCACCTCCCTGACAAAGTTATCTATGATAATCGTGTTGAATTCTGCTTAAATTTTAGAGGCATAAGTTGGGTGGGTTCTTCTTGTTGCCTTCTTTAATACTCAATGCTCTTATGAAAAACCCAAATCATGAGTCTCCACATCAGAATTAATGCTTGGAACTTCTATATAATTCCAAGAAAATATATCTTGATGTTGATTTTGAAATGATGTATATATATATTGTTCTTCAGAAGTCACTGACACACTAATTAGAGTAGGTCATGGATCATCTTCTGTACCCAAATTTATTTCTCTGTTCTCATCCACGGTGGTGGAGACGACTTCCTCAAATGCTGGGGGGCATCATTAAGACAATATTCTTCTTCTTCCTCATGTTTCACTACTTTTTTTTATTCTTGATGTGTAAGTGATGAAGACAACTTACAAATATTGGGGAGGAGTCGTTATTTTGATATCCTGAAGAAGAGGACACCATTTTGGAACCTACTGATCATGAAGGGTCTTCTTGGAATATTTAAGAGAGAATTATGGGTTGGGAATCAAAATCACTGTCTAACATTATTAAATCAACAACTTATTCTATCCATATTGATGAAAAAAATACTTGATTATGTTTTATGGATGAGATGAAGACATCTCCATTTAATCATTCACTATCAACAATTTCTTCCATGCTGTCAGGATTGATTTCCACAAATGACATTATAAAATTCAGTAGATGAGTTCTTGGATTTTGGTCTGTCCATTCAATTTGATTGAAAGGAAACACGTAATCTATACTCAAATGTTTGAGTGGGTTAGCCAAGAACTTTTCTAGAGCATTCAGATCATTGATTCTTATTACATTTTTTCCACAAACCTTGTTCCCTTTGTGTGATAGAATTCTGCCTCAATATACTAAGATTCACCCATTTTGAGCAGATCCTTGTCACCATACAGTGTCCCAAAATTACCATTGATGAAATACATAAGACATTGGTGGTATGGTGATGTAATGGCTACATGTTGATGTAGCCAAGGCCTTCCAAGCAGAATGTTAAAGGCTGTGTCATGTTGGAAAACAATGAAATTTGAATTAGACACATGATCACCAAACTAAGTTCTGAGTGTATTCTTGCCTAGAGTCTCTTGTTTATTATTATCATAACCTGGAAACATCATAGTTGAAGAAGATAATTCATATTTATTAAAACCCAATCAACAAATTTTACGGATGGGAATAAGGTAGCCACCTGAGTCATTATCATTTAAGGCTCATCAGATGTTTGTATCATTAACCCTTCCTGATAGAAATAAGGGCCTAATCTGTCCATGTACAACATTATAATCATATTCATCCCTGAAAGACATAAATACATAAAATTATAAAGTATCATTCCCTATACAGTAAATGTCAGCCACAAAAACCTCAGTTTCAAACTCTTAGGGAATTTATAATGCATCAATAAGCACTTCTCGAATATATTTGGATAGATTAATTACATCCAGGATTGATAACTTGGCCAGTACATGGGCTACATGTTTTAAAACATTATTATTTTTTTCCAAAGGTCTACATTTTCCTGTATGTAAATGTAGTTTTTCAGATTCCTTGGAAGATACTGATCCTGATGTAGATGTACCATGTTTCTTAGTATAAGCTGGGAATACATTTACTTTTGGTAAATTAAACTGAATAGGATAAACTATTTTCTGAGAGAGTGATGGTGTAACCTATAATTGGTCTTCCAAAATGATCATGTTCGGGATGATCCTATCATGTGTGGGAGAATTTAATTCTTCTTTCTGATCCTGCTGATGGGCACTCCAATGAGTTTCTGCTGCATAAACAGTTCGAGCAAGGGTATATTTGAAATAGTAATTTCTAGAATATCAATGTTTTCCACTGTATCCTTGACCGTGACTTATTCTTCTAGTTACCCAATCTATTACCTGGAATTCAGGTTTATTAATAGAATCATCACATGCATAGGGGTTAATTAATTGGATAACGTTAACAGAACTGAAGATAAATTATTCATCTGATAAATATTATGCTTGACAAGTCGGTTCTTATTGTATCTTTTAGAGGAAAGGATCTTGTGATTTTAGGAGAGATGGAATGAAATCTACCAAAGTTAGAGAAAACTTTTGTCTTGATATGATCTCTTCTTCTTATGACTACTCTTTATCTTTCTGATCTTACCTATTATTTGAAGATTGATCTTTAGAGGACTGATATTTTGATGAAGATGGATTTTCTATAGTAGAAGTGGCAGGTGGTATAGTTGTTTGTTTCAACTATGTCTGTAGAATGGCATGAGTTTGGTTGATAGTTTTTCTGAAAATCCAATTATCATATTTCTTAGCATTTTTTCTTGTGACTTCCTAGCATCCACCGTCTTCCTCTTGATTGATAGCAGTAACATAGAATACTTTTGCAGATGAATATTTTAGTTTCTACTATCCAGAGTCTACCATTTTTTTTCAAGATGTATTTGAAAAAAAACAATCCTAAATGGAATTCGCTAACATTTAATTAAAGGGGAACTAATTTGGGAGATCATTATTTTCTTCTTTATTCAGTTTCTTTGGCCTTGGAAACTGAACTAAATTGTTTTCCAAATATGAAATAATGTAATTAGGAACCTGTTCATTCATTAAAGAATAAACTATTTTTCTTTAATTATTAAACTATCTCCACCTTTGATCTTTTCTATAATCTTGACAAGGTGGTCATTTATACAGATTCTTGAGAGGTGGAGCCCTTTGGTATGATGATGTTTTTAAAGTGGAAATAGGTACAAGTTATTTTTTGAGTGTGACTATAGCAGCCTCTACTTTACCTATTTTCTGTCACAGAACTGATGAGATTACACAATATTTATCTTTGGTTTACACAATGTAATCCTCCACTTTTTGGGATACTGAAGCAACGTCTTGAAACCCCTTGTTTATTTCACATGGATTAGTGGTGTGAATAACTCAAAACACATATTTCCTACACAAATTGGCATCAACACTTTTTTAGGGAGTTTCAGATTTAAGGAATATGTTAATCCCTTCCATCAAGTAATGAAATATAGAAATATTTCATTATCTTTTTGTTTTCAATTTTTATGATAAAAAACTAATGTCTTTTGAAGAGTTGAGCTAAATTGGAGATGGAATTTATGACTGAGATCTTACCATCCAATAATTTATTGAGACTGCAAACTTATGTATAAGAGAAAGGATGGCCTCTATAATGTTTTTTGAAAACATCCAAGTTTTACTAATTCTTGTTTTTGAGGGGTCCCCATCATGGGATCACACCGAGAAACAAAATGAGTTAAGTGCTACTCTGGATCTCCTGAACCATGTGTTGGATCTGAATTTACAAATTATACAGAAGAGGGGGGTGAATTGTTTCTTTTGCAATTTTTCCATAACTCTTTGATTGAACGAGTTATGTCCTTTATACTTTATCATATTTTACCGTGCAGTGGAAATAAGTAAAAACAAGAACAGAAAGATGTATAGTGGTTTGGCGAATAGAAGTCCCCTAGTCCACTCCACCAATGCTCAACTCCACGAGTTTGGTGATTTTCACTATCTAGTCCTCATTTCAATAGACCGGTTCACAACTGAGTACAGGCAGTTGAAACCTTTACAATCCAAGGCAAAAAAATCCATCTGGTTCAAACACAAACTAACATAGCTTAGAACGAGAAGCTGGTTACTCAAGAATAAAAATAATTTCAGAAAGAAGTTTTCCAGTTGATCTTCACAATTGCAGCAGAATGAAATTGACAGCAGATGGATTGTTGTCTCTAGAGATATTGATTTTCAAAATAAAGAAATTATGAGTCGATCCGGTTGTAGTAGATATAGAGATATAGTTCAAAAATTTAGAATTAGTAGATCCACAGTAAATATTCTATGAAGAACAAGTGAATCTTCTATCGAGTTCTTTCTTCTTAAACAAACATAGCTTTGACGCTCCTTTTTGAATTAGAAGATCAATCGTGAATTTCTGCAGTTTCTGTTTTCAACCTTTTTTATAATATATCGATCACCATAAATGCATGTACCATTTGTTTTAGAGAGAACATATATAATAAAGCTGATCATATCTCATGCACATTTAGATCCATAAAAGTCGCCTTCTGATTCATGATATTCAAATATTTGAATTTACAAAGAATTCGTAACTTCCCTTAAGACTCAGCATACAAAGCTCCTTTTAATTTGATCTTAAATCCCTTGATAAAACGGATTTGAATCAGTCAAATTCGTATTTTAAAAATTACTTTAAATCTGGCTTGAAATCCGCCCAATAATCAACTTGTTGATCACTGTATAAAAATATCGTCTGTCAAAATTTTTGACACCAAATGTAAGGTTGATGGCATGGCCTCCAAATGTAGGGATAACAACGAATGGTTGAACACAAATGTAGGTTTGATCATCCATACTTAATCATTAACTCTAAAACGTACGGAAAAAGATTCATACTCTTACTTGATCCATACTTTTCCAAGAATATACAGTTGTTTACAAAAGTATGATTGATGAACCATACTTTTGAGAATCAAACATAATGTTTATTATTTACAAACGGTTCTCCTTCCATACTTTGCTGATAACCAAAATGTACGGTCCTTCCTAATGTAAGGTTCTTCTTCCATACTTTGATGAAAACTTATGGTTTTTTAACCATACTTTTCTCTTATATCAAAAATTATACACGCTTTTCATCCATACGCTACGTTTATCCACGTAGAGTATGAAAAAGGATTCTAGAAAGCGTAAAAATAGATTTTGCGCTACATTTATCCACATAAGGTTTGAACAGTGATTCCAGAATGCGCTTAAATCTTATTCGGAATAAGTAATAAATTATCGTTATTTCAAGAGTAAAATAAATTAATAAATTCCTACAAAATACTAAATAAAATCATTAGAAAATAACTAAGGGTATTTGTGAGCATCAAAATTATCCTAAATATATAGATTATTATTTTCAATAATCTCCCCCTTTAAATAATATTTTTATGTATTGTAGAAAACAATAATCTACTCAACAATCTCCCCCTTTTTCCTGATCACAAAACCCATAAAATAATTAAAATTATTTAAACGAAATTATCTTTCAAAACTAGTTACATAAAGTTTTAGAATTTTGAGAGGATGAAACAATATTTAATTTTAGAAAATATTTCTCCTTCTGAATAACCTAAACAATAAATATACAGAAAACTATTGAAATAAAATTTTATAAAATAAAATTTTGTGGTTATCCAAATTTCTCCTTTAATTCTGTAATTCTCCCCCTAAATAAAATTTTGATGTTTATCCAAATTATCCCCCTTTTTGTGATATCAAAAAGAATGAAAAATAATGGATTTTAACACATTTAATGTTGCACTGAACTGTAGGTAAATTCTTATTATTAACTGTTTATCAATAATTAAAAATGGATTAATGGAATATCAAAAATAAAGTCAGTAAAACAAATATAGAAAGAAACAAATAAATGATGAAGGAAATTTTCATTCAAAAATAGTAGTATATAAATGAAAATGATATACACAGGAATCAAGGTTTGGATAAGATGGGAAACAAGTTCTATCTCCTCTGGATTGCAGACTTGATTTCTGTGAACTATTCCCAATGTCTCTTCATCATCCCATATCCAAGTTTGATAATGAGCTCTCATTTCTCTTGATTCATATGAATATCCTTGATTAAATGGACTCTAAAAAACTCATGCATCCTTTCCTCTTTTTCAACAAACACTGACAGATTCTCTGATAACTGATTTAACAAGATTATGAATGATGGCTCACTAGATGTCAGTTGTTCCACTAGAAACTTCTGATTTTCCAAAAACACCAATAAAGGAGCACTGTTACATTGAAGATCTTGTAACCTGTCATTCATGTTGCTCATGACAGTTGTGATAGCTTGAAACCTTCTGATTAAATCAGGTTAAGTACCAGATCCACTAACAGCATTATTTGCAACTGATACAAATTGGTTCTACATAAACGACTTCAGATTTAATAAATCTAACTTCATAACCATTTCAGATATCAATTGTGCAACTGTAGTCATAATATCCTCTTTAAACATTACAACTTCTTGCCTTGAGACTGTACACTCCTTCAGCTTTTGAAATTTCAAATGTTCTAAGTCTAAGGAATTTCTCAGAATGACATTCTCATATTCCAACTGAGATAATTTTCTATACAGTTCTTCAATTTCTTATTTCCTTGAATCAGATGCACCCTGTTCTTGATTCATATTCACATGCTCTAGTTGATGCAGTAGTACCAAAGGTAATGATTCAACATCAGATTTTTCTTTTTATCTGTTCTGAGAAGGTTGTTCCACAGATATTTACTTATAGTTTTCAAACTCCTCCACAGAAAAATCATCTGGAAGTACCTCTATGTGAGATTTAGAAGCATGCTCACAACAAACATCAGAATCTTGGACTTCCACTGGGTTTTCAAGAATAATATATTTAGTAGTTTCTTGAGGTCTGGACACTTATTCACCAAGCACTGCCTCTGTCACTTGTTCCTGTTGAAGTGAAACTTAAACATCAGCTAAAATATGTTCTTGATTCTCCCTTTGAGCTTATTCTTGAGCTCCTTATCCCTCTACAGGTGATGTCCTTTCACTAACATCTTCCACGATGTTATCAACAATAGCCTCTCATACAAAAGTATAATAAAATAAATATTTTATTGTTGTTTCCAAAGCAGGGGAAGTAACTTCATCATTAACAGGTCTCTTTCTTTTTGATTGATGTCCCTCTTAACTTCTGTCTTCCTAAACATCTTCCACTTCAAAGAGAATCCTTCTTACAACATTGCTGACTCTTGATTCAGCTTGTCCCTCCTTGGACTTAGCAGGTTGAGCCTGAGCACTCTCTGAGTATTTCTCAACTCATACTGGAAAAAGTTTTCCTTTAATTGTGCTCTATAAATATCCAACCTTCCTTAAAGTTCTAGCAATAAACGTATTACTGTGGTGACAGTTAAGTCGAGCATCCATTAATCTCACCATGTCTTTCTTAAGCAGCAGGTTAGAAATAAATTGACCGAAAGGGTAGAAATTCACCCGGGCATCGCTTTGACAACAGTAACTGAGAAACCTTACCATGTACCTAGGTAAGTTTAATTTAATATCGCTTAACAGAAGAAACACTATATACATATCATGGTACAAAATCTCTTCCATTTCTTCCATTCTTGGAACTATTATAGTCTGAATAAATATGACCAAAATTTTCTGATCAGGATCCATATACTTGATAAAAATTTTCTTTATAGTCTTAGTAACAAAAATAAAAGACATGATGTCCTCATATTTATGCACAAAATCTCCAATATTTTTCAAATAAAAATGAAAAACTCACTCATGAGGGCAGTTGAGTATCTGACCAATCTCTTCTTATGATACTGAGAAATCCCTATACTCTATCTTAGCCATCATACTATCCTCAGTATCCCCTAGGCTAAACTGTACATATTTGAAGAAGTATCTCTGTTCTACATCATACATAAATTCCATATTTTCACTGTTTAACATCTGTTCAAGATTCTGAAACGACAGCGCTTGCTTCAACAACAGATTTGTCTGAAATAACCAGTCTAGATCGATTACCTTGCCCTGTAAGATGTTTCTTCCCTCAGAGCGTTGTCTCTTGGGATTGCTTAGTTCGGATTCACTGGATCTTTTAGTTCTTATCATCTTTGTGAGAATCTCTGAAGGTTAGAATGTTAGGGTTTCATGGGATCGAATATTAGGGTTTAGGAGCAGAAGAGCGATTTTCGGATTTTGAAAGGGTTTCAATAGAAGTGAAATGGGTTAGAAGTCGAAAAGGCTATGACAGCCTTGATTCCCGTGTAATCACTAATCATTACATATATTTAAAACAAATAAAATTTTCATATGGGGAGAAAAAAATCTTAAACAGTATTAAAAAAATAAAATTTACAAAAATAAATAAAAGTAAAAAAATTATTTAAATTTAAATAAACCTAGCTCCCCCTTAATAAAATCAAACCTTGCAGTGGGAAGTGGTTTAGTAAAATTATCTACTAATTGAATTTCAGTATTTATAAATTCTAAAAATATATCTTTTTTAATAACATGATCTCTTAAACAGTGATGCCTTATATCAATTTTCTTAGTTCTAGAATGACTAATAAGATTTTTTGAAATATTAATTGCACTTGTATTATCACATAAAATAGGTGTATTATTAAAATTTAATCCAAAGTCCATAAGAGTTTTTTTCATCCACAACACTTGTTCACAACAACTGCCAGCAGAAACATATTCTGCCTCAGCTGTTGATAGGGAAACTGAATGTTGTTTCTTGCTAGACCATGATACTAAAGACTTTCTTAAAAAGTGACATGTACCCGATGTGCTTTTTCTATCAAACCTACAACTTCCAAAGTCAGCATCTGAATATGAAATCAAATTAAAATCAGAAGTTTTAGGATAAAGAAGAGATTGAAAAACAGTTCCTTTTAAATATATAATTTTTTATAACAGCAGGTAGATGAGATTATTTAGGATTTAATTGAAATCTAGCACAAAGATATACTGAATACATTATATCTGACCTGCTAGGAGTAAGATATAACATACTACCAATCATACCTCAATATAACTTGTTGTCAACTGGTTTCCCAGTTTCATCCAAATCAAGTTTTATATTAGTACACATAGGATTTGTAAATGGCATGCTATTTTCAAGTCCAAATTTCATAAGAAAATTAGTAATGTATTTGATTTGATTTAAAACATTTCCAAAATCTTTTTGATAAATTTGAAGACCTAAGAAGAAATTTAGTTCCCCCATCATACTCATTTCATATTATTTTTTCATTAACTTTGAAAACTCACGACAAAGGGTTTTATTAGTTGATCCAAAAATTACATCATCAACATAAATTTGAACCAATAAAACATTATTTTTTACAGTTTTCTTAAAGAGTGTTGGGTCTGCCATTCCAATAGTAAAATCATTTTTGAAAAGAAAAGAACTTAATCTTTCATACCAAGATCCAAGTGCTTGTTTAAGGCCATAAAGAGCTTTAGTAATTTCAAAAACAGAATCATGTTTTTGAGAGTTTTCAAAACTAGGAGGTTGCTCAACATAAACTTCCTCCATTAAATAACCATTTAAAAAGACAGATTTAACATCCATATGAAATAATTTAAAATTCATATAAGAGGCATATGCTAAAAGTATTCTAATAGATTCTAACCTAGATACAAGTGTAAAAGTATCATCATAATCTATTTCTTCTTCTTGATTGTATCCTTTGGATACTAATCTTGCTTTATTTCTAGTTATTGTTCCTTGGTCATCCTGTTTATTTCTAAATACCCATTTGGTTCCTATTATAGGATAATTCTCAGGTCTTTCCACTAATTCCCAAACATTATTTCTTTTAAACTGGTTTAATTCATCTTGCATTTCTATTACCCAGATTTCATCATCTAAACATTCTTCTATAGACTTGGGTTCTTGTTGATATAGGAAGGTAGATAATTCTACTAGGTTTACTAAGTTTCTTTTAGTTTGAAAACGAGTTTCTAGGTCACATATTATAGTTTCTAAAGGGTGATTCTTTAGGGTTCTAGACTGTATAGGTAATATATTTAATGGTTATTCAGTATCCTGTTCCTCTGAACTGGACTGAATTTCTTTTATATCATTTACAAAATCATTCTTTAAGTTATGAAGTCTCATGTTATCATTAGAGTCATGTTCATCCATTTGTTCTGTCCTTTTCTCAAAGGGATTTGATTCATCAAATTTCACATGAACTGATTCTTCAACAATCCTTGACTTCTTATTATAAACTCTATAAGCTTTGGAGGTAGCAGAATATCCTAAGAAAATACCTTTATCATATTTTGGATCGAACTTACCAAGATTATCTTTGGTGTTCAAGATGTAAACCTTACATCCAAAAACTTTAAAGTAGTTAACATTAGGTTTTCTGTTATTCCACAGTTCATAGGGTGTCTTTTTCAAAATAGGTCTAATTAAAAATCTATTAATTATATTACAAGATGTATTCAAAGCTTCTGCCCAAAAATATATAGGTAGGCTATATTAATTTAACATAGTTCTAGCCATTTCTTGAATTGTTCTATTTCTCCTTTCTACAATCCCATTTGGTTGAGGTGTTCTAGGTGCAGAACAGGTATGTTTAATACCCATGTTTGAGCAAAAGGAATTAAATTATAGATTCTCAAATTATCCACCATGATCACTTCTCAATGAGATTATATTGAAACATTTTTCATTTTGAACATATTTACAGAAACTTTCAAATAAAGTAAAAGCTTTATTTTTAAATTTAAAAAAAAAATCCATGTAAATCTTGAATAGTCATCAACTAAAACATATACATATAATTTACCTGTTAAGATTTCTACTCATGAGGGTCCAAACAAATCTATATGAATAATTTCTAGAGGTTTAGATGTAGAAAAAGTATAAATAGATTTGAAGGATGATTTTTGTTGCTTTCCAAGTTGACATGCATCACAAAATCCATCACTTTCAAATTTGAGACAACTTAAGTCAAAAACTAAATGTTTCTTATATAACTTATGTAAAACATATATGTTGCAATGTCCAAGTCTCCAGTTCCAGATCCATGATTCACTTACTTTAGTAGTCAAACAGTTTACTTATTGTTTATACAAGGAATTTAAATCCAATGTATAGACATTTTCAGTTCTTGGTGTTTTCAATTTAAACAGTTTATCTTTAGAAAAAAGTACAAATTTTTTTAGTAAAATCAACAGTATATACATCATCATAGAGTTGAGAGATACTTATCAGGTTGTGTTGTAATCCTTTTACATAAAGTAATTTGTTTATTGAGACTGTTTTTGGATCTCCAACAGTTTCAATGCCAATAATGTTTCCTTTGGTATTGTCACGAAATGTGACAAGTCCTACTTCCTTTTGAGTGAGTGATGAAAAATTCAATGAGTTTCCACTCATATATCTTGAGCAGCCACTGTCCATGTACCATATATATTTTCTTCCTTGGGGGCCTACTACCTCATTAGTTTCTGCCATGAAACACATGTTTTCCTTTAGATTGACTTCTTATTTTTCTGATCTTGATTCATGAGAGCTACTGGAGTCATCAGATATACTCCAAGTGGATTTCATGGATTTCTTGTCTTTCTGCTCAAAGTCATTTCTTTTGAAGAATTTATTCTTCTATGCATGTTTCAATTGTGGAAAATCTGGTCTGATATGCCCCATATTCTTGCATTTATAGCATCTTACTTCATTATCATCTCTCTTAGAAGATTTTTTGAAGCCTCTTTTCTTGCTGTAGAACTTTCTAAATTTTCTGGCTAGCTGAGCCAGTTCTTCAACTGAGTTAGATGCATCAGAGCTTTCTGATTTAGCTTTGACTTCTTTTTTCTTCATCTTTCTATTATTTGGTTGTGAAGTTACCTTCAAGGAAGTATCTTCTCATTTGATGTAGACCTTATGTTTATTTTCCTCATCTTGCATTTCAGCTTCATACATCATCAGTGTACCAATCAGCTCTCTCATGGTTAGATCTTTGACAGATGTTGATTGTCTAATTGCAGTAGAGATTCCATTCCATCGAGTAGGAAGTACCCTCAGTACTTTTAATGCTTGATCAGCCTGCTTGATAGGTTCTCCTAAAGTTGTTATATTATTGACAATTTCTATCAATCTCCAATTCATTTGGGTAATGCTTTCTCCTTCAAATATTATGAAAGTATCAAATTTCAATTTGGCAGTTTCATATCTCATTTGTCTCACATTGTCTGTTCCTTTATATGCCACAACTATTGTTTTCCACATCTCATATGCTGTCAGGCACTAAGATAATCTGTTAAATTCATCTGGTCCTAGACCGTAGATAATTGCATTTAGAGCCTTCAAATTCATATCGTACTCTGACTTTGTAGCAGCACTCCATGTCTCAGGATTTTAAGGAATTTCATAAGGAGTCAAAATCTTTGAATAGACTTTATATCCGAGGTTTTTCAGATATTTTATCATGCGTGATTTCCAGCATCCATATTTGTCTCCATTAAAATACGGTGCTGTGACCATTGACACCCCTTCTCTTGTATCAGTCATGATGCTCTGTTGTATAATCTTTAAATTCTTTTAGCTTGCTAAGGTTCTATCATAAGCTACACCTCTGATACCAATTATTGGATCTGAATCTACAAATTATACAAAAGAGGGGGGGGGGGTGAATTGTGTCTTTTGCAATTTTATGGTAACTCTTTGATTGAACGAGTTTTGTCCTTTATACTTTATTAGATTTGATCGTGCAGCAGAAATAAGTAAAAACAAGAACACAAAGATGTATAGTGGTTAGGGGAACAAAAGGCCCCTAGTCCACTCCACCAATGCTCAACTCCATGAGCTTGGTGATATTCACTATCTGGTCCTCGTTTCAACAGACCGGTTCACAACTGAGTATAGGAAGTTGACACCTTTACAATCCAAGGGAAAACAAAGCCTTATGGTACAAACACGAACCAACATAGCTTAGAACGATAAGATGGTTACTCAAGAATATAAATAATTTCAGAAATAAGTTTTCCAGTTGATCTTCACAATTGCAATAGAATGCAATTGACAGCAGATGGATCGTTGTCTCTAGAGATATTGATGTTCAAAACAAATCAATTATGAGTCGATCCGGTTGCAGTAGATATAGAGATATAGTTCACAACTTCAGCAGTAGTAGATCCATAGTAAATATTCGATGTAGAACAAGTGAATCTTCTATCGAGTTCCTTCTTCTTAAATAAACAGATCTTTAACGCTCCTATTTGAATTAACAGATCAACCATGAATTTATGCAGTCTCTGTTTTCCACATTTTAAATAATAGATCGATCACCATACATGCATGTACCTGGTGTTTCAGGGAGAAAATATATAATAAAGCTGAGCATATCTCCTGCACATTTAGATCCATAAAAGTCGCCTTCTGATTCGCGATATTCAAAAATTTGAATTTATAGAGAAGACGTTACTTCCCTTAAGACTTGGCATAAAAATATCCTTTTAATTATATCTTAAATCCATTTATAAAATGGCTTTGAATTAGTCAAAGTCATATTTTAAAAACGACTTTAAATCCGTCTTGAAATCCGCCCAATAATTAGCTTGCTGATCACTGTATAAAAATATCATCTGTCAAAATTTCCGACGCCAAACGTAAGGTTGATGATGTGTCCTCCAATTGTAGGATTGACAACGTAAGGTTGAACAAAAACATAGGGTTGATCATCCATACATTTTTTCAACTCTGAAACATATGGAAAAAGATTCATACTTTTACTTGATCCATACTTTTCGAAAAACATATGGCTTGTTACAAAAGTAAGGTTGATGAACCATACTTTTGTGAAACAAATGTAACATTTAGTATTTATGTACGATTATCCTTCCATACTTTTCTAATAACCAAAACTTAAGGTTCCTTTCTAACGTAAGGTTCTTCTTCCAAACTTTGCTGAAAACGTATGGTTGTTTAACCATACTTTTCTCTTATATCAAAAAGTATACACGCTTTTCATCCGTACGCTACGTTTATCCATGTAGGGTATGAATAGTGATTCTAGAACGTGCTAAAATAGATTTCCCGCTACATTTATCCACGTAAGGTATGAACAGTGATTCTAGAACATGATTAAAGAATATTCCGAATAAATAATAAATTCTCGTTATTTCAAGAGTAAAATAAATTAATAAATTCCTGCAAAATACTAAATAAAATCATTACAAAATAACTAAGGGTATTTTTGGGCATCAAAATTATTATAAAGTTATAGAGTATTATTTTCAATAATCCCCCCCTTTAAATAACATTTTTATGTATTGTTGAAAACAATACTCTGCTCAACACCATGAAATATTGGAATTATGGTATTCATAAAGTTTGGTGGTGGAGGGATTAGATCTACCCATTCAGGGTAAGATTTATTTTCTAGTTATACTGCAGCATGCCGTTCTTACATATATTCAAACCGAGTTGTTAATTTCGCAAATATATTCATAATAATTTGGAGAATATCTAGATGAGCTTTGACCAATACCGGCACAACAGATAGACCTCAAACTGGTGCTCCACTGAAAAAACCACTGTAGGTGGTGAAGCTAATATTTTTATTAGAAAACCCATTGGTACTGGTCTATAAATATGTGTTTAATCTTGTCCTAGTTGTGTTACTACTAGAGGGATTTCAATATCCACATCTATAGTTTCAACAAACCCTCTTTGTTGAGGAGTTCCTGCAGGATGTGCAAGTTGAGGATCTTCTTGTGGAGAACGTCTAACAGAAATGTTGTTTCGAAGTAAAACTGTATTGAATCTTTTAAACTCCATCATATCCTTATCATTTTGGGAAAATATTTCTTCAAGAGAAATAGATTGACCTTTTCCAGTGGAATAGTGAGATATGATCTAACCTTTAAATTCCCCTTGATATAATCCTTTTGAAGAGGTGGGAGTTGGATACTTGATGGAATAACTAGATTCTAGGTAAGCCTTGGATTTTAGGTACACACACCTCATTCATTTTCATCGATGTGTACCATATTATAAATAAGAACATCATACTCCAACTCCTCTAAATTGAAAAATTTTTCTAGAGGATCTTCTATAATAGTATTAATGACATTCACTGATGTATAATGCATTGATGACATTCTGTAAGTATCTTTGTATGATCATATCCTTATGTGTCCCCCATGAGACTTTTTTCTTCTATATATGAAATTATCAAGAACTATTTAATTGAAAGCATTCCGAAGGGAATCCATGGATAGTTTAGTTATGCATTCACTTTGTGGCTTCTTCCCTAATCGGGAGAAAACTGACTTCTGCTAAGGAGGGTATTGTAGATGTTGAAACTCCCACATCCCTATATACTGGGGATATTCTTGTTCTTATTATTTAATCCTTTTAACATTGTTTATTGAATTTAAAGATTGAGTTAAACAATCCCCTTTCCCTTTAAGCTAGTGTGGCTGTTGAACTGCTATTGTTGATATTAGAACCACTGCTCTTCTTATTTTGAAAATTATGATCTGAACAATGGATGTGTGTATTATCTAACCAGCACATAAATTTCTTATTTCAGAAAACTATTGTTCTATTTTAGATATTTTCACAATATGATGGAGGAAATCCTCAAAGTGAGATGCCTTCTTAATATTCCAAGATGCTTGATGCAAAAGAATCTTTATATCTTGCTATCTTTGAGATAGACATTGATGAGATCTAGTCGAGGTCGGTTCTTGATAATATCTTTGATTACACACAAAATATGTTTATTGTAGCCAGCCATGGGCAATAAAATTGCATGAGATGACTTTTGCCAGGCTTTTATAATTTTGGATCACATTAAAATATAATGCTTCATGTGCACCCCATCATCTAATATGAACACCATATGAGGTTTCTATAATTAACTGGCATAGCCTATTTATTGCATCGAGACATGCACACAGAAGGGCTCCTTGCTGCTTCTCAACCATTGGATGTTAGTAAACTGAGGGAGATTCTAAGTTAATATGATATTTCAATCCTTCTATTAACTTCACCGGACTTTGATGTTCATCATATCTTAATACATAGGAATTCATATGAAGAAGATTTTTCCATATGATGCGGCGGATGTCATGAATGAAATCTTTTTCCATCCATTATGGAATGTTGTATTGAGAGGTTTCGAAAGGCCAGAACATGACTGGTATTTCACCATTAGCAAATTGTTTTCTCATATTCAACATATCCTCCTCATATTATTCAAGATGTTTCTCATCTTGGTCCGACCAGAGTGGACACTTCTAAATTGTTTTATCATAAAAAATAGGACCAGTTGTTGGATTAGTTTTTTTCCTATTATATATTAGAAGAAAAATGACCCAATGGGGGTTAGGAGAATGACTATTTTCTTGAGATGAATTCTAGTTTAGAAATTATTTCACCTGTTAGCAACAAGACATTAGACATGACTGTACTTATGTTAGAATTTTCCTTAAGATTAGAGGTCATTATCATCCCATCATTTTAAATTAGATAATTTCCTTGAAAATGTGAAACACTACTATGAATATAACTTTTTTAGTGAATTCCATCATGGGGAGGATCGCCATGGTGTATTATAGAAAGGGATAAATTCAATTTCTCCTTGTTATTATTTCCACACTAAGGGTTGTTGTGACACTCATCCAGAGATAGGTTCTCTAGATTGACTAATGTTTCATGAAGCAAGCCTTTGTGATGATGTTTCCAATGGAGAACTTCATAATTACTAACATTACTCCCATAATTTAGTAACGAGAGAGTTGGATCCTTTTTTGTAACATATAAATATTTGAGGGCTTCAATAACTCTAGATTTAAGGGGATCCAGATCACTAATTGTCTCTTTATTTTCCAACTATGTTTGGTGAGACTTCTTCTTAGATTATATTCTACACGTAATTCGGTTCACTTTATGGGAGAAGTGGTTTGAATTGGTTGGTGCATGTTCTTTCTTTGGAGTGGTAATCAGAATAGGCAGATTATCTCTAACTGGAAAGGGTGTATGTTCCCGATCTAGTTTTCTGCATGATACGAGGGAGTATGCCCCATAAACTTCCTCGACCTGAATAGAGATGTGTATCTACTCTGGGATGACATGCAGATGAGTTATTCTAGGTAAGGGGCCAGAATTTTGTGTCTGTCCCCTGGTACTGCTGAAGATACCATTATGATATTCTAGAAGGATTCCAGAATATGGGTAGGAATTTGTGTATTCTATTTCACCGTTTTTAAAATGTGTTTGGTGACTACAGTGGCTAGAACATGAATATACATCCATTCTGTATCTATATTAGGTGTATGTGCCTACTTCTATCCTCCCTTTCATGTTATTGGATACTAAATGTACCCATGTATGGGGTATAGAATTGAGTCTTTACCATATTTGTCATCAGAGATTTTTGATTGACTAATCCGAGTGCTGTCAAATGAGACTATTGGTAGGATTGATAGATATTGGTAGATGTATGTTCCTGTTGGTTGTTTTACACCAATATCATTCAATGGAATTCTTTCAATGTTGACAGACGAGACTACTGACATGATTGGTGAGTTAAGGCAGGTATATGTTCCTGCATACAGGTTTCCACTGTATTTGATTGGAGGGATTCCTTGAATATAGCAAGATAAGTCTGGTGACCGGGTCATAATTTTTAATTATATGTATTTTCATGCTCACAGTACTCCACTAGGTTTAAATGGAATGATTGGTTGGGAACTTCTATATGAGTCTTCTGGCTGGAGAAATCAGGGCGGACTGGTGTATGTTCATTTTCATCATTTTCCACCAAGTTAGGTTGATGGACTTCTATGGAGGGGGAAAAGGTAATAACCAGCTACCTATTTTTTAGATACTGTCCCCGACGGTTCATCTTGCGTGCCCATTTGTGATGGACCTGGGCCAATCAAATGAAGAAAAACACCCCATCATGTTGGGGGTTCACTGACCTGATTCTATTAGAGGATATTGTTGGTGGAAGACCTCAGGAAGGACCCCTGTGTCTAGGATTTGAGTCCATGAGTGAACTCTTTATCAACCTCTCTATAGTATGTGAGTTACTGGTTATTGCGTTCTAGGGATAAGTACTCGAAACAGTTGAATACAGTGGTTGCCACCATCTTCTTCTTGACCATTGGTCATCACTAACCGGACGATCAAAGGTTGTTGTTAACATGGAGAGTCTTTCAGGAAGCCTACATTTTCTGAATAGTACCACGTTGAAGGTATTCCAGTACCACTACATTTGAGACCTAGCATTGAGGATGCAGAGTTGGTGATAACGTCCTTCTAGTGGATGGGGATCCATCTTGAGCAGCGACCAGGGTATTCATGGGTGCTAACATGAAGGAATCCATTTGGAGTTGAAGGATTTCTTAGAAAACATGAAAAAAATTCAAACAATGATTTCCATTAAAGCAACATCTTTTTATATGGAAACATGTGTGATTTGTTACTTTGTCTAACCTTCCTTTATCAATTGAGAGGTGCCGAATAAATGGGTAATACTATCATCTTGGTTAAGTATTCACATTGGGTTCACCATTTTTTGTTTCATCAAACTCGTTACATGTTTTCTTGTTCGGAATCACAGAACCTGGGAAGTTTCCATTGGATTTATTTATGTAATCAAAAACATCTAATGGATCTTTACCCCAAGGTACCTAATTTCCAAAGGCAAGCATTTTTTAGGTTTAGACCTACGATACTTAAGAATATTCATTGGTTGAAAGGATGGGAGGTTGGAATCATCACACCCATTTGGGAGGGATTACATTCTACTCCAGGACTCTCTTAAAGATTTAATATATTTTATTGAATCCTTATTAATTTACCAAGCATCACATAAGTTTCCCTTGAAATTTTCAATCAATTATTATTAGAAATTGTAAAATTTAGAATCATCTGTATGTTTTTGAGGTTCTTCATTAACAGAGATATCTATATGTATTAGAGGTTATCCATCATTGATATACACTAATATACTATTTAGAGATTCTTTTATCCTTTATTGTGATAATACTGATTCTTATGCCACTCAGTTGGGCACTTTGAAATTTATTGTCATCCAGGAAAATGAAAGTCTGTTTAGATGTTGGGATCTTACCTATAAAAGGCTACATATATACCCTTGTGAAAGGAATCAGAACCCTCGTAGTTCAGTTCAACTTAATGGGACACATCATAAATTTCAAGGTTGTGTGATAAGGACCTAACTGTACATTTTAATGTCATGTGGTAAGTATATCTATGTATAATGTTCTTTGAAAAATCATGATATGGGACTTCTAGCTAAGCAACACAAGGAACCTGGAAAAGATATCATTTTTCTAGTTGGATTAGACCCTAATGAGAATGTGGCCCAAAAAGTAAACAGTTGAATTATATTTTTGGGTTGGAACCTCAGGGAGGCCTCCTACAAATCTCATTTGGATGAGAATCAAAGACCACATAGTTCAAGAAGTCTCAAAGGGGTGTATAATCCTTTGGGAGAAATAGGTCGGGGCTTACTCCAAAATAAGATTCCCTATTGATATAGGGGGATTAATTTGGGGATTAATACTAAAGAGCATGCCCACTTATGGATGAAATGAGATGGAGCTATAGCCATAGGAAGTCTTCTTACGTATCCCAGTTTTTATGGGAATCAAAGTTCTCATTGCTCATTCAATGATGTATTTGTGAAAATGTTGTGATCATCACAAATATATAAGACCACATGATTCATTCTCGGTGTGAGAGACAAGTGGATGTAAAAGATTCAAAAAAGGCACACACACTTTTCCTCCTCTTCCGGTGGAAGAGGATGAGCCTACTACGGTGACGATGGACGAGTTTGAGGCAACGAACCTTCCCCATATTCAATTTACATTAGAATATGGCCAATTTAAAGAAGGATTGAAGGTGATGGAAGTTAATAGAAGAAAGACTGAAACCTCCAACATGAAATGTTAGGGGACTACTCCAGGATGGTTTCCCCAAAATGGTTCCTAGTATGGGAGGGATAATTCTCTTTTGTTCAAAAGGAAAAGTCGGTGTGAAATATACCTTTCCTACCAAGGACCTGGGGCTCTAGGTTTTTTGAGATGATAAGGGATAGGCAAGGCCCAAAACCTAATCCTCTAAACTGGGCACTCCCCAACACTGCTCATGAGAGAATGGTCTATGTGATTGCAGATTTTGAAATCGACATAAAATCCATAAATCTTAACCCCATTGAATAGAAAATGAAATAAACTTCTCACTATGGATATACAAACCCAAATAAAAGACACACTAATGTTTCCCTCCTAAAGGTTTGATAATTCATGAGGTTTTGGTGGAGGTTTCAACATAATCAATTTCAGAAAAGGGATCCAATGAAGAGGATGTCTTTCCATGAATGACTTCAATGGAGGATAAATTAAAGGCTCATATAGGCTAAATGGATAAGGTGAATCAAAGAAGGAAGCCTGAGTCGATATCTGGTGCATAGGTATATGTGCGCAGGTAGGCTTGGGTGACCTGATGATTACTTAAGAGATGAAAAACCTGAATTTAGAACTTGGGTGAGACTTGAATCAAGCCTTAAAGAGTATTGACATGTATTCTAAGAAGTGGGGCACTCAATGTTCTTTGAGAGGAATGGGTGGTGCACATTTGTTTCTGATTTATGGATTTTGGATTCTTCAGGTGCACAAGTGTTATGGATATCAAACAATAAAGGGACTTAGGTAATATAATCCTCATTTAATTCCTCCACTCTAGGTGCTAAAGAACTACCATGAGGGTTTCAGAAGTCATGGTTGAAGCATTAGGATGATCATAGAAGCAATTGTGCTTCATGGAAATTCTTTTGTCTAAATGGAGACCCAATGGGTCTATTTACATGAAACAATAGGTCCCTAGGAAAAAGAGACTTGAGGTGCAAGTGTGACGCACAGGTGTTTGGAGTGCAAGTTGGTGGTGTGAAAGTGTTTTCCCCACAATATGCTATGCACAAGCTCTCCATGTAAGTTAATGAGTGCAATCTATCCATGCAAGATGATTTGTGCATGATGATGCACGCAATCTTTCCATGAAAGAAGGTGCACACAAGCTATTCGTGCATGCTGATGCACACTATATTTCCACTCAAGCTATTTCATTAAAGATGCATGGACTTCTTCTGAATTTTTTAGTTCTTAAAATTATGTTCCCAAGGAGACTATTTAAAAATAAACATGGAACCCCGGGTTAAGTTTAATTGGCACACAAGTGTGGCATACAAGCTGATGAAAATCATTATCATTAAAGGCTCATCAGGCTCACCATTTTTTGTTTCATCACCCTCAGAATATGTTTTATTATAATTAATGACTACTTCTTAGTGTTTTCTAGTAGTTTTTTAATGGAAACAGAAACATCCAATGTTTCTTTATCCAAAGAGACACGATTTCTAAAAGCAGGTGTTCATTAGGTTTTCACCTAAGATACTTAAGAACTTGCATTGGTCAAGAGGATTGGAGTTCAGAATCATTACACCATTTTGGGGGGAATTATTTCCCATTTTGGGAATATCTTATAGATTTAATATATGTTAATGAATCATTATTAATTTACTGAGTATAACACAAGTTTCGCTTGAAATTTGCAATCAATTATTATTAGCATGTGTGAAATTTAGAATCATTCGTATCTATTGGAGGTTCTTCATTAATGGAGATATCTGTATGTATTCGAGGTTCTCCATCAATGACATGATCTCATACACTATTTAGAAACTATTTTATCCATTTTTACGATAATACTGATTATTAAGACACTTAGTGGGGCACTCTAAAATTTATTATCATCTTGGAAGACGAAGGGTTATTTTGATGTTGGGACCATACACATAAATAGGCTACCAATTTATCCTTGTAGAAGGAATCAGAACCCTCATAGTTCAATTCCACATAATGTAACACATCATACCTTTTATGGTCTTGTGATAAGGACCTAACAAAAAAATTTAATGTCATGTGGTAATGGCATCTAAGTGGAAGGTGCTTAGACAAAACATGGGGTTGGAATTATGCCTAAGAATCCCATGTAGCCTTGAAAATATATGAGTTTCCATGTTGGATTAGACCCTGCTGGGAATGTGGCCGAGAAAGTATGGTTTGATTTAGAATGTTGGGTTTGATCCTTAGAGAAGCTTCCAACGTATCTCATTTGGATGATAATCAAAGCCCACATAGTTCAGGGAGTCTCTTAGGAGTGTACGATACTTTTAGATAAATAAGTTGGGGATTACTCTAAAATAGGATGCCTTGGTGATTGGGGGTCTAATTTGGGGCTTAATCCTAAGGAGGATTCCCATTTACGGATGAAAGGAGATGGAGCTCGGGCCCTAGGAAGGCTTCCTATATATCCTACTTTTGATGAGAATCAGAGTTCTTGTAGTTTATTCAATGAGGTATTTGTGAAAACGTTGTGATCACCACAAATCTCTAAGCCCACATAAGTCATGAACATTGTGAGAAAGAATATAATGTAAATTATTAAATAAAGGCACACACACTTTTCCTGCTCCTATAGTGGAAGAGAATGGCCCTACGTCTGCGATGGTGGAGGATATCAAGGAAACGGACCTTCACCCTCTTCAATTTACATTTAATGAGGGAACAATGTAAGAAATGAGTGAAGGTGAATGGAGTAGAGAGGAGTGAGACTGAAACCTCATACATGAAATGTTAGGGGCTTAAACTAGGATGGTTTCCCTAAAAATGGTCCTAGTAGGGGAGGGAGACATCTCCTTTTTTTAGAAGGAAAATATGCTATGAACCATACCTTTCCAAACAAGGACCCAAGGCTCTAGGTTTTAGAGATTATAAGGTTCAGACATGGACCATACCCTAATACTCCAATCTGGGAACACCCTAACACTATTATTGGGAGACATGTCCATGTGAATGTGGATATACAAACCCATAGACAATCCATGAATCCTAACACGATTACAAAACAAATGTGGGAAACCTATGACAGGGGATATACAAACCCAAATAAGAGACACAAAAATGTTTCCTTCCAAAAGTTTTGATATGTCCAGAGGTTTTGGTGGAGGTTTAAACATAATTCATTTTAGACAAGGGATCCAATGAAGAAGAATAATTTACATGAATGAATTCAAAAAAAGGATTAATGTATGTCCTATATAGGATGAAGGGATAAGGTGAATCAATAAAGGGAACCATAGTAGGTATATATCATAAAGGTATAGGCATGTGGGATGTCTTGGTAAACCTGAAGATTATGTAAGTAAAAAAACATGGATGTTAGAACTTAGGTGGGACTAGACTCACGTCTTCAAGAGTATTTCCAAGTATTCCCAAAAGTGGGGCACTCATGCTCCTTTGAAAGGAATGGGTGATGCACAAGTGTTTTTATTTAAAGAGGTTGGGAACTTCAGGCGCACAATTATTGTGGATTTAAAACACTGAAGGTAATTAAGTCCTATTATCCTTATTTAATTTCTCCACTCTAGGTGTTAAAGAACTACCATGAATGTTTCTGAAGACCTGGGTGAAGCACTAGGGTGATCAGAGAAGCAATTGGGCTTTAGAGAAATTCGTTCATCTAAATGAATACCCCATGGGTCTATTTATAGAAAAAAATAGGACCATGAAAAAGGATACTAGGAGTGAAAGTGTGGTGCAAAAGTGGGTGGCACACAAGTGTTATCCGCCCAAGTTGTCCACACAAGCTGATGTGCGAGATCAATCTTTACAAGATGATGCATATAAGATGTCGGCACAAGAAAATGCATGCAAGATGATGCATGCAAGATATCCACACAAGATGATGTTCCCAATATTTCTACAAAATAAATCTGTGCAAGATGATGTGTGCAAGCTATCCCCACAAGTTGATGTGTGCAAGGTAATGTACACAAGCTTTCCACACAAGCTAATGCATGCATGTTGTCCACGCAAGTTGATGCGTGCAAGATGATGCATGCAAGTTATAGTGACTTCTTCTGAATTTATTTGGTTTTAAAATTTGATTCCCAAGGGGCCTATTTATTGGAAAATATATAACCTTGTGTGAAGGGGATATGTCACACAAGTGTGGTCCACCAGTTAATGAAAATCCCATTATAATATATTTCCAACTTCTAAGAGCCATAAATTTTGATCCGTGAGTCCATCTGGGCTTCGTAACTATTCAAAGAGAAGATCTTTAATATATATACTAATATTGACATAATTACTAAATCAAATTTTCTTTGAATAAAAACATAAATCTCATTTTTATACATTGACACCTTTTTTTCGATCATGGAAATCCATGGCCTACATTTGAGGGGGTTTCTTTCCAACTTAACCCTCATTGTGAAGTAGTATCATGGAAAAGAGAAATGAAACCATGAAATTTGTGAAAATTTCATGAAAAACATTCTTCGGTTTCAACAATATTCCTCCCAAGGTTTCCTAAGGTCTATTGAAGCTCTCCCAAGCATTTGGTGTTACACTTGTAAGGTAATGGTCTTTCCTCTCCACCTTTAAATTCAAGAAACTTATTTGAAATTATTCATTTTAATTTCAATTGGTCATATTTTCATTAATTTATAAAAATTCCCTTACTATCAAATTGATTTTATTTTAATTAGATATAATTTATCCTCTCCCATTTTAACCTTACATAAGTCGTTACTATATCGATATTTAGTAAAGGATATCCCTACCCTATTTTTATTCAATAACCTATATTATGTTATGCCTATTAATTTAAAAATTTCAGGTTGTAATATGTTATTTTATATCTTCCTTTTTTCCATTTTATAACTAAATTATGAGAGACCCCTTTCACTCTCATTAAGAGCTCCCATGAACCTTTATGTACACCTGTTTCTATACCGTAATTTGGCAAGGGATCTTCACCTTCTATTCATAATTCATGTTTATTTATTTTGTTATGACTTATATTTCCAATTACTATTATTTTGATATGTCTTTATTTGTCCATATTAATGACCACTAAATTTTCAAATGATTATATACCCCATTCCCTCTCATAAAAACATTTTATGAATTTTAAGTGATGCCTTTATTCTTCTGAAATTTCACCGCAATTTTTGATGCACAAACAATGTTTTAGGGAATACCATACACATTTTCCATAAAGGTTGTTCAAATAATACACATATATTTATTTGAATTGGGAATTACATTTATTTATCCCACACTCCTGGATAATGTAATAAGATATGACTACGAATGAATCCATGTTGTATGATATCTATGGCTAACTTAAGCAAGAGAATGAAATGAAATTTATGGGTGCACCCAAAATTATATAGCACTCTAATGAATTGGGTAATGTTTAGTATCATGAGACACAATTTTGGGACATGGAGTAAACCTAATTCCTTTATGGTAATTTTTCTATCAGAATGTCTGTGCAGTTGTCCTTGACCCATGTTTATGATTTATGGTTTTATGTTGTTTCCAAATTTCCCAATATGCCTTTATGATTATGATGTTATGTTATGTATCATTATCCATGTTCATGTTTCTTTCTCCTATTATGATACCTTGAAATGTTTACTGTCTAAAATGTATTTATTTCTTCATGTTATTACATGTTTATTTCCCTTAATAGGCTTTATAGCTCACCTATTTCTTATTCCTTTCCCTAGGCTATCACATGTAGTTTTATGTGTGAGCATATTAAGAAAGTTTTCAATAAGGATTATGTTTTTATTTTTGTAAATTGTCATTTAATGTACATAATTATGAAATAAAATATTATTATAGATCATACAAATTTTAATATGAGTAATATTATTTAATAAATCATGAATTAATTTGTAATAAAGAGAAGGGTTGTTATATACACCACCCTTGAATTTATCATGAACTTTATCATCTTTCCCTACACAACAATAATGCTTCCACACAACCAATGTGAAGTGATATAGAATCAAATAATTCTTGACATTGAAATTTCTTCAACCATATTCCTATAAAATAGCTCAATATAGGTTTTAAGGTTCAGTATGTATACCTATAATCATATGAATAGTCACATGCCATTCATGTATTTCTGATCTTTCACCTAATCATTCATCACCTTATCTAGATAAAAAGAAACATGATCTATATAATGGTTAGTGTACATTTAAAATGATAAAAATACATACTTAAAAGAGAGTAATTATGTTTAATTCACCACCATTAGTGATTTTGGGGTGAATTGTTGAAGGAAAATAGCCTCGAATCCCTTCCACTCCAAGAACACATTCTGGTTTTAATGAACTATGGAGTCTCACCATTTATTTTTGAAACATACAAGATGTATTGTTATGAATTTAACCTTTACTTACATAGGTGTATCTATGAATTTTAACACCTTAAAAACCTGTTCTAGATATTTATCCACCTCTTAGGTTTCATTCATACCCATAATGTACCAGAGCTTCTCACATAAGAACTATCGAGCTCAATACCTATCTCCCCCAGATCACGATTTCACCTCAATAGATTGGTTATAAGTCCATGTTAAATATTGATCTATGACATTAAATTACAATATTATATCCTCTAAAAAATTATTATCTAGAGGTGGGTTCCCTTGAGGATCATCTACCTCTACAATCTCCTGAAGAACTCGTGGTAATCATATTAGAAGAATTTTTATACACACCAAAATTCAAAATAAAAATTAAACAATGAAAAGAAAATATTATTTTTAAACCGGTTGTCTAAAATAGAAATTGAGATTAAGGTAAAACCCCACACATGAGACACACATTCCAATATCTAGTGGTGAATTAAGGTTAATCACAATATGACCTATCCAGATACTCACCACAACATACCCTTCGAGTCATGACAATCCTATCTAATATCTACCATCTTCTCGATACTAATTAAAACATTTCATTGATTCCAAATTATCATGTAATATCCTAAAAAAAATATTTCTACGCTCTGAACCATATCATGAAAATACCCAAAGGGAAGTATCGATCCCCACTGGCCGACATCTATCACTCGTGCATTGAATAAAAAGAAGATGGAATGGTTTTTTCTAACCTAAAATTGTATAAATGGTATGGGTATAGTAATATAACCAAAAACTAAGTATTACATACACAAAAAGTACAAAACAATATCTATAAAACCAAAATTATTAAGATAAAACTAGGGTACATGTCCAAAAAACAACTAAAAATAAAATAGACACAAAACTATTGACTACTAGTCTATGTGATATGTAGGAATTAGTCCACAATATCACCACTGGATCCCCATGACTAGTTGAAATAAACCAAGTCACCTCACTTTGGTTCTTTTACTTACCATGCTTCTGATAAAATAAGTTCTACACACCTCGTGGGAGTTTTCAAGATGCAAGATAAATAAAATTATTAGGACCCCACATTAATGTTTCATAATAATTCTCGATACAATAATCCCAATATGCCCAGTTTTAAGGAAAACAAGAATTGATAATTAATTGAATAGTTTTATATGAAAACCATGGTAGAATGTTTCCCTTTTTATAATCTAATCAAAAAACATAGATATTAAATTTCAAAGAATAATTTAAAATTAACTGTTAAATTTATCAATGCATGCATCATTTCATTTCAATTAAAAAATAGTAAAAATCCAATGCACAATAGTAATAACCCCTAGAATGATAAAGTCGTGATATCTTGGTCACTAACACCTCTATAAACAACCAACAACAGGTGGAAAATCAAGTCCCTAGATTCTATTCCTCCATAAACTATGTATATATAAACACCCTAAAAGTGAATTCCCTATAATATCAATCAAATTCAAAGATCCAATATATACACTATCTAGGAGTGGAATAGCACCCTTTAATGTGAATCCCATTATAATTTCAATGGACAAGGCCCAATACTAAACCCTTCACCAAGGTAACCGTTGTTCCCATATATAGAATATATAAAATCAATTTCCAAATGTTTGTCAAATATAAAATTCATTTCAAATAAAACATTATTCATAAAAATCATTCATGAAAATCCTTTCATCAATAAATATGTTTTTTAAAAAATTACCATTTTTGAAAATGAGGAGAAAACCATATTTGATCAAAAACCAATTTTACACACATATCAACAAAAACATGAATCAATACAATTAATTTAGAAAACCATTTATAAAATCAATTTTCATGGTTAATAGAACATAGTCTGATACAGAAACACATAACTCAAACTCATTTTGCACAACAACCACAATCGGATCAACAAACATCAAAAGAAACTTGAATTCAATATCAATTAATGGAGTCCATAGGATGGATTATAAGGTCCTATAATTGAATTCCATAAGAAAAATGGTCATCTATGAAGGTAAGGGATCATATATCTTAGGTGAACATATAGTCCACACCCAACATAATGAGAATCATCCTCATTGAGAAAAAGAATAGGAAGAACATATGATTATGACCAAAACATTCTATAAAAAATTACCAAATGAGACAATATAAAGTGAAATGGTGACACCTAATCTCCCACAAGGACACTTGATTTGAAACCCTAGATCTGGAAATATGGTATGAGAATTTACTAGAGAATTAACTTAGTCAAAATTGAATTAAATATTCCCAATAAAGACCCAGAACGTTTCCATATCTGAACAGAATAGATTCCTCAAAATTTGTAGGCCATATCAGCTATTTGAAATTATAGATTATAAAACACAATAATGCAATGATTCTCACATAATCTAAGGTACCCTCCGTAATACCTCATCATGATACCTTACACGACCACTACAAATGGAATAACATGGAAAATCTAACTATTTTTACTTGGCCTAACTATCCCTATATTATGGTGTGTCCATGTAGACTATAGTAGTTATGGAAACCTATCTTGATCCACTCATGATTCCACACCTTACCATAGATTTGGCGAACTTTATCATGGTTAACATGGGATGGTATGGTAGGCCATGGTCTCAATGATGGTCACGGTGTTCCATGTGTTGCACCAAAATCTAATGAACCCTGTTTTTAGGCTCCTAAGCCACTAAATAACATTCCAATATAGGAAATAATCCACCATAAGGATATAAAATGAGTGTAAATCATGTCGATTTAATACACTCATTTCCATGAATTTGGATTAATAAATGTTTATTGTATAAGACTTTTACATTTACCATGAAATTATTATCCGTTTGAGAAGTTGTTGAGAAAACATGAATTATTCTCTATATAGAAACCATAAATGATTTCTAGAAAATGTATAATTCAAATATTCTTTGTTAAATTATTATATTCATGAAATTATTTTGTTATCTTGGTTTTTTATGATTAGGCTAATTTTGTAAACAATTATGTTTGTGAAAAAATAATATATTTAAATACAAAATAATGGGATTTGCAATGACTTAAATATGTTTTATTATCTATTTTCACAATTTGTGAGTTTTTGGGTAATAATTGTTTTTGTTATGGCTATTTTGAAACCATATACGCTTATACAATGGTAATGTGAGGAAACATGATATTGCGTGCTAAGGAAAGTTGTTGCTAAAAAGAGAAAAAAAATTATCAAGGAGAAGGGTTTAGAGTAAAATGTTTGAATGAGTGGTAACATGGATAACATAGAATAATGGTGTCTAGTGAATATATAAAAAAAACATAATTATTCTACTTTATACATTAAAAAAAAGTAATTTTTAAGAAGTGATAGGTTTTAATCATTTAACATAAAATAAATAATTTCTATTTTTTGGCATGGGAATAGAGTTTTATAAAAACAATTTGAGAAAAAAAATAATTATTCGAATTGATTTAAAATCAGGTTTATATTTTATGGATTTTTTAAGAAAATTCGATTTTTTAAAAAATATTTTTTATGTAACTATTATTTAATTGTGCTTCTAATAGAAATTATGATTAACCACTTATCCATGATAGGTTATCATCATTGTCAACCTCAGGATCATTCCATCTAATTTCATGATGTTACGTTGGAATTTTACATAGTGATGCTTCAGAATCCACATTGATTAAGAGGATCAGAGGTCAGGTTTATCACATTCTTTTGAGTGGAATTATCACCAACTCTCAGACACTCTTATATATTCATATCATTCTCATGAATCATTCCCAAATATCTGTTATAGACTAATTAACCCTATATCAATGATATGATCAAATATTTGTGTTTATGTGAATATTAAAACATATTAGAGTTTATCCATTTTTCTATTATTAATTAGTAATGTAGTGGGTTATAGTGAATGATGGGAACTCTGGAGTCTATGAACAAAAAAGGAGACATTATGAATTTTGGTGTTCATATAGTTCCCTTAAAAAAGTTATTTTTATGTATCCCTATGAGGGAATCAAATGTTTTTAGATTAGTTTCACTTAACAGGACACATCCTACCTTTTCAGGAGACGTGGTAAAGACCGATGTGGTTCCTTTTAAGTTCACGAAACTATTACTACTTATAATTATCTTAACATCTTGTAGAATAGATGATTAGTAGTGAGGTTCCTAACAATGGATTAAAAGGAAATTATTCATGAGCGAATCATTTGGGTTCTTATTATTTATTGGTAACCATATAAAAGAATGAATGATTGGGGATTACACTTACTCTGGGTCCCCTGTTATCTTCCTTGTGTTTGGATATGAGGGTATGTCAGGTTCCTAACATAATGGATCATCCTTGAATTATCACAAGAGGAATCCTTGGATCGTAACAGGAGAGATATGATTCAAAAAATTCTCATTAACATAATGATATGCTATGATCAAAACATACGGGATCCTAAAATCATCATAATCTAATGGAGGTTTAGGTAATCCTATTCCCAACACATGGATGTCCTATGATCATCACAAAAGAAGTATATGACACTGGTTGAGGAATAAATTCAGTAATCCAATTATATTTTGTGGAATACAAGAAGAGTATCTCGACTCAAGATATTTTGGGAACCAATAGGCAAATCCCAACTAAATTTGTATATGAGGGAACCAAGAGGTTCATATAAACTCAATGTAAAAATGTGTTATATTATTTTTCTCACATAAGAGTAAATATATGGTTTTTGGACATCGATATTGAACCTGATAGAGTTATCCTATATATCTTGGAAAATTGGAACCAAATCCCACATAGTTCATGTTACAGATCTTAAGGTCACATGTCTTGTCTGATACATGCAGATTAACATCACACAATAATGATAAATGCTATGTAATTTAAGGTCATGTGGGTAGGAATAATGTTAAATGAACTTAACTAGTTGTTTATTAGTTATATTAGTGAAATGATCAATGAAAACCACTAAGCTCACATGAGTTATGATCAATGTGATAAACAATATTTGATAGAAGATATTATATATTGCATGAGAGAACATAATAACGTATTGATTGTGGAGTATGAATTAAGATTACCCTTCCATTAAACCTATATTATGGTACCGAAATAAGAGATTAAATGGATTGGTATTACTCTTAGATGGAGGCCCAGATGAGATGCCCCTACTGTAATAGTGGAAAAAACGTGACATTGAGTAGGGACTATGAATTGAGGATTCCCTTTTAGTTTATCTTTTCTGTTGGTAACTATACACGTGAAGAGATGGATGGGGATCACACCTAGTAGTATTACTTATTGAAGAACTTAGTAAAAAAATTAGAAACAATAGGTTATTAAGTAGAGCTTTAACATTGGTTCAACAATGTGATACCTTACCTAGTAAGGGATTCAAGAGAATATATTTTTTGGGGATTAAAAATAGGAAGCTTCACATATATGGAATGTATAACTCATTAGTGGATGTAAAATTGTTTGTGCATCGATGATTAATTCAAAAGGACAATCTCATATCAAGGTGATGATAGAACAGAGAGGAGTACCTCAACATAAGATATTTTTGGAATACTTGAGGAGTATTTTTATGATGGTGTTATCCAAGATAATGTTTGGGGTCACAATTATTAAAAAATAATATATTTACAACCTAACACAAAAATTTCATTATTTGAATCAATATTTTTCATGAGGGTAATTAATGGAAGCCAAAGTATGGGGGTAATGTCTTGAAACTAGTGTCCTTTACTGATATCTATGGGGGGAATCCTTCAAGTTATAAAGCGATGAAAGTCATGCATATTAGGATTCATGAAGGTATGTCTACATAAGGTTGGATTCATAGGCATAAAATCATATGGAATATTTGTGGTCACAAATCATTTTATGTAGGGTTATCTACACATAGTGTCTTATGAAGGGGGTTAATATTGTGCATCTACATAGCATGTCCACATGAATGGTTCAATAAGGGTTTCCACATAGGTCATCCATGAAGAAGCCTTCGAGAAATTATCTTTTCAGGCATGTTAAATTAAGGGACTTAATAGGTGTTCTTAATGAAGAACATTTGAGGTGACGACTTTACAAATGGCTATCATGAAATCATATGTTAAATGAAACTGACAAGAATGAACTAATTTAGTAACCCATGTTCAATGAAACGATATCTAAAAACCTATATAGATGGGTTTATATATATATATATATCAATAGTATATTATTTGAAATTGTATTAATAATTTATGATACGGAATAATTATTTGTAAAATAGTTTCCTATTTCAGATGGCACATAATCTCTATATGTTGATGTGTTAAATCACATGAGGGGATTATTTTGATTAACAAAATTACTTATCACAAATAGTAATTTGGAAAATATTTCATATTCCATGATATGTAATGAGGTTTGATATTTATTTTGAGTATAATAAGATAGGAAACATATCCAACTAGACTCAAAGAATTCCATAAACATGTAGTTAAAACTATAAAAGGCACTTGAGAATGTATAATGTATGATTAGATGGTAACTATAGAAGTGGGAATTACATTTTTTAAGGGTATACTAAATTATTCTTCTTTTTGTTCATTTTTTATAGATTCATAGTAAAGGTAATATGATAAAAATACTTATTATAGATACTAGTTTCCATATATATAGACTGAGTACGTCCTAGATTCTAATGTAGATTATGAATTACTTTAATAATGATTTTTTTTCTATATTATAGAGTTATACCAATATTATAATGTTTTTTCATATTATTATAAATATTTGACAATGTTATTATCCTATATTTTAGGTTCTTACAAAGGTCAAAATGTTTCAAGTGGTGATATCACCAATTGCAAAATTTTCTCACAGGGGGTGGTGTCATAGTTATGAAACAACCACTAGAATGTGTAAAAATCATAAAATAAAATATATATTCTTAGAATCTTGTTAATTATGTGAGATATAATCTACGAGATAATAGTTATAAATATTGTATGTTGAAGTCTGTTTGATCTGTTTCGCTATAAAAAACTGACTTTGTACTTTCGATTACCAAAATATTCAGACACTTGAATATTAATAAATATCATATCTCACGATGAATGTTCTTATACATAACATAAATTTCATAATTATTTAGAGTATCTATCACATAATAAAGTCAATAATAGTTCCTCACAATAATGAGAACCTTGAGATACTATAACAACATTCTTTAACATAAGTCATATGTTCTAGATGACATCAATATGATGAGACAACAATGGTGTTTAGATTATCAAGTGGTGGCCACTTGCAATCAAATAAAGATTTTAATTAGGAATTCTCAAACTTTATAATCTTTAGTAGAAAAGGTTATTAGGGCAGAACTACGTTTTTTATTCCATGCGTCATATGTGCCATTGGTAATTCATATTATCATATATCTTTATTTATTATTAGGATTTATTTTATTATTAATATATATCCTGAACCATATAGTTTGATGTATTAATGAAAAGAATGATGACTTATTCTCACTGATAGGTATGTATTTTGGGGCATCATAAGTGATATGAGATTAATTTCATAAGTTAATAAATGTTTTTATTATTTTATGTCAAAAACGATGGTATCTATAGACATTTTATTGAAATGGAACTGCCTGATTAAATCCATAGACATGGTTATTCTTTAAAGATTTTATTTTAGGGATTTAAAGAAAATATAAATATAGCACATAGGTTGGTTACACAAGTATGCATCCTTCTTGATGAGATATCAAGACAGAGGGATCAAATTATGAAGTAAGTGGTCATATATGTGTTTTTCATTGTGATATTAATTTTCTCCTCTCTGGGTGAATGGATTTCTTTCTAGATACAAATTTTTGACTATATAAAATCCTAAAAAATACCAATTAAAAAATTTCAATAGGGTCAAACAATAAGTATATCTAGAATTTTATTTAAATTCTATTTCAATTTAGTAACCACAATAAATATTATCCCAGAAATTGCTATAATTATTAATCTAGTTGGGTTGAATGAAAAAACCTAACCACTTTTTAATCGATTTTAGAATTTGTGTGATTTGAAAATTAAATTAATATTATTTTCGAGCTAGTAGATATATAATAATGAGTTATCAATTGTTTATTAATTTTATGGTAAAAAATAAATAATTATTTATTAAAATATTTATTTATTTAGTATGACTAATATAAATAATAATTATTATCTCAAAAGTTTAATTAATATATTATTTACTTATTAATTGAAATAATAACATATTTATTTAAATTATGTTTTTATTCAATGTTGGGTAAATTTTGGGGATCATTGAAAGATTGAGTTATGTGTTAAATGGAAATGATTTTTAAATATCCACAAGTTATCACATGTTAGGGAATATATTAATAGTAAATAAATTTCTATTATATGGATCGAGGTTTACTTGGAATAACACATATGTAAAGGGATTTTTCATAACTTATAATTCTTTAATCCTATATGTATAACCTGATTTATATAATATTAATATAAAATAGATTTGTTATCAATAAATTACTTCTCATAAGATAACCCTACAAAGATTGGGGTAAAATACTAAAAATGATCTCAAGATTGAATTGAAACCGCTTACCCTCTCAATACCGAGTTAATGAGGAAAATAACTATTAATGACATAGAGAATTATTTTTTGATCAATAAAAAAAGACACAAGGAAAATGGGTCTTTTGTGCAAAAACTCGTAATCTGAACTATGATATTTTAAGATGAAAAATTAATGTGTGGATACCACTAGAGGAATTATAATTTGGATTCTTCACCATGATGATTATGATACAATGAAAACATAATTAACATTAAGTATTAAATCATAACTGTGATGAGAAAACTATTACATTAAATTAAATACAATTCAAATGTGGAGATATCCTCTCAATAAAGAATATGAGTATTTTTCATCATGTTTTCAGGATTTTATCTAATGAAATCAATGAGAAAAAAGTGTTAGGAATGGGAAAAAATGATTCCAAAATTCCATAAAATATTTATTTATAATAAGCTTATTATATCCATCCCTAAATATATTTTGATCCATAAAAATATGATACTTAATTATGTACTTCATAGAGAATAATTTATCCAACCAATGAATAATATGCTATGATAATGTAATTTTCCTTCTACATATCACTAATATTACCCCTCCACTCTGACCAACCTAATATATATAAAAGAATTATTTTTATTTATAATGAAATAAAAAGGATATCTATAACTTTAATAATTTATTGGATTCAGTTAATGTCACAAAACCTACTGATTATTTCATATCTAAATTCTATAGTAGTATTTATTTAGGAATTCAGTTATGACATCCATCTATCAAACCTGATAAACATGGAATGTTTTTATTAATCACTTTCTTATAGAATAAAAGAATTTGGTTTCGAAGAACTCTTCTTGGGCACACACTGTTAGCTTTACGATGCAAGAATTTGTTTCCATGCATTCCCACTTTCCAAAGGTGGGCGACTTTCATCACTTCTGCAGAGATGGATAATCCTTGATCAAAATGGGATGATGGGATGTTAGTATATCCTTATATGGATTCCCTCTCTTAATTCATCTCATATTCCATGTATTTATTATATATTAATACATTTTTCATGAAACTCATTCATGGTTCCATCTACTTTTGGATTCCAATTAATTAGACTTCTTTTATCAAGACATTTCAAAGGGGTCATGTCATGGAAGAAACCTTTGGTCAGGGAAGTAGTCATGTTGGGAATCAGTGGCATGTCTAGACATTGGAAATTTTTTCACCCATATTGTTCATTATAAGAGGTATTCTGAAGGGTGTGGAAACCCGAGGCATCCCACATCGATCACATGGTGTATTATTACAAAGGCATGTCTTATGAGGTTTTCCTTAGGTATCCCATGTTTACCATGAGATATACTGTGATTTTAATGTCTAGAAAAGATTTATGATTGGGAGTTTAATGTATTACATAGAGAAAATGGGTTTATCATAACACTTGTAAAGGTGGATCAGATTGGTATATCTCTAGGAGGGGTGAAAGTGGATCAGATAGGTACATTAATAGGAGGGAGCACATAGAAATTTTACCAGATGGATGGATCATAATTCCCCAATGAGGAAATATATAGGAGTGATATATCCCATAAAGTAGAGGTTTGACACCTTGAAAGGATACATACCTAGGAGGGAGGCACAAATACGAATGATTTAGGATGCCCAATGTGGGAGGATCTATGATGTCATATCCCATAAAGGGAAGGGTTCCCACCATGAAGGCTGATCTAGACACAATTTAGGGTGGGTTAAAGATGGTGGACCTTAATAAGGGGGAAACCATGGTTTACCGTTAAAGGGGATTAAACCTCATGGTAGATTCCTATATACCATATTTGGAAGACATGGATCAATATTCACATAGTTCACTAGATGGAGTGGGGTTAGTGCACTGAGACTACCCATATCAAGAGAATTTCTCTTGTTGGGATAATGTTGGGATTATGAATTGAAACTACCTAGGTGCTGCTTGGAGTAGCGATGGGGTGAATGGGGTTCACATTCTGCGATGGACTGTATGGATGGTGTGATCCCATCGAGATGTTGCAACTCGGGTAATAATCAAGATGGATGTGAATAAATTAGGAGAAATGGATGGGTTGTTATGGTTATTAGGACTGAACCTAAAAGAGGATTCCTACGTACTATAGTTGGTTGGGAATCAAAGTGTACGTAGTTCTGGTATCCCATGCATTTTAACATCATATAGTACATATGAGTGAAATAATGTGAATATTATGGTGTCAGGATTGAACCTTGGGGGAGGTTTCTTACATATCCCGGTTGGTTGGGAATTATAGAACACAAATTTTGGGTATCCCATAATGTCTAATTCCATATGGTAAGGATGAGAGTGAACCGATGTGAATATTAAGATGTTAGGATTGAACCTCTAGGAGATTTATTACATATCCCAGTAGGTTGGGAATAAAATTCAATGTAGTTTTGATGGAGGAATTAGGGAATACACTAGAAGAGGAGGCCCACGTGTGTGGTGTGGGGATTAAACGTTGATACTACCCAGGTGGACCTGAAGGAGATGTGACCTCCAAGTGGATCATGATCCTCCTGAGATATAGTGGCTCAAGGGAAAGACTAGGATGTGAATATATGATGGTGGATACTAAGATCCCAAATGTGAACCCCTAGGAGGAGGGCACCAAGGTTTACCAATGCTCTGGATTGAACCTTTTTGAGGATTCCTACTTATCCTATTTAAAATACATAGACCAAAACCCATGTAGCTCATTTTTTCAGGGATTATGCATGGTTAGAAGCCCGTGAAGGTGGAATCTGGGGCTTAATTTATGATATATTCCCATATGAATGTAGATATGAAAACCAATGAGGGTCGATCAGTTATGTGCACCCCTTGGAGGGGGAACCAATGTTTAACTTTGGTTGGGATTTAACCTCATGGAGGCATCCTACGTACATAGTTTAGAAAGGATCAATACCCCTATAGTTCTAAATGGTATGATGTGGGGTAACACCTGAAAAAATACCATAATAAGGGTGTTTTTGTCACTAATAACCTCTAATACCACATTATTCATGCCTAGAGTGAGAAACAAGAGTCAATAATAGACTTGATAGATGTGTCATGGATGGTGCACAAACTTGATATGGTATCAGTATTATGCATGGAAGTTGACCAAGTGCTTCTATGGAGTCCCAACAAAGAATGGGGATTTTGTGTGGTTCTTGTGTGATGTTAGGGATTGAAAATGATGAGTGAGTCTTAATCATGGAAGCAACCCATGTTATTCTATGGATTTGAAATGGATAGGCCATGTTTCATCCTAATTTCAGGTCATGAGGGAATCCTTTGTACATTGATTGAGGTAGGATTCAGTTAAACATCATGTGAATGGCTGAGGTGTGTGGGGAATATGCAATGCGATTCATGTTACAACTTCCTCTTGTCAGACTATGAGGTAATCTCAACATAATTACTGGTTGAGGGAAAACAGTTCAGGGATTTCACCATAAGTGGAGGCCCATAGTGGTTGGTTACTATTAATCTCATGATGAGGAATCTTATTCATGATGCATAAGGCATCATATTCTTGAATGATAGAGTATGATACAATTTAAATTCATGTAGTGAGGACTATTGGCATCTTATGATTGGTGAATAAGGAATTATATTCATTACTGATTGGGTATGTTACAGTTGGAAGTCATGTAGTGTGGATTAATAGGTAGAAGATACATAGAAATGTCTTATGTGAGACTTAAACAAGAGATTCCCTTTCTGGTTTCACTTGGAATATATGTCAAGTGATGGGGTTTGAGGATTTTCTTGAGGAATGTCTTGAATCATGGTTCTTAGGGAATCCAAGATGAGGATATCAACTCACTACATGGGAGAGGGACCAGGAGGAGTAGTTCTAATAAGGTGTTTCATGGAGTGTAGAGAAGTATCTCGAATCATGGTTTTCCTTGCATGGATGTTGGGGATGAAAAATGGAGTTGTAGAAAATGAGGTTGAGCTAGCCCAAAATATTCATGGTAAAACTCTTGATTTTTCATGGGAGTCAGTGTTGATAGTTAATGGACCAGCCCAAAGGGGTGGGACTATTTCCTAACACTGATCTCAAGAATGGGTGTGTGGTGCATCCAACTTGGTATGAAACAATGAGAAAAGGGTTATATGATTTGTGAAGGACATGAATTTGTGATGGAAAGGGGTTCATAGAGCATTGGGTCTCATGAAGTATGGGGCCTCATAAAGCTAGGGTCCCATGAAGGATTCCCTGATTCATAGTGGGAGTTCTTTAATAAGTATGAATGCTTCACGAAGCCTTAAGTTCTTCATAGGGACATCTCCCTTCATGAAGGGTGTATATATTCTCAAAGGTAATCTACATTTGTAATTTAGGCTCTCAATAACATAATAAATGAGGTTTTATAGGGCATGGGGGCTCTTTGGAAGAGGATCTTCATAGAGCACATGAGCTCCATGAATTTAGAGCATGAGGGTGTAACCCGATGGTGTCTCCTCCTTCTATATGAAGGCTTGAAGGGGTATTTATAGGAAAAGAGGATTGTGATTACATGAAGAAATATGTGAATTAAAAATGATCTCCCCAAAAAGGCGAGACACTTTTAATCTCATGAAGACATTTGTAAATTACCTTCATGATGGTCATGGGGCTCACCAGACTCGCGGATGCGCCTGTCAACTACCTTAGCGATGGTCATGGGGATCGAATGACTCTTGGAGGTGTCTATAAACATCATTTTTAGTTGTCCTAGGGATCATAAAACATGTAGGAGTACCATGAAATTCTGTCATGATTGCGGAGGGATCCCAAAAAATTGGAGCTTCGTGATTGGGCTCATCAAACCATTTTTCCATCCTAAATTTGAACAACCATAACTTCTAATCGGTAACTCTATTCTGCCTTAATGACTAGTGAAATAAAATCCTTTTAAATGAGATATTCTTATGGATCAATTATGGAAGCATTTGATGCATCTCATTCATGACGTTTCTAGTTCCAACAATATTCATTTTCAAAAAATATTATGTCTTATTTTTTTATGACAATAAAACTATATCTATCATGATATCTCTAACTCTAAAATTAACCAAACAAGTATTTATATATTTGGAACATATCCATTAATATGGTCCAATAAAACTTGTTTATGGGAAAATTCTTAGATATCCAGTGTATCTTGAGCACCGGCATAAAATAATTTTGTTTTCCCCATTATCACAGTTGGATATGTTATCCATTTTGAGGACTATACTACTTCTATAGACTATTTCATTTCTATATGTTGTATTATTTGTAAAATAAATCTTTTTACATTGGAAAAATTTAATGTGACTCAATTTTTATGTATTTATGATTTTTTTCCAATATTAGACATGAACAAATCATACGGACCTATATGAAAATACATGATAACTAGAATTTATCCTATACTATAACTCATATTATATACCGCTTGTTTCCCAGGATGGAAAATTATTTATGTGTGTATTTTTCTTTTTTTAATTCATATTTATTGAAAAATTATGTTTTAGTTTTAATGAATCATCAATGATATTACCATAATATTTTTGATATCATCTCATACTCTTTAATGTAATAAGTATTTTGTTTGAAAAGTTTTTCTACTTTTTTATTTGATCAATATTTCATTATCATGTAACCAATTTTATATTATTCATAAAATTTATTGTCCTTAAATATCTTATTATAATATGATTTTTTTCACTTTCAATTATTTATACATATATATCCACTGATTCTGTTATTAAAAGTGATGAAATATGTAACTCCAAAATTTTATTTTATGAAAAATTATCTACATATACATTTTGTATGTAATTATAGATGTTTTTTTCTTATTAAATTTCATAACTTAATGAATTTTTTTCTATTCAATTGGTAAAATATAATTTCATATATCTAAGTGTTTTAACTCAAGAGTGTAAATATGATTATGTATAAAACTTTTATAAACATTCATGATTTACATTAAAAAGAAAAAAAATTCTTTGATGGGTGTAATATTAATCATAAAAATTAGTATTATCATTTATTATGAAAATTGATTTTTTAATTTCTAATTTATATGAACCATTATTTAAATGCGACTTACAAAAAAACAATTATATTTATATAAGAAAAAATATTAGTTAAAAACATAAAATAATTTTTTATCTTCCTAATCATGTAACATAATTTATATTCTTGGTACTATTATTACTTTAGTAATCTAATAATAGAATCACCCCATTATGAATATTTTTATGTTATTTAACTATATGATATATAGAAATCATTTCTCGACTAGAAGCTAAAAGATACACATTCTCTCAATTTGTTTTGAAATCTTCAGGGTTCCTATATTTATATCAAATATATCTATAAGTAGAATTTAATAACAACTATATAGAAATTTAAAATTCTATTCAGTAGAAAATATACAGGAATAATCCCATTGTTTATTTTAAACTTGATCATTTTTCCTATTCTATTTAACTTTCATATAAAATTTAGAGCAAAAACCTCCTCTTAATTTATCCCCATATGAGTCATTTTTTTATTTTATGGGCATTACATATGAACCATTGAATCTAATCATACTTTATATTTATTTTCCTTTCAATTATTCATATTTACTATAATTGCTATCTATTTTACTTTATAAATGTATTTTTCAACATAGTGAATCATATATAATAGGTCCAAGAGTGATGTTTATATAAAATTCATGTTTATTTTATAATTAATGCTAGATAACCTAAGTGTAAGGTAATAATATATAAGGTTTATGTATAGATCATTATCCATATTATATCTGTTTTCATAATGTTTATCAGTTCGCCCAATCCACATGAGCACATGGGGACTAAAATTTTATAATTATTACAGCTTTTGTGTAAACCGGGCATTGAAAATTTTACACCGTTATTGTTTTTATTTATTTAATAATAATCATAGTTTTAGAAACATGGTAGTAATACTATAATTGAAACACACTTGACACCAATGATAGAATGATATATTTGACATTCACTGAATCATCCATGTGTTTCTTATAGTTTTCCTTATTTTATTTATATATCCCTTAAGTAGGGTCAATTAGTTTCGGGAATTCCATCAAATAATATATCTTATATTTTATGGATTAATATGTGGTAAAACTTATATGACTCTAGTAAATTGGAAAAGTTGATATCATTTTCATTATCCTAAATGGATCACAGTGATTACATAGTTTTGGTGATAATTTCTAAATACAATAAAATATAAAAAAATATTAGTATATTATGTAAATTAAATATTAATGAAAATATTGATTGAGAAATCATTTAAATCTCACAATTTTTTCAAATCCCAAAAACCTCTCAATTAGATTCCTAATATGAAGTCATTAAGATATTATTTATGGGTATATATCCATATTTCCATTATCATAGAACATACTCTATCCATTTAATACTAATCAATGAAATTTAGTTATCATATAATATTAAAAAAATTTAGTAACCCTATAATCCTTGATCTGTGGAGTGGAATCCCAAATTCATAAATCTTATACTTGAAATTACACAATGGTTACCTCTAAATTTCTCCATTTTGACTATATCCATTTCTCTTGAATTTAATTTTTTATGTCAACTTAACAGTTAGACTTAGAACTCCCTAAAAACTAGTTTATTCAACAACTATATCCTAAAAATAATGAAAAATTATGTTTTCATTTTAAATTTAATTTTAAAAGGATGGTTGTTATATAATTTTATATTAAATGGATTTTCTTTGATATACGAAAACTAGTTTTTCCAAATCTTACATGAAAAATGTTCGATGTTATCATTTATTTTAAAAAATATCCATATATAATAAAATAGTTTTAAATTAAATTCAATTTTTATTATGTAATTCTTGTAATTTTTTTAATCTATGTCATTACATATATAACATTAACCATGTTTTGAAAAAAAACTAGGAAATTATTATGATCATTTAATCCAATGGTTGGTTTATCAAGTGGTGGAAAAGAACCTAGTATGTATAGAAGTACCTCATTGATCTTGCATTTAATTGACATGAAAGATCCCCCATTATCTCATAATTATCTTTTATTTAGTCTTCCATAGGATTTTCACATGAACCACCTCGTTATGGGTGAACCTCTTATAAACATGTTACTCTCATGAAATCAAGGAGGGAAATGGGGTAGGATTTATATATGATCAATATTATACAAGTAAAACCATATACCATAAATGAGTGTTGGGTCACTTGTGAAAGATAATTATTTAATCTAGTAGTTATTATTAAAGTAAATCATGAAATGTTTGATTTAAGGATAATGATATTTAAAAAAATGAAACAATACACACACCCTAGGGAAGTAAGCACAAATATCCCCCCTACAAGGGTTGATAGACACTATAGAAAACCAATTAATATTTTAATATTTTAATTCCTACAATTTGATGGCTTAAAGGCTATAACATCCTAGTCCAATGGCCATATACATATGTTTTTTTATTGTACCAGTGCGTACCTAATCTTGGATCCCTAGACACATCCTCACTAACACCACCACGTACATCCTTATCCATAAAATGATTGAAAATTCCCATTAAGGGGAGATACCATGGTTTAAACACTAATAATATGCAGAATTATAGGGTGACCTTACAACATAGGAAATACCAGAACTGAAAATAAACTATTCAATAATAATAATTAATTTAATAAGTAAAACTATAAATATATCAGTTGACATAAATACCATGATTATCGACCATGAATTGAAAAACAATTTTGAAAGATATATTTCACATATCATTCTTAAATAAAAATAAAATAACTTTTTTAAATAATATTTACTCATCTACTTATCCCTTAAAATTTCATATTAAAATTATAAAACAAATTTAATTTTTTTTATTTTAAAAATATTTCTTAAATTAATTTTTTTTATGATTGGTTGGTAAATACTCAATTATTTTTGTCTGTATCTTATCTAGTAATATCCTAATAAAAAATTTACACCACTCTCTTTCAATGATTGATATTTCCAATAAATTTAGATTTTAAATATCCAGTTTCCCCATTTCTGTAAAAATAGATTTTAATATATAAACTTCATTCATCCCATGATATATTTGTTTATTTAATTTGGTTTTTCAAAAAATATTCACATATTCTTAGTGAAACAAATTTTTATTTGAGGGAAGTATTTATTTTTATATCTGATTTTCCTATTTTTATGAATCAAAAAAGGTTTGTGGTCAGGATTGATTATTATAAATAGAATGATAATGGTGGATATTGTTTTACTAACTACAATAAAAATATTCAATAAATTAAATAATCCTGCTCAAATACCCCATGTAGGATCCGATAATAATGTAAGCAGATAATTTTGGTTATAGATTTAAAAATTAATTTAAAAATTAGCATTTAAATAATAAACACGATCTATTATTTTTTAATAAAATATTTTTAAAAAAAATTGATTCATATAATTTACATTTTATTTAATTCTTGATCGATGTTATATTTACTATTTCTCAAGGATCCATACTTGAATCCATATGTTGATATTAACACATGCTTCATAATGATTGGGATACAAAATGTTATTCTATTGAGTGTAAGAATAAAGACTTAAAATCAGTCCAATGTACTTATGTTAACAAAAAATGAATGAAGTTTTTACCCATCATGATAATTATCTGAATTAAGTGAAGCGAGTCTTTTAATTTCATTTAAAAAATAGTTTTGTGCAAGAATATCTAATTTTAAACCCATAAATTTAAAAAATATCTAGTGTTTAGAAGGATATTATAAAAAGGTCTTAACCATTTTTCCCACTCTAATAGAAAAACCTATGTCATTATCATTTACCTAATTTATCATTAATTATTAACTCATATTATTTAAAAAATAAATAAATTACATAAATGTTAATTATTTTTAAGTTAATATATAATTTCATAGATAAATAATTAATTAAGTGATATAATTAATGATATCCAGTATACTAATTATTATATTTATATAATTTATTTGTCATGAAATATTACAATTTTATAAGATCTATCCCAATAAATATATATTCACCATTTACTTTTCATAAATGAAATAAAATTATTTATAATTGAAATATAAATCCGAGTAACATTTTTCATGATTAAGAACATCTTGATATTGAAATAAAATAAACATAACTCAAAAAAATATAAATCCTAAAACTAAGAGTAGTTGTATTAAAATAAAACAAATTCAATTAAATATTATTATCTTCTTGGTAATCTTACTATGAGACCCTCTAGGTCACTTTTGAAGTGGTAGAAAGTTTAAATCATAGAGAAAATACAGAATGTAGTATCACATCTTGTCCACCATGGAGAAGGAGAAATGTTCTAGTGATGAAAATTACCCGATAAACAATAACAATGTAATATAATAAATTTTCCATCTAATATCTCACATTGAATGACGTATAGATATTTCATAATAATTTAATTATTTATCTAAATTACATTTATTTATTGAGATAAACTTTACTAAAATTTCTATGGGTACTGATCTATTCCATTATGTTTTCGTGGCGTTAGAGAAAGTAACTGACCTTAATGGAATAAGAGATAGGGTAAATTTCAAAATTTGAAATTAAAATGAGAATGTGAGAACTTTTCCTTTCTTGGGTAGATTAATATGAAATTTTACGGTTAAAATTTAATAGGAAAATGCAGAAGAAATACAGTTTAGATTCGAGTAAATGAGGTTTCTTTTGTAACTATAGAATCCAAACCACCATAAGGATGGTGGTAGTACAATATTTTTCTAGTAGATAGAACAACGTTTTAGAACATACCATTCAATATCTGATGGTATAAAATGGGGACTAAGTATCTCTATTATAATTATGGTGGAGTCCAGTAGAAATCCACATTCCATATCCACCCCCAGTTAAATTGGTTTTCAATTTATACCTTGAGGGATCTTATTATTAAACCCCTCAGGGAATAGAACATGAGATGTATGGAATATGGTGAGAGACCCTCTCAATTTATATCCCTTCTGCTTCATTCATTATAGATAAAATCCATGGTTTCACAATAATATTTTCCACCTACTGAGGTATGAAATTATACCTTCATTATATTCTTCCCATCATTATATATAAATATATATATATTTTAATTCAAGTGACTTGGTTTAGTTATTTGGAGTAATATTAAAATTGATCTTGGTCAAATCACATTTTATTGATGGGGAATTTGTTGATATATTCTAGAAGATAATTTTAGTGGTTATTTTTGAGTCATTAGAATCTATTTTTCTTTTAGAGAACCACTTATCTACATCTTATTTTTTTGTGATCAAATAGTGATGAAATTGAAAAAAATTGGTGTCAAACATTGAGTATTTTCCCTTGGATTAACTATAATTCACCTATAATTAATATATAAATGGTTACATGAGGATTTAGTATCAATACAACATTTAGTGAGGTTATATTATACATACTGAGAATTATGATTTACATTTTATGGTTGTTATTATGATCCCATAAATATGATATTAGTTTTTCTAGCTTCTATATGACCCTTTTGGGTGATAAGTTGGCTTATATAGGGATAGGCACATTGAGGGATTTCTGACATTGGGTAACATCTTGAGTGTCTATATGAGACCTCAAATTTCTGGAGGCATCGTTTTATTAACCATTATTTGATAGGTGAAATCAAATTATGGCATAATAAATAAAATATATAGGATTTTATTATCAATGTTCGGTTAACCTGTATTTTGAGATGGTGTTTCGTGAATGATATAGTAATCCTAGAATAAACTCTAATAGGAACTATACCATGCATGGTTTAGTTATTTTTCAAACTTGTGAGTGTTTTAACCTAGGAGTTTATTGCTCCATCACTACCATGTACAACCAATATTTCCTCTATCATATTCTCACAATCAGGATTAAACAAAAAGTTCCCTCTTTTCACAATGGATTCACAAATTTCATGCTTTTATATATGAAGTTGACAGAGGAATCAACTCTATTTAACCTACCACTGATAGAACTTTTAGGTCACTTTTGACCCTGAATAGACATCTTCAATGGATGTTTATTCACTTCATAGGGACATCAAGAACAATCAATCATCTATCCACTAGATTCTGATGATATCATTATTCAATTAATTAATAAGGAAAACTTGATTCTTTCCTTTTGTAAATCTCAAAACTACTTCAACGGATCTTAATTTACCCGTATTAAATTTTCTAAAAATTTTCATAATAAATTAGATACCCAAAACATGGTATTATGGGTATGTTTTCTTTACTCTCCAATTCCACTTCAGAATCCTTTGAATATTAGAATTTTTTAGAACATGGTAGCTCGATACTTATGCTCAGATAATAGAATTTTGGTAAACCCATATTTTTACCCCAAATATATATTACTGTTAATGTGATAAAAAATGATTAATTCATTTGGCTTTATGTATATAAATAATTTAATTTTTGGAGACTAAATTTATTTGTGGTATATGTGTATTTGTGTTCCTACATTAAGTGATTGGGTCATTGAAAACATATTTGTAGACATAGCCTGATGAAATAAAATGAATACAAGATTTATGGTTCTCTAATCAACATGCTAGTTTTAGGTACTGATAGTAATAATTTTGGTGATACTACTAATGTTTTTATTTTTACAAATAGTGCTATCTTGAAGGAACATGCTTGAACATGGTTGGTTTTCACTAGAAACAAGGGTTGTAGGGGAAATGTGTATTAGGGGCCTTGAACTGGAATTATAGAAGAAAATTCCTTCATGATTATGAAGAATTAGTCAAACATGGTCATTAAATGAGGTTATATGTGGATCATTATGATGATCTATCCATTATAGATATATTGTTGTAGTCTATTGAGAAAGGGAATATAGACCACATTATCCATGGAAGGATGAAAAACTAATTATTTCAAAAGGTAAATAATCCTTTATCTTTATTGGATGGGTTGGGGATATCTATCTATACATATATAGAGTAAAATATAGAGGATAATATAAGATGTTTGGGTATCAAGAAATTCATTCTCAATCATTATAATTACAATCAATTTAATGGTTAAAAGTGAAACTTCTTTACCTTTTAGTAGTGGGAAAAAATATGGATAATTATAAGAAAATTATTAATGCATGGGAATTATATACACCAATAATTATAATATATGAGGATATTTATGTTAAAATTACTTCTTATTTTTAATTTATTTAATCTGGTAACATATCTAATTAGGCTTTATCAGGATATGAAAATGATATTTAGACTAGAGGATTACAATGATCAAAAAGGTATAATGTTAAAAAAGGTGTTCTTGATTTAGGTAAAACAAAAGTGAATAACGGAAAGAATTAAATAACTCATAAAGATTATTCCTACTTTCCAAAACCCATGGAGACACGATCAAAAATCACAATGGGGGTTTGTAAAGATTCTAGTATAAAACAAATAGTTATATATATTACAATAAAAAATGTTTTTCATCCTAGTGTGTTAGTTAGATGGTATTTTATAAGGATACTAATAGTGAAAAATTGGCTGTTTTTATAGCTTTAAGGTGTTAAATTTAAATTAATAAAGGGTGAATAATATTTAAGTAGGAGGAAGAACCAATTAAATAACTTGTTTTGGAGTTTCTAATTCACTCTATAACGGTGAAGGTGGAAAATGGTTTTAATTTTAAAACATATGGGGTAGATGTTAAAATGATGTGTACAAGAGATATTGATCTCAATTAAAAACATATACCAAAATTAAAGGATCTATAGTCATGTTTTTGTTTATACTAAATTATTTTAATAGAGAGATGGTCAATATTATAGAGTAAATTAGGGTCATTTATAGTTTAGACTCATACATTGAGGATCTCATTCAAAATGATATGGAAATGAATATTTTATTAACTTACATGATTCTTAATATAGAGCATGAATCCATTCGATTATGGTTGAAATAGGTAGGGTAAAATATGTGCATTTGGATAGAATATTTCTTGGTATTTCATGTTTGTTTAGGTTCCTATTTAATAATTTTAAGTGGTTTTATTTAATAAGTTTTAAAATTTATTGATGGAAAACATATTAAGTTGTGGTGTATAATTTTTGTAGATGATGATGGTTACACTATATGACCCGAGGCATTAAACTATTTTAGTATATCTTATGGTATGATATGAAACGTAAATATGAATATAATGTGAATTAGTTATCATATAATTTTTCAGAGTTAGAGATCTGGGAAATGTGATTTCGTGAGAGTGATATTTTAATTATTCATACAATTTTTTTATATTTTTTAAGAATAAAATACGGGGAATTGAAAAGAATATTTAGTATGGAATTTGAGATTTTATAATGATTTGGGGATAATAATTTCATCGATGGGTTTATATAGAAGTTTTAGATATAAGAAGTTCAACCAATCAGTGATTTTATGCAGGATTTCATTCTATGAGATAGATAATTTCTTATTTTTGAACTAATTTATATTGTTATATTTTTGAGTGTATGGATGTGGGATGTACTACACCCTATGATATAGTTTGTCGAAGAGGGGTTGAATTTCCCATATAGATAAGAATGTCATATATAATGGACTAAGAATTCAAGATTTGTAATTCAAGTTCGATAATAATTCAACCAGATATATTTTTTCCCTGTCATGGTGTTTGGGAGTGTCAGTGTATTTTAAGAATTGAGTCTCAAGAGTTGACTTGGGATCAAATATTTCATTTTTCAGAAAAATGAACACTATTCCCTCACTCAAGTAATCACAGTGTGGCGAGGTGTTATATAGGGAATGAAATTTTTGGTTGGCTATAGGTTATTCAATATCCAAGGTTTACCAAGTTGTAATGGGCGTCACATGATTAATTTTTTTAATTTTTATTAATTATAATCTCATACATGTTTGGAGAAGGTTGGGATAAAATATGAAAATGTATTAAAATGATTAATCTATGATGAAAAATAGTTATCATAGGGTACATTGACATAAGGGAAGTTCTTATACGTCATTGTACTGATCAAATCCTACAAATAGTAAGTTCTTAGAAGACCAATGATACATAAATTATACCATGTGATGTATAATGGTAAAATTTGTGATATATGAGGTTAGCCCTATACATAAGGGTCAATATGAAATTGTTACCAATGTTGGGTAAGAAAATAATAATGTTTTGGTACATAAGGGTTTATAATCAGAGGTTTTATATATAAAAGTATGATATATATAGGATGATTTGCGGATATGTATTGGTTGATCAAGCCTTTGTGAAATTTTAGTGTTATTGTTTTGAATGGTAATCATGTTGGGAGCTATGGGTGACAACATTATAATCTATAGGGGGAACCATAACATTAAAGAAGGGTCTCACCATGTAATGAATTTTCAAATTTTAAATAATTGGTTAGATAAAATATAAAAAATTAGATTTTCCATTTTTTATAGTGTAACTGTAGGTACATCCAGACTCTCCTCTCCCATTAATTCATTATTCCTTCATGAGAGATCATCATCGATTATTGTGCATTTATCATTATGTTCATTATATGGGATCATCACGGGTATGTCTAACATCCCTTGGGTGTCTAATAATAGGGGTTTTCATTACTTGTTTTTTATTTCTTGTGCCTAAATTGATGTTTTTTATATATTATATAATTTCTTGTGAATAAGGCTGGATCAATGAAAATGTTATTATCAGTAAGGCCCTGCTAAATCCAGGTGTGTAGTTCCTAATTTCTTTATGTGTTATAAGTGAGTTATCTATCATATCATTTTTTGTAGTTATGGTACTGTGAGTGAAAAGGAATGAAACCACTTATAGTTTCTATTATTTTTGTATGATATACCTTTTGAAAAAATAATGAGGAAGTGATGGGTTTGTCCTGGTAGAGATTTTCTTGCTCGGTTGTTTGGGATGTGGTGTTTATGGGAGAAATTTTACTATTTCTAGATATTATTTCTTGGGATCTTATAACTTATGTGGTTCCTTAGAAACATGATGGGTGTAACTGAATATATTGTGGGTGATGTTGATTACTAGAAATTTTGTGATATGGTTTTTGATGTAGTGCCAATAGTGTTGAACACTTACATGAGTTGTGAAATAGGTGAACTAACCTTTAGTTGTAGATTGTTATTTATTTTTAGTCAACATTAAGATGAGGCTGTTGTGGATGTGTGCACCAAGGATATAGCCCATGAGGTTTATTGAAAACATATTATTTTCAATATTCCTCATAGATGCAGGGATTTAATGCTGGTTATGTTAACTATTATTATAGAGGGTGGATACTCTTTTTTTAGAGATGATATTATGTTAGTGATTGAGGTCATTGGTTAGGAGTACAATGCTCATCATTTATATGAAATACCTTAGTTATGATTAGATAATATTGGTAAAATAAAGTTGTTTGTGGGGATTGGTTTTGGGAAACTAGTATTTTGATGGTTTGTTTATGGTTTGTATGAGCATGGTACTGGTGATATATTTTTTGAGGTTTTATTTTGGATTCATGGATGTTAGAAGTTTGTACCAACAATGAGTCAGAGTATTAGGATCTCATTACTAGTCTTGAGCTGGCCCTCGAGATGGATATTTCTCACTTATATGTAAATGGGGACACCGAACGTATCATCATATAGATCAACGATGACTGCATTTTCAGGCAGTCGGAGCTCGTACCACTGTGAGAACATACCCTCCAACTGATAGTCCAATTCCCATATCCGGAATAGGATACTCATATCCCCTGTCCCCATAAAGATCAAGCCAAATCCATGACCGACCTTTCTATATATCTTGTTGATCACGTTCAGGATGATTTGATTATCCACATGGAACATCAGAGAGTCATTGATATAGTTACTTCAGATGATGAAGATATCCCACAGGTAAACCAAGATACCACTAGTGCCTCTTCATCAGGACCCCCAGAATCCCCTGACATGATATTGGAAGAGACTCCTGACTGGAGGACCCCCTTTATCAAGTATCTCTTTTATTGTAATCTCCCAGTGGATCGAGTTGAGAGTGATAAAATCTGATGGAACACATTGCAGTTCACCCTCCAAAGTTGTCCCAGTCTTGAGAAGATCGTCTAAAAACATGGGTTTTATGGGATTATCCTCTTTGAATTCAAGGAGGTGAGGTTTCTCAGGTCATGAATGATGTTCACGCAAGTTTGTGAGAGGCTCATGAGACAAGACCAAAAATATCTCATTAGATAAAGATATTATGGTATTTTCGGACCACCATAATCTATGACTATATCGAGTTTTCCAAGAGGTGTCATTCTTTCTAGATCTATGATAATTTTGTGTATCGACTAATGAAACCTCTAAACACTACTAAGTACTCTTGTACCTTTGTGGTTTTGGGACTCGATGTTGTGGGACCGTATCCACCGGCAACAGCTCATTAGTTCATGTTCATCCTGACCACTACTGATTTATTTTTCAAGTGGGAAGAGGGAGTTCCTCTCAAATAATTCAAGGCATGTTCTATCATTGAATCCATGAGCTCTAATATCATTTATCAATTCAGAGTCCCTCATCCCATCTTCACTAACAATTGAACCAAATTCTGGGCAACCAGATTGAAGAGGTTGTATGCCATGTACAACATCTATTCTAAGCATACCTCCCACAATCATGCTCAAGAAAAGGGAAAGATCATGGAATTCAACAAAACCGTCTCTAAAATTCTACAGAATATGGTTCCTCAGAACAAGAATACTTGGCTGCAAAAACTCCCCAATGATCTCGAGTCTTATCGAACGATGACTCGTAATTCTACTAAGGTGACCCAATATTCCCTGGTGTACAGAACTGAGGTGTTCCTACTAATTGAGATTCAGTTTCCGTGACTTCTCATAGCTATCTAAGATTAGTAGACACCAGATAAGGTAGCTGAAATCTGTTTTTCTGAATTGGAAGTGGTTGAAAAGAATAGGCTTTGTGCTCTATACAATCTGGAGGGGGATCAGAACAAGATAGCCGGATCTTTCAATAAGAAATTTCACCTCCACTATTTCTTATAATGTGAAATGGTGTTGGCCCAGATAATTTCAAAGATATCTGGTAGGAAACCACCCAGATTAAATCCAAAATGGTAAGGACCTTACATCATTCAAAAGGTATACCCCAATGGTGAATACTCCCTATTTAGCATGGATGGTGAGCATATAAATCCTCCAACCAATGAAAAATTCATCAAGTAATATGTTGTCTGAGTAAACAAGTCCTACATGAAAGTAATCTGTTATGTCTTTACCACATGGTATTAAAATGCATGATCCATCTGAGCTGAAGTATGTAAAACTACTTATCACTTTTCCCGCATGACATTAAACTGTATATCATCCCGAATGACATTAAACTGTATATGGTCGTGCATGAACTTGAACTATTACATGCTTAACCCATTATGTTAAACTACATGATCTATCTATGATGAAGGACATAAAACCACCCATCACTCATCCGGCATGATGATAAACTAAAAAATTATATAAGCTCTATTACCATCAAATAAGATCTACCACATCCTTTTCGCTTGGCATTAAACTACACCACATCTCAAGAACTATGTATGGATTGATTCCCAACCTCATTGGATACGATGGAATGCTCTGATGATTCCTCTTAGACTAAATCCCCAAATTATTCTCCTTGACTTCCCCAAGGTATAGTTCTCTTGGAGGATTGAAAACAGTATCATGTAGACTTTTTTGGCTTATATTTATACCTGGATTATGATTATCGTACCATATTCCCCTCCAGTATTTCTTTCCAATCCATGTCCTTACCAAATGGCGTTAAAATAAGTTTATTTTTCAGAATTATGTATGGCTTGATTGCCATACTTTTGGGATATGTCAGAACACCAAGAAATTTCGTCTGTAGGCCCATCCCCGAACTATATGTTCTCCCCTTGGGTTTGGCCCCTTGGCCCGAATGCTTCTCAAAACACATGGTGTAGTGTAATCATTATTTTCCTTTATTCATGCCAGGTTTTTCATGATCTCACCATATATCCCCCTCCATGGAGATCTCCACACCTTTCACCGTCGGCAAAATGACATTAGACCAAGAGTATATTCACGCTTCACATGTCACCTTTATTTGGATCTCTATCAGTATCCACAGCTGAAATGACAGCTGAATATTATGGATTCCCTTCATTATTACTATCATACCTTTTTAGGCCAAAGTCATGGAGGAACTTGAACGACACATTGATCCAAGTCTTGTGTTGCGAATATGGTCAGTGATCGATGCTCATTTTTTTGTTCCCATTTCAGGTCACACGATAAGAATGTTGTGTTTCGAATACGGTCAACAATCATCCTCTATCATTATCTCCACCCCTATATGTCCCAAATATTGGGTGCATTGGTTCATTTTATGTTACTATTCCTTTGAAAGTCAACGATCCTCGTGCAGGGTTGCTGGTCTGGGTGGGATTGACCCCGCTCGATCTCTTTCCTTTATTAGAATACCATTATATACTATGAAGAACCAGATACAATTCCTTCATCCCCACACCAAGCATTTCTTAAATGGGAATAAGTGCTTTGGTAAGGCCATACCCTCATAACGGTCTACATGATCACGGTCTAAGATCTACAACCTTAAACTAAGATCACCACTGTCCTCATCGCATGCTGTTAAACTATGTAATCAATCCATCACCGAGGGACATAAAACCACTCAGAACTCATCCTGAGTGAAAAAAATTGAAAAATGTCTGTGAATTTATATTCATGGCCCAACCTCAGGTCCCTCAACCTTTCTGCCACCTTGTCCCATGTTCTCACTTAGGTCTATGGGGTGTGGTGTGGAATCCATTTCATCATTCACGTTGAGCTATTTTTTTTGTCACTGTATAAATTCCACTAAGACACCCCTCCATTATCACCCATACCAAAAGATGTGAAATTACATAGTTCCCACCATTCTTTACGCATCCCATCATTTGGGTTATCATCATCTTTAACATCTGAAATTACCCCTGAATGGAGTTGATGCTAGGCCATATGGATCTCCTACTGTCTCGGGCCATCATTATTGGAAATTCTAGATGAAATTTTGATATAATCCCAACATTGAGAATATGGTCAGTGGTCAATGCTCATTATTTATCCCCATATTGTAAAATATAATGATACTGTTTTGCTAGCATGGTTAGCATTTATCCTTGGATATTTTTGTCATTTTAGGGTCTCCATCATGGTAAAAGAGATGATTCAACCTTTACACCCATTTATCCCACACACTTGACATTAAAATGGGAATATACGATCCGAGCTCTATGGATATAAACAAAGATCTACCACATCCTTGTTGCATGATGTTAAACTACATGATTCGTTTGTATGACATACTACCGTATTGAGAACCGATGTTGTTCGTTTTTACAATACCACATATAATTATTTGGTATGATGGTATATCTAAAGAATATATATGATATTTATAACATAACTTTAATGATGTATTCATTTTATCATGTATAAAATATTTTAATTTCCATTCATAGGGGATACGGTAACGTCACTCCTATGTATAACTGACTACCTTCTTACAAAGCAATGCGATTCATTTTTTAGTAATGGTATACATTGAAGATAATAAGGATAAAATTAATGAATATGTGTAATATGTATGAAATAATTATGATATTAATGAAATAATATCATTATAAAAGTATTATATATTGTTTTCTTTTTCACCTTTTCACTCACTGAAAAATTTATAATATCGTTCATGTACGTGTGGAGTAAAGCCTTTACGAAACAACGTGACTTTATCTCTTCATCACCACATAAGATAGGTGATATTTATAATTATATTTAAATAATAAGTATTATATAATTATTAGTATATAAATATAAAATATTAATTACATTATTTCTATAATAATAGTTGAAAAAATGGAAATGTCACTCACATGTACGTACGACTTACAGTTTCTATGATCATAACATACATCATTAATAAAAAATATATTTCCTTATTGGTACTAAAAGAATAATTGAAAGAAAAATATGATAATTATGTCATTATTATTATTCTTAATATGATAAAACTATATAATATTTGAAATCAATGGATGTTTCATCTAGAAACATACAGTAGATTACAAGGAAATTAACACCTGATACAGTGAAAATAAATAAAAAATAATTAACCAAAGGGAAATATGATGGATAGAAGGATAATATATGATATTATAAATATTAATAGGGTTATGTTATAAGTTCATAAAATTCCTAAAACCACTATATATGAGGCAAAATAATCTTAAATAAAAAGAAAGTGTGAGGTTAGGGACTTCATCTCAATTTCTCTTTACTGAGGCATATTGTATTATTTTGTACCTAATTTCTGTTATATGATTTATACACTGCACCATATTTATTTAATATAAGGATTATTTAATTAGTTATTTTATTTAAATTTTTAATTTGAATTATCTAATCCTACATGATTTTACGCCAAAGTTAATAAGTTGAAGAATATTTCATACCTCAATTTCTATTCATTAAGTTATATTAAATTTTTATTTACCTTTGAAATTATAAGATTATGTGTATAATGAATTTGGATATTCATATGTTATATTTACAATTTTTATATGTCTATTAACATTTAATACACATGATAAATCCATTTATTTATAATCACTTCAATGTTATGATCATTGTAAGGGCCTTGGTCTCAGTTTCCCTTCATTGAGGAATACAGTAATGTTATACACCTTATTTATTTTATATGGGGTATATAATTCACATTTTACATGTAAAAAAATTATCCAATAATATTAAAATGTACTTTATGTTTAATGTTTAATTATTTCATCCATGTTAATTTTACATAAGAGATACCAAGTGGTAAGGAATTTTATAACTCAATTTATTTTCCTAAGTTTTTATGAATTCTTCAACATCTTTGATATTATTAGATTGTGGGTAAAATTATTTTTTACTATATTAGGTTAAATTACCAATTACATTTTTGTGGATTTATCGATGGTACATAGAATAAATTCATGGATTAATTTTCACTTCAATGTTATGATAATTATATGGGTTTATTTTACAATATCATTCTTAATGGAGATAATTTATTCTTGAATTTATGTTTAAGGAAATTATTTGATCATCTCATAATAAAACCAATTAATTTCAATATCATATAGTTTTCCTTGATATATTAAAGTAATATTTTCATTTTTGTACTCTTTTTTTACTTAAAATAATATAGATTTGTTTTAAAAAAATCTGACCACATTTCTTTTTTTAATCAAAAATTCATTTTCTTCCAAAACAATTTTTTCTAAAAATATATTCAAAAAGTTTTTAACTATTTACAAGTTATTTTTAAATAAATTTTTTAACCATGTTATAAATTTTAAAATTTCTTTTAAAATTTATCTTCATGTCGTTTTTAAAATATGGCTTATTTGTAATTTACAAAAAATGTGGAAAGAATCTTTTGCTTTAACATACGCTGCTTTTATGTAATTTCCTTCCATAATGAACACTCAATGGTTTAAAAATTAAATTAACATATAAAGGGTTATTAAAAAATAAAAATAATTTAAAAATTATTTTTGAATTTAATTTTTAACAATATATTAAAATAATGAAAAGTATATTTTCCTCAATAATGTTTTGGAGATATTTTTATGGTATTTCTGTTAATAAATGATAAAATCACATCATTTTACATATAATCTACTGAGTGTATGTTGTATTTATAAAATCATTATTCTTTATCAAAATTGTTGATGACTAATTTGACCAAGGATATAATTAACACTCACTTAGTGGATTCAATTTTGTATTTCTTAACTTTCTCTTTAATTATTCTCTTTTTTATAATAATTGGATATTATAAATACCATAACTATATATATTATTTATCATGATTTTTATTATTAATTAAAACGTATATTATTTCTTTATATGCTGTTTTTTTTAAAGTTATTTAATTATTATGATAAATATTGATAAATTAGTATTCTTCACTAAATTAGGATATTTAAGGATAAAGAAAATTATCCATGAATTGAATTGATTATTAAATTTGTGAGGAATGATTTAGAGATGTAGTGGCGGGTGGGGCCCAAAATTATAAATCCCTTTTATGAATTATCAGTCTCTTTAGGTGAATCAGTAAGCTAGAGTAAAATAGGTTTATACCTGTACTTTTAAACCATCGTATGAAAGGTCTCGATTGTAGAGGTATAATGTTTAATATATATTGATGTCAAATAATTAATTATTTAATTCATTGAGAATTATGTTATTTAAATATAAGATATTTTTACAATGATATTATCTCTTGATACATTTCAATCTTAGTTTAATGATTATATGAAATGTGTGTTCAGTTATTTACCTTTCCCTATTGATTATTAGTTATCATATTATCCATTATATTTTCAAAATGATATTATCCTTGTATTAATTTCATTCTCAGTTTATTGATTAAATGACTTTTTATTCTGTTTATTTACCTTAGAATACTGATTATTCTTTATTTATTCATAGCTTATGAAATTTTCTTACCCTTACTGAGAATATGAATACCCCATTTCTTATGTTTTATTTTACGCAATATATAAGGAAGTGTTTTTTGATTGATATATAGGGTTATGCTAAGGGTAACAAAGGAATTATTATAATTATTTCATAGTGTATTTTATGCTTTGAAATGTTATATAAATTTAATATATATATCTAGTTTACTAAGACTATTAAACAATTCTGTCCTTTGGGATGTGATGCTTTTTATTTTATCACAACGTAATGATTCATAAATCAGATCTAGGCTACTGGGGTCGATTTCTTTTCAATTTGTATCAAAGGATATTTAATTAAAAAATTAGGTACTATATATATAATAATATAGATTAGGGAAAACACACTATGATAGTAATTGAAGATAATTATATAATAACATCATAATTTTTTAGTAATAAAAGTATTATGGTGTTTTTCATATATAAAACATCCATGTCGGGATACTATGAGTGGAAATGGTTCTGAAACAAAAGTACTTAGGGGTGAAAACATCAAAGAGGGAATAGTTAGGTTGACCCGATCATCACATGGTTCTTGATAATGGGCCTTATTACGCACCTAGTTTGATACTATGGTGGGATATTCTTTGGATAATAAACATTTTATTTAACAACTATTATTAAGGAGTTTAATATATTGAAATCCCCAAGGAAACCATGTTTATTATTAAGAGGTAAACTATGAATAAAATTTTCAATTTATGTTAAGTGTTTCACTAGTTTTGGGATTATATATTATTTTTAAAATTATATGATCTAATCTATTATATTTATTCATCTAGAAATAGAACCTAGTAAAATGAATGAGAACTAAATCGATTCATGTAATCAAGATTATGAACGGTCATTTATTTTATGGGATTAAGATGATATTTCAAAAGGAACTAATCTCCCTAGAATGCCATCATATGAGGTAATAATATTATTTTCTAAAAATATAGATAAACAGTTATATATGTGTTATAGATTTTAAGGGTAACCATATAATAAGATAACAATAGAGAAAAAAGGATAAGGGGAAGAAGGGATAGTTGGATTTTTCAACATGTGAATGTTGTGGAAGAAAAAACCTTAGTGCATGGTTTAAAGGGAATTTTTTTATACAAGTTTGTAGATAAAGGGTAATATTATCTAAATTTAATGGGAAATAAAGAAATTTTTTATTTTCAAGACATAAATTATAGGGATATGGGGCACTACACAAATGAATACCAAAAGCGTCAAGGGAATATACCCAATAGAAGATAGGGGATCATGGTCAATCTTATAATATTACCATAAATAAAGAGTAATGATTAATGTATTTGTGTTTGGATCCAAGAATTATATTATATGAGTATTTTTCAACGATATTCTAGTTATAAGAGTCATGAAATAAATAAGGATTATACTGAAGTGCTATCTATTAAAGGATTTAAGATCATATGTTGAATAGTTATTATGAAAACTAAATGTGATTCACTGAAAAGAAAAATATATTATAAAACACTTTATTTAGGGATGATGACCCTTAATATGTTCCTGATATTAAGATAATAATTATATGCTTATCTGATATTTTTAGTGAAAATGAAATTTGATAGAGGTTTTGTGGTTTCGTCTTTATGGGAGTTTTCTACATATATAGATTTATTGAATATATTTGAAAAATTGAGATGTAATATTTTTGATGTGTGTAATTTTTTTATTAAGGTTTTATGGTGATATACATATTCACTTATTTAAAATGTGAAATTAGGAACCATCTTATATTTTTTGTGAATATAAAGACGATTTAGTAACCTTACTTATATATTTTTATAGAAATAATTTCATATGTTCTTTATAGTTTACTATTTATGGAATATGTTTAGATCAACTTTGGGTGTTGTTGGATAATTTTTTCTAAATTTTTGTTGTTTTATTAAAGAATAGTGGAATAAATTTTCACACTTTTATGGATGTTATTATCTATTAAAAATTAATTCTAGTGCTTTAGGAATAAAAAATTCATCATGGGTATCCATTTATTCTAGTAATAAATAATGTGAAAAATGATAAAAATAAAAAAAATATGTAATTTTGTCATTGAAATAGAGATATATAATGTAAATATATCTCGATATATTCTTATTCTAGATGGTAAATAAATTTCTTTATCTCAAGGAAAAAGATATTGAAACAAGATGTTATCCTAATAACTATATTTATGATGAAATAATAGTAGTTTAAATCCTAATAAATTTATGGTTTTGTGGTAATTGACTTTACATTTGTCATTAAATTTATTTTTAACAGTTAACCATATAACTCTCTATAATTATTTAGGTTTTTCTTCAATACCCACATACATGGTTTCCATTAATGTTATCCTATATAGAAACCAATTAATCTATATTTATATATGACCTATGTAGGTCCCTTATAACTTATTAATATGATTTTTGATTAACCCTTACCATGATGTGTGATTTATATAATGGAAATTTCTAATTAAAAACACTTGAATATCATGACGAGATTAAAATTGGAGAAAAACATTTATGTGAGGGGGTTTAAAGTTACACCATGATATTTTTAAATAAAAAAACATATTCGATAGCATGTATAATGTGAAAAAATGATAGTAAAAGGGAATATAAAATAATTAGTGTTTATGATATATTTATTTATAAATAAATTCAATCACTTCAATATATTTCAATTCGTGTAACTATTGTATTGAAAGAAACATGATACTATATAAAAATATTATTATTTTTATTATAACCTAGCCATTAAATTAGTGGTTATGAAAAATAATATCTAAATTATGAAATTTTTTGTTTTACACATGTATAAAAAAATTCAATGATTATATATTGATTATAAATAAATTAATAATTATTTGAATGATACATGAAATAATTTATCAGTAATTTTATTTTTCAGAAAGGCATATTAGTCGTTCCTTATGAAAATAATTTAAAATAAATTTACACCAATTTTTGTTTATTTATTTGATAAAACTAAATTAATTTTTGAAATCATAATATAATAATTATATTGTGGTGATGTTTTTGGTTTTTTCAAAAAATTTCATTTCGTGAAGAATAGTGCAAAATATAGAATTTTATGTGAAATATGCCTTTTAATTAAAATAATTTATATAGTTAAATTTCATTTTGAATTTTTTTTATAGTAATATTTGTCAAATTATATATTTTTTAAACCAATTTAGGCCATTTAAATTATATTTAATCTGAATTTAGATATAAAACCTTTGTAAACGTTTGAAAAAGTCCACATTAAAAACCCACTTACTCATTGTGTCTGCGATATTTAATTTAAAATAAAAAATTACAATTAGGTGAATTGATTTTTTAAAAATGGTTTCCATAAGTGTAATAATAATAATATTTTATCATATAATAATTTCAACTTCTTTTTTACCATAATTCATAAGAAAAAATATAATAATTATTTACCATGGTTAAGGTAAAAATGGGTTTACCAGGAGAAAAACTAAAACAATAATGTTTAAAAATTCCTAAAAACTAGTATAAAAAATATATTATATACTTATATTATCCTTATTATTTCTATAAATCAATAATACTATATTTCTTATTATGTTTTATGTGAAACATGTGGGTACACATTTTTAAAAAAAATTACAAGTCTGGTACTCACCTAACCCATAAAGGCCACCCATATCCTCTCTTCTCGCCACCTTCAAAGAAATTTGTTTTGGAAAATACCATAAAATATTACTTTCCAAAATCTATAATCTCTTCTTTATATCATTAGTTTTTTTAAAAAACCTACCTTGGAAGGATTTTGGGTAAAACTAAAGGAGGATACCCAAAGAAGAGGTCTCGTTCTTCAATGAGTGTTTTTATTTTATTTCCTCATCCACCTTCTTAAATTATTATCAAAACATAGTTTTATAATAACATTATTATATTACATATTCTGATAGTTTTTTATAATATATGAATTAATTACCACCTTCTTCACTTTTAGTAAATTGGTTATGAAATCATCATTCCTGTATATACTTGACTATGACCTCACAAAACAAAGTCAGTCGTTTTTCCATTACAACCTATCATAGTTAGGTATGATAATGGGTATAATTTATATATATATATGATATTTAAAACATAATTATACATATTTATTCCATATATCATATATATATATATATTTTCTTTCCAATCCGTAAGAGATACTATAACATCACTCATTTGTACGGCGGACTGCCGCCTCATGAAAGGATGTGATTCATTTTCACTAATGATATAAATGGAAGATAATAAGGTTATATATTAAAAAGTAAATGTTATATAAATGAAATTATTATGATATTAATGTCATATTTATCATTCCTAAAAGATAATATATCATTTTATTTTTTACCTTTGAACTCCTTGAAATATGATAATGATGTTCGTGTGTGTGTGGACCACAACTTTCATGAAGTGATGTGACTATATGTTTTCATTTCTGCACAACATGAGTGATTTTTATAAGTATATTTAATGAAATAATATTATATTTTTATCTTTATTTATGTAGAAATTATTAATTACCCATTTTCCACAGTTAATGTTGAAAAATGTAAATGTTAACCATGCACAAGTAAGACCTACCATCTCCATGATCATAATGTACTAATTTTATCAATCCCATATTTCATGATTGATCTTAAATGTGTAAATGATGAATAAATATTATAATTATGGAATTATTATTATTCTGTATATCATGAAACTATATAATATGATCAAGAATGGGATCTTTCATGATAAAACACGAATGAGAAAACATGATAATTAACACCTGATATAATGAAAACAAATAAAGATAATTAAAAAATGAGTGTTAAGATGTCATAAAAGGGACATATATAATTTTATAAATGTAAATCCCAAGTAAATAAAGAATGTGAAATTCTCATATTTATTAATATTTTTGAACAAAATATTAATATTACTTTAAAGGGAGTGCTATGATCACTAGCGTACCCAATACGCAATAATGAGTTTCTTTGAAATCATACATTTCACACTAATAATATAATAATATTATTTTAAATGGTTGCTAATGCCTATCCACTATTATGGAAGGAATGAACAAATCTAAATACAAAATAATCATATATGTTTGTCAAATACTTTTACTTTTATCCAATAAATGTTAGAGGCTTAAAATGTGAATGAATCCAATTGTAAGCGTAAATATTCTAATAATCTTTAAAAGGTTGATTAACAGAATTTTTATGGAGAACCATTTTTAAATCCAATTTTTGAAAATTATATATGTTATATTGTACCAAATAAAATACTTCTTTAGAATCAGGACATCAAAATTTACTTTGTTTAAATTTTTGTTGTTTTTTCGATAAAGATCATTTTTAGTGAAAATGTTTTATTTTAATTCAAAACCTCCTTTTAATATAATTTATTTGTATGGATAGATTATCTTTCTAATTGGGTTTAAAGTTTAGTTAGAATATATTTTTTCCATTTAATCCAATGGTGGTCATTGGAATTAATTTCACTTTTTAATTTGACTAAAACTAGTGTCAATATTTTGATATATTTTGTTTCTTGAAAACACAATATTTGTTTTGACAACAAGAATTAGTTATTAAATTTATTAATGCAACTTATATGTTTTGAATTTTTTAAAATAGACATCATATTTTATTCTGGAATATCAAATATATCTTAGGTTGAAATTGTGGTATTTTTCTGAAAAGCGTCAATTTTTGATGAATAGTGAAACCACAAAGTGATAGTTAAAAAACTGATTTTCCATTAAAATAAAATTTTACCACCTCTGTGATCTTAATTTAAAAAATCTCGCATAAATGGTTGTCATTAGAATGTAAAATTGTGTTCAATGGGATGAAAATTATTTTTGGTGAATAGTAACTTTTAAGTTTTATTAATCGCAATTAAAGGTAATTAGTGTAATTTAAGGTAAAGATAATGTTATAATAATATTAAATGACCTTGAAACATTTTCTACCCTTATTGGATGAGTCATGGACGACCATGAAAATCCATGAGTCAACTTTGGGACCTTATGGAGCCACTTGGGTTAGAAAATGAAATTAAATATTTATTTATTTAAAGTTGAAATAAAAATGCCACAAACATGTACTGTTTTACTAAAACAATTTTTACATGGGGTTATACAAGACATATCTTTTACTATAAATATTAATTGGAAAGATAAAAGGATTTACTACATCATAGTAGTTTTTTTATTATTTCTAGACATTAAATAAATTAATTTATGTATGTCACCATGATGATAGAGTGATTACCTCATTAATGAACGATTTAAATAAAATGAGAAGACAAGGTAAGATATAAGAATTACACATGTCAAAAATTAATTTGATAGGTGGAGTTCGAACCCCTATCACCTTAACCTCGAAATATATAATTTTAGGACCTTTAATATTCGAAAACCATTTAATAATAAAGTAACTTTTCAAGGCATTCGAAGAGTTCCCCTCCTCCCTCTTATAAAAGGCCCCCAACTCTACCTCCTTACCCACACCTCTCAAGTCTTTGTCTCAGCCAAAATCTACAGATATTATCTCTCCAAATCTCTATCTTAATCTGAGAATCCTTAACTTAGGCAGGAAGCTCTTCAAGAAACCATTTTGGTTCAAACCAAGAGGAGTTACCCGATTTAAAGTAAATGTCTTCACTTGTGTTCTTTTGTTTTATTTTGCTTCTCCAACCCCCTAAACTCATTTTATTACTTTATTTTATAACAACACAAATATCTTATGTATACTAGTATTCTTTTATGGGTGGTATTCAAGCTACACTCATATACACCTCCATCTAATGGTTAAAGAAAATACTATTTCGGTGGGTGGCGAATTACTGCCTCATGAAACGATGATTGTTCAATCTTCTTTTAACAACTCTCATGGTGGCCTTTAATATGTCACAATATTTATATATGATATATAAATTATGTTTATGTATTATGTATGCTTCTTTATTTTTCATTTATGCCATTCCTTTATGGTTTCCATAATGGGTAAACGCGATAATTTCATTTTAGGAAGGGCAGACTATCGCCCCCTCAAAGTGATTTGAATCATTAATACCATATGTGGGATGTATAAAGGATGGATTTAATGATTTTATATATTATATTATAATTTAATTATAATATAACTATGTATCATTATTTTTTTCATTCCATTAAAGTATGAAATAGAAATGAAAGTAGCATTCATGCATACGTACGACTTACCTTCTCCATGAACGGTACATTTCATTTCTTATCTCCAAATTTTATGTAATATTATAAGAACATATATATAATGGATATATATTTAATATATTAAATATAAATGATGGATATCATTATGTAATTATAATATATATATCTCTCATTTAGTTTTAATTCCATTAACATGACAAAGAAATGAATGTAGCGTTCATGTGTACCTATGACCTACCGTCTCCATGAACGGTGCATTTCATTTTTTAACTCCAAATGTTATGTAATAGTATAAAATGGATATATACTGGATATATATGATATTTAAATAATTAATTCTATTATTGAGATGTTTTACCTATAACTACATGGAAAATTCTTTTCCAACAAGTTCAATTTTGACTCATGTACCGAACATCGACAAAAACGTCTGATATAAACTCACATTATTAACCAATTATTATAAAATTATATTATGTGATATGAACTGAATAATAATATTTAAAATAGGTCCTTAATAAATTATAAATTGACCAAAGTTTATTATTCAGGTATATAAAGAAACTAACAAGACATGTCGGACTTGAGGTAAGGGATCCTACCTCTATCTTTCTTTTTTAAGTACTATCATTTATGTCATTTTTAAAGCTACTCCTTCCTATGTTTGGGGATGTTGTTTTATATTCCTATTACTCTAAATTTTATGTTCATATGATGAGAGACCCTATTTTATTTCATCAATCCTTTTTTGGAAGTTTTTAGTGGTGTCGTTAGATAGCCGAGTTTTCGTAGGGGATTTTTCAACTCACTTTTATTCCAGTGATATTTATGCTACATTTGTCACTATTTACTTTGAGTGGTGTACATACATTCCATTATTCTACTATTTTTTTAATATAATTTAGTTAATGAGTATTAACATCAATTTTTTATAGTCTTTCTTTCATGGGGTGTACATTTAGAAAGTTACCCAAATCGGTAAGGGAACCTTTCACCCACCTCTTTTTAAAAGACTTATTTTTTTATAACTTTTAGTTTAAATATTATTATGTTGGGATATGTTCTTATATATCCTTATTTATGTAAATTTTATTTCCATGTGATGAGATACCATTTTCTCTCTCATCAACTCATTTTCTAAATTTTAAAGTGATGTTGTTAGGCTGTCGAATTTTTGTAAGGGAACTTCATAACCTAATTTCAATTCTTTGGGTTAAACCTCTTCTTCTTGATTATGTAATGCTATGAATATGTGTGGATTCCATATGATTGTTTTACACTGAGTATCCAATTATATTTGGTGTATTTATATTTTTCACACATAATTATGTCATTTCATTATCCTTGCTCTAATGGCATGATCCTCGATTGGGATTACATATCAATTTTTTCTCATTGAGACATTTCTTAATGATATGCACTTTTATTTTTTTATAAAGTGTACATACAGCCCCTTTGACATTCCATATTCACATTATGTCTATACTAATGTCATTTAAATGTTTTTAAAATGGTCTACTTTCTTGTGTCTTTTAATTTAAATGGTCAAAATGGAAAAGGACTCTTTTATTAAAACATTGTTTTAAATGGTTTTAAATATTTATTCTTTAAAACATTTATGTTACATGTCCATGTTTTAAAAATGGTTTTAAGGATTTATTTATAGCGAAATGAATGTTTTAGAACCCTTTCAAAAGTTTTGAAGTTGTATGGGACACTTTGATTCTAAAATCTCTTTTTAAATGTCTTATTTTAATATTTTCAAATTATAAAGAGATTTTTCCCTCATAGAGTCTTAATAATTTTATTAGATGTTTTTATTTATGATAATATCATGATGTGATCTCTTGTGATGGAAATGTGGAAATTTTTTCTTTCCATTATATTTTTTAATGTCTTATGATTTAATAACTGTACCTGGACATTTGATGAGTGGTTATGTGATAAACCATATGACGGGTGGTGCCGTGAATACTAGGATGGGAGGTTATGTTATAACCTCCAATGCATTGGGTATGGAAGTCATCTATATGGCTATTCCATTTAGTGATATGTGTGGAAGTAGACCGTATGGTTATTCCATCGAAGTATGTTTATGTCCCAAATTACCTGTATATGTTATGTGTTCTTTATATGGGTTTTATGGTAATATTTTGGTTACTAAAGGGTAAGTAATGATCTTTTATTCAGTGAAGAGTATTTACTACTTCATAAAGGTGAAAAGTATTACTTTGATAAAGTATCCATGGTTTACTTGTTTTTTTGAAAAACTAACAGTTTTCCTTCCTTGTGTATCCCTTACTGAGCATTTTATGCTCACCACAAGTTTTTTAAATGTTTTCCACGAGACTTAAAGATGAATAGGGTCAAGGTTGGGATCAAGGAAAGACATGCTATCTAAAACATGGAAGTAAAAATGTTTCTTTTTAAGAGTTTTTATTTTATGGAAATTTAGTAGAAGTGTCTACTTTGTAATCTTTTGAGATGTAATAGTTATGTCCTAATTCCCTAAAACTCTAATCTTGAAAATAACCTCTATGTAAATTATTCATTTAAATCATTATTATGTAATTTTTTATGGCTGGGTCCTTATAGTTGGTATTAGAGGTTGGTTTAGATAACTTTAGAGGTTAGAGTTTTGTTTAATCATAAGTGACATGTTTTGTATAACCACAATAGGTAGTATATTAGATGGAGTCATAGTTTTTTTTGAAAGTCAGAATGAGTTTGAGATAACTTAGATAACTATATCTTAGTGTTTATCTTCTTAATTATTATATGATGATTTTACTGATATTATCACATATACATTTTTGGTTTTAGTAAATGGATGGAACTAGCAAGCACCAAAGTAATAGTGGATGTGAAGGAAAATGTGACCATTTTTTGAGTGAGCAACTAGCAGGCACCAAAGTAATAGTGGATGTGAAGTAAAATGTGACCATTTTCTGAGTGATAAACTGAATTAAATGGGAGCTTCAATGCGAACTATTGTGTTTATCCTCAACCAACTATCTGGAGTCCTGATTTACCACCTAAACCTTGGTGATTTTTTATAAGGAATTATATATGTGAGAAAGAAATCCCTACAGAAGTTCAGGTAATCATCATAAAGGTAAATGTGTTCAAAAAACCTATGTGTCAAAGATGTGGAAAGAAACACCTAGGAAAACATTTCAAAGGCATAGAAAGATGCTATAGATGTGGAAATGAAGGTCATAAAGCATGAACCTGCCATGGAAAAAGGAAGCATCTAGTTGACTCGAGGAAAGGGAAATAAGTTCTTTTTGAGGGATCAATTGAATTTTTTAAATGTGGTGTGCATGGTCATTATGAAAACACATTCCCTATGAAGAGGTTTCAGGAATGGGATCACCATGTTCGTACAAATATTCGTTTACCAATACCTAATCCCATTCCTATTGAGGATGATGAAACTGATAATGACTAATCAAAGGTATGGATTATTTCATAACATATGTTTTCCTATTTTGGAATCTTAGGATATGATTCATGATTTTGGTTATAGGAAAGAAGTATTTCAGAATAAGTTGGAAAGGAATGGTAAATGCATCATGAAGAATTTTGAAAGAGTAAGAAGTCAACATATAAGGGATTCAAGAGTTATGGTATATTTTAAGATGGTGAAATTCTTAAAAGTGTTAAGTCTCTTTTGATGATGGGGTTACATTTGAAGACTTTTTATAGTATGTGTAACCCTGATGTTTGATATAATAAAATTCTCTTCAAGTAATAGTTATCTATTCTTTTGAGGACATAGTTATAAAGAACCATTTGGGTTTATATGAACCTTACTTTTGAGGTAATTATGGGTTACTATATGTTATGATGGAAAATGAAAGGCATGTGGTAAAATTGAGGTTAAATTATGATATGGTTATTTTTTTGATGATTCTATCTCTTTTTAGGTAATGATTTGATAATTATATAGTCTTGGAAAAAGTACATCATGTAGACCATGTGAGAACCCGTCACATCGGACAATGATGTGGGAATCGAACCCACAAACAAAGTGCGACTGGTATTTATCTCCTACCAAAAGACTACGTGAAGTCCCTGGTTAGTATGAAAAATTCTTTTTAGATGATATTATGAATCTAGAATGAGTTGATTTTGGGTTATCTATGAAAATTATTAACATATCATGGAGGATATGTGATTAGGTTATTTACTTTTCAGTATGAGACTTTAAGAGTAACTGATGATTGGAGATAAATGTTAAGGATTATATTGGAAGAATATGTCATTAAATCCTTCAAAGATTTATGTTTAGATCTTAGTTTTTATTACATTGAATAATTTTATGGATAGATGTTTATTGAATGGTCTTTGTTGAACTATCGGTTTTGTTGGACAAATTTTGGAGAATAAGAATATATTTTATTTTTATAAAGGATTATCCTTTTTTGGAATTATCTGTTCTCATACTAACAACATTGGTTTTAGTTTTTTTCTAAAGACATGGGAAATATATCGTTCCCTTTTTGGATTAGGTGACTCTCTAGATGTTGATTTTATTGCTCTTAATGTGAACAAGTTAAACTAAATACTCGTCTTTTGGAGAAAATATGAGTTTGTATAAGAAATCTAGAAAAATTTGAATTCAACATGACAAGTAATAATGTTTCCTTATGTTTTAGTTAAGCACATAAATAAATTCTTCAATGAAAAGTAATTTAAAACAAAAATTTTGTCTGTTAAATTTTCCTAATAGGGAATCAAATACCGTTTAACCCATCACATGTTTGTGATTTTATGGTGGTTAACTTTCTCCTAAACATGTTTTCTATCACTGTCTATCAGAACTTGACCCTTTGTTTTTTCTTCCATATCCATGTTTTCCTACATGGAATCCTAGTATTGGTTAACTCAGGTGATCTTTGTACTTATCTTTCTTTCTTTTTAAGTGATAGTTTTGACGACTCTTTTTCCGATGTGGGGATTTCAATGAAGTTTCCAGCCCAGTTTTAAAATTGCGAGGACAAAATTCAAAAAATGGGGGAAGGATGTAACATCCCAAGTAAATAAATAATATTAAACTCTCATATTTATTAATATTTGTGAATAAAATATTAATATTACTTTAAAGGTAATGCTATGTTCAATAGCGTACCCAATATGCAACAATGAGTTTCTTTGGAATATTATGTTGCATACTAATAATATAATAATATTATTTTAAATTTTTTCTAACACCTAGCAGTAGTTATGGAAGGAATTAACATAACTAACTGAAAAATTATTATATATGTTTGTTTCGCACGGAATCCGGGGATGACCTCCTGGACGGGAGATTCAAACGTTCCGATCGGTTTCTAACGGGTTTGTTCGTAGAACCGGAAACATCCAATGATTCCACATCCATTTCGACCTACATTCCAAAGGCAGGCGCTCATTAGCTTGTGGACTAATGAGGCTTAGGAATTTTCATTGGTCGAGAAGATGGGAGGTGGGACTCATCACACCTTTTTGAGGGGAATTATTGTCTACTCCGGGACTCTCTTTATTGATTTAAGTTATGTTCGTGAATCCTTATTACATTACAAAGTATAAAATGTGCTTTCCTTTAGTTTTAACAATCAATGATTAAATATTCAAAGAAATTTATAGAATCTTTTATATGTATTCTAGGTTCTTCATTAATAGAGAATCATCTATATCTGTTTAGAGATTCTTGGTCAATGGTATCCTTCAAAACATTTATATAAAAGTATCTTGGTCATTTATGATGACCAGGCTGATTTTAAACCCACTCAGTGGGGCACTTGAAGTTTATCGTCATTCAGAAGGACATAGATTATTTCAAAGTTGGGATCGAACCCATAAATGGGCTACCTACGTATCCTTTGTTTTGGAAAAGGAATCAGAACCCACGTAGTTCGAGAAATAGAGTATGATGTTTATGATTGATGGCTCAAAGATGAATGTCATAATTACTTTTACACTCTAAGCTCACGTGAGTCATGCTCGGTGTGAGAAACAAGAGGTATTGGTAAAATTTAGACAATTGTGCCATGAAAGATGCAATCATAAGAATTTGTTTGGGGCTTATGTATGGATGACTGCCCAGATAGATGAAGGTTTAGGATTTACTTTTAGGGAGAAAATCCATGAACAGGGTCCATAAAGTTATATGTGCTTCATGGAGATTTGAATACTCTAATCTTGGGGCTTACTCCTAAGGAGGATTCCCAAGTTAGGAGGGGACTTATGATTGGGTTTTACTCCTGAAAAGGAAACCCAAATCAAAGGTAAATTATGGCTGGTTAAGAGAAATTTAAGGGGACTTGGGGCTTCTTCCTGAAAAGGAGACCCAAGGTTATGACTGAGTCTTATTCCTGAAAAGGAGACCCAGGTTAGGGGACTTGGGGCTTATTCTTTAAAAGGAATCCAAAGTTTATGACTGAGTCTTATTCCTGAAAAGGAGACCCAGGTTAGGGGACTTGGGGCTTATTATTTAAAAGGAAGCCCAAGGTTATGACTGAGTCTTATTCCTGAAAAGGAGACCCAGGTTAGGGTATTTGGGGCTTATTCTTTAAAAGGAAGCCCAAGTTTTTGACTGAGTCTTATTCCTGAAAAGGAGACCCAGGTTAAGGGACTAGGGGCTTACTCCTGAAAAGGAAGCCCAAGATTATGACTGAGTCTTATTCCTAAAAAAGGAGACCCAGGTTAGGGATTATGGTTTGGGGCTTACTCCTGAAGAGGATGCCCATATTTGAGGTTGGGGCTTATTCTTAAGAAAGATGCCCAAGATTAAAGGACTTGATTGGGGCTTACTCCTGAGGAGGATGCCCAAGATTGGGAACTTTAAGAATTTGGGGCTTACTCCTGAAGAAGATGCCCAGATTAAAGGTTTTGATTGGGGCTTACTCCTGAGGAGGATGCCCAAGATTGGGAACTTTAAGAATTTGGGGCTTACTCCTGAGGAAGATGCCTAGATTAAAGGTTTCATAACTGGGGATTATTCCTGAAAAGGAGACCCAGGTTAGGATTCTCTCATCTTAAAGGATGAGGTTGAATGAATGAACTCTCCGTATTTTAGTTACATAAGGATATTTAAATCACTAGACTTTGAGAGTGATTCCACAGAATTCCTTTCAGATAAGAAAGTCAAATCAAGAAATCATGCCATAAATGGCTTTGAAGAGTGTCTTGAAGACTGAATCTTGAAAAGGAAAGGTGAAATGGCTTAAGAGGGGTAAAAATGGGCAAGATGGGCACCCAAAAAGATAGGGGCGCGCAAGTCTTGCAAGGCGCGCAAGTCTTCCGTGGGCGCGCAAGTATTGGTCGCACCGGTATACCTGCGTGACACATAGTGTACTTGCGCAAATTTCAACCAGCATTGAAATACTTGAGCGACTCTTTTCTAAACCCTTTAGAATGTTCTCGAGGTTCTTCCAAAAAAGGGACACGCAAGTTATATTGAAGGAAATAAGTCGGCGCACAAGTGTTTGATAAGTTTCAACACTTAGGCCTTCCTTCTTCTCTTTAAATCTTCCGTTCTAGGTAAGAAATTACCTTAGAAGTGTTCCGGAAGTTTTGAGAAGAGACTTGGGCGTTGGGAGCTTCAATCCGAGTTTCTGGAAAAAATATCCTTTCGAATGGGGGGCCCACATGGTCTATTTATAGGCAAAAGAAGACCCCAGGCAGTTATCACTTAGGTCGCGCAAGTCACTTGCACGACCATAAGGCGTCACGCAAGTACTTGCACGACCACTACGCGGCGCGCAAGTGTACTTGCGCGACCATGAGGGAACTTGCGCGACCTATGGGAAAAGTTCTCCTTGTTCATCCCTTTGTCGATTTTTGATGTTTCTTCGAAGGATGAATCACTTTTTACTTAGATATTCCCCTTTTATGATCTTTATATTCTGTGACGAAAGGAGTGTCAACAAAAGTCCCCCCTCAGAGTTGGATCCGGAGAGAAATGAGGATTTGACTCTGAGGAAATCAAAGACATCCAAAGGAAAAGGTGGTTTTCAATTCTTCAGTGGGCAGAAGGCAGCGCGCAAGTGTCCTGAAACTTGACTTTTATTCAGAGTTCCTTTGTCTTTTGTGGGAAGTTTAAAGTCATGCATGCCGGACATAAAGGGGCTAATGTTTAATTTCGAAATAGCTTTGACCGAAAATGGATTAAAATTGATTCAATTCCTTGACAATTTATCTGAAAACAAATTACCAAACTCAAGTATGAGAGAAAATATGTAAACTATGGATTAAGAATATTTGAATCTGAGGAATGATATGAAAAAGAGCTAAAAGGCATTTAGAAGAAGTAGTTTCCAAAAATGAAGTTACTATTATTTAACAAAACCCGTTAGGGGGTTGAAATATGCAGGGCCACCTATGGGCATTGGCTGCATGGTTAAATAAATAGTATCTTTCGGCTGACAAGTCTGTTATGTGGACTGTTTATGCAAGGCCACCTATGGGCACGTGCTGCATAGTCAGGCGAAAGAACTCCCAGAAATTTACTTTCCTACTTCTAAAAGCCAGTGAAAGTTTATGGAGATTCAAATTTCCTAAAGTATAGAGTTTGTTGTATGGAAAGAGGTACTTGAATATGGAGAAGATATTTCCGAACAAGAACATCGAAGAACTGGATGAATATCACTCCTACGAAGGTCTGACCCAAACGTAGGGAAGACGAATAAACCATAGACTTGAATACTATCAGATCATGAAATAGGATATGGGACAAATATGTTAAGGATGGTTATTTTTTGCGGATCCCTACATACTGTCGTTTAAGACAAATAAGGACAAAAGAGGCATTCTTCCCAAGAATGAAGGTACTATTATTTAACAAAATCCGTTAGGGGGTTGAAATATGCAGGGCCACCTATGGACATTGGCTGCATGGTCAAATGAATAGCATCTTTTGGCTGACAAGTCTGTTATGTGGACTGTTTATGCAAGGCCACCTATGGGCACGTGCTGCATAGTCAGGCAAAAGAATTCTCAGAAGTTTGACATTTTTGTGACTAGAAGTCATGAAAAGGGTTATGAAGATATGAAAATATTTAAGGTTAGGATTATAACACATAAAGATGGGTATTGTCCAATGTATATAGAGATACATAGGTCAATGAAAACCATAATAATGTTGTGGCTGGGTCTTGAATTGAAACTTGGACTTCACTACGTATCTCATAAGAATGAGAATCAAGCCATACGTAGTTCTTGAAATGCATTTTAACTTCGTGCAAGACGAAATTATGAGTGATCTTAGTTTAGGGTCATAGAATTCGGACCATAATAATGAATACATAGTGTGTGTTTTCATGAGGACTTTTCAGCCAAGGGAATGAAAGTGAAATTTGGGGTTAGGCCCAAAAGACTTGGGACTGGATTCGAGGGACACTCGAATGTTCCTACGTATCCCATAAGGATGGGAATCAAGTCCACGTAGTTCTAGAATTACCCTTTGTACAAATTTGGTTCGTACATTTGAAGGGTGAAAGGGGACTTTAGTGCAATGATGGTTTTAACCTAAGATAAAAAGTTTATGCATTACCATGTATGCACGTAGTCTTTTGAAATGAAACATGATCGAAAAAACATCAATGTCAATAATGGTTCCTTCTCAAATGAGGGAATCAAAGAATATTGTAGTTTATTGTTGTACCGGACAAAAGTGTTGTATAGTTTAACGTCATATAACAAGGACGAAAGTGAATCAATGTAAAGATATTGATTCTAGGGGCGGTTTCACAAATCATCATCATATGAGATGGTGGTGAACCAATGTGAAGAGATTGTTTTTGGGCTTGAACCCTGGGAGGTTGTTTACATACCCAGCCTGGAGGGCAAGGATCAAAGTCCGTGTAGTTCAATTAAAGAATGAATTAATGATCAAGTTGTTCTTGTGGACAATGATCTAATAAAAAAATATTGTTGGGACATACACATGGTTAGTGGCCCAAAGGGAGTGTTATGGTTGATGTTCTCTCTAAGCTCACGTGAGTCATACTCGGTGTGAGAAACAAGAGGTAATAACAACCTTAACGATGCACAATTTAATGTCATGTAGGACATAAAAAAAGGGACTATGCAGTTTAAAGTCTTGCAGTTAGGACTATTGGTGCTGCACAGTTTAGTGTCATGTAGCAGGGACAAAATACAGTTTAATTTCATGTAGGACCTATCAAGGATTTTCTGTACAGTTTAGCGTCATGTAGTTAGGACGATGGGGATAAAATAGTTTAACGTCATATTGGACGAAAGGGGGACTGTGCAGTTTAATGTCATGCCGTAAGGACAAAATAACACACCATTTATGTCATGTTGGACGAAAGTGTGAATAGTTTAAGGTCATATGAATGGACCATGGATGGTGCAGTTTAATGTCATGCTGGACCTTTGATGATTATATAGTTTAACGTCTTTCCAGACGTGAGGGACTTTTATACAGTTCATTGTCATGTAGTTTAGGACGTCACAGTTTAACGTCTTGCTTGACATAAGGGATTTGCAAATAGTTTATGGTCATATACATGGACCAGGGATGATGCAGTTTAAGGTCATGTTGGACGGTTTAGGGAACTTTTTCACAGTTTAATGTCGTGTGGGACGAAGTTGCAGTTTAAAGTCATACTGGACCATTGCTGTATAGTTTAACGTCATATAACAAGGACGAACTGGTGCTGTACAGTTTAAAGTCATGTAGCTAGGACTAAGGTGAACTAATATGAGGATATCAGTTCTGGGGACTTTTTACAGTTTATCGTCATGCTGGACGTTGGAAGTGCCACACAGTTTAATGTCATGTTTCTAGGACACAATATAGTTTAATGTCATCTCGGACAAAATATAGGATCTTCTGTACAATTTAATGTCATGTAGAAAGGACATAATAACAACTTAATGTCATGTAGGACATAATAACAGTTTAATGTCATGTAGGACATAATATAGGATCTAATGTGATTGTTTTGGATCTGGGAACAATATTTTGTGTTTATACAAAATACTTCTTCAGAAATCTGGCATTAGTTGGAGTCGTGATGTGTTCTCCATCCATTTAGATTAGAGAATACGCTCCATTGGAGTAGACCTTATGTATTGAATAAGGTCCTTCCCATTTTGGTTTAAGCTTGGGAGGCTTCTTTCCTGGTATCATTGGTTCTCTGAGAACCAATACCAATTCTCCCTGAATGAATGAACGAAGACGAACTATTTTGTTAAAAGCTCGTGCTATCCGATTCTGATAGATTTCCAAGTGGTGGAAAGTGCACAATCTTTTCTCATCTAACTGTTCCAATTCATTCAACCGCTTTTGGGATTTCTCATCTGTTGATAACTGATCACAAATGGCTATTCTGAGTGAGGCGAATTGAACTTAAATTGGAAAGACTGCTTCTGTTCCATATACCAATGAATATGGAGTAGACCACGTTGCATTGCGAGTGGTAGTCCGATAAGACCATAGAGAATGAAAGAGTTTATCAGGCCATGACCTCTTATCTTTATCCACCATCTATTGCAGTATATTTGAAAGAGCCTTGTTGAAGGCCTCTATCTGGCCATTAGCCACTGCATGATATCAAGATGAATGGTTGGACTTAATGTTGTATTCTTGATATAATTTCTTTACCTCAGAAGAACAGAAGTTGGTGCCATTGTCCATCAATATGGTATGAGGGACACCAAATCTAGTAATGATGTCAGACTAGATGAAGCTAACAATGCATTTAGAACTGACTTCTTTGAGAGGTACTGCCTCTGCCCATTTGGAAAAGAAATCAGTAGCAGTAAGAATGTACTTAAACTGCTTGGCCGTAGATGAAGGGTAAGGTCCCACCACATCCATTCCCCATGTGGAAATGGCCATGAGTATTTAGCTGTATGAAGCAACTCTGGAGGTTGATGAATGAAGTTGGCATATACTTGGCATGAATGACACTTCTTTGTGAAATTAACACAATCTTGTATCATTGAAGGCCAAAAGTATCCAAGCCTTCGAATTTGATCAGACAGTCTATGTCCAGACTGGTGGGCACCACAGACTCCTGCATGCACTTCTTTTATGACAGTCATTGTCTCTTCACCATCAATACATCTGAAGAGAACTCCATCAAAACCACGTTTGTAGAGAATTTTCTCGAGGTGGTTTGGGCCATCATAAAGAGTAAAATTGACCACACGTCGCCGAATTTGTTCTTTCTCGGCTCTATCAGGTGGAAGTGTTCCATTTTGAAGGTATTCCCTGATAGGTGACATCCATCCTGTAGTATGACCATACGGTTCAGGAATGGGACTAATTTCATTAATTTCCTCTGTTCTGACTTGAACATAAGGTGAAATTGCACGACTGTGGGCAATACAGATAGTTGTCTCGTCCCGATTTGGATCTGTTAATGCTGTGGCTATATTAGCCAGTGCATCAGCTTGAGCATTTTGTGATCTTGGGACATAAGAAAATGTCGGTTCTGAAGGGAATTCCGACATTAACTCTCTGACGTAATCATACAAAGGGATTAATTCTTCTTTTCTGATGGCATAATCCCCATTGACTTGTTTGATTACCAGGTCTGAATCACCTTTCACCTTTAAGTGATTCACTTGTGCTTGAAGCGCTAACTCCAAGCCTGTAATGAGAGCTTGGTATTCAGCTTCATTATTGGTACCACCTTCCCACAATAAAAAGGAATAAGGTAACACTGCCTTATCTGGAGAAATGAGCACAATTCCTAAACCAACTTTGTTGAATTTATGATTTTCCATTTTCTTCCCTGTTGGACTTCTAGAAGCACCATCAAAATACATTTCCCATGTTTGAGGACTCTCTTGAATAGAGAAAACTTCCTCATTAGGGAGTTCGATATCTGAATATGTGTCTTCTACTGAAGGATGTTCAGCCAGGAAATCAGCCAGAGCTTGGCCCTTAATTGCCTTTTGAGACACATGCTGAATGTCGAATTGCTGTAGAATAACCACCCACCTTGCCAGACGTCCTGTAAGCATTGGACGAATAAAGATGAATTTGAGCGGATTATTACGAGATACCAATTGGACCTCATGATGTTGCAGGTAGTGTCTAAGTTTCTGAACTGCAAAGATTAATGCTAGGCAGCACTTTTCAATACTTGAATACCGGGTTTCTGCTTCAAGCATAGTTCTACTGAGATAGTAGAGACTATTTTAATTCCCAGCATCATTCTTTTGAGCGAGAAAGGCACCCAATGATCGCTCTAAAGCTGTCACGTAGAGGATAAGAGGTCTACCCTCAACAGGTGTCATGAGTACTGGTGGACTCAAGAGGTATTTCTTGAGAACATCAAATTCTTCTTGACATTCTTCAGTCCACTGGTAAGTGACTCCTTTCTTCAATAATTTGGTAAAGGGTAAACTTTTGCCTACCAAATTGGAGATGAAACGCCGAATATAGGCTAAGTGTCCTTGAAGTCCTCTGAATTCTTTCAAATTCCGAGGAGGTGACATAGCAAGGATTGATTTGGTCTTCTCAGGATCGACTTCAATACCACGATGGCATACAACAAAGCCGAGGAATTTTCCTGAGGTTACCCCAAAAGCACATTTTAAGGGGTTCATCTTTAAATTATGTTGTCGATGCTTGTGGAATATGAATTCCAAATCAGCCAAGTGATCAGAACGTTGTTTGGATTTAACCACCAAATCATCTACATAGCATTCAACAAACTTCCCTAAAAGAGGTTTGAAGATACGATGCATGGCGCGTTGATATGTTGCACCTGCATTCTTTAAACCAAAGGGAATCACCCGGTAACAAAACACACCTTGAGGAGCTCTGAAGGCTGTATATTCCTCATCTTCTGGGGCCATTCGGATCTGATTATATCCATAATATCCATCCATGAAAGAAAGTACTTCATAGCCAGCCGTCGCATCAATTAAGAGTTCTGTAATCGGAACTGGGAAATCATCTTTAGGACAATACCTATTAGGATCTCTGAAATCGATGCAAACCCTAATTTGTCCGTTCTTCTTCTTTACAGGGACAATATTAGCCAACCACTTGGGATATTTAACTTCTCTGACGAAGTTAGATTTGATAAGCTTATCCACTTCAGCCTCGATTTTGGAAGCATAGGTTGGGTGTGTTCTTCTCGCGGCTTGCTTGAATCCTCGATGTTCTTTTGGAAAACCCAAATGATGGGTGGCAACATCAGGATCAAGACCAGGCATCTCTGTATAATTCCAAGCAAATATATCTTTATTTTGATTTAGAAAAGAAATATACATCTCTTGCTCTTCAAGGGTCATGGACACACTAATTAAAGTGGGGCGTGGATCTTTCTCTGTACCCAGATTTACTTCTCTGAGTTCATCCACAGTGGTAGAGATACCCTCTTCAAATGCTGGAGGAGAATCTCTAAGATCTTCCTCTTCCTCTTCATCATGTGTTATTTCTTCTGTTTCTACTTACAAAGTAGATGAAAAAACGAAATTCTCATGATCATAAGAGATGTCAAAATTTTCACATTTTGAAGAAGAAGCTTCCATTTCCGACCCTATTGATGATAAAGGGTCTTCTTTGGGAAATAAAGAGGAGATGATTGATTGATAATCGACATCAATATTCACCTCTGGTGTTGCTATAACTTCTTCTGGCCTGATTAGCGAAGTATAGACTTGTTGGATTTCAGCAGACGAAATGAAAACGTCACCACTTATGCTTTCATCACTGCTTGGTAAGTTACCAATTTCTCCCATGTTGTCTGGCTCGATTGCCGTAATTGACATTATGGATCTTTCCATAAGAGTATTTTGATTTGGGCCTATTTTGTCAATTTGACTGATAGGTAACACATAATCTGTACTCACATGTGAAAATGGATTTATTGGAATTTTTTCCAAACCATATGGAGCATTAACTTTGATAATTTCCTTCATTGTAGATTTTTCTCTTCCCTTCATGTGATAAAATTCCGCCTCAATGTATTAAGACTCACATGTCTTGAACGGGGCCTTATCACCATACAATGTTCCAACTTGACCATCGAAACAGTATTTGAGACATTGATGGTATGATGATGGAATAGCTGTATGCTGATGTAGCCAGGGTCTTCCAAGCAAGATATTGAAAGCTGAGTCTTGATCAACAATCATGAAATCCGAATTGGAAACAAGATCTCCAAACTGAGTTCTGAGCGTAACTTCTCCCAGTGGTTCTTTTTCATTTTTATCATATCCTTGAAACATCATGGTAGAAGGAGATAAATCAGATTCCGTGAGGCCCAATCGACGAAGTGTGCGAATGGGCATGAGGTTGACTCATGAACCATTGTCAATGAAAGCTCTTTGAACATCTATACCATTGACTTTTCCAGATAAGTACAAAGCTTTTATGTTCCCATGCACAACATCATCTTCATCTTTATCAGTAAAAGATATCACTGCATGGCATTCTACAGGATTATTCTCTATGTGATAGATTTCAGCTGCAACAATTTCAGCTTCAAACTCCTGAGGACTTGACAAAGCTTCGATGAGTGCTTCCCGAAGATCTTTTGACAGATTCAAAGCATCCAAAATTGATAACTTGGATGGTACTTGGGCCAAGTGTTTCAATATATCATACTTTTGATCTAAAGGTCTGCGTTTCCAATATGAATATGCGGTTTAGCAGGTACCTTGGAAGCAGATGCTTTGGAAGCTGATGCATCTTGTATTGAAGTTGGAATCATCCTTGGTTTTGGAAGATTAGACTGATTAGATCCATTTACTTGCTGAGATAAAGAAGATGGAACTTTTAATCGGTCTTCCAAAATAACTGTGCTGAAACTGAGTTGGCCATTGGCAGAAGAACTTGCTTGTTCTTTTTGAGCTCGCTGAAGGGCTCTACCACGAGTTTCTGCTGCGTATACAGTTCTAGCATGGGTAGAATTAGAGTTGTGGCTTCGGAAAGATCCAAGTCTTCCCCTATATCCTGAACCTCTAGAACTTCCTTGGGTTCCCTTATTTGATACAGGGAATTCAGGCTCATCAAGACTGGAATATGGATCTGTTAATTGAATCATATTAACAGAACCAAATATTAACTCTTCGTCTGATAAAGACTCTGCCTGGTTAGTCTGTTTAGGCTGTGCCGTTTGGTGGGACGGTGCCTGTGGCTTCGAAGTAGATGGCATGAAATCTGCCAGAGTCAAAGACAATTTAGGCTTTGATACATACTCATCTTCTCCCGATTCCTCTTTCTTCTTTGAATTGCGCTGTCCTTTTGAGGATTTCTCTTTTGATGGAGGATTTACTGCAGCTTTTGTAGGAGACACAATTGGCTTCTTCAATTGTGTTCGCAAAAAGGAATGGGTCCGATTGATTGTCTTTCTGACCATCCAATCATCATATTTTTTCGCAGTTTTGCTTTTGACTTCCTGCCACTCACCTCCTTTCTCTAGATCTGTAGCGGTAATACACGCTACATGAGCTGAAGAACCCTTCAATTTGACTTGTCCCAAGTCGACCATCTTTTGAAGGAGGTCTTTAAAGACAAAAAACTCCTGGATGGGATGCCCCAACATTTGATGAAAGGGACAATAATTGGGACGGTCTTCATCTCCTTCCTTGTTTGGCCTCTTGGGAACTAGTAATTGAACCAAATTATTTTCTAGAGCTGAAATTAAGTAACCAGGAACTTGCTCACTTCGGAAAGAGTATGTTTTACTCTTCATATCCTCAAATTGTTTTCTTCGTTGATCTTTTTGATCATTTGGACGAAACAGCCTTTGTTGTTGGCGTTCAGGAGGTGGAGCCCTTCGAGAAGATGAAGGTTTTGAAGTAGAAATAGGTACAGGTGCCTATTTAAGCATAACTGTAGCAGTTTCTGCTTTACCCATTCTTCTTCCTGGAGATGATGGAATTACACGAGATTTAACTTTAGCCTATATAAGGGAATCTTCAATCTGTTGAGCGATTGAAGTAAGGTCTCGAAACCCTCCTGTGTATTTCACATGGATCAATGGCGTGCGTAATTCGTCATGCAAATTTGCCACACATATTGGAAACAATTCCTCCGGAGGGAGTGCTAAACTCAAGGAATACGTTAATCCCTTCCAACGAGCAATGAAATCAGAGACTCTTTCTTTTTCCCTTTGCTTGCAGTTTGTAAGATCGAAAACTTTCGTTTTTGGCAAAGTTGAGCTAAACTGAAGAAGGAATTTTTGACGAATATCCTCCCATCCGATGACTGACCAAGATTGCAAGCTTGTATACCAGACAAAAGCTGTTCCTTGCAAGGTTCGTACGAAGCATCTGAGTTTCACTGCTTCTTGCTGCTCTGGAGTTCCCATCATAGGATCACAACAAGACACGTAATGCGTCAAATGTTGTTCAGGTTCGCCTGATCCATTGAAAGTAGGGAAAACAGGGTTTCCAAAACTGGATGGAGGAGAAATTGAATCTACCCATTCAGGGTAAACTTTCTTTTCAGGTTGAACTTGCGCCCGTTTACCTTCCATAGTTTCTAACCGAGCTGTTAATGACTCAATAGTAGTTATTAACTTTTGAGAAACGTCAGGTTGAACTTGGTTTTGGGTAGGTGAAATGAATGGAGCTTGGACAGATGTGGTGGTTGGTGCTGCAACTAATGGTAGTACTGCCAACCGTTGTTGCGTTTGACCCGTAGGATTAGACCTATGAGGGTGTACTGATAAAGGAGGATATTCGTGATCCATCTCAGTAGTTAAAACAAATTCCTTCGGCTGTCGGACTTCAGAATTCTTAAGAAGAAGACTACTCTGAAGTTGTTCTGCATTCAACCTTCTTAATTCTTTCATTTCTTCCTCCTGTTGTGCAAACCTTTTCTCTAATGAGAGTGATTGACCTCCTTCAAAGGAAGGGTGAGAAGTAACCTGATTCTTTCCTTTCCCCTTATTGGATCCTTTTCGGAGAGGGGGAAGTGGGTTATTTGAAGGAATACCCAGATTTTGGGTAAGCCTTTGATTACGTGTGCGCACACCTTCTTCATTTAGGTCTGTGTGCGCAACTTCTTGAGCAGGAACCTCTTTGTCTGATCCTTCTGATTGAGCCTCATTTGGTGAATCAGCAGTAATAGCATTGATAAAATTAATGGATGCATATTGCATGGAATCCTTTCTATCATAATTTCTGTGATATTGTCTCCTTCCATGTCCATGATGATACATGGCATTCCGTTGACTTGATCCCTCAGGAATTTCTTGGAGAACCGTCACTTGGAGAGAATCTCCTGAAAGCTTGGCTCTTCGTTCCTCTTGAGGCTTATTCCCTAATCGAGAGAATATTGAATTTCTCTGAGGGAGGGATTGAGGATTTGAAAAAGTCCCCAGTCCGGTAGACTGGGGATGTTCCTGCTGCTTCCTCTCAACTCCTCGAATCCCATTTGTTGACTCTGAGGGTTGGGTTAGAGAAGTCCCCAGTCTGGAAAGCTGGGGTGTCTCTTGACATGCTATGTCTGAGATATTCTTAAAATCTCTCTTGATCTTGCGAATTTTAGTTCGGAAATTAGCTGGATGCATTAACCTGTATCCACTTTTATCACCTGGTTCAACAGACCGTTGGATGATTTCCAAAACTTCTGTCATTTGATGACGTGTTTGCTCCAGACGAGAGGCTTGTGCAATATTCTCGCCTGCTTGATGTAGGAGCAATTCAACAACTTGTTCTCTATATACTTTATTTTGATAGGAACTAGTTGAAGCCTGTTCTTGAGCAAGATTTTGATTATGAACAAAGCCCATTGACTGTGGCCGGCCATGGGCAATAACATTGCATGAGACCATTTTCGGCTGGCTTTGCTGACCGGAAAGCACTGTGAAATGTAGTGCTCCGTGAACACACCATCCTCTGATATGAACATCATATGGAGCATTGGCAATTAACTGACGCAATTTTCTTAGTGCGCCAAGGCATGAACGTTGATGAGTTCTCTGTTGCTTTTCAGCCTTCGGATACCGAGAGACTGATAGAGATGCCAAATCAATATGACGTTGTAACCCTTCTATTATCTTAAGATGATTTTCATATTCAACGTAAGATAATACCTTCTTCTTTAATTGACAAAGAGTTTTCCATATGTTGAGACAAATATCATGGATTCCATCATCCGTCAACATCTTTGGAATGTCGTACTAGGAGTCAACCAAAGGCCAAAACATGACTGGTACTTCACCTTTTGCCAGTTTTTTCCTCATGTTCAGCATTTCCTATTTATCATTAAATGAAGATTCTTCTACCTGTTTGGACCAGAGTTGGTGTTTCCTTGTTGCTTAATCGGATTCAACAAGATTGGTAGAGAGATTACTATTCATGATGGAAGATGAATGACCCAGGGATGGTTCGGAGAATAACCTGAACCCCAGGCTATCTTCTGATGGAGAAAGAGTTTCACCTACCGATAGTAAAGCATCAGACATGACTGGTTTTACATTTGCAAGTTCCTCGAGATAGGAGGGATTTCTCGTCACTACATTTCCTTCTGAAGAATTTTCGAGACAACGTGAATCACTACTGCGGAGAGGAATTTCGCAGCGAAGTTCATCATCATGAGGAGGACCGTCATGATGGGTTACAGCAAAAGATGAATTCTCTTGCTCCTTGGTCTTCTGACCACACAGAGGGTTCCTGTGGCTCCCATCTGAAGAAGAAACTTCAAGATTGACCGAATTTTCATGAAGCAAGTCTTCATGAGGAAGTGTCTGTTGAAGACCTTCTGAATTAATGTTCCCGTTATTAGGAACGGAGGGAGTAGAATCTTGAATTCTGACAGATAAATGTCTGAGGGCTTCAAGAAATCCAACATCGAGCAAGGCCTTGTTGCAGATTGGCCTTTGATCTCCTGACTGTGCTGGGAAGATCTTTTTCTTAGATGCCTTCTTACTCGTTTTAGAAACCACTTGATGACGAAAGTGATTGCTCTGAGGAGGTGTATGTGCCTGATCAGGAAAGATTGTCAGGTTAGGCTGACGATCTCCACTCAAATCAGGTGTATGTGCCTGACTTGGTTGTCCGTATGATATGGGGGAGTATGCCCCATAACCCTCATGGACTGGAACAGATGTGTGTGTCTGTTCCGGAGTGAATCGTTGATCTGTCACTCCATTGCTAGGGATAGATTTATGTGTCTGTCCCTGAGATGATGCTGAATCTGTTATGATATCCTGGCAAGCATCCAGAATATGAGCAGGAATTTGCTTCTGCTCTTTCACCATTGACAAAATATGTTTGGTGACTTCAGCCGCCGTAACGGGGATATACGTCCATTCCGGGCTTGGAGTAGGTGTATGTGCCTGCTCCTGTCCTCCTTTTCCTGTCAGTGAATCATGACAGTACTCAAGTGTGGAGGAAGATAGTTGAGTCTGCCCCCTGTTTGTCGTCGGGACTTTCCGACTGACTTCTCCGTGCGCTACCAAGCGAGACTGTTGGTAGGCTTGATTAGTATTAGCAGGTGTATGTGCCTGCTGATTAAACTTCGCCAAACGCGGTTGACGAGATCCATCATATGTAGTCAGATGAGCCTGCTGACTAACTGGTGATGTATAAGCAGGTGTATGTTCCCGCCTATGGTACTCTGCTGGAATTTTTTGGCGGGATCGGCTTGATGCTGCCAGACGAGTCTGCTGGACAGCGGAATTAAAACGAACAGGTGTGTATGCCTGCTCGTTGTTTGCCACCAAGTTAGGTTGGTGGACTTCTCCGGAGACGGAAGGGATGACAACCTGCCTATTGTTAACCGGATTCCGTCTCTGGCGGTTCATCTTGCCTGCTCGGGTTTGAGGAACCTGAGCTAAATGCCTGGAGTCGGTACCCTCATCATGTTGAGGGCGCACTACCGCACGAGTCTGGCGGCGATTGTTTATGGGAGCCCTTGAGAAGGACTCCTGTCTTTTTGAATTAAGGTCATGCGGGACCTGCTCATTTACTTCCTCAGAGTAAGGGAGTGAATGGAAATCGCGTTCCGGGGATAACGACCCGAAACGGTTAGAGACGGTAGTCAGCACCGCCTGCTTCTTGATCGCTGGCCGCCATTGTCCGGACGACCTGGTAGAGTTGTTAACTTGGAGGGCTTGATGAGAGGCCTCCAGAGTTGGGATAGTACCGTTGCGACGGTACTCCTTAACCAGTGCATTAGAAACCCAGTGTTGAAGATGCTGAGTTGGTGATGTCATTCTCAGAGCGGATGACGTTCCAGCAAGATTAGTAGCATTGGTTTTCACAGCAGAAGACCTCACAGTAGAGGTGTTCACAGAAGCAGTATTCACAGAGGTGAATTTAAGGAAAGCCATTTTGCAGAAGATCTTGAGAAAAGAGTGCCTTTTCCATATAACAGACATAATCAAGATGAATCTGACCACTGCATCTTTTGGATGAGCACATATCAATGATTGCTTTGTTGGCCCAAGGGGCCTAACAAATAAGAAGAACATCACTTTAACTTGGTTAAGGATTCACGTCGGGTTCACCATTTTTGTTTCGCACGGAATCCGGGGATGACCTCCTGGACGGGAGATTCAAACGTTCCGATCGGTTTCTAACGGGTTTGTTCGTAGAACCGGAAACATCCAATGATTCCACATCCGTTTGGACCTACTTTACAAAGGCAGGCGCTCCTTAGCTTGTGGACTAATGAGGCTTAGGAATTTTCATTAGTCGAGAGGATGGGAGGTCGGACTCATCACACCTTTTTGAGGGGAATTATTGTCTACTCCGGGACTCTCTTTATAGATTTAAGTTATGTTCGTGAATCATTATAACATTACCAAGTATAAAATGTGCTTTCCTTTAGTTTTAACAATCAATGATTAAATATTCAAAGAAATTTAGAGAATATTTTATATGTATTCAAGGTTCTTCATCAATAGAGAATCATCTATATCTGTTTAGAGATTCTTGGTCAATGGTATCCTTAAAAACATTTATATAAAAGTATCTTGGTCATTTATGATGACCAGGCTGATTTTAAAGCCACTCAGTGGGGCACTTGAAGTTTATCGTCATTCAGAAGGACAAAGATTATTTCAAAGTTGGGATCGAACCCATAAATGGGCTACCTACGTATCCTTTGTTTTGGAAAAGGAATCAGAACCCACGTAGTTCGAGAAATGGAGTATGATGTTTATGATTGATGGCTCAAAGATGAATGTCATAATTACTTTTACACTCTAAGCTCACGTGAGTCATGCTCGGTGTGAGAAACAAGAGGTATTGGTAAAATTTAGACAATTGTGCCATGAAAGATGCAATCATAAGAATTTGTTTGGGGCTTATGTATGGATGACTGCCCAGATAGATGAAGGTTTAGGATTTACTTTTAGGGAGAAAATCCATGAACAGGGTCCATAAAGTTATATGTGCTTCATGGAGATTTGAATACTCTAATCTTGGGGCTTACTCCTAAGGAGGATGCCCATGTTAGGAGGGGACTTATAATTGGGTTTTACTCCTGAAAAGAAAACCCAAATCAAAGGTAAATTATGACTGGTTAAGAGAAATTTAAGGGGACTTGGGGCTTATTCTTGAAAAGGAGACCCAAGGTTATGACTGAGTCTTATTCCTGAAAAGGAGACCCAGGTTAGGGGACTTGGGGCTTATTCTTTAAAAGGAATCCCAAGGTTATGACTGAGTCCTATTCCTGAAAAGGAGACCCAGGTTAGGGGACTTGGGGCTTATTCTTTAAAAGGAAGCCCAAGGTTATGACTGAGTCTTATTCCTGAAAAGGAGACCCAGGTTAGGGGACTTGGGGCTTATTCTTTAAAAGGAAGCCCAAGGTTATGACTGAGTCTTATTCCTGAAAAGGAGACCCAGGTTAAGGGACTTGGGGCTTACTTCAGAAAAGGAAGCCCAAGCTTATGATTGAGTCTTATTCCTGAAAAAGGAGACCCAGGTTAGGGATTAAGGTTTGGGGCTTACTCCTGAGGAGGATTCCCATATTTGAGGTTGGGGCTTATTCTTAAGAAAGATGCCCAAGATTAAAGGACTTGATTGGGGATTACTCCTGAGGAGGATTCCCAAGATTGGGAACTTTAAGAATTTGGGGCTTACTCCAGAGGAAGATGCCCAGATTAAAGGTTTTGATTGGGGCTTACTCCTGAGGAGGATGCCCAAGATTGGGAACTTTAAGAATTTGGGGCTTACTCCTGAGGAAGATGCCCAGATTAAAGGTTTTATAACGGGGGATTATTCCTGAAAAGGAGACCCAGGTTAGGATTCTCTCATCTTAAAGGATGAGGTTGAATGAATGAACTCTCCGTATTTTAGTGACATAAGGATATTTAAATCACTAGACTTTGAGAGAGATTCCACAGAATTCCTTTCAGATAAGAAAGTCAAATCAAGAAATCATGCCATAAATGGCTTTGAAGAGTGTCTTAAAGACTGAATCTTGAAAAGGAAAGGTGAAATGGCTTAAGAGGGGTAAAAATGGGCAATATGGGAACCCAAAAAGATAGGGGCGCACAAGTCTTGCAAGGCGCGCAAGTCTTCCGTGGGCGCGCAAGTATTGGTCGCGCAGGTATACCTGTGCGACACATAGTGTACTTGCGCGATTTTCAACCAGCATTGAAATACTTGAGCGACTCTTTTTTAAACCCTTTAGAATGTTCTCGAGGTTCTTCCAAAAAAGGGACCCGCAAGTTATATTGAAGGAAATAAGTCGGCGCGCAAGTGTTTGATAAGTTTCAACACTTAGGCCTTCCTTCTTCTCTTTAAATCCTCCGTTCTAGGTAAGAAATTACCTTAGAAGTGTTCCGGAAGCTTTGAGAAGAGACTTGGGCGTTGGGAGCTTCAATCCGAGTTTCTGGAAAAAAGATCCTTTCGAATGGGGGGCCCACAGGGTCTATTTATTGGCAAAAGAAGACCCCGGGCGGTTATCACTTAGGTCGCGCAAGTCACTTGCACGACCATAAGGCATCGCGCAAGTACTTGCACGACCACTAGGCGGCGCGCAAGTGTACTTACGCGACCATGAGGGAACTTGCGCGACCTATGGGCAATGTTCTCTTTGTTCATCCCTATGTCGATTTTTGATGATTATTCAAAGGATGAATCACTTTTTGCTCAGATATTCCCTTTTCCGATCTTTAGATTCTGTGACGAAAGGAGAGTCAACAATGTTTGTGAAATATTTTTACTTTTATCCAACAAATGTTAGAGGCTGAAAATGAGAATGAATCCAATTTTAAGCGTAAATATTATAATATTCTTTAAAAGGGTGATTAACCACCTTTTGATGGAGAACCATTTTTAAATCCACTTTTTGACAATTTCATATATTATATTGGACCAAATAAAATCCTTTTTTAGAATCTGGACATCAAAATTTACTTTATGTAAATTTTTGTTATTTTTTCTATAAAGATCATTTTTAGTGAAAATGTTGTATTTTAATTCAAAAACTATTTTTAATATGATTTATTTGTATGGATAAATTATCTTTTTAATTGGGTTTAACGTGTAGTTAGAATATATTTTTACCATTTAATCCAATGGTGGTCATTGGAATTAATTTCACTTTGAAATTGGACTTAACTAGTGTCAATATTTTGATATATTTTGATTCTTAAGAACACACTATTTGTTTTGACAACGACAATTAATTATTAAATTTATTAATGAAACTTAAATGTTTTGAATTTTTTAAAATAGACATCATATTTGAATTCGGAATATCAAATATAACTTAGGATGAAATTTTGGTATTTTTCTGAAAAACTTCAATTTTTGAAGAATAGTGAAACCACAAAGTGATAGTTAAAAAACTGATTTACCATTTACATGAAATTTTACCACCTCTGTGATTTGAATTTAAAAAATATAGCATAAATAGTTGTAATTAGGATGTAAAATTTGGTTCAATGGGATGAAAATAATTTTTGTTGAATAGTAACTTTTAAGTTTTGTTAGTCACGATTAATGGTAAGTAGTGTAATGTAAGGTAAAGATAATGTTATAATAATATGAAATGACCTTGACACATGTCTTAACCTTATTGTATGAGTCATGGAAGACCAAGTCAATCCATGGGTCAACTTGGGGACCCCATGGAGCCACTTGGGTAAGAAAATGACATTAATAACTTTTTATTTAATGTTGAAATAAAAATATCACAAACATGTATTATTTTACTAAAACAATTTTTACATGGGGTTATAAAAGTAATAATTTTGACTATAAATATTCATTGAAAAGATAAATAAAATTCATAGATCATCTTAGTTTTTTTAATAATTTTTAGACTTTAAAAATTAATTTTTTTATGACACCATGATGATGCAATGATTACCTCATTAAGGAACTATTTAAATAAAATGAGAAGATAAGGTAAAATATAAGACTCACACTTGTCAAAAACCTATTGGATGGGTGTATTTAGAACCCTTATAACCTTACCCTAGAAATATATAATTTTGGGACCTTTAATATCCGAAAATCATTTAATAATAAAGTAACATTTCAAGACGTTCCAAGAGTGCCCCTCCTCCCTCTTATAAAAGGTCCCCACCTCTACATCCTTACCCACACCTCTAAAGCCTTTGTATCAGCCAAAATATGCTTATTTTATCTCTCCACATCCCTCTATTCATCCTAGACGATTTACCATAGGCAGGAAGCTCTTCAAGAAACCCTTTTGGTTCAAACCAAAAGGAGTTTCCCGATTTAAAGGTAATGTCTTCACTTGTGTTATTTTGTTTTATTTTTCTTCTCCAAACGCCTAAACTCCTTTTATTCCATTATTTTGTAACAAAAACAGTATATTAAAGATACTAGGATTATTTTATGATGAGTATTAGAGCTACACTCTTATAAACCTCCATCTAATGGTTAAAGAACATACTGTTTATGTGGGTGGAAAATTACTGCCTCACGAAACGATGATTGTTCAATCTTCTTTTAACACCTCTCATGGTGGCCATTAAGATGTCAATGTATTTATATATGATATATAAATTATATCTATGTATTCCTAATGCTTATTTATTTTTAATTTATGACATACCTTTATGGTTTCCATAGTGGGTAAACGCGATAATTTAATTTTAGGAAGTGCGGACTACCGCCCCCTTAAAGTGATTTGAATTGTTAATACCATATGTGGGATGTATAAAGGATGGATTTAATGATGTTATATATTATATTATACTGTAATTATAATATACCTATGTATAATTATTACTTTTTCATTCCATTAAAGTATTAAATAGAATTGAAAGTAGCGTTCATGCGTACGTACGACTTACCGTCTCCATGAACGGTACATTTCTTTTCTTATCTCCAAATGTTATGTACTATTATAAGAACATATATATAATGGATATATATGTAATATATTACATCTAAATTATGTATATCATTCTGTAATTTTAATATATATATCTCTCATTTAGTTTTAATTCCATTAATATGACAAATAAATGAAGGTAGTGTTCATGCGTACGTACGGCCTACCGTCTCCATGAATGGTGCATTTCATTTTTCATCTACAAATGTTATGGAATAGTATAAAATGGATATATACTGGATATATATGATATTTAAATCATTAATGCTATTATTCAGATTTTTTACCTATAACTACATGGAAAATTATTTTCCAACAAGTTCAATTTTGACTCATGTACCAAACATCGACAAAAACGTCTGATATGAACTCATATTATTAACCAATTATTATAAAATTATAATATCTGATATGAACTGAATAATAATATTTAATGTATGTCATTAAGAAATTATAAATTTACCAAAGTTTATTATTCCATAATATAAAGAAACAAACAAGAGAAGTCAGACTTGAGGTAAGGGATCCTACGTCTATCTTTGTTTTTTAAGTACTCTCTTTTATGTAATTTTTTAAAGCTCCTATTTCTTATGTTGGGGGATGTTATTTTATATTCCTATTACTGTAAATTTTATGTTAATATTATTAGAGACCCTATTTTATTTCATCAATCCATTTTTTGGATGTTTTAATTGGCGACGTTAGGCAGCCGAGTTTTCGTAGGGGTTTTTTCATCTCACTTTTATTCCAGTGAGATTTATGCTACATTTTCCACTAATTACTTTGAGTGGTGTACGTACTTCCCATTATTATAATCTTTGTGTAATATAATTTTGTTGATGAGTATTTACATCATTGTTGTATAGTCCTTCTTTCATGGGGTGTGCGTTTCGAAAGTTACCCAAATCAGTAAGGGAACCTTTCACCCACCTATTTTTAAAAGACTTCTTATGATATGACTTTTAATTGACATATTGTTATGTTGGGATATGTTATTATATACCCTTATTGATGTAAATTTTATTTCCATGTGATGAGATACCATTTTATCTCTCATCAACTCATTTTCTGAATTTTAAAGTGATGTTGTTAGGCTGTCGAATTTTTGTAAGGGAACTTCTTAACCCAATTTCAATTCTTTGGGTTAAACCTATACTTCTTGATTATGGCGTGCTATGAATATGTGTGGAAGACATCTGATTGTTTTACACTGAATACCTAATTATATTATGTGTATTTATATTTTTCACACATAATTATGTCATTTCTTTATCCTTGCTCTAATGGATTGATCCTTGATTAGGATTACATATCAATTTCTTCTCATTGAGACATTTATTAATGATATGCACTTTTATTATCTTATAAAGTGTATATACAGACCCTTTGACATTACATATAAATATTATGTCTATACTAGAGTCATTTAAATGTTTTTAAAATGGTATACTTTCTTGTGACTTATAATTTAAATGTTCAAAATGGAAAAGGACTCTTTTATTAAAACACTGTTTTAAATGGTTTTAAAGATTTATTATTTTAAATATTTATCTTATATGTCCATGTTTTAAAAATGGTTTTAAGGATTTATTTATAGTGACATGAATGTTTTAAAACCCTTTCAAAAGTTTCTAAGTGGTATGGGACACTTTGATTCTTAAATCTCTTTTAAATGTCTTATTTTAATATTTTCAAAGTATAAAGGGATTTTTCTCTAATGGAGTCTTAATGATTTTATTAGATGTTTTTATTTATGACAATATCATGATGTGATCTCTTGTGATTGAAATGTGGAAATGTTTTCTTTCCATTATATTTGTATTATGTCTTATGATTCTATAATTGTACTTGGACATTTGACGGGTGGTTACGTGATAAACCATATGACGGGTGGTTCCGTGAATACCAGGATGGGTGGTTACGTTATAACCTCCAATGCATTCAGTATAGAAGTCGTCCTTATGGCTATTCCATTCAGTGATATGTGTGGAAGTCGACCATATGGTTATTCAATTGAAGTATGTTTATGTCCCAAGTTACCTTTTTATGTTATGTGTTCTTTATATGGGTTTTATGGGAATCTTTTGGTTATAAAAGGGTAAGTAATGATCTTTTATTCAGTGAATAGTATTTACTACTTAATAAAGGGGAAAAGTATTACTTTGATAAAATATTCATGGTTTACTTGTTGTTTTGAAAATCTAACAGTTTTCCTTCTTTGTGTATCCCTTACTGAGCTTTTTATGATCATCCCAAGTTTTTTAAATGTTTTCCACAGGACTTAAAGATGAACAGGGTCAAGGATGGGATCAAGGAAAGACATGCTATCTAAAACATGGAACTATACATGTTTATTTTTAAGAGTTTTTATTTTATGGAAACTTAGTAGAAGTGACTACTTTGTAATATTTTGATATGTAATAGTTATGTCCTAATTCTCTAAAAATCTAAACCTAAAAGACCCTCTATGTAAATTATTTATTTAATTCATGTTTATGTAATGTTTTAAGGGTTGGTCCTTATAATAAATACTATTAAGGACATTTTATACGTTTATAACATGTTAAAAACAATTATACATTACTATATATCATTTTTAACCAAAATGAATTGTGAGTTAAGGGAATCAGTCCCAATTTTACTTCATTGAGGAATATTTCTAATGTTATACACCAAATTTATTTTATATGTAGTATATAATATCACTTTAATTTTAATAATATTATTAAATAATAATTCATGATTTTTAGGTATTAATTTCAATTATATCATCCAATAATATTTGACATGAAAGTTACCAAGTGGTACATAATTTCATAACTCAATTTCTTTCCATCGAGTGATATTGCATATTTATTTTCCATTAATATTTTAATATTATGTGTGCAATGAATTTTTATTATATTATGTTTTTTTTCAAAATTGTCTATTTGGATTTTTTTATACACACAATATATTCATTTATTAATTATCACTTCAACAATATAATCATTATAAGGGACTTCATCTCAATTTCCCTTCATTGAGGCATATTGTAATGTTTTGAAACAAATTGATTTTATATAGTGTATATAATATCTCGTTAACATGTAAAATAATAATACATTAATATTTATAGGTATTTTATTTTTCAATTTGAATTTTTTCTTCAAATGTTATTTTACATACGAGTTTCTAGGTGGTAAATAATTGCATAACTTTAATTATTTTAATTGGGTTATATTATTTGTTTTTCATATTTGTTATTCAAAGATTATGTGTGAAATTAAATTATTATTATATTATACTGTATATAAACTTGTTTTATATGCTTTAAAGTTGAAGAAAATATTTAATTAATTAATGTTCACATCAATGTTATGACCATTGTAAGAGTTTAGTTAAGAATCTAATTCTAATAAACATTTGTTCTTCTAGAATTTATATTGAAGGAAATTATTTGAACATTTAAAAAAAATTATTCTCATCAAATTATTAATTATATCTTTTAGTAAAATATACATTTGGTCCACTCTATTTTATTTAAAAATAATTAAGAAAATAGTTTTAGAAAAATCTGACATCATTTATCTAATTAATTGAAATATGTTTTCTTCCAAAAAAATGTTTTCTAATACCATTATAAAAAAATGTTTTAAAACATTAAATAATGATTTATTAATTTAAATTTTCACCCAAGTTTTACTTTTTTACTATTTTATATATTCTTAATTTCATTTTTAAAACTAATCCCATTGGTATTATAAAAAAATGTGAAAGGAATATTTTTTTATCATACTCGACATGTACATAATTCACAATCTTCTTGATCAGCCAATATTATGAAGAATATATTACACATTTTATACATAATAATAAATGAAATTATTTTAAAACTTATTTGTGAACTTTTAGTGTTAAAATTTAATTTTGGAAATGAAAATGATCTTTTCCTCAAGACTGTTTTTAAAGATATTATTTTGATACTTCTGTTCAACAATGGAGAAAAACATTTATTGTACTTATACTACACTAGGGATATGTTGTTCTGATAAATCCATAGTCTTATTTTGGATAGTTCATAATTATTTCTATTAATTCTAATATTAACACTTATTTACCTTATTAATATTTTGTATTCATTAACCATCCCTTGAATTATTCACCTTCTTATGATCATTTGATGTTAAAGTTCACGTATAACATATGTGGATAATCATTACATCATAATTGTGAACAAAGATAACATAATTTTCATTCCTATTACACATTATATCATGATATTAATGAAATTATCCAATTCATTATAGGGATATGTAATTTTGGGCCCACTAGTCAAATCGCAATATTTACATAATTATGTATGACACAAAGAACCTATTACACACATTGTCTTGAATTACCCCAAGGAAGGGAATGTGATTCTTAAGGATTTGAAAAATAATGATTTCATAAAAAAACATGGTGTTATGAAATGAAAAAGGGAAAAACATTTTTGGCATATAAATCATCATTCATGAGTGAAGAAGAAATAACTCAAGAGGAGTTTAAGATGTGCTTTTTGAAAGAAGAGTTCTTTTGGATAATCAGTGTATTTGTCATTAATTTTTTTTGAAGCATTTGGATCCCAAAAAAAATAATTTCATAATATTTAAATGATATATAATTAACAATAGTGTAATATTTATGCCAAATATTTCATGAAAGAGGGATAACCCAAAAAAACGAGCTTTGTTTGAGAATCCAATTATCTTATGTATGAATGAATTATGTTCCTGCTCTTAATAACATAGATAATAAAAATGGATTCTTTAATTAAATAATTCATAACCTATTATACATGTATTTTATTCATAATAATTTTTTAATTTCATTTATGACCATTTTAATGGGTTATAGAGTTCAATTTCACAATTCAAGGAGTGTTCATTTTCAGGGTTTCATAGTCGCTTTACTTGTGTATAATTTTGGATGTTTTTTATAAAATGGGGTTAACTATTCATAAGTGAAAGAGTAAGGGGTTAAATTAATTCATTAATTTTAAATGGTTTCATATATAATTTGGTTTTTGGGTTTGAGGATGATTCATGTGATAAACCATTAATGATAAATGTTCAGTTTATTTTGGTGATTTTTTCGACCATTATGAAGTAGTTTCGTTTTGTTTAATAATATATCTATAAATTTGTAATAAAATATTAAAAAAAATTATAATATAAAAATTAAAATTTATTTCACCACAATAATGGTTTTATTTCTTGCTTTGAATGTGGAAATGGAAAACAAAAACTCATCATACACGAAAGCGGTGAACCAAAAAATCACGGACGGTGTTTTCATTTTTAGAATAAAAGGAGAAGATAAGAGATATTAGGATGGATATTAAATTAAAATAATAAAATTAGAGTATATATATGATATTGGTGTTATAATTACACTTTTCATGTGAGAGGAGAGGAGTTTGTAAGAAAATAAAATAAATTATAATAGAAGGATAGAGGATTTTACCTCTTGAAAGTCCTCAATTTGAGAACCTCCTTAAAAAACATTGGTTTGGTCTTTTGTTAAGACCAGTAGATCCTAGATGTGGAAAATGGAATTAAAAAGATAATTCGTAATAATTTAGAAAAAATGAAAAGTATTATATGTTCTAAGGAGAACAGATGGTGAGGGGTGGTATTTAAAGTGGTGGGAGAGGGGTATTTTGGATTATTATTTTCAATAGTTTTTTAGTTGGGTTCAAGAATATAAATATTGTGGATTAGTATTAATATATTTAGTAACTAGTGAATTATATTTCAAGATATTGGGTTATTAAATAATCTATTCATGAGCCATGTCTAAAAATTCATGTATTTAGCTTATTTCATAAATTATAGTATTTCATTATTCACAAAAAAATTAAAGTATTTTTGAAAAATACAAAACATTCATCCTAAAAATATCTCAATGAGTTGGTTTCAAATATAGAATTTTTTTTATAATTATGTTTCGAGATTTTTGAAATTTATTTTTTATATTAAATCATCATTTATTTAAAAAATGATTATTTTAATTTTATATTAAATTTTATAACCCTATGAAAAATTAATTACGTTCTTTTAAATATATCATAAAATATAATACAACATAATATTTATTTATGAATAAATTTTATGAAAATAATTTTTTTAAATAGTTACATTTATTATAATATTATAAATAAACATTTTAATTTTTTTTAAAGTTCAAAAATTGATTTATCATTTTTAAAACATTTATTTACATATACAATGATATAATTATATCGTATTTTCACTAATAAAATTCATAAATTGTATTTATTGTTTCACTGGAAAGGTTACTATTCTAATGGCTGGATTAATATTTATAATGGTTATATTACAATTCAAATGGGTATGTTTCTATTATATTAATACTAGTTCTTCAATTTACATATATTTAATTATCCATTTATAAGAATATTTCTTTTTTGGGTTTTTATATGCAATGTATTTATTGTGTAAAAAATATAAAAAATAAACACCAATTTATAAAATTTCGGGCTATTACATTCTTCCCCCTTACGAAATTTTATCCTCTAAATTTCATTTTAATTACTAATGTTAAAACATGTGAGGGTATTTCTCCATTATTTCTTCCTCCAATTACCATGTTTCTTCTTCTTACTTATGGTTTCTCTATAGAACCTTTAACAAGTGAGTGGACTTATTATATAGAATATTGTCTCTATAGTAAAAAATATCTATTGACTGCTCCTCATATGGAAGATAATTTTCCATTTGTACCACCTGTATGTTTAGTACATGTGAGGAATCGGGAATTTATATTCTTTGGAGGGAAACATGAAATAAATCATTCACTTGAGACATGTTGTGGGGAAGTTCTGGTCAATAGGAAACTAATCCTATCGGATCAAGGATCTTAATGAGGACAATTTACCTTATTATAAGATCTTCATTATTTCCATTGATCAGGATTTTAGTAGATAATTGATCATAAAAATAGTCATTTCATATCGGACATTAGTTTAGTGGTTATAGACCATAATGAAATTCAATTCATTAAAAAAAATTGGTTAAATAATTCTCTAGAATTTAGAGGTAAACCTCGGATCATGATAATATTTAATTTCAAATAGAACACTATAAAACCTCACCACTTACTTGACATATATATTATAAAGTATTTCAAGTGATAAAATCTTATCTAATTGTAATTAATTGGATATTCATGGTGAGTCAATCCACCACAACCAATATCATATTGTTTCCTTTGGATGTTTTCGGGTGACTAGTGATAATGTCCATAGTGACATTCTCCCATTTCAACAAGGGTATTGGCAGTGGTTACATGATCAATTATGACTTCTATCTCTTTAAATTAACATGATGACATATTAAATATCTTAATATATAATCCTTAATCTCCTTCTTCTTGTTGTCCCATCATGAGTTCTCTTGATGGTCATGGTATGTCTGGTTACTATCGATATGGATAGACAATGATGCTCTATGTTCATTAAAAAACAACTATATCTTTATCATAGGCGATTAATGCACACAAATATTAGTTCTAAACTAAATCATACTATCATCATTGAAGTGGAACTCATACAGCTTCCCATCCATTACTACTTTAAAATTATTTTGAATCTATTGATCATATCATTGCATCTCTTTGATATTTTCATGGATAGATGGTTATAAAAACACATGGGAAAGGTAGGATGTATTCCAGCTATTTTTCTCTCTAAATACCTAATTTGGATATCCATGAATATATGGTATTTCCCAATTCACATCATAGACATGGTAATTTGATCTTTTTGGATAAGAGTATCAGCTACCTTGTTCTCCTTTCCTGAATTGTAACAAATAAGGAAATCAAAATCCTTAGTTTTATTTAACCATATTCTCTGACTGATGTTGATTTCCATCTATGTGAAAATATACTTTGTATTATTTTTATCAACATATATGTCACACAAATCACCATAGAGGTAGTGCCGACACTTTTTCAAGGAAAATATCATAGTTTCAATCTCTAGATTATCCATCCTATTATTTTGTTCATTAATCTTCAACTAAGAAGAGGAGTACATTTTCACTTTGTCCTTCCACATGAGCATACAACCAATGAATTTCTTTTCAGAATCACGATATATCAAAAATCTTCTCCACTTGTTTTTAGTATGAATTAGACACTTCTTGAGAACCTTTTATAATTCCTCACATTCTTCCATCCAGATATATCTTACACCTTTTCATGTAAACTATATTAGTGTCCTAGATAATAATGACAAATGATATAAAAATAATTAGTATTTCAATTATTATCCAATAAAAATATGGATTTTCATGACACTTGTGGGTCTAGGACATTCATAAATTTCATTTTTAATGGTTTTATAGAAATTCCCTTAGTTTTGATCACATGTCCAATGAATATGATGTTCCACATCTAAAATTGCGACTTCATAAACATAGAATACAATATCTCCTTCCTTAATGTCGCCCAAAAAATCCTTAACACCTCTTCATGTTACTTCTTGATCTGGGATTATATTTGAACCTCATCGATAATAAGTACCCAGAATTATTCTATGCAGTCTATAAGGATTCTATTCATTGAATCCATAAAAATTTTTGGGGAATTAGAATGTCTGAAGGTCACCACTAGGAACTCATAATAACCATTCCTTTTATAGAAATATTTATTCTGAATATTTTCCTTATTCACTATTAGTTTATGATATCATGAATAGATATTTACCATTAAGATGTAATGAGATTCTCCTAGATGATTTAACAAGTCATTAATCCTTGGAAAATGATACCTTTTATTTATGTTGATCTTATTATGTTTCTGGTATTCAATACACAACTGCATTGGTCCGTCCTTTTTCATTAAAAAGATATGTGGAGCACCCCAATGTGATGCAATCAGGTGTACAAACCCTTTGTCAAAATATGATTTTCTCAAAACAAATTAACTTCTCCAGTTCGATATGGGCCATCTTATAGGGGAATTTATAGACCAGAGTGGCTCCAATTATAAGTTCTATTACATCATGATCTTGGGGAAGTCCAGGTAACCCTTGAAGAAATACATCAAAATATCCCCTCACAATGGGAATTTCCTCCAGGTTGATACATTCCTTTGACTCAACCATTTGAGAGAGATACAGAACATCACATAGATTCACACCCACACTGTTTGGAGTTTTTCAAAAAGTGATTCATGGAATTTGTTGAATTTTTATGGGATAGTGGGATGGTTTAGAATATTAAAATATATTTCCTTTTCCAAAAAATTTATGTGGTCTCTATATAACGAGTTCCAATACATTCCAAATAAAGAATAAAATTCCACCAAGGGAAGTATTAAATGATTTTTTGGGAGAATATTCCCACATATGCCAATAAGAGAAGAGTCCAACACTTGGGTTTCTATAATCACACCACTAAGTTGGTTTAAAAATATATATACTTCAAGGTATCAGGGCTTCGATTAAATAGTTTTTTCAAACATTAAGGATATAAATAAATGTGTAAAACTAGAGTCAAATATGTCGTTTTCTATTTATGGGTGGATAAAACGTATACCTTATACGAATTTGATTTATTTCTCCACTTTATAAGTATTTATGTTATAATATTTTCATTTCTTTTTTATCTTTGGTGGCTGATGATATTTATTACCCTCATAGAACCAAGGATTATTACATTAGCTTTTATAATACCCTTTCTCCCTACAATTGAAACATTGAACCATGGGTGGTTCATTAGGAGGACGTATCATTTACTCCATTATATTTTCCTATTTATTTATGTATTTTATACATTTTTTATCTCATTTTACTCCTCTCCAACTCATATGTATCTTCCCCATTCCATTTAGGCCGTTTCCATGATGTTTCTTAACAAATTTTTAACATGTGGGTGGTTGGATCTTTTTTCCTCCCTTTTCATTTGACCTAAAAATTTTAATCATAATTATTCTCTTCTTTCTCCATAACCATGGGTCCATTCTTAAGACTCCAAATCTATATTGAGATCACATCTAACATGTTTTTCATAACTCACAATGTCTCATATAGATATATAATTTTGATGGTGTGGTTTTATTCTACTAAAACTATACCTATTTTGTTATCATTATTGATAACAAAACCCAAGGTGTGCCTATATATACTTGGAAGTTTTTCTTTGTATGACATGATATACTCAAATTCCTTTTTCTTTATCTCTATCAATCCACTCTCCATATTTACACGAAGATTTAAATGGAAATACATGTTAAGAAAAATTTTCCTAATGTTTTTTTAAAAGGTTGGGGCCGAAGCCTCATTTATCAATACCCACCATTGATCTGTCTCCCATTATAAAAGATATATGTATAGAGTAACATTATTCTTCTCAAAATAATGCAGTGCATACAATATATTATCCTATTAGGAAACCAACCATTTTAAATAAGTTTATTGGAATATCCACTAAATTTCAATAGTCATTTAATCATAAAGGACTTAACAGATAGTTTCAACTTCTTCGTTGAAGGGATTTGTTTCAGATGGTTTATGTTTTTATTCATAGCTATAGGCAACTAGTTTCGAATTTACATGAGGTTTTGAACTCTATATTATAAGGAATTAGGGATGTCATTCAAGAAGTCATTGAATTTTCCTTCAGATAGTTTGTTGAACTTATTTTTCCCTGTTCCTACTGTTTTCTAAAATAAAAAATGCTTGAACAAAAGGTATTCAAAAAATGTATGAATAAATAATTTATTCTATTTTATATGTAACTCTAAATACATATAATATGAGATCTCTTGGATTGTAATTTTCTAAAACCATGCATCTTGGATGTTTACATATACATAGTATTATCCTTGGGGTTTCACTAATGTTCTATAGTCCCAAATTTCAAACTAACAAACTCATGCTCATATACCAACTATAGAGACCCTAATTTGTTTACAATATGAATATGACATCATATTTTGATAAACAACATAATAGTGTTTCAATACATGATCAAATATTTAGTATCTCCGGAAAATTAGGAACATACATAACCTATACATTATAAAACATAATCATTTATTTAAAATAGTTTTCTTCAACCTTTTAAAGCTCATTTTAAACATAGTACATGTAGCCACCAAATGATATACCTCAAAGAAAGGGGTGTGATAAGAGCCTTGTGACATGATGAATAAGGGGAATGAATCAATGTAACATGAGTGAATATAATCACTATCACCATAAAAAATGAATAATATCATAATAAATATAACAATGGAATATTTTTATTGAGGCATCAGATGTAGAAATTTATAGAAATGAAACATCTGGTCTTAGAGATCAAATACCCCATATAGTAGTGAACAACGATAGAATCATTTTCATGCATAACATATGTTCACAATCATAAAATCATTATTAAGGAACAATATAGGATCATAATTATGTGTATTACACATTATCTCATGAGATAAATATAATTACCAAATTCATTGTATTTATATATAATTCTAGGTCCACTTTTCATATCATAATATTTAAATAATCATTCATGGCACACAGAACGTATTACAATCATAGTCATCAATTATACCCTTGAAATAATTGTGTTTAATGAGGATTTAACCTATAATTATTTCATGTATAAACTTGTGTTTTTGAAATGAAAAGTGTAAAACCATATTTTGTATATGAATAATCATTCTTAATCGAAGAAGATATAAGGCCCCGGCCTTAAACCTTACTTAATCTTGAGTTATTACAAGATTACACATTGAGGATCTTTTCGGGTTTAGAGTTTTAGAGAATTCGAACATAAAACTTGCATTACATTCCACATATAAACAAAGTGGTTACATAAATATAGTATTCTTTTTTCCCATCAATGGAAACATATTTAAAATAAAACATGGATTCATTCTTGACACTTGCTTGACACTATCATCATATCATGTACCTTTCCCTTGACCTGTGAAAAACATTTCAAAAACTTGGGATGAGCATAAAAAGCTCAGTAAGGGATATAGAAATATGGAAAGGAAACATGGGTACATATATACATAAGAATTAAATCATACTTTACCAATAAAACATACCTCATCAAATCATGAATAAATCATAGAAATCATAAGACATAAAGGTAACTTGTGGCATTCGTAACATTCTTACGTAGGGAGTAACCCTCTTGGTTACGTTTGGAATACCCATCACAGTATATTCCCTAAATCTCTTCGGAGAAACCTTAACATTTCACTCCTTTGAGTTACTGTTTCCGACGCTTTCGCCGAGGCGCACGCATCAGTCTGTGGAGGACGCACTGCTTTGTTTCCCCGCATTCCCGCTTTCCAAAGGCGGGCAACATTCGTTCCTTGTTCAGGTATGTCTGCTCCTTGATCGAAACGGGATGATGGGATGTCGGTTCTTCCTTCCATGGATTTCTCCTCAGAACTCATCACCTATTCCGGGTCTCCCTCATAGATTTAATACGTAGTTCGTGAAACTCTTCCCAGTGCCATGTTTCCATGGATGCCGGTTAATTACACTGCTTCTGTCGGGACATTCCAAAGGGTCTAGTCAGGGCAGCAACCCTCAGTCAGGGGAGTAGTCACATTGAGGCATCAGTAGCGTGTCTGGATGCTGGGGTACCTCGCATGTCTATCTGTTATCCTTGGTAACAAGGCGTCTCGAGGGCGTGGAGGCCCGAGGCATCCCACATTGAGCGCGGGTAATTATATGTCACAGACACATATCTGAGGTTTTCCTCAGCTTCCCGTGGTTAACACATGGTATGTCGCGAGTTTCACGTCTAGCGGAGACGGATCAACACAACCAGAGCATTAGCTAGGATAGATCGGATTGAGGGATCCTCCTTGAAGGGATGTCGATACCGGGGCCAGCCCATGGATGGTTGTGAAGAAGAGCGTACCGACATGGTCTCACCAGGATAAGACGGTCCGGGAGAGAATCGGGACGGGGGATAGGTTGATGAATGGAGTGGAGGGAGAGTGAAATGGGACCATCGCAGGGGCGATGGTGAAGTTGGGCTTGAGCCTTGACGAGGCTTCCTACGTATCCCCATGGCAGGGAATCAAAGTCCGCGTAGTTCGGGATGATGTCGATAAACCAACGTGAAGGTAGACCTTGGCCCGATGAGCACCGTCAGCGTACTGACGTGAAAGTAGACCCGTGGGTCCACTAGTGGTGGGTTTGAACCTTGGGAAGGTTTCATACGTACCATGCCTTGACATGGATCAAAATCCTCGTAGTTCAGGGAATACAGTTTATCGTCATGCGGGACGATAGTGAACCCTGACGTGAATGAACGACGGGCGGTGGGTGTCGGCGAACCGACGTAAGAGAGGGAACTTGATCCGATGGGAGTTGGGCGTGAACCTCGTGGAGGCTTCCTACGTACCATGCCTTGACATGGATCAAAGACCTCGTAGTTCGGGGTGGTCACAACGGCTTGTCGTCAGACTGGAATTGCAGTTTAACATCGTTTTGGACGTCGGTAGAACTCAACGTGAATTGGATGATGGGTGGGCTTGAACCTCGTGGAGGCTTCCTACGTACCACGCCTTGACATGGATCAAAGACCTCGTAGTTCAAACGGGGCTTTGTCGGCAAACCGATGTGAAAGTGGACCTTGGTCCAATGATGGGTGGGCTTGAACCTCGTGGAGGCTTCCTACGTACCATGCCTTGACACGGATCAAAGACCTTGTAGTTCATGTGGGAATGGGTGTGCAGTTTAATGTCATATGGGACAAGAGGGGGGTACAGTTTAACGTCATGCTGGACGAGCGAGAAACTCAACGTGAATGAACGACCGAGAAATGTGGCTTGAACCTCATGGAGGATTCCTATGTACCATGCCTTGAAATGGATCAAAGACCTCATAGTTCATGTGGGTACGGGTCGCAGCGGCCTACCACTGGACCAGAATGCGGTTTAAAGTCATACTGGACGGGGGTGAGACCCGACATGAAATGACGGGTGGGCTTGAACCTCATGGAGGCTTCCTACGTACCATGCCTTGACATGGATCAAAGACCTCGTAGTTATCTAGAGAAAGACCCGACGTGAAATGACGGGTGGGCTTGAACCTCATGGAGGCTTCCTACGTACCATGCCTTGACATGGATCAAAGACCTCGTAGTTCTCTAGAGAAAGATCCGACGTGAAATGACTGGTGGGCTTGAACCTCATGGAGGCTTCCTACGTACCATGCCTTGACATGGATCAAAGACCTCATAGTTCTCTAGAGAAAGACCCGACGTGAAATGATGGGTGGGATTTAACCTCATGGAGGCTTCCTACGTACCATGCCTTGACATGGATCAAAGACCTCGTAGTTCTCTAGAGAAAGACCCGACGTGAAATGACGGGTGGGCTTGAACCTCATGGAGGCTTCCTACGTACCATGCCTTGACATGGATCAAAGACCTCGTAGTTCTCTAGGATGGGTGGTTAGGGTCAGTGCTCACTCTAAGCCCACGTGAGTCATGATCGGTGTGAGAAACAAGAGGTTGGAAGGACCTGACGATCACGTCGCGAAGGATGCGTCCGTGAGAAGCGAAGAGGGGCTTACGCGTTAGGCGGCCTATGGTGTTGGGACTTACTCCAGGATGGAGGCCCAGAGGGGGGTACCTCATTCCCTATCACGCCCTCCACTGAACTTGGTAGTGGGGGAAGTACGGAGATGCACAGGTTCAATCATCCGTACGAAAGGTTAGGGGATTACGCTCTGAGGCAGCCCTTCCTCTACGAACATACGCCACTCCGACAAGGAGGATCTCATTCCATGTGCGGAAGAGTTCCATTCCCGTGGAGACGAGTGGTGTAAAGAATGTTCGACCTAGGGGGACCCATCGTGAGGGAGATGAGGATGGGTCACAGTTTAACGTCATGTGTTGAGGACATGGTGCTTGGCAGTTTAACGTCCTGCAGCTCGGACGAGGTGGGTTCACTCTGCACCCCTAGGACTTACATAACCGGTACCCTCTGGTCCTTGGGGAAGGGAAGGTACCAGTAAGGCCATGGTTAAGGGGGGTCTTGGAACGAACCATCGAGGGGTCCACGTTAGCATGGCTATGCGAAGAAGGAATAGCCATTAGCATGCCTATGCGAAGAAGCATTAGGCGAAGCGACGCTACGGGTGGTATTGTCCACGGGACTTTGAAATCACATCATGCAAACCTGGAGGGTCGCACGGGAAGAGGAATCACTAAGAAGATGAGTGTGCTTCGCGAAGTTGAGTGCCTTGGCCTTGGCATGGGGCATAGGTGTGAGTGGAAGGTGCTTCGCGAAGTGGAACAGTGTTCGCGGAGCACTGCCTCGCGAAGAAGGCTCCTGAGAAACAGTGTGCTTCGCGATGTGTAGCGGTCCTGCCTTAGCATCGGGATCACTAGCATGGGTTGGGTGTTTCGCGAAGCATAAATGCTCTGGGCTGCCCGGGTTCCCTTGGGAATCCCCTTCCTTCGCGAACGCCCTTGTGCTTCGCGAAGAGCATCCCTCTCGGAAGAGGGGCTCAAAACGAGACAAAGTAGAGGCGTCTCGTGAAGTAGAAATACCTCGCGGAGCTCATGATTCCCGGGGCAAAGAGTGCTTCACGATTCGGGAGAGGAGAAGCCAAAAGGTCGGATTGTCCATCCTTTGGGACTCAGGGGGAGTCCAGTATTTATAGGGAAGGGGCGCCGCAAAGCAGAACTCACGCGCCGCCTTCGGTGCTTCGCGGCGGCTCGCGAATGTCAAATGGGTTTGCGGAGCATTACCACCTCTGGAGCTTCGCGGCGGCTCGCGAACATCAAATGGGTTCGCGGAGAATTACCGCCTCTGGAGCTTCGCGGCGGCTCGCGAACGTCAAATGGATTCGTAGAGCATTACCACCTCTGGTGCTTCGTGGCGCCGCCATGGTAGGGGCGCTTCGCGACGGGGCTTCACGGCGGAGCTTCGCGAGGTAGCGCGCCGACCTTCTTTTTCGTTCCTTTCTTTCGGGCCACATTTTTGGCGCCAACAAATTCCCCCCCTCAGACTTGGAGCCGCAGAGGGGGAAGGGTCGAAGTCTGAGGGAAAATCGCAAAAATTGTCGGTGGTTCGCGAAGCTGCTTCGCGAAGGGGGCCGTGGTGCTGATCGGGGCCACAGATCCGGACGCGCCGCGATGCTCTGCCCGCGTGAGGTGCGCCGCGATGCTCCGGGGTCGCCGCCTATAAATAGGGGGTCCGACCACTTTTGTCTTCACGTGCCTTACTTTTCTTTTTGTGCTCTCGACTTCGCGAATCTCCACGTACTCCGCGACAGCCCTCCGCGAATCGAGCTTCGCGGCGAACCGCAGGTATCTGACTCCGCGTCCGTGCCAAGCGAACCTCTGTTTGTCGGCCTTGGCCAGACTTCGCGGCTTAGTCTCGCGACCGATCTTCGCGATCCGGCTTCGCGATTCAGCTTCGTGGTCGAGCTTCGCGATCCAGCCGAGAGAACTATTTTATGAGTGTCAGAGTTAAAATGGCCCATCAAGAGGTTGTATTGGGGGTCCTTGAAGATGCTGGTCGTGGAGATGAGATGGCCAACCATCCAGGCTTGGGGGAGATGATCTGGAGCCACTCGGACCACACTTCTTTGACAGATCTGCTCTCGAAGGGCCAGAAAGATTATCCACAGTGCAATAAACTGCCGTTGTACGGCTTCGGGCTGAGGGATGACATCTTCATCCCTGAGGCGAGTAGGGATGAACCAGCTTGCTGGTTCAGGAGCACACCGTGCCAGCACCAATGGTTCAGGGCGGCCGATGGTCATGCGTGGGAGGATTTCACACCCGTTACCACTGACTGTCTCTACAACCATGTGAACGACATCGACGAGAAGCCATTGCTGCCGGAGACTTCCCCTCCCCTCTACCGTACCATGCTGAAGGCGTCCTTGCAGGATTCTAAGAAGGGATGGTCTGATGAGTGGGACCTGCGCCAGGGTGGAAACCTTACTGATGACTGGGCCTCGGCCTACTGGGTAGGCGCCTCATGCGAGGAGGTTGGGGCCGAGCTGAGGAGAGTGGGGTTGTATGAAGCGGCATGGGCCTCCGAATTCCACATTTACCCACCGAAGTAGCTAATGTCGGTGTTGCTGAGTAGATGGTCATCTAGGACCAACACTTTTCACCTGCATCACGGGGAGGTGGGCATCATCCTGTGGGATGTCCACCAGATTTCTGGGGTCCCAATCTTGGGGTCAATGTATGAAGAATTCCTCCCCGTTGTCAGCGCGCGGGGGGATGTGGAGCAAATGCCGCGACTGGCGTCGACACTGATGGCACTTGTCCCTGGAGAGTACAAGGAGGCAGTGAAGGATTTCCATTTTAGGAGATTGTTCAAATGCTTCCTGAATTTCCTAGAGAATCGAGAGTTCCCTCCGAGGCCTCGAACTTGTCCATGGGCGGCCCAACGGGGCAAGGGGCACTCGTATTGGCGGGTCTTGGAGGACAACCAATGGAAGACTTGGGGTTTCAGTGTCAGCACTGAACAACAGCCGATAGTCAGGCTGGCGGCGTTCATCGTGGCTCTCATCTGTGGTTGGATCCTACCGGTGAGAGATACAAGCATGGGGGTATGGCCCAGCTCATTTATCATGGCGTCGATGTTGGCCATGGGGCAGCGGATCAACCTGGGGATCCCAATGCTCACCAAACTGTATAGAATGTTGCGGCACATTAGCGAGGGCAAGAATCCACCAAGGATATGTGGACCCTTTCACCTCTTGTATGGGTGGATCGCAGCGCATATCAGGGGGATTTACGAATATCCAAACCCCATTTCGCCGTCGGGATCAAACTTTCGCCCCTCCATCCTAAACGCAGTCGGGAGCTTCCCGTTCAAACTGGCTGTTCCGATGGTGTTGAATAAGGTGTGGAGGGAGGACGAGTTCAACTTCCATCCCTTCCCATTGCCGACGGGGATGCTTACTGATGATGGACAGGGAACGGAAGAACATCGGGCTTACCTCCTGGCCTTCCGAGGTGGAGTTTTTGTGGCATGAATAGATCGTGAGCCGCTCTGTGAACCGTACACTCCGTATCGGTTTGAGAGGCAGTTCCGGTGCCTCCAGCGGCTGACCCCGCAGGTCTACTGGGAGGTGCGTCACGAGGAGCACCCGTGTGTGATGAGGCAGTTGTGGCTCATGTTCACACGAGAAGATGGAAATATTCGGATTGCATTTCCTCCATCCACCACCGCCTTCGGATTAGTGAAGGAGTACGCCATCAGTTGGGAGGCCGCTTATCCAGGGGAGATGCTGAAGCAACCAACGATCCGGGTTGGTGACGGTGGGCCTCCTCTATCTCGAGGTCAGGGTTGGAGGGCAGCTAGGGCCGCTCGCGGCAGCGGGGCTGCCATGGCGGCGAGACCCGCACCGGCCGAGGGTATGGAAGCAGCGGTGGATCCGGTGATTCTGGGAGAGCAGGGTCATCCAGAGGGGCGGCCACCGAGGGGATTCCGTAGGATATCCACTCAGGCTCCGGGGAAGCGCCTCCGTCACATTAACATGGCAGAGGATGCCATCTTCTCGGAGGCTTGGGACATTTGGGATGTCAACCGGCAGTTCCTCAGCCCATCAGAGATATGGGCCCACCTGAATCGCCTCGGGATGGAATTACTGTGTATAGGCCCAGTTCAGGCTAGATTCATGGCGTCTCCGGCGGAGGCAGAACAGTACCTGGAAGAGCTGGAGGATTACGTCCACTCCAGTGGTGTCCCTCGCCCAATGACAGACTGGGTGAGGGTACTGTTGAATCAGATGGTCCCCCCACAGTTATCGGCTGCCGATCTGAGGGAGCACTTCCCTTTTCCGGAGGAATCAAAGGACTCCTCTCGGGAGGATGAGGCTGCAGGAGGGAGCCCGCTGGAGGAAGGCGAGGTCGGAGACCGAGGCTCAGAATCCGACGAGTTCGCAGAGGCTCTCGAGGTAGAATTCTGAACTTCTCTCCTTACGATCTGTTCTTGGGTCCCTATGGACTTCTCAACAATGTTTGAGCCTTGTAGGAGGAACTTGTTCGTAGGTCTCGTTCTCACTCCTTGGCGGGTGTTGATGCGGGACCTTCAGAACCCGCGCCTATGGCTGCGTCCAGTTCCGCGTCTGGTGGGACCAGGGCGTCCGAGGTGGCTCCTCCGGAATCTCCAGACCTTCCAACAGTATAGGAGGGGCATCGTCTCGGGGTCCCATCAGTACCGGCTCAGGAGAAGCGCTCGGAGGTCGATCTCTGTAAGTCTCCTCCACCGGTCTCCTCGTTGCCACATGTAGACCATGCCAACTAACGTTCATGTCCCTCTTTGTCGTACAGTTCTTCGACTGGCGTGGGCTGCTGCGACAAGACTGGTCGAGATGTCTTGTGGCGTCCCTCCTAGGGGCATGCCGGTGATGGTGGCGATAGTCCCTCCATCTCCTCAAGCCACGACGCACATCATTACTGGCGGGACCACCAGCAGGGCCGTACCCGAAATCATTGAGGTCGACTCAGAGGAAGAGGATCAACCGGTCGGTCCCAGTTTTGTCACGCCTGCTTCGGCGCCAGGTGTCGCACTGGATTCAACACCGGATGTTGATCCTACCGAGGATTTCCTGCGGGCGTATCCCGCGTACGAGCCTGCCAATCGCGCAGACTAGGACGAAACGGCCTCCGACGAGGAAGACAACAGCATAGTCCGCCGCCGGTCGTGGAAGCTGATCACGCGCTTTATCAAGGACACTCCCCAAGCACAATGGGTGGCTGAAATTGATAGGCTTCGCTCGCGGTTGTGCGAACTGTGCGCTGGGGGAGTGGATTCCCAACGTCCTTACGCACTCATCCGAGATCTTATGGCTGAGAAGATCCGGGAGCATGATCGTGGGCTCAGCGTGGGCTGGAATTGGAGGAAAGCGACCAGCTTTAAGAAGATCCAGGAGGCTGAAGGCGAGGTTCAACAGATGCAGACCCGGGCAGACGAGCTTTCAGCCTCTCTTGACGCACAATCTAAGCTGGTCTCATGGTTGAAGGCCCAGCTGGCAGAGGCAGAAGAGAATATGAGGAAGACCTCTGGGAAGATGGCCTCCGTTCAAGCTGACGTAGAGAGGGCCAAAGCCAGGACTCAAGAACTGCGCCCCGCCGCTGCTGAGGAGGAGCAGGAGCGAGTTCAGCGGTAACAAGACTTGGATGCCACAAGTCAACGGGTGATGGAGCTGCAATGTTCTTTTGACGAGGTCAACCTGTCCATGGGGAAAGTTAACCCCAGAGTATTGTAACAAACCCAAAACCATTTTATCGGTACTTTCGTTCTTCAATTTGTTTCTTTGGTTTGAATGCTGTAGCACACACGATTTCCACTGTTGAATTGCCTTGTTACATCCCTACAATGTTTGCGGGACGTTCGATGACAATTCCCCAAGCCCACGTGGGTCGAGCCCGATGTTCGGGATTCGGATTTCCAGTCTGGATTTATGAGAGGTTGGAGAGGCTTGATGGGAGAAGGAACTTTCAGGATAGACGAATTATTGTTTCTTCAACGTGCTCTTATGCATGAACGGGGCAATGCCAGGGGCGCTGAAATCGGTCCAAACAAATGAAAATGGGAAGTGTGAATCACGATACCCAAGATTCGGAACACTGTGGGGATGGCGTGACAGTAAGGGACAACCGTTAACCTTGGAGGAGAAACGGTACCCTTACTGCGTTAGCCTGTAATGGGGACAACAAATGAGGGTCGACCGTTGACCATGTTCGAAACATGGGACCATGTCACAAATGTTGTTGATCAATCCTTCGGGACGTTGTCCCAGGACAGTAGGCGGACCATAGGTCGAACATCCATACTGTTAGGGGGTCCTTCCAAACATGACCAGTCTTCCGGAACGTTGGCCCAGGACGGTTGGTGAGCCGATGCGGCATGAGACCAGGCCGTTAGGGGGTTCCTTTAGACACGAAAGAGGACGAGGGTCTGAATAAGGGGCACGCAAAGTGTGGAATATGGAGTGATGGTCTGTCCGAACAGAATCCAACACTTAGGTAGTTACACCACCGTGGTGGGAGTACGTCTGATGGGCGTATCGGTTTGATCATGGATCATTCCTTCTTTGGGACAAGGCTTCTCTGGCAAGGAGATCTGTCACTTCCCAGTGGGGTCTTGGGGCATCCTGAACTTGTTCAGGGTAGAACCGCAGTTTATTGTCATGCGTTGAGGACACATAGACTCATGTAGTTTAACGTCATATGATAGGACGCGAAATAAAAGGGAAGCGTGTGGCGCGGTAGATATAAAGCCGACGTGAATGTGGACTTGGAGTCTAAATCACACCACATACCCCAAGAGGAAACTATTCAGGTCGAGGGACAAAGAGTGAGGATTGGGCTGGGCCCGAAGAAAAGTGGTCGGGCATTCCTACGTACCCCATGAGGATGGGAATCAAGCCATACGTAGTTCTGAAAGCGCATTTTAACGTCATGTAGGACGATGAGCAGCCCGACCGTGTTGGTACACATCCTGCCAAAACTACTAAGCCCACGTGAGTCGTGCTCGGTGTGGGAAACAAGCAGTAGTGGTGGGAATTTCCCGACACAGAGAGGGGCAGGTTAGGGCAAAGGGACGCTCGGTGAATCCCGGCCCAGTGACACTAACACGATCTTGTGGAGCACCTAGATGCGCGAAGAGAAAGAGATGAGTATGATGGAATTCCACTTGAATATTCGGGAAGTGGAAATGTGTTAATCATGGCGCTCGCGATTCAGATCACTTATGATGGCGGCGTGAAGATGGAGGATAACTGCTGACCATGTTCGCAACACAGCATCCTGTCGCATTAGCCTAGAATGGGGATAGACAAATGAGCATCGACCGCTGACCGTATTCGTAACGCGGGATTTTATCGATTTGTTGTCAAAAATCTGTAGGGACGTTGGCCCGAAACGATTGAAGGGCCCTTAGGTCCAACATTCATGGAGAGCCCTTAAGCCCAGTATCCATGTCATCCAAGGGTCCTTTTGGATGTGTAAGAGGATGAGGATCCAAATAATGAGCTCACGAAGCTTGGTCCTGGGACGAGGGGAATGTACCCGTGAAAATCCCACACTTCGGGCTCTTTGTCAAAGCACATCTGAATACGGCAACGAAACGTATTAGAGAGAGGGAGCAGATTCCTTTCCCTTGGGGGGATCTTAGTTTAGTGTCGTAGAATTCGGACCATGGGTGAGAGGAAACATAAGAGGCGCATGGTGGAGTAACTCAAATACCTGGCGTGAATGGGAATAGGAGGTGTGTACGACGCGGTGAACAACCCGATGTGAATGAGGGCACAACCCCATATCACACCGCGCAACCTCCTTGGGAGAGGTTTTTGGTCAAGGGACCGAAAGCAAAAATTACTCTGGGCCCGCGGGGAAGTGCTCGGGCGCTCCTACGTATCTCATGAGGATGAGAATCAAGCCATACGTAGTTCTGGATGGTGACATGGTAAAATGCCAGTGCCAGGGGAAAAGGGGAGTGCGGGCATGGCCCTTGCACTAAAAGAAGCAGAATTCGATGTATCTTGTTTGTTCTTTAAGGTGAATGGTTTTTTTTTGTGAAGCGACATGAATAGAATAGTAGGTTGTGATGTCACCACAAGGATCAAGACGTGATGGGAATTGAAAAATGGCATGGCACGTGACCAATACCCAACGTGATGTACTCTATAACGAGGTCACCACAATGCAGTGCCGTTTTTCGTCGTGCGGCCAGGACGATAATGTCACAGTTTAGGGTCGTATGATAGGACCAAGCATGCATTTTATCGTCATGCAGTGCAGACGTAGCAGAGACGATGCTAGGCGGGAAATGTGCGCAGTGTTATAAAACACAATTGATAGAGACATGATCCCACATCAAATTGTACGCCATTTGGAGAGGGAAACCTTAGGCCGAGGGGCCTATACAGAGGTGAAACAGGGAAAGAGACTAGCTTCTTGAATGGGTTGTACCCGGAGACAGGGCGTCTGGGCGGTCCTACGTATCCCATGAGGATGGGAACCAAGTCGAACGTAGTCCCGAATGGATCGTAGTTTATGTTCTTAGAGCTCGGACCATGGGAGCCCCATAGGACGCCAGATTGCAGCTTTGTCCCCCTAGCATGCAAAGGTGCACCAAGGGATAGCGCCAAAAGTGTCGAGATTCCACCTGGACATGATGGGGTGGAAAATGATGTGAATCATGCAACCAACATTCAAGGACTGAAGGGGCTGGCATGACGACAGAGGATTACTGCTGACCATGTTCGCAACACAGCATCCTGTCGCGTTAGCTTGAGATGAGGACAAACAAATGAGCATCGACCGCTGACCATATTCGCAACACGGGATTTTATCGATTTGTTGTCCAAAACCCTCAGGGGAGTTGGACCGTAACGGTAGGAGAGCCCTTCGGCGTAGTATCCAGGCTGTTATTGGGGGTCCCTCTGGGTGTGAAAGGTGATGGAAGTCCGAATGGATGGGAACACGAAGCATGACAAGTGGAAGGAACTTGATCAAGTTGAATCTGACACTCTTGTTCCTAGACCAGATTACTCTTAATACATGGGTGAACCACTGCAAGGAGTCAAGGGACTCAACTTTGAGGGTGATTGAGAGATGGAAGGTTCCCGGGGGAAGGGGGCACGGTGCCCAAAACCTTGTATCATACCTACACATCCCTCTCCTGGAGAGGGATAGGCCAAGTGGCCTAGGTGACCGGGAAATCAGGAGATCTCCAAGAGGTGGGGATGGACCCGAATCTTAGACATTCAGGTGGTCCTACGTATCCCATGAGGATGGGAATCAAGCCATACGAAGTTCTGAAGGGTGCCTTTTAATGTCATGCAGGACTAGGAATAGGAGGGCTAACTCTCAGAACGGGGTACGCGTGGTGCAGCTGTTGTAAACCTGACGTGAATGAGGACGTAATACTACACTATGCCATGTGGTCCGGTGGTCGGGGTCCCAATGGTAGGACCCGAGAGAGGTGAACTTGCTGAACTCAAGCTGGACCCAAAGACAGGGGGTCTTGAACGTAGTTCCAGATGAGAGTCTTAGTTTATGGTCTTAGAGCTCGGACCATGGATGGTGACGACTCCCGAGTAAGCACGGATGTCAACCCAATCCCTAAGCCTACATGAGATAAACTCGGTGTGGGAAACAAGGGGGGTATCCTCATCATAATACTTGGGGCGTCCATCAAAGGGGAGTCAGCAGAGAGTTCCAAAGGACACTTTTGATGTAGCTTGTTCCCCCAACGCGCAGACGTGCACGGGGGAAAAGTACCAAGAGTTTCGAGACTCTACTTGGACATGATGAAGTGATGAAGGGTGTGAATTGTGTACCCGGCATTTGGGCTTAATGGGTTGGCGTGGCGATAGAGGAAAACTTTTAACCATGATGGAAACAAAACATCCATATCGCGTTAGCCTGAGGTGGGAACAACAAATGAACATCGACTGCTGACCATATTCGCAACGCGGGATTTTATTGATTTGTTGTCCGAAACCCTCGGAGAATTGGCCCGTAACGGTAGGAGAGCCCTTGGGCGTAGTATCCAGGCCGTTGTTGGGGGTCCCTCTGGGTGTGAGAGATGATGAAATCCCTGATGTAGGGATATGCAAAGCCTGGAAAGCGGGTGCGGACGTGTCCGAGTAAATCTTGGCATTCCAGGTAATAAACCAGAGTACTCTTAGGCACATTGGTGAAATGCCGAAAAAGGGATCGACGAAATAGCTCAGTAGGGGGGGACATGGCGTGGTCAATACGAGACCTTCGTGAATGAGGACATAATCCCACACCACACCATATGATCCTCTCATGGAGGAAGGATAGGACAGGGGCCAAGATGGGATGAGGATTCCCAAGAGATGGGGCTGGACCCGAATCTTGGACATTCAGGTGGTCCTACGTATCCCATTCGGATGGGAATCAAGCCGCACATAGTTCTCTATATGTAGTTTAATGTCATACTGGACGAGAAGGAGGGAAATATACCCCTAAACAAGGGAGGTGTGCGGTATGGCGAAGAAGCCTACGTGAATGAGGACGTAGTCCCACACCACACCGTGCACTCCTATAATAGGGGACCTGGGTCGTGGCCCGGAAAGGCCAAGGGGCCTGATGGTTAGGCATTGGTCAGGAAGGCCTGACCATATTTTAGTTTAACGTCTTGCAATGAGGACGAGGGTCAGGGACCCGAGGAGGCCAAGGGGCCTGAGGCTGGGCCTCGTGAGGGGAGTCGTACGGCATGGTACATGATCCCGACGTGAATGAGGAGATAGTCCCACATCACACCGTACACTCCTATGAGGGATCCTGGGCCGTGGCCCGATCGCTAGCACCACCTGGGGGAAGTTTGTCACCTCAGGATGGGGCAGAATGAATCACTGCACTTGATGTCTGGGACATCTCGGGGTGGACCCGAAGATCCAGGACACTGTTGACCATGTTCGAAACACAGCGTTCCTATGGTGACCTGTTATGGGAGCAGCAAATGAGCGTCGACCACTGACCAAATTCGTGACGTGGGACTTGTATCGGCTTGTTGCTTGAAAACCGTCGGGGGCGTTGGCTCGTATCGGTAGGAGAGCCCTTGGGCATTGTATCCAGGACTTTCTTGGGGGTCCCTCTGGGTGTGAAAAAAAAAACGATGGAATCCCAGTCAAGGAGTGGGTGAAGCATAGATGTATCCATCCACGAAAGGGGCGAACATCTCCAGGGGGGAATGTGCAGCCGGGTCGAGGCTTGCTCGATGTGAGTTGGGGCAAAAGTGTGCACCCTTCCATGTCTTGACCCGAGGGGAAGATTTTGGATTTTGGGATGGGCCAACGGATGAAATTTCCGGGCGTTCCTACGTATCTCATGAGGATGACAATCAATCCATATGTAGTTCTTAAAGGCCATGCAGTTTAGCATCATGCAGTGAGGACGTGGAAGGAATAGAAGAACGGGAGTGGGCACATGGTGCAACCCTTACAATCCTTGTGCGAGCGGGGTTGCATGGGTGGGGCCAAGAAAGCCTACTCCCTGCTACTCAAAGATCCTCCGAGGAAACTATTCCCAGGGAAAATAGTAGAAGGGAAATGCTTGGGGCTGGGCTCAAGACGGGGCGTCCGAGCATTCCTACGTATCCCATGAAGATGGGAATCAAGCAATACGTAGTCCTAGAAATTCATTTTAACTTCATGCGGGACGATGAGAAGCATCTCATTAGGGGATATGTACGGTACAACGTGTAATCCGATGTGAATGAGGACGTAGTCCTACACCATACCGTACAATCCCGCAAGAGCGTAGGTCGGAGAAAACTAGGGGGGCCTGGGGCCGGACCGCAGTCAAGTAGACCTGACCAGCTTGCTGTTTAACGTCTCGTGGTAAAGACGGGGGCCCGGGGCCCAAGGAGGCCAAGGGGCATGAGGCTGAGCCTCGGTCAAGAAGGCCTGACCAGCTTGCAGTTTAACGTCTTGCAGTAACGACGGGGATGTAGTTTAGGGTCGTGCGGGACCATCTCGCAGTTTAGGGTCATGCTGGACCTTCTCGCAGTTTAGGGTCGTGCTGGACCTTCTCGCAGTTTAGGGTCGTGCTGGACCTTCTTGCAGTTTAGGGTCGTGCTGGACCTTTTTTTCCCTAGGCAAAGTATCACTTGAGGAACTTGGTATTGGTGGGAGGGGTTATACACTCTCCATCCGTGGTCACCAAGGAGTATGCTCCATTAGGGTAAACTTTATGGATGATATAAGGCCCTTCCCATTTGGGTTCTAACTTGGGTGGTTTCCTACCGAGAATCATTGGCGCTCGAAGGGCCAGTACCAGGTCGCCCTGTAGAAAAGAGCGGAGACGGACCTTCTTGTCAAAGGCTCTCACTATCCTGTCCTGATGCCTTTACAGATTGTGCAGGGCACGAAGACGGTTCTCGTCCAGTGCTTCTAATTCAGCCAGACGGATCTCGGCCACCTCATCTGGTGTCTGGTGGTCATAAATTGCAGTGCGTAACGACGGCAGATGGATCTCAATGGGTAGGACGACCTCAGCTCCATACACCAGGGAATATGGGGTCACCTGTGTAGAGTTGCAAGTCATCGTCCGGTAAGCCCAGAGGGCGTTGGGGAGCTTGTCCGGTGAACTTTTCTTGTTCTGACCAACCATCTTCTGCAGGATGTTAGAGAGGGTCTTGTTGAACGCCTCGATCTGTCCATTCACCTGCGCGTGGTAGCAGGAGGTATGGTTCGACCGGATGTCGTACTTAGCGTACAATTTCTTCAATTCAGCTGCTCGGAAGTTGGTGCCATTATCGATGAGGACGACGTGAGGGACTCCAAACCGGTGGATAATATTGGAGCTCACAAAGTCAACGATGGAATGGGCCTTGACCTCTTTGAGCAGAACTGCTTCTTCCCACTTGGAGAAGAAATCTGTAGCAGTCAGGATGAACCTACACTGGCGGGCTGTTGCCGGTGGATACGGTCCCAATACATCAAGTCCCCATACAGCAAACGGCCAAGAGTACTTGGTGGGGTGGAGGGGCTCCGGCGGCCGATGCAAGAAGTTGGCGTGTACTTGGAACGCGTGGCATCTCTTGGCATATCCAATACAATCATGGATCATAGAGGGCCAAAAGTACACTAACCTCCGGATTTGATGGGACAGTTTCGGCCCAGCTTGATGGGCGCCATAGGAACTGGCGTGATCCTCTTGCATAACTTGAGGTATCTCCCCTCCCTGGATGCAACGGAGGAGGACTCCATTGAAACTCCTCTTATAAAGGATCTGTTCAAGACTAGGGCCGCTCTAGAGGGTAAATTGCAGCGCGCGGCATCGAATTCGCTCGCGTTCGGCCCAGTCGTCTGGGAGCTGACCATTTTGGAGATACTCGACAAATGGTGCTCTCCAGTCAGGGGTGGTTCCAACCACTGCGTCTGACGAACCTGGGACTCCCGATATGGAGGGTCCGGCGGTGAGATGACTTACCCGCAGGCTATCACGGTCCTCTTGGGTGACGGGGGCAATGAATCTCTAGTGGGCCATGTGTATGACCAAATCATCTTGCTCGGGTTCTGCGAGCGACGCGGCTAAGCCAGCCAGGGCATCTGCTTGGCCGTTCTGTGACCGTGGGAGATGGGTAACCTCTGGTCGAGGAGAGAACCGGGCCATTAGGCAGAGGTCGTACTCCAGCAAAGGTGTGAGCTCTGGCTTCCTGACAACGTAGTCGCCATTAACCTGTTTGATTACCAGCACGGAATCTCCCTTCACATGTAGATGGGCACATGGATCTCAAGGGCCAACTCGAGGCCGGTGATGAGAGCTTGGTACTCTGCCTCGTTGTTCGTACAACCTTCCGACAATAGAAACGAGTATGGCAGGATGGCTTGTGCTGGGGTAATGAAGACAATAACCAGGCCCACTCTGTTGAGCTTGGGATCGTTGAGCCTCCTACCGGTGGGGCTCCGGGAGGCACCGTCGAAATGCATTTGCCAACACGGGACAGCCTGATCGACTGACAGGATCGTCTCATCAGGGAAATCCAGGTCCAGGGATTGATCCGCAGAGGTTGGATGGGCAGCTAAAAAGTCTGCCAACGCCTGTCCCTTAATGGCCTTCTAAGGTAAAAACCTGATATCAAACTACTGGAGAATCACTACCACCGTGCTAGTCGGCCAGTCAGCATGAGATGGTTCAGGATGTACTTCAGTGGGTCTACCCGGGAGACCAATTTCACCTCGTGGTGCTGCAGGTAATGTCGCAACTTCTGCACGGATAAGAGGAGCGCAAGACAGCTCTTTTCGATAGGGGAGTATCGGATCTCCTTATCAAGAAGCATGCAGCTGAAATAGTAGAGACTATTCTCAGTACCCTCGTTGTTCTTCTGGGCGAGCAGCGCAACGAGGGATCTCTCCAGGGCAGTCACGTAAAGGACCAGCGGCTTTCCGGAGATGGGTGGCATCAAGACCGGAGGTTGGAGCATATACTGCTTGATTTCCTCGAAGGCGGTCCGACACTCCTCATTCCATTCGTAGGCATCGCCCTTCTTCATGAGCTGGGAAAAAGGATTACACTTGCCGGCCAGATTCGCAATGAATCGGCGTATATAGGCTAAGTGGCCATGAAGGCCTCGAAGCTCCCGAATGTTTCTCGAGGGGGGCATTTGGCTGATGGCCTTGATCTTCTCCGGGTCGATCTCGATACCTCGGTATCTGACAACAAATCCCAAAAACATCCCGGAGGTGACCCCGAAGGCACACTTCAGCGGGTTCATCTTCAGGTGACGGAAACGGAGGAAACCGAACACTTTCTCAAGGTCTTTGAGATGGTCCTGGCACTGGCATGATTCGACTACGAGTTCATCCACGTAGCATTCCACCAATGTCCCGAGAATCGGTTTGAATATGCGATGCATGGCCCTCTGATAAGTGGCACCTACATTTTTCAAACCGAATGGCATTACCTGGTAGAAAAAGGTACCTTGGGGATCCCTGAAGGCAGTGGACTCCTGGTCTTCGGGGGCCATCCAGATCTGGTTATACCCTAAATACCCATCCATGAAAGAGAGGGCTTGGAACCCGGTCGTGGCGTCAATCAATAGCTCCGTCACCGGGAGTGGGAAGTCATCCTTTGGGAAGTGGCGATTAAGATCGCGAATGTCGATGCAGACTCTGATCTGCCCATTCTTCTTCCTAAATGGCACAATTTTGGCAAGCCACTTGGGGTACTGGACCTCCTTGATGAAGTTGGCTTTGATTAGCTTGTCGACTTCGGCCTCAACCATATCACCATGAGAAGGGTGCATCTTCCTGGGAGGTTCCTTAAACCCACGATGCTTTGCCGGGAGGCCCAGGCGGTAAACGGCTACCTAGGGATCTAGCCCTGGCATCTCGTTGTAACTCCAAGCAAACACATCACGGTGCTGTTTGAGGAAGTCCACGTACTGCAGCCGCTCCTCGGGGGACATGGATGCACTGATCAATGTGGGTTTCGGATCTGCCTCGCTACCAAGGTTCACCTGTACCAGTTCATCAACCGTGGTAGAGACGCCTTCTTCAATGGTGGGGGGAGCATCCTCCAGGTCTTCCTCCCCAGCCATGGGGGGACTTCCCGCGACGGAAGATACTTCTGGGCTATCAAAATCCAAGGGGAAGCTGGTGCCGGCTTGGGAAGCAGCGATCATCACATAGGGAGACTCGCTTGCCATTGAGACCATAGCAATGAAGGCAGTCGATCCTATCCCATCTGGCCTTCGGCCTAATGGGCCACGTTTGATGATATCAAAGCAGTGGTGACGTGTCTGCCTGAGTCGGTTAATTCCAGCCCGGCGGAAGAGACACATATGGCGCACCGCCGTTGTCATAGGTTTGACGTCCCGGTACCGTATAGGGGTAGGGGGTTCCGGGATACTTGAGCCTGGTTGATGTAAGAGTACGAGGTGATTTTCCGTCGTCGCTTGGACACGGGAACATGCCTTCCTTGCGTACCCGAAACAACAAAACATCGCCCCATGTCAGGGGTCATGGCCTTCAACCGGTGGATCGGGAGGATGTAGGCTTCATCCATGCTTTCCCAAGGATCACTTGTGACCGGGGAGGGTTCATCCTCGCATACCAGGATTTTCTTATCCTTAATTTTGTAATAAACCGCATCCAGATAGAGGACCTCACAAGAAGCGAAAGGGGACGCGTCTCCTTGGAGCACGCCTACTCGACCGTTGATCGAGTACTTGAGGCACTGCTGATACGATGAAGGGACCGCTGCATGCAGATAGAGCCATGGCCTACCCATCAATGCGTTGTAGGTGGTGTCATGAGAAACAACCATGAACTCGGTGCTAGAAATTAAGTCACCGAATTGAGTCCTCAGGCGGATCTTGCCGACTGGGGTTTGCTCTGTCCTGTCGTACCCCTGGATCCTAAGGTCAGAGGGGGTTAAATCACCTTCGGACAGACCCAGCTTTCGCAGCGTCTGGGTCGGAATTAGACTGATTCCGGAACCAGTGTCAACGAGGTAGCGGAGGACTTTCCCATCGTTTAAGTGGCCAGTGATATACAGCGGGCGAATGTGCCCCTGTATAGGAGGGCCCTCATCTTCACCGGAGAACGAGATAACCGCCTGACATTCAGCGTTTTCAATCGTCTCGGTATGGAAGGCTTCTGCAGCTGCTACCTCCGTCTCGAAGTGGAGGGGGCTCCTTAGGGCCTCGGCAAGTGCCTCGCGCGTTTCAGATGACAGGCGAAGGGCCTCAAGGATGGAGAGCCTCTCCGGAATGCCGGCCAGGTGCTTCAGAACATCGTACTTTCGTGCCAAACACAAGCCTCTGCTTACAGGAGGTTGTTCACCATTCGGAGGAATAGCGGGTTCGATTGGCTGAACCGGCGATTGACTAGTACTGGGTACATCTTTCTACCTACTAGTAGAAGCCTGAAGAGTAGTCGCCGGACTAGCATCAGATAGCGGAGGTTAGCCTGTAGCCGGGAAAGACTGACTGTGATACGGACGAGGCGGCTCCCCCCAATCCAATAGCACGAACAGCGGTGGAGGTAGAGCCGAGGGTGTTAGATGGGTCTGCGCGTGCTGAGATCTACGCTGAGCCTGCTGCCTGGTCTCGGTAGCATGCACGACTTGGCCACAAATGCCTGTTGACGTGCCTCGATGACCGGCGCAATTGCGATTCCGCTGACGTTGACGTCGGCTGGAAACGTTGGGGAGGTCTGCCTGGTATTCCCCCTCGTCAGGGGTCATATAGGGCTTTACCAGCTCCACGGTTTTAACAGAAGCGTACCCTTGGCTATCGCTCGAGGAGTCATCCCCCGCTGGGCGGATTCTAGGAGGAATCCCCATTTCGTGGGGCATAAAGTCACCGAGAGTGAGGGATGACGACGGCACCGGCGGTGCACGTTGCTTCTTCTTGCATCGCCGCTGCTTTCCCTTTTGGGAAGGGGCCGACTGTGAAGATGATGTGGAGGCACCGGCTACTTCTTATGAAGGTTCTGACTGCTTCAGGCACGCCCGGATGATACCATGGGCACGAACGATGGTTTTTCGAGCCATCCAATCGTCATATTTCTGGGATCCGCGGCTAGGGACCTGCTGCCACTCACCTTCGCTGTGGCTGCCGATTTATGATCCTGCAAAGACACCTTCCCCTTGCGCTAGTGCTGGGCCCAACTTAACTATGTTGTTGTTGACCTGGTCTTGAAGCCAGTCCTTAAACACATAGCATTGCTTGAGGGTGTGCCCCAGGATCCGATGATAAGGGCAATAATTGGGGTGATCGGTGAGATGCTCCTCTACCGGCCTTCTGCACTCAGGCAGGCGCACAATCCCTTGCTCTAGAGCACTTCAGAAGTAGACAGGGACCTGATATTCGTTGAACGAATAGGTCTGGTACCTTTTTTCCGGATAGGGGCCCCTGGGGGCCTGGACCTGACGAGGGGCCGGAGGGGCCTGCCGAGGAAGCAGCGCCTGATTTTCTCGCCTAGGTGGCGGTGGCGCGTTGTGCGGGGGAACCTGTCGGTTCTGAGGCGGTCACTGCTGGACAGGAGCCTGTGCTTGAGGTGGAGGACCTCTGCGGGGTTGTGGGGGTGGTGCTGCTGGTAGCAACTCCAGCTGCCTCGGGGCTTCTATTTGAGCCACCACGGTGGGTTCATCCCCGACATTCCTCCTGGATGGGATCATAGGGGGCAACAAACGTGCCTGACTAGCCTGTTGCAGGGCTTCCTCGAGGCGCTGGGCCTTATCCAAGACATATATGAACCCTCCAGGGTAGTTTTGGGTAATTATGGAGGGTACCAGCTCTGTCTTGACGTTCCCCACACACATCGTCAGTAATTTCTCCTGAGTCAGTGGCATATCGAGGGAATACCTAAGTCCCTTCCACCGGGCGATGAAATATGAAACCCGCTCATCAGGCCTCTATTTGCACTTGAAGAGGTCTGCAATGCTGGTCTTTCACATGGTGGAGCTGAACTGGTATAAGAACTGCCGGCGAAGATCCTCCCAACCGGTCACCGATCTGATAGGGAGCTGGCTGTACCATACGAATGTCGGACCTTCCAACGTCTGTACAAAACATCAGAGTTTGGCGGCTTCTTGCTGAGCCGGGGTCCCCAGCATGGGGCCACACCTGGAAGGGAAATGAGCCAAGTGCTGGGGCGGGTCCCCAGTCCCGTTAAAAGGCGAGAAAGTGGGGTTCCCAAAACCCGGAGGTGCGGGCATATCATCCACCCACGCGGGATAAGGCTTGCCATCCAGTGGGACCACCACCTGCCGCGTTTCCAATGCTTCGAGGCGGGCTGTGAGCGCCGCGATAAGATCCTCCGGGTGGGGGTCCCTGTCTTGACGAGGATCCCTAACCACAAGTGCATTGCCAGGTTCTTCAACATGGTAGACGGCTTCGGCTGCTCGTGGGTCAACTGGCTGGATGGCCTGCGGGGCGACTGGGGGAACCCGGATTGGATTCTTCAGATTGCCCCGTCGCTCGGGGGGATTTGGCGAAACGTATCGCGCCCTCTTGCCATATGTTCCGGCTTCTGCCCTGTCTGCGGCAGTAGCATGATCAGGGTTGCTCGGAGGCATCTCACAGGGGGGGAATTGTTCCTGCCCCTGCTGCCCCGGCCTGGGATTACCATATTCGGGTCGCCGCTCTGCGGCGCGCTCAGCCAAGAGTTCGTCAACCAGCCTCTTCTGCTCAGCAAGCTGCTGGCGTAACGCGGCCTTCTCAGGATCCTCTTCCGTCTTCTACGCAGAGGCCGACGGGTCAGAGTGCTTGACAGCTCCGACGTGCTCCTTACCCTTGCCGGTGTTTCGACCGAGTACCAGCGATTCGGTGGGTACGGGGAGGCCTAGCAGGTTTCTCTGCTGATGGGTAACTCTCCCTGATGGGTCGAGCAGCGGCAGTACGCCCTCGGGTGGTAAGTCTCCATCAAGGAATTCATGCTCATCTTCCTTATCCACAACGTCGGCCATGTGGACTGCGACCCCTCTTGAGGGCATGTCCTCGATGTCACATAGCGAATAGGGCTACCGTCGGATAGGGTCGAAGAGGAGAGCGGCATAGTTTCCCAAACCATGGACTTGCACATGGGGGGTGGCTTCCCTGACGATTCTGCGGAGTGCTTTAAGACTCTGAACGCATTTTCATTGAAGGGCGCTCTGGTGGCCAGGCGACTCAGGGTGCTGGGCCACAAGGAGTGCGGCAGCATCAATCAGGCGGCACTACTCACCGATTTCTTCGAAGTGCTCTCGACTTCTGGGGTACACCACCCGTTCATAACGGAGGCGGAAGTGTGTCGCCCATAGGGTTCGACAAAAACACCCCACTTCATCAGGGGTAAGAGACTCCGGTACGTGAAAATTCAGTGCTACCGTCGGCCAGAACTTCTCCGGAAAGTAATCCGCTGCAAGAATAGTCCAGAAGCTCCTGGGCTCGGACTCAGGGTCTGGCCCTATCTTGCCCCACTCGTCGACCGGGGGCAGCTGAGGAACCGGTAGCGGTACCGAGGCATACCTCTGGGATAATAAGCTCGGCGGTGGAGAATACGACAAATGAGGTGACTGGCCGCCGAATTCCGGGCCATCCTCCGTAGAGTGAGGTGACCTGGCCACGATGTCACGGTACGACGGGCTGATAACCACAGCTTCCGGAACAGGAGCCGCGGTTACCAGCGACAGGTCGTGTCGTCGCTCTACCGTCGTTGGCCCCCAAAATAACTCTCCGTGATCTCTGGTAGAGGTAGAGGGATCTTCTGGTGACAGAGGCGATGATTGCGCGGTCGAGACCTGTGGGATTCCTAGGATTTCTTCCTCCTGGATTTACCTGCGGAGAGAGACGGGAATCTGGTGGACCTCAAATTCTGGGAGAATGAGGCTAACGCGTCTGGTTCCTGCCCCAGCCCTTGATATGGAGGAGTGGGGAGAAGGTTCCATCACTGAATCGCATTCCGCTTCCGAGTCGGAGAAGCGGGCAGGATTGATCTCCACCTGGGCCTTCCCAGGATTCTTCTTGTGGGAGCGACGACCCGCTCTTCTGCCCTGGGGCGGCTCTTCGGGACAGGGTTGATCCTTATTAGGCAGCCTCGGGGCGGCGCTGGCGCCGTGGCGGAGAGGGACCCCACTCGAGATAGCCGGGGTGCGAGGGGCACCAGGGAAAATGTCGAAGGGTACATGGGGAGGACCTCCATGAACAATACCCATGTGGGCGGGGCCTCTGTTGGCATCGGCAGGAGCATGGGGAGGACCTCCATGGACGATGCGAGTGGAGTGAGGCTGACCTTCACTCCTCGAGTTGCTGGGGCGAGGAGGACCTTCGCCGGTTGCAGAGAGGACGTAGGGATGTCCCCCACGTTGGAGAGGGACCGGATGGATGGTGCCTTCAGGTTGGAAGCCGGGGCAGGAGGATGGACTCCATACCCTATATAGTGGGCACGGGAAATGTTTCCGCGCTGAGCGTCACTGCCGTGGGGAAAGTCATCTTGCGGGATGGAGGTAGCACGAGGCATGCCTCCATGACAAACCTCGAATAGGGGAAGTCCCACGTTCTGTGGAGTAGTGGTACGGGGAGGACCTCCGTACGGGGTGACATTACCGCGGGTTAGCTCGTGGCGATCACCACTTGGGCCTGCAACCCGAAGAGTCAACCCAGCCTGCCCGTGGGGCGGTTGGGGTCTCGATACTGGTTGGGTGAAGGAGTGCCCCTGCTCAGTGTATGCAGGGGCTTCACGATGCACGTCGGCGGTGGCTCGGTTCACTGTAGCTGTCGACGTCGACGCGCCAGGGCGAGCGTCCTCAGCCCGGGCCCGGCGCTGACGTCGGGTCAGGCGAACGGGTGCAGGTGGTGGAGGGACGTAGCCTTCCTGCTCTTCCTGCGGGGCCGAACGACGACACTGACACGGCCGGGTGGGAGCTCTCACCTGGGGCCCTTGGGTCGGGGCCCTGTGCGGACTGAGCCGGACGACGCCCGCCTCTTTAGCCTAAGGCGATGAGTCGTCAAGGCGTTCCGGAGACAAGCTCCCGAAACGGTTGAATGTTGGGGTGGGGAGCAGGGGCTCCCTGTGCGGCCTGTTAGGGCGGCGTTGACGGCAGGGCCTGGAGGCCTCCAGGTCCAGGCGGGCCATATCCCAGGTTGGGATGACCCCTTCTTCCTCATACCTGCGCACGAGGTTGTTGATCACCCTTCGCTGGATGACCTCTAATGGGGAGAGGGGGCGTGGGCGCCCCGTATTCCGCGATGTGGAGGCCGTCGTGGCGGTAGCGGTGCTACGTGGGGTGGCCGTCGTGGTTTTTCCTCTGCCCCTGCGTAGGCGAGGAGCGGATGGCGACCGTGTCTCTGTAACAGAAACCTGGTTCCTGGAAAACGAAGGGATCAACTCGTCAGTACTGAGAGGAAAAGGATTGACAGCCAGTGCCCCAGCGTCCTTCCATTCTCCACGTCTGTAAGGAGGATCCACTCCAACACGCTGCAGAGCAGAGTGCCCCACGTTCTACTACCCCGACTTCCGGTGAGTTTCACGACAGGACCGCTATTTTCTTGGCGGGACGAGGCACCAGATATCTGGATCTTGTGACACGCCAATCTTCTAGTTTCCCGAACGCTACTAATATCCATATTGAGGAGAAGAATTTCACGTCGGGTTCACCATTTCTGTTTCTGACGCTTTCGCCGGGGCGCGCGCATCCGTCTGTGGAGGACGCGCTACTTTGTTGCCCCGCATTCCCGCTTTCGAAAGGCGGGCGACATTCATTCCTTGTTCAGGTACGTCTACTCCTTTATCGAAACAGGATGATGGGATGTCGGTTCTTCCTTCTGTGGATTCCTCCTCAGAACTCATCACCTAGTCCGGGTCTCCCTCATAGATTTAATACGTATTTCGTGAAACTATTCCCAGTGCCATGTTTCCATGGACGCCGGTTAATTACACTGCTTCTGTTGGGACATTCCAAAGGGTCCAGTCAGGGCAGAAACCTTCAGTCAGGGGAGTAGTCATGTTGAGGCATCAATAGCGTGTCTGGATGATGGGGTACCTGGCATGTCTGTCTGTTATCCTTGGTAAAAAGGCATCTCGAGGGCGTGGAGGTCCGAGGCATCCCACATTGAGCGCGGGGAATTATATGTCACAGACACATATCTAAGGTTTTCCTCAGCTTCCCGTGGTCAACACAGGGTATGTCGCGAGTTTAGCATCTAGCGGAGACGGATCAACCCAACCAGAGCATTAGCTAGGATAGATCGGATTGAGGGATCCTCCTTGAAGGGATGTCGATACCGGGGCCAGCCCATGGATGGCTGTGAAGAAGAGCGTACCGACATGGTCTCACTGGGATAAGATGGTCTGGGCGAGAATCGAGATGGGGGATAGGTTGATTAATGGAGTTGAGGGAGAGTGAAATGGGACCATCGCAGGGGCGACGGTGAAGTTGGGCTTGAGCCTTGACGAGGCTTCCTACGTATCCCCGTGGCAGGGAATCAAAGTCCGCATAGTTTGGGATGATGTCGATAAACCGACGTGAAGGTAGACCGTGGCCCGATGGGCACCGTCAGCGTACTGACGTGAAAGTAGACCCGTGGGTCCACTAGTGGTCGGTTTGAACCTTGGGAAGGTTTCCTACGTACCATGCCTTGACATGGATCAAAATCCTCATAGTTCAGGGAATACAGTTTATCGTCATGCGGGACGATAGTGAACCATGACGTGAATGAACGACGGGCGGTGGGTGTCAGAGAACCGACGTAAGTGAGGGACCTTGATCCGATGGGAGTTGGGCTTGAACCTTGTGGAGGCTTCCTACGTACCATGCATTGACATGGATCAAAGACCTCATAGTTCGGGGTGGTCACAACGTCTTGCCGTCGGAATGGAATTGCAGTTTAACGTCGTGCAGGACGTCGGTTGAACTCGACGTGAATTGGATGATGGGTGGGCTTGAACCTCGTGGAGGCTTCCTACGTACCACGCCTTGACATGGATCCATGACCTCGTAGTTCAAACGGGGATTTGTCGGCGAACCGACATGAAAGTGGACCTTGGTCCAATGATGGGTGGGCTTGAACCTCATGGAGTCTTCCTACGTACCATGCCTTGACACGGATCAAAGACCTCATAGTTCATGTGGGAATGGGTGTGCAGTTTAATGTCATACGGGACAAGATGGGGGTACAGTTTAACGTCATGCTGGACGAGGGCAAAACTCGACGTGAATGAACGACCGAGCAATGTGGCTTGAACCTCATGGAGGCTTCCTACGTACCATGCCTTGACATGGATCAAATACCTCGTAGTTCATGTGGGTACGGGTCGCAGCAGCCTACCACTGGACCAGAATGCGGTTTAACGTCATGCTGGATGGGGGTGAGACCCGACGTGAAATGACGGGTGGGCTTGAACCTCATGGAGGCTTCCAATGTACCATGCCTTGACATGGATCAAAGACCTCGTAGTTCTCTAGAGAAATACCCGACGTGAAATGACGGGTGGGCTTGAACCTCATGGAGGCTTCCTACATACCATGCCTCGACATGGATCAAATACCTCGTAGTTCTCTAGAGAAACACCCGACGTGAAATGACGGGTGGGATTGAACCTCATGGAGGCTTCCTACATACCACGACTTGACATGGATCAAAGACCTCGTAGTTCTCTAGAGAAAGACCCGACGTGAAATGACGGGTGGGCATGAACCTCATGGAGGCTTCCTACGTACCATGACTTGACATGGATCAAAGACCTCGTAGTTCTCTAGAGAAAGACCCGACGTGAAATGACGGGTGGGCTTGAACCTCATGGAGGCTTCCTACATACCATGCCTTGACATGGATCAAAGACCTCGTAGTTCTCTAGGATGGGTGGTCAGGGTCGGTGCTCACTCTAAGCCCACGTGAGTCATGCTCGGTGTGAGAAACAAGATTTTGCAAGGACCTGACGATCACGTCGCGAAGGATGCGTCCGTGAGAAGCGAAGAGGGGCTTACGTGTTAGGCGGCCCATGGTGTTGGTACTTACTCCAGGATAGAGGCCCAGAGGGGGGTGCCTCATTCCCTATCATGCCCTCCACTGACCTTGGTAGTGGGGGAAGTACGGAGATGCACGGGTGCAATCATCCGTATGAATGGTTAGGGGCTTACGCTCTGAGGTAGCCCTTCCCCTACGAACATACGCCACTCCGACAAGGAGGATCTCATTCCATGTGTGGAAGAGTTCCATTCCCGTGGAGACAAGTGGTGTAAAGAATGTTCAACCTGGAGGGACCCTTCGTGAGGGAGACGAGGTTGGGTCACAGTTTAAAATCATGTGTTGAGGATGTGGTGCTTGGTAGTTTAACGTCCTGCAGCTCGGACGAGGTGGGTTCACTCCGCACCCCTAGGACTTACATAACCGGTACCCTCTGGTCCTTGGGGAAGGGAAGGTACCAGTAAGGCCATGGTTAAGGGGGGTCATGGAACGAACCATCAAGGGGTCCACGTTAGCGTGGCTATGCGAAGAAGTAATAGCCGTTAGCGTGCCTATGCGAAGAAGCATTAGGCGAAGCAACTCTATGGGTGGTATTGTCCACGGGACATTGAAATCACATCGTGCAAACCTGGAGGGTCGCACGGGAAGAAGAATCACTAAGCAGATGAGGATGCTTCACGAAGTGGAGTGCCTTGGTCTTGGCATGGGGCATAGGTGTGAGTGAAAGGTGCTTCGCGAAGTGGAATAGTGTTCGCGGAGCACTGCCTCACGAAGAAGGGGTGTCTCGCGAAGCAGGGTCCTACGAAACAGTGTGCTTCGCGATGTGTAGCGATCCTGCCTTAGCATCGGGATCACTAGCATGGGTTGGGTGTTTCGCGAAGCATAAACGCTCCGTGGGTGCCCGGGTTCCCTTGGGAATCCACTTCCTTCGCGAACGCCCTTGAGCTTCGCAAAGGGCATCCCTCTCGGAAGAGGGGCTCAAAACGAGACAAAGCAGAGGCGTCTCGTGAAGTAGAAATACCTCATAGAGCTCATGATTCCCGAGGCAAAGAGTGCTTCGCGATTTGGGAGAGGAGAAGCCGAAAGGTCGGATTGTCCGTCCTTTGGGACTCATGGGGAGTCCAATATTTATAGGGAAGGGGCGCCGCAAAGAAGAACTCGCACGCCGCCTTCGGTGCTTCGCGGCGGCTCACGAACGTCAAATGGGTTCGTGGAGCATTATCGCCTCTGGAGCTTCGCGACGGCTCGCGAACGTCAAATGGGTTCGCAGAGAATTACCGCCTCTGGAGGTTCGCAGCGGCTCGCGAACGTCAAATGGATTCACGAAGCATTACCGCCTCTGGAGCTTCGCGGCGCCGCCATGGTCGGGGTGCTTCGCGACGGGGCTTCGCAGCGGAGCTTCGCGAGGCAGCACGCCGGCCTTCTTTTTCGTTCCTTTCTTTCGGGCCACATTTTGGGCGCCAACAGTTACCCAATGCATTGGAGAGCTATATCAGGCACACCCGCCCTTAGTTTATCACGGAACCACCAGTCTTCATAATAATGCCCAAGAACCTCAACATAATCATATCACATAAAACATGCATAAAGGAAATATAACATTTCCACCTTTCAATCACAAGATATAAATACAACACATTGATATAAAAACATTATGAAAACCATTTTCAATACCAAAATAAAAGAAAAGTAAAACATGGTATTTTTTTTTCTTTTAAAAAGAAGGTATGGCTTGCAGAGGAAGCCGAAACTCAAATAATGGTCACGGCGGCGGAGAAGTCATTGTCGCCACATACGTATGACAAAACATTCCATTTTGTAGTTTAGTAAAACTCATCATATAAAAAATATTCCTTTTGGATAAACATTAAAGTCAAAGGGGTTTATACACCATATAAAAGAAGGTTGAGTATAAAACAAAATATGCCTCAATGATAGGAGATTGAGACGAAGTACCATACCTCAGGTCCGACTTGACTCGATTATTCTTTAATGTCCTGAATAATAAACATGAGATAATTTCTACTTTCTTAAGAACCTTTTTTATTTTCATTATTCCTTTTATATCACTTATTTCCATGTCATGAACACTATGTAATTATTTAAGTTAATAACGGTCGTTTTAACGATCATTGGTACTTGAGTCAAAAATAAGACCTTTATAATTACAAGTTGTTCATGTATCCATTATATCCAGAATGGTATTCATGATTTATATATCATATATTTCATATATATCCAGTACATTCATGCATTTATAAAATTACATAATCATTTATAGGTAAGAAATGAAATGCACCGTTCATGGAGATGGTAAGTCGTACGTACACATGAACACTACTTTCATTTATATTTCGTATTTTATAGAATGGAATCATAATTATATAAAGGTATATTATAATTACAATATAATATCATATATAATATCATAGTTCCATCCTTTATACGTCCCACATATGGTATTTAACAAATCAAATCACTTTGAGGGGGCGGTAGTCCGCACTTCCTTAAATAAAGATATCGCGTTTACCCATAATGGAAACCATAAAGGTATGCCCAAAATGAAAAATACAGAATCTTAAGGAAAACATAAAAATATTATATGTCATATATAAATATAGTGACATATTAATGGCCACCTTTGAAGGTGTTAAAAGAATGTTGAACAATCATCGTTTCGGGAGGCATAAATTCACCATCCACGGAAATAGTATGTCCTTTAACCATTAGATGTAGGTGTGTGTAAGTGTAGCTCGAATCCTTCTTATAAATACATCCTAGTATATTGAAGATACTAGAGTTGTTACAAATGAAATTAATAAAAAGAGTTTAGGGGGTTGGAGAAGCAAAATAAAACAAAAGGACTCAAGTGAAGACATTACCTTAAAATCGGGTAACTCCCTTTGGTTTGAGCTCAAAGGCTTCCTTGGGAAGACTTCTGGCCAATGTGAGGCTTCAAGGAGTAAGAGAGGGATGATTAGAGACAAAATGGGCAGGGGTTCGCCGAGCCAAAGGCTTTGGGTGTGTAGGTAAGGAAGTAGTGGTGGGGGCCTTTTATAAGAGGAGAGGAGGGGCACTCTTGGAAAGTAAAGAAATGTTACGTTATTTGAAAATGATTTTCAGATTCAAAAGGTACCACATTGATATAATTAGAGGGTAAGGTGATAAGGGTTAGAAATCCACCAATCCAATAGGTTTTGGACATGTGTAGGTCATAGATTTTAAATTATCATTTCATTTTATGTAAATCCTTCATTAATGAGGTAATCACTGCATCATCATGATGTCATAAATAATTTAATTTATATAAAGTATAAAAATTATGAAACAAATACTATGATGTAGGAAATATTTTTATCTTTCCAATGAATATTTATAGTCTAATATATCATCTATGTAGACAAAATTAAAAATGTTTTAATCAGGTGATGCATTCTTGTTATATTTACTTTCTTTAAAAAAAATAAAAAGATAACAAGTCATTTTCCACAAAAGTGATTCCATGGGGTCCCCAAGTTTGGAACAAGACATACCATGGTCAGCCATGAGACAACCAGTATAATTAGGACACATTTTGGTGTCATTTTATTTTATTATTATGATATTATTTTATTATCCTTAACTACTCTATTACTCATTAATCAAGATAATTAAAGATAATTACCGTCGTTACTATTCATAATGTCCAAAAACAAAAGAGTCCTGATTACAGAATTTGGACATTCTGATTCCAAATATGTAATCCATTTTTCCAAATTACAAACACAGAAATTGCAATAATTTATTTAAAAATAATTCCCGTTTTCAAAAAAAATAGCGGGTTTTTTTGAAACAAAATCTATGAAAAGTTTGGCATTAGTTTATTCCCAATTACAAAGTGAAATTAATCCTAATGACCACCATTGGATTAAATGGTAAAAATATATTCTAATTTAACTTTAAAACCAATTCAACATATAATCTAATCATATAAATAAATTAGATTAAAAAGCAGTTTTGATGTAAAATGCAGTATTTTTCACTATTCATTAAAAAATGAACATTGTCAGAAAAATAAAAAAAAATCACAAAAAGTAAATTTTGATGTCCCAATAATAAAGAATAAGTTTATTTTGACAAACATAGCTTATAAAATTGTCAAAAGATAGATTTAAAAATGGTTTGCCATCAAAAGGCAGTAAAAAAATCTTTTAAAAAATATTAGTGTATTCCATGCTTAAGATTGGATTTATTTTCATTTTAAGCCTCTAAAACACTATATTAATCATTAATAGACATAGATAAAAATATCTATTATTAATTACTTACTTGGGATGTTACATGCTTCCCCCCTTTAGAAAATTGCGTCCCCACAATTTATTTACTTATCAAAAAAATGGGGGTACTTATCCCTCATTACATTTTTAGATTCCCATGTTGCCTCTTCCATCACGTGGTTTTCCCACAAAACCTTTAACTGATTAATCACTTTATTCTGTAACACTTTCTCCCTGTGGTCAAGAATCTGGACCAGTTGTTCCTCATAAGATAGGTTCTCTTCCATCTGAAGTACCTCTGGACTCAAAACATGATATGGATCTGGCATATACTTTCTCAACATCAAAATGTGAAAAACATTGTGTACCTGAGATAAACTCAGAGGTAAATCCACCCAGTATGCAACTGATCCAACTCTCTCTAGAATTTCATATCGTCCAATAAACCTTGGAATCAGCTTTCCTTTCTTTCCAAATCTCATCACAATTTTCCAAGGAGAAACCTTGAGAAAAACATGATCACCTACCTCGAAAGATAGATCCTTCCTCCAGTTATCCGCATAACTCTTCTGCCTGCTCTCAGCTATTCTCATGTGCTTCTGAATCAGCTGAACTTTTTCTGCCAACTCTTCTACCAATTCTGGTCCCATCAAATTCCTTTCACCCACTTCATCCCAGAAAGATGGAGTTCGACACCGCTTCCCATATAACGCCTCAAATGGTGCCATCTGTATACTAGAATGAAAACTGTTATTATATGAAAATTCAACCAAAGAAATATGTTGGTCCCAACTTCCATGATAATCCATCGAACAAGCTCGTAGCATATCCTCCAAGGTCTGAATTGTTCATTCTGGCTGCCCATTAAATTGAGGATGAAAAGCTATACTAAAATTTAATTCAATACCCAATGACTTCTGAAGGCCCTTCCAAAAGTTAGAAGTGAACCTGGGATCACGATCAGATACAATGGAGAGGGGAACTCCATGTAACCTGACTATATCTTTAAGATACAAACGGGAAAGTTGATCTCGGGAAAAAGTATCTCGTATAGCAAGGAAATGAGCAGATTTTGTCAAGCGATCAACAATAATCGAGATTGCATTATTTCCTCGAGATGTCTTCGGTAATCCCACAAAAAAGTCCATGGATATATTCTCCCATTTCCACTCTGGCACTGGTAAAGGCTGAAGCATCCCTTTCGGTAACTGCCGCTCTGCTTTAACCTGCTGACAAGTCAAACACTTCACAGTAAAATCAGCAATATCTCTTTTCATTATATCCCACCAGTAATACTCTCGAAGATCTCTATACATCTTAGTACTGCCTGGATGAACTAAAAACGGAGAACTATGAGCTTCACATAACAACTCCATCTTCAAATGTGAATCACAAGGCACACACAATCTCTTCCAAAATATCAAAACACAATCATTATCAATGTTGAATTCAGGCAACTTACCCTTCTGAACTAGCTTTACCTTTTTCTGCCACTCACTATCTTGCTTCTATGCATTCTTGATTCTATCTGATAGAGAAGATTTCACTGATACCTGAAACAAAATAGAAGAACATCCTGCACAAAGAACATTTATGCCAAAGTTGATCAAATCCCTAACTAAAGGATCACGTTCCAAACACAACATTGCTAATGAAGCATTACTTTTTCAACTCAAAGCATCAGCCACATTATTTTCTTTTCCTGGATGGTAAAGAATTGTATAATCATAATCCTTGATTAATTCCATCCATCTCCTCTTTCTAATGTTTAACTCTTTCTGAGTGAATATATACTTTAAACTTTTGTGATCAATATATATTTCACACTTTACTCCATACAAATGATGCCTCCAAATTTTTAATACAAAAACAACAGCAGCTAATTCCAAATCATGTATAGGGTAATTTACCTCATGAGTTTTCAACTGTCATGAAGCATAAGCAATTACCTGATCATTCTGCATTAGGACTCAACAAAGTCCTTTCAATGAAGCATCACTGTATATAACAAACTCACCATTCCTGGAAGGAAGTGCCAAAACTAGAGCATTCACCAATCTTCTTTTCAATTCCTGAAAACAATCATCACATTCTTTTGTCCAGATAAACGTAACACCCTTCCGAGTTAGATTAGTCATTGGACTAGATAAACATGAAAAATTTCTAACAAACCTTCAATAATAGCCTGCCAAACCAAAGATGCTACGAATCTCAGTTACATTTGTGGTTCTTGGCCAGTCTTCCACTACTTTTGTTTTTGCAGGATCAACAGTTATCCCATCTTTAGAAACAATGTGACCAAGGAAAGAAATTTGTTGCAACCAAAACTCACACATGGTGAATTTTCCATATAGTTTCTTTTCTTTTAATGTTTTCAAGATAACCCTTCAATGTCTTTCATTCTCCTCTTTACTTTTAGAAAACACCAAAATATCATCAATGAAAACCACCACAAACTTATCCAAGAACTCATGGAAAATTCTATTCATTAAGTCCATGAATATAGCAGGTGTATTGGTTAGCCCAAAAGGAATTACTACAAATTCATAATGGAAATATCTTGTACGGAACACAGTCTTCGGAACATTTGCTTCCTTTACCTTCAGCTGATGGTACCCCGATCTCAAGTCAATCTTTGAAAAATACTAAGCTCCCTAGAGCTGATCAAACAAATCATCGATATGAGGCAAAGGATATTTGTTCTTAACAATGATGTTATTCAAGGCTCTATAATCAATGCAAAGTCTCATTGAACCATCTTTATTTTTAGCAAATAAAACAGGAGCACCCCATGGGGATGTTCTAGGTCGAATGAAACCTTTATCTAATAAATCCTGCAATTTCTCCTTCAACTCTAAAAGTACACTTTGAGCCATTCGATAAGGGGGTTTTGAAATTGGCTTAGCATTAGGAACTAAGTCAACAGTAAACTCAACTTCCTGATCTGGTATTATTCCAGGAAACTCATCAGGAAAAACATCAGGATACTCATTTACCACTGGCACATCATTAATCTGAACAGTTCCTTTATTTTCAACGATGTGTGCAAGGTAACATTCATTTCCAACTTTTACAAGTTTCTCGGCCTCTTGATATGTTATCAACAGTAAGGGTTCATTCTTGTACAGAAACTGAAAGTATTTTTGAAAAGAAAATTCTTTATCTCTACAGTCAATCTTAGCATAGTAAATAGAGAGCCAATCCATACCCAAGATAACATCAAACTCTACTAGAGGTAGAATAATAAGGTTTGCAAGTAGCTTCTTTCCACAGATAAGGATAGGAAGATTATTATAAATTCTTTTTGTCTCAACATTTCCCCCAGGTGTTTTTACCACAAGTTCAGGAGTCATTTCATGAGATGGTATTCCCATTTTACTAGAAAATGTTTCAGAGATGAAAGAATGTGTAGACCCCGAATCAAACAACACACAGTCATAATCTGAAAAAAAAATGTACCTAATACAACTTCATTTGATGGCCCGACATCTGCTGAAGTAGTTTCAAAGGATTTCACCACCCCTTTCTGCTTGTAGTCTAACTGCTTCCCATCACTCAAGCTCTTTGTCGGACACTCGTTTGCATAGTGACCCATCTCATTGCACTTAAAACATTTCACTAACTGTAAATCAAATTTGGTCTTACCTTCACCTTGATCCTTTTTCAGTGCAATCACGAGCCTTATATCCCATCTTACCACATCAGTAGCACTTTCTAGAATTCAGAAGACATTCCCCAGCATGACTTTTTCCACATTTATCACAAACTGGAAACTTTGTTTTCTTACCATCAGACATTTTTGAAGAATTCTTACCTTGCTCCTGCCACCTCGGTCTCTTCTTCTGTTGGTTGTTATAGAACACTTGATCATCGAAAAACTCCATTTCCACCTTCTCAAGACATCGAACAAGCTTTTCATAACTTTTAAACTCATTAGAAGCTAATGCCCTTCGATATTTTGGATTTTCTTCTTAGTAAAAATGATTGATTTTTCTATCAAGGTCTTGGATAAAATTTGAAGCATACCTTGCCAATCGAGTGAACATTTCTTCATAGGTAGCCACTGAGTCTTCCTCTTGCCTCAATTCCAAGAATTGATTTTCCATCCTAAGTCGAACAGCCTTAGGAAAATACTTCTCAAGAAATATACCTTTGAATTCATCCCAGTCCAGAGCATCAATCTCATCGGCGTCCCTGATATTTTTAACCATAGACCACCACTGATCTGCCTCTCCCTCCAAACAGTAAATAGAAAGACAAACCTTTTGATTGTATGAACATCCCATGACATTAAAAATCTTCTGTAGTGCATTAATCCACCCTTCTGATAGCACAGGGTCAGATGATCCTCTGAATGATGGGGGATGTTGCCTCATGAAATGTTCCACCACTGACATGTTCCTCTACGGTTGATCTGGCTGATCTCATGCATGGATACCACCACCATTTATTGCTTGAGTCAACTGCGCCATTACTGCAACAAACTATTCCGTTCCAATTCTGACCATCTCGGGATGCTAATTCGGAAGGTTATTTCCTTCTGCATTCCTTCCTAGCACTGCTTCCCTATTTCCTCTGCGGAAAACCATTCTGAACAAACATGTCTTAGATGAAGCAACATGGTAATCTCCAAATACTATATCACTTCAATTTGACCATAAAAAAAATATTTTTGGATAATCATTTAATAAAATTATAACTCATAAAGTTATCTAAACCGACTTTTGATACCAACTATAAGGCCCTGGCCTTAAACCTTACTTAATATTGAGTTATTACAAGATTACACATTGAGGATCTTTTTGGTTTTAGAGTTTTAGAGAATTAGAACATAAAACTTGCATTACATTCCACATATAAACAAAGTGGTTACATAAAGATAGTATTCTTTTTTCCCATCAATGGAAACATATTTAAAATAAAACATGGATTCATTCTTGACACTTCCTTGACACTATCATCATATCATGTACCTTTCCCTTGGCCTGTGAAAAACATTTCAAAAACATGGGATGAGCATAAAAAGCTCAGTAAGGGATATAGAAATATGGAAAGGAAACATGGGTACATATATACATAAGAATGAAATCATACTTTACCCATAAAACATACCTCATCAAATCATGAATAAATCATAGAAATCATAAGACATAAAGGTAACTTGTGGTATTCATAACCATCTTACGTAGGGAGTAACCCTCTTGGTTATGTTTTGAATACCCATCATATTATATTCCCTAAATCCTTTCGGAGAAACCTTAATGTTTCACTCCTTCGCGTTACCCAATGCATTGGAGAGCTATATCGGGCTCACCCGCCCTTAGTTTATCACAGAACCACCCGTCTTCATAATAATGCCCATGAACCTCAACATAATCGTATCACATAAAACATGCATAAAGGAAACATAACATTTCCACCTTTCAATCAAAAGATATCAATACAACACATTGATATAAAAACATTATGAAAAACATTTTCAATACCAAAATAAAATAATAGTAAAACATGGTATTTCTTTATCTTTTAAAAAGAAGGTATGGCTTGTAGAGGAAGCCGAAACTCAAATAATGGTCATGGCGGAGAAGAATTCATTGTCGCCGCATACGTGCGACAAAACATTCCGTTTTGTCATTTAATAAAACGCTTCGTATAAAAAATATTTCTTTTGGATAAATGTAAAAGTCAAATGGGTTTATACACCATATAAAATAAGGTTGAGTATAAAACAAAATACTCCTCAATGAAAGGAGATTGAGATGAAGTCCCATACCTCGGGTCCGACTTGACTCGATCATTCTTTAATGTCCTGAATAATAAACTTGAGTTAATTTATTCTTGCTTAAGAAACTTTTTTAAGTTCATTATTCCTTTTATATCACTTATTTCCATGTCATGAACACTATGTAATTATTTAAGTTAATAACGGTCGTTTTAACGATCATTGGTACTTGAGTAAAAAATAAGCCCTTTATAATTACAAGTTGTTCATGTATCCATTATATCCAGAATGGTATTCATGATTTAGATATCATATATGTCATATATATCCAGTACATTCATGCATTTATAATATTACATAATCATTTAGAGGTAAGAAATGAAATGCCCCGTTCATGGAGATGGTAAGCTGTACGTACGCTTGAATGCTACTTTCATTTATATTGCGTATTTTATAGAATGGAATCATAATGATATAAAGGTATATTATAATTACAGTATAATATCATATGTAATATCATAGTTCCATCCTTTATACGTCCCACATATGGTATTTAACGAATCAAATCAGTTTGAGGGGGCGGTAGTCCGCACTTCCTTAAATGAAGATATCGCGTTTACACATAATGGAAACCATAATGGTATGCCCAAAATGAAAAATATAGAAGCTTAAGGAAAACATAAACATATTATATATCATATTTAAATATAGTGACATCTTAATGGCCACCTTTGAAGGTGTTAAAATAATGTTGAACAATCATCGTTTCGGGAGGCATAAATTCACCATCCACAGAAACAGTATGTACTTTAACCATTAGATGTAGGTGTGTGTAAGTGTAGCTCGAATACTTATTATAAAAACATCCTAGTATATTGAAGATACTGGAGTTGTTACAAAAGAAATAAATAAAAAGAGTTTAGGGGGTTGGAGAAGCAAAATAAAACAAAAGGACTCAAGTGAAGACATTACCTTAAAATCGGGTAACTCCCTTTGAATTGAGCTCAAAGGCTTCCTTGGGAAGACTTCTGCCCAAAGTGAGGCTTCAAGGAGTAATAGAGGGATGTGTAGAGACAAAATGGGCATGATTTGGCCAATCCAAAGGCTTTGGGAGTGTGGGTAAGGAGGTAGAGGTGTGGGGCCTTTTATAAGAGGAGAGGAGGGGCACTCTTGGAAAGTAAAGAAATGTTACTTTATTTGAAAATGATTTTCGGATTCCAAAGGTCCCAAATTGATATAATTAAAGGGTAAGGTAATACGGGTTCGAAAGCCACCCATACAATAGGTTTTGGAAATGTTTATGTCAGATATTTTACATTATCATTTCATTTTATTTAAATCCTTTATTAATGAGGTAATCGCTGCATCATCATGTTGTCATAAATAATTTAATTTATTTAAAGTCAAAAAATGATGAAAAAAATACTATGATATAGGAAATAGTTTTATATTTCCAATGAATATTTATATTCTAAAATACCATCTATGTAAACAAAATTAAAAATGTTTTAATCAAGAGATACATTCTTGTTATATTTACTTTCTTTAAAAAAATAAAAAGATAACAAGTCACTTTCCACAAAAGTGATTCCATGGTGTCCCCAAGTTTGGCACAAGACATCCCATGGTCGGACATGAGACAACCAGTAGAATTAGGACACATGTTGGTGACATTTTTATTATTATTATGATATTATTTTATTATCCTTAACTAGCAGATTACTCATTAATGAAGATAATTAAAGCTAATTACCGTCGTTACTATTCATAATGTCCAAAAACAAAAGAGTCTTGATTACATAATTTTTACCTTCTGATTCCAAATATGTAATCCATTTTACCAAATTCCAAACACATAAATTGCAATAATTGATTTAAAAATAATTCCCATTGTCAAAACAAATAGCTGGTTATTTTGAAACAATATCTATGAAAAGTTTGGCATTAGTTTATGCCCAATTACAAAGTGAAATTAATCATAATGACCCCCATTGGATTAAATGGTAAAAATATATTGTAATTTAGCTTTAAAACCAATTAAAAAGATAATCTAATCATATAAATAAATTATATTAAAAAGCAGTTTTGATGTAAAATGCAGTATTTTTCACTATTCATGAAAAAATGAACATTGTCAGAAAAATACCAAAAATTCACACAAAGTAAATTTTGATGTCCCAATCATAAAGAATACGTTTATTTTGACAAACATAGCTTATAAAATTGTCAAAAGATAGATTTAAAAATGTTTTTCCATCAAAATGAAGTAAAACAATCTTTAAAAAAATATTATTGTATTCCATGCTTAAGATTGGATTTATTTTCATTTAAAGCCTCTAAAACACTATCTTAATCATTAATAGACATAGATAAAAATATCTATTATTCATTACTTACTTGGGATGTTACATCCTTCCCCCCTTTAGAAAATTGCGTTCCCGTAATTTATTTACTTATCGAAAAAATGAGGGTACTTATCCCTCATTGCATTTTTAGATTCCCATGGTGCCTCTTCCATCATGAGGTTTTTCCACAAAACCTTTACCTGATTAATCACCTTATTCCGTAACACTTACTCCCTGTGGTCAAGAATCTGGACCGGTTGTTCCTCATAATATAGGTTCTCTTCCAGCTGAACTACCTCTGGACTCAAAACATGAGATGGATCTGGCATATACTTTCTCAACATCTAAACGTGAAAAACATTGTGTACCTGAGATAAAATCGGAGGTAAACCACCCGGTATGCAACTGATCCAACTCTCTCCATAATTTTATATGGTCCAATAATCCTTGGACTCATCTTTCCTTTCTTACAAATATCATCACACTTTTCCAAGGATAAACCTTGAGAAAAACATGATCACCTACCTCGAAAGATAGATCCTTCCTCCGGTTATCCGCATAACTCTTCTGACTGCTGTGAGCTATTCTCATGTGCTTCTAAATCAGCTGAACTTTTTGTGCCAACTCTTCTACCAATTCTGGTCCCATCAACTTCCTTTCACCCACTTTATCCTAGAAATCTAGGGTTCGACACCGCTTCCCATATAACACCTCAAATGGTGCCATCTGTATACTAGAATGAAAACTGTTATTATATGAAAATTCAACCAAAGAAAGATGTTGGTACCAACTTCCCTGATAATCCATCGAACATGCTCGTAGCATATCCTCCAAGGTATAAATTGTTCGTTCTGATTGCCCATCTGATTGAGGATAAAAAGCTGTACTAAAATTTAATTCAGTACCCAACGACTTCTGAAGGCCCTTCCAAAAAATAGAAGTGAACCTGGGATCACAGTCAGATACAATGGAGAGGGGAACTCCATGTAACCTATCTATCTTTAATATACAAACTGGAAAGTTTATCTAGGGAAAAATTATCTCTTATAGAAAGGAAATGAGCATATTTTGTCAAGCGATCAACAATAACCCAGATTGCATTATTACCTCGAGATGTCTTCGGTAATCCCACAACAATTTCCATGGATATATTCTCCCATTTCCACTTTGGCACTGGTAAAGGCTGAAGCATCCCTTTTGGTAACTGCCGCTCTGCTTTAACCTGCTGACAAGTCAAACACTTCACAGTAAAATCAGCAACATCTCTTTTCATTCCATCCCACCAGTAATACTCCCAATGATCTCTATACATCTTAGTACTGCCTGTATGAAGTGAAAACGAAGAACTATGAGCTTCACATAACAACTCTGTCTTCAACATTGAATCACAAGGCACACACAATCTCTTAACAAATCTCAAAACACAATCATTATCAATGTTTAATTCAGGCAACTTACCATTCTGAACCAGCTCAACCTTTTTATGCAACTCACTGTCTTGCTTCTGTGATTTCTTGATTCTATCTGAAAGAGAAGATTTCACTGATACCTGAAACAAAACAGAAGAAAATCCTGCACCAATAACTTCTATGACAAAGTTGATCAAATCCCTAACCAAAGGATCACGTTCCAAATGAAACATTGCTAATGAAGCATTACTTTTTCGACTCAAAGAATCAACCACTTTATTTGATTTTCCCAGATGGTAAAGAATTGTATAATCATAATACTTGATTAATTCCAGCCATATCCTCTGTCTCATGTTTAACTCTTTCTGAGTGAATATATACTTTATACTTTTGTGATCAGTATATATTTCACACTTTACTCCATACAAATGATGCCTCCAAATTTTTAAAGTGAAAAAAACAGCAGCTAATTCTAAATCATGTGTAGGGTAATTTACCTCATGAGTTTTCAACTGTCATGAAGCATAAGCAATTACCTGATCATTCTGCATTAGGACGCAACCAAGTCCTTTCAATGAAGCATCACTGTATATAACAAACTCACCATTCCTGGAAGGAAGTGCCAAAAATAGAGCATTCACCAATATTCTTTTCAATTCCTGAAAACAATCATCACATTCTTTTGTCCAGATAAACTTAACACCCTTCCGAGTTAGCTTAGTCATTGGACTAGATAACCGTGAAAAATTTCTAACAAACCTTCGGTAATAGCCTGCCAAACCAAGAAAGCTACGAATCTTAGTTACATTTGTGTGTCTTGGCCAGTCTTCCAAAACTTTTGTTTTTGTAGGATCAACAATTATCCCATCTTTAGAAACAATGTGACCAAGGAAAGAAATTTGTTGCAACCAAAAATTACACTTTCTGAATTTTCCATACAGTTTCTTTTCTTTTATGGTTTGCAAGATAACCCTTAAATGTCTTTCATGCTCCTCTTTACTTTTAGAAAACACCAAAATATCATCAATGAAAACCACCACAAACTTATCCAAGAACTCATGGAAAATTCTATTCATTAAGTCCATGAATACAGTAGGTGCATCGGTTAGCCCAATAGAAATTACTAAAAATTAATAATGGCCATATCTTGTACGGAATGCGGACTTTGGAACATCTGCTTCCTTTACCTTCAGCTGATGGTACCCCGATCTCAAGTCAATCTTTGAAAAATACTGATCTCCCTGGAGCTGATCAAACAAATCATCGATATGAGGCAAAGGATATTTGTTCTTAACAGTGATGTCATTCAAGGGTCTATAATCAATGCAATGTCTCATTGAACCATCTTTCTTTTTAACAAATAAAATAGGAGCACCCCATGGTGATGTACTAGGTCGAATGAAACCTTTCTCTTATAAATCTTGAAATTTCTCCTTCAACTCTAAAAGTTCAATTTGATCCATTCGATAAGGGGGTTTTGAAATTGGAATAGCATCAGGAACTAAGTCAACAGTAATCTCAACTTCCCGATCTGGTATTATTCCAGGAAACTCATCAGGAAAAACATCAGGATACACATTTACCGCTGGCACATCATTAATCTGAACAGTTCCTTTATTTTAAATGATGTGTGCAAGGTAACATTCATTTCCATATGTTTACAAGTTTCTTGGCCTCTTGATATGTTATCAATAGAAAGGGTTCATTCTTGTACCCAAATTGAAAGTCTTTCTGAAAAAAAACTTCTTTATCTCTATAGTCAATCTTAGCATGGTAAATAGAGAGCCAATCCATACCCAGGATAACATCAGACTCTACTAGACGTAGAACAATACGGTTTTCAAGTAGGTTCTTTCCACAGATAAGGATAGAAAGATTCTTATAAATTCTTTTTGCCTCAACATTTCCCCCAGGTTTTTTTAACACATGTTCATGATTCATTTCTTGAGATTGTATTCCCATTTTACTAGAAAATGTTTCAGAGATGAAAGAATGTGTAGACCTCGAATCAAACAACACACTGGAATAATCTAAAAAAACAAACAAAGTACCTGATAAAACTTCATTTGATGGCCCGACATCTGCTGAAGTAGTTGAAAAGGATTTCACCACCCCTTTCTGCTTGTAGTCTAACTGCTTCCCATCACTCAAGCTCTTTGTCGGAAACTCGTTTTCATAGTGACCCATCTCATTGCACTTAAAAAATTTCACAAACTATAAATCAAATTTGGTCTTACCTTCACCTTGATCTTTTTCAGTGCAATCATGAGCCTTATGTACCATCTTAGCACATCAGTAGCACTTTCCAGAATTCAGAAGACATTCCCCAGCATGCTTTTTACCACATTTATGACAAACTGGAAACTTAGTTTTCTTACCAGCAGACTTTTTTGAAGAATTCTTACCTTTCTCTTGCCACCTCATTCCCTTCTTCTGTTGGTTGTTATAGAACACTTGATCATAGACAAACCCCATTTACACCTTCTCAGGACATCAAACAAGCTTTTCATAACTTTTAAACTCACGAGAATCTAATGCCCTTCGTTATTTTGGCTTTACTCCTTAGTAAAAACAATTTATTTTTCTATCAAGGTCTCGGATAAAATTTGGAGCATACCTTTCCAATCGAGTGAACCTTTCTTCATAGGTATCCACTGAGTCTTCATCTTTCCTCAATTCCAAGAATTGATTTTCCATTCTAAGTTGAACAGCCTTAGGAAAATACTTCTCAAGAAACATACCTTTGAATTCATCCCAGTCAAGAGCTTCAATCTCATTGGCGTCCCTGATATTTTTAACCATAGACCACCACTGATCTGCCTCACCCTCCAAACTATAAATAGCAAGACTAACATTTAGATTGTCTGAACACCCCATGACATCAAAAATCTTCTCTAGTGCTTTAATCCACCCCTCAGATAGCACATGGTCAGATGATCCTCTGAATGATGGGGAATGTTGCCTCATGTAATGTTCCACCACTGACATGTTCCTCTGCGGTTGATCTAGCTGATCTTGTGCATGGATACCACCACCATTTATTGCTTGAGTCAACTGCACCATTACTGCAACAAACTGTTCAGTTCCAATTCCGACCATCTCGAGATGCTGATTCGAAAGGTTATTTCCTTCTGCATGCCTTCCTTGCACTGCTTCCCTGTTTCCTCTGCAGAAAACCATTCTGAACAAACATGTATTAGATGAAGCAACATGGTAATCTTAAAATACTATATCACTTCAATTTGACCATACAAAAAAATATTTTTGTATAATCATTTAATATAATTCTAACTCCTAATGTTATCTAAACCGACGTTTGATACCAACTATAAGGCCCCGGCCTTAAACCTTACTTAATCTTGAGTTATTACAAGATTACACATTGAGGATCTTTTCAGGTTTAGAGTTTTAGAGAATTAGAACATAAAACTTGCATTAAATTACACATATAAACAAAGTGGTTACATAAAGATAGTATTCTTTTTTTCCCATCAATGGAAACATATTTAAAATAAAACATGGATTCATTCTTGACACTTCCTTGACACTATCATCATATCATGTACCATTCCCTTGACCTGTGAAAAAATTTCAAAAACTTGGGATGAGCATAAAAAGCTCACTAAAGGATATAGAAATATTGAAAGGAAACATGGGTACATATATACATAAGAATGAAATCATACTTTACCCATAAAACATACCTCATCAAATCATGAATAAATCATAGAAATCATAAGACATAAAGGTAACTCGTGGCATTCATAACATTCTTACGTAGGGAGTAACCCTCTTGGTTACGTTTGGAATACCCATCACAGTATATTACCTAAATCTCTTCGGAGAAACCTTAACGTTTCACTCCTTTGCGTTACCCAATGCATTGGAGAGCTATATCGGGCTCATCCTCCCTTAGTTTATCATGGAACCACCCGTCTTCACAATAATGCCCAAGAACCTAAACATAATCGTATCACATAAAACATGCATAAAGGAAACATAACATTTCCACCATTCAATCACAAGATATCAATACAACAAATTGATATAAAAACATTACGAAAACAATTTTCAATACCAAAATAAAAAAAAAGTAAAACATGGTATTTATTCTTCATTTAAAAAGAAGGTATGGCTTGTAGAGGAAGCCGAAACTCAAATAATGGTCACGGCGGCGGAGAAGTCGTTGTCGCCGCATACGTACAACAAAACATTCCCCTTTGACGTTTAGTAAAACGCCTCGTATAAAAACGATTTCTTTTGGATAAATGTAAAAGTCAAAAGGGTTTATACACTGTATAAAAGAAGGTTGAGTATAAAACAAAATATGCCTCAATGAAAGGAGATTGAGACGAAGTCCCATACCTCAGGTCCAACTTGAATCGATCATTATTTAATGTCCTGAATAATAAACATGAGTTAATTTATATTTTCTTAAGAACATTTTTTAAGTTCATTATTCCTTTCATATCACTTATTTCCATGTCATGAACACTATGTAATTATTTAAGTTAATAACCGTCGTTTTAACGATCATTGGTACTTGAGTCAAAAATAAGCCCTTTATAATTACAAGTTGTTCATGTATCCATTATATCCAGAATGGTATTCATGATGTAGATATCATATATGTCATATATATCCAGTACATGCATGAATTTATAATATTACATAATCATTTAGAGGTATGAAATGAAATGAACCATTCATGGAGACAGTAAGTCGTACGTACGCATGAATGCTACTTTCATTTTTATTTCGTATTTTATAGAATGGAATCATAATGATATAAAGGTATATTATTAATCCAGTATAATATCATATATAATATCATAGTTCCATCATTTATACGTCCCACATATGGTATTTAACGAATCAAATCACTTTGAGGGGGCGGTAGTCCGCACTTCCTTAAATGAAGATATCGCGTTTACCCATAATGGAAACCATAAAGGTATGCCCAAAATGAAAAATACAGAAACTTAAGGAAAACATAAACATATTATATATCATATATAAATATAGTTACATCTTAATGGCCACCTTTGAAGGTATTAAAAGAATGTTGAACAATCATCATTTCAAGAGGCATAGATTCACCATCCACAGAAACAGTATATCCTTTAACCATTAGATGTAGGTGTGTGTAAGTGTAGCTCAAATACATCTTATAACAACATCCTAGTATATTTAAGATACTGTATTTGTTACAAAATAAATGAATAAAAAGAGTTTAGGGGGTTGGAGAAGCAAAATAAAACAAAAGGACTCAACTGAAGAAATTACCTTAAAATCGGGTAACTCCCTTTGGTATGAGTTCAAAGGATTCCTTGGGTAGACTTATGCCCAAAGTGAGGCTTCAAGGAGTAGGATAGGGATATTGAGAGACAAAAAGGTATGGGGGTGGCTGAGACAAAGGATTTGGGAGTGTGGTTAAGGAGGTAGAGGTGGGGGCCTTTTATAAGAGGAGAGGAGGGGCACTCTTGGAAAGTAAAGAAATGTTACTTTATTTGAAAATTATTTTCGGATTCAAATGGTCCAACATTGATATAATTCGAGGGTAAGGTGATAAGGGTTCTAAATCCACCCATCTAATAGGTTCTGGACATGTGTAGGTCATAGATGTTACATTATCATTTCATTTTATTTAAATCCTTTATTAATGAGGTAATCGCTGCATCATCATGATGTCATAAATAATTAAATTTATTTAAAGTCTAAAAATTATGAAAAAATACTATGATATAGGAAATATTTTTTTATTTCCAATGAATATTTATATTCTAAAATATCATCTATGTAGACAAAATTAAAAATGTTTTAATCAGGTGATACATTCTTGTTATATTTACTTTCTTTAAAAAAATAAAAAGATAACAAGTCACTTTCCACAAAAGTGATTCAATGGGGTCCCCAAGTTTGGAACAAGACATCCCATGGTCGGCCATGAGACAAACAGTAGAATTAGGACACATGTTGGTGTCATTTGTTTTATTATTATGATATTATTTTATTATCCTTAACTACCCGATTACTCATTAATCAGGATAATTAAAGATAATTACCGTCGTTACTATTCATAATGTCAAAAAACAAAAGAGTCTTGATTACATAATTTGGACCCTCTGATTCCAAATATTTAATCAATTTTACCAAATTCCAAACACAGAACTTGCAATAATTTATTTAAAAATAATTCCCGTCGTCAAAACAAATAGCGGGTTTTTTTAAAACAATATCTATGAAACGTTTGGCATTAGTTTATGCCCAATTCCAAAGTGAAATTAATCCTAATGAACACAATTGGATTAAATGGTAAAAATATATTCTAATTTAACTTTAAAACCAATTCAAAAGATAATCTAATCATATAAATAAATTAGATTAAAAAATAGTTTTGATGTAAAGTGCAGTATTTTTCACCATTCATTAAAAAATGAACATTGTCAGAAAAATACCAAAAATTCACAATAAGTAAATTTTGATGTCCCAATCATAAATAATAAGTCTATTTTGACAAAAATAGATTATAATATTGTCAAAATATAGATTTAAATATGGTTTTCCATCAAAAGGCAGTAAAATAATCTTTTAAAAAATATTAGTGTATTCCATGATTAAGATTGGATTTATTTTCATTTTAAGCCTCTACAACACTATCTTAATCATGAATAGACATAGATAAAAATATCTATTATTAATTTCTTACATGGGATGTTACAGAAGAAATAGCTCAAGGTGAGTTCTAGATATGTTTTTTTGAAAGGAGTATTCTTTTGGAAAATAATTATATTGGTCATAATTTTTTTTATAAACATGTATATCCATAAAAATAAAATGTAAGTATAAGGAAATAAAATTAAAAAAACAATTGAGTAATATTCATATTGAATATGTTGTGAAAAATGGATAACTCAAATAAAATGATTTGGGGTTTGAAAATCCCCTTACCTTATGTCCGAATGCATTCTATACTTGTACTTAATATCTGGGATAAAAAAAATTTGTTCCTTAATTACATAATTTTGAACATATTATATATTTATATTTATTTATTATTATTTTATAATGTTCATTTATGGCCATTTTTATGGGTTATTGAGTACAATTTAATTGTTTTAGGAGCATTCATTTTCATGGTCGTTTTACTTTTGTAAAATTACAGAAGTTATTATATAATGGGGATAATTATCTAGGATTTAAAATATATGATATTAATGAACTTAGAAAATATTAAATATCATCATATATCAATAGGTTTTTTTGGTATGAGGACTATTCATTAAATAAACAATTAATTATAAATGTTTAGTTTATTTTCGAAGGTTTTCCAACCATTATAAACTAGTTTCATTTTATTTAATATTATGTATATAAATCAGTTACAAAACATTAAAAATGTTTTAATATAAAAATTCTAATATTTTAAAACAATAATAATTGTTTTATGACCATCCTTGAAGGCGGTAATGGAAAACTAAAACACATCATCCACGACGGTGGCATATCGATAAATCAGGGATGATGTTTTCATTTTTTGAATAAATAGAGAAGAGGAGAGATTTGATAATGGATATTCCATTAAAAATAATTATAGTGTATATATGACACTATAGTTATCAATACTCTTTTTATAGAGGATGCAGGATAATATATGAAAGAAAAAAAGAGAAGTATTGAGTATTTTACCTCTTGAAACCCTTATCCTTGAGAACCTCATTATGGAATATAGGTTTGGAAATTTGAAAAGACCAGAAGATATTTTACGTGGTTAATATTTTTGGGAAGGTAATTTGTAATAATTTTTTAAAACTAAAATTCTTAGAATGTGGGATTATAAGGGGTGATATTTATAGGGTAAATGGGTATTTTTGATTATTTTATTCATTAGTTTAATATTTTGGCTAAATAATTTCAATAGTGTTGATTCCTATGACTAAATGTAGTACATATTGATGTAGAGTTATATATAATGGCTTCTTATGTAATAAATATATCATCTATGAATCAAAAATTCACGTATTCAACTTATATCTCGAATTACCACATTTCATTATTCACCAACAGGTAAACTATTTTATAACAATCCCAAAAAATCATTGTAACCCTTTTTTGACATGTATATTTAAATAATATAATCCATTTTATGAAAATAATTTTTTATATAGTAGATATTTAATTTTTTTATTAAAATCATTATTTATTCGAAAAATACCGATTTTAATTTTATAATCAATCTTATAACTTTTTAGAAAATTAATGAAGGTCTTAAAAATTAAATTATAATTAAAAAAATATTATTAATTTATTAATCTATTTTATGATAATAATTTTTATTTTAATTTACTATATTCATTTTAGTATTGTCAATAAACATTTATATTTTACAAAAGTACCAACAATTAATTTATCTTTTTTGAAACATTTATTTACTTATAACTTGTTATAATAATATATTATTTTCATATTTAAAATAAAAAATTTTATTTAGACATCAATAGGTGAAGTTACTATTGTAACAATTGGATTACAATTCTAAATGGTCATACCACTATTCTAACGGGCAGGTTACTATTCCATTGGTATAGGTTTTTCAATTTCTATTGATTTCATTATTCATTTACGAGAATAGTGTTTTTATGAATTCTCTATGTGATGTATGTGTTTTATGAAATAATTATAAGAAGAGGAATTACCCTGATATAATTTTGTGTCATTACATTGTTTTTTCTAGTGTTTTTTCTAGGGGGATCCCATGTTCTCTCTTAGGATGTGCATTGATTATAGTGAAATAATTTTATTGTAGAAAAAATGGGTATGACATGACTCCAATTGAGGACTTCTTCAACTAAATCCATGGATCCGTTTTTTTAAACTTACCTTCGATATATGTATCATAAATTGTGAGTAATTAAAGGAGACAAATAGAAAATTTCTTTTCGAATGAGGTATGGATATTATGAGTTTAGAGTAATTTTCAATTAATTAATTAATCATCTATTTTTATAAATCCAAGTAATAGAGTATTGAAATAACATATTAATGATTTGGTTTTAGTATTCAATGATGATATTTTTGTTTTATTCTAAAATATAAGAGGAACTAGAGAATCACTTGAGAATCATTCTTGAGACTCTTATAAGGAACGAATTATATGAGAAATTTAGTAGGTGTTATTTTTAGAATCAATAAGGTTATTTTATTATTAATATTGTCTCTATGGATGGGATCTCTATTGATCCTTCAAGGAAAATGATAATTATATATTTTACTACATTAAAAAAATATTTAGGTTTTTAGTTAATTGGGTTGGAGGGTTACTATCGGGGATTCGTTCAAAAGTTTTCCCGATTAGATAACCCATTAACCAATTTTACACCTATGGGTGTTAATATTTTTTGGCAAAAAACGTGAATAATGTTTTTATGATGTAAAGAAGATATTGCCAATGCTATGATATTCACAATACTATCTAGAAATGATGGGATTATGATATGTAGTGTGGAATCAATGAAGGCACAGGGTTGACTACTAATTAAAAATTAAAAATTTATTTCATATGAATCATGGAATTTGATGAGACATGAATAGACTTATCCAACCCAACACATGTTCTCACCTTTGAACACATTCTCTTTGAAAACTCGACTTCTCATCGCGTCTACGAGAATAATTTTAAATTAAAACTTCTCAATTATGTGAATTTAATTTGAAAAAATTGATTAAATATTTAGAATCAAAATAATTTATATTATATAATAATTCAACTATTTTTTTACCAATATTAATTGTGAGAAGAAAAAAAATTATTTTCACGATTAAGGTAAAAATGGATTTATTGAGAGATTAAACATAAAAATGGTTAAAATGACCTAAAGGGATATATAAAATCTATTATAAAGAAGTATTGATACCCTAAAATTTCTAAGGATTTATTATAAACAATATTATAACCCTGGGGTATGTAAAAAAGTTGGTACATATTTTTCATCTAAAAAATTACAACTGTTCCACTCTACTTACTTTTAAAAGGAAACTACGTATCCTATACTATTCACACCATAAAACCATTATCTACATATAGATACCTAAAAAATAAATTAAAATAAACTTAATTTCTTACTAGATTTAGTTTTTTCAAAATTCGATCCTAGGATGGATTTTGGTGCAAATCTAAGGTGGTTACCTGAAGAAAATATAACATTTTTCTACAAGAATTTATATTTTATTTAATTTTCAGCCTCAAAAATTACTATTATGAAATTTTTATATAATATAATCAGTATTTATTATATTAATATATGTTATTATTTTATTTTAGAAACCTAAAACCATCACCAGTTCCATTAAATGGGTTACAAAATCATCATTCATGTGTGTGACAGACTACTACTTTGTGAACTGAGGTCAGTTTTTTTCCATTACCACCTATCATGGTTGTGTATAATCATTGATATATAGTATATATATGATATTTATATCATAATTATTCATATGGATTCAATATATCATATATAATATTTTTACATTCCATTCTGTATGGTATATGATAATGTCGCTTGTGTGTATGACAAATTATTTCCTCACAAAGTGATGTGACTTGTTTTTCAAAAACATAATATTTATAAGAGAATAATGATATATTTATTGAATATAAGTTATATAAACGACACAATAATGATATTAATTACATTTTTATTATAATTAAAATATAATATATTATTTTATTTCTTACTATTTCACTCACTAAGTGATTATAATGTTGCTTGTGAATGTGTGGACTACTGCCTCCATGAAGTGATGTGGCTATCTATTTTCATCAACAAACAAAATGGAATATATATATAAGGAAATATTATTATATTTATGAAATAATATTCATCATGTAAGGTTAATATTTTAATTGCTTCCTTTCTATAATGATTATTGAAAAAAGAAATGTTACCAAGGCGTACACATAACCTAACATCTCAATAATTATAATGTAATTTATTTATGAAAAATATATTTTATGATTGTAAATAAAAGTATAATTTATTAATAAATATTATAATCATTTCATGATTATTATAATATATATGATTAATCTATATTATAAGAAAATTAACTGGATCTTTTCTGACTAATATTGAATTAGAAAATGATCATATATAATTTTAGAAATATTAATATGGTCTTTTATAAGTTAATAACATGTTTAAATTTACTATATAGGTCATTAAATCAGGTTCAATAATTAAGAAGCATGATGTAAGGACTTCATATGAATTTAACTTTACTATGGTATATTGTAATGTTATGAAAGAAATTTCTTTTATATGATATATATACATCAAAATTGAATTTTTTTATCATGATTAATTAATCATTTTTGGTATTTTATTTTTCAATTTGAGTTACATCATACAGGAGTACTTGAAATGAAAATTAAAATATTGTAAGATTTATTTTATAAGGTCAATTAATTTTGTGATTGTTACCTTTCTGTTCAAAAAATAACTTTCTTATTATAATTTTTATTGGAAATATAATTTATATTAATTATCAATATTATTTTATTATGGAAAATTAAATTTATAAAATTGAATCACATGTTTACATATAGTGTTTATTTTTGATGTTATTAGATTAACATGAGAAATATTGACAAATATATATCCTTAGTCAATAAAGATTTTTGATGATAAGAAAAGTTAATTCTATAATTAAATAAATCATCAGATATTTAATGAGTTAGTTTTATGTATTATTATGGTTGGGAAAAAAATTATATAAGTTTTATTTATTATTATGGTTGGGACCAAAATTATATATCCTCACAATTCATCAGTAGGTTGGTGAGACAAATCAGTTGGCCTAATTGAATGAGTATTTACCGGTTGTTCTAAAACCTCTTATAAAAGGTGTTTCATATAGGGGTTTTATATTACTATGAAATTATATGAAATAATTATGAATTTTATTTATTATTACTTAAGTTTTTATTATCCACATTATTTTAAAAATGATATTATCTTTGGATGCAATCCAGTCTTTGTTTATTGATTAAAAATCATGTGTTTTTAGACACTATCCTTACGAAATTAATGATGGATTATCTTATTATGATAGTCTTATTATTGAAACCAAATGTGAATTTAGTTATATACCATTCAATGTTTATTTTTATTATTAATTAATGATATCTTATACTATACTTATCCCTTTTTGAGAATTTTAGATCAACCTTATTATATTGATTTTCCCCATGATACGAAGAAGAAATCATTGAATGAGTTTTAAAGGAGGAAGATCATTTGATATTTTTATGTTTTATAATTTATTTTTTATTCCCATTGTAAAATGGGTATCATATAGGTATATCGTTCTCCAAAACATTTAAACTGATAGATATTTTAAGATATGACTCATTGTGTATATGATAAAATAATATAAAAACACCAGATTTAGGCTACTATAGTTGGGGTTGTTACATGAAAGCTAATAAACTATATATTAAAACAGTTTACTTCATGTTGGGTTATCATATAATTCTCAAACAGACTCATAATTAAACTTGGAATTCTATCCTACATTGTTGTTCTTAAAGAGAATATTATTAACCATAACATATCACCCAAGATTTGAAAAACTAGCGTACAAATATGCCTATTTATTTTACATGAGGATAAATTTGAATTAATACCCAAATAAAACTTTTTAGGTATATTAACCTTATAAGAATCTGTACAAGATCCTACATTAACATTTAGTATCCAAATAGAGAAATTATTTCTTATATAACCACATAATCTTTATATTACTAACATTTCAATAATTTATCTTATACAAAGATATATTCCTTATATAATTCCATAATATTTTTGATAATGTTTTCTAATATAATATCTAAAAAGAACATAACATGTACTTGAAACTAAAAAAAGGTACCCAAGCTATATAGGACTAAATAATACATTAATATATTTATTTTAAATTATACTTATCACAAAAAGTCACACAACCCAAGGACTAAAAGATTTATTATCTTAGAGACAAGTTATATTGAAATATTTTTTTTACAACACTTTTAATCATTTCTACAAGATTCTGATCCCCTATAATTTTTTCTTGACATATCGTATGATAAAATAATCTTAATAACATAGGGAATTGAATCATAAGAGAGGTGTGAGATCAAATGCTCAATAAGGGATAGAAAAATCACAATGTGTTAGATCATAAACCTGAAGGGGGAAAAAATAAAACATAAATATCTTATTAAAAGATCATAGTACCATAGATGATAAGAAAAATGAAATTGTAAAATAATCTCACAAGAATATCATAATTTAATCCTAAATGATATCACGTGACTCCTAATATGTGTCAATAATAAAACAAATAAGTGGCCACAATATAGTAGTTTGAAATACATTAAATATATGAAATATTTATGAAAACATATAATTTAAAGGAAAATAAATGCATATTTTGTATTTTTCGTGATATGATAAATACCAATATATTTGAAGAACAACAATAAGCATAATAAATCATTTGTGTGAGAAAACACGTTATTCCAAAAACTATGTGAACAAACTCATTATATCAATTATGGAAAATACAAGAAATCCAATAATTCTCACACCTATGTAAATAGACTCATTATACCAAACCCTAAATAACTCCTCATATAAATAAATAAATGAATTCTTTAGAGAATTAAATGGGACCCCAACCCTCATTATCCATGCATAAATGTTTATATTTAAATTAAATCATTCAAATTATAATTAACTAATCAGAGGAAAATGATAATGATATAGTCTTTATATATATAAATATCACATATTTTTAGATGATTAATCAGAAAATATTATAAAATCATTCCCAAAAATTGTAATATTTAGTTCCTTTAGAGGCTAGAAACACAATTTTCTTAATTATTTGAAATATCTTCAACATATCCCACAATTCACTTCTTACATAATAGTGTTGTTTGGAAGAACCTACATACACCATTATTTATATAATAGAGAAGAAAACACAATTAATGGATATATAATATTATTATTAAGGGAAAAAATTGGAGATATCAATCAATGATCATATGAATGCATAAGATAAGAATAAGGGAATGTGATCATGAACATAAATCATAATGTTCAAAAACAACATTTCATTTATTATAAACATTATTCCTAGAATAAAACATTTTTATTTCATAAAAAATGGACAATAAGAGTGAGAAACCATAAAAAATCAATCATGAACCACAATATCATGTAATAAAGGTGTGGTACCATAATAAATACAGAAAACCCATATTATATGTCAATGTTAACTACCAAGACAATCAATGGAGTGGATCAAGACCTATAACTTGGTTCCCATTGTGTAAAAGGACACACCTTTTTCACATAGAGGATTTGGACACACCTATTTCCCTATATTAGAAGAATACCATGTACCTATTTCCCAATGGTATCAAATGAGATATAAAGATCTCCCCAATGCATTTGAGGGAGATATAGTTCGTACCCATCTTATAATAAAATTCATAATTATGTGTTCCAAAATATCATAAAAAATCCATCATATATTCATATTTTAACCCTTACAAATAAAATGTCTTTCATAAACATTTCATGAATTAACCATATCATATTTATAAAATATAAACAGGTTTTAAAAAAAATTCATCATCATAAACATTAATCATAAAAGGAAATAAGAAGGATGAAATTATTCAATATTATCCTTATTAAATCACAAATAACATCAAAGGATGTAATCTAAGATGCAAAATGATTTTTAAATATCACACAGAACAATTCATGGAAAATATATCCTTTACATTTTGGAAAAATAACACTATAATATTATAAAATATTTTAAAAACATATTTCTTTCAAAATAACATTAGGAACTTATAAAGAATTATTTAAAATCATTTCAAATATTTCTTGATTAAAATATCATATCTATTTTTTAAATCAATTTTTGAAAATAAAAATTCATAAAATATATTGGAAATCTATTTCACAAAAAATAAACATTGAAACATGTAAATGAGGGCTTAAAACAATGATTTGGTCGTGAAATAGAGAAATACCAATGATATTTTAATGTAATAATAAATTTCTTATACCCTTATGTCCTTATTATTCTTAGGTATCTATCTCTTTTACCCTTACACAGTATCTGAGGTCTCCCTTTATTATGTTCCCATTCAGTACTACTACTTAAAAAAGCCTTCTCTATAATAGGGGAAAGTAAACATAAAAATGGGTGAGATCAGATACTATGTAAGGGTAAAAGAAAAAGATACATAAGCATAACATGGACATATGGGTATGGGAGCATGATTATAACAATAAAATATCATACCCAGCATAAGAAATATGATAGAAATGAATCATGAATTCAAGATTGTACGTTCATAAAATATTAATCATAAGAAAATAATGATCATAATTCAGGATATCATAGCACAGGAATAAGGCATGGAATTGTGGCATACATATAAGAATGGAGAATATTATGTCAAGGATACATACAAAGATCTTATTATAATGTTAGGCTTGGGAAAACCCCCATGTAACTACTTCAGGATTATGACTTCTTACTATATAACCTCTATTTTATCTTGGGATTCCCTCACATACAACCTATTATTACGGGATTGGGTTAGCCACCCATGTAACATCTTTTTATGGGTTTTGGATTCCCTCTGGTGTACCATGTTTTTAAAGGATTTAAATTCCCTTCCTTGTCCCCTCTTGTTATAGTCTCATGATTACCTCCCTTTCACTCTATTATTATGGGATTGGGATTCACTCTTATGTAACCCATTGTTATGGGATTGAGATTCCCTCCTATGTAACCTCTTGTTATGGTATTGGGATGTCATCATGTTTACCCTTTTTTACGAGATTGGGATTCCCTCCTATGCATCCCCTATTACGGGCTTGGTATGCCCTCTCATGTACACTCTTGTCACGGTATTGGAATGACCTCACATGTAACCTATTGTTGTGTACTTTCAATTACCTCTAATATATCCATTGAGCTCATTGAAAATTATCATTACACAATGCATTGGAGGTATATATAATTCCCACCCACCACATAATGAAATAATACATTCTTGTTTCATAATATAATATAACATTAATCACATCATATCCCCAAAAAAGAAATAGTTTTCATAAAAATCATATCAGAATCCACGAAATGAAATGGGTTTCATAGGAATTTCATCATATAATAACCTATAGAAAAGTGACAGGTTTCATAATCACTTTATCATTGAATTACCCTAGAAAGGAAATGTGTTCTATAAGTGTATTTTCATGGTATAAACCCTGGGAGAGAAATGGGAATCATAAACAACCTGTCATCTTAAACATAAAAAATATAATGAAAAAATAACAATATTTTAATTGGATAATATCCACAGTAAATCATAAACTATATAAAATTATGAAATCTTAGTTATAGAATTATTTTTAAATATCACTTGGATTATTTCTTAAGGGGAATATACTTTATTTGAAACTAACTTTTTAAGGAACATATTTTTTTTCAAAATACTTTTATTTGAAAATAAACATTGATAAAATTTTAATTAATATTTAAAAATCATTTAATACATTTCTTTAGATAAAATATCTTTTCCTATTTGAAAAACTCTTTTTAATTTATAAATCATTTTGAAAACTTTATTCTTTGTAAATAACACTGAATATTGAAAATTAAATCCTTAATAACCAATTTTAAATTTTTTTTGAATTATATATTTTTTAAAATCATATTACTTGAAAATTATCTTAAAATAACATTTAAAAAAATTAAAACATTTTTAGATGTCATTGTTTTGAAAAAACACATATTTCCGACCGAAGAGTGAAATAACATTAGATTATCTTCAATTTTATTTTTAATAATATTAAGTACCAAAGAGTTTTAAAATGGTACCATTAAATTTTTATTTAATTAATAACCATAGTATAATAAAATTAATGAAAATTATTATGATATGGATAATAATATTTCATCAATAAAAGTATATTCAATAGTGGCGATACACTTTTACCCCTTTGGTAACTTGAATAAAATAACTATGATGGAATAACTTTATAATATTATTAAATATCATAAAAATAAGAATATAAATGATATTACATGTCAATGGGTAGTATATACACCTCTTAAATGAATTAAGATGCATAACATGTGTCTCATTGAAGGAAAATTGAGACACAATTAATTTATCGATTTGGTAACTTGTGAAAGATAAAACCCATGAAAGATAAATCATAAAATTGATATGTTAGTACCCATAAAATTAATGGTAATAATAATATAGAACATTATTGGTAATTATATTCCCCATTTAAATGAAATGAGTGGTGAATATGGCATAAATCCCACAGAAATAAAAGTGAGACTATAAATCCTTGTACAACTTGATTAACTCTTGAATCATGAGATCCATGAAATAATAAAATAAATTGAAATTTTCAATACCACTAAATAAATTATATAAATTATATAAAATTTAAATTTAAGTATATAAACCACAAATCAATAATTGTGGGTGAATATAACATACATCTCATAAAAATAAAATTGAGATAAGAAAACCCTTACCTAAAGTCCGGACATTCTTTGTAGATTCTCAAAACCAATGTTTAAAAAATATAATATTATTATAGGTCTAAAAAATAAACACATAATTATGTATTATAAAATATATTATTTTATTAGGTCTTTGTTTTACTGGTTTATTATCAGTTTCATGTTAATGTCACATTTCAAGTAACAACCACTTTGTTTTTGTTACATGTTCTCACTATTTATTTTCTATCATCAAACATAGAGAATTATTTAATATTATGAATAATTAAAAAACAAAATATAAATTTAATTAGTATTTATTATATAATTATGTAATATATTAGTATTTATCGTTATATATAAATGATTTAAATATGATATTAAATGAACTGTTCATGGAGACGGTAGGTCATTCATAAGCATGAACGTTGTTTCCATTATCATATAGTATTTTTAATAACTGAAAAGTAAATTATATATATATATTATTTATAATTGAATCTATATTTCATATATATCACATATTTTTATTAAATACATCTTTAATACATTCCATGTAATGCTTGGACGAATCACATCGTTTTGAGGAGGCGTTAGTCCACACGTTCACAAATGATGTTTTCATATTCCAAAAAATGGAACTAATGAATGTATGTGTTATAAAATAAATTTATTAGAATAAATAAAACATAAATATCATGTATATAATATAAAACTATTATATCTATCATTATTAACTACATAGAGAAGTGGGAATGTAAGAAAAAATAATATTAGTTCGAGAGGTGGTCATGCTCCGTACACATAAATGATGATTGCGTATCCTATTTTATGGAATTGTGTGAATGTGTATGCCATACCATTAACATTAAAAAAATATTCATATAATAACATTGAGTTTACTATATTTCTTTATAATAATAATAATTTAACATGTGTATAAAAAATAATGCTACAGTTCTCATTAAAGAATGTTAACTCTTCGTTGGGTAACTCTTTCTGGTTTTCACCAAATGACTTAATTGGTTTGATTGATGCAAAAAGTGAGTATTATAGGTTTATATGAGGTATTTTGGGATAATATAGGTTCATGGGATGTATGATCCTAAGGTATTGTGATTTTTAAGGAAGGTACGGGGTGGTGAGTTCCCTTTGTTAGTGGTAGAGGAGTGTAGTCTTGTAAATACAAAAAGGAAAACACTATTGAGATGTATCTATTACATAATGTGAATAAATTAATGTTCCATTATTTATTAAATAGATTACAAGTTTTATATATTTCCATAAAATATATTTTGGAAATATGACTAGGTTATTTTTTCCCTTTTGTTAATGATTAACCACTAAGAAAACTTGTTTTTTCCCTAATAACTCGAATTAATTTTAATTTGATTCACTCATTGGTTTTGAAAATGAAATGACATTAACATAATATAAATTATAAATTATGATGACAAAATATGGAATTCATTTTTATAAACTATGAAAACACAATGAGCAAAAATAAATAAAAAATTAAGACTGGACGAAACAATAAGTTTTTAAAGTGAAAATGTTCAAAAGTTTGAAATGTTTTTATATAAAAATTAAAATTAACATTTTATCAAATGAACTAAATTTTATTATTAAATATATATAATTTATCTAAATATAATTTAATAAAACTTCATAATATAATTTAACTATAAAAATAAATGAGATTGAAATACTGTTTTCAATTAAAATTTAGTGTTTTCACTATTCATAAAAAAATGAAACTTCTCTTAAAAATACTAATAATTCAATCAATGAAATTTTTTATATTAAAATATTAAAAATTATTTTTATTTTTTCAATTACAAATTCTATTATTGATAAGATGTTTTTGAGGACTAGTCTTTCATTAAAAGCTGGTGAAACAACATTTTTTAAAAACATAGCCTTTGGGCCCAAAATTGGATTAGTTAATATTTTATGCATATAAAAAATATTAGATGAATTAATTTTTCTTTAGAATTTATAATATCTAAATTTAATAAATTTTATTCAATTATACTGGTTAATTTAATTTATTAAGATAAAAAGCTTTTATTGGGATAAAAAATATTTTATTCATAAAAACTTCCTTTATATTCAATTGTTTTTTATTTTCATTTGTGAATAATTCATACCAAAGAATTAATTTTAAAAATATATCTACCCATAGTTTCATAATTTAATTAATCCCTTTTATACCCTCTATTTCAATGGTTAGGTGATTACTATATTATTATTCTAACAACATTATTAAATTGTGTTTTTGTAAAACATAGTCTTTCATGTATCAAAATTTGTTGATTGTAATCGAAATTATGTATAAGATAAGATAGAAATAGTGTTAGATGTACCAAAAGATCATCTAAGTGATGTGTTTAGTGAATGATTAATATGGTGTTTCATACAATGCAATCCAAACATAGTGCTTTGATATTACACAAGTTATAATTATCATTGCATGAAATGAGAAATATTGAATATTTTTAATTACATTAAAAAAATTATTTCAAAAAATATTTGGGTGTTACATTCTTACACACTAATGAATTTAAACCTCTAAATGTTTCTAGTTTTCCAATTTCTTATCACATCAAGGTTCTTTTCATAGGAACACACATAGTAAAAATGAATACTAAATATTCATTTAAATAATATAATTTCAAAAACATAATGGTTACCCAAAGTAACTGACAAATACATTTTCACATAGGAGAAAATAGGTTTGAACGGAATATTGGACATAGAATAATAGTGTAAATAATTATAGAGTGTGTTTGAGGTAATTTATCAAAAGAATGTGAATTATGAATGTAATATGAAGGGCCTCAAAACCAGAAATTTGTGATGATTTATAAGACCATCTGTTTTACAAAAATTAAGGCATTAATATAATTATTTTTATATATCAATTTCACAAAGTTTCATAACTATTTTACTATCTAATAACATAATGAAATATACATAATTTATTTCATTTATTTTTATATTCAAAATATCACCCTTTGGTTGTGCATTGATCTGATTTTTATTTTATTTCTTACTCTAAGAAATGAAGGTGAACTGGTCATTCCTCAATTACCAAAAAATCATCAGGTAGAATGATAAGTGATTCCATAAATATTTAGTTAACACCATATAAAATTGGTTAGAATAGTTTATACAATATGCATAAATCTTTACATGGTTAGGAAACACTTTAATATATTAAATCTAATCTACAGATTAACATAAACATCCCAGAAATGGTTAACCTTATAACCCTTCCAAAAACCAAAAAAATAAAAAACATTATAAATTATGTCACTATATTTATCACAATATTCTAAAAAATAAACCCCCATATATCAAAACTTTTATCTACATTTTCACATACCAATCATGGGAATACTTTTTTCATGTTTTCTATAGAAATCATTATATAACATAAATTATCATAAAACCTTAATGAAAATTTGTATTTTTTTTATTCCAAATATTATTGGATATATTACTTATATATGAAGATTTTTTATTTGAATTCTATCAATGATATCATAGACAGATTTTTCAAAAAATAAAATTTCAGTTCAATGGTAATCAATACTATTCAATTTTCTTTACATGTCTAAATCATCTCATTATCCAAAATAAACACAATATTTCCATCATTAGGAACACATTAAGGGTCACATCCCATTAATAAAAATAGCACCTTTACTTTAAATCACTTTTATAGGTCATCAACACTATTCAATTTATTTTTTCAAATAATTAATGGGAAAAGTATACATCATGATTTTTATAAGATAGTTCATGAATTTTTATACACATATACTTAGATAATAAAACTTTATTATTGAACCATAACTTAGGTTTCATCATCTTATTCCTTAATACTCATTTCCTGGAAAATTATATTTGAATCATGTCTTATGGTTTCAGAACCTCAATTTAATAATTTTTTATGTTTAATGAAAAAAATTATTTTAGAACATACCATACCTTTCACATGTCGTTCATGGTATCATTATCTTATTCATTATACCAAATATTTGTGCCACCATCCCCTTATTACTTGAGTAACTCTTGAATCATGAGATATGTGAAATAATAACATCAATTGAAACTTCTAATACCATTAAATAAATTAAATTCACGATTTAACATTTAAAATAGAAGAATAGATACCACATACCAATAATAAGTGGTCAGTGTAGAATATGTATCATAGAAACAAAAGTGAGATGAGAAAACCCTTACATTATTTCTTGACATTTTTCACACACATTAAATAATCTTGTATAACCAATATAAATTTATTATACATATAACACATGACCATATTGTTATATATCATACTATATTCGATTTTATTATGACTTTATGTAACCCTTTTGTTATCAAGTTCATGTTGATGTTATGTTTTGGGTAATAAACGCTTTGTTTTCTGTACATGTTTTGACATGTTATTCTTGATCCTATTACCTAGATCATGATTTAATATTTTTCAAAATGTAAAACATTATCTAAATAACATATATATTCACTATATATGTATTTATAATAATATATAAAATATATAAAAATGAAATATAATACACCATTCATGGAGACAGTAGGTCGTACTTATGCATGAATGCTACTTCCATTTTTTTATCATATTTTTATGAAAGAAAAGTAAATGATATATATGTATATATATTATCATTACAAGAGAATTATTATTGAAAATATATTCAATATTTTTATTAAATCCATAATTAATACATTCTATGTATAGTGTGAATGAATCCACCACTTTAAAGAGTTGGTAGTCCACATGTCCATAAACGATGTTATCGTACTCCCACTAAATGCAAAGAATGATGGTATGTCTCATATAATAATTATGAAGTGTAAAGAAATCATAAATATAATATATATAATATAAAATAGTAATTCTATCATTATTACCAACCATTAGAGGTGTTAATGGAATAATAAATGAAATCAGTTCATGGGGCAATAGTCCACCGTACACATGGATGATTATTGCATATCCAATTTTATGGAATTCTATGAAAGTGTATTTCATACGCATAACATAAAAAATATCATTATATTTATGATATTATGGTTATTATATATACTTGTAATAATAATAATTTATGTGTTGAGGAAAGAAAGAAAACTAAAGTGCTCGTTAAAGAATGTTACCCCATCTTTGGGTAACTGCCTTCGATTTTTACCAAATGAATTCATTGGTTTTCCTTCTACCAAAAATCAAGATTCCTGGTAGTGGATAGGGATTTTGGGATCTTATTTTTTTATCAATTGTAAGAGATAAAGGTAAATAAATATGGGAATAATTGGGGGGGGGGTGAGTTGGTGAATACCTATTTATAGTTGATGAGTGGCATTCATGTAAATAAATAACGGAAAACACTATTGAGAGGTATCCATTACATCATGTGCCTAAAATAATGGTAATTTTATTTTTAATTTAAGAAAATCGTAGAACTATTTCATGAAAATTTCTTTTGGACACGTTCATATGTTATATATCCTCATATATTAATGGTTAACCACTAGGGAAACATGTTTTTACCTTAATACATATAATTATTGTTTATTACTCTCATTAATATTTATGGGAAAAAACAAAGTTGACCAGAATATAAATTAAATTTTTTTTGACTAAAAATATTTATTACATTTTTTCATATTATTAATTATAAGTGGAAGAAATTAATTTAAAACTAATCTCACAAACGAGACAAAAAAATTGGTTTTTAATGTGAAAACATTCAAAAGATTGAAAGGTTTTTTAAATCCAATTTCAAATTAAAATTTATTAACATGAAATAAATTGTATTTATATATATATATATATTATAAATATAATTTAATTTTTTTAAATATATGTTTTCTATAAAAAATTTGACAAACATGTGGTCTTAAATTAAGATTTTCTGTTTTCACTATTTATAAAAAAATAAAACGTATCCTAGGAAACCAAAAATTCACCCAATCTAAATTTGGATATATGTATTTAAAGATTGAACTTTATTTTTTCAAATTAAAATTATAAAACTGAAAAAAGGTTGTTTGAAAATAATCATTCCGTTAAAAGGCCGCAAACCTAGCTTTTAGAAAAATATAGTTTTTTTATTTGTGAAGTTTGATTTTTTATTATTTTATACATATAAAACTATTTGTATGAATATAAAGTAATTTGGATGAATTTATTATATATTAATTACGTTAATATATATCATCAAAAGTAATAAAATTTATTTATTATGATAAAGAAACATTATGGGCATAGAAATTGCATTTATCAAAAAAGGACATCCTTTATATTATATTGATTAATTTATTTTAATTTATAAATAATTGATACTAAGTAATTAATTTTATAAAAAAATATAACCCTAGTTTAATGATTTAATTAATAACATTCACTCCATCAAATCCAACGACTAGGTAATTAGTAAAATATTATTTCATTAAAAATATTATATTGTAGTTGGGTAAAACATAGTCTTGCATGTTATGAATTCTATTCGAGGAACTCATGATTGTGTGTAGCACAAGATAAAAATATTATTGTGTATACCCCAAGATAATATAAGTGTTGTGTGTAATGAATAATTATCATGTTGTTTCATGAAATACAAGCCAAACATGGTTTCTTCATATAAATCAATACAGAATCGGTGCTACATGTAATGTAAAATATCAATGTTTTTAAATAACTTAAAAAACATTTCACAAAATCTTAATGTGTCACACATTAAAAAAATGGGTTCTTTCCCATTTTCAATAAAATCCAAATGGTAAGTGATTATAAAATAAAATGAATATTCCATTCATTTTTTTAAAAAAATTCAACATTTATAAAAAAAATAAAATATCATTATAATAATGTTAAAAAAATATTTGTATTTTTCTTAAAATACAGGTTTTATGAGAAAAAGGTTTTTCAAATGAAGAGTGGAATAAAGAATATTTTTTATAACATTTTATTTGATCTATTGTGTACATAAAGTGAGGAAAATTAATGGAGAAATTATTTTCTCCTGAAATAAGAATAAGATAATAAATTAAATTATTTTCTTAAGAGATATATCTTTATATTTCATCATTTGAAACATAATCATAAACCATATCGATAAATGATTAGATTATAACATATAAATTTAACCACATTGGAAAATTTGAATTTTAATATTTTGGAATGTATAATAAGAAATAAATATTATAATATTTTTCAAATAATAATATTAATTATATAACATGTATGGGGGGTTGTATATTCACCACAAAAAATAATTGAGTGGTATATTTTCCTATGTCTCCCATAAATAAAAGAGAGACTATAAATACCTAACCTTAAGTATAATATTCCTTATCACACATTCAAAAACTCATGTATAATTAATATAAGTTAATTATAACTAAATTAATGAACCACACTATTTATATCACATCATATATGATTTACTTATGAAATTTTATTTCCCATTTATTTATAATTCAATGTTAAAAACAAGTTTTGGGAAATAACTGCTTTGTTTTTTGTGTATGTTTTTATTATTTATTTTTGTTACTCTGAAATTGATCATGGTTCTATAATCTCCAGAATTTGAAACATGATATCAAATACATAAATATTTAGTATACTTTTATTTATTTTAATCTATAAGTTAGTGATAGAAAATGAAATGCAATGTTCATGGAGAGAGAAGGGTGTACATACTCATGAATATTGTTTCCATTTTCTCAAAGAAAATAATGAATAAACCGTAAATAAAATATTACCCTTAAAAATTATTTATAATTAATATATAAAATATATTTTCATTAATACTATCCTTGTTACCTTTTATATATATTATGAATAAATAACATTGATTTACGGGGCGGTAGTCTTCCATACACATGAATGATGTTCTCATATTCCCATAGAGTGAAAAGTAAGAAGTGAAATTTAATATAATGATTCTGCAATTATTATAATATCATAAATATCATATAAAAATAATAAATCTATTATTATATCCAACTATAATAGGTAGTGATGGAAAATTAATAACATCAGTTCGTGAGGCGGTTATCTGACGTACACATGAATGATGACTTCATTTCTCATTTAGAATATGAGATGTTTGTAGGACGTTACCTTAAAATACCAACATAAAATTATATGGAAGATACCATGGTTATTATATCATCTTTATATTAATTAGTATTTAATTACTTTTAAGAATAAATAAAATCAAACTCTTGGTTAGGCATGTTTCCTATTCGTCAAACAACTACTTTTTATTTTCACCAAAAGTATTTTTATGGTGTATTTTTGACAGAAATAATTATTATAGGTTCAGAGGAGGGATTTATGAAACTATGTTTTATAGGGATTGGCTTAACCCAAGGGTTTTGGATTTTTGAAAGGAGAGGATATGTGTTGAATATTTATAAGTGTGGTGAGTGGAACACTTGTATTTTTTGAAAAGTAAAAGATGCTCCCACATTTTCAACATTCCAAAAATCCCCGTAAGGAGAAATTATTAAAAATATATTATTTAAGTTCGATATAAGGCCAAACTATTGGTGATGAACTTGTTTTGGGTCATTTTAAACCCTTATCTTTTTATTTTAAACCCCAATGAACCCATTTTTACATTAACCTTGTTAAATAATTTTTATTATTTTTACTATTCCTGATGGTAGAAAAATAAGGATACCTTATAAAAAATTATTTTGATTGAAAATATTTAATCTATTTATCTAAATTATATTCACATTAGTGGATAAAATTAATTTAAAAGTAATCATGCAGATGTGATGATAAATTATGTTTTCAAAGTAAAAATATTCAAAGATTTACAATGTTTTTATTTTCAAAATTCAATATAAAACTGATTAAAATGAGAGAAATTAAATTAGTATATATATAATTAAATTATATTATTATAACCATGTTAAAAAAAATTCATTTGTTTTAATATATTTAAAATAAGTGAAACTTCTTCATAAATGGTATTTTTCACCATTCATTGAAAATTTTATCTTCTCAAACACTTCTTAAAAATCCACTTTAAGATAATTTTGAAATTATTATCTCAAAATTAAGCTTTAATATTTCAAATAATGTTTCTCAATGTTTCAAAAATTATTCATAAAATCTGTTTTCAAAAGAAGACACAACTTATTTTTATAAAAATAAAGTTTTTGAGCATAAAGTTTGATTTATTACTATCTAACCTCAATAAAAAATAAGATTAATATTAGACAAATGATTGACTATATAATATATGAGATTAATTATAAAAATTCACAAAAAGTTTTTTTAATATATTTTGTTAATAAGTGATTGTTTTCCTAAAAAAAAGTTTATACATAAAAATATTTAATTTATATTCATATTATTTTTATTTTTATTTTTAATTAATTAGTTACCAAATAATTAATTTTATATTCTTGTGTAAACAATACTTTTTCATAATTTATTTAATCATATTCATACCCACCATTAAAATGTATTGGTGATAACTATAAAATTAAATAATTATATTTTAATAGTATGTCAAGTTTCTTTTTAACATAGGGTTGCGTGTAATGCAAACTACACTCGGTGTTCTGTGAAATAAAAAATGAAAAAAAGATTAAATTCCTTAGAAATAATATTTCAAAAAAAATTGGGTGTTAATTTCAACCGCATTAAATAAAATATTTCCTAACAGTATTATGTTTTTCTCAATAAGCAATGGGTTAACTTTTAAAAATTTCATTCGGGGAAAACGACATCACAAAACTGGTTAAAAAGAATTCTTTATGAATAGCGAGAAATGTATGTGCTATGGTCATATATAAAAATTCATATTTGGTTCCCCAGTAGGATAACAGCTATTTGAAATGAAAAAATTGAAAACAAGATAAAAATAACACCGAAATACACATGAATAGTGATAGAGAACATTTTCAGATAAAACATAATTAAAACTCTTCCATTAAACAAAGAGGAGCGAGAAATGTTATTGATATAATAAAAGCTTTTAATAATAATTTTTTTTGTTTCAATATATTTGTCTTAATGTTGGGTAATTTTCATGAGAAGATATAGTCACTTGATTTAATTTTATTTTATAGGAACAATCTCATTTTTTTTGTTCCTTGATCAATTTCTACATCATATCTTGCTACAAGAGATCGTTTTTTCTTGTCTAATGCACTAAATAATATCCATAGAAGAATAATAAGTCATTAATTCTATCTATATTTATTATGAATAACAAAATGGTTATCACTAGTTATGGATAAATTTTAATATGGTCAAATAATAAATTAAAATCTATAGCGTCTTCCAAAATTCATCTCAATTCATTAAATAAATGGTTCACCTTATAACCTTTCTAAAACACAATATTTATAAATAAACTAACTAAATATATCAAAAAAACTTTTCACTAATACCCAAAACAACATTAATAATATCCTTATATCAAAAATGAAATATGTGAATAATTGATTATATATTCTCATGAAACATGGAAATATCTTTCATTTAGACAATACCTTAATAAAATAATTACTACATTAAAAAATTAACTCCTTAATCATTCCTTAAAAAATGATTATTGAATATATTTTACAAATCTAAATTTTTTGTAAAATGCATCAATGATAACATGAAAAACATCATCATCAAATAAGTAATCACTTCAAAGGTAATCAATACATTCTAATTTTCTTAATCAAAATTAATAACCTACATTTCCAAATTAAACAACATTTTCTCAACATATATAACCTTTAAGGGTTATATTACCTTAATAAAAATCCCAATCCAATTGAGTAACTTTTCTAGGACTTCATAACTATTAAAAATAGTATTAAGATAACAAAATTAAAAACATATACTGAACAATGCTTACATATTTCATGATTTCTATAAAATATTTCTTGAATTATAATACATAAGAATATCAATTATGCCAATTCCTTCTCAAAATATTAACTAGGATTTATCATATTTTTTCCTTAATCATATTTCCTAAAATTTGAAATAAAAATCATGTTATAACATTTATCACCATTAATTTAATAATTCATCTCATGTTTAGAAGAAATAATATTGTTAAGAAACCCATATCGTTAATATTTCATTTGTTGTATCCTAAACATCATCAATATAACCATTACTCATACCACCATATTGATTCTCTCAATGATCATTTCCATATGAACATAAATTTACATAATTCCCATACATTCCATAAGTGAAATATTCTTCTACAAGAGATATATTAAGGATAATAGTACTCTCATACATTGGGTTAAATGATATTTTCATGCTTCCTGTAAAATTACTTTCGGTGTGTCTATTTTTACTGACTAAAAACATCTTCATTTTCCATTAATACAAAAAATATTTTTTTCTTCCCATATTCTCAAAATAGGAGAAACTATATCTACATTCCTCTATAGTCTCCCCCACTCTAAATCTAAATGAATTATATCATAATATTCTTTAGTGAGTCTGAGAGTTGGTTAAAGAGAATGTATTTTATAGAAACGTCGACACTAGTGGCCTAATGTTTGTGTCTTATTTATTAAATTAGAATAAGATATAATCAATAACTTCCCAAAGGAAATGATTTTTTATTTGTCTTGGTAAACAAGATACGTTTCTAAGATTCACATTACATTATAAAAAATAAAAGATTAAAATAAAACATATAAAAGGGGTGAGATCAAATACTCAGTAATGGTAATGGTAAAATTGAAGATATAAATAAATAATGAATTGTCAATATAGAAAGTTAAATTACTAAAACATGTGACATTTAATCAATAAATTGAGAATAATAGGTAAGGAATAAAATATGATAAATAATTCCATATAAATAACCACATGAGCTTGAAACATGACCATGAATATTATAACAAATCAAATAATTTTTGGTAATATCAATAAAAAATTCATTATGATGATATGAATAATTATTGACATATAAAATTTACTATCCAAGAGTGTTCCAAGACATCTAATACGGTTGATTCTTGTCCAAGAAATGTATATAAATGGGTAAGTCCTTCTCCAAAACTATATGTAGTTTTTCTCATTAGACTAACTAATTCATCAAGGGGCTATAACGGGCCTCACCTATCACTTATATAGTCCAATTCATTCCTAATAAGAAAGGGTTGAAACATAATCAACATAATCATCAATATTTAATCTTTTATAAAAATATAACTACTTTCTATAATCATTAAATATAATCAAAACCCATTTTCTGTAAAATGAATTATATCAAAATAGTACATTCCGAGTCAAACTGATTTTAAAAAATATAAATAAATAATAAGCATGAAATCCCTAGGTTATATCCGCATTAAATAATATATAATATCAAAAAAATTATTCTTATATGTAAAATTATTTTTAAATATCACATGAAACATTTATAATGGAAAATAACCGTTATTTTAAAATCTCTATTTTTATATTCAAACTAGAAAATTTGTAAAATATGTTCAAAATAATATTCTTTAAAAATATATTTTTAGAAAATATCAATTTATATAAAATTATGGAAAACAATTCTTCAAAAAAATCCCTTTAAACTTGTTGATTTAGCTTCATAGAAATGATTTTCAGGATGGAGGGTAATTTCTTACATGCTGTACAAGTTAAATAGAACATTCAATTTCCATAGTAAAAAGGATAGAAAAGTGGCCCATTTTGAAAAAAAAAGATTATTCCATTTAATCTATTTTTAAGTGAAAATGGGTAAAAACTTATTTAATAAATTATTTAGGATATTTGTCAAACATTTTTGAAAACATTTTTGGAAAAAATGTTTTAGGAGGAAAATGAATTTTCAACCGTAGAGAAAAAAATTCGAATTATCTTTAAAACATTTTTTAATAATTTTCAGTCCAAAATAGAATAAAATGGTACAAATAAATGAAAAATTACATTAATAACAAGATACTAATAAAATTTATTTATTTTATGATATAAATTTCAAATAATTCTCCCATGTGAGACTTAAAAAAACTATCCTCAATATTGATGAGATTTTGAAATAAACCCTTACCACTTTGGTAACTTTTGAATCACATGAGAAATGAAATAAATAAATTAAATGAACCATTAAATACCATAAATCCAAATAAATGCATTTTATAATATACAAAAAATTCAATATATACACCACACAAAATAAATAAGTGGGGAATATTCCATAGTCCCAAAGAAGTAAAAGTTACATGAGCATTTCTTAACTCACACATAATTTTCATTAACATTACTTTAAAATAATGTATATTGGTTTCAAAAACAATATTTACATACTCCCAAACCATATTAAAATTTATAATATAATAAATTATCCTTTAATAACATCTTATAACTCATTCCTTAATAATCATTCATTATTATCACTGTTTTAGGTGTTAATTGTCTTGTTTTGTCATGTGTGTTTTTCAATGAAGGATCAGGTTCTTTCACATATTATATAATTCCATGATCTACAGAATAATAATATTGAAATAATTAAAATATTTATACATCTATTATATTATTTCAACTAATCATGAAATAGTTTAATGAAAAACTAGATATGTTACAATCATTGTGAAGGAAAGTCATATATACGCATGAGTAACATTTCCATTTTTCAATGATCATCATCGAAAGATATTATGAAATATTTTATATTTAAATAATGGTCATAAAATCATATATAATACTTTATTTCTTTATATATATATGATCAATGTGGGGTGGCAATGAAATGGAGCCACATCACTCTGTGAAGGCGATAAACCAGATGTACTCGAATGATGTCATACTTATTCATGTATTAATAATGATAAATATATAAATAATATCATAATTATTTAATTTATATGATATATATTCAATAATAATATACTTATTAACTTATATGTAATTTATTATTAAAAAATAAATCACATCGCTTCTCAAGGCAGTAGTCTACCATACACATGAGTTGCATTATCGTATCACCTACATTATGGAAGATAAAAAAGTATACATGATATAATGAAAAAAAAAATTTATAATTATATTATAAATATGTTATATATACTTATATAAATAATCATACCCAATGGTGAAATGTTATAATAGAAAAAACTAATGACATTTTTATGTGAGGCAGTAATCCACCGTACACACAAATTATGATTTCATGACCTATTTTATGCAAGTGGGTATAATTATAGTTAATGAATTTATAAAAATAAATTATTTATATTTAATATAATAATTTATTATATAACCTATGTTTTATAAGAATTTATGTAGACATAGGAAGAAATAAAATTAAAATACTCGTTGAAAACCGTTACATCTTCTTCAGGTAACCTCTTTAGGGTTGTACCATATCCTTACAAGGTTGTATATATAACCCAACTAAAAAATCCTGGATTAGGTGAAATATATTTTTATTTGATATGTGTAGGTAATTGATGAAACAAAAGGGTATCATTTTTGAAATAACAGTGGGGAGGGTGCACTGTTTCATAAGCTTGGTCAGTGTCACATTAGTATGTTTTATAAATAAAAAGGTTTACCCGCGTTTTTTACATGCCAAAATGATAAAAAAGTATTATTAAATATATTTATATATTATAGGGTAGAAATATGTCTATAAAAAATATTATATCCACGTTTCTACATCACATCAACACTTATCTTTTTAGTTTAACCACTGGTAAATCCATTTTTAGTTTTACATCGGCAATTAATTTTAATTTTTCTCATGATTAATTTTGGTCTAAAATTATGTTGAATTTATTATAAAAAAATTAATATGATCCAAAATTGTTAACTCATTTTTCTCGATTTCATTGAATAGAGTGGGAAAATATAATTTAAAATAAATCCCATAGACGTAATGAGAAAGTTGGTTTTCAAAGAGAAAATACTCATAAGATTACAATGTTTTTTAAATGAAAAATCAATATTAAAATTATTAAAATGACCCTAATTAAATAAGTAGATATTTTATTGTTAAAATTTGACTTTTAATTATATTAATAATATTCCTTAATGGTTTAAATAGAATAAATTAAGTTGTACTTTTCAATTAAAAGTCAATATTTTTCATTATCATCGAAAAATGAATCATTTAAGAAAAATCCAAAAAATTCACCCTAAGATAATTTTGATATTATGATTTCAAAAATTATATTTATTTTTAGATTTAAATTTTATTAATTTGGTAAAAAATAATTTACATTTTTTTCAATGTATAAAGAAACCATGATTTGGGAAACAAAATTAATTTTTCAAAAGACATTTATTTTTTATAATTGATTACTATTTAATTTATAATAAATTGATTTATATAACATTCATAATTTAGTTAGTGATATTCATACCCATAAATTTAATTTATATGTTATAATTGTATAATATTCTATGGTTCATTTTGACTAAGGTTTGCGTGTTCTTCCACAAATCAAATAGATTTAATTTATTCAAAAATAAATATTTCCAAAAGTATTGGGTGTTATATTTTCTTATCGTTTTGGTGTCTAATTCCTTAAAATATATCATTTTTTTATCTTTTGAAACCATTGTGTTTTACATTATTACTATAAAAAATAAATTGCATCCTCACAATTTAAACATGATCACGATGATCAATAGAATGAAATTTTGAAATACAGTTGTTGGAAAACTCACATCGTAAAAGGGTTATTAAAACAACTACCTAAAAAGAGATAAAATTATGTTTTAAATTCATATTGGACAACACATATCTAGGTTTCTACATAGGAAAACATAAGCGGGAAATGAAAACATGAACTTTGAAAAAAATAACAAATAACTATAGAGAGTGATAAAGGTCGTTAGTCAAAAGAATGTGAATGATAAATGGAATCATAAGGACCTAAAAACCATAAATACGTGATTATTAAAAATTCAATATGATTCATATGATATGAATGTAATATGATTTTTTTTCATGATCTTTTTTCGAATGTTGAGGAATTATTTTACTATATAATATTATAATGTTATATACTTACTTGATATGTTTTTATTTTATAAGAAAATTTTCATCCTTTGGTTGTACATTAGTAAATTATGAATTCGTCACTTACAAAAATAAATGTATACCCAAAAATTATTTTTTTAATATATGAATCACTAACATCACTTTTAATAGACCATAATATCCATAATATAATGATAATCCATTCTTTCGATCTCTAGTTATTATTATAAAACAATTTTATCTCATATTTTCCAATATGCATGAACTCTATATGGTAATGTGACACATTAATCACTAAAATAATATACAAGGTTCAATATAAAAAAATCACAAATGGTTAACATTATGGCCCTTCCAAATGGTTATGATCCACAACTGTAGAAATAAGGTCGCTGCATTCACAAAATTAACTTCTCATTAATCAGTTTTAAGGTAGTTAGTAATATCATATTTACATTATACATAACAATGATATATTTATACCTATATCATTATAACAAAATTAAAAACCTATTAAGTGTTATAATTCCATCAATCATGTGTTTTTCATGATGTTCAACCAGTCAGTGAATCTGTTTTCTTGGTTAACAGTACCATTAAACATATGCTTTCCAATCCTTAATAAAAAATAAATGTAATAAACTCTATATAAATTTCAAAAATATCTTTAATAATTTTTTTTAATATATTTCAAAGAATAAAATATTGAAGAACAAAAAACATTCCATTTAATTTGTTGTAATAAAATAAGATATAACTTTACCCATTTCCACTTCTGAGGTATTTTCTCTTGATGCTCTGGGAATTCCTTAGTGTGGTTCCCCATCTCATTATAGTGGAAGAATTTCAAAATCGTATATTTTTTTATGTCCCTTTCAATCATGAAAATTGTGGCATTTTTATCCACACATTATGAAAGCTACCTTTCCTTTTAAATATATACCATTGGAGTTTCCTTCCACAAGTATCACATGTTGGATATTCATTCTTTCACTTTATCTATGTTTTTCTCTATCATCCTCCTCTTCCCTTGATTCTATTCAAATCCACATGTCATTGATAATTTTTTATCTATCTTTTTATCAAATGATATTATGTACTCATATGAGGAGAATGTTTTGGGAGACTAGTTCATTTAAGTGGATTGGTTTTATACCATCGATCAAACAATCAATCTTACTCTTTCAATTACATACGTAGTCTGCAACGTGTCTCGGTAAGATTGAAAATATGGGTTCATTCATAGTATCATTTCCCCTTATTTCTGTAATATAATTAAGAAATTTTATATCTTTATCCAGTTGTTTCTAATAAGAGAAACATTTTTCAAAGAATATTATCTTGAAATCTTTTATTCCATGTTTTCTATTTTTTATTTATCTTTGTTTTTTTGAATTAATGATAACCATTGAGCTGTTTCCCCTATTATATGAAAAACATTCATGATAATATTTTCCTTATCCCTATATCCTAGCGTGAGAAATATCTTATCTAAGGAAGTTATCTATTTCTTAACTAAAAATGGTTTTTAGTCCGATTTCATAATAGAGGATGTTGGCACATGATATATTTTAACATAGTTACAACACAAGGTGGATCAGTAGGATACTCTATACAAGAAATTTTATTAATCATTCCATGTGTCAGATACCCCAATATGGTTATTATTTAATTAGTTTTAGTAGTAAATCTAGCTCTATATTCAGTATATTTCCCATGAAGAAAATCTCTACATTGTGTATGTGCATTGATACAGTTATCATTTCTTCCATTAGGCACTATTTCTAAATAATTACATAAACTAGATTAGATTATAATATTTTCAAACACAATGTATAATACCAAAAATAGTGAAACACTTATCATAGATTATATCATAATTATAAACATTTTATCCTTTTTAAATATCTATATTTTTAATTATTTTGTAATGGTTTGTAATGAAAATATTATTCTCCAAAATCATAACCCTTGAGGGTGTCAAATCAGGTGTACCATAAGGCCTATTATTTTGCACTAGGTGATGATCATCATATGAAAATACACACTTTTCAGAGTAATTACCCCAAGGTAAATATATTATAGAACCACATCTACTTTCAATATCCATAAAGTGATGTATTTCTAGGAAAAAAACCATAATATATTCCTTACCAAAAAAATCATATATTCTTATACACTTATCCTCAAAGTCAATTATAGGGTTATATTTCATAAAAAAATATTTTCATAAATTTACTTCCAAAGGATTCTAGTAAAATTTATTTTTTACCAACAATAGCAACCTCAACACTATTATCCTAGAGCTGACGTATTCTTTATTACGATGATATTAGATATAAGGAATCACATCATGAAGGATGGAATATTTTAGTATTCTTGGTATAATAGATACATACTTGAAATTCACATTACAATTTAAAATATAAAATCAAAAATTAATTTTTCTTGAGAATTCTGTTATTCCCCTTAGTGTATCACTAGATAACAATAAAAGTACCTTCCTAGTATCTATGGAAATACACCGTAATAAATACATGATATTGGTTTCTCCATAATGGTACGCATATAATGGAAGTTACAAATAAATAATGAATAATCAATATGAAAAGGTAAATAATAGAAAAACAAGATATGAAATTAACGAATTGAGTATTGTATGGTAGAATTGATAGATAATAAAATAATTCCATATAAATATTCACATGAGTTGGAAACATAACCAAGTATATTATAAATAATTGAATAATCTAATAACCATGGAATAACATAATTCATAACCATGGATATTCAAACTAAGGTTTCTATGAATGCTCCATTGGGGATGAATGATGTGATCTTGGCAGATGGTGTCTTTCTTTCTTTATCGAGTACACCATTAGAAAATCCTATAGGTCGGGCTGTTCAATGTTACATTGAAAACATACTGGAAGTGGGGTCTTCTAAGGTAGAATATAGAGGTTCTAATCCTTCCCTGAATCCATCCATTGCAGAGGCAGTGCGATCTGGGAGAAACTCTTGAGGAAGAGTTGGACCACATATGATAGAAATGGAGGGAGAATTATTAGCTGGAATGGGCCAACAGAAGGATATATTGGGGGTAATTTGTTAAATACCAAGAATGGAGTTTCCATCTATTAATCATGGAAACGAATTCGAAGGACTGGCGACTAAAGATTCAATTCATGTGCCAATTTTTGCACAGATAGATGAGAAGGGGGTCTGCATTTTTGAGTACAATGATGAATCTGAAGAAATTTGTTCTGATGATAATGTTGATGATTTGTAAGATAGAGGGACACCCAATACAAGTATTAGGAATATTATGAAGGGTAATATGAAAGGTAGTAATGTCTATACATAATTATCACTACCAATGGAAATAAGATCCACATAAAATTTAAAATACTAGATGACTGATAGTGATCCCATGGAAACTGCCTGGGTTATGCCTAAAGATCATGGGGATGCACCCTTCAAGGATGATTCAATCATGTAGCAGGAGTTAGGTGAATCCATCAAGAAACCATTAGATCATCCTTTTCATTTAGATGAAGAGATGGTGGAAACGTTTTTGGTGATGAATTGGAACAATGAAAAAGATAACATGATGATGGGATGACCATTACAAGTGATTAAAAATGATGAGAAGAGTGCATATATTGAAAAGAAATATCTTATAATGATAATGGGGTTCAGTAAATGTAATATCAATCAACTTGTGTACATATAGACCTGGGAGAAGCTAGAATATTATTTTTAATACCCTTTAAATGATGTTCCAGACACTTGGGTGTCATGTATCTCATAAAAATTATTTAAGGATAATGATTTTTAGAGGCCTATGTTATTTTAATGTTTTATAAATTTATTTTGGTATTTGAATAGTGTGGTGTCAGATATTTTCCCTTGAAAGTGTTCTGGAAATAAAAAATTTAATTTTCATTCAGTTTGTATTAGGAGACCCACTGATGCATTGGGGGGATATAACAAGACACACCCGTTACATTTAATTTCCAATGCATTAATAAAATTGTTTTTTTGAAGAACAATCAAGATAATAATTCATATTTAAAAAATCATATAAAATTAAAATATATTTCCCAATCAATAAACATATTAACAAACCATCCAGAGTGAAATGAATGGTATTAACATAGTACACCAATAAAACTATTAATAAACCATCTAGTGAAATAATAAATACGGTATCACTAGATTATATACCGAAAAATGAAAAAGTTACATCATAGAAACTTTTCTTAGTTTTAAATTGATTTTTCAAGATAACATTGAACATTTCATCCAGAATATAAGCCTTCCTTATAAATCCATATTTTTTATGTTAAAACTAAAAAATTCAAAAATATTGTCAAAATCATTCCCTTTAAAAATATTTTTAAAAATAAAAAGTATTTAGAATATTATAAAAATATTTTTTCATTAAAAATAACTATGTAAACTTGTAAATTAAGATACAAATATAGTACAATCATGATGGAGGGTAATTTCACACAAGCTGTATAAGTTAAAAATATTATTCCCTTTGCACTATAAAATGGTTCGAAATATGACTCATTCAGAATAAGAAAACAAGACTCATTTAAAACCATTTTTTAAAATTAAAACAATGGTAAAAAAAAGTATTAATAAATTGCATCAATAATTATATTTTTTGGAATACATTTTTGGAAAATGTTATTTTATATGGAAAAATATTTTTGACCAAAGAGAGAAATAAATCCAGATTATCTTAAAAAACATTATTAATAAAATGAGTGTAAAATGAAAATATTATATAAAAAATTACATTAATAACCACAGTATATGAAGATATATTGACTTTAATATACAGATGTTAAATAATTCCTCTAAGGGAGACTTTAACAAAAAAAGTCTTGAATAATGATGAGATTGCGGAATAAACCCTTACCACATTGGTATATTTTGAATCATAATTACCATGAAATAAATGACAATATATAAAACACTAAATCACTTAAATATGAACAAAACCATTATATTCAATAAAATATGATCATTATATATACCGTATAAATGAAAGGAGTTGCGAATATGGTGTATATGTCTCGAAAGATAAAGTGAGATGAGAAACCCTTACCTCATGCTTCATTTTTGTTAAATTTAATTTAACCTCTTATATTTTGGGTTTAAACATGTTATTAAAATATTATTGAACCATATTAATACTTATAATATAATATTTTCTCTTTTTAAAATATCTTATCATCCATTTCTTAATAATATTTCATTCTTCTCATTGATTTCAGTGTTAATTGTGTTGTAGTCTCATTGGTGTTTTTTTCATGAAAGATCAAATTATTTCATATATTATATAGTTCCATGGTCTCAAGTATAATAATAGTGAAATAGCTATCATATTAATACATATATTAAAATTTTAAATCTAACCACAATGTTGTTTTATAAAAAATTAACTACCTTACATTCAAGGAGATTTTAGGATGTATGTTCATATGAGTAACGTTTCAATTTTTCAAAGATAAATATAGAAATATTTTTAGTTATATTTTATATTTCAATAATTATAATAATGTAATATAAACCATATTATTCTTTAAATATTATTATATATATATCATCCAGTTGTTGTGGTGATAAAAGAGAGTCACATCGATTCATGAAGAGAGTATTCCACACGTATGTGGATGATGCTGTCCCTTTTCAAGGTAAAAAACTATATATTAAATTATAATAGTGATAAATAATTCATTAATATAATAATTATTTCATTAATATCTGATATATTCATTAAAATATATATTATTAAGTGCAATGTAATGTGTTGGTGAAAAACATATCACATCTCTTCATGAGGTGGTAATCCACTGCACACACTATCAACATTATCGTATTCCCTAAATAATGGAAGTTATAAAGGTTTATATGATATAATTGATAAAAAGGTATAATTATACTATAAATATCATATATATACTTTATACACATCATTATACAAAAAGATGAGTGTTGAAAATGGAAAAATGAATGATTTGGGTTCATGATGTGGTAGTTTTCCAAACACACGAATGATGATTTTTTGACCCATTTGATGGACATGGAGATTGTTTTAGGTCATCAACATATTATATAAAAATATAATTATATTTAAGATATTTATATTATTATATCATCACGTTTAAATAATAATAGAAGGAGGTGGAGGAAGAAGTAATATTAAAATGCTCATTAAAGAATGTTACCACTTATTCGGGTAACCTCCATAGGTTTGCACTAAATTATTCAAATTATAAATAAGTTTCCAAAAAAAAGATATAGTATTAGAGGAAATATTTTTGGAAGTTATATGGGAATTAAATTGGTGAAAAATGGTGTACTTTTGTGAATAAGAGTGGAGAGGTGATATCATTTTATAAGTGAGGTGAGAGACACACTTGTAATATTTGGAAAAAAAAGTATACCGTCATTTTTAAAATTCAAAAAGAGCCTAAAATTAAAAATTATACAGGATTATAAATTATAGGGTCTAAATACGGATATAAAATATATTTTATAAATGTTATAGTTCGATTTAACTATTATATTTTTTATTGAACCCCCAACAAATCCATTTTTACATTAACTGAGGTAATTTTTTTTTACTATTTTCACTATTAAATTAATTATAAAATTAATTTTACAACATTCAAAAACATAAATTATGATTATTACAAAAATTGACTCAGGTTTTCAATAATATTATCACATAATCATCAAAATGTAATTTTAAATTAATCCTGGATACATGATAAGAAATTTTGTTTTCAAAGAGAAAATGGTTAGAAGTTTAAATAGTATTTATATAAATATTCATTATGAAAATTATACAAATAAAATCAATTGGGTTAATAGATATATAATTTGATTAATTTTACATTAAAATTAATTGAAAATATATTTTAAATTTGTAGATAATCTCAATGAAAATGCGTTTTTCAATTGAAATTTAGTTTTTTGACTACTCATCAAATAGGGAAACATTTAAAATAATACCATAAATTCACCATAATATAATTTTGATATATTTATTTTAGAAATAAATTTTATTTTTTCAAATAATTTTTATTAATATGTTATAATTTAATTTTAAATTATTTGTGAAAAGTGTGAACTAACCGTCTTTTTGAAAAAATACAAGTTTTCATAAAACTATTATTTTTCTTCTAATTGATTCTTATATTATTTACAATATATTTATTACCCTAATTTATATAATTTTTCAATTACTATTAATTTCCTCTAACATAAAGTATGGGTTTTAATTTTATATTGTATTATGGTTTTTTACTTGTGGTTGAGTGTTCCACATGCTATTGACGAGAATGAATTTATTTAAAATGAAATATTTCATAAATCATTAGTTGATATCCTTTATTATAAGCATGGTGTTACATGTCATACATGATATTAAAAACATTTTTCTTATTTTAAAACCATAGGGTTGTTACATTATTTGTAAAATATCAAGATAACTGAACATGCATACTTATAATATCATTCACTTCAGTTTCCATATCATTTGGTTTCTAATAAACACGTTATATATCACATTCAATGTTGATCTAGTAAATTTTGGTTCCTCAAATAGAATAAAAAAAAATAATAGTGTGAACAAAAATAATCATAGTGTTGAACTAAATAATAATTAAAAATAACTTATAAGATGTAAAAATTATGAAATTATGATTTTAATCTATGATACCTTAAGTTTATCCTAGTTTATTGAAATTATTTATTGAAATATTTCATGATGGTTTGCAAAGAGTTTGTTAATTTCCAATGAACATGACCAAGGAGTGTCAAATTAGGTGTGAAAAATGTCTTTATGTTGTGTACCAGTTTACAATCTAGTATATCTTATTGTTCACTTTTTCGAGTCATTACCCCTGGGACCCTCTATTCTAAAGACATATCCACTTTTATTATCTAGATAGGTATTTGATTTCTTAGAAACCACTTTCTTTATCCTTTACCAAAATTCCATGAAATATTTCTATACTTTGAATCATACATAGACTTATCCATATAGATATCCATATAGACATCTATATAAATATCTTTATGATTTCACTAATTTTTTCTCATACAAGATTCCAAGGTTTAAATAAACAATTACCCAAATACAAACTATAGAAACCCAGTCATTTTATACATAAATATCAAATATTTTTAAAAGATTATTAAATACATTTCTTAAACACCTGCTCACAGTCCATAATAGTTTAATTTATTTTCATACTAGAACAAAAATATTCTTATTTTTTAGAGGTATTAAATATATACGACTGATATCTTCTCATATAGTAATCCACTTTTGAAAACACTACATAAAATTGAATTCAAAACAAGCGGAAGGAAACATAACAAAGGCTGAGATGAGTGGATAAATTATGGTAAAAATAGTATATATTAATCAATGGTCATAATAAAGCCTAAGATAAACCTAAGGGTAGGTGATAAGGAAAATAAATTATGATGTTCATACCTAGCCTATCATAGATCAATAATATGAGTAATTGAAAAACATTATCATTTCAGAACATAGTCTATGAGAATTTGAAATTATAATAAATTAATCATGAACTATAATATCAATTCATAAAAGTATAGAATAATCATAAATATATAAAAAAATTCTTATGAAATGGTTAACTATCAAGACGATTGACATAGTGGATCTTGACTAATAACCTTTTCCCCATTGCCGATCAGGAATCTCTTATCTCCCAAAGTAGATTAAGACAAGCCTATATCACTTAGTGGATCAAGACTAGCTATGCGATTCCAATTGTTATAACATTATATATTAAGCATTACCTAATAAATTGGATGAATATATATATATATATCCCACCATTATCGTAATGAAAATAATACTTATGAGTTCCCCAATATCATAAATCGTCATATCATCCCATCACAATCCATTTAATAGAAAACAATTTTATAAAAAATCCATCAATTGACCATAGAATAACATGTGAATAATAAATTGTATTTATAAACATTTCATTAATATAATAATCAACCATCCAATGAAATAATAAGGATGGTATCATTCAATATTACACCTATAAAGTATAATTATCCTCAACGGATGTCATCATATATTGAACATGATTTTAAAAGATTAATTGGCATATTTTTTTTTTGTGTAATATAACCTTCACCCTTTGATAAAAACACATTTTAAAAACACAATACATTTTTAATGTACATTTTTTAATACAACATTGGAAAAAAGTAAAAAGGAATCTTTAAAAATGGTTTAAAATGTTTTTGGAGGAAAATAATATTTCCAATTTGGAAATCATATTTTTAAACTAAAAAATTGTGAATAATTTTGGATATAATCTTCTTTCACTATAAACATTAATACATAAAAACAATTCTTTAGAATTATTATTTTTCCCTGAAAGCATAAAATATTTTTCTTTCCATACATGGTAAAACATAAATTCCTCACTCATTTTCAGTGAAATAAAAAAGAGAAGTTTCTTGAAAAAACACATAAATTGTAAGTAAAAAACATTTTTTTAACATGAAAAAGATGGTTAAAATGTTTTCAAATAATTAATTTGAATAATTAAGAAAATCTAAAATCAATTTTAGAAAATATCTTTTTAGATAAAAATGTTTTCTGACAGAAGAGTGAAATAAATAGGGTTTCTATTGAAAATCTTGTTTGAAATTTTGAGTATATAAATTGTGTATAATGAAGTGAAAAAATTTATTAACATGAAATAACTTGATAAGAAGAAAATTCAAGATTTTTTTGATAGATAAATAATATTATTTAATCATTGGATTCATAATCATATAAAATCCCGATAAACAATGAGATTGTAACATATAAGTCTTACAACTTAGGCAACATTGATTCGTAATCCTCATGAAAACATAAAATAGAACTTATAATATCATGAATATAAGTATATTAATAATAAAACCTTTCAATGTGGAAGTATATATAGAACAAAAAATAATCCATTTGTGTATTTTAAATTTTCTACCAGAAATAAAAGACATACTAGATATCCCTTACCATAAGTCTCAACTTCATTCTATGATGTTGAAAACTATAGTATAATAAATAAAATTTTATTATTTATCTACAACAGAAACATAAATATATATATCATAAAAAATATTTTATTGACTTGATAACTTTTATTATCTATTTATTAACATTTCAATGTTAAAATCTCATTTTTTGAAACATCTACTTTTTTTGTTGTCTATTTTATTTATTTTTGGTCAAAATACATTGACAATAATTCCATAACCTTCAGAATATTATCCAAGTTATAAATATAAGATATCCTTTTAATATATATATTTAGATTGATTAATAAATATTTTTTATGTCCTCACATGAGTGCCATATTCTGGTTCCCCGAGGCTATTGCTCACACGATCCCAAGAACACCTCCCCATATTCTAAAGGATTCTGACAAGAAGTGAGATTCTAATATTTAATGTTGGGAGAAAACACCCTCTTAATACAATCACCACAATAGTGTAAAATAAATATGCAAAATCCAGATGACAAAAACAATAATTATAATAATATAATTACAAATATAGACTAGACTTATATGATAAACCAAAATTGGAAATAATATCCAATCTAATATTCTAGATAAATTTTTCTATATATGTATCATGTGTCAAATTAATAACCATAATAAAGACATACTCACACACCGAATTGGGTCCTAACTTCATATATTTTCCCTCATCTATTCTCCAACCAAAATCATCCATCTAACAAATGAATCTTACCATTATTATTTACTTTAAACATGTATTCTATTTGAGTAAAGTTCAGGTATCCCAAGTAGGGTGTGATACAACTCCGTAAGCCTAAACCAATAAAATCTAAAAAATATCTAGTATATAATAATATTTTCATTTGTATAAAGAATCAATTATAATAAATAAAGTAAACAATTATCCTATTAAATTATTATTTAATTAACCAAATAAATCTTATGGTTTGTAATGACACTCATACCATCAATACCTTCTTTATCCCATGGTAATTTATGAACCTACCCTAAAGGGATAGGATATTTTATTTCTTAATTGGTTTCCATTATTCAATTAATTTTAATTTCATATTCAAGCAATAGGGTTGTATATCAGTATCCTATTTATTCATGGTTAGTTGGAGTAGTTTTATCACAAAACTCACTGTAAACATATATTACATAAATATAATGGGGGAATAGATCAATAGTATGGAACCGTGTGGTTATTTGGAGTACCAGTCCTAGTCCAATAACTCATTTGTATTCAATATATATAGAAACACACACACATACATATTGGGAACCAAGAACAGCAGTATGGAACCCTGTGGGTATATGGAGAACCATTCCATGTCCCACAACTCAATCAAAATATAACAAATCATGGATCCATTTTTCATACCATTTATCATTCATCACCATAATTAATTATTCAAATCGTTTCATAATTTCATTTATCAACCAAGAATAAATTATAAATAATTATTTCTATCATATCAGCAGAAACTATAGATCTCTATCAATTCCATAAACCATTAATCGAGATATTTGAAAATCGCATTGTTCACTAATTTATTTATCATAATAATCAACCAATTTCATTATCACGTGGTAAAATAAGTCAATCAATTAAAATAATTTATAATGAAATTTACCAAGGTGATAATTATGATTTAACTATTATATACATGTAATTATAATAAAGTCCATGTGAGTTAAAAATTAGGCCACCCACCTCAACATCATTGATGATTGTTTTCCAACTAAAATCCCCCAATTTAAGTTGGAAGGATCAAGATATCAATGACGTGGATGATATAAAACCAATTACTAATATCAATATCCAAAGAAATTGAACTCATTAACATCTATATCAAAACCATCTCCAAGGGAAGAATAATCATTCCACTTTATACTAAAAGATATATGAGAGTGAGAGATGAAACTAAAAGAGGAAGAACTCACTTACCAATTTGGAGTTGATCCTTCAATCAGATCATTAAGTCTTGAAGTATGGTGTTTTAGGAGACTTGGAATCTGCCTAAGAGCTTCCAAAATTGTTGGAAATTGGGTTAGATTGATTGGGGGGAAATAGGGTTTAAAACCGACGTTCATGAATTTTTTATTAAATTTTTAGAGAAATAAAACCTATACACATGGTTTCTTGGGAAGGTCTGAAAGTTTTTCCAAAACCTGCACATTAATTGTGTTTCTCTACATTTTAGAAAACCCATGTGCCAACAATGAAAATCCACTCTATTGGAGGGTATACATTTTGGGGGATGAAATCTTTATGGGTTGCCCAAACCATGAATCAATTGTGCATTAAATCATATCTCAGCAAAATATGGTGCATGGATTCCTTGGCCAAACCAAGTCGTTTTCCATAACTATGTGCCAACAATGAAAAAACACTTTGTCTTCTAGAATTCTATAATTTCATTTCAAATATCCCCAAAATAAATCCCACACAAGGTATAATAAAAACATGGTAAAAGGGTACATGAAAATGAATATGTGTAATATTCTAAAAGGACAGGATCATACAATATCCCTATCTTATAACAGTTTATCCTAGAGCTGTAATCCCAAGTATCTCTATGATTATAAGATAAAATGGTTGTTCCAATGATCCCACATATCATCTTCTCTCTCCCATGTTTTCTCTATACCAATTCTTTATTTCCACAATAATCGAACTATCATCACATTTCTTCCCTACAACACTTTCTCATTTTGATATGTTACAGGAATCCGATGATCCTCAAAGGATGCATCAAACTCAAGAGAAATATCATAAACATAAATCACATGATAAGGTTTGGGTGGTATCTCCAAAGTTATGACACATGGTAATCATTGTGCATATCACTATACCTTTATGGAAGAGCCAATCGGTATTACATGAGAAAAATTCTCTCCACAATATGAAATGGAACCAATAAACAACACACCAACTTTCCATATCTCCAAATCCTATAGTGACCAAATATATGAGATACCCCACAGATCACATGATCACCCAATATAAAATAATGGCGTATTAAACATCGATTGTCATAAATATTCAACCAACTCTAAGACATATCCATACATATCTATATCAACTAAACCAACTCTGATGTCTCCTACATGAGGCTCAGTTCCAAAATCATTGACTGACTAACCTCCTTCCATCATAGAGGTGATATATATATTACCAACCCTAAAGAACCTCATATAGTTCAATTTGAATAGTCACATGAAACTCAATAGGAGAACTGTACATGAAATAATTTCTTCTGTAACACCCCAAGCTACCACGGTACATTTCCCTTTGAATAATGCAATGACGTGCATTGTACGCTACTTCGAGATTCTAACACACCAAAACCATTCAAACTAGCCATTATGAATACTAATACCTTTTTTTGAAATTTTATAAATTCTATCTCTCAAAATGGACTTCATTTTTGGATTCATAATATCGAAATTATCCTAGGGTGAAATTTTGGTAATTTTTGGATAACTTTCATATTTTGATGAATAATGAAAATTACTAAATTTTAATTAAAAACAACTTTTTTAATCGAAAATAATTAATATTGATAAATTATGAATTTGGGTGGTTTAAAAGTATATTTATAATATATTTTTTCATTTGAATTCAATGTTTGTCATTGGACATAATTTCACAATTAAACCAGACATAAACAAGTGCCAATCTTTTGATAGTTATTATCTCTTAAAAACACGCTTTTTGTTTTAACAATGGGAATTAATTTTAAATTAATTTATGCCACTTCTGTGTTTTGAATTTGGAAAAATGGATTCAATATTTAGAATCAGGATGTTAAAATTATGTAAATAGGTAACTTTTATTTTGAGACATATAGAATAATTCTTTCGGTAAATATTTTATTTACCATTGTTAAAGGGTAAATCCGCTAAATAAGGGTTAAAAATAATATTATGATAATAAAAATTAACCTAAAACGTGTCCTAACCTTATTGGATGATACATGTCCGACCATGGGCATCTTTGGGGCGATTTCGGGACCCCATGGAGCCACTTGTAAGTGATTGGGACGCTTTATTTTAATTAAGTTAAAATTAATACAAAAATGACAAAAGCATATATCTTTTATAAAAACAATTGTTACATAGGGTTATATATGTTGTATTTTCGACTATAAATATTTATTAGAAATCTAAAAATATTTCCTACATAATGATATTTTATTTATAATTTTTAGACATTATATAATTTAATTAATTTATGAATCAATGGTGATGCCGTAATTACAAAATTAATGGAAAATTAGAATAATTGATATTATAAATACCCCAATAATAGTAATTTGTGACTTTTTATAAATAAAAAGAGTTTTCTAGGATAATATGATATGTTAGGATTGATTTAATTAACGTTTTTAGAAGTAATCATTCAGTTATGAGATTTACAAAAATCTATTATTGAAGAGTGTCAAAATTGAAATAAAAGAGTTTTTAAAATAAATATTATATTATTAATTGATATTAAATTCTTAAAAATCTATTGTTTGGACAAGAGACTTATATCATGATAGGTGTATCATTAATGGACCACTTGCGGGTATCTTGTATGTATATTGTAAGTTTATTTACCATATAATATAAAAATACAAAGATACATTGTAAAAGTGAAACTATTTAACTAAGAGTTAATACTTAAAGATAAGGTTAATATAGTAACCCAAACCTGTCTAAATCCTATTGGTTGATTTATTTTAGACCTATACCCACCTTAACATTTAAATAATCTACTTTGGAGCCATTATAAACTGAATATGAATTTATCATAAAATAATATTTCTAGCTTTTCCAAAGGTGCCCCACACCCCTCTTATAAAAGGACACTCCCCCTTCTCATTAATTCACACCATAAAAGCCTTTTTGTTCAGCCAACACCTGCACAAATACTCTCTCAACTTCCCTCAATTCATCCTAGAAGCATTACTTCAGTCAGAAAGCCAACCTAAGGAGCCCTTTTGATCAAATCAAAAGGAAAAACCCGAAGAAGAGGTAATGATTTCACCACCCTTTTTCAAGTTCCTTTCTTCTTCCACTTCTTCTTTCATTTTTATTTCTATTATAAAATAATAACTATAGTATCTTCTATATAATTTGATGTTAATATAAATATTGTTCAACCATATTCAGTATTCTATCAATCCTTTGAATGGCATGTCACCATACGTGCGTACGTACGACTTACCGTCTCCACGTCGTGGTGTAATTGTCATTGAATAAATTATTATTTGGGTGGGTATAATAATGATGTGTAATTCAGGTAAATAATAATATTGCATGATAATTATTCTGTCTATATGATATAACATCCAATTATATATTATTTTAACTCAAAAGAATGATATTGTTGCTCGTGCGTACGTACAGACTACCGTCTCCACGAACGCGATAAGGTTCATTCTCCATCGTATCCATTCAAGTATAATTTTCATTTGATGATTAAAAATAATTTATATGGATTTGATATCATTCTGGATATGAATAATATACATCCCATTAATAACAAATATGGCTCACATAACAAATAATATAAATTAAAATGAAACCGTTAACACCCGAAATGACGATAATTCTAATATATTATTAACAAATCAATGTTAAAAGATCATATATGATATCATTTTAATGCATATTATTCTTTTATAATTCAATAAAAATTATTTCCCCATTATACAAGAAGTTAACCTACCTTCGAACAAGGAAAAAGTACAAAGTAAAAGGTTTCTTATCTCACTTTTAATTCCGTGAGAATTCCATTGTTCACCACTTATTTATTTCATGTGGTGTGTGTACTGCCCATGATTGTATTAATTGTTTAATATACTTTAATTTATGGATATTTACATCATAATTGAATTATCCTTATTCCATGGGTGTATGTTTCTTAAGTTACCAAATCGATAAGGTAATTTGAAATTTCAATTTCCATTTATTCGGCTTTATGCAAACTTCATTGATTATTTTACACCAAGATTATGTGTGGAATCACTATTCATTTTCTTATGTCATAATTTCCACTCCCCATTTCTGTGGATATACTTTTGATACACATAATCACTCCATTGATAATTTCTCAAGTCATCGATATGAATTTGATAAGAGTAATTTTAACTCATTCTCCATTTGTTGAGTTAAACATCCAATTCATTGGTGTTGTTTTTACAAGATTATGTGTGAATGTCCTTTGATTGTATTACACTGAATATCCAATCATATTTAGTGTATTTATATTTTTCACACATAAATATGTCGTTGATTTATCCTTAACCTAAGGGTACGGGCTTTATCAGATATTTCATCTCAATTTACATTCCATTGAGACTTCTTTGTTGATATACACCAAATCACTTTTATGTGGTGTATATAATGTACTTTTCCATTGTATATCATGAATCCCTTTATTCTCATAATATTACAATGTTCGGATTACCTCATTTATTTGTACTCAAGTGTCTCTCTTTTGGTTAGAAACTATAACTAAAATACCATTTTTAAATGTTTTAAAGACTTATTCTTCTAAATCTTTCTCATTAATGTCCATGTTTTAAAAAAAATGGTTTTAAGGATTTATTTATATGGACATTAAAGTTTTAAAATTAATACTCCTTTTAATAGTTTCAAAGTCGAATGAGACACTTTGATTAAAAAATCTATTTTTAAATGGATTCTTGAAAAATAGTGTGACTTTTAAATGATTTCAAGAAAAAGGGGGATATTTCTCCCAAATAGTGTTGATGATTATTTCAATCTATGTAAATATCCTTCATTATTATCAATTGAGGTTAATATGATACAATACAATCTTCCATATTGTATAGAATGAGTTATGTTTGACAGTGGATGTGATATTTTTACACCATTCATGGTTTGTGGATAATGTATTGACATTTCATATGATATTTTAATACGAATGTTTATGTTATGTTTAAAACATTTCATATAAGGAATGAATTAGACTTAGTAAGTGACGGGTGGAGCCCTCTATAGCTCCTCGATGAATCGGTAGGTCTCATGAGACAAACTAGTGTCTCGACACAAGGACTTGGAAAAATCTTATTTGTAGTCTTGGCACGAGGCCTTGGCTATGTGGTTATGATAGTCTGGCATTATGCATTCCATCATTATGAAAGTGGTTATTGATATTGCATGTGATTGTTCAACTAGTAGAATATCCATGTGAATATGTAAATGGAATTATTTCATTTTATCTTTGCCATATTATCCTTAAGTTTAAGTTTAAAAGGCTTTTGTTTTAGTTATAAATTGTTTTAAGTGTTTTTGCTTAACTATGAAAGATTCTGTTATATTGTTATCCTTACTGAGGATCTGATCTCACCCCTTTGAATGTTTTATTTTTCCCAAGATGTGAAGAAGTAATTTATGAATGACCTGCAGGGATAGTATGAGGGGATATGAATACAAGATGTTGTTGCAGTTTTTTTAACTTATGATGTAATGTAAGACTTATGAATATATCTAGTGTTTCCAATACTACTAAACTAATCGGACTTTCGAGACTTGATCTTTCTTGTGATCATGCCAAGGTTATGTAATAATGCACCAACTCTGGGTAACTGGGGTCGGGGTGTTACTGTTGGTATCAGAGGAAGTTTAGTACAAACCTTGGGAGCTAGATTTAGATAAACTCTGATTAGAGCACGTAGACATAAGATGAAATTTGAGGATTAGTATAGAAGAACTTCCTAGAATTTTGGTATTGTAGAGATTTTGTGAGTTTTCCAAGAAATACATCCCTGTCTAGATACGAGCAGGTAGAGGCGGCTCTGGCACAGATGTACCTAGGGTTAAAACCAGAAAACACCGCTTTGAGCTAGACTCGAATGGGAACTGGTGCACGAAAATGGGTCTTGCTGCACTCTTGGTGACAACACTCCCGGGGGATATGCTTAGGATAATTTACATTTTCTTTACTAACCGATTTTAAGTATTAAATATATAATATGAGAGTAAATGTCCTTAGTTAATCCAAATGTGTTTCAAATTGAGAATATGGTGACATGTTAATCTCTAAATGATTTTATGACTACTGTTAGTCACACAATTCATCCTGGTTATAGTCAATGGATGGATTCCAAGGAAGTCATAGTGACTTTGAGAATGATGTACAAGGTGGGAACAATGGTGGCAATGAGCAACAAAATGAAATGTTGATAGGCGTAAAAGATATCATCTTTATGCCAAATTAATTTTCCAAAAATATGATCAACAATATATATATTATCCAATTCGTGGACTCAACAAAGAAGATAAAGGTGATGAAGGATAAGAGCTATAGTAGTGGAGACCATGGAGAAAGGAATCCTCAATTTCCATCATGCAGGAAATGTCGAAGGAGACACCAAGGAAAGTGTCTCAATGGGACAAAGAAATGCTTTACATGCGAGAAGGAAGGAAATTAAGTGAAGAATTGCCAAATAAAAATGAAGAGTACTATGAAAGAAGATAAAAATGGTCCCAAGAGTCCATTTACAGTCATTTTCCGAAAATGTAGGGGACCTGATCATTACCCGAGTGAATTCCCTATTCTATAGGATATTTTCTTGGTCAAAGAAGAAACTATGTGGAAATAAATGGTTGGAGAAATGTTTAAAAAGTATTAGTGCTCCTTGTTTATGGGTTTACTTTGGAATAATTTTCTCTTGTATTTGTAACCCCGCAGTTTGCCATGTGAGAATGATATTTGAGGAAGAATTATCTATTCTCTTGTGGATATAGTTATAAATAACCATTTAGTTTTATATGATCATTGGGTTTGAGGCAATTACAAGTTATTATAATTTGGGATGAAAATGGAAGGTATGAGATAACATTTGTGGCTAAATTATGTTATGGTTATTTTGATGAATTTATCACATTTTGGTAATGTTGTAAAATATAGTTTTTGAAAAAGGACAACAAGAAGACCTTGTGACAACCCGTCGTGTCAGACAAATCTATGGGAATCGAACCCAAAACCAAAGTGCATTTGGGATTTATCACTTACCACTGGACTACGTGAAGTCCCTAGTTAATGTGACTATTATTTTTAGTTAAATGATTTTATTGATCAACAATAATTTGATTTGGGATCTTATTTCTTATCAAGTGAATACCCTTAGTATAGGAAAATGATTTGGCAATTAAGTGATAAATGTTATTTTGGAAGATGGTCGCTTTTTTGGGGACACTATATTCCCAAGGAAAATAGAATAGTATGGGATTTCATTTGAGGAGTAATGGTGGATTTTTATCTATGTTTTTATTATGGATTTATAGTGATTTGGGTTGTTTATGGAAATGATTAGGTTAATTACTTTTAAGTATGTGACTTTAAGAGTAATTAATGTCATTTGGAGATATAATTTTATGTGGAAGAATAAATTCTTATATATTTTGAGTTTCAATATTAGTTTTGATTATATTGAAGGATTTTAAGGACAATTGATTATTGAATGGCATTTAATTAACTTTGGGGTATTGATGGTTTAATTTTAGAAATTAAGATTAGTTTTTTTTTTCTCTAATGGAATATCCGTTTGGGGGGGGGGGGTTATCAGATATTATACTAGCCATTTTGGTTTTGATTAATCTCTAAATACAAGGCAAATATATAGTTTATCCTACATGGATCATGTATTTCTATAGAAGTTTATTCTATCTCTTTCATTGTGACCAAGTCATCTTGAGTGCTCATTGTTCAAAAAAATGAGTTAGTGGTAAAAAGTTATTAAATAATGAAACTCTACTTAAAAAGTCAGTATATCTCTTTATGTTCTTAGTCAATATCATAAATTAATTCCTCGTCCTTATGTAATGTAACCTAAAACAAAAAATTGTTGTTCGTTTAGTCTTCCTACTGGGAGACTAAGGACTGTTTGTCCCAACACAAGTTGGTGATTTTCCCATTGTTAACTTTCTCCTGATCGTGTTTTCTATCCCTCTCCATCATAACTAAACACTTAGTTTATCGTCCATATCCATGTTTTCCTACATGGAATCCTAGTATGGGTTATCTTGGGTGACCCTTATACCTCTCTTCCTTTGTTTTAAAGTAATAGTTTTATTGACTCTTTTTCTAATGTGGGACTTTCCATTATATTCTCAAGTGAAATTTTAAAACAATTGTGAGGACGCAATTTATTGAAGGAGGGGAGAATGTAACACCCCAAGCTTCCACGGTACGTTTCCCTTTGAATAATGCAATGGCGTGCATTGTACGCAACTTCGAGATTCAAACACACCATAATAAATCAAACTAGCCGTTATGAATAGTAATACCTAATTTCTGAAATTTTATAAATTCTATATCTCAAAATGGATTTCATTTTCAGATTCGGAATATCAAAAATAGCCTAGGGTAAAATTTTGGTACTTTTCGGATAACTTTCTTATTTTTATGAATAGTGAAAATTATTAAATTATAATTTAAAACAAAATTTTTAATATAAATAATTAATATTGATAAATTATGAATATTAGTGGTTTTAAAGTATATTTATAATATATTTTTACAATTTAATTCAATGTTTTTCATTGGACATAATTTTACAATTAAACCAGACATAAACAATTGGCAATATTTTGATAGTTATTATCTCTTAAAAACACGTTTTTTGTTTTAACAACGGGAATTAATTTTAAATTAATTTCAAATAAATTTCTGCCAATTCTGTGTTTTGAATTTGGAAAAATGGATTCTGTATTTGGAATCAGGATGTTTAAATTATGTAAATAGGTAACTTTTATTTTTAGAAATTTTAAATAATCACTTCGGTAAATATTTTATTTACCATGGTTAAAGGGTAAATCCGGTAAATAAGGGTTAAAAAATAATATTATAATAATAAAAATTACCCTAAAACGTGTCCTAAACATATTGTTTGATACATTTCTGACCATGGGCATCTTTGGGTCGATTTTGGGACCCCATGGAGCCACTTGTAAGTGATAGGGACACTTTATTTTAATTAAGTAAAAATGAATACAAAAATGACACAATCATATATCTTTTAGAAAAACAATTGTTACATAGGGTTATATATGTTGAATTTTAGACTATAAATATTAATTAGAAAGCTGAAAAAGTTTATACATAATTATATTTTATTTATAATTTGTATATATTATATAATTTAATTTATTTATGAAACAATGGTGATGAAGTAATTACTAAATTAATGAAAAATTAGAATAATTGATATTATAAATACCCAAATAAATGTAATTTGAGACTTTTTATAAATACCAATAATTTTCTAGTATAATATGACATGTTATTATTGATTTAATTTACTTTTTTCGAAGTAATCATTCTGTTATATTTTTTACAAAAATCTATTATTGAATAGTGTCAAAATTGACATAAAAGAGTTTTTAAAAACAATATTATATTATTAATTGATATTATATTCCTAAAAATCTAAGGTTCGGCCAAAGGACTTATATAATGATATGTGTATCATTAATGGACCACATGGGGGTCTATTGGATGTATATAGTAAGTTTATTAACCATATATTATAAAAATACAAAGAGACATTGTAAAAGTGAAACTAATTAACTAAGAGTTAATACTTCAAGATATGGTTAATATAGTAATCCAAACCTGTCTAAATCTTATTTGTTGAGTGATGTTTGACCTATAGACACCTTAAACTTTACATAATCTACTTTTGAGCCATTATAAACCGAATATGATTTTATTATAAAATAATATTCCTAGATTTTCCAAAGGTGCCCCTCACCCCTCTTATAAAAGGGCACTCCCCCTTCTCATTAATTAACACCTTCAAAGCCTTTTGGTTCGGTCAAAAACTGCCCAAATACTCTCTACACCTCCCTCACTTTATCATAGAGTCCTTACTTTAGTCATAAATCCAACCTAAAGATCCCTTTTGATCAAATCAAAAGGAAGAACCCGAAGAAGAGGTAATGATTTCACCCCCTTTTTCAAGTTCCTTTCTTCTTCCAGTTCTTCTTTCTTTGTTATTTCTATTCTAAAATAATAACTCCAGTATCTTCTATATAATGTGATGTTATTATAAATATGTTACAACCATATTCAGTATTCTATCAATCCTTTGAATGTCATGTCACCATACGTTTGTACGTACGACTTACCATCTCTACATCGTGGTGTAATTGTCATTCAATAAATTATTATTTGTATGGGTATAATAATGATGTGTAATTCATGTAAATAATAAATATAACATGATAATTATTCTGTCTATATGATATACCACCCAATTATATATTATTTTAACATCAAAAGAATGATATTGTCGCTCGTGCGTACGTACGGACTACCGTCTCCACGAACGCGATGAGGTTCATTCTCCATCGTATCCATTCAAGTATAATTCTCATTTGATGATTACAAATAATGTTTAAGGACTTTATATCATTATGTATATGAATAATATACATCCCATTAATAAAAAATATGGCTCACATAAAAAATAATATAAAGTAAAATGAACCCGTTAACACCCAAAATGACGATAATTCTAAGATATTATTAACAAATAAATGTTAAAAGATCGTATATGATATAATATTAATGCATATTATTCTTTTATAATTAAATAAAAATTATTTCACCATTATACAGGAGGTTAACCTACCTTCGACCAAGGAAAAAGTACAAAGTAATGGGTTTCTTATCTCACTTTTAATTCTGTGAGAATTCCATTCTTCTCCACTTATTTATTTCATGTGGTGTGTGTACTGCCCACGATTGTATTAATTGTGTAATATAAATTAATTTATGGATATTTACATCATCATTGTATTATCCTTATTTCATGGGTGTATGTTTCATAAGTTACTAAATCGATAAGGTAATTTGAAATTTCCATTTCCATTTATTCGGCTTTACGCAAACTTCATTGATTATTTTACTTTGAGATTATATGTGGAATCACTATTCATTTGCTTATGTAATAATTTCCACTCCCCTTTTCTGTGGATAAACTTTTGATACACTTAATCACTCCATTGATAATTTCTCAAGTCATCGATATTAATTTGATAAGAGTAATTTTAACTCATTCTCCGTTTTTTGAGTTAAACATCCAATTCATTGGTGTTGTTTTTACAAGATTATGTGTGAATGTCCTTTGATTGTTTTACACTGAATATACAATCATATTTAGTGTATTTATATTTTTCACACATAACTATGTCGTTGATTTATCCTTAACCTAAGGGTACGACCCTTATGAGAGATTTCATCTCAATTTACATTCCATTAAGACTTCTTTGTTGATATACACCAAAACACTTTTATGTTGTGTATAAAATGTACTTTGACATAGTATATCATGAATCCCTTTATTATCATGATATTAAAATGTTTTTATTACCTCAATTATTTGCATTCAAGTGTCTCTATTTTGGTCAGAAACTATAACTAAAATACCATTTTTAAATTTTTTAAAGACTTATTCTTCTAAATCTTGCTCATTAATGTCCATGTTTTAAAAAATTGTTTTATGGATTTATTTATATGTAAATTAAAGTTTTAAAATAAAAAATCCTTTTAAATTTCTCAAAGTGGTATGGGACACTTTCATTCAAAAATCTATTTTTAAACGGCTTCTTAAAAAATAGTGTGACTGTTAAATGATTTCAAGAAAAAGGGGGATATTTCTCCCAAGTAGTTTTGATGATTATTTGAATCTATGTCAATATCCTTCATTATTCTCGATTGAAGTTAATATGATACAATACAATATTTCATATTTTATCGAATGAGTTGTGTTTGACTGTGGATGTGCTATTTTTATACCATTCATGGTTTGTGGATAAAGTATTGAAATTTCGTATGCTAGGTTTAATATGAATGTTTATGTTATATTTAAAACTTTTCATATGAGGAATGCATTGGACTTAGTAAGTGATGTGTGGAGCCCGCTATAGCTCCTCGATGCATCAATAGGTATCATGAGACAAACTAGTGTCTTGAAAAAAGGCCGTGGAAAAATCTTATTTGTAGTCTTTGCACGAGGCCTTGGATGTGTGGTTATGATAGTCTGGCATTATGCATTCCATCATTATAAAAGTGGTTATTGATATTTCATGTGATTTTTCGACTAGTAGATTATCCATGTGAATACATAAATGGCATTATCTTATTTTATCTTTTCCATATTATCCTGAAGTTCATGTTTAAAATGATTTTATTTTAGTTATAAATTGCTTTAAGTGATTATGCTTAACTATGGAAGCTTCTGTTATATTGTTATCCTTAATGAGCATCTGAGCTCACCCCTTTCAATGTTTTATTTTTCCAAGGATGTGAAGAAGAAATTTATGAATGACCTGCAGGGATAGTATGAGGGGATATGAAGATAAGATGTTGTTGTAGTTTTTTTACCTTATGATGTAATGTAAGTCTTATGAATATAGCTAGTGTTTCCAAGACTACTAAACTAATCAGTCTTTCGAGACTTGATCTTTCTTGTGATCATGCCAATGTTTTGTAATAATGCACCGACTCTGGGTAACTGGGGTTGAGGCATTACATCTTCTACTAGGACCCACCAAAATCATGAACTCACACTTGAAACATATCCTATAATACCCGTATAATACATTCTAACTTCCCATCTATCTTTGGGTTTAATTCATAGTCATAAATATCTTCATACCAAGATCCTTATATATTCCTTGCCATAAGTACTAATTGAAATGTGATTCACTGTATGAAACCACGATCCTGTAACACCATGCATACATAACATATTTCAAACATACAAGTACGATAACTAATTCATAGATAAAATCTACAAGATAGGCACGAAATGGGATACATTCATCAATCATCTAGATACCCACCATATAAAAACATTATTACGAGGTTTCCTGAGAAGTTATATCATGATGTCAATGGTAACGACATATCACTCCCATTCTAGAGTGGGTAATAGCTATGGGAAACTACCAGGTCATTGATGCATGACCTTCACCTAATGAGTTTTATAGAATCATGTCACAAACTCTGAAATCTCCTTTTTCATTCTTGGATACCAGTATGATCAACATATACCATGATTCATTATTTCCAAACCAGGATGCACCATCCATTTTAAGGCATGAAACTCACGTGTTTGGATTTGTTGCATACTCGTAGGCACAATGTTGAAGTTTATGGAATAGATGATGTCATCCTCATCTATTGTTTAATCTGAAGGTTACTCCACACAATAAAGAATTTTATGAAGGGTCAAATGCTCAGGATAATAATACTTTCTCTCTATAATCTAGTATAATTTTATGGACTCCACTGATGAATATTTGAGGGTCATCTTCTAATGTCCCTCACGAACCCTAATATAGATATCTTCCAGCTAGGTTACCATATTACACTATGAACTAGACTCTTAAACTACATATTTCCATGTAATCCAAATCAATTTGGAATAATGTTTTTTACCTTATGTAGTATATATTCCAACTCAAAATCAAATGGATTTATATACTAAACCAACCTCCATTGATGGAGATTCAAATATAGTTATGAAATTATAAAATTTAATCTTTTATTGTTTGTATATAAAATAAACATTATCACCAAATAGACCATTCCTCCAAAACATAAATTAATAGACAATTACAACTAAACCGAGATCACATATATGGTCATTCCATTCATGTTGTCTTAACTGTCATAACCCATATTCCACAACCTGATATCCTTGCATCAACACTACTCTATGTTCTATTAGAGACACATCATAAAATATTGTATACTTCTCACATATCTCGAGTAGTGGGATCCAAATTTGTGTGTGTTTCAACTGATTATTTAACTCATAGAAATAATTATCACATACTAAAGACCATTAAAACACAATCCATTTTTATGCCTAAATTTGGTTTTTCCAAGGGGTAAATATAACTAATTAACCTTTGATAATTACACCCTAAACAAAAAATTTTTCTCATATTAAAAAAATTATTGGGATACTACCAAGAAACCACTACATACACCTTCTCTAGGTACACCAATCAAACATACTCTTAGATGTTGTGACCCATGAAATATAGTCAGACGATCTATTATTAAAATTTAAATTTATTGAAGAATAACTAATTATCTCTCAATGTACTTAGGACAATGTCATGTTGTTGGTTATGATCATCATGAGTCTTGGAATAAACCAAAATTTCATCCAAAAAACAACCAAATATTGACCTAAGAATGGGTATATAATTCAACTCATTTGGGATATAAATACTATATGTGAATTCATCAGCACAAAAAATATAACAAAAAACTCATAAAGGAAATAACTACTTCTAAAATAAGACCATTGTATATCAAATGGTCAATCTCTTGGATGATGATAACCCAATATCAATTCAATATTGGAGAGAGAAAAAGATCCTCTAAAATGGTCAGAGCGATCATTGATATAGAGATGATGCTACCATTTATTTATAGTTATCTTGTATAACTAATGGTAATCTACACATCAATACAACAACATGTTATCCTTCTAAGAAAAAAATTGGAGAACCCTATGAAAATATACTCAGATGGATAAATCCCTTACAAATAAAATAAAAAATGTGATTATTAACCTCTTGAAGCTCTACTTGTTCCATTATATAAGGAGAAATGGAAGCTAGGTCATCTATAGGAATGAGATCAATTTTAAATTCAACATATCTCTCAGGTGGAAGCCTAGATAAGTACTTAGAAAACACATGCAAGAACAGATCCACTTTAGGTGGAAATACATCATGCTTCACACCACTGTTTTTTAGTAAAATATATTAATCTTGGGAAGTGTACTACCATGCTGCTGATGAGTTAGAACAATATGACTTTCTTAGATATCACACTCTCCACAGTATATATAACTTTTACCCTTATGTGACACAAAGGAAACTATCTTATGATGATAATTAATATTGGCTTAGTATGATTCCAAACAGTGAATACCCAAAATAATTACAATTCATTACTTGTCAATGATGAAAATATACCAAAAAAATGATACTCACCAACCTCAAGATAACATCCTTTGAACAAATAGATATACCTAGACAACACTCGAAATGGTGTGTCGATCGTCATAACTACACTCAAAACTCCACTGCCTAAATGAAAAACATTCATAAGTTGGGTAGATATAAAAGAATGAGTGGACTCGATATGAATTAAAACACTAGAAAATCTTGAATATATAAGATTTTCACATCTAAATATCAACATAACAATCTCTCTATCCATTTGAGCAGGCTAAACAGAATGCAACTATCATGGACCTCTTCCCTATGATGCATTCTGATTCCCATGTCCTAACCCACTATTCTGATATCAGTTCACTTTCAAGGATGTAGCACATCCAGTGCCTCAACCACCAAAACTAGTAAAACTATAACTTCTAGACTATCATGGGGTAGAAGACCTCATTCTCCTACTTTGAATCTTCTAAGATCCTCCATAATTACCCATATATCGAGGGTTTATAAAATAGATCTACAAGTGACCCATAATTATTCAAGTTCTACACTCCAATGGTGGCTGGGGACACTGCCTATGTATATGTCCCAACCAACCACACTACTTATAGTAAATTACCTTCCTTATCTGAGTAAATTATCTATCTACCTTAAAAAATTGTTTTCTATTTCTATGGTTGAAATTATCAGAGTGAAATTTCCTACCCTCAGAAGACGTAGATCATAACCATCCTACAGAAATGCCCTACATTCTATTGGAATCCTCTTTTAGGTTTCCCTTGTAAGTGAGAGATATATTATCCACCTATGAAAAATGATTCATTATAATGAAATTAATCGGGGACTTAATATCATATTTAATAACATCTATAAAATGGTTTCCTTTGTAGCCTCATCTCCTACCAATGATGTAAAAAAGAATTGAAAATTAATAAAGTGACCATAATAGTCGATCATGTAAAAGCTCTGTTGGGTCAACCTCATTAACTATGCCACCCTCTCTTGTATCAGAGTCTTAGGGTAATGTTCTCTATGAACATCTACTTGTAGTCCTACCACTTTATATTCTCTATCTTTCCAACGTGATTCTAGATATCCCACCAATGATCCTCTTTTCCAAAAAACATATATGTTTACATATTGACTCTTTTATCAATAAGAGTCTCTAGATGGCCTATGATAATCAGGAAAAAGTCAATCTAGAACTCAACTGCCTTAGGTTCAGCATCTATAGAGAATTATAGAGGTTTATGCCACTGGAACACCCATGTTGGGTAAAACATATTCTATACAACCCACAATGGGTATCTTTCCATAAACTAAATAAATAAACAATATTTCTCATGGAAGTTCTCTCCAACACCCTCACCCGGTACTATAAGAGAATCAGGTTCTAGTTTTGGTGGATCATTTCCATCTGTGGCCTCTAATATTATTAATAATTAACATCACCATGGATGTATATCTATTAAAATAAAAATGCACATTTTAGGATGCATATCTCATTATTAACATGTTTCAATGAAACTGATTCACACTAATCAATAACAATTCATCCTCCATTCATCACAACACAGTGAAATATGAGGCACTATCACTACCCTCAAAGATCCCTTACATGGGTCATCACTATAATAGGGTAAACCATTTTCATATTTCACAGTTTCTCATCAAACGCCAACTTATCCATTGAAAATTATCACATTTATAATCATTTAAATGATTTAATTTCATATAGCACACCTTTTACATTTAAATTTTAAAAAAAATGAAATTCATTTTCAATTAAACAACTCACCTAAAACTTATTTTTCCATTCAAGCCTAAAATAATTCATGTCACATGAATTATTGAGTTCCTATAATGATGCATATATACTTAACTTCAATTTAATGCTAGGCTATGAGTAAAATCTCATAAATAATACCACACAAAAAATTGATCACCCATGGTGAAATAACGTCAAAAATATAATAGAAAACATTAAAATAAATAATCCCACCTTGGGTAATTGGTTTTCACCCATTCAATGGTTAACTACTCCCATGCATGATATAATGATAAAGGCACAAATAAAAATATTTTCCTATACACCTTTCTCAAATTGAAGTCAAAAAAAGAAGATAAAATTCATTCGATATCAATTTGTGATGTCCCGACCCTAGTTCTGCATGTCAGTTGGTCACATGACCTCAGAGATGCCACACCTAAAACCAAAGACTATCAAATAGCAGTGAAAGATTAATATATAAATTAGGGGACTATAACCTATTTATCATAGTATCAAAAAATCGGAAAATGAATATGAAATAACGAAATGATAATAAAAAATAAAAATAATATTATTATATCCAATTCAGATTAGTATCACATTATAAACAAAAATTGGAATCAAAATCCATAAAAGAGTAGTTGATATTTCATACATATATGTGTCATGTTTAAAATGAAAAAAATAAATCTAGGCTAAAAATTCCATTGGGATCCTAGCATCATATCTTGTTCCCTGACCCCTATTAAATTATAAATCATCCATCTCACATAGGACTCTTACCCCATTCTTGTTCTGAATGTACAAATCCTGTTTTGGTACCAATCAAGAAGCCATAGTAGAGTGTGATGAATACTCAATATGCCACAACCAAAAACCTATAAAACAATATATAATCTATAATAGTTTGTGTAGTTACATAAATAAAACAGTATAATAAATAATGAAAATTTTTTTGATATTAAATTGTTCTTTAATTAACCACATAAATCCATGGGTTCACTATGACACATGAACCATGAATACATGCATCGTCCAGTTTTAGAGTATAAAAAATCTCCAATAGGATACCACATTTCAATCCATCATGGGTTTCGATTAATAAAATAATTCCATTTTCAAATTCATATAATGGGGACCAAGAGATTCAGTCTAGAACCCCATGGGTATTTGGAGAACTAATCCCTGTTTGAAAAAATAGTGATCACATATAATACATAAATAAAATGTGGCCCTTGAGTGGCATTCTTGAACCCCGTGGGTATTTGGGGAATCATTACTTTTACCAAAACTCATTCACATGATATATATATATATATTATGGGTTACTAAAGAATAATTTTGGAACCCTATCGATGTTTGGAGCAACAATCCCTGTCCTACAACAAAGTCACAATATCACATCTCATAGTTCCATGTTTCCAACCATTTATAATCATTTTCTATAATTCAATATTCAATCCATATCATAATTTCCTTTATAAAAAAGGAATCAATTATAAATTATCATTTATCTCATATTATAACACCCCATGGGTTGCTATTAATTTCACAAACCATTAGTTGATTGATTTCAAAACACCATTATTAACCAATTTTTTTTATCATAATATCAACTAATTTCACGATCACTTGGGAAATCATTAAATTAATTATATCAATCTATAATAAAATTTATCAATGTTGAAATTATTAATTCACATTTATATACATGAAATTATAATCTAGACTAAGGGATTTTAAAATTAATCCACTTACCTCAAATTTATTGATGAATATTTTCCCAAAACAATCCCAAAATTTAAAGAGTAATGATCATGGTCACAATGATACAGAAGATCTAAGACCAATATCAAATATCATGACAAAAATAACTAAATCCATTAAAACATCTGTATAAACTATTAATATCAGATGAAAAATTATTCATCCTGATTCAAAAAGAGAGAAAAGAGAGACATGAAAAAAAAACTAGGAATAAATCACTTATCAACTTGGAGTTGATCCATCAACTGGATCGTTGATTTACTGTGAACAGGGTTTAAGGGGCCTTTGGATCTTCTTGATATATTCAAAAATCATAGAAAATAGGGTTTGGTTGAGTGGGGGTGAATAGTGGTTAAAAATTGGGTATACATGAATATTTTATAAAATTTTCAGAAAACTAAAACCTGCATCCATGGTTTACTGGGTAGTGCTTCAATGTTTTACAAAGAGTGTAACATGTGATTTAATTATACTAAAAGAATAATAATATCATATATATCAGATTTTTACAATAAATCCATCATTATATCTAGAGGTGATATTTGGTTATGGAAAATGAATAACAGTGGTTCGCGAGGAGGGATTCTGGCATACAAACGAATGATGATTTCACATCCCATTTGATGGGAGAGGAAATGGTTGTAAGTCATTAAATTAATATATAAAATATTATTATATCGAATATACTATATTTTTAATAATTTTATGGTTTAATAATAATTTAAGGATTTGGAGGCAGAAAGAAAATAAAATGCTCGGTTAGGGGTGTTACCTTTTATTCAGGCAACATCATTTGGTTTAAACCAAAAGGCTTATCAGGTTGGATTTTTGATAAAACTAAGGATTATATGTTGGGATTTGGTAATAAATAATTTTTTTGGGTAGGTTTTGGATGAAATAAGGGGTTTTGGAAGTGTTATGGTGAGAGGAGAGTGGATGACCTTTTAAAAGTGTGGTGAGTGGCACACTTATATGTTTTAAAAATAAAATGTTTTAACCACGTTTTAAACATGGAAAAATTCTCCAAAATGGGAAATTCACAACCATAGAAGATATTTAGTATAAATATGAACATAAAATGGTGTCTTTACATGCTTTAGTTCATTTTTAAAACTTATCCATTTCGTTTGACACCATAAAACCCATCTCACCATAATTACTGTAAACAAATTACATTTTTTACAAATAATCATGAATAAAAATTAATTAGACCTTATTATATAATGTTAAATATTCATATTCAAAACATGGGGCCTATTTTTCAAAATTAATTTCATTAAAATGTCAAAATTTATTAAAAATTAATCCAACAGGCCTGATGATAAATAGGGGTTTTAAGGAATTTTGTTTCAAAAGTTTAAAAAAAATTATATAAATATTATATATGAACATTATTACAATGCCAAAAAGTGATAACATATATATATATAACTAAATAACTATCTAATTGTGTAACATCTTAATTTTTTTTATGTTTTTAAGATAATTAAATGAAAAGAAGCATTTCAACAAAATCAAGTATTTTTTATAATTCGTCGAAATATTATCTTCTCAGAAGATTTCAAAAAACACACTATATGATAATTTTTACATTATTATTCAAGAAATGAACATTATTATTGAAAATAAATTTTCTTAACATTCCAAAACTTATTTTTAAAATATACATTAATTGGAAAAAAATTGATTTTTAGAAAGAAAATACATTTTTTTCTTAAGATTGGATTTATTCATATCACTTATCTAGAACACACATAAGTGGAATGTTAATATTTTGATTGAATATATAAAATATAAATTTCAATAAAATCATTCACCAATAGTGGTTTTGAATTTGTTGAGGTAAAATGTGTTTGTTTTCATAAAAAGTTTTTTTTAAAAAAATATTTTCTTTATTTTGAAACAATTTTTATTTTAATTTATAATTAATTCATCCCCAAATAATTCATTTAATATGTGTGTGTAAGAAATATATTTTCATAATTTATTTAATTGTATTTATCTCTAACATTAAATTGTCTTGGTGATACCTATCATATTATATAAAAATATATTAACAATATGTCGTATTTCCATTAAACTTGATGTTTTCTATAATGCAATAAATTATTGGTGTTTCTTGTAACAAGAAATATAAAAAAAGATAAATTAAATATAAATAAATGTATAAAAAATCATAGAATGTAAAAAAAATTGGGTTTCATAAATTTTCAAAATTCTATATAATAAAATCATTTGATACCAACAATAATATTCTATAAATGGAATATTTAATAAGATAACATGTTTGGTGATTTATTAAAAATTACCCCATTAGATAGTAATCCATTAAAAAAATAGAAGATAAATAAAAAACAATTCATCTTAATAATCATTTCTTATTATCATCTAAAAGAGACATGATTCTCAAGTCACCTTCCAAATACAACTTTTTTATGATGTATGTATTTTTTTTAAATTACATCAAGATAATTCAAGTTAAGTGAAAATGATAGGAAATAATAAATATTTCAAAATGTAAAGTAGAATCAAATAGTATAGTATCAATGTATGTAAAAACCATTTAAATATTTCAAAATGTATTTATTTAACACCCAAATAAATATAATGATTATATAACATTTGTTTTAAAATGAATAAATGGAATAAATCCATCAATGATATTAATTTTTTTCTATTTTTTATAATAAGACATTGGTGGGAAGTAAAAAATTTAAATTGAAGAAAAATAAATTAAAAGAAAAGGAAATATTTCTTCACAAAAATGAATAACCATGGAAAAATAAAATCATCCAGGATGATGAGTTAAGTGTGATATATAATTTTCCCATAAAATATGGTGGAAATACAATATAAAATAATCATATGTTATAATAGTTTTATATTTAAGTATAATATTCAAAAAATTTGTAAATATGACCATTGGAAAGGATTTGAGTCTCTAAAATAGCTTAACATTATCCCCTCTTAGTAGAAAGTTCCCTATCATCCTATAAAAAATCATAAATATATTAAAACTCTATTTAAGAACCATATTAATACCTAAAAATAATTACATTTTCTATTTATAGTCATTATAAAAATTTATATTGTTTATTTTATTATGTATTTTCTTCAATCAAATGTTTAATGTTTTGATAGTCTGTAATAGTTTTTTAGAGGATTGTAAATATTTGTTACGAGTATAATGATCATATTTCAGAGTTAATTAAATTTAATAAAATTTATGGATAATAATGACTGATTATTTTTTAATTTTCATTGATTCGTTAGTCATTATGTATCCTTGATAATGAAATCAATAAAAGGCCAAATTCAGTGATTTTGTTATCCAACAAAAGCTTTTTTCTAAATTAATGTGTTAAATATTGATGCTTAATTTTTTTTAAAATTAAATATATCTATAATATTATATCATTAATTATGTTTCTATACTCATCCATGATATAGTTTTATATTATTATTCACATAGGTGGTCAAACAACCCCAAACATGAACATAACAAGATTAATGGTTGGTTTTGAGGTGGATCAGTTGTAATATCATTACACATGTATCATAATGATATCACATAGTGATTATTAGTGTGATATATCATAATTATAAATGAATTAATCTAGGAAGTAAATGTTATTAAATAATTACCTAATATTAATAAAGTATTTCCCCATAGTACACATGATTAAAATTATAGAATTAAAGGGGAACATTTTAAGATCATATCAATAATTTGTTCTAAAATTTATACAAAATAATAACCTTTATTACAAACTAAAAATAATATTTATCCATTAAAAAAATTATCATTCCCATCCATGTATGTGGTGATGAAAAAGAAAACAAAATTCAACTATTACCTAAAGGCGGTAATCATCATGTATGTGTGGACAATAATTTTATTTTACATAGAACATAGAAATGTATAGTTTATTTATAATTCCATAACAAAAATATGTTATAATTATCATATTTATTTATTAAATTAATTATTATGATCATTTTTGTATGGTGGTTATGGAAAAAAATGATAATCTGTGCTGAAAGAAGTCCACACAACACAAAATTAACAATTTCGTTTTTCTTAGTGGTGAAGGGAAAGTTGTGTAATAATTTTACCATAATTATAATAAAATAAAACTATAATCATTAAAATATTCTATCATTTTTAGATGTTGATCTTATATATTTTTTAGAATAAATTAACATGAAGAAATATGAAATGAGAAAAAAGAGGTTAGGAACTTATACTTAACATCTTGAATTGTATCTTTTATAGACATAGTTTATCCTTTTAGGGACTGTATTTTGCGAAAAAAAGAACCTATTTAATATTTTTAGGAGTGTTGATAAGATGATTGGGGTGATTTGGGGAAACAATTACGGGGTTACATTTTGAGGGAAATTGAATAGTGTATTTCACTTTTATAAGTGAAAAGAGATGGATTTTTTGTAAATACTCAAAACATTTTCATAAATTGTACGTGAAACCGAAGGAAACATGGTCATAAATTTAGAAATAATTGATAATATAAGAGTAAATGTTGATAAAACCTATAAAAATCTACCAAATGTTTTTTAACATGTTTGACCTTTTATCTTCTAGGTTACTAATTTTTACTATTTTGGTGTTCATAATAATAACTAGTTTATAACCATGTAACTTATCCATTATGCTTGAAAAATAAATTGTTTAGTTTTATATAATTTGGAAGTAATTTTTCAAAATTTTAAATTACTTTAAAATAATTAAATATAATTTTTTTATAAAAAAATATTTTTATAAAATAAATACTAAATGAATTAATTTATTTTTGGGAGGAATTACTTATGTTTTAAAATTTAAAATATGTTTTTACAAATCAAAACATTTTTTTAAATTAAAAATTCATTTCTAATTAAAGTTTTTGGCCTTTGAGAAATTTATTATTAATTTAAATTTAATACTTATTTAAAAATAAATTCATAAAATTATGGTTGTTTATAAAAATTGTATTTTTTTCAATTCTCCTAAAAATCAATATTTTGATAAAAATAATAAAAACTCTTGGTAACAAATTTTTTCCATGATTAATAATTTTTTTTTATTTTTCCAAAATTGAAATCCTAAAATATATAATTTAAAATTTTATAGGGAACATAAAATATATTTCATTTTTTATCGGAAAAGGACTTTTGGTATATTAACTATTTTTCCCCTATAAATTATTAATTAATCTAGTGTTACTTTATTTTTAATCAATATATACTGTCATTATTCAATCATAATAAAATTATATCTTTGAAAGAAATTTAAAATCTTCTAAAAATAAATATTTAATGTATAAAGTGAATTTATTAAAAAAATTCCATTAAAAATGTATTAAAATTAATAATATATCAATATGTATAAATATTTAATTTCATATTGATATAGTCTCAATTTTCAAAGAAATGCGCATTAATTATCATTTCATAACACCAAATCATGAGGTAACCTATGATTGTAATTAATGGTTAATATTCTTATATCATTGATCTTATAGAAATTTTCAAAATACTGAATTTCTATCGCATAAAATTTCCTTAATATTGTAATTTATTGATTATGACATGGTCATGGTAAAGATAGAAATATAATGAATCTTTCTCCCTTAAAATCTTAGTAAAATGGGATTCAATAGGATTACTTTTAATTCAAAATCTATTTCAGTCTACTTCCATTATTGGTTTAACACTAGGATTAGTTAAATTTGTGTGAGTTATCTTAATGGCTATGTTTTAACAACCATATCTAGCATTAAAAATATTTCAGGGGTTTTTATATGGTTCGGTATAATGTGGGGAATATAAAATTTATTACTTTTTTATTTAATATAATATATAGGGAAATCATGGGTTGTTACATTATTTCCAATTAAATTAATTTCATCACCACAATCCTAATTATCACTCACTACTGATGTTTGATAAGGCTATAATTAAAATGTTTTTGGATTTTATTTGGTAACAAGGTTTCAATTATATAAATTAACATATAATAAGAATAATACCAGAATATTGTTTCATCCTAAACATTTTTTTAAATTCCTCTCATAGTTTAGTGTGAAGACTTGTATTGTTTTTCTTTTACTTTATAATTTATACATATCTCTTATCCCATGTGGTACATCAAGTTAGAGGTGATGGTTGAATGTTGATATGAAAAGATAAATTCAAATAGTTAATATCCTCATTCTCATAAGAAAAATTTAGGGCCTTATTCAGGCCAATCTTATCCCTTTTAGGAGTAGTAACATTCACCACACTGATCTGCACCATCTATAGCTTATCCCTTACATACGTCGTTGACTTCAGTAAAAAATCCCACATCTTGTCACACCCCTATTTCACTTGTTCCTGAACTATCCCCTTTATGAAACTCTATGGACTAAATTCTTTGTGGGGGTATGGAAACCGGTCCACATCCACTATATTTAGATCTTCATGTTCCCAAACATTGTCTTTTATGTCCCAACCTATTTTTCTTACATGCTACATCGGCTCGTGTGCTCTGGGGCATCAAACTGGATACTTGATCTACTCTTATCCCTTAGGAAACTCGGTGACCTACCCCTTTTTTCCAACTACCATTCTATGTTTAACATGTTTTGGTGCCCATAGGTTTTATTCTACAAAACCATTGAAATAAGGATTTCAATGTTTTCAGAAACAATGAGCCCTATAGCAACATTGATGCATAGATAGATGTTAAAAAGATGATTCTTTATATCATTATACGTTTCATTTAAATTTTGATATATTTATAGAGTATTATAGTTCATTTATCAACCGCAATATATAACTAACTATGTTTTTATGAAATTTTATTTATAATGAATTAAATTTATTTGATAACATTCAATACATGCAACCCCTAGATTTAATAAAACTAATTATATTGTTAATATTATTACTTAAAAAAGATTTTTATTTCCAAAAAATTAAAAATAAAAACATTAATATTAATAAAAAAATCATAAAAATTATTTATGATGGTTTTATAAAAACAAATAATATTGATGAAAAATACATATTTTTATTAATGTCCTTATGTGTTTCAAATTTTTTTTCAAGAAACAAATTTGTTGCTTTTGGTAATAAAAATTTCTTTATTGAAAAATTTATAATTTTTATTTGAAAAAAATAATTATTGATATATACATGTAAATATTCTTTTTTGGAGAATTTTTGTGAATTTTCCCCATATATAGGTTTTCTATGAAAACTAAAAAAATTACATTTTTTATTAAAATATGCCTTTTTCATTTAAACAATTTAAATATAAATTTTATTTGTATATATTGTTAAAATTGTTTTTAAAAAATATATATTAATTACTTAAATTTAGAATATTGGAATAAATTTAACATTTAATTTTTATATAAAATCTTTTAAGTAATAATGAAACCTTTCTCTTCGGAAACCTTTTTTCAATATGGTAAATGGGTTTTATTTTAAATAAAAATTGTAAACTTATATTAATGGAATTTATAAAAATTTATCATATAATTATAATAAAAAAATTTATATTATATTGAAATTAAAACTTAATTTTGCTTTATAATGAACAGTAGAAAAGTAAAATGGAATTACTACAGTTAAGGTTAAATTAGTTTTATCGGGGTTAAACAAAAAACATAAGGGGTAAAATGACATATAAACATTTATATAATACATTTTATATCCAAATGTATACTATATATTTTATGTGGTTCTATAATGATCCATTTTGGAGAATTATTCCATTTTTTATACAAGGGTACACCTTTTTGTTTTTAAAACATTCATGTGTGCCCTCTCCCCCACTTATATAAGGGTACCCACTCTAGTATCATATTAACACATCAAAAACCATTTGTTCTAGTAATTAAATATCAAATTTTGTTACATAAATCCCTAAATAAATCTTAGATTCCTTATTTTGATTTTGGAAAAATTCTTATGTGTAAACATAAATGGGATCTATGTGGTCTTAATCAATTGGGTTTAATTTTATTTCTTTATCTTATTCCATAAAACATTATCAAACCATGATGATAAAAGAATATAAATATATACAATATAAAGATATGTTATTATGATAATAATTTTTCTTACTCTTCCTTATCTTCTAGTAAGTGGAAAATGTAACCTTTAATTGTGTGTATGACAGACTACCACTTGGCAAACGAATCTAATTTTTTCCAAGGCCACCTCTCATGATAATAGATAATGATATATTATGAGTTTAAATATTATATTATTGAATTTATTATACGTTTTGTTATATTAAATCACATTTACATTCTTAATTTTGATTTTTTGGTATACAAAAATGTCACTCGTGTGTTCAGCGGACTACCGCTTCGCGAAGAGATGTGATTTAATTTTCAATTACAATTTAAATGGAAGGTAATAAATTTAGTGTTAATAATTTTTTTACATAAATGATATAATAATTAGTCTTTAAATGTGAGTTATTATGTACCTTTATTTCATTCCACCCATTGAGAAAATGGAAACAACGTTCGTGCGTACGTATGACCTACGATCTCCATGAACATAGACATTCATTTTCAATCTATAAAATTAATGGATTACTATATATAATGATTATATATGATATTTATATCATATTAAACATTATTTATATGATGTAATGATGATCACTGTGAAAGTAATGAAAATACCACAACAAAACACATATGACAAATGATGCAATTTTTACCTAAAATGTTATTTTAACAATGAATTTTTAATTAACAGGTAATAAAACATCATAATAAAATAATAATTGGTATTATATATATAAATATTTTTCATTAATTGATATGTAATAAACCTATATTAATTATATATGAGTTCAAAAAGTGTATAAAAAAATTTGAGAATTGAATTATTGTATTTGTCTTTCTCTTTTGGTGGGAAACAATCCTTGTACACCAATTGCATACTTTGTGTGTTTTATATATACTAACAATAAATATATTTTATTATTATTATTATCAAAATTATAGTATATATGTATCAATATATGTTTGTTTTTCTCATGGGTCTTATAATTAACACATTACTATTGTGGTAAAGGTTTTATGTTACAATATCATTGTTTATTGAGATTGTTTATGATTTTGTTATTGATGATGAAATATTATGATATATATCTCAATAAACTCAGGTAATTTATTTTAATCTAGTTATTTATATGTAATACAAGTTTTAATTTTATTTTCCACTATTTCTAAAAAATAGACAAACATATAATTTATAAGAAATATGAATTTATTTCTCTCTTCAGTTGAAATTATATTTTCATCCTTCTCCATTTTTTTAAAAAAATGTTTAAAAAGAAATTGTTATTATTTTAAAATTAATATTTTTAAAAAATTTACTAAATTTTTATCTTTTTATGAAATTATTTAAGATGATTCTTATTTCCATTTTATGAATGAGTTTTATTTTTCACCTTTTACCAAAAATGTACAGGGAATATTTTTTTAACATGCACAACAAAAATTGTTTTTACACCAACATGAAAAATCAATTATTAGACGAATCCATTGCAATTTTTCATGTTTCATTTAAAATAATTTTTTTCCATAAAATTCTATAAATTTTAATATTTTTAAAAATTGGTTCCAAAATAGAAGGTATATTTTCCTCACGAATTTTTTCATGGTCTTTTAATGGAATTATTGTTTATCAATGATAATAAAATTTAGGGTATATTCTGTTTCACTGGGAATATGTTCTGATGGTACTATCATTTTTATTTATATATATAGTTTACATTTAGGATTTTGATGAAGGTATTCATGTGAGACCTATTTCATTACAATGTGATATACTATTAATAAAGGTTTATGATACTTTTTCTTATTCATGGGTTATGATATGATGAATGTTTTGTGATCTTGTGCCACAAAAATTTATGTAATAATGTGATGTGTGGTACTTATATATCCCTATAACAAAATGGTTAGATATTAATGTTCTTTTAACTGAAAGGGCACATGCGAGGTTATCCTGATCCTGAAACAATTCTATACATAAAATGTAATCCCATGATTTTAACAAGAGGTTATATGGGAGGTTACCAAAACCCAAAACGAGACGTTACTCAAGAGGTTATCTTTATCCTGAAATAATAGTGTATATGTTAGGTTATAACATTTTGGAAACAATTGGGAACTAAGGAGGTTTTCCCATTCATGAATTAATAGTGTACAATAGTGGTAATCCGATATTGAAAAGAGAGTATAAGGAAGGTCATCCCAATACAGAAGAAGGTACATAGGGGGTTAACTCAAGACTAACATGTTATTGATGTTTTGTTGCTATCCTTGACATGGGATTTTGTATACATACATGTATGAAAAAAATGTTTGTCGTATTCCAATTGTATTCTATAATGGATTATGTTTTTTGATTCCTTTGTGGTTTATGTTTTACAAACTTCCACGATTTTTTAAATAACTCTTATTTTATGATCTATGATAAGTAGGGTATGGTTTTAAAATGTTATTCTCAACTTCCCCGTCCTAATTCTCATGTTATATTGATATCTCCCTTGATTATCCTTACTAATAATTCAAGATCATCCTTCTTTATGTTTTCTTTCCACAGGTCATAAAGAATAAAATTATGTATGATATGTCTAATAATGGTGTTAATTATGAATAACTTAGTTGAATATGATGTAGTTCACTTCTAAACCAGTCGTTTATCTATTTGACTTTCCAAAGACGCTAATCCATTATGGTCCTTAAATGTTTTTTATGATAAATTGAATATTAATCTATTAAAAATAAACACAAACACACACACAAACACATATGAAAATATTTTGTCATTGTAGTTAGTATTAGAGGAATGGTTTAGTTTCCTTTGGGATCTATGATGAGAAAAAATATATAGAGATCCCTATGGATATTTATATGGATAAATATAAATATCATAAAATATCATTGAATTTTGAAGAAGTATAGAGGATGTTGTTTCAGAGAAATTATATACATATTTGGATACTTAAGGTGGATATGGATCATGCATAGTTGTACCTAGTAGTAATAAATCTAAAAACGGTGCTCTAATATGGACTCGATCATCACCCAGAGCATGAAAATGGACCTTTATGAATACCTTGTTTGACACCCTCAAGGGATATGATTCTTATGTTTCATAATTATTTACAAAGCATCATGAAATATTTTTATAGTGATTAGGAATGAACATGGTTAATCATAAAGTTTCAACTACTGTAATAATGGTACCACAATTTAGACATACTATTAGTGATCTTTCGAGGTTATGGAGCATCCTAATATGTTTATATTTTCTATATTTATGTTTTTTTTTCAAATAAATTGATTTATCCTAATGAAACTAGGTTGATGATGAATGTAACTGAAAATGTAGTCATTTTCTCATGGTAAACCAAATGTTATAAGAGTTGAGATGGAAAATATGGTTTCTATTCTCTCAAAAAAGTTTTTGGACATGAATCCTTGTGAAATAGAAAATGATTAAAATAATGAAGAATGTTTTATTGGGTCCTTTATAATCAAACATCCACCTTCTTTTAATGGTTATGCTAATCCACAAGCTGTCAAGAAATGGATTTGTAAAACTTAAAAGATACTTTCTTTAATCTAGTTTTTTGATCACGAAATAGTCATTTTTGATATCTATTATTTGGAGAAGAAGTGTATTAATGGTTGAAAGTTATCAAGAATATGATGAATCAGGAAAAAATTGTTCTATGTTGTGGGATGAGTTTATTATTTTTTAAGAGCTTTTTCCTTATCTTTTTCATTGTAAAACTCAGAAGGGATTCATTGAGCTAAAATCAAGGGATGATGAATCTATTGGTATATGTGTGGGAAAAGATAAAAAACATTCGAGGTATAAATCTAAAATTATCTTCTTTCCTAAAATTTAATGGTATCTTTTATTTTTTTGGTAAAAAAAATTATCTAAAGGGACATACTAATAAGGGACATTAGTAGCCATGAATATAGACACTAACATGATACCAAGATGAAAATGGATATTGGAGTTACCCATGAATCTCATAGGTCTTATAAGAAAAGATATTTGGAATTAAAATTAATCTTGAATAACCATGGAGAAAATAAGATGTTGTTTACTTAATTTATATAATGAGAAAGAAAAAATGGAGGAAATTTTATTAAGAGGACTAATAGAAAGTTGATTATTGGAATGTAAAGATATCAAGTGGATGAATTACAATGTGATGGGAAACAATTATCTAATTATGAGTATAGGGATAAATCTCTATAGAATAGACCACCCACACTCTAATGTTTCATGTTTATGGAGTTTTGATATTGTACTAAATAGTTCCCAAATAAAAGGTTACCAATGAAGATTAATGAAAGTAACCTCTTAAGTTGAGAGACAGTGGTAAATATCATAATATCACTAGTTTCTATAATGTGTATGACAAAAATGTGGGGGAAAGGTAAACTTTGCTTCACCACTAGAACTAATATTTTCTTATTCAATTCAGTATCTACCTACTCATTTATATATAAAGAATATTCTATGTGTATCACAATACCACCTCAACAAATATTATTCTAATTTTTAGTGAAAACCCTTTAATGGTATGATGATCATATATCAGGTCTATGATTATTATTATGTTGATGTTTATGGTAATGTGCTTCCTAATAATCTTGTTATTCTCCCTTTTAGTGGAATTTGATGTTATATTAGGAATGGATTGTATTTATATACATAAATCCCACATCAAATACCAAGTAAGGGAATTATCAATTTTTATTGAAAGGCCAAATATGAACTTTTATCAATTCCATAGAAAATATGTGCATCCATCAAAGATCACAACCACTTTATGGGTATTGATTTTAATTCAAAAAGTGTGTTTATGTTGGATTGTTGAGGAGAAAATCAACAGCTATGAAATTCATATTATTTGTTAGATTTTTATGTCTCTTTAAAATAGTTTACTAATATTCCACTGATTCGTGATGTTGAATTCTCAAAAGAACTCCTATATAGCGCATCACATTCATCAAAGGCTCCCTATAGAACAAACCCAATTGAGTTATATGCATTAAAGAAGAAACTCCAAGAGAATATTGAAAATATATTCGTACATACATATGTGTCAAAATGGGGTGAACCTATTATTTTTGTTATGAAAAAATATAAACCAATTTCACATTTCATTGATTATTGAGGATTTAATACAATAAAAACCAAGAAAAAGTACCCCTACCTCATATTGAATTTTTTCTGATAATCTTCTTAGAGGTCAATACATTTATTAATTCTACCATCATTTTATATATCATCAATTGAGGGTAAAGAAGGAGGATGTTCCCAAGGAAACATTCTATAAATGGTATGGAATCTATGAGTGTATAGTGATTCCATTTAATCTTTCTAATTACCCCCTATAATCATTGATTGAATTTAAAGAATCTTTAGAGAGTACTTCAATCAGTTCATGGTAGTATTTATAGATGATATTCTTATATATTCAAAGGGAATGTAATTACATGAATATCAGCTAATTATTTTAATTGAGATTTTGAGGATGAAGAATATTTATTTAAAATTAACATATTGTTAATTTTAGTTGAATAATGTTTCACTTTTAGATAATATAATATCATGTAATGTTATATAAGAGGATCTATTAAAGATAGAAGCAATTTTACATTATCACAAATCAACCAATATGATTGAGACCCAATGTTTTTTTACTTTTGTTTGATATTATAAAACTTTCTAGAAAGTATTTCATTGGCTTTAATAAACATTCCACATTAAATTAAAATAAATTCAAACTCTATTGGATAAAAAATGTGAAGGAAATTTCAAGAAGTGGAGAGGATATTAGTTAGAACACATATACTTGCATTACCCTACAATTTATAAGATTTTGTAATCTATAGAGATGAATCATATAATGGTTTGGATGTATTATTATGTAGAAAAATATGGTAAATTTTTATACCTCATGAAAGTTGATGGTTCATGAGATAAATTACCCAACTCATGATTATGATTTTTATATGGTATTTTTTTAATTGAAAATATAGAGACATTATATTTATATAGAAATTTTTTCATTTAAATTGATCATAAATTTTTAAATTATATATTCATAGAGAAATATTTTAATATTCTCCAGATAATATGGATAGAGAGAATTTATAGTTATGGCTCATCAATACATTACCTCCCTTTGGAAGTAAATAAGGTGGCTGATTCTTTTAGTTGCAAAGATAATTATTGCACATATATGACAAGGGGAAAAAGATTTAATATTTATATGTTTTTAATGGATGTGTATGAAAATCATAAAGTATAGGAGATGAATTATTTATCTCGAATGAGTGGTCAACTATCTATCCATGTAATGATAAAAGAGGAAGAGAAGGGATATGTAGAGATATAGAAAAGATCATAATTTTTCCTATGTTTAACCTTTATTATAAGGGAATGATAAAGATTATGAATCCTATATGTGTCGCATCTATATCATATATTAATAATGATCTATTATTGGATGATTATAGTTATTGATTATTATTAACCCCTTATGTAAAAAGATCTTTAGAGTATGAAAATATTTATTCTGGTGAGACAACATGCTAAATGACACTAAAAAGTTTGTATCTTAGTGCTTGGGATATTAGTAAGTTAAGGTTGGGAGAAAAAATAATCAGGGATTTTCAAACCACTACCTATACCTAAATGGATGTGGAAAAACATCACTAGGGATTTTTTCATCACAATCCCAAAAAAAATATAAAGGGAATAATACTATACATGATATATTAAATTTCATTAAAAATCTGACATAGTTCATTACTATCGTAGAATTTGTTTTTTTTATAATCCCATTATATACATTAAAAAATTTGTATGTTTTCATGGAGTACTGCGTTACATTGTATTTAATTGGGATATAACATTTACCATAATGATCTAGTGAATTTTCCAAAAAGATTTGGATAAAGAGTAGAGTTTAAACATTACTTGTCATCACCAGAAAGATCTTCAGTCTACGATAACTATTAATACTCTATAGGATATGTTTAAATCTTCTTATATGGATTTAAATGGTGGTTTGGATCTACACCTTCATCTGGTTGAGTTTTCATAAAACAATATCTTTCACTAAAGCATTCATATTGTTCCTTTTTAATCCTTATATAGAATGAATTTTAGAACTCCAATGTAAATATATGGTATGGGATAGATAAATCTGTGGGTAACTGAGCTACATAATGACGTGGATTAGAGGGCTAGATCCATTCAGTAACACATTAGGAAAGCACAAAGTTGGTAGAAAATTTTTACTGACAATCATGAGAATAATTTGGAATTTGAAGTTAATGATACTATGTTGTAATGAATTTATCAACGAAAGAATGAAATGATATTTGAAAAGATAGAAAAAATAATACCAATGTATATGTCCATTTGTAATTCTAGATCATATTAGGATTATACCTTATAGATTTGTGTTTTTATCCGAAGCTCTCTCAATTCCATGATGTGTTCTATGTATATCTCATAAAGATGAACATACCCAATCCTTCATAGGTACTAAAATATGATGTCACACTATTTTATGATGATATTATTTTATGATGAATAGTGGATTGAGATCTTGGGTCGTAGAGATAAAGTGTAACAAAACAAGACCACTCACATCCTCAATGTTCTTTGGGTGAAATCACAAATTTTATGAAGCTACATGGGATCCCGAGGATAAGATGACATAAACGTATTGTGAATATTTTGTATCAGAGTGATGAAATTTTATGGTGAAATTTATTTTATGGGGTTTATAATGAAATAACCATAGTTTTTATGAATGTTTTTCTAATAAATAAAATTTATCTAATAGCTTGTGTTTCACATGCCATGGATTTTTAACAAAACACACCATACTATTAATATTTTTTTCTTAACATGGTTGTAATCACCTATCAATTAATATTTTTAAAATGAATATGAATCACCATAATTTAATAATTATGTTTACTGATACTATATATAGAAATTATATCGATCAAAATTTTATAATTTTTAGTAGTCTTTATATGTTTAAAAAAATACTACATTCTAAAAAAATGTTTTTATTTATTTTTTGAACAAATAGTGAAATAAATTATTTCCACTTTTATAATTTTTTTGGAATAATTATTATTTTCTTAAATAGAAACATAAAAATTTATTTGTTTTATTTTTTATATTTCCTACAATTAATAATTTTCTTATAAATAGAAAAAATACAACTTTTTATTGTAAACTAAATTTTCATTGAAGTAAAGAGAAGAACCATATTATTTACAGGTAGTTTTAAAAGTAAAATTAAATACATTTTATATTTATTAATAAAATTTATTTCATTGGGGTAAATTTAATTTTGAATTTTTAAATTATAAATTTATATACTTATTAAGGTTGTCTTTTAAAAAATTCACTTTTCCTCATGTTTGTAGGTGTAATTTTAAATTAAAATTTCCAACTTCGTTAAATTATTTTTTTGTAATTTATTATATATATGTAATAATTATAATTAATATTATAAAATATGTTTTGATTAATTTTTCATCAAAAATAATTGTAAAAATAGTAAAAATTAATTATATTATTTTAGGTTAAAATGGATTTACGAGTTGTCAAACTTGAATGATTAGTGATAAAATGAACTAGAAACATGTTAAAAAACAATTTTATAGAAATATTTCAACTTTATGACTTGATATGTTCTGGAATTATCCATTTGAGATCCATGGGGAATTTTTAAAATTTGGTCACATTTTTTTCTTTTAAAAAATTATAAGTGTTTCCCCTCCACTTATAAAAGGGGAACCCCTATCCTCTTCTCTGAAAACATCAATATAATTTTTTTCATAGAATAAGTATGTAATTAAATTTCTTAATTCCCTCCCCATGTCCTAGAGTTCTTATTTTGGTTAGTTAACCCTCTTGTGAAGCCTATAACTGTAAACCTAAATGGGTTCTCTAAATAAGAAGTATAGTCCTTAACCATTAATTTTTTTTTTATTTTTTCATCTAATTGATTCTAATATTATTCAACCATGAATATATAAGAAAAAAATATCTCTAATTAAATAATAATTTATTAGGTATATGTCATGACCTACATCTATCTCATCTTTCATAAAGTTGGGAACTAAACTGTCGATCATGTGTACGCCATACTACCGACTCGTGAATCAATGTCATTCATTTTCGATGAACACCTCTAAAAATAGGATATAATGATGTATTTAATGTCTATATATTATATGTATTACATTATTATATTTATGGATATATAATTTTACATCTACCATATTAACTTCCATTCTGAGGGAATATGATAAAGTCACTCAAGTGTATGGAAAACTACTACCTCGTTATGTGATGTGATTCATTTTTCACATACACATTACATGATAAATAATATGGGTCAATTTTCTGAAAATAAGTGATATATATGATATCATTGTCATTTTTTAATGGAGGTTTATTTTTTACTTTTCTTTCATTCTATCAATCGATAAAATGAAAATAGTGTTCCATTATATGTATGACCTACTGTCTCCATGATGGATATAATTCATTTTATATATCTAGAAGTTGTGGATTATTCTAAATACATATTTAACTACTATATATGTTATTAGTTTCATGGATAAAATTATGGACATGATGGAACTATTATCAATGTAAAAGGACTAAAAATATAAAACTAAAGCGTTCCCAAAAAAATGAAGCAGTTATTAACCAAAACAAGATTTTAATAAAGAATTGTAAATTAATAAGTAATAAATGGTCACAAGTACATAATATATGATATGATATACATATTTTTATGGTTTTAAAAAATATTATCATAAACCTATATTTATTATACTGGTTGTTCAATTGCGTACAAAGACCGTCAAGAATTGAGGTAAGGGAATTTCGTTTCACTTTCATTTTTGTGGGGAACATGACTTATACAAAACTCTTTTTAGTATATATACATAGATCATGAATGTATTTTATGATTAATATAATGAGAAATATTAAATATACATATTAATCTATTGTTCTTTTATTCTTTTGGCTTATAATTCAAACATTAACAATGTGGTAAAGGTTTCATTTTACAACATCATTATTTAAAGGTATTGTTAATGATTACGTTACTAATGATTAAATAATATGATATATCACTCAATAAGATAATTTATTTCATTATCTTATATTTATTTTTATTCAACATATGTTTTACTTAAAATTTATTTTCTTGATATACTTAATAGGAAAATATATATTTTTTATGAAAAAAATTCTTTTTTTATCTCTTCGGTCGAAAATCCTCTTTCTTCAATTTCTATGATTTAAAAAAATATTTGAAAGGATGTTATTACTATTTTAAAATTATTTTATAAATACATTTTTCTACACATTTTTTTCTTTTTTACAAAAAAGGGTTAAAGGGAACCTTCTTAGCATTTTCTGGATGAGATATATTTTGCCTTTTTATAAAAACTTAAAATAGAGTCATTATTTTCACATATATTAATTGAAGTAAATTTTACATCATAATGAAAACCAAATTATTGAAATCTTCTCAAACTATTTTATATATTCATTTAATTTTTTTATATAACATTTGGGAAATTTTCAGATTTTAATGATGTGATTTCAGAATCGAAATTATATTTTTCCTAATGAATGTTTTAATGGTCCTTTTATAGACTTTAAATTTATAAACTATAACAATATTTAATGTTTATATTGTTTTACTAGGAATATGATCCAATATTACCATCCTTATTCCTTCTCTGGATCATTTTTACTTCTTATTATTTTTAAGATATGTTTATGAAACCCATATCTTTCACTAGTAATGATATGATGAATGTTTTATTATATTATAAAAATATATGTATTGAGTATGTGATAGGTGGGACCTATATATATCTCCAATGAATTGGTTAACGATTAATGTTATATGATCTCAAAGGGTATATTTTAGGTTTTCCCAAAATCTAAATATAATTTTTTATTAGAGGTTATCCAAATCTATAAAATAGGGTAAACGTGAAGTTATCCCAACCCCTAAAAAAGAGGGTGCACAATAGGTTTTACAAAACCCAAAACAAGAGGGTTCATTAAAGGTTTTACAAATAAAAAAAGTGTACATGAGAGGTTATTCTAAACCCAAAGTAGGTACACAACTGGTTATCCTAAGACTAACCTATTATTAATATCATTATAGGTGGACCTCTGATAGGATTTTCTATACTTCTGTGTATTAAAAAATATATGTCTTGTGATATGGTTATGATCTAATGGATTAAATACTTAGATTATTTTATTATTATTTTCTTATGAACTACCATGATTTATTCCATGATTCACCTTTTGGATCTTGTAGGGTATGGTTTTTAATTTTTATTCTCATATTCCCATACCCTTATGCTCATGTTATGTTGATATCTCCCATATTTAATCTTAATGAGAACACGAGATAACCCTTTATTATGATTCCATTTCCTAGTTAATTTTCTACCTTTTAGTCTGATTTTCCTATATCTATGATGTCTTTGGGTTTTCTTCCCCTTCATCCCTTAAAATGGGGATTTATCATATAATAAAACATTTGATGGCCTTCATGCCGTTGGATGGTATTACCTAGTTCATGAAGAAATGTATAATGTTTGATATGTATGAAGAGGTTTTAATTAATGGAGAACATTGTTGGACATGTTGTAATTCACTTATGAACCAGTTGAGTATGTATCTGAGTTTTAAAGGAAGGTAAACTATTATTTTCCATAGGAATATTTTTTTATAATTAAAACAATATTAATATTTTAAAATGTAATATCAATATATATATTTGCATCATGGATCATTATGAAACTCAATTTTTTATTGGTGTGGATATTTTGTGTGATTTAACTATGATTAGTGAATAAAGATTATATATATAAATAATTAACCCATTACCAGAATTACATCAAAACCATCTAAAGGAATCATAATCAGTTTTATATTCTCATATACAAAATTTTTTAAATGAATATATCATATAACAAGAAATTTTAATTTATTGAAAACATCATGTCGGTAATGTTATAAATAAATGTAGAAAATATCATCTTACTAGAATAATGATTCAATATTCACTTTTTTGATGTTCATCGATAGTTATGAATGGGATCATGTTTGATCCCTTGGTTATGTATGTTATTCCTACCAGTCAAACTTATCATCCATGATATTATGACAACGACCTAAATAACATCATTATTTTCATCACTTAATTAATTATAATATTAATTTCATTTTATTTTCTATTTTCCCACATCTATCTTTATTATCAGCCTCTTAATTTTTCTAATGTAGTTTGATGGATGATAAAACCCTCTTCTAGATGTAAAAAATCCTTCAATCACCATAATGATAACGATCTTGATGCTTATTTCTACATTTTTGACACATATTCAATTGAACATTATTTTCCTCATATGTGTAATCACTATATATTTTATGAAACTCTATCATTATATTAACTATTATTTTTGTGACTTCGACTATGTTCACATTGTTAATCATATTTTATGATATATGGTTTATCATAGTAAAACTGTTTCTTACTTTAGCTCAAATTTTAATGGGGTTTTCATTGGGTTAATCCCTGTATTATCACTCACACATGTGGTTCAATATATTTATATCCATTAATAAAACCAAATGGATGATAATGAGTAAAATAACAACAACAATATGTGGTAATTATCATAATCAACATTAAAAGGTAATCATTCATAAAACCTTTTATCCTTATCATCATGTTATCTTATAATTCATTTAATTCAACCTATATCAGTCTTAGTTTAACTAATATTTCTTTAAATATATTTATCCAATATATCTCATTTTACTCCTTTAATGTAACCTAGAAATAAATCCAGAATAATGTTTTGAAAAGATCATGTGATCAATGAAAGCATATGTTATATGAGTGTCAAACAAGAAGTGCAGTTATACATTTTTTTCATTCACCTGGTGATGATTGAGATAATATACCATCCTCATTTTTTGAGGTTATTAACTCTATATACATCTATTTCATTGGATCAATCCTCTCATAATATCTCTTCAGGGATTTAATTTCTGGTAAAATGACACAATCTCTACATTATCGAAATTTCATGTTGTTATCATATATTTAGACTTATCCATTTTACCTGTACATTTTTTTTTACTAAATTCGTCTAAAATAATCTCAAAAAATATTAAAAACTTTCCTAATACCCACTAATGCGAGAAAAGATAAATGTGAATTTAATAATATTTCTCTTATATAGTTAAAAAACAAAGGACCTAAAGGATTAATTTAATGAATGTTTGTAACAAAAATATATTAGTTTACAAAACATGCCAAAATGTATAAATAATAATGATCCCCTAGTGAGGGGCACAAGGTGCAGCTGCAACTTGCTGCCTCAGGGAGTATTGTTGCTACATGTAATCGGTTCCATGTATTGGAGACTAAATAGGCATGCCAAGTAAAGATGGGTGATTAAATGAAAGAAGGTAACAAAATACAGTGTGTTTTAGTTGATGTAGTGAAGGAGGTGGATGCTAGCCAAGAGATTGAAGGGAAATATGAAGAGATTGGTTCAGTTAATGTAGCGAAGGTGGGGCATGGTAGCCAAGTGATTGAAGGGAAGCCGTAATGTCTGGATGTGATTGACTATAACAGGTGTAATGAATAGGCATGAGGTGTGTCTGATGAATTAAATGATGACCTGCTAACTAGAAATTGGGGAGACGTCTCAGACAGTGGCAAAGAAAATCATAGTGTGCCGGTTAGGCATTCCTATTGTGCGGTTCTCAAGGACGGGAAGGGGAAATCTGGGTAGGAGGTGATCACCACAGCAAGCAGAAGAATGAGGAAATACTACTATGATTTGAATAATCCACTATCCACTAGATCCGCTTTCAAAAAATCTCCATAGGAATTTATATCTTTGATTAAATTGAACCTTATAAGGAAATACACCAAGATCATAAATCACTATGAAAGCTCGGAATGGGAGATGGCCACTGTGGAAGGAGGCTCTACTGGGGGATGTGATTGTTATGATGCTTATGATATGTAATCATTTTTTTATGTACTTGATGTACTGTTCTTTTTCATTAATAAATAGTCGGGGGACTACCTCTAACTGACTTTCTTGGTATATTAATTTGGAATTAGAATATTGGAATGGGTGTAAATATGACCCAAATAAAGGTTTTGAGAAATGAAACCCCCATACCTTTATTCCCACTTAAAAAAAGTGCCCTAAATTACTATAAAAATAATTAATATATTAATACACTATTTTTACCACATTCATACTGTAAAATATTTATAAATTTATTTTATAACATATAAATATATTATATTGTTTTTCCAATTTTCCCTTATCATTGGTTATTAATTTTGTTTGTTTTCAGTAATCTCTTTGGAGTGGTTCCAACATTCATTATTCTTAAAAAATGTATAATTATTATTTAATTAAAGTTAAAATAATGAATGAAAAAAATTTATTTATATTTTTTTAATTTTTATTGATGATTGTTTAAATTTTAATCGATGACGATGAAATCAACAAAAGGAAGACTTTGGGGATTTTATTCAACAGAAAAAACATGTTATTTTATCTATAGAGTTAAATATTGACGTATCGATTACAGATTCAAGAATAAATCATTATTTAAATATTTATATCATATATTATCATTAATTATGCTTTCATAGACATTTATGATATACTTTTAAATTATTATTCTAGTTTGTGGCCAAACTTACAAAAACATAAATATATGAGGATTAATGGATATTTATGAGGTCATTAAGTTGTAATATAATTACAACAGTAGAATCATGATATAATTAATTAATATTACTATGATATGTTTTATTTATATATTTATTTTAATTTATAATAAATGAAATTTAAATTATTACATAATATGAATAAAATATTTTCCTTTTAGTTTTGATTAGTTTTCGTGTTTTAAAAGACTAAATTATTGACGATCATTTGTTGATCATGCCATTAATATTAAATAATTTTTTTTATAAAAAAATTAATGATACTGTAAATGTAATATATATACATTAAATCCAATCTCATGACCGTACATGTATCAAGTTTATGAAAAAAACTATAAATTAGTTGTTCTATGGAGGCGATATTCTATACATATTCATAGTTGATGATCAAATTTTCTATCAATCGGGAGAATTGTATTATATGATACATAATTTCATAATATAAATTATTTTATAAATATCATACTAGTTAATAAAATTTAGCATGATTACTATACATGTAAGGTTGTTAAACAGAATAAAACATAATGCTCTGTGGATGGGGTTTTCCATACAACGTATGATCAACATTTTAAATTTTTTAATTGAAAAGGGAAAGGTGGTTAATTATTATACCAACATTATAATAAAATGAAATTATATATGTAATAATTATGATATAATTTTATGATAGGGAAATGAAATTTTAAGAATAAATTTATATAAATAAATATAATAGAAAAACAGTTATTAGAAACCTATTCCACACTTCATGGATTATAACCTTTTGAAAAGGAATTAATCCCTCGTAGTATAGTCTCTTTAGAAGAAATGAAGCACTTTATGGTTTCTACTATTGTCTATAATATTTTTTATTAGAGTTTGGTATGAATATAGCCAGTGTTACTATGATTTTTGGTGTGGGAGGAGTTCCACTTTTATATGTTAAAAGGGATGAAATTTATTAAACTACCAAAAGCATTTCAATAATGGGAAGAAAAACATACGGAATTTGTATCCATAACTTATATATAATTTTAAATAAAATATATATATTCAAGACACACCACAAACCCTGCCACAAGAATAAGGTTTTAATATGTTTGGAACTTTATCACTCTAGTCTCCCATTTTCTCCATTTTGGGGTTCACCAAAATAACTAGTTTTTTCCTAAGAGATTTTTTCTTTACACTAAAAAATGACTTAGTCATCATAATATAATATGGGAAAACCAATTCAATATTTTAATCTATTAATAAGGATTAAATTTATAAAAGTGAGAAAAACTAATTTTAAAATAATAAATTGATATTATATTTTTTGAGTAATATAAATTATATTCTATAATAAGAAATAGGGATAAATTAATTAAAACAACATTTTTTAAATTATAAATTCACTAATAATATATATATTCTTATAATTGTTTTTAATTAATTTCCATTTCATACTCATATACATATAATGTTATAAAATTAAGCTTATTTGTAAAAATGGTAATTTTCACTATGCACATAAAAATCAATATTGTTTGAGAAATATAAAAATTTAATCTTCAGATAATATGTCAATGATAAATAAAAAATCAAGACATATTTCTCAAATTAAATAACTAAATTTTATAAATTTTATTTTTAATTATGAACATAAAATATTGCAAAAAATATATTTTTAGAGGTAACCTTATATTTAGAATATTATTTAATATTTTCCCAATAAATTACTAATCAATCCCGTATTAACGTACTTCTAATCAATTTTTTTATTTAATAATAATAATAATAGTTCCTTGATATAAAATACCACTTTTTTAGAAATAATTTATTAAGAACAAAATGAATTGAGGAAATTAAACTTATGAGAAGAAATAAACTTCATGCTATATCGATAGATAAAATTTTAATTACATATTGATATAAAAATAATTTCTATTTACATAACCCATAATGATCCTTTACTATATCTAAAGTATCAAATAACCACTAATTGAAATCAGGAGTAGTGAATCTCCTAACATTGATCACATGAAAACATCACCAAGAATGAATTTATCTCATATAATATTTCTCCCATGTTGTATTTATTTATGTATATCTTAGTATTAGTCTAGAAAAATCTGTAGAAAATAATAATCACTTATGAGATCTTACAAATGGTATTCATAAGGATGACTTACTCTTTGAAATTCCATTACTTCCAACTTCCATTATTTATATTTCAATAGGGTTACTTTAATTTATACATTCTAATTTTATGACCACATTATAATGGTTATATTTAAAAATATTAATATATCATTGTTTTTCAATTTTTTGGGTATTGTAATAACAAGTCCTAAATCAACTTTTCTGAGATGGAATTACACAATGAAGTGTCCCAGTCAGGATCCAAGTATCAGTGAGAGGTGGAGGGGGTGAATTAGAGAGGTCTTTTTCTTTTATGTTTCCTTTATTTTTGAACAAAATTATCCTCCTATTAAAGATTCCCTTCCCTACTAAACTGTATCAAAACACACATCCACATAACAACTGATTTAAAAGGTTCACATACTCAATAAGGGTATCTATGTCCTTGGTATGGTAAAGAAAAAATCTAGTACCACACAATCCACTAGATAAAAATATTTTTATGTGGAATAAAATGAGTATGATATACCCACACACTCGTGTAACACTTAGAAAACAATATTAAAGTGAACGTGGACTTTATTTTCACAAAATAAAGAAAAAAAAATATCTAGTGCTTCTTTATCAGATTTCATAGTTGGATCTTTCAAAACAATTCTACTCTTTCCTACTGAGATGCTCGAAGGAACTACTTTACACACAACTCAATTATTGTGCTGAACTCAAGTCTTTATTGAACCCTTTTAGGTGTCTTGTGTAAAACTTTCATGCCACATACACATGGATTGAATTTTCCCATGAAACGCCCCTTTTGCGCAACTTCAATCTTGAACGTAACTCTATTTTTCATCTTAAATTCTCATTATTATGCGCAACACTATTTATTTTAAGAAACCCCATTTAATTAAAATTATTCTGCACTTCAAAGATCATGGTTTCTCTATTTATCAAGCTTCTAAAATAATATGAGGTAACCTGTTATTTAAATTCATTGATTCCCCTTGCATGAATAAAGTGATGTGTCACGCAAGATCTTGATGCGTCGTGCAGAACCTCATTTGACGTTACATTGGTTGTGTAAGTCTATTTTATACTACCTCATTTTTTTAAAACTTCTTGAAGATTTTACATACTCCTTGAATCTTTGACACATTTCAAGCCTTTTCCATTTTCCTATGTTCTGACCATGGATCATGTCGTGTGTGCAACATTCCAAAATCCCTATTTTCAGCCCCAAATATTATGTAGACACTGGAAAACAACACCACATTAAAATTTGATATGAAAAGAACACGAAAGCTTCTTCTGTGTCTTCTGGATTATTCAAAAAAAACAACTGCTTTTATCATAAATCATATCTACCATGATATATAGTCTTTGATAAAAAACCATTACCATTTTTATATTTTCAGCAGAATGTACTACAACTTCCCTATCTTCTACTTACGTCATTCTTTACAATCAAAACTAAATATTATTGGAATCACTTTTTCTCTCCCTTTCCTTCATAATGATATCATCACAATTTCTCCAAACATATGATATTTTGGAAATAAATATCAGTAAATCATCATTTGGATATTGATGGAAAGTATTATAACATCCATATCTTTCCTCATCCACTTATACAAAGTGAAGTGATTTTCATTTTTCTCAAACATACTTGTGAATAAAGGATAATACCTAAAAATGATACTATTTATTATCAGCTCTGTCCTAACAATCTCTCCCTTTGGATATAGTTTTCAACCAATATTCACAAATCACTGAAATTTTAATCCTTATGAAATAGATTACATATCAACCATTCTAAGCATACTAGAGCTAACTCATTGTCAGAAACAAGAATTATTTTCAGTAAGACCATGCTATCCAAAATTATGGACTATGAAACCACAAAAACATTCTTCCTTACCTTTATACACTATTTCAATATTTTTGGAACCCAATAATTTTGTTTTCTACAATAACTCAAAAAAATGGTTTGAATAATTTATACACTTAAATGTTGGATTCACAACATACCTACAACCCCACTTTATGCATGCTCATTAGGATAGATTTATGAAATACTTCTCCCCCTTGACAACACTATCCAAAGGTAATAGGAGAGAAGGGACAAAAATACATACCACAACCTTGATGAAAGGAGGATATATACTCCCATGTTCAACCTCAGTTTAAGAAATGGTTTCTTTTGTAAAGGCTTTATAAAAATTCCTGAAAAATGTTTCGTTTTAGGATTATACTCCAACTTCAAGTCATTCTTCCCCAAATTCTCTTTGATCAAGTGGTACATGATGTCAGTATTCTTTGAACGAGAATGTTGTACCAGATTTTGTGTATGATTTATTTTCATAACCCAAGAGAAAGGGTAACTTTACTTCAACAAGTAGATCTTCCAACTGAGTCTTCATGCACAAAAGTTGGGTAGTAGATCAAGTAGAAGTAATATAGTCATCTTCAGCTATGCTTAGTGTCACTGAATTCTATTTCTTTCTATTCCAAAAAAAAACCTTTCCCCCCAAAGAAAACTCCACTAGATGTGGATATTCTATCATCAACATTTCCAACCCAATTAGTATATGATTACCCGATCATATCAATATTTTTAGATCCATTATACATGGGTAAAAACTTTTTTATTCCTTTTATATATCTATGAATTATTTGTATAGCAATTAAATTTGATTATTTAGGTGAACTATGAAATATTTTACATAAAGAAATAGTATAAACGATGTAGGGTCGTGATGCATTCAAATATAATAGACTTCTAATCAGATTTTTAAATGCTTTATGATAAACATACATACATTCTCTATATTTAGACAACTTGGTTCCCACATTAATTCATGGGGAAATTGGTTTTGAATTTTCCATGCCAAACTTCTTCAGAAGTTATTTAGCATAATTTTCTTGAGAAATAAAAATTCCATTCCTCCTCTATAACATTTTAACCTAAGAAAGTATTTAATTTCTCTCAGCATGGACATCTCAAATGAATTCTTCATATCTTCAACAAATCATTCACATAATCTTTCATTATTTCTAGTAAAGATAATTTCATCGACATAATGAATTATGATGAGAGAAAACTACTAAAATTCCTTGATGTAAATGTTGCTATCAACTCTACATTTCTTGAAATTTATCTTCCTCAAGAAAGTATCATGTTTTGAATACCATTCCATTGTAGCATGTCTTTTCCCATACAAAACCTTCTTCAACCTGTACACATAAATTTTATCCATACCAATAAGAAATCCACTAGGATTATCGATTTAAACTTTATTTTCATGATCACAATTAAAGAATACTGATTTTACATCCATTTGAAAGATTTGGTATCCTCATTGTGTAGCTATAGAAAGAAATATTATTATTGTCTCTAATCATTCCACTAGAAAAACGTTTCCTAAAAATAAATGCCTTTAATTTGTGAATACCATTTAAAAACCAATATTTCTTTATTTCATGTCAGTTCACCTTCTTCATTCAGCTTGTTCTAGAAAAACCACGATGTACCAATAATTTTGTTATTGTCCAGCTTAGGGTCAAGTTACCAAGTATCATTATTTTATTTTTGTTCATTCTTTTTCATTCATAGCCTGATCCGATTCAATAAACTCAAAATCTTCCTTCACATCATTTGGATAGACATCTGAACATAAAAAATGTGTGTCATATGTTTTTATATTCATCTTGTTTGAACCTTCAGATGTTGATCGCCAACAAGTTTTTGAGATTCCACTGTCCTCCACAGACGAGGATAAGCTGTTGGAACTTCATCCTCATCACTTGAAATTAATGAGTCTGATTCTTCTTCTTTAGTAGGATTACCTCTATTAGAATCATTATCAGAACTGTTAACATAACATTATTTATCCTCTTCAACTTCCGTATCATCATAAAGATGCTTTGATTTCTCAAAATTTTCAACATCTTTTACAATAGTGGAATCAACAATTCTTTTTTTTCTTTATTGAGTCATCTATATCATCTTCTATATAGATAATATCCAACAACGATTCAATCATATCCACTTTTCTCAAACATTCCAAGGTTTACACCTTTCTTTTTTAAAATTCTTGGACTTCTAAAAACTCTTAAGTGTTTCAGACTTGTATTTTTTCTATAGAAAATTTAATAGTGAGTCATATATGAAGTTGGACTATTGAAAAATCATTTTTGAATATACATTGGAGTTTTCATGGCTGGACTCCAAAAATAATGAGAAATAATATGTTCATGTAACATGGTTCTTCCCATTTCCAGTGGACTTCTAATATTTCTTTCAGTAACCCCTATTTGTTGATGTGTGTATGGTGAATTGAACTCATGATGAATTCCATGCTTCTCAAGATAACTTTCAAACATTTCATTCTTATGCCCTCTAACATTACCAGTTCTCAATAACATTAATCAATACTCACATTACTTCTTTTCATTCCTCATGAAAATCTTAAACATTTTTATAGCATCATACTTATGTCTCATGTACATTACACATGTAATGCGAGTAAAGTAATCAATGAATGTAATGAAGTACTTCTCTCAATTTTTTGATTGCTTTTTCACTGGAACACAGGTTTTATAATTTATAATTTCCAGGGGTTGTTTTGAATTAATATCAACTCTTTTATGCATAGAGTTTATAATCTTCTATTTCTCACATATAGTGCTACACCAATCTATTCTTATTGATAAATCAAGAAAATCATGGATACTGTCTCATGTTGTGAACTAGCACAAGTTTCTATGACACGTATTCCACAAAACATTATTCCATAAATGATTTTCACTAACCATACCCATGTAGAAGGAGTTACTTCACCAACTTAGAACAAGTTCCTTTAGGTATGTTTTCCTATTGAGACTACATTTCCATAATCTTCATTTTGCTCAACAAACCCATATTTTCTAATGATAAATTAGTTTCCCTCATCAAATAGTTATTAAACAGTCAACAAATTTTGTTTCCTCCCATCAACAAATAATTTTTTCTTAGACATTAACTTTTCATTCCCGATGATGACTGATCCACCACCTTTTATCCTCATAGATTAATTTTGGTCAAATTCCAATGTTCCTTCATTTAAGTTTCTCTCATCAATTTGAAACATTAAGTCTCCTATCATATGAGGAGAAAAACCACTATCAAGAATCCATGGATGTTATCCTTTTGTATACATCAAAGCTATTTAGAAAAACAACTTTCTATTCTTCCTTTTAATTATTCACCTCCAATTTATGATATTTGATAAGAACCATTTGTTGTGATGGGAAAAAAATGTCATCCCATAAAACATCGTTGAGTCTATTCAAAAAATTCACAAATAGTTTCCAATGGTTGATACCATTTTTCAACAATCACACCATCCTTCTCAGATTTATTCTTAACATACTTATTGTACTTGTTATTTTTTTAGGATTAAACCCCCCTCAAATATCATCTTCCATAAATCATAGAATATTATTAATGTTTTTAGTTGAACCAAAAAATATTTTCCATGTGTCCAAATCCACTACAATACCAGTAGTGGCCATATAATGAATATTTTACTCTAAAAATCCATACTAACCAGAGTTGTGAACATGATTCAAAACAATGTTTTTAATAGAACAATGCCGACCATCAATGTTTTTGTTTTCAATTGTAAATTTTTTCTTCAACCCATATTTTTGTTTATACTTATTAGTAGCATCAGTAGAAGAAATATTTATGGACTTAGGATTTTTAAGTACTTCTACTTTTTTTTCATTCCTACCTTTGGACACATACATTTACTTTTCATATTTTTTCTTATCAATACCAGCTCTATATTTCATCTCAACCTTTGAAGGAAACATTTTCTAATCCATATTTGGGTCATTCTATACGAAACATTTAACAGCCTCATAGATAGAGTGATTGAAACATATATTCCTTTCTATATATTCATATAGTTTCAGCTGGAAATTTTTTATCTATTCTTATTTTGCCTTCAAAATTACTTCTAGATGTCCATTATGATTCTTTTCACTCTCAAGATAATTCATTAGATCATAAATCTCATTTCCCAAATTTAATTTCTCGTCATGAAAATTTTATTTATTTTTTAATGATGAATATTAGTTTATCATCTTCTTATATTTCTTATCAAGCCCTTTGATCATTTTCAAACACTCTTTCAACTAAGAATATACATCACATTCTAGTTAAGCTTCTACTTCTTCAAAAATATTTCCTCTATAATCACCATTATTCACAACTGAAATAAATATATTCTATCTAGATTTATCTACAATGTATTCTTTGGATTCATCTTTACTATCCAATTCTCCTTCATATCATGATGAAATGATTCTTATTTTGGAATTAAGGTACTTTTTTATCATTACCTCTGGAAGAATATTTATCTTTATCTCTATATTTCTTTAATAACTTTCCTGGCCTTCTTTCATCTTTTTCAATGTCTTCTTCTTTCGTTCTTTGAGAATAGTTAGTCACAAAATTCCCAACGACTCCATATTCCAAACATTTCAAGTTATGTTTCCCTTTGTACTTCCATTTAACACTTTTCATATTCATAGAAAACAAGGATAATGTTTCAAATTTTTTTTACATACCTCATCTTCAAAATTGTATTCTACAGCTTCATCTTTAATTAGAATCTCATTCGACTTATCTTTCTTTACAACCATGAAATAAATTTCTCTTTCTATTTTTTATATATTCATAGTCTTCTCCTGTATCATTTCATAATTGATGATAATACTATAAAATTCATTCATATATAAATTTTTTGGGTCACTGTCTTGTAATGAAGAACCACTAACAACAAACTTGTCAAGCATAATTCTCATGATATTTTCAACTATTATAGAATACTTGAAAATTTGACCAAGACATCTAATTTTACTAACAATGTCATTTACCATGGTAAATAATTCCCCAAATAATCCTAATCTCTCGTTTTCACATCTTCATATTGTATACAATAGATTTGTAGTCATTCCTTCTTCACCTTGGAATTTCCTTCTTATATATTCCTCAGCATATCCCAAATTCCTTTATATGTAGCGACACCTATCACTCTTAAAAATTTAATTTCATAAAGAGATGAGAGTAATGAATAGTTAACATTTCCATCATTCTCAAGATTCTTCTTATCAATGGGTGTAAGATGAACCTAGGCATCAGTAGAAAGAGATCCATTTAGTGTAGTTTTAAGTACTTCATAACCAAGGGACATAAGATAAGGTGTCATTATATCTTTTTGTAAATGATAATTCTTCCCATGAAATACCAGAATCCCATTATTGTTCATGCAATTCATATTTTATAATATAATTTCCCTTCAAAACATTATCAATGAACAACTAAAGGGTACCTGTCCCTCTAATACCAATTGAAGTTTCCCAGTCACTATCCAAGTATAAAATATAGGGGTAGGGATGAATCATGGATATATTATTATTTTATGATTCCTTGTTTTTAAAACAACCATGTTGTAATTTCCTGCTTCCGAAAGTCACCTAGAGGCGCACCGTACCCGGTTGGTCCCATGGCCTCAAGCGCATTTACCCAAACGCCAGAGGCTGCGGACTAACAGCGAGGGCCTTGGGTGAAATAGTGAGGAAAATATGCCCTTATTGGCAGAGTACACAACTGAAGATAAAAAAAGAAATATCTAAAGAAGTAAGCATCCATAGTTTCAAGCATTTAATTCACAAACAATTAATCAGTTACTCATGAAAGTAGAAACAACATGCATCCCTTTGAGTATTTCTCACAGCCTATCCCCTATGGTTCAACCAACAAGTACTAGAAACCATTTAAGAAGAAAACAAAGTCTCACCCCTCTGGTTTAGAAAAAGTATAGACTATCTGGGGAAGCACTCACTGTCAATTCCCCTTATAGTCTCTTATTGAAATAAAGGTGCTCTAGAGAATCACTCAACGTCTCATTCCCCCTATGGAATGCGTTGAGGAACTACAGACACTATGAGGAAGCACTCAACGCCAATTCCCCATGTGGTCTTGCATCGTAAAATTATGAAGACACTCTAGAGAATCCCTTATGTCCATCCTCCCAGTGGTCTACTACACTAGGTTCTCATAGCCCTATGTAAGTCAACATGTATAGTACTCGTATCGCCCCAAGTAACCTCAAGAACTACTTGTCTAGCATTATACGACATATCATCATAATAGAACACCAGTCACTCTATCCCACAACTAGGGATGGCAATTGGAAAGACCCTAACTGGCAAAACTAGACCCAACGATCATAAACAGGAAAAACATGCATGGGAAAAAAATCCAACGCACAGAAATATTACCCATTCAAAAACAATAATCTCTACCCATGCATATAAGCAAAGTAGCCAAGCAATAGGGATAAACGGTAAACACGCAGTACCCTGTTCAAGGGTATTGGTGGAATTCACACAAAATACTCAATGAATTTAAACAAAAAGGAAAACACCAGCTACCTCAGGTTTAGTAGATCGATATACTTGAACGAAAATGCTTGAAACTCCTTAGAACATCATAGATCTATGAAAATTAATAAAACTTTCAACTCACGCTAACTTGAAAGGAGGAGGAATTGGAAAACGATTCTCTTGAAGAAGGAATATCTCACCGCTGCGATTCCAATGCAATCTACGATGCTCAAATTCGATGACGAATGGATGCTCGGGGGTTCGTCTAAGATACATGGCTGCTTGATGCTCTCAGATGAACGGAACCTAAAATAAGTGAGTTCTGTCCGTCAGACGTACCCTGGTGTATATATTGAAAAAAAAGAAAGTACACGCCCTGTACTTTTGAAGTACACGGTGTGTACTTACTGTTTCCATGCTCCACTTTAAGAGGGATCCGAACACCCCCACACAGGTGTGTGCATGGCTGCTACATAGCCAGCACCTGACTGCTTGCGGTAAAGAATTACATGGAGTGTACTCATAAAGTACACAACATGTACTTTAAAAATTTCCAAAATTTTCTCTTTTTCCCCAAAATGACCAAAAAAGGAAAAGCATACCTAAAAAGAATATCCGGGTTCTTACAAACATCTCCCAGGAAAAAATTCATCCCTATATTTCCCTAGCATGGCATAAAAGAATAAATCCTGAACAACCCTGTCCATTGTGATCATACGTCGGCCTCCCTCTCCCAAGTCTCATATTTCACCCATTTGTGCTGACATAGCACCTATACCAGAGGAACAAACTGGCCATAGAGAACCTTTAAATGTGATCAACAATTCAGATAGGATGCGCCACAAAAGATGCATCCACAACCAACTCGACCTTATCGGGTTGGAAAGTGTGAGACAGGTCTGAAAAGTAACGTCAAAGCTGAGAGATGAGGAAGACGTTGTGTATAGACCGATACCTCTAAGGTAACTACAATCTATAGGAAACCATACCCACTCTCTCCAACACCTCAAACAGCCCAAGGTACCTTGGTGAAAGATTACCCTACCTCATGATCCTTCTGTGCCCCAACCTCGGTGAGACACATAGGAAAACCGGATCCCAAACCTCAAACTCCAGAGGTCGTCTCCTCTGATCAGCATATGACTTCTCTCCAGACTGTAGAGTGGCCATCCTCTTCTGAATCAACTCTATCTTCTATGTGGTCTCCTGAACAAGACTAGGTCCCAACAATGCTACCTATCCTGACTCCAGCCAACATAAGGGTGAACGACATGGCCTACCATACAAAGCCTCATAAGGTTCAATCTGAATAGTTTCCTAAAAACATTATTGTAGGCGAACTCCACCAAGGGTATATGCTTCTCCCAACAACCTCTAATGTTTAGAATGCATGCTCAGAGCATGTCCTTAAGAACATGAATCTTAAGCTCAGACTGGCCATCAGTCTGGGGGTGGTATGTTGTACTCAAAAGTACCTGCACACCAAAAATCTTCTGAAGCCCCTGCTAGACCTGAGAGGTAAAATGAGCATCCATGTATGAAACAATGGAGTGTGGAACTCCATGTAAACATACAATTTCATGGATACAAATCCATCCAAGCTCATCAACGCGGATGGTATCCTTGATCGGAAAGAAGTGAGAAAACTTCGTAAGCCTGTAAACGACAACCCATACAACATCATTCCCTTGAGGTGACATCGACATCCTTGTCATGAAGTCCATCACGACATCATTCCACTTCCACTCCGGAATGGGTAACTTCTGTAAAATACCTTCTAGTCATTGATGAACTACCTTCACCTAATGACAAGTATAAAACCTCATGATAAAACTAGAAACATCTCTCTTCATACCTTGCCACCAATACTGGTGGTGTAGATCATGATATATCTTGGTGACACCCGGATGAAATACCCAAATAAAGGAATGAAAATACCACATCTGCTCCTCGCATATATCTGCTGCCACCCATACACATCCTTGGAAATGCATGATTTCATCCTCGCCTATGGTCCACCTAGGAAGAGGGTCCTATCCTGACACACTCTCCTGCATGACTAGGCTTTCTGAGTCTGATAACAGCCTCATTGGCACCCGATCTAGGATGATAGAGGTAACAGCTACAGAAGATAGAAAACTCTACCCCTGTCTATCATGAACATCCATATACATCTCAGAGAATATAGTCATAAGCTTCCACTCACTGTTGGCCTCCCAAACTGCATATATTTGATTCATCCTTCTCAATGCATGATCCACAACACTGCCTTTCCCAGGAGTGTACGCAAGCTCTAAATCAAAAGAATATAGTTACTCAACCCACCTCTATTGTCTCAAATTCAAATCCTACTAAGTGAAGATGTATTTGAGACTCTGTTGGTGTGTTAAAACCACAATGTTCTCTCCCAAAAGATAATTTCTCCAACAGCATAAGGCATGAAAAACAGTTGCCAACTCCAGATCATGCGTCGGGTAGTTCCTCTTATGCGGCCTCAACTACCGAGACCCGTACGCAACGACTCCATCACCCTACATAAGCACAGATCTTATCTTGACACCTAATGATTCACAATAAATAGTATAGATCATGACCGGATCTCTCAAGACTAGTATCGGTGCTGAAGTCAACCTCCCTTTCAGCTCCCGAAAGGCTGACACACAGGAATATGACTATATGAACTTTGCAAACTTCTTTGTCAGTCCTGTCAGTGGTGCTGCTAAGCGTGAAAAGTCCTATATGAAATGTCTGTAGTATCCATCTATCCCTATAAAACTCCACACCTCAAAGACGTTATTCAACTGTTCCCAGGAAACATCAGCTCTCACTTTCTTTAGGTCTACTGATACTCCTGTCTCTGAAATAACGTGACCCAAGAAGTGAATCTGGTCCATCCAAATGTGGCACTTCAAGATCATAGCATATAACTGATGCTCCCACAGTGTACTCAAAATGATCTCAAGATGTGTGTAATAGTCATTTCAATTGTGATAGTACACCAAGATATCATCCAAGAAGACCACTAATAACAAATCCATGTATGGATGGAACACTCGGTTCATCAGTTCCATGAAAACTGTTAGCGCCTTCCTGAGACCAAACAACAAAACTAAGTACTTGTATAGACCATACCTACTCTGGAAGGCTATAAGAAGTATATCTGATGGTTTAATGCGCAACTTATGATAATCGTACCTCAATTCAATCTTCTAGAACACCTGGGCTCCTCAAAGTTGATCAAAGAGATCATCAAACCTCAGGAAGGGATATCGGTTCTTGAACATAAAATGGTTCATCTTCCAATAATCCACACAAATTCTAATGGTACCATATAAATTCTTCACAAACAGGATAGGAAAACCCCAAGGAGAAGTACCGGGTTGGATGAAACTTATTTCCAGCAACTCCCCCAACTGCTTCTTGAGGTCTTGTAACTCAGGTGTAGTCATCCTATAAATAGGAATGGACACCGGTTCTACTCCTGGAACGAGCTCAATAGAGAAGTATACCTCACTCCTTGGAGGCAAACCTGCAAAGTAATTTTGAAAGACATCCCTAAAACGATCCACCACTGGAGGAAAGTCTAACTTCCAAGTCCCCTAGTCATCGAGATATAGACTATGAAACTGGGCTATAACTCCACCTAGCCCATAATGCTTGGGTCCAGATCTCCTCAGTTGGACATCCCACTCACCCCTGTGAAGAAAATACCCGCCCTCTGGTGATATGAAACTCACCTTGCGGAGACAACAGTCGATGACTACCTGGAAGGGAACTAACCAGTCCATCCCGTGAATGAAATCATAGACTGTCATCTCTAAGACATAGAGGTTCCATAGAAAATGAAACCCATAAACCTCTAGAGAGAACTCCTTGCACTGACGTAAACTAGCCGTCTTACATCCCAACAGTGTGTATAGCATCAAGATGTCGGTAGAGGAAAAGATGCAGAGACCAAGGCTCTCTAAAAATCAACAGATATAAAACTATAGGAAGTTCCAGTATTGAAAGGAGAAGAATATAAAACAGAGGATACTATGATTGTACCTCAAACTATAGAGGGTCCGAGATCCTGCTCCTATTGGGTCTATTCCACTACAAAAGTCTGGCATGTACCACAACCCTATGACCCTGCCTGACTGCTCTGAGCTGATCGGCCCAACTTTCTCTAATAGACCGGCAACTGACCACCACGACCTCAACCACCACCTCAGCCCAAAAGGATAGAAGAACTCCAGTTCCTAGACTGGTGAGAAACTGGTGGCGCTCCTCCTGGACGTGGATTCATGGATGAACCCCTGTCACCAAATAATGGTGAGAAAACCTGACAAATGTGCTGAAGGTGACCCATCATTCTGCAAGATTGTCACTTCACCAGGTCTCTCTTGCACTGCGGTCTCGTATGCCCAACCCTTCCACACTGGTAGCATACCGCCTAGATACCTGAAGACATGTATCACCTCTTCATATCATAGAATGAAGACTACCTACACCGCTTATTGTTTTCGGTGGCAAAGTACTAAATCTGGGAGATGAACTGTCCTGGATCCCAGCTTCCGAATCTCTCATATTGCGCTCAGCAATCAGCACCTGGTTGAAGATGGAAGTGATTGAAGTATACCTGAATATATTCATCTACGATCAGATCTCCCGTCTGAGACCATCCTCAAACCCACTTGCCAAGAACATCCCATATCCACCCTGGAGGGGTGTGAAACACTGAAGCTCAGTGAAATGAGAGGAATACACCATAATTCAATGAGTACCCTACTCTAGAATCATGAACTCTCGAGCTAGGTCAGCCTACAAGTTCTATAGATAGAATTAGTCATAGAAGACACGCTCAAACTCTTCCCACACCATAACCTACTAATGATCCGCATGTGAGATCGGGTCCCACCACCTCTTGGAGGATTCTCATAAAATGTTGGTAGAGAGCATGACCCACCTTTCTAGAGGCGTCTCCAGATTCTCAATGATAGTCAGCATGACTTCTAGCCAAGACTCTGTAGCCTGAGGTCCTCCTTCCCCTTAGAAGGTTTGAGGATGCTACTACTGAAAAAACCTCGTCATGTCTGCGAAAAATTAGGCAGAAGGTGGTTCTCCCAGGATGTTCTGCATCATCCTTAGAAGGGCTTACCTAAACTGCACATCAGTTCCTGTAACTCGTATAACTGCTGGTGCCAAGGCTGGCAGAATAGGAGGATCTGTAGGAAGTCCCCAATCAGCCATATCTGGCATATGATCTCTTCCCTGTAACCGACAGACAACTGGAGGACATCTCGATGGCATGAATCTACAAGGTCAAATGCACACCTTAGATTCAAGACTGTCAAAACTGAAAACAGGAAGGAAAATAATGGACCAGAAGAAAAAAATCATTCATGTTTTTTAAAGCAAGACTACACAGCGTGTACTTTTACTATACGGCGTGTTCCCTTAAGTCATTTACATGGGCATGTACATATGCCTTAACATGTCTTGTAACACCCCAAAGACATAGTGTGTTCTCAAAACAAATTGTGTGTACCTGAATCATCTTCCCCTGCCTGAGTCCCTCTACACGGTTAATCCACATGGCTCTCCAAAGACATGACTACACAGCGTGTCCAAGGTAGACACGGCGTGTATTGTGTTGAGTCAAAAGTCCTCTTTTGACATTTATATCTTGTTTTGGAAATCACAAATGTCCTTTATCATGTTTATCTGATCATACAGACCACGCTGATCATACTAACCATGCTGATCATACTAAACATGCTGATCGTACTGACCATGCTGATCGTACTGACCATGCTGATCGTACTGACCATGCTGATCTTACTGACCATGGTGATCGTACTGACCATGCTGATCGTGCTGACCATGCTGATCATACTGACCAAGCTGATTGTACTGACCATGCTGATTGTACTGATCATGCTGATCGTACTAACTATTGATCATAGGAATTATATTTTCTTCTCTCTGTTAATCGTATCGTACTGACTCTGTCATTTGTTCTCACTTTTGTATTTCACTTTGTATCATCACAATACATTACACAATAACACATATAATACTCATACTCTTCATTACATTCTTGTTTTGGTACTTAATAAAAAACACTTGTTTCATATTAATCGTACTCATGTTTATCATCTCTATATATCTCGTTTTTTAACCAAAACGATGTCATGGAGTCAGTTACGGACTAATCAAAACGATGTCGTGCTTTTGGTTCCAATATTACCATTATAATGCCAGGTGTACAGTTCCCTCCGATTTTTTTGGAGAAATATGACCGTTGGAGGCAATATTACCATTAGAACCCGAGGTCTATAAATAGGAGGTCATTTGAAGATGAAAAGAAGAGACTTTGGAACAACTGTTATATTATGCATCTATGAAGTTCTAGAGAGGCACTATGTGAATTATCTCTTGCTTTGTGTGTCCGATCATCGTATTGAGGGCTTTCTAGTGATTGAAAGACAGAGGCACCGATTACCTACAAAATCGAGGGCTGTATGGGATAGGCAGACAGACGTACCGATCATCGTATCGAGGGCTGCCAGGGATTGGCAGACATACATACCAATCATCGTATCGAGGACTTACCAAGGTGTTGGTGAGACAGACCTGTTATCCTAGGTGAAAGGATAACACTTCTCTTTGGGTCAAAATAATTGTAATACTTTTATATTTCTGCTGCTAATTGTATTAGAAAAGAAAATTGTTTTGTTTCCTTTTTTATCTCATTTACATTTGTAATTGTCTTAATTACATTAATACTATTACATATTGTATCAATTGATTATATACACTTTAAGGTAGAATCATTCACTTTTTTTACACTGATTATTGTATTCATCTTGAATACAATTATCTTACTTTTCTAATAGTATTACATTACATCATACCTTTATACTCAATACAATTGTGGGTGTTTGTATTTTTATTAGTTTAAGATCATCTAAACTAACTTCTTAAGTGTTTAAACACAAAGATTTAAACATACAATTCAACCCCCCTCTTGTATTGATCCATCTAATATACATATACATCTAAATTTCCGATCCAAGAGTTTGTATCAGAGGAGGTTTTCCACTAATTTGTATTACTTGTTCTATTTCTTTCATACTACTATTTTAACTACTTACTACACTAACGTTTGGACTGGAAAATATTTTGTTTCTTTAGATGGAAGGAATGAATATTGGATCAATTGAAAATCTAAATCCTTATAGACCACCTATCTTTGATGGGAATGATTATGAGTACTGGAGAGATTGAATGAAGACTTTCATGATCAATACTGTTGTAGAAAAGTTTATTATACTTACTATAGGTTATAAAATTAATGAAAAAGAAGTCAGTACTTTCAGTAACCAAGAGAAGCAAGAATATCAACTGAATTACAAGGTACAAAATACTTTATTATGATCTATGAACGGGAATATATACAGTCAGATATCTTCATGTGAAGCAGCCGACTGTATTTGGATGAAATTAGAAGTCACTCATTTTGGTAAATCCATGGTTATAGAAACAACAAGAGCAATGCTTCGAGCAGCGAATCATGGATTTGTTTTTATGTATGGAGGGACAGTATGTAAAGTGCAACAAAGGTTTATGACAATTGTCAACAGCTTAAAAACCATGGGAGAAAAATTCATTCATGATGAAGCTCTAGTAGATATGATTATAGATATAATACCGAATGAATGGGAGTCAAAAAGGACAGCTATTGATGAAAACAGAAAAGTTTCCCAGATTACTCTTGATGAACTTTTTGGAACTCTTTTACAGAACGAGACAAGAATGAAAAGAGATGCTGATTTTAACAAGAAGAAAAATGTTAATGGAAGTGTAGCCTTTACATCTAAAGCTAAAACACATAAAAGGATTACAAGATCCAAATCCAAGAAAGTTATTTTAACAGAATCAAGTGATAGTGATCACTCAGATAATGAGTTAGCCAATCTTACCCGAAGGATGAACAAGATTGTGGGAAAGAAATACTTCCAATATAAATTCAAAAATAAAGATAGGAAGGAAAAAAACGATTCAGAGGTAACTTTTTATGAATGTAAGAAATCAGGTCATATAAGGCCCGATTGTCCTTTACATAAGAGAAAAGATAGAAAGGGAAGACATTCTGAAAGAAACAAGAAAATGTATTATAAGAAAAAGAAAGTCTTGAATGGAAAAGATACTTGGAGTAAAAATAGTAGTGATTCATCAGATAATTCTTTAGAATATGAGTCCTTAGGACAAAGGAATATTGGACTTATAGCCAGATTACCAATTGAAGATCATTGTCTCATGGCTAAGGTACACAATGCTGAAGCTATTACAAATGTCTCTTTAAATGAAAATTATACTGATAATAAACATTATGAATCTTTAAATGATGAATCTTCATCATCAGAAGATGATACATTACCTTCTTTTGAATAAGTATCTAGATTTTCTAAATTACTTGAAAATGAAAATTCTAAACTCAAGAAGAAGCTTGAGAAAGCATACTCTAGAATTTCAGTTTTAACTAAAGAAGTATCAGATCTTTCTAATGATCTTAATATGAAAACTTCGTATTTTGGAATTATTTTAAAAACCCTTGAGAATGTCAAATCTGATAAGGATAAACTTTCTAAGGATCTAGAATATGTGATTTCAAAGAAAAATGTTTTAGAGCCTAACTCTAGTTTAAAATTAGATGTTTTGGAAGATAAAAACATAGTTTTAAAACAAAACTCAGAAATTTTCTCTTTAATGAAATGTTTGTAAAACATTACTCGTGGAAAATAAAATTTTGAAAAAATGTATTCCCAAATCCATCCTTTGAGAAATCATTTTTTACTTCGTTATACACATTCCAAGCCTATTTTTAGTAATAACTACTTTGTTCCACAAAAAATCTCTTTCTTTCTAAGTTCCAATGTGGTGGACACTAGAAAAGAGAGTGTTCTCTCAATAAAACCCAATATTTAGGATTACATAATGCTCATTTTTAAAAAAATGTGGATTCCTAAAATTCTGTTATCTAACCATTCTAGATCCAAACAATTTTGGATTCTGAAGAACTAATTGTTTCTTTTTCTAGAAAATGAGGAGTGTACCAACAATAATATTTTGTACATGGATATTGGTTGTTCTCGACACATGATCGGAAACAAAGATCTCCTTGAAAAGGTTTTCAAAACAAAAGGTGGAAAAGTTACCTTCAGAGATAATTCTCAAAGAAATATTTTTGGTATAAGTAATATATTATTCTTGGAAATGTTCTTATCTCAATTGTTTTGTTTGTCAAAGGTCTTAGGCACAATCTCATCAGAAAAAGTCAATTATGTGATGAAGGTTACCTTGTGAATTTTAGAAATTAAAAGTGTCTAGTTCACAATTCCATGGAAGACTTCATTCTATCTTCGCATAGGCAAGAGAATTTATACAATATTAACTTAGAAGACCTCAGGAGCCAAAACATACCCTGCTTAAGTGCAACAAAAGACTATTCATGGCTATAACATAGAAGACTAGGACACTGAAATCTATGAAAACTTTGTAAACTCTCAAAGAAAAGACTTGTACAGGGACTACTGGATCATAGATATGATTCTTCAAAAGTCTGTGATCCTTGTCAATTTTTAAAGAAACATAAAACTAGCTTTAAATCAATTAATGATGTTTCAACTTCTAATGCATTACAGTTAGTGCATATGGATCTTTTTGGTCCTTCACAAACTGGAAGCATTGGAGGAAAATGTAGGACCCCGGGACACCCTGAGAGGGGAGGGGTGAATCAGGGTGTCAACTTTTTCTTCTTAAAGTTGTGGATCTTGTTCCCACGTTGGTGGGAACTACTTAAACCCGTATGATGGATATGATCAGCAATAAAACATTCACATGCAAAGAGATAACACAACAATTTTACTTGGTTCACCACTAAGGGCTACGTCCAAGGAGAATACGCCGACAAGTTTCCGGTCGTACCAAATTCCACTAATCTTCACTAGTTGTGGATTACAATGGTTCAGGAACAGTCACACTGTCCCAGGTTCACTGCCTTTACAAAAGGTTCAGGGATAGCTCACTGCGTCCCTCGGGTCACTCCCGTTGACTCCCCCTGGCTCACTGCCGTTGGTGAAGTCTCACCCAGTTTATAGACATGAAGGTCTCTTCAATAGATGTGCATTGAAGTTCTTTGTCTCCTGTTTAACATGAGACATTGCTTGCATCAGGGTTCAGAGTTGATTCCCTTTTTAGTTCAATCCTTCTTCTTTAGTGCAATGACTGAATGCACTAGATCTTTCTTCTTCTCTTCCTTTGATTCTCACCACTAACACCTGAGTGTATTGATATATTCCCCTCTTTCTGTGCAGATCTGAGTTTAGTTGCACGGTCTGTTCTTCTTCTCTTCGCAAAGCACAATGAGGATGTTAAACACCAGTCATGTGTGTGCGGTACCACTTCTCTTCATAAAACCAAATGGTTTACTGTTCTTCCATCTTCGCAAAGCAGATTTGAGAGTGCTAAGCACCTGTCAAAGGCCTGCGGGACCCCCAAATCTTCGCGCACCCTTCCCGGTGCCTTGCGTGTAAAATTTAAACCTTGCGCGTAAAATAACTTTTGGCGCGTAAAAGGCTTTTCGCGCAACTCTTCTTTTTCGCGCAAGTCTTCCCTTTTTCGCGCAACACTTTCTTTTTCGCGCAACCCTTCTTCTTTTCGCGCACCACTCTATACCTTAGTTTTTCCGCGCATCAGAGCTCGAGATTTGTCTAAGTGTCGAGCCTATTCGAATGAGAGGGGATCACCTCATATTTATAGGTGTTTTTGATCCTGCGCGTAAAACCTCTTCCTGCGCGTAAAACTGTCTCTCAGTTCTTTGAGTTACGCGCATCTTCCATTTATTCTCACGCACCGCCTTGGTTTTTCGCGCATCTCATTACTTCTACATTTTTCATCATTCTGAACAGGAATCCTCTCTTGCGCGTAAGACTTCAAACCCACATTTTGCGCACAACCAACTTTACGCGAAGCAGTTTGATTTTCCGCGCACATGGTGCGAACATCTCCTATTTTTCGCACGCTTCTTGCCTTTTCCGATTTTCGGTATTTCTGATTCGATACGCTGATTGTGCGAAAAATTCACCCAGCTATTCTGCGCACAACATTTTTCGCGCACATTCCCATTTTTCCGCGCACAGCTCTGGTTTTTCGCGTAGCCCATGCCTTTACCATTTTTCAACGTTCTGATTCTGAAACACTGTTTGTGCGAAAAACATCGCTCCACTTATTTCGCGCACCACGCTGTTTTTCACGCCCAACTCAAGTATTTCGCGCAAGCCTCTTATATTTCGCGCACCACTTCCTTTTTGTGCGAACTGCCTTTTGCAGACAATCCATGTCTTCATTTTCCGATTTTGAGGCCCAAAAAATTTGGCAAACACTGGGAAATAGCGCCACCTTGTATCTGCTCTTTTTGTATCGCCTCCAGATCATCCATTCCTTTGTCGATGTTCTCTGACCAAACATGGATCATTAACCACATCCCTTGAACTCGACATACCACCATGGAATCTCCTTTGTCAACAAATTTGTATGTCATTTGTTTGTTTTGTCAACAAGCACGATCACCTCAAAAACACTTCTTCTCAGTGATCTGTATCCTTCAGCAACTCTTCTGCTTTCATCACAAACTCCACTATCGTGATATTTATTCCTTGAAGGAACAACTTTAGCATCATCATCCTCTATGACAATGTGACGTGCATGGCCATCTCAGAATTCCAATCACTTGCACATTGTCTTCTTCTTCAATCATCATTATCCTCATATGGATTATCCCTCACTTCTTCATTGTTGTAAACAATGTGTCACCTTTGACACATGTTCTTTGAACTTATGATCAGTACAACAATCATCTGAATTTCCATTCCTCCATTTCATTGGAGTACTTCTTGACCTCCTTCATTTTGATCTTCATTGACAACTATTGACAACAAATACAACCTTATACACAAAGTGGTTCCAACAATCTCCCCCTTTGTATTTTGTTGTCAATACCTTATACATCTTCTGAAATGAATTCGTCAATGTCAAAATGAGAATCTTCTCTTCAATCAACTTTTCTTTTCAAAATTTCATTTCACTTTCTCTCCCCCTTATTGACAAGAAATACAAAGCACCTGGTAGAGAGGGTATCAATTCATACTTAAGCAATGTTTCATTAATCATTTCACTCTAAGTCTACTTGAGCAGTGCTTGATGTAGAAAACAAGAGGATTTGATTAAATCAACAAGGCTGTCCATTATTCACAGATCATGATACCAACATGAGATTAAAACTCATGTATTTTGTCTTCAAGGGTTTACCACTTTTATTTCAGGTAGAAGAAAATCAAATGTGATAGGGAATAATCAACCTGAAATTCCTGCACTCACATCAACAAACAGATCAAAAAACATTCAAGTGCAATCGACAGGATAAGTGACCTTGGGGCACATCCATTCTTCTTATGTCACTGATCAATTCAGTTACCCCCCTTTGTAGAATGATTTCTATTCTGTGTAACTGAGGATGAGAGATTGAGAAATGACATACCTTCATCAATGACATGTTCTTCATGAAATTTACAGAGTAATTGCATTTAATACCAGCTGGAGTTGATACTGATTGAAACAATGATTTTGGAAGCTTCTTCATTTTTCTCCCCCTCAAGGGAAACACTCCTCATCATCTTCATCAAGAGTGATCCTTCATCATCATAATATTTGAATATCAATTCAAGAATCTACTAAGGATGGAAACTTCTTTAACTTGGCTATCAAGAGTTGACAACATTCACTACTTCTCAGGTTCTCTCCCTGAGAGCTTGCTTCACCGTCAATTCCCTGCACTATTAGCACAAATACAATACACAAATGATTACGGGAATAAGGTGGTTCCTCCTTGCTTCATCAAGAAGACCTGCATGGTTGAGGTTCTTTTCTCAACCAAGTTCCTCTGTTCACTCCAGTCTTCACACCTGAATATTTCAACATATGTTCTGATATGTGTTGATGTGGCATGGATCTTTTCACATTCTCTTCTGCTTTGTGTGGAGAATTATTCTGCTTAACAGCCATCATGAATGATACATTCTTTCTCATCTTAAGGAATGCTTCTTGTTCTGGTATTAAGGTTAGACAACCTTTTGCAATGTGACCAAATTTCTTGCATCTCTCACACAAAACTTCTTTGACACAAGTGTTTTTCTTGGTTTGTAATCTCTCCTGCACTCTGTCTTCCTCACGTGAATGTTTTTCTTTGACTTTAACACCAACCTTGGCCTTTTCATCTTCAAGTTTCCTCACTCTTTTCAAATCTTCTGGCCAGATGACCAATATGTCATTTGGAACTGTTGCAGCTGGTTTGGATCTTCCACATGGGTTCATCTGAGTTTCATCCCACTTAGTGTTTCTTTTGGATGAATGACCCTTCAATTTCATGGATCTAAAATCCCGGGTCTTCTCAGCTTCCCTACATGAGATCTTCTTGGGGAAATGTGTGTTCGCACTATTATTCTGATTTCTCCCCAAGGAAAATTCTTCCTTCTTAGCTGGCTTGTGTGGTCTTTTGTTCTTATCTGCTCTGGATATCTATTGACATAGGCATGCACCATTCTTGTGACCACTGCCGCTGCATACATCACAGATGTTTTCAAGCATTCCAAATCTGTTTGCTGTAAACAGATGCTTCTGGACCTGCGGATGTTGCTTCTTCTTCTCTGGATTCCTTCCTTTTCATGTAGGCTTTCCCTTTGCTTTTCCATGTAAGGGATTGTAAAAACAATCCAGTGCACAGTGCCCAAATCTGTTGCAGCACCAACATTGGCCCACAAATCTTTTCTTCTTTGTTTCTTCTGTACGAGGTTGTTGGGCCATCTTCTTAATCTTTTGTGCTCTATTTGAGGAACCAACTTCCTCCTTTTGCTTCTCATCCACCCTAGCCATGGTGTTAGGTTTATTCCACTCACCTTTCCTCATCCATACTTTCTTAGAACTTTTCTTCCAACCTGCACTGATTGTAGGAATGTATTTAGAAACATGAGTACAAGATGGTTTGGATGGTACCTTCACTTTCTCAGTTTCTTTTGATTGATCAATGAGTGAAGTCACGATCATCTTATCACATGTTGGAGGTCTTTTGACAATAGAATCCTCCAGTGAGCATTGAGTACCAGCAGCGACTGATTCTTGAGGTGGACACTCAAGAGTTGTCATAATCTTCTTGTCACATGTTGGAGGTACTTCAGCTTTAGTAGCCTCCAATGAACATTGAGTACCAGAATCACTCATTTCATTCTTTTGTGAAGTCTCAATATGTGTATTCTCAATCTTGGTCAACTGGGCTTCCAATTTTTGACCCTCAATATTGAGGATGATCTCCTGATCTTAAATCATGATCATCTTCTCTTCACAAGTCTTCTTCAATCTTTCAACCTCATCTTCATGCATCTTAACTTTGTTTTGTAACAAAGAGTCAAGTTCCCTAAATTTCATGGAAGTTTCTTCCAAACAAAAACTCTTGACTTCATTGCTCTTCTTCAACTCAGCTTCAAGTGCATGGATCTTTTCTTTTAGAGTGTTATTTAATTCCTCTTTTTCTTCAAAGACTTTCACCTGTTTGGTGAGCTTCATACTTTCCATAACTTTTCTTTCCAACCCATTTTCCATATTGTCAGCTTCTATTTCTAGTCGAGTGATCTCAACCTGCATAGATTGGAATAGGCTACAAATAATAGCAACCCTTTCTTCAGAAATATCATGCAGATATGTTTTGAGTTTTTCCTGAAAGCTTGAATTAGGGGTGTCATCCTTTATTCTGGAAGAATCCTGAACCACCTGCTTGATACTTTCCAAGCCTGATGTTTCTTCATTATTGGAATGGCATGGAGAACAAGACACTGCATCTTCTTTGGATATGAGGGACTTCTTCATCTGCTTCTTCTCTTTCTGTTTCCTGTTTGTCATGGTCTTGCTAGATGTAGACTTCTGCTCAGAAATGACTGCGTCATTATCAAGACTGCTCTTCATTGTTGACTTTAGGAAAGAAACTCAAATCCTCTTCTGACTAGGATTACTGTAGTATCCAACATACGTTAACCTGCCTCTGATACCACTTGTAGGACCCCGGGACACCCTGAGAGGGGAGGGGTGAATCAGGGTGTCAACTTTTTCTTCTTAAAGTTGTGGATCTTGTTCCCACGTTGGTGGGAACTACTTAAACCCGTATGATGGATATGATCAGCAATAAAACATTCACATGCAAAGAGATAACACAACAATTTTACTTGGTTCACCACTAAGGGCTACGTCCAAGGAGCATACGCCGACAAGTTGCCGGTCGTACCAAATTCCACTAATCTTCACTAGTTGTGGATTACAATGGTTCGGGAACAGTCACACTGTCCCAGGTTCACTGCCTTTACAAAAGGTTCAGGGATAGCTCACTGCGTCCCTCGGGTCACTCCTGTTGACTCCCCTGGCTCACTGCCGTTGGTTAATTCTCACTCAGTTTATAGACGTGAAGGTCTCTTCAATAGATGTGCATTGAAGTTCTTTGTCTCCTGTTTAACATGAGACTTTTCTTGCATTAGGGTTCAGAGTTGATGCCCTTTTTAGTTCAATCCTTCTTCTTTAGTGCAATGACTGAATGCACTGGATCTTTCTTCTTCTCTTCCTTTGATTCTCACTACTAACACCTGAGTGTATTGATATATTCCCCTCTTTCTGTGCAGATCTGAGTTTATTTGCACGGTCCGTTCTTCTTCTCTTCGCAAAGCACAATGAGGATGTTAAACACCAGTCATGTGTGTGTGGTACCACTTCTCTTCATAAAACCAAATGGTTTACTGTTCTTCCATCTTCGCAAAGCAGATTTGAGAGTGCTAAGCACCTGTCAAAGGCCTTCAGGACCCCCAAATCTTCACGCACCCTTCCCGGTGCCTTGCGCGTAAAATTTAAACCTTGCGCGTAAAAATAACTTTTGGCACGTAAAAGGCTTTTCGCGCAACTCTTCTTTTTCGCGCAAGTCTTCCCTTTTTCGCGCAACACTTTCTTTTTCGCGCAACCCTACTTCTTTTCGCGCACCACTCTATACCTTAGTTTTTCTGCGCATCATAGCTCGAGATTTGTCTAAGTGTCGAGCCTGTCCGAATGAGAGGGGATCACCTCATATTTATAGGTGTTTTTGATCATGCGCGTAAAACCTCTTCCAGTGCGTAAAACTGTCTCTCAGTTCTTTGAGTTACGCGCATCTTCCATTTATTCTCACGCACCGCCTTGGTTTTTCGCGCATCTCATTACTTCTACATTTTTCATCATTCTGAACAGGAATCCTCTCTTGCGCGTAAGACTTCAAACCCACATTTTGCGCACAACCAACTTTACGCGCAGCCGTTTGATTTTCCGTGCACATGGTGCGAACATCTCCGATTTTTCGCACGCTTCTTGCCTTTGCCGATTTTCGGTATTTCTGATTCGATATGCTGATTGCGCGAAAAATTCACCCAGCTATTCTGCGCACAACATTTTTCACGCACATTCCCATTTTTCCGCGCACAGCTCTGGTTTTTCGCGCAGCCCATGCCTTTACCATTTTTCAACGTTCTGATTCTGAAACACTGTTTGCGCGAAAAACTTCACTCCACTTATTTCGCGCACCACGCTTTTTTTCGCGCCCAACTCAAGTATTTCACGCAAGCCTCTTATATTTCACGCACCACTTCCTTTTTTTGCGAACTGCCTTTTGCAGACAATCCATGTCTTCATTTTCCGATTTTGAGGCCCAAAAAATTTGGCAAACACTGGGAAATAGCGCCACCTTGTATCTGCTCTTTTTGTACCGCCTCCAGATCATCCATTTCTTTGTCGATGTTCTCTGACCAAACAGGGATCATTATCCACATCCCTTGAACTCGACATACCACCATGGAATCTCCTTTGTCAACAAATTTGTATGTCATTTGTTTGTTTTGTCAACAAGCACGATCACCTCAAAAACACTTCTTCTCAGTGATCTGTATCCTTCAGCAACTCTTCTCCTTTCATCACAAACTCCACTATCGTGATATGTATTCCTTGAAGGAACAACTTTAGCATCATCATCTTCTATGACAATGTGACGTGCATGGCCATCTCAGAATTCCAATCACTTGCACATTGTCTTCTTCTTCAAACATCATTATCCTCATATGGATTATCCCTCACTTCTTCATTGTTGTAAAAAATGTGTAACCTTTGACACATGTTATTTGAACTTATGATCAGTACAACAATCATCTGAATTTCCATTCCTCCATTTCATTGGAGTACTTCTTGACCTCCTTCATTTTGATCTTCATTGACAACTATTGACAACAAATACAACCTTATACACAAAGTGGTTCCAACAGAAAATACAATGTATTTGTTTTAGTTGATGAATTTACTAGATTTACATGGGTCTATTTTCTAACAATGAAATATGAAGCCTTTTCCTATTTCAAAACTATTGATGATATCATATTTGGATCAACTCAGAAATCTTTAACTGATTTTTTTGATAATTTAATGAAATCTGAGTTTGAAATGAGTATGATGGGTGAGTTAACATTCTTTTGAGGTTTCCAAATTTCTCAAAAACCAGAAGGAACATATATATACCAACATGAGTATATTAAATATTTAGTCAAAAATTATGGTTATGACAAAACTAAAAGTATCAGCACTCCAATTTGTACCTGAAATACACTTGATCTTGATGTAACTGGGAAACCAGTAGATCAAACAATTTTTAGAGGTATGATTGGAAGTTTTCTATACTTGAAATCTAGTCAACCAGACTTAATGTTTTTCGTATTCTTATGTTCGAGATACCAATCTAATCAAAAAGAGTCTCATTTAAAAGCTTTAAAGAGAATCATTTGGTATTTAAAAGGAACTATGGATCTAGGTCTCTTTTATTATTCTAGAAATGATATTGTTTTAAAAAGTTTTTCAGATGATGACTTTGGCAGTTGTAGAATGGATAGAAAAAGTACATCTAGAACATGTTGTTTCTTAAGAGATTCTCTGGTTTCTTGGTCCTGCATGAAACAACACTCGGTAGCACTTTCCACTACTAAAGCTGAATATGTAGTAGCTGAAAGTTGTTGTGCTCAAGTGTTGTGGATGCAACACACACTCCCTGACTTTGGATTGAGTCTTTCCAAAACTCAAATTCTATGTGATAATACTAGTTCCATAGCTCTTAGTAAGAACCCAACACATCACTCTTGTGAAAAAAAAACATAGATTTTAGGCATCACTTTTTTACAGATCACACACAGAAAGGAGATATTATTTTACAATTCATCGGAATGCAAGAACAACTTGGTTACATTTTTATAAAACCATTACCTTCCAACAGATTTGAGTTTATAAAACAGAATCTAGGAATGATTACATTAAAATAATCATTCATATCTTCTTCATATTTTACATTTCCCCTAATATTAAGGAAATCTTCTTAGAAAGGGGGAGAACATTTCATTCTGTGTTTTCTTTATATCGTATGGTATGTGTTTTTATGTCCTATATGTTCATCGTATTGATAGTTTTATCGTATTGAAAGTTTTATCGTATTGACCGTTTTATTGTATTGATAGTTTTATTGCATTGACAGTTTTATCATAATATTTACCTATCTGTTTATCATATTGACAGTTTCATTATTATTCGCCTATTTTTCTATCGGATCTTCCGATCATGGTAATGAATTTCTTTTCCATCAGCTTGTCCGATCATTGTAATGAATTTCTTTTCCATCAGCTTGTCCGACCATGGTAATGAATTTCTATTCCATCAGCATGTCCGATCATGGTAATGATTTTTTTTCCATCGGCATGTCCATGGTAACAAATTTGTTTTCCATCGGTTTGTCAGTTCATGGTAATGAATTTCTTTCCCATCGGCATGGCGATTGATAGTATTCTTTTTCTTTATGTACGATTGTGTTTTCTTTTGAACTATACTAAAACCAACAATTACCTTATGTTCTCCGTCAGGAGATTTTTTAATTTTTTTTTCTTTGTAATCCTAACCGTTGATTTCCTCTCTTCTAATCTCAACCGTAGAAGATCAATGATCACCCATATATAGCCTATAAATACCCCCTCCCCTCCCCAAACCCACTTCGTTTTTTTCAGGATCTACGTCAAAGCTCTGCCTCATTTATTTTAAGTCATCGTACGATCTTTCATCGACATCATCTCTATGTCTCGGTCTTCTGCCAACACTCCCACCGACATGTCTTCAAAGGCTTTCCGAGAAAAAGAAAATTTCAGGGAAAGGTTAGTTTCCCACAACTTCTATGATTCTTACGATTCTAAAATCAAGAGGATTATTTTGTTTCAGGAATGGGAGAATTTGTGTGTTGAAAGGATTGTTTCTAAAGATCTGGTTATCTTTGATGAAGTCATTCAGTTTTATAAAACCGTATCTTTGGACAAAGACATGACTATATATTTTTCTGTGTATGACAGAAATTTGTCTATGTCTGTGAAACAAGCAGCTCATTTTTTGAATGTCCCGTTAGAAGGTGATTCTTTTTTTCCATCTCATAAACTACTAGTGTAGGTCGGTACATTTAATAAAGAATATGCCGAGAAGTCTTTGTTTGTTGTAAATGAAGTGAGGAGGAAAGTGGCTCATCCTTCTCCGGACAACAGGTTTGTTGCCCTTTGGATGCAAGGTTTTCTTATCCCAAGGAAAGGGGATAGAGAAACTCTGAAAGTTTCTGACATTTTCATGCTTGACTATCCTGTCAACATGAGAAAAGAAAATCTGATGGGATACATTTTGGAATCAATTATGAATGTAAAGTCAGGGGAAATCAAATCTCATTTGATTATGTATCCTGTTAACCTTTCAAAGTTCATTCTCGAGAGCATGATGTTTTGCAACATTCATTCGAAAGGAAAGAAGATAGATCTGAAGCTATCCTGGATTAGTAAGAGTACTTTGAAGAAGTTGAATAATTGTTTTGACTCAAACTCAAAACATATTGATAAGGATGTAGAAGATGAATCGGCTCAGAATCAATTGGCATATATGCCAATTAAAGACAATCAATCTGTTGGTATTACTCAAAAGTCTAATCAGCAAACCAGCTAAAAGCCAAAAAAGAATCCAAAGTACAGTAAGGAGGTTTTAGACAAATGGAGAAAGGATAGGGAACAGAGAAAGGAAGGTGATCCAAATTTTGGACTTGATCCAGTCGAAGCGTTTGCTGAAAGAATAAGGGTTAAACAAATGCTTAAAGCTGAAAAGAAAAATAAGACCGCTTTGAAAAGAAAATCTCATGACTTTGATATCTCTAAAGTCATGAAAATGGTTGAGGATGCAAGTGCTCAACTAATAGATGAAGTGCATCAAGAACCCATCATACAGAGTCTTCCTGAGAAATAAAAAGGAAAACAAATTTTGGTAGAGATACAAGCAGTTGAAGAAGAGGAAGAAGATTTTCTTTTATAATTCTTTCAGAGTTCGAAAAAGAGTAGAGAGGAATTGGTTCAAAAGCAAAGAGAAGGTATTCAACAAACCCCCCATGATGATCAAGTACCTTTTCAATCCTCTGAAACTCAAGATATAATTTTTCTCAAATAAGTCAAGGTGATCAATCTTCTCACACTAAAAAAGTTATTGTCATTAGTGAAAAAATAGAAGGTGAAAGAAAGGAGAAAGAAAAAGATAAAGGACAACAACCAGTTGTAGACTCAAGCCGATCGAATGAACTGGCTTCGTACGATGAGGATACTGATTCAGAACACACAATCTCACTCAAGAAGAGTGATTACATTTTTCATGATTTAAGAAGGGTTGAGAAGACTATCCCATTCTTTCCCAGGCTGTAACGGAAAATTGATTTCATTACTGACAATCAAAAGAAGAAGTTTGGCTCTGTAAAAGAGTTGAGAAAGAATGTTTTGTCAGTTGAAGCCGATTTGAATGTTCTTTCAGAAATTTCGGGTGCTCATAAGAAGACTTGCAAAAAGATGACCAAGTGGTCCTACAAAACAGAGAGCTTAGTCAATGACCATGAGATAGAAATTGAAGATATAAGAAGGTTGTCAAATGAGCTTGAAATTGCTTTCAATAAAAATGAAAATGAAACTGTTGAAATAGTGAATCAGGTAACTCATGGAGCCGATGTTTCTTTAGTAAAAGAGTTAAAGGATAGAGTGAATGCCTTTCAGTCTGAGTTTTTGAAGGTTTCATCTCTAAAGTTTGAAATAGTTATGTTGAAGAAAAAAAAATTTGTGTTATCCAATGATAACAAGAATTTGCAGGATAGAATTGACACTCTTGAAGAAGTTATCAGAGTTCAAGAGGAAACAATCAGAAATTAGAATCAACTCTTTTCCGATCAAAAAGACCTTCTTAGATCTTAGGGTGAGGCTATTTTAAAAGTCAAAAAATAAAATAAAAAAGATGACGATAGTTCTTCATGATTTTATTAAAAAGGATAAGGAAAAAAGAAAACAAGTGACTAGTATTTGTTTTCATGTTTGGATTTGTTGTTATCATAATGAAATTTATGTCACCATATCCATTGTCTTGTATTTATTTTCTAACTCTTTCATGCATTTCATGTTTACCCCATTATTTTTGAAAATCACAAAGGGGGATAATGTTTTACAATGGGGGAGAATGTTTTACAAAGAGATAATGTTTTGAACAAACACTCCTAAATCATGAAAAATATACGAATACAATCCTTAGGAAAGTACTTACCTAAGGGGGAGTTAGTTGTATATAATTTCTTATTCAGAAGAGTTTTCAATAACTTAGGGGGAGATAAGTATTTCTTTTAGTTTTTATTTTGTGTTTTGTGCTTTCCAAAAATGGGGAGATTGTTGAGTCAACAGTTCTCTTTTGACATCTATATCTTGTTTTGGAAATCACAGATGTCCTTTATCATGTTTATCTGATTGTACTGACCATGCTGATCGTACTGACCATGCTGATCGTACTGACCATGCTGATCGTACTTACCATGATAATCATACTGATAATGCTGATCGTACTAATTACTGATCGTACAGATTATATTTTCTGCTCTCTATCAATCGTATCGTACTGACTCTATCATTTGTACTCACTTTTGTATTTCACTTTGTATCATCACAATACATTACATAAAAACACTTATAATACCCACACTCTTCATTACAAGCTTGTTTTGGTACTTAGTAAAAAACACTTGTTTCATATTAATCGTACTCATGTTTATCATCTCTATATATATTGTGTTTTAACCAAAATGTGTCGTGGAGTTAGTTACAGACTAGTAAAAATGATGTCGTGCTTTCTGTTTCAATATGACCGTTGTAATGCCAGGTGTCCAGGTCCCTCCGAGTTTTTCAAAGAAATATGATCGTTGGAGGAAATATGACCATTGGAAACCGAGGTCTATAAATAGGTGGTCATTTGAAGCTGAAAAGAAGAGACTTTGGAACAACTGTGATATTATGCTTCTAGGAAGTTCTAGAGAGATACGTTGTGGCTTCTCTCTTACTATGTGCATCCGATCATCGTATCGAGGGCTTTCAAGTGATTGAATGACAGAGGTGCCGATTACCTACAAAATCGAGGGCTGCCGAGGATAGGCAGACAGACGTACCGATCATCGTATCGAGGGCTGCTGGGGATAGGCAGACAGACGTATCGATCATCGTATTGAGGGCTGTCGGGGATAGGTAGACTGACGTACCGATCATCGTATCGAGGACTTACCAAGGTGTTGGTGAGACATACCTATTATCCTAGGTGAAAGGGTAACCCTTTTCTTTGGGTCAAAAGAATTGTAATACTTTTACATTTCCACTGCTAATTTTATTTGAAATGAAATTGTTCTGTTTCCTTTTCTATCTCATTTACATTTGTAATTGTTTTAATTAAATTCATAATATTACATATTGTATCAATTGATTCTATAGGCTTTGAGGTATAATCATTCACTTTTGTTTTACTCTGATTATTGCATTCATCTTGAACACAATTATCTTACTTTTCTAATAGTGTTACATTAAATCATACCTTTATACTCAATAAAATTGTAGGTGTTTGTATTTGTATTAGTTTAAGATCATCTAAACTAACTTTGTAAGTGTTTAAACTCAATGTTTAAACATACAATTCACCCCCCTCTTGTTTTGATCCTTCTAATATACATATACATCTACATTTCTGATCCAACATATTGGACAAGATTCACCTAGCCCGTGTTGTTTATGACACGGTCAGATACACGGCTCAAGTTACATGGAATGTTCATGATAGACACAACATGTATGTGAAGGGACAACATTGACCCATGATGTTTGTGACATGGCCGGGTACCTAGGTCAGACTAAACGGCGTGTTCAAGGTAGACCCAGCGTGTACAAGAAGAGACTCCATTGACCCGTGTTGTTAGCTACACGACCCACCTCCTAGGATTGTACTACACAGCGTGTTCAAATCGGACATGGTGTGTTTCCACCAGACATTTCCCATCCTGTGTCTCTTCCCACATGGTCTATGACATAGTCAAAGACTACACGGCGTGTACATAAATTACACGGTGTCTACTTAAAAAAACTGTTTCTTCCTGAATAGAAGAACACATGGCATGTACTTATCATTATATGGCATGCATTCTGGATTTTTTTCAGACAGTAAGCCTCAGAAATGACTCCGGAACCTAGAAAACACTGAAATAAGCATTGAAATCTCAAAATTCCGATCTGTGGGGGCCCATACTCACCGCGAATCAAAGTTTGGCTTTATATACATGTTATAAAAAAGAAAACAGTGCAATGATCCCCTGAATTCTGGTTCATGAGTTCCCATAACACCTCAAGATCCAAATTTTGGCATTCATTCAAACAAATCTTTACAAACAATTCTTTATCAAACAACATGCATTTCTATCAAGGCATCTATCACAACAACATGCATATTCTACACAAAATCTATCACAACAACATGAAATTGATAATGCATCCTAGATGGCATGGAAAGAATTCAAGGAATGTGATTTCTAACAAGTGCCTATATGATGCATGAGATTGAAAACCTCATCTCATCGGATTTTGAAAGATGTTGAACTGCAATAACCACAATGGTAATAGCACAAAACATGTGAATCAACCAATGGTGAAATCCAATAATCTGTAAAATTGCAAACCAGTAAAATTTAAATAAACGAGTTAGTATGGATTTTCCTTGTACACGCGTTAGCTACTCCAGGGCATAAATTTTTACCAAGTACCTATTCCATTCTATCCTGGAATATAGGCTCCAAACATTAATTCAAGAGGAAATAAACCCTCTGATACCACTTTGTAACATCCCAGTTCTGGAAGACACCCTGAGACGCCCCGTTCTCGGTTAGTCACATGGCCAGAAGCACATTTCCCCAAATTCCAAAGGGTGGAGACTAACAATGTGGGCCTTGGGTGAAATAGTGGGGAAACTATTCCCTCATTTTTAGAGTACACATCAGAAGATAAATAAAAGTAATAACGGAAATAGTAAACATCCATTGTTTCAAGCATTTAATTCTCAAACAAGTAATAATTTACTCCAGAAAGTAGAAACCACAGGTAACCCTCTAGGTAGTTATCATAGCCTGGACCTTATGGTTCAACCAACAAGTACTCGAAAACCCTTTGGGATGCACACACAGTCTCACCCCTCTAGTTTAGCTAAATTATAGACTCTCTGGGGAAATAATCACCATCAATTCCCCCTATAGTCTTGTATTGTATTAAAGGAACTTCTGGGAAGCACTCAACGTCTCATTCTCCCTGTGGACCACGTCGAGGAACTACACACACTCTGAAGAAGAACTCAATGTCAATTCCCCCTGGGGTCTCGCATCATAAAATTATAATGAAACTCTGCTGAAGACCTTATGCCCATCCTCCCTGTGGTCTACTATACTAGGTTCTCACGGCCCTATATAAGTCAACATGTACAGCACTCGTATCGCCCCATGTAACCTCATGAACTACTTGGATAGCATTATAAGGAATATCATCATAATATGACAACAGTCACTCTATTCCACAACTAGGCATGGTAATAAGCAATAGCCTAACAAGAAAAGCTATACCAAACAGTCATAAACAGGCAAAACATGCAGGGGAAAAACATCCAAATCACAGCCAAATTACACTATTCACAAACAATAATATCTACCCAGGCATAAAAGCAAATAATTCAAACCATATGGCTACATATTAAACACACAATAACCCATACAAAAGTATTAGTGGAATTAACACAAAATATTCAAATACTTTTAACATAAAGGCACAAACCACCTACCTCGAGTTTAGGAGATCGATATACTTGAACCACAACGCTTGAATCTCCTTAGGATGTTGTAGATCTACAAAAATATATAAAACGTTCAACCCACAATAACTTGGAATAAATGAGGAATTGGAAAATGATGCTCTGGAAGAAGGAAGAACTCACCACCGCGATTCCAACGCAATAAATGGGGCTCAAATTAGAGGACGAAAGGAGGCTTGGGGGTTCGTCGAAGATCCACGGCTGCTCAGTGCTCTTGGACGAAGAGAAACTAAAAAAATTATGTTCTGTCCGTTAGAGGTGACCCCGATGCGTTTAATGTAAAAAAAGAAAGCACACGACATGCACATTTGATGTACCTGACATGTACTTACTGTTTCTGTACTCCGCATTATGCAGCCTCTGAACACCCCCACATGGCTGTGTGCATGGATTCTACACAGCTAGCACCTGGCTTCCTGCAGTAAATAAGTACACGGAGTGTACTCAAAAAGTAAACAACGTTTACTTTGAAAATTTCCTGAGTTTCCTATTTTTCCCAAAAACGACCAGAAAAGGAAAAACATGCCTGAAATGAAGATCCAGGTTCTTACACTTTTCCTCCTATTAAATAGTTACTTCCCTTATGAACTCAATCAAAACTCATATCCATGAGATTATAATATTTATAAGGTTCACTACCCAACAACAGTAACTACATCCTTGGTATGGTACGAAAATAATCTAGTTGCACACAATCCTCTAGAAAATAATCATTCGATGTAGAATACAATGATTAGAATATAGCTTTACACACATGTAGCACTTGGAATAAAATCCTCATGTGAGTGTGGACCCTATTAGCAAAAATAGGGAAAAATAAAGTCCATGTACTTCTTAATAAGCTTTCACAGTTTGATCTTTCAAAACAATTCTTCTCTTTCCTAACTAGAAGCTGGTAAGAACTACCTTGCACACAACTCACATCGTGTGTTGGAATCAAATATTTCAGACAATCTTTATGGTTTCTTGACTATAACATAAATTCCATACCTTCAGGATTTTACTTTTTTCATGAAACACCTCTTGCATGGAACTTCAATCTTGTGCACAACTCCCATATTGCGTGCAACTTATCCTTCTTACCCATAACTCTATTTCCTTCGTGCATCTCCATTTACATAGAATTATTCTTCACTTTTGAGATAAATATTTCTATAAGTCTTGAGCTACTCAAATAAGAGGAGGTCACATCTTTTTTATAGGCTACACCACCCCCACATGCAAAAACCATGATATGCCGCACAAGATCTTGACGTGTCGTGCAAAACCATGTTTGGCATAACATTGGGTGCGTAATACTATTTCACATAGCCTTATCTTTTGTGCAATTCATGTATCTTTCATTCACGTAATTAATCGTCTGTGCACCTCAATCCTTTTGAATTTTATGATGTTCTGACCCTGAATCATTCCGTGTGCGCGACATTCCAAACTTTCTATATTTAGCCCCAACAATTTAAAAACACTAGAAAATGGCACCACCTTAAAATCTTCTTCGGTAAGAACTCCAATTCTACTTCATTGTAATCATTCTTATTCTACAATCAAGTGATTTTATCATGAATCATTTCTACTATGATATATAGTCTTTGATTGAACACCTTTAACATCATTATATATTCAGGAGAATGTCCTGAAACTTCCAAGTCTTCCATTAACATCTTTCTTTCCAATCAAAACTAAATATGATTCGAATAACCTTTTATCCCCCTTCCATCATATGTCTTTCATCACAAGTTCTTGAAACATATCATTTTTTGGAAACAAAAATCAGTAAATCGTCAACTGTTTTTTCATGGAATGTATTGTAACGTCCATATATTGCCTCACCAACTTATATAAACTAATGTGACCTCATTTATTCTCAAAATTCCTTGAAAACTAAATAAAATAACTAAAAAATATAGTCTTCATTATTAGCTTTGTTCCAATAAATATGACATTAGACATTCCTCCCCATACACTAGAGGCTACCAAAGAGCTATGAGGGTCTTGAGTGGAACCATAAAGAGAATATACACTCAATCAGAGTAAAAAATAAAAAAATAAAACCAAAAATATAACAATATATAAGAAAAGTATATAGATACCATCAACATACTAACATATTGGTTAATTTTAATAGAATAGAATCAAAAGATAAACAATTATAAAATAAAATATTTCCAACAAGGATAATCACTTCAACAAAATGTAAAAGAAGGATTTATACATAAAAGACTAACATAATCATAATATCTAAACTTATATTGATATATCCCAATAGATGATCAATCATAGATTCAACCCAACTTGTACATGTAATATGTGACGAAATCTCGAGTACCCAGGTGTCATCGTCGCTCGATTTGGGAATGAGTATAGCTCAATAGAAACCACTAATGTGATAAATTATAGAATCATTAATATGTAGTGTAAAATATTTTGATAATATCAGCTTGAATTAAACATAAAATACATTACTATAAATACAAATAATATAATCACCAATATACCAATGTCAGAGTAAGGGGTCCAGCAGAAGGAAAGAGAAACCCCAATATAGGTGGAATTTTCACTAATTGGAGGAATGATTCAACAGATTTGAATCTGGCAGATCATCTTGGGCATAAAAAACTATTTCATCTTGTAGAGAACTCTAAATTGGACAATCCTGATATGATTGATTCTCTGAGGAATAATTTCACTAGGGTTGTGAAATTTGAAGACTTGTTTTTTTTCATGTATTTAAATATTCCCTCTCAAGGTAGGGTCATTATGAAAGGGTGAATATCTCATGAATTGGATAATCAAGATTCAGTTGAGGAACGAGTACATATATATAGATACTCAATTATTTCTATAGTAATAGAAATAAAGGATAAAAAACTCAGAGGTTCCATGATATCTCTAGACGGATTGTAGATCTATGGGGGGTTTGATTATTGGAAGATGACAGCCATGGGTTGTGGGAATTACCACATGATATTACCATACGTTGATTCCAAGTGATGATCCTGGAATAAAGGTTCGATTTCCTTGAAGCATTGATTTTTGAGAATCTAGGTATGTGATAGGAATATTGATCCCAATAATGTCAGGAACACATGTACACAAGTTTTATCTAATATTTGTTGGCTTTACTGGCTTTACTGGCATCCAAGAATCCTATGGGACATTGCATACACGGTTAGGAACCTGATTAGATTAGAAATAAAAATGTCAACCTGAGGTTCATCCAATATGACATAGTATTGGTGGAAGTAGATATGGATAATACTCTTGTGGAAGAGGTTGTGATTAAAACTGATGAATTTTTTATTAATATTGAAATCATATTTGAAAGAAAAACCAAATTATGTATGGGTTGAAAATATTTTGGTCATACTACCACTGAATGCTGAAGGGAAATTGAATGTTGCTTCTCCATCCTAAAGGGTCATGATTTCACTGTTTGTAGGAAGAGGAAATCCAAAGGCACTATAACATCTAAAACTCACCATGAATTGCCTTCCTCCACCTTCAATGATGGTGTAACGAAGCCCTATTCTTTTAAAATAGCATAGTACTTATAATCAACATTCGACACCTAGTATGCTGGATAATGAAACTCTAGATTTCTTTGCGATAGATGGTGGGTGTGTGTTAACATCCCATGTTATTTTAGAACATGTCAATGAAAACATCTATGGTCAGGATACTTCCATACGTCCTCACAATGAATGTCTCCCTAAGATGTTTTTAGACAATGAAAAACATTCCATTGTACAACAACATCATCCTAATGAATCACCCTTGGTCATTGTTTTAGGGGCTCTCTTTACAGTAGTGATAACTCAAAATCTCAATATATTTGTCGATCCCCACAACAATCGTAGTGGGATCAATGAATCACAATATGAAATAAATTTGTAAGGGGGATCTCATGCATGTGATCTTCACAGTCCTAGGATGCCCAAAATATACTCCGGAAAAGAAATACAGGCTTCTTGTGAATTTTTGACTCTGAAAGTTACACCAAGAATGGATGTGACCTCAAAACATGCTATAAAATTTCATTATAATGTAATTAAAAGGAAATATATAGTTCATTGGGGTGATATCAGTGGATTTTTTGGGGAATTATCTAAGGTACCTTCCTCTAAAACTTAATAAAGGAAAATATCCATTGGGAAATGTACTAAAATGGCGTAACTTGTGAACATGTTTACCCCTTTAAATGGAGTTTTTTGTCTAATAAAGCCTAGGAAACTCTAATTGTGCATTCTAGGATATCTATGAACAATTATGGATGTCCATTAGATGCAGATATAATGAGGTTAGAAACAAATATCATTGCCAAGGAAGTGAAGAAGAAGAGAAAATGGTAATGAAAAAAGTCCAAAATGAAATGGCATTTCAAGGGGGACCATAGACAAGGGATAAATATCATAAATATTTGGGATGGTTAATTGGAACTGTCAAGGGATATGAAATTACTTAATAGAAAAAGCCCTTAGACACTTTATTTTGGCCTATAAATCCTCTCATTTTGGCTTTTCTGAACCAATTATCCATTTTGGAAAATGGAAAATTTTGAAATGGGACTCTCTTGGAAATAAATTTATCTCAAAGAATATGCATAAATCCTACATGTATCATCATTGGGTTATCTCTCATGAAAGTATTTCCATCACATCATGCATCAGGAAGCCTTGTATTATATTAGTATCATGTAGTATTATAGGGAATGATTTCTTTATCTCATTTGTGTATGCTTCCACTTCTAATATCATGAGTAGAGATCATTGGGAAAATATTTTTAGTACTTATACAATTATGTATGTCAAATGTATAGTCCTTGGAGACATTAATACTGTTTTGAATCATGAAGTGAAAACTGAAGTACACTTCCATAGAATTCCATCCTTGGAATTCTCTTGTTGTATTGATCGGTGATTTATTATGGAGGTACCTATTTTTTGAGCTAACATCACATGGAATCAGTATACCCTAAATGGAATAAATGAAAAAAATGATAGATGCTTTATCCAAATGGGTGATATAATTGGTTCTCATGGTGTCTTTGTTTTACCCTACCAAACCATCATTCAGATTATAATCCCATACTTAGGGATGTTTCTACATGTTCTATAAGGTCAAATCCTATCCATTTAATATTTAATAATGGATGGATTTTTTCTCATTGATGCAGTGAAATTGTGGTTGAATCTTTGATAATTGATCCAATTAGTATCCCCGTTTTAAGGCTAAATTAAAAATTTAATTATACTGTAAATTTACTCAAATAATGAAGTATGAAATAATTATCTAATCATGATATGGAAGTAAAGAGATTTGAAGATGATCTTGCCTACAGTCAAGTTAGAAACCAACATCAGAACTCACCATATAGTGAATAAATTCATTCCCATAAAAAGATCGATGTTATTATAATGATAATGTAATGGCTAGAAAAAAATCAGTTGAACATGAAATTTGTAAAGGAGTGTGATATTAACTCTATGTTATTTCACATATTTCACTAAGAGAAGTGGAAAAAAGGATCTTATTTAGGCCATTAGTATTAATAGATATATATATAATTATGAAGATGAGATGTATCAAGCTACTTTGGGCTAATTCAAGGATATATACTCTGGTAATCGGTAGGATGGAAAACATTAAATTGTTGATAATATTTCTCCCAGCATATATGATCATGAAAATCGTTCCCTTATCATGGCTCCTGCTTAGGAGGAAATCAAATCAACTCTATTCTCTTTTAACATGGATATTTCACCTAGACTTGATGGGTTTTATAAGATGTTTTTTATGTTTTATTGGGACATATTTTCAGAGGAAGTTACTACAGAAATCATAGAATTATTCACTCACTACTCAATTCCTTATGGGGTTAATGCAAGCTTCATTAACTTCATCCCTATGAAAGAAAATACACTTTATAATAAGGACTTCAGGACCATTTCTCTTAGGAACACAATTCTAATTCGTATAAGAAAAATCATCATGAACACAATAGGGTGATCATAAAGAAATCTGTTTCTCCAAGCCAGTTTGGTTTTTTCTGGGTTTGGAAAAATTAGGATTGTCTATTCATATATTTATAAAGTATTAATATTATGAAGAAGAAAATGAAGGAGGGTAATTTTGCACTCCAAATTGAAATCTCCAACAAATTTGACAAAATGAAATTGATATTTCTCCTAGATTTTCATAGGAGTTATGGTTTCTCCATTGATTTTATTAAGGTAACCAACACCATCTATTCCCCAGAAAAGATATATATTCTATTTAACAACACTCTTAGAGGATTTTTTTCATGTTCGAGGGGTGTGTGGTTGAGTGAAATACTCTATAAAAAATTTGTTTTTCATTACTAAAGATTATTTTAGTATATGTCTAAATTACCTCACTCAAGTTGGTCTTTATAAAAAATCGATGATGGAAGACACATTTTTTATCCCTCATATATTACTTATTCTAATGACATCCTCCTACATGGGAAATCATTAAAGAAGACTATTTTCTCCATTAAATATCTATTTTTATATTATTAAGAAGTTTCCGGCAAGGAAGTAATATATGATAAATATTTTATTGTATTTGGTAATGGATTTATGGTTAGTAAAAAAATGATGATTTCCAACAATCTAGGTGTCCGGAGAGGTTGTCTTCTAATTTATTATCTTGGTGTTCCTCTATTTTGGGGTAAAGTGCAGAGATAACATCCTGAAAGAATAAGTAATTTCATTGTCAACCAAATGTAGAGATGGTACGAGAATGCGATTTATCTTGATATAAGTGTATTCCTTATTATCTCAGTGATAACTTCAAAATTAGTTTACATTTTTTCCTTCTACAGATGTCCTAGAGGTCTGATTAAGAATCTTCATGGTAAGATCAAGAACTTCATTTGGTCTGGATCAATTTATGAAAAGAAATTTATAATAGTTTCATAGATGAAGTGAATTAACCCATTGAAATGGGATGTATTGGGATGATAGATCTTAGTTTATTCAATGAATTACACATTGGGAAATTCAAATGGCATCTTTTTACTAAGGATGCAACCTTTGATTTTTAATTAGAAAGATTCAATGAAAAATTATTGATTTGATATAAATTTTATCTCGTGTATTCTATCTGGACAGATCTTAAGCAGTCTTATAATACTATTTCTCATGATATTCAATTGTTCATAAGCTTTAATTCTGTATTAAACTGTTGTACCAACAATTGACTTACCAGAAAACTGGATAATCTTGTTATAAAACCTCATTGTCTTATGAACATGCACATTTATGGTTCTATAACACATTACAAAAAACATAGACACATTCTACCCACACCAGTTCTATTGGAAATTTGTAATTACTTATTCATGAAACGTGATAACCTATTATAGATACAATACATGATTGGTCACTTCAACACCAAGGATTGATATAACATTCATTATAGGGAATTCAACTAGACACCATCATGGATTTTGAAATTTAGGGGATCATTTATTCAACCTTCCTGATTTCTTATCCTTTGGAGGATATGTAAGCATAGGCTCCCTAAACATGACCAAATTCATAATACTGGATAGCTCATGGGGTTAGTTTTTATTATATGTCCCATGGATGAGGAAGATTCCCATCATATTTTCTTTACATGTAGATTTGTGCAGTAATTGTGGGAATATGTTGAATAATTGTTTGGAATAAATTTCAACGATCAATTGTAGGTGCATGAGTTCATGGATAATGTCACCAATGAAATTCGATGTGACCTAATTTAGCAATGTCTTATTTCAGTCACTACATCCACATTTTCAGTAGTCTGGATTTTAAAGAATATCATGACAATTGATGATCAAACCATCCCTTTCTGTGGGAAAGATAGAGATTCATAGGGAGGTTTATAATGCCGCAGTTCTACAAACTAGAATGATGTCAAATAGCCTTGATTACATTGTCAAAATTCAATGTTTGGGTGTTACAGGATGGCCAAGAAAATAGAATATCTACTGGAAATATGATCTATACCAACGGTTTTGGGAAAACCGTTGGTATAGTTCACTAATTTGGACCTATACGAGTGCTTTGGACAAAACCGCTGGTATAGGTCACTTATATGATCCATTACCATTGTTTTTGGACAAACTGTTGGTATAGGGGGAACCTATACCAAAGGTTTTTCCAAACTGCTGGTATAGGTCCCCCCTATACCAATGGTTTGTCCAAACCGTTGGTATAGGTCCCAAAATCAAAGAACCTACACTAACGGTTTTCATAACCGTTGGTCAAGGAACTTGTATTTATAATGGAATCTTCTTACAACAGACATTAAATAAATCAAAATTTAAAATAATTATGATAATACATATATGTATTTATGAAATTATGTTCACAAAAGTAATTAGGTTAGTGGTTAGGTCGTTCATTCACAAACGGGAGGTGCTGGGATCAAAACCAACCAAATGATTGTTTTTTGAATTACATATACCAATGGTTTATGGAACCGTTGGTATATATTTTGATATTACTTATTCCAATGGTTTTCAAAACCATTGGTATGGGTCTATCCTCCCTGATTACTTGTAAATGTTTCTTCAAACTATTGTTATAGCCTATAACCATAGTAATGAGGCCTATACCAATGGTTCCAAACCGTTGGTATAGGGTATTTTTCTAGTAGTTAATTTTCTTAAATTCATAATATGGATCCCATATATCATTTCATGGATAATGGTTAATGTTGATGGTGTAGCCTCTGGAATGCCAGGACCCTCAGGTTATGGTGGTGTTTTTTGTACTTACTGTGGCATTGTCATGGGATTATTTTATCATTACCATAGAATTGGAGTGACCTATGAAGTAGAATTATGGGATACTGTTCACATGGTTAGGTATTCCATTTAGTATAAGTGGAACTGCTTATGGACTGCATCTGATTCAGAAGTTATTGTTAATGCTCTATAAACAAGAATATGGAATGTTCCTTGGAAATTTTTTCCTTATTGGATTGACTGTCTTATTAATATTGATCAACACAATTTAGTTTTCACAAATTACTATCGAGAAGAAAATCAAGTAGTATATGCCTTATCAAAGAAGGCGGTCATGGATATGGGTATGATGTGGTCATTTAGAGCCCCTTATTTTTGTATTCTAATGGTGGATGCAGACATGTGTGGTTCCCTACATACCAAACATTTTAGTAACCCCTTATAATGCTTGTATTTCCTAGTTTTTTAGATTATATTTTCTTAGGTCCAACTGACCAGATCCAGGACATTTTGGATATATTATGACCATGGAACACACAAGCACGTAATCACCATGTTCCAAAAAGTCATGTGATTACAAGACACCAAAAAACATTATTGTACTAGCATTGGATCCATTCCCTAGGGATATTAAAAATGGATTTTGGGGGTTTAAAATGGAAATCCATAGAGCTGGTCTGCTAGGTAATGCGGAAATTTCTCACCCAGCTTCCCTATGGCATTGAGGTAACATGTATCTCAATGTATACTAGGGAACAAGTGTGAGGTTGGGCTCTATGGTTTACTAGAAATAATGTAATCAGTAATAACATGGATTAAATTATCATAATAATACTGGTATCCAAAAGGCATTGAGTATATAAATTATAATTAGACTCCAAAATTCATAAAGTATCGAAATTTTACTCGGAATACACATGGCATTGTGAATTATTTTTGTCCGTAAGTACTTCATTCTCGAACCCTATACTTAGGTGTTTCATTATCATTATCTCAAGACTTGTGTACATCCAATAAAGAGAATAATACACTAGGATAGTACAAATATTCTAGATATATAATCGATGACTAAAAGGTAAGAGAAACACACATAACCTGGTGGATTAAAAAAGATAAGCATAACATAACATGTCAATATGAGGACCAAATGGAAACAAACATAGTAGGTGGTCATTAATCTGAAATTGTATTAAAATATACATAGTCACAATCATGGAATAAAGAATAATAAAACGATTTAATGGCTACACATGAACCCACATACTATCACAATTAAAAACTTAACCAACATGTTATGCCAAAAAAGGAACCATGTCAACGCAATAATAGTGAATATATAACTACGCTATAGAATATCATTATGAATCCTTGCAGATACACATGTGACCATAATAAAAATGTTCTATCAATTCCTAAACGAAAATTAGATAATAATATAACCCTCATTTCCTCATTGTCTATAGACACACCAAATAGATCATAGGGTTTCAATGTAAATAAAGGAAATCTTTAGGGATAAAACCAAGTCCTTTTGTGGCAAGAATAAAGCTAATTCAAAAGTCTTTATCACGGCCCTTCAAATATATTCCAATTAAATTATTAATGTTCCATTAATAAATTTGGTATCACACCTAATTAATTAATTATTAATAATAATTATTATCCATAACGCATTATGAAATCTAGGTTTATCTTCCAAACATAGAAAAAATCATACCACATACCAACAAACTTGTATAAATACCAAAGGGAAGGGTTCATAGGACCATTAATATCTAATGGAGTTAAATTAAATTAATTAAAATACAGGATGATTTTTACTATTACTTTGAGTCTTTTTATCACTCATTGATCACCACAAGTTTTAAATTCATGCCTAATTATTGAAAATAATTAATTATAACAAAATTATAATTAATTAATGAATATAAGAAAAAACATAACTAGTTGTGAAAGGAATACATGATGAATGACTAAACTAATGTCATTTACTAGTTATAACCGTGAACAACCATCAATTTCTTAACATTGAAGTTCTCATAATCTTCTTCAAATTCTAAATTATCCAAGTGAACCATTCAACAAATTAAGGGTTTTAAATTCACTATTTATTTGAAACCAATAATGATCTAGACCATAAAAAGTATACTATGTGGAAAATGTTATTTAATAAATTCTTTACTTAAGGATAACATAAAGTAAAATATTATTTTTTCACATCTTACCCTATTAAATATATTTCATCCTAAAAAATTTAATTATTACATATGAATGAATTTAACTAAGGGTATCAATATAATGACTCGAGATTTCCTTTTTTACTAAGGCATAAAAAATATATTTATGTATAATAAAAATAATCCCAATATCATGTTTCATGCTAAATTATTGAGTCAAACACCTCTCATGGTTTGGACTTATGATATATTATTTTCCTGATTATGTTTATAGTTTAGATAAATCTATCATCTCACATAGTTCTTAACCTTGGTAGTGAAATAATAAAGTTGTAATGGATTGATGATGTTTTTAAATAATTAATTTCGTCCTCATAATTCTCATGCATATCCATATTCACACCCATCATATCCCTTACATGAGTATCTACCTCTGTCGCACCAGCTTAAAACCTCTCCAGCTTATCCCATTCTGTTATCACTAACTTCGACATGTGACCACACATATCATCCCACACTTTTTGAAACCTTCCTGATGTTGACTTCTTTATGAAACAATATTATCTAACAGCTATAAGGGGATTCAACCCTCACCATTTCAACTTTGTGTAGATCTTTATGTACCCAAAATTCGAATTCCATAACCCAAAATCATTCTTACACATGATGCATGTGTTCAAATGATTTGGGTAATCATACCCGATTATTGAGCTGATTCTAGCACTTAGGTCACATATGTACCAAAAAAATTTTCCCTAACAAAAATATATTATTGATATAGTGGTAGTGGTGGGGTGTTTGATTCAACATCCACCATTAGTATGGTTTTTCAACTTCATTAGAAATGTCTGGGAATATACATTACATCATTTCACATATAGATGATGATTAAGAGAATTTATTATTGACATGTACCGGTGCAGTGTTATTATTTCACAATGATAGATAAAATGTTTTTTCACCCCAAATAATATACTATCTATTCTAAATTTGGTATTAGTTTTTTACATGTGTCACCACCATAACATTCATTTTCCCACCCACAAATTTCATTATGCATACTCTCCTCCCTTACAGACAATCCACCCATGTATCTCCCTCATCTCTTAATTCTAAATTCTAGCCTAGGGTTTCTATAATATCCCTCTCCCCATCTATCCTCCCATATCTAAATTCCACTCATGCATATATCTTGCATCATCCACCAAAATTGGAAAGGATATTTATCTAAATAACATCTTAAAAAATACACAATTCCTTAAATGATTACCTTTTTTATTGTGTTTAAATTTCCCACATATATCAACAAATGGTTCATTGGAGAACTTCCAGCCATATTTGATGAATTATGTACCCATTTTTTTATCACATTTTCTTATATAGATTTTAAATATTAAATGGAAATATTTTGAAATCCATGTTTATTTGGAAACCATCATTTTCTGGCCATCATCTATGAAAATCTAGGACACCTCCATCAAAATCCCAATAGTAAATTCTACTTTTAGGAATGTTTCGTGTTATTATTATCATAATTTATATTACCAACCTAAAAAATAGAAACTCTTTTTTCTAATTAACCAATTTAAACATCTACTATATTTTGTCAATAAACGGTTTATTTAACTTTTTTTCTCAGAAATAAAATCCAATTTCCAAACTAGTTCACCCATTTGATTTGATTTAACATTTAAAAATTGGATTTACACATTTAGTTAGTGAAACATTAACGTGTTTGGTGGTTGTTAATCTTTATGAATTAAGTTTTCCAATAAATTTTGAATTAGTAATAATATATATATTATTTCCTTTAATTATGGTTTAGGATATAAAATATATTTTTTATATATATTTTTAACATTTAAAATGAAAAGTTGGAAATTATTTTATGTAATAAATTATCACAAATCATATCATATTTATGTATTTTATCTCATGATGATCCTTTTTTAAAATTAAAATGTCTTCTTTACAAGATCACATCTCAAATGTTAATATTTATTTTTTGATAATGAAATGTTCTTTTGACCAATGTTTATGTTTAAAAAATATTAATTTTGATAGGATAATTTTAGTTTTCTTGAATTATAAGGATTCCATTTAATTTAATATCACATAGGTTGATAACCAAGATCATGCACTTAGAATAATTAGAGGCCATTAAAAATGATTTCAAAGATAATTTGTTAATATTATTTGATGTTTTATTGAAAGGATGACCATGGGGATTCTTCCACAGTTATATGGACACTTATTTTGAAACATAATACATTAAATCAATTTTTAAATCATTTATAGATACTACAATAGTATAAAATACAATCCTAAAACTCAAAAAATGGTAAATACATAAATTATATTTTTAATACGAAACACTAAAGCATATGTTGGTATTAAATTTTATATCTTGTGAAATGTTTTTCTATATTTCAGCATGAGTATCCATGTAAATCAGGTTATTTTAAATTATAAATGAGTATTTCTATTATTTCTTAGTTGACTTCTGATAGGGTGTGTGTTTCTGATGGTTTCACTATGTGGTGCACATAGTTGCAATGCTGCATGTTTGTCGCTCAGCCTTCCCACTTTCTAAAGTCATGCATTTTCTACCACTTTTGATACTGATGTTGGATCCTTGACCAAAATGTTGTGATGGAGTGCAAGTTACTATTTCCATGGATTCCTCCTTGGAGATCATCACCTTGTCCAGGTCTCGCTCATAGACTTGAGTTGTACTCATGTAACTCATTATCAATGCCATATATTTGCAAAAATTTTTTAATTAAACTACTTCTATCTAACAGGGAAACATCCTTTCACCAGAGAAAATGGTAACATCAAGAAAATATGGAAATTAAGAACATTGGTCACCTAAATTCTACCTCATAAGAAGGAATAACAAGAAGGCATATTATGCAGGAATCCCAAGGGTTATCATATTGAATAAGTGGTATCAAACAGCTAAGGTGTATGTCTTTAATGGGTTTCACCTAAAGAAACCCATTTTCTCTATGGGTTATGTATTTGTGTTAAACTTTTATTTATTTATGAAGGTGGATCAGGGAATGTGTTTAACATCTCATGGAGATGAGAAAAGGATAGCCATAACGCATAATTGAGACAGATCATGGAGGTGAATCCCTAAGAGGGAAGATGTATCAATTGAATGTTTAACAATGGATGGACTAAAATTACCAATGGATGACGATCTGGGAGGTGTAACCCATAAATGGGAACATGTCACACCATGATTACATATTGGAACACCCTTCGAGGTGGATCAGGGAGGTACAACCATAGGAGGGAGAACCTAAATAGTTTTTTGATGGATAGATAATAATTACCTATAGAGGTGGATCCATGAGGTGTGTCCTATATAGGGAATATGTCACATCATGAAAGCAGATTAAAACCCCCTTGGAGGTGGATCAGGGAGGTACATCTTTTGGAGGGAGCAGGTGAAATTTTTACCAATGGATAGGTTAGAATACCCTATATAGTCAGACCTGGGAGGTGTGCCCCATGAAAGGGAAGAAGTCACACAATGATGGTTGATCATCACACCCATGGAGGTGGACTGGGGAGGTAAATCCATTGGAAAGAGAACATATGTTTTCCATAGGTCGGGATTGGACCACAAGGAGGTGTCCATTGTACCCCATCTAGGAGAAATGGATCAAAACCCATGTAGTTCAATGCCATAGTTCATGGTCATGTTACAAGCCTAGTCCATGCAGTTTAATTTCATATGGTAAGTATGCTCATGTCATTGGGAAAGCATCGACGTGGGATTATGTGAGGCTTACATGTGAAGCATTCACTCTACCGTATAACTTATCTCTTTTGGAGTTATTATGGGGAATACGAATTGAGATTCGTAAGGGACCTAGTGGATATGAGGTCTCCCGAGTGATTGTTAAGATCATACCGGGGATGTGGCCCAAAGAACATGGATGTGGGTTTAGGTGTGTGACTTGAACCTCGTGGATGATTCCTACATATCCCAATTAGTTTTAAATAAAATCCCTCAAATTTCATTATGAGTTAGGTCTTACACATAATAGTATTCCCATGGTGTAAGAGGATGTGGTTTGGGATTACTCTTGAAAGTGGCCCATGAGATGCTAGGATCAACAAGGATGTGGCTAGGGCTTATACATGAAAGAAAACCATTCAATATTCAACATGTCTTACTATGAGGTCATCCCATATCCATTGCGCAGGGTAAGATTACAGTTTAACATCATGTGGAAGGATGCTATATATGGGGCTTATGTATTGAGCTTACTATCTAAGCATCCTCATGTTAGGCCATGATGGCATACCATGTCAATTGCATGATCTAGGATTACAATTTAATGTCACGAGGAAGGAAGAAATTTGTGGGGATTATGTATAGGTATTCCAATTGATTCTTCAAAATGTCAGGAAATGGGGAATCATGACTTGATGATGGGTCAAGGTATCTAATTTTTGAGATTCACCTAAGACTAAGTCCCACTATGGATCTTTGGTGGTCATATTATGATCATGGCATGAGGCATATCATTCTCGACACATAATTAATATTTTTTTTGTCAAATTAGGAATCATATTGGTGAATGAAAAGGTATTATATGATTTAAATTCATGTAGTGAGGACTATTGGGAATCATTTACATTATGAATAAGGCATGTTAGGATTTTCATAGTAGGTGTAATATTCTTCAACGATAGGGTATGGCACAGTTTAATGTCATTTAAGGAGAACTATACAATATCTTATCATGATCATGGAATGAGGCATCATATGCTTGATGCATAAGGTGTAATATTCATCAATGATAGGGTATTCTATAGTTTAATGTCATGAAGTGTGTACTGGGTATTTTATTCCATTGATCATCGAATGATCATCTTATGCTTGACATATAAGGAATCCTATTCATGAATGACAAGAAATACTGATGTTTAATGTCATGTAGTGAGAACTAATACGTGGAAGATGCCTACAAATGTCTTCTGTGAGACTTAAATAAGGGAGACCATTTTAGGTTCAACCTGACATGGGATCCATGTGATGATATTTAAGGAGATTCTTTAGGAATGGTTCGGATTAAGTTACTAGGAGAACCCAAGATGATAATCTCAACTCATGAAGTGGTAATGAGACCAACAAGAGTAGGTGAGATCACTGTATTTGGGGGGGGGGTGAAAAAGAGTATCATGAATCATGTTAATACGTGGGGTGAACATTGTGTACCTTTAAGAGAGAACCAAACAAAATTTCTACCCAGCCTAAAAATTTTGTGGGGTGTGTATAACTTTTTAATGGGGGTCAATGACAGTAGTGATGGGATAGGGCCAAAGGTTAGGGATCGTAGAGTAATAGGGATCCAGTGTTGGGTTGTGGGGTCACATGTCCCATGGTATGGACTAGTGGGAAAGGAGGTTGGAGTTTCAAAATCTTGTCTTACAAAGTGGTTCTATAGATATCAGAGTATCGTGAAGGATGGGGCTTCAGAGAGCTCAAGATCTCACGAAGGATGTCACAATTTCTAGGGTAATTACATCATAAGGGATCAATGCTTAATGGTGATAAAGTTCATAATAGGGATTCTCTCATTTGAGAATGGTGTATGGATTCAAAAAATAATAATATAAAAATTATGTGAAGGATATCAAGAACATTGAGGATGATGTTTCAGGATGCATAAGGGCTTCACTGAAGAGTGTCTATTTAAGCCCAGGAGCTATGTGAATTGATAGTCCAAGGCACAATCCAAAAATGTATTGACTTAAAATTGAAGGAATGAGGGGGGGGTATTTATTGGAAATGTGTTTCAATAATATTTTAAGTGTTCTGTGAAGACATTTTGAGCATTGGCAATGGATTAGGGTCAATCAGAGTCATGAAGGACACCATCAATCCTTTTCTTAATAGTGAAGTGCTGTCAGAGTCACAGAGAAACTCTATAAAGACTTCATGTGTCCACGAAGAGGAATTCTTAGACTCACGAAGTAGCACCATCATGTATTCTCATCTTTACAATTTTCATCTCTAAAAATCTAACCTCCACAAACTAGACCTCAGTGAAAGGTCTACAAGAATAGGCTTCATGAAGAGGCTTCGTGAACAATATTTCAAGCCTAACTTCGAATGACCATAACAACTGATCTATACCCCTATTCAAGATCTATGAATTGTAGAATTAAATCTTTTCAAATGAATTATGATCCCAGATTGAGTTACACATCATTTGTTCCCTTCTTAAATGTGTTTTATAGGTTCCAATAGAGAGTATCAAAATACATATATAATCATACTAAAAATTTCATGAAAACAATCTTCAATTTATATATATGATTTATGAAATTATATATTTATAAATTTATTTTCCCATATATAATTATATTATGTAATTATATATTCATTTCCATATATTCAATAGTTATACATACACATGATTACAAAACCATGTGCACACATACATATACTCACTTGTTCACACATGCACATGTACACACATTCTTGCACACACACACACACACAAACAGAGATTTTTATGAAACATATACATTATGATTTTTATATATACATTATGAAATATATTTTATTGTAATATATATGGGTACATTCTGAATGAAATCACTAACTGATAATTCCTCATTACAATTACAGTTTTATATTATAACACTGATCATAAACCAATTAATTCTCTCAAGAAGTTTATAGAGAAATTAGAACCTGTTTCCCTAGAAGTTATTGTTGACTACATGGTCTATAATACAAAATTGGAGCATCATTTATGTGAAATACCGATAGTTCTCCCCTAACCCAATCATTTGTTAGTTGTTTGTTCTTAAACAGAAATATGACTTATAGTAGGGATAACAAGACCTGTTAAGGATTGAGTTATAAAATTTTCATTTTTCTTATTTATTATTTTAGAACAACTATAGATTTCTTTGGAACATTTTCATTTGACTCATTAATAATTTTTTTTCAAAAATGAGGGAATAGAAAGTGAATATAGGATTGAAAAAATATAGCAATGTAATTATGAATATGAATTCAATATCTAATGGGGTTTAATGGATGCTAAAATTTATATGAATTTACTACACCATTTTTTACATTATTGGTTATGATATTACTTTTTTTAATCTTTATATTATAAAAAAAATCAAAATTTCCATTTTAAATTTGTTTACTCATTGTATTTATTTTCAAATTTTATGAATATAAATATCCATGAATTTTCTTGGTACTATCATAAAATTTGAGATATAAATATATGAACTTCATACAAAAACATGACGTTTCATGATCTTGTGATAAGTTTATACCATTTTTTACTTTTCTGTAATTTTAAATTATCATTCAATTATTAATGTACTATTTGATGGAATGTTTAAAAGTAGATCACTTATGAAATCTCTTATTTTTAGAGGGTTTTGAAATGATTCAGCTAATACTACCATTGCTGTATGATATACATATGTAGGATTTATTGATTTTAGTGGGTACATTTGGGTAAAAAATTAATCACTAGATAAGAATTGAATCCACCATTTTGATTTGAATTTTAATTTTACGACACAATTAAATCACATGAAGAATAATTTTATGAATAATATAATATATGATAAACAGAGTTTGAATACTACACATTAATTTTAGAAACTGATCATATTCAAATTGTTGGTCCACCATTAAAATTTATTATAAATATAATATTTTAATTCATTATATTATCTTAACAAAATGTATTGGTTTGGAACTCAAATCCATATTTTAGTCGTTATTGGTTACGCCATAAACACCATCAATGAGTCTTATGTGATGAACCATTTCTTTCTTTATAGTGGGATATTATTATTACAGATAAATTATTCAGAATATTAAATAAAAAAAATAAAAGTTTAATTTTTATATGTTTAGATTTTTTTAAATGTTTCTACATATTTGGTATGTTTTATATTATTAATATGGAAATGTCAAAGATTTAATTTTTTATTGTGAAATGTATACATGTTTTTTTGTAATTTTCTATCATCGACCATATCTTTTTATCATTTATTTGAAGTATAATTATTTATAAATTTATACCAAATTAAATTGAAATTGTTAAACCTATTCAATTATTATTATTATTTTTTCAAAACTCAGCCTTTTAAAAAATTACAATTATACAAATATATATTTATATTATTTATGAAAAATTCAATTATTGGTTTTTCTATTTTAGTGATTTTACATATAGAAATTGTATTTGATCCTTACTATACATATTTAATTTTATTTTTTTACACCAAAGTTTTATCATATATCCAATTCATATATTTATTTCCATACTTACCTTAAATCACATTATCATTTGTTTTTTTCCTACCATTACATTTCATGTCTCAAAATTGCATACTTTCATAGATTCATATTTATTAAACACATTGTATAGAGGTCCTATGTATTCTCATGGGTGAAGTATTAGTTATTTCTATTGTGTGGATATTATTCATAATCTAACCATGGTACATGAATATGGATCCTATTTTGAAATAATTAATCCATCACTAGAATTATTTAAAAAAATTATAAATGACCAATATATTGATGAATGTTCTCATTAGAATAAATATTTAAATGAAACTTTCATTCCTTTAAGAAAAAATATCCCATTAGAATTTTTTTATTTTCAAATGTTCAAAAATTTAGATGTATCCCTATAAGATAATGTTATTTAAATAAATATGAATTATATAGTTTTTTGAGATCAATGAAGTATTTTATCACCATGTATTAGTCCCCACCATGGGGAATTCATATAGGTAATGTTGATGATTGTTATGACTAGTTTTAGTGACCAAAACAATAGGCGTGTTGATATAGGATATCATTTGTGAAAAATGGATAAGTACAATACTAGTGTGTTGGTGGTCATGTTGGATTGTGTGACAATAGTTTAAAAATATAGAGTTATAATATGAACATGGATAAGAACAACATGGAATGGAATTCCACATATGTAATATGAGAAGTCACATTAGGTCTATTTCAAGGTTTGTTGGAGGATGTGGTTTTAATGAAGACTCCATATGAAAAAAACATATAGAATAATTATACTAGTGTGATTCATTGTGTGAGAAGAAAAAATGAGCAAGGTCCTATCACCATTACATTTTGCATGCTAGTTTTTCATCTAGTTTTACAATCTTTAATATACATGTTACTTCAATAATGGATTCTATGGAATTTTAAAATATAAATTGATTGGTGCATTCTTATTAGTTTTTTAAGGCCTTAATCTTATCTAATTAGATGAAATAGAAGGAATTCCCATTGAACATGAGATTTAAAAATATGATCTGATTTATAGATAAATATAGAGGTTTATATAAACTATTATAGTGTGAAATGAATTCTAAATGCCTTTGTAAAGTAAGAAGGGGATTCCAAATATCTTCAGGAAAGATAATGTCAATGATTGGTATATTCCATAAGTTATATTTCTCTTTGTAAGTATTAAACAACTTTGAAAAATAATTAACAATATGTTTGTTTGATATTTGTATCATATTTTTTAATAATAAGTTCACGTTATGATGGGGAATAACTTATGTGGTGCAGGAGAGCATCAAAAATTACAAATGATTGTGTTAGTGAACTAGGAGGGTCAACGAATCCACACCAATTGCATAAATGATAAAATAGAGAGATAATAATTTTATTGGTTAATATAATATTTCATATCCATGATATATGAATATAGAACAGCGTGGGTGAACCGAGTAAAATCAGTTATACAATTTACTACTTTTTTATATATGGTGAGAATGAATAAGAGAGATTAAAATATTATTAATGTTCATAGAGAATGATTTAAATTAAAGTATCATACATCATACATTAATGTTACACCCATATCAATAAATTTTTCTTGGTTAAGGACAAACAAGTGCTATCAAAAGGATGGTTTTGTGGTGAAATTTTACTCTCTCTCAAAAGAAACAAAAAAAATTAATCCAAAAAATCATTCATATCATTGATGTAAATAGACCTTAATCATGGAATATCCATATATAACACTATTTAAAATCATTGGGATTGGATATTTATAGGGTTAACAAGTATATTATCTCTATGAAAATGAAAAAAAGATCTGTATTTAAAAATTACCATATTATATGTAGATATAATTGAAATTAATTCCTTGAGAAGTTAATGAAAAAATTCCAATTATAGGAAATTTATATTTGGTAAAAAATAACATGTTATATAGGAAATACATATAAATATCTATTAGGGATATTAAAAGTTTCTTTAGGATACATTACATTTACTATCAAATAAATATGAGGGTTTGAGATTGAGTCAGGGTGAGATGGTTGATGCATTTTTCAATCAATTAAATTATCATTTTATTGAAATTAATAGACTTGGTGAGGATATAAATTTTGAGAAGATTGTGAATAGAATCATGAGACAAATCCGCTTAAATTCAATGAAAAAGTTTCCGTTCAAGGATACAAATACATGAAGGAAAACTATCTGGATAGATTACCCAACACTATCATTAAATATGATATGAGGAATACAGACAATTTGTTCAAGGTGAAGGAAAATAAACATGAAGAAGATTTTAAATATATAAAGAAACATGCGGTGATATAATTTTTCGAAGAAGAAGGAATATATAAATGATTTTCTTTCGTTACTCTAGTCTATGAATATGTTAAATAATGTTAAAGGTAATATTCCACACTCTATTTTTAGGAGTGGAAAAGTGAGTTTTCTTATAGATAAATGTACTACGAAATTTCTAAAGGATGATGAGGGAGATGTGAAGATAAGAAAAAATCTGTCTTCAAATGAAAATTATTTCTTCCACATATATTTTTAAACTCTAACTCATGTGAAGTGGAAGTCATTTAAGATTACAAGGATCATGATGAAGGTTCTATGTTAGTTATTACCATTGACAATGATAATGATGATGAAAATCATTTCAATGATAAATTTAATCTTCAGGTTGATATCAAGGTTTTATTTGAACTAATTAATGTTTTTAAGTAAAATAAAAAGAATTCTAGTGCAGTTGTTCATGAATCTAAAATCTATATAAAACTATAACTGAAATAGACGAAAAAATTCAAATTTAAAAATGAAATTTTAAATTTTTAAAATTCTATAACATCAATAAAAATAGATGAATTGAAACTCAAATCTATATAGAAATCCCAAATCATGGATGCATTATGTATTTTTTAAAATACATGTCAATGTGGATTGGAGAGATATAATATGTTAGGAAATGAAAACATAAGTTTAAGGATCAAGATGGGATTATCACACCTGGTATTATACAATGTATTATGAATAACATTTCTTATAATAACTATATAATGGCTTTTGAGGAATAAAAAAAGAAATATATTCACATAACACAAGAAATACTCTTAAAAGACACTTAAAAATATTTTATGGAGAATTATTGGATGAAGGGTTTTGTGGTTATTTTTAATTCCTCCATCAACAACACCTTATAGAAATGTAGATCTTCAAAACACTACACAGTGAATTGTTAAGGAAAAAAATATTATGATGAAGATATCATGAGTCTGGTATTTTCATTATCTAATGATAGGAAATGATCAATTTTCATGTTTTGATGTGGAGAGATATTTCTAAGATTAAAATTCATAATAACAGGCATAAAATATTTGTACTTTTTTCCTTTTATATAAATTGTTGTTATTTTTGTTGTTCTAGTTAAGGGAGAAACGTTATCTACAGTTCATGAATATTAGATTACATGTTTCTAAGAGAAAAATGGTTGTAACCATCAACTGAAAATGTGTAAGTTTCATAAATATTATCTATATTACATGGTTAAAAATAATTATTGGATTTTTGAGAAAAGGATGTTCATCCATCATAAAATTAGGTGGAACATAAATTTTTGATGAAGAAAGAATGTTTATGGGTTCTAAAGTGGATGATATTTCATTGAGAGAAATGAAAAATTATTTTTTTTGGATTTTTGATAGAATATGAATGAATCAATTGATCAAAACTTAATACCTCATTATAGGAATCCTATTTAATATAGATGATGTTGTTCTTGTTGGAATTGATGTGGGTGTTATGTTCATTGGATCTGGGAAATTTAAATTTCTTGGTAAAGATCCCAAGTGAATGGATGTTCTCATAGTTGAAGGGATTAATAACAATCTTCTTAGTGTCAATCAGTTATGCCGATCAAGGAATGTTGTCGAGTTTCACAGGAATGTTTTTATTGTTACTTAAGGAGATGGTTTTGTTATTCACTAAGGAATGTGAGAAAAAGGGGATCTTTAACATCTTATTGAATAATCTCGGTATAATATTTCCATGAAATATTAAAATATTCGATGGAAATTTTTCTTTGAAAATCTTGAACAAAATCCTTGGGAAATCCAGTGAGTTCTCCTAGAATATGATACACACAAAATCTTATATATGATCAAACTCACACTTGTCATTATTTTCATAAAGGGAGGATTATTTAGTGAATTATAGTCCAATTAAATGGATATCATCATAAATTCATGAGCTCATAGATTTGGATGTTTGTAGACTAGTTTCACTCAAATCTATAGACCCAATGATAAATTATTTCTTGGTTATTGATTATTTTCGAACAATTTCTTTGATTATTGTTATTTATTAGAAATTTGATTTGTTTATGTGTATAATTGATGTCAATGTCAGGATAAAAATATTATGGGTGTGAAACATCAATAGTATCACTTCTATAAAGGGACCTAATTTTAAATCATGAAAATAAAAGAATATCTTTAAGTGTATTGGATTAATTTTCATGTTATATTAGTTATAAATCCTCAATATAATGGTGTTTTTTAATGAAAGAAGCATATAATAATCTAAAATCCTAAGACTAGGTTTATTGATAAAGGATTTCCAATGAAATATTGGTAAATTGTCGTACAAATAGTTGTATATATATCATATAGATCTTTATTATATCCCAATAAATATAAAACACCATTAAAAATATAGTACTTAAAGAATCCTAAAATCAAACACGTAATAATTTCATTCTTACAAATGAAAAAAATATAAGGTTTGAATCAAATGGAAATGAAGGAATAATTCATCGACATTTTTCAATGGGTAGAACATATTGGTGATTTAAAAAAGGAATGGTAAATTCATTGAATGTAATGATGTATTTGTTGATGAAAATGAGTAATTTAACACATAAAAGATGTTCAAATCTTAGTGAGTAGTATTCACATGGAATATATTGAGTTTTTGAAGATGAAAGAGATGAGGAAGTGTGTTCATTTATGGGAGTTACATGGGATTATTATGGAACTTGTGAAGTCACTATTTATGAAGAAAACACAATAAGTAAAATAGGAAAAATAACATAATCAAGACGATTTGAAATTATTTATTATAATATTATTGGATATTGATTAGAACCTATTCATACAAGAAGGACAAAGGCTTAGTAGTAGGTGTCTCGCTTATCTCTGATGGAACTAAAACTATCACACCATAACATTTTTATTTACATTATTTTATTATTTTCTTAGCATCAGATATTTTGGTTGTGGTTCAATTTGATTTCCCATTTTTAATTTTTATGTTTTTTTCGGATAGTATTTTGGCCTGCACACGGTTTTGGTGCACGGTTTAGAAAATTGTGAAGCCATTCCCAGGTAACCATGTAGATTATTTTTTATATCCAATGATGGGGAACATGGGTTGTGCACAATTTGGGAGACCATTCCGCAACCATGATGTATGGTTTTGACTTTTGGTAGGGGAGTTTTGCATGGTCAGAACATAGTTTGGAATCCGTGTGACCATCCTGTTTGGGGTTCCCCTCTTTTGCGGCAGCACTTGCATGGTTGGGGAAAAGTTTGGTAAATTTTGTATCCAAATAGTGTTATGTTACCATTTTATTTAAAAGTTGGAATTAAAAAATCGACACTCTCCCCAATTTATCCGAAATAGACCCCTTCCCTTGGCTAGTTATTTGGAACAGAAAGGGGTCCGCAAACCCAATTTCTCAGAATCCTTCTACATGGATTCATATTTTAAGTTTGATGGTATGTTTATAATGTTTTTTCAAATTTTATCCTCTTATTCTTCTCCCATTTGAATTTTTAGGGTTTCTTTGGTGGGAGATAAATCATATAAAAACCCTAATGGTTAGGGTTTGTGTATGATTTGATTTCTTCGATGTTTGGGTGTGCCTATCATTTCTCAGGATTCTATCCCACTTATCCTCAATTTTGGTTGCATTAATTCATCACTGAGGTAGGAATTTCCATTATTTTTATTTCAATAAAATTCCATTATTGCATGTGATTTCCTTCAATTATTTAAAAATTTTATAATGTTGCTTTCAGTGTTTTATGATGAATTTATTTTGTGTTTGTATTGTAGAAACATGGTGCAAAATGGTTTTCAAAAGGGGGTTTCTTAAATTTTCCGACATATATATGAATATAAGGTGTTCAGTGAAATTACAATTGTTATTTATAATGGATTTGGATATCTTTAAGATATTTTTATTAGTGATTGTTTTGGGTGGCTTGAATTGGATGATTTGGTTTTCGTTGAGTGAAAATGCATCAGTTAAATAGTTATTATTTGAAGACATTTAGTATGGTGGTATTTTGAATGGAGACATTTGGAAAATGTTCTAGGGATGTTATTTTGTTCTCAAGAATGTTCCACTGGATGTGGGAACATACACATATGCAGAGAGTTCACACATTGATGGAAACATAAATGATAATGGTATTGGATAATTCATTTTAATAATAAAACCTGATTTTCAAAACAAGTAACCTTTTTTCCTCCCCCTTCATCCAATTATCATTAATATTACATGTTTTCCAAAATGGATCATTCTCTCAATGTGGATTGATTTTAGTTTTCAATGTTATGTTCTAAATTATGGTTCATTTGGTACATTATAAAATAATATTGGTTTTTAAATAATAAGAAAGCCAATTTGGAATCTTTTTTTGTATTATGTGTTTTCATTATTGTTATTAATGGAATGAGAAATGGGATTTAACATGAAAGTTAAAGGATGGTTGTCCATTTTATATTAAATTGTATTGTTTTATATTATCTTGGAAACGTTTAGGAAATTATTTTCAAGTGTATTTGAAATTGACTCATTGTAAGGCCTCGTTGGAAATTTGTAATGTTTTGGAAATAAATCATGAGTTTGGAAGTGTAAATGCCTGAATGGAATCTCAAAATGTTTTGAGAAGTGATTTTAATCCCAAATGATGTCGAATATTGGTGGGAATTTCTGAAAATATTATTATAAAATTTCCAAACCTATGCAGGATTTCCCTCCATGGGTTATCATGGTGGGTAGTTTCAGTGATTGGGGTAAGCAAGTGAAGTGGAAATAGTATAAGAGAGTCACGTGTGTGAGGGAATCTCTTTTCATAAGTACTTTTACCATGGGACTGATGTACATATTTTAAAGGGTTAAGTGCTGGATTTCTATCAAAACTAGTCATATGGGTTGGTACCCCCTTGGTTTTATCGTTCTTGGTTGGACAATCCAAAGGATTTGATATTATAGAGTGACTATCTGGTTATTGACTATGGAGCTATATCATACTATAATTGGTGAGACTAATCTATGTATTTCTAGAGATTTCCCTATGGATGTTTAGGGAATGACCACAATTTACTATCATTATATGATTATTTTTTTTTCTATTTCACTTTGTTACTTGTAGAATTTATCAATTTAATTTTATCTTTTCTTGGTATCAAATATTTGTGTTTTAGTTTAGGATTTATATTCTCAAACAGTGAACCTGTTTTGAAAATGGAAATTTGGAATGTGTTTTTGTTAATAGGAAAGATGTGGTGGTTTATTTAAAATGCATAAAACCTATTTTTCATATCAGTATTTAAAACTAGTGTGTGTGGACTGTTTCTGAAAATTAATTGTATAGAATCTGTAGTGATTTCTTGTTATGTTGTTTAATCTCACATCCTACGTGTATCATTCAGTGTCTTTGGACTTGAGATTTTTTGAGGGTTTAGGTTTTTGGGTTGAGTTTCCTTTGGATTAGGTTGGTCTTGTGGTCGGTGGTGACAAAGAAAACACATAGAGATTGTTTTTGTATAGTTTTATTTTAGTTTTATATTTATTTTTTAATTTTTTCAATTGTGGTTGTATCATGGATTAGTTTTATATATTTATAAATGTTTAGCTGGTTTTGGATATCGATGTGATCAGTTTTAATTACTTTTTATTTAGGTTATTTTTAGAGGTATTTCCTTCCCATTACGTTATTTTGATTCCCAACTCTAGTTTGTATCCATGGGGATAAGGTACGCCCTTTAAGACATGTATCTGACCTAGTGAGATGTTGGGTTGGATAGAATCCTAGCTTGGTTCATGAAAAAATGGTATCAAAACATACTATTGTAATTTGGAGTGTTCGGTAGTTGTAAAATAGTATTTTCTAGACTCAACAGTTAGGAACATAAAGGACTTCCTGAACCCTTTCTCTTTCTTACCATTAAGTTTCTAGGGGTAGTTTGGGATTTGAGTCTTTTTTCATTGTTTTGGATTTAGGAATGAAAATAGAGGTTATCTAGTGCCATATTATGATCTCAGATGGAGTAATAACCCATTTGGAGTCTATGTGCATGATTCGTTGTCCTCTTATTGTTTATTCTTACTTGGGTAATGGATCACTATAATTTTACCAAGTTATAAATAGACACCAGTCCCCATTCCAGTAGTTCAATGTGAGTTTTTTTTGTTTCAGTCAGTGTATATCAATTTTTGAAGTGAAAATGGTTTTGGAAATGATAATGATATGTGCATGTTGTTTAATATTGAAAAGTGAAATGATTTTTTAAAAGAGAAATTGTTTTAAAATCTTGAAGGTTTAGGAAAATTGGAAATGAAAATTGAATTAAAAATTTGGTTAATGTTTTGATTTGATGATGGAATGGTATGAGTGGCCATTATTATTTCATATGGAAGATCACATATGTGTCAGTATGTATATGAAGTTGATGTTTTCATGTGTTTATAGTTAATGTAGGAGGATTTGGAGGAACACATATGAGATGGTTCATAGGATGCCATGGGTGGGGTTTTGAAATCACATGTTTTTATTGGTTTACAAAAAAAGAGTTTTTAATCAAAAATGAATTTGGAGAATTTGTTATCCTATGGAATGTGGGGTTTGATTATGATAAATAGATCTTGGTTTAAAAAGTATCATTGGAAGAAGGTGGTTTTAGAAATTGAAATGGAGTTATTGGTTTTTGAAATAATTATTTTTTTTGTTCTTGTGTGTTTTTAGGTTATGATCGTATTGTGTTGGTATAATATGTTTTCTTGATTGTGTTTATTATTGATGGTGATTTAGGATTTGTGTTCTTTTTTTTATTTGAATATGATGCCCAAAAAGGTCCCAAAAATCTATAGTGATTATTTTTCATTTTCTTGCTCTTATTAGTTGTTTCCTATCTTTTTGGGTGATGAAGGTCCATTAAAGGGAGTGGAATTTCATGATGAAGTTGAGCGTGTCTTTGGATCATTGGGAAATCTAGAAGTTGTGAGAGTGTGCGCTATCCTAGGATTGATTTAGGTTCATGCTTTGGACCAGTGGATGATTGATGTCCCGACATTATTGAACATTGGGATGAATTTTGAAATATTTGAGAGTAATTTTTTCCAATGGTTCATACATTAAGAGGAGAAGATTATAAAGGTGGTAGAGCTACATGTTTTTTGGGAAGATTATTGGTCAGTTGGAGATTATGTTTACCAATTCAAGGAGTTATATTCTTTCTCTATAGACACGATGTCAGAGGATCAGTTAAAATATTATATTTTAATTTTAGATATTCATCCCGAGATCACGGTAAAAGTGATCTCATTCGGTGAAACCATTTTTAGAAGTTAGTGGGTGAGGAATTTTTAGCTAAATTGGTTCTTATGGTGTATTCAGTGGTGGTTGGATCCTGTGAAGCTTCCCTATCTAGAGAGGGGGTTGTTCTAGGGTAACTTGTCTCTAAATACTTTACTTCATTTATTCTAGAACACATTTCATTAGATCATTTTCTTATGTCGCACTAGTGGAGAATGTATTGGTATTTGAAGTCTTATATTGCTAATCCTCTAGAGACCTGTCATCACTGTGTCCATATAGGTCATCTAAATATGTTTTGTAAGAATATTTTACAGAATAAGTTGTTTTTAATGGAATAATTCAGTGCATGGATACAATGTAGGAGATGCTTCATCCATTAGGTCTCTATACACATTCCTCGAAGTAAAGATCACATGTATTCTATATACAACCAGGTGGTGTGTGGGAAACCATGTCCAAGTTTTTTCCCCCAATATTGGTGTAGATAAATTTTTTGTTTCTTGTTGTAATATTATTCTTGTTGTGAGTTTCTCTTATCTATATAAAAAACTAGGTGATTTGGATTTCATGTAATATTGTTCTTGTAAATTTTGATTATTAGACGTGAGTTAGTTGAGGAATATTCAAATTGATTAACCCTTTTTTGGGTTAGTTTTGGTATTAGTTTTCAGTTTTACTTGTTTGAAAATGCTTGAATTTTGTTAAATTTATGGACTGCAGTTTCAGTTCGCTGTAAGGATCATGTTTCTTTTATGGGTTTTCTCTAGTGTTGGGGGTTTAGGTAGTCTATGAAATTTTTAGTTCTAGTGGTAGTGTTGTTTTTCATGAGTGAAGAAGTATGAATTATTTTTGTTGGGAGTTCCAGGACTCAGTGGGGGTGTTGTTAAGAAAATTTGTACTGGTTTGTGTTAATTCTCTTGTGAGGCAAATGAGATGTTATGAAAATTTAATATTTGAGTTCTTGTGGTGGGTCGAACCCTCTCATGTTCTCCCACCATCCTTCAGGCCTTTTTGGGTGTCTATTGTGGATTGAAATACCACCTTAGAGATCTTTTCTTATTTAGATTTTGATTGTTCATGGAGTTATGTTTTTTTTACTTTTTTCTAGATGAATTTCCACGGAATAAACTATTTTTAGTGGGGAGATTTTTCACAATGGGATATTTGTAATTAATTTATCTTATTATTTTATGGGACATAGATCTTTTGGTTGAGGTTCGGGTTGAGTTCCCAGTTTGAATTTTTATGATTTTGGGTTTTCTATTGGCATTTCTTCCTACGCATGGTTTAGATGCACAGTTTGGGAAACATTGTTGCCTTCCTAGGTTATAGTGCCGATTTTTTTTTGTGAATAATGATGGGGAAAACATATTGTGTATGGTCTGGGAAACCGTACAACAACTGTTTGGTTTGGTCTTGATTCTAGGAAGTGGTTTTTGGAATGGTCGACACATGGTATAGAAGCTACGTGACTAGCAAATATGGGGTACCCATCTATTCCAGTAGATCATTCATGGTTGGCGCACCATTTGATAAATCGTGTGTCCAAACTATGCAGTGTTTCCTGGTTATATTTTTTTTAATTCTTTAATATACCCTCCCATCATTTTATCTGAATTCAAGCCCTTCCTTTGATTCATTTTTGGGACATGAAGGGGTCCCAGCACCCTCTTTCCTTGGATCCTCCTCCTTGATGGTTTCATCTTCAATGTTCTAAGGTATATGTTATGGCTTATGGCTAATTTTCACCACTTATTCCCACCTTCGGATTTCTAAGGTTTTCTTGGGTCAGGGGGGTTTCTCTCTTGGAAAAAACCTAATGGTTTGAGTTTGTGTATGATTTGATTTCTTATAAGTTAGGGTGTATGGATTGTGTCTCAGTCTTGTATCCCCCTTCTCCCAATGTTTGATTGCATTCACTCATAATTGTGGTAGGCATTTCCAATTTTTTCTTTTCTGAAACATGCCATTGATGGATGATATTTTCATGAGTGATTTAAAAATTTTATAATCTTGAATGTGTTGTGTTAGTATAACTTGATTTGGTGTTTTTTATTGTGGAAACTTTGTGAGAATTGGTTTTCAAATGGTGTTTTCAAAAATATGTCTATGTATATACATACGAAAGGTGTTCGATAAAATGGAAATTAGTATTTTAAATGGATTTGGGTATATTTATGTTTTTGATCAACTTTTTAAAAGTTTTGAGTGTCTTGAATACAATGATTTGGTTTTTCTTGAGTGTATACCCTTTTATGATTTAGCACTTGTGTGAAGACATCGAGTGTGTTCGTGTTTTGAATGGTGAATTTTTTAAAATGGTTTTGGGTTGTTCCTTTGTTCCCATGAATGTTTCATTGTATATGGTCCCATTTAAAAGTCCACAGAGTGCACACAAGGATGGTAAATCAAATGATAATTGCCTTGGATATGTCCTTCTAACAATAATACATGGTTTTCAAAACACATATCCTTTATTCCCAATCATTCACCCAAATATCTTTAAGACAACATGTTTTCCTAAATGGTTCATGGTCTCAATGTGAATTGATTATGTTTTTGAATTTTATGTTCAAAATTATTTCCTATTTTGTAGTTTAGAAAGGATATTTGTTTTCTAAATATAGTGAGCTACCATTTTGTATATTCATGTGAATTGTGTGTTTTCATCATGGGTTTGAATGAAATGTAAATGGAATTGAACATTAATGGTAAAGACCTGTTTGTAACTGTATTATTTAATGTGGTGTTTTATATTATATTGATATTGTTTCAAAATTCATAGTAATTGTATTTTAAATGGTATCAGTGTAAGTATCGGTTGGTAATTACTAAGGATATGGAAATAAATTGTGGGTTTGGACGTGTGGATGACTAATTGGCATCTTAGCAATTATTGAGAAATATTTTCAAGCTCAAATGATGTGATGTCCTAGTTGGAAATTTTTAATGGGTTGTTATGAAATGGGAACCCTTATGGAGAATTTCCCTATGTGGGTTATCATAGTGGATGGTGTTAGTGATTGTGGAAATCAAGTGTGGTGGTAGAAGGTAACACGAGTCACCCATGCGAGGACCTATCCTCTCACATGTAATTCTACCATGGGACTCTTGGGAATATTTTATAGGTTAGAGTGGGGGTTTCTTATTGAACCTAATTAGATGGGTGAGTACCACACTATCTTTTTGGGGATTCGTGGCACATGCCACTGGATTGGATAGTTTAGGGAAACTATTTGGTTATTGGCTTTGGAGCTACACCATATGCCAACAGGTGAGTCCAAACTGAGTATATCCAGTTATTGATCTAGGTATTTTTGGGAACACATAGGTTTTAATATATGTGTATGCATGTTTAAGTTCTATTTCAGTTGGTTTCTTTTATTATTTGTCTTTTTTACTTCTAGCTTTTATTGGTATCACATTATTGGATTTTAATTTGGGATTTCCATTCTCAAATGCTGAACTTGTTTTGAAAATGGGAATGTGGCGCATTTTTTTCAAAGGTAACGATGTGGTGGTTTTGTTGAAATTTTTAAAACATATTATAATAGTTGTATTTCATAATATTGTGTATTGAATTCTTTAGAAAAGTAATGGTATGGAATATTTGGTGATTTCCTATTGTTATGTTTAAGCTCACACCCTACTTGTACCATTCTTTGTCAATAGGCTAGAGATGTTTTACACTTTTCGGTTTTTGGTTTGGGTTTCCTCAAAGTTGGTTGGTCTTATGGTTAGTGGTGACCAAAACATAATGTGGAGATCATGAAGGTGTGGTTCAGTTTTAGTTTTTTATTTAGTTGTTTTTTCAGATGTAGTTGTATCTTGTATCACTTTTAGTTATTGTTGGATATCAAATTGTTCTTTTTTATTTACTTATATCCTCTTTATTATTTGTTCTAAATTGTTCCCATTGGATTATTTTAATTCCCCACACAACTTTCCAACCCATGGGTATTGGGAATTCCCTTTAGGTCAGGTCTCAGACATGGTCAGATATGCAGTTGGATGGAATCCTAATGTGGTTCGTGATAAAAACTATTTGAATTATATGATGAGGATGAGGGTAGGGTTAATGAAATGAATAAGAAACTTAACTGAATACAAAATGATAGGGAACGTTATATTATTATGAGTACATATGACTAGAAAGTCATTGAGACAAAGTGCGTATTTGAAAATAAATTAAATAATAATGGAAAAGTCACTAGTAAAAAACAAGGCTCGAGTGAAAAAGATATTTCACAATTTATGGGTTTTATGTGGGTGAAACATTTTCACCAATGGAATGACTTGAAAAAATATTATTATTCTTGGATATGGTGGTGGATAATGGATTTAACTTATACTTAATAGATTCCAAATTATCCTTTGTTAATTTGTTCATTGAATATGAGTTCCATATCATAAAACAAGATGCATTTCTCATTGAAAATGATGAAAATAAAATATGACTATTGAAGAATTTATTTTAGGTAATAAAACTAGAACCCAGATCATGGTACTCAAGGATAGAATAATATCTGAAGAATCATATATTTCAAATGGGAGGGGTTTATCACAACCTCTATATAATTAATGAAAATGAATAGTGGATTATGGTACTTGTATATATGGAATATATTATCTTTGGAAGCTTGAATGGCATCCAATGTAAGAAATTTATAGATCATATGGGGTGGTAATTTGTAATGTTTCTTATTATATTATTGATATTTTTCCATGGAAAACGAGTGACACTTATAAATAATGTGATCTTAATATCTCATATAAAATATTCCAAAAGGGTAAAAAACAAATTTTCATTGCTAATTCCAAACAGATGGAAACATTAACTGATTCATGGAATCAATTTTAAAAAACTAAGATTGCAAAGTTTTCCATGTCAGAGTTAATAGAAAAATGATTTGAAATTATCTCTACTTTACTTCCAATCAACAATATAGTTTTTTCTAAATATTGAGACACATAACATGAATGTTGTCCCAATGAAATTTTTATGGTATTTCTTGAAAAGGATAAATAAATATATTAAGATATTATTATAAAAAATGATGTTATTCTACAAAAATTCACAACAAATATTATTGGGATATTCCAAAAAATATTCAGAATATTCGATTGATGATTTAAAATCAATTTATAGTGGTGTTATATGACTAGGGAATAATTTAATTTCATATTAAAACCAAAAAATACTACATATCATTAAAAACCAATAAGGATTAGTATATTGTGATAACTCATGAATGTATTTATTTTTTTAGAAAAAATAACATCTTATTGTTTTTAGAATTTTTTTTTGGTTTCTCTCATTTCTACTATGTGTGAATACTAATGTTCTACAAACCAAAACCAAAATACCAAACATCATTTGAAGAAAAAATATATATATATTTTGTGTCAATTTTTTAAGGAGAATTTTGATAGATGTTAGAGGAAATAGTATAATGTGTCAACTCAAGATAAAGAATCTAATTTAAATAAAAAGGCACTACCCAAGATGTAATTTAGGAGGCCTCATTTCGCTCTTATAGTATAACTCAATCCATTTACCTTGACATAAAATGAAGAACACCCTATTATTAATAATAATTACTTATCAAGATCAAGGCATGTAACTCTTTTACATTTAATTATTATATTTCTACATCTCTCATGTATCTTTTAAGAGAATGGATCACATTGGGATCACTAAAAAAAGGAGAGAAATATCTTCAAGAAGAAGCTATGAAAATATATTTGAAAGGGGGAGATATTAAATAATATTGAATAAATTGGTGAAAAGATTATTTTAATAGTGTTTTTGAATATTTTTGAATCATGTATGGTGTTATTGAGAATCCATTCATTGGAATTTTGTTTCTCACACACATCATGGATCATATGGGCTTAGATTTTGTCATTAGTTAATTGTTGATGCGTGAGTCTAAAAAGTAAATGTTTTCATTTTGGTTATTTCATAGAGTATTTATATTACTTTTTTTATTATTTTTCAAGAAACACAAAGGTTGATATTGTATGGTAGGGTTTTTGTGATGTATTTGTTAGTAAATCGGATGAAGGATATTTTCCTAGAAGATAACGTTATTTAATAATGGGAAAATTTGAGGGTTTTGGTAAATTTAGTGAATCAAGTCAATACCAGGGATTAATACACATCATTTTGGTCTAATACAAGGAATATTAATTATTATGAAATCTATGGTTGGTGAGAACACATATAGTGTTAACTGTTTTGACATGGTAATTCATCTATACAGTAATGAAATGTCCCCTATAGGTGTGTTGATGAGCATGCTGTACTGGGGGCCCACATATAAAACATGGGATCTAATTATATGGAGATCGAGTAGAGAATGGTGGATTATATTCCCACATGGGAATCATGTGTAGTAATTATAGAACCATGTATGTGATCCTTGGAAGTCATGCTTTAAGGGATACTCTCTTATATAAAATAGCCTACAAAAGATTTCCATGGGTGTGGTGCTTAGTGTTTTGAGTAACACTATAAAAGGATACATCACCATTCCATGTTATAATAAATTTATGAATTCACATATAAAAATATATAGAAATAATTTTCTTTTACATTTATGGAAATGGAAATAATTACAACTACTGGTTGATGAGTTATTATTGGTCAGTTTTGAAGGCCTTAATTTATTTAAATTTAACGGCATAGAGGGAATAGATTTTGAAGAGTGGATTTATAAATGGGATAATATTTAGGGATAAATAGATAGGTGAAGAAAAAATATAGTAATGTAAAGGTAATCATGATCTCTCTGGTATGTAATAAAGTGATTAACTATTTCTTCTAGAAAATCAATATTGAAGAAAGATATATTCCTAGAGTTTAATTTCTCTCTAAATGTTTAACATGACTATGATTAAGGAAAAACACCCTAACTGTTGAATATTTATATCAACATTATTTTATAAAGAAGATCACATCATGTGGAACAGTGAGTTTGTTTGTGTAGGAGAGTAGTGATCTTTCCAAAAAGTTCTTGTAGTGAACTTGGAGGGTTAGTGAGGACGCTCCATACTTGTAAAGGTTAAAATAGTTATCATTTACTATGAGTAGTTTATACACACATTTTACGGTATTTTCTTTGGAAATATACCATTTTGGGTGAAATAAGAAAAATAATCAGAGGCATTTATTATTATATTATTCTCTTAGTAGAGAAATAAAGGGATATAATGATGTGTTCTTAAAGATTTTATAACAACATAAATAATCAAGGATCATACTAAAATACCCTAATTCAACATCCTATCAAGGTATTTACTTTGTCAAAGGACCATAAGTACAATTAAATATTTTATTTTATAAACAAATTACCAGGGTGGTACGCTTTGAAAACAATCATGAAAATTTAGAGTCTCCAGAATAAAATATTAATATTCACAATTTGGAAGAAACTGATTTATTTATCAAAATCCATCCCATTAGTAGTCATGAATAATACACACCCTATTCCATTGGTTAAGGTATTTTTTCCCACAAATAATCCATATCATTATTTGAATTATAGAACAGGATTGAATAATGTAAATGTTTTCAAAACATAAAAATTCCGATCATTAGTGGTGCTTTTGGTTATAGGGCTTCCTATATAATAATTATAATTAAACTCTTTATTTTCCTTCTGGTTTTTTCTTCTCAATAAATCCCTATTCTATAAGTAAGTCATCTTCTAGTCCACTTGGTAAAATTCCTTTAGTTCAAGATTCCACATTTTTTGTAGATAATAAATTTCATTTTTTTCTTCTTTATCTTTATCACTTAATCTTTCACAAGACTCTATATTTATTTTATTTGGTGATTTAGAAATTTTAAAAAATATTTACAATTTTAATTTTATATTTTGATTTATTTTTTGGAATAATCACAAGGTTTATCAATCCAACGTCCATTTTTATGGGTTATTCATTGATGTGGTCTTTGAATTTTACCTCACAAACATTGTTCCTTATAATTATATCCATTACTATAACAAAAAGGATTGACATTAGTGACAAAATCATTAAAAAAAATGGGATATTAAAATAATAAAAAATATTTAATAGACTCATCCATAAAAAAATTATGATTATAATCATATTTACCTATAATACTTTTAGTTTAACCTATATCAATATTAGTTTATTCTAGGATACATTATGTTGATTAATATTTTACTCCTGAACCAAACCCTCAATGAAACTAAGAAATAAATCATTCATAGTGGTTCATAAATATGATGATTTAATTTAATCCATATCCCATAGTAGTGTCAACCCGTATGTGTAGTTAAGATTCTTTGTCATTCTCTAGGTGATAATCAAGTTAATACCCAATCCACCCTTATTTAGATTATTACCCCTTGGAAGATGTGTTCTTGAGATAACATATATTTGTATTTACTAGATAGGTATTTAATTTCTATGAGAACCAAAATTCGTTATATTACTTATTTTTTGATGTTATCATACTTTTAGACTTATCTCTCATAATTTTGCTAATGGGATTTTCTACTGTTCTATAATATAATAAAAAACAATTACTATATCAAGATTTTATAAGAAATATAGAGACCTATGTAAATATAATATAAATAATACATTAATATCATGATTTAAATAATAAATCAACAAAATAGTCTCACAATGTATGGACCAAATTTTTTAGGGTCTTTGAAATTAATAACATAAATATCTTGTTTTACAACAATTTTAAAACTTTATCTATAATCATGCTCACCTATAATAATTTCAATAAATTTATATTTATATAATTATCATTATAACCTGGGGAATGTAAAATAAGAAATTAATAAACATAGATTTAAAATATAGGAAAACATATCATAATGTGCCAAATCATAAACATTAAGGAGAAAATGATGACAAAATAAATATATTAATAAAATAATATAAGTATAAAAATGATAATTATAAAACATGGTAGATTAACATAAGGACATAACATGATCATTAAGGAATCATAAATGTTTTCATGAGTCCCAAAATACATATCAACAATCATATAAAATGTGTCCATTATATACAAGTGTTTAATTGATTAAAAATAATCTATAATCAAAAAAATATGGATTATTATTGATATGAAATAAATCATGAAAATATCAAAAATGTTTTAAAAAATCGTAAATGTGACATAACATAACGACTTGTATTTTCAAAAAGGTAAAAGCATTAAATTTTTTATTCAAATATGTTGTTTAATAATGGTTAATGTGTACTATGTCATATAGAAGGTACCAGGAGAATTCAAGGGTTGTTTGGAGGTTGAAGATATAGGAATATGGGAAAATACTTGGCCACATGGTTTGGAGAAATCATTTGGCCCAACCTTCATTGTTTGGAGAAATCATGTGGCCTAGTCTGCATTGTTTCTAGGAAACATCATGGAAGCTAGAAATAGTGACATTTAGGCTGCACAGTTGGTATAAAACTGTGCAACCTAAGGTTCATGGGATTGAAATGCTGCTGGGTTTTGGGAAAGATCCATTTTTCTTGGTTTGTATATGATTAGACAAAACATATGCCTAACTATAGTGGGTGCCTCTTTTAGTAGTGACATGTACACAGTTTGTGCACAATTTTCCAACAGTGTGCTTAAACCATGCACCCCCTTATTTTGGGGTGAAATTAAAAATTTTCCCCACATAATTATTTTACCTCATTCTTCTTTCCCTTTATTCCTCAGGCAGACTATCATCCTATTTTCTATTCCCATGGATAAAAATCCTTTTATCCTCTAATTTGATGTATTATCCCAATTTGGTGTCCGTTTAGTGATTTTCCGAAGGATTTGGACTCCTTGAAGTATTATCTACCTTCTTATTGACTCATATCTAATATTTTCATTGTATCTATCACGTTATTTAGGTGGAATCTCATTTTCACTATTTTCCAGGCGTTGGATTGTTTCTCTGATATCTTCTATCCTAATTTGAATGTATGGATGATATTGAGTGAGGATTGATAGACATCCTTATGTCCGGTGGTCACATAAATTTTCCTTATTGTTTTTATTCTTTCTAGAAATGTTGTTGATCCACAAACTGAACTTTCCCAATAATCCTTATTATATTTAGTTTTTCATATCAATTTTATCATAACACCATTATATATGCATGTTGATCCTTATGTCACGACCTGTCCTCAGAACCCATGTCGTGACTACCCCATGCCCACCTTCCATAGGCTCGGGGCTGGCGACTAGCACCAAAGGTGTAAATCCCTAAGCTGGAAGGCATTGCCTTATAAAATGAAAACACACACAATTAGAGTACACAACTGAAAGCAATATAAGAAGTAAAACTGAATACAAAGGTAGTGAAGAAAATAAATGTGCCAGTATACAAAACGGACTGAACAACAAGTACAAGTACAAGTAAAAAAGGGAAAACAGCTCCTGGATCGTCCACCGGGGAATCCTACAGGAAGGGTAGGTGTATAACTCAAACAACTCGTCCCTACGGTACGTCCCGTCTAGTGCATCTCTGAGCAGCCTTCTGTCCGTCACCCTCAGCCTCGATCACTGCTTACTATCATCTATACAGAACACAACAAGGTGCAGGAGAATCCCATCCAGGGGTGAGAATAATAATACTCAGTAGGGGACCCTGAGACCCCTGAAGGTATCCCAGAATCCACAAAGGATAAACCAAAGTAGAAAGATACAATCATGAATTATCAACCAACTCTACTTATGTATATTCCCATACATATACCTAAGATATAAATCACTATCCGGCTCCAACTCTCATGCCCAAGCACAACCCATTCCACAATGGAAGTAAAGTCAAACACTAAGAAGATAATGGTTGAAAGACATAACTCATCTCACACAGGTATTCATCTTTTGTAGAGTGATAGAGATGATCAGATGTAGTCACTGATTCATCTAAGCTGTCAGACCCACACATGATACAGGACTAGCTAAGCTGTCAGACCCACACGGGATTGAGGACCAACTATTATAGAGTGATATAGACGATCAAATGTAGTCACTGATTCATCTAAGATATTAGACCAACACAGGATACGGGACCAGCTAAGCTATCAGATCCACACAGGATAATGGACCATCTATTCTGTTAGACCCACACAGGATATAGGAACAGAAGTCAGAACTGTCAGACCCACGGAGGATATCGGTACAGTAGTCTTCGCTGTTGAACCCACAGAAGATTATGGTGTAGTAGTCATGGATATCAAACCCATGAAGGATTCTGGTAGAGTAGTCATTGCTATCGATCCCACAGAAGATTCTGGTATAGTAGTCATTGTTGTCGAACCCATGGAGGATTCCAGTACAGTAGTGTTCACAGTCGCAGCTAGCCCTAGGGTTCCCGCATACAACATGCTCGATTCCGAGAGGGTCCACTCCTCGATCCAAGTTTAGATACATCAACTATCATTAATTACTGAGTTAATTTATCTCATAGTTCCATCTTATCAATAGGAACCCAATACGACAGATGGCGCCTCAATCGGACACCCGGTCTATGAGTTATTGGTATTTTCGTTCCAGGGGCCCCGGTTGGATTTTACGCTCGATCCAACCCGAAATTTTTCAAAATTTGTCCATACCTCACGTAGAGTATCAAAAAAGGAACTCCTTGCCATGAGGGTCCTAGTGCCCTAGACAGCGCATCAATTGGATGCACGATCTAGGAGATATTTGCCTTTAAGGGAAGAGGGGGCCTGGCCCGTCAGGCCCAATGGGCTGGCAGGTCGGCCCGATCCAGTCTGTCAGGTTCGACCTGGCTGGGGGTTATTCCGGCCAAGGGGGGCATGTCCCACCCTCCAACCCGGCCCACGCACATGGGCTGGTCCGGTTCAGCTCGCCCGGCGGCGCCTACGGGGCCGCCTCCTCCTCTACTAGGCTGATCGTTGCCGCCCGGTTCGGCCCAGTGCACACAGCCCATTGACATTGGCTGCGGTTCTCCTCATGCGGCGCCTGTGGGTGCTGCTGTTCTCCAGCCCGGAAGAAAGTGTCTGGCTGGTTCTCCCAGGAGAGTGTCCCGCGGACGCGGGCTGCGTCCTCCTCCACGCTGCGCCTTGTGTGCCGCGTTCCTCCAGCAGGACGCCCAGATTGGCCGACCGGACATTCCATGGACCGAGCCGGGCGAGCGGCCACTGGCCCCTCAATGAAGCCAATGCACAGTTGCCGATGCCGCCGCCGCCTCTAGTCGCTGGTGCAGTCGCCCAACGACCCACCTTCTGTGGACCACCAAATTCGCTCTGGTGGTCAGATTTTGGATTCGTCTATGCCGGGGGTCCTTCCGGGATGCTGCCTTCAGCGTTGGACCTTCCGGAATCCGTCACTGGCACTTTGGAATGTCGCCTATGAAGAACAGAACAAGCAGAAGAACATCACAATATCAGCGGAGGGAATAAGGCCGTGTTCGGATTGTCCCACACAATCCGTTTTAACATATCAAAACTCGGTTCAATAAAGATCATAAAAAAGACTGATCCATCCCAGAACTAAACCCCACATGAAATTCATCCCTTACCCCAAGAACAATTGAACCACGGATCAGCTTGTTCGTTGGCGGGTCCACATTCGTCGTGTAGAAATAAGAATAGAGAACGTATATCCCATGAAAGGTAAATCCCCCTACCTCGTAATCGTTGTTCCTTGACGACATCGCAGGAAGAAGATGGAGTAGACATCTATCTTCGTGTCCACCATGCACTTCAGATCTGAGCTCAACCATCAGAGACTCGTCAGGATCCGATCTCTATTGAAGGATTTTTCTTCTTCGATGATCTAGGGAGATCCGTCATTGGAGTACTGTTCTTCGTCAACAATCCCTTCACAGAACCCTCTCTTTTCCAACAAATGTTCTTTCCCCCAACACAACTCAAAAAATAATTAATACCTTTAGTTGAGTTTTGTTTTTAACATGATTTATTAGTTCATTAATCGGGTGGTTACACCTCTAGTGTAACCACACTTTTAATTCTCCTCCTTAAATATGGAGTTTCAATTTTCGGGTGGTCGCCACACCATAGATGTTTCAAAATTAAAATTTCATATAAAAACAAAATAAAAAGTTTAGTATTTTTTAATCCATGAAACCTCATAAAACCAACTTTCACCCCAACTCAACTGTGATCGAGGAGAAGGTCTCCTTAAAAGAATATCGGTGCTATGAGTTCAACGATGTCCTCAACTTTTAATTCCAAGCACCAGTTCAAATGATATAAAATACCGCACATACGTTTTGTGAAAGTACCCAATCAAAACTTTATAAATTTATTCCGGGAATACTGAGCCTCGGAATCAAGCGCCTTTAAAAACCGCGGACTCTTAAAAATACCATGTTTTTTAAAAAATATTCACAGACTTTCTGGGTCTTGACCTTCTCCCCACCTCAAATATTTACTTCCCCATAAGCTACAACTAATACTAAATAAACAAAAGAGGGTACTGAGCATGCATCTGAGCCTATCACTCCCATGTGCTCTCCTAGAGGTTCCAGTGCTGCCAGCGAATACGCACAAGATGAATCAACTGTCCACGTAGGACCCACTACTGTCGATCCTCAATCTCCACTAGAACCTCCATGAAGACCACATGGGAGATGAGATACGTGGAAGGCTTCATGCACCCGATGAAATTGAGGTGGAAGAGCTAGGCAGTAAGCCACCTCGCCTACCCTGCTGAGGACCTAAAAAGATCTGATGAATTGTGGAGATAACATGACGCCTTAGACAAATCTCTGTAGACCTCATTGAGGTGTGAACCGTAGAAAGATGTGGTTTCCATCCTCAATCATTAATGGTCTCCATCTCCTTTAAGAATAGGAATTCAGTCTGCTCTGTGAAATATTTATCCTCTCCAGGATGATCTGCACCTTCTCCATCGTAGCCTACACCATCTCCCATCCCACAAGTACTGAATCCACTGAATCAGTCCGTCATAGAGATGATCTGAAAGGTTGCCCGTACAGTGCCTTGTATGGTGCCATCCCAATGGTGGAGTGGTAGCTGTTGTTATACGAAAACTCTACCAAGGGTAAGTGATCCTCCAAGCTAGGACCAAAGTCGAGGATGCATGCACGAAGCATGTCCCTGAGTGCTTGAATGGTCCTCTCAGTCTGACCATCCGTCTGAGGATGGAAGATGGTGTTAAAGCAATGATGCATCCTAAAAGCCTCCTACAAACCCTTCCTTAGCCGATAAGTGAAACAAGAATCTCAATTAGAGACAATCGTCAATGGAACACCACAATTCCGTATGATCTCCCGTACGTAGAGGCATCCCAATCTCTTTACTGAACTCTGCTCTGTGATTGGTAGGAAGTGGGACGATATGGTGAGTCGATCGACAATCACTCAGATAGAGTCATGTCTTCTAGATGTTTATGGAATTCTCGTCATGAAATCCATGTATATTCCATCCCACTTCCACTCTAGGACCTCTAAGGGTTGTACCAAGCCTGATGGTACCTGGTGCTCTGCCATCACATGCTTAAAAGTGAGGCATCGAGAGACAAATGCCGCTACTTCCTTCTTCATACCTGGCCACCAGTGCTGTCATCGAAGGTCCTTGTACATCTTCACCACTCATGGATGTACTGCTAATGGGTATGTGTGAAACTCTCTCAACACTTCCTCATAAAGTGACACTAGCACCATAGTATGTTCTATAAAGTGGATGACATGCTCCCCACCTTTAGAAAATCCATCTGGTGTATGTTCTGTGGAGATCTGAGCACGTCGTGTCTCATAGTCAGTGTTCCCACACTGCGCCTCCCCGAATCAATGAAGAAGTGGGGGAGTGACTATAAAAGAATGAAGAAATGTTTCTCCATATCTATCCATAAAGGATATCTGCAACGCGACTAGCTGCTCCATCAACTCTCATAGTAGTTGTATACTAGATCTTCTGTTGAGTGCATCTACCACAACGTTCCTATTCCCAAGAGTATAGAATATCTTGAGATCAAAATCTGGGAGGAACTCAGGCCATCACTGCTGTCTCAGGTTCATGTCGTTTTGATGGATGATATAACTAAAACACTTGTGATCAGAGTCTATGGTAAAATGTTCAACCATCAGATAGCTCTGTGACATATTCAAGGAAAATACCACAGTTGATAACTCCAGGTCATGGGTAGCGTAGTTCTACTCATGTTGTCTCAGCTGCCGAGAACCATATGCAATCACTTCTAACATTTTCATTAGTACACATCTGAGTCATGTCCCTGATGCGTCACAATAAACCACATACCCTACGCCTTCCTCTGGAAGCCTCAAGATTATGGCACCAGTCAGCCTCTTCCTCAGCTCATAAAATCTCCGTTAGCATCTCTCCAACCACATGAAGGGTTTCCCCTTATTTTCCATGGCTAATAGTGGTGCTATAACTCTGGAGAAGTCTGGCACAAATGTAAGTCGAGCTGACTCATGAGTGATCGGATGCATTCCCTTATTCATGATTCCATCCTGTGCTGCATGGGTTTTCCTTTTCGCAAACCAAAGAAAAAACCCATCCCAATGTTTTAGATAAACAAAAACCTTTTTTCCTAATACAGTCAATATGTGTATGAACTGTGGCTGCCCAGTACATATCCAAACTAACGTCATAAGGCCTCAATGCTACCACCATGAGGTTCCAACTAAAACTCTCACCTCAAGGGTCAGATCACACCATCGGCGTAAGTGTGATCATTGAGTCTCCTCCAAAAGGTATCTCTAGACGTGAGGGTCAAGTCAATGGTTTAACCAGAAACTCTAGGTCTGGGACAAGATTCATGGGAGGAAGGAATGATGGATACCTATGTCTATTGATATGACAACTATTAGTAGACACAGCTAGTACCTCAAATCATTCCAAGATCCCTTGGGTCACACTCCTTGACCGCATGCAGCTACTCTCTTCCCCATCCCTCCATCTCCCTGAACCTAGAGGGGTCTACAAAGGTGGGTGGATGCAACATGTAGAAATGTTCACCACCTCATGCTTCTCTCCTAGCTCTTCATCCATGTCTACTACCCTGTATATTCATCTGTCCTTAAAACTTAGTCTTCCTGAAACAACTCACACGCCAATGTTTCTGAGACTAGCACCAGTTTCATGCTTTACAACTGATAACATTCACTAGATGTATCTGCTCATCCAACGAACATTCAACCACAAAGGTTCTCTCTAGAACCCTAATATAAGATAGAATTCATAGTGGGAAAAGTGTTGGCTCAGATATCCTTAAACACACCTCCTTCAGAGGTCTGAGCTCTAAAGTACTGATCGTATCATATTCACTGAGTACCAAGAAATATTGGTATGCCTTGATGAATACTCAACTACTGACATGTCGTCCTGCCGAAGCTGTATATGCTCTAGAAAACTCTCAGCCTCCTCCTCAAGACAGTCCTCAGCCTCCTATGGTTCGGGCTCACCTCAGGACTTGAGGGATATCTGGTGCTGAAACACATGTAAGGAACTAAGACTACAGGTGTCCTATACCGGTACCGCCGATAGTGTTTGCTGACCATCAAGAAGTGATATAGTTGGCACACTACTCGAAGGTACCATCTCAGAAAACGGTCCAAGTACCTAAACCTCATCACTATGCGGACCATCCTCATGGTCACTGACTGAAAAAGAATAGTATCTAAGATCAATATCTTCTCTTCTAGTGTCACAACTAAGAAAAAAACTCCAGTAATTCCCTCCATCCAGTCCTCTGCTACCTGGGATTCTATCATGCCTCGAAACCTCAGAGGCCTCTATCGCTGGAACTCATGGAATGCACTCAGTTGGTGTACACCATCCTCCAATGATGCTGGTGGTATCAGCTGCCCAACGGGTGGTGGTGGTGCTGGTACACCACCTGAAGGTGTCAACATAATAGGAGGGCCCTAAACCGGATCCTCATCACTCAGTGGTCCTTCATCGTGTACTCTCTTGAGAACCCGAGTTGGCTGTCCATGAAGAGGAATCTTGATAAGGAATAGGTGCTCCATGGTCAATAAGTTATACCTGGTGGGCTGACTCAGAGAGTTCACAAATAAGACTCTTGTAAACACACTCGCAATCAGTGTTTTCGTGCACTGAGTCAGAAATCAAAAGTCAGGGTCCTGGTGTATGGATACATCGACCACCTCACCAACACTGGACTCCCTGAACTAAAAACCACACTCAATACTCTTAACACTATTGCTCCACAGTAAGACAGATCAAAATCCTATGTTCTATGGTATAACCGACTCCTCTGATACCAATTATTCAAGACCCATCCTCAGACCCCGTGTCGTGACTACCCCAAGCCCACCTCCCATAGGCCTGGGGCTGGAGACTAGCACCAAAGGCGTAAATCCCTAAGATGTGAAGGCATTGCCATTATAAAAAGAAAACAAACACAATCAGAGTACACAAATGGAAGCAATACACTAAGTAAAACTGAATACAAAGGTAGTGCTGAAAATAAATGGGCCAGTATACAAACCCAACTGAACCACAATTACAAGTACAAGTAAAAAGAGAAAACATCTCCTGGATAGTCCACCGGGGAATACTACTTGAAGGGTACGTAAAAAACTCAAACAACTCATCCCTGTGGTATGTCGCATCTAGTCCAGATCCGAGCAGCCTTCCATCCATCACCCTCAGCCTCGATCCGTACTGACCATCGCCTGCACAGAACACAACAAGGTGCGGGCGAAGCCCGTGCAGGGGTGATTATAAAAATACCCAGTAGGGGACCCTGATACCCCAGAAGGTCTCCCAGAATCCACAAAAGATAAACCACAGTAGAAAGATACAATCAAGAAGTATCAGCCAACTCTAATTAGGTATATTACCATACATATACCTAAGTTATCAATCCCAATCTGGCTCCAAATCTCGATCTCAAGTACAACCAAGTACACAAAGGATGTAATGTCAAACACCACGAAGATAAATGTTGAAATACATAACTCAACTCATACAGGTAGTCATATTTTGTAGAGTGATAGAGATGATCAGATATAGTCACTAATTCATTTAAGATGTCAGACCCACACAGAATACAAGACCAACTAAGATTTCAGACCCACACAGGATACATGACCATCTATTCTAGAGTGATAGAGTTGATCCGATATAGTCATTGATTCATCTAAGCTATCGGACCCACACACGATACAGTACTAGCTAAGCTGTCAGACCCATACAGGATATGGGACCAGCTATTCTGTCGGGCCCACACATGACATAGGAACAAAAGTCAGAACTGTCGGACCCACGAAGGATCCCAGAATAGTAGTCATCGCTGTCAAACCCATAGAGGATTATGGTATAGTATTCATGGTTGTCGAAAAAATGGAGGAATACGGTATAGTAGTCATTTTTGTCGAACCCACAGAGGATTCCAATGCAGTATTCATTGCTGTCGAACACACGTAGGATTCCGGAACAGTAGTCTTCACAGTTGCAGCCAGCCCTGGGGTTCCCACACACAGCACGCTTTATTCTGGGAGGGTCCGATCTTCAAGCCTAGTGTCGATACATCAAATTTCATGAAGTATTTAGTTGGTGTATCCCATAGTTCCATCTTATTAATAGGCACCTGATGCAACTGACGACGCGTCAATCGAACGCGTGGTCTGTGAGTTATTGGTATTTCTATTCTTAGGACCTGGTTGGATTTTACGCTTGATTCAACCCCACCATTTTCAAAATTTGTCAAAAACTCACTTAGAGTATCAAAAAAGGACCAACCCATCGTGAGGTTCCTAGTGCCATAGATGGCGCATCAATCAGACACTGGGTCTAGGATATATTTACATTTAAGCAAAGATGGGGCCTAGACCATCAGACCAAGTGGGATGGTGGGTCGTCCCAATCCGGTATGGTGGGTCCGACTCGGCTAGGGGTCGGCCCGACCCGATGGGGCGCGACCCACCCACGGTCCTAGCCCACGCACGCCAACCGTTCATGTTCGTCTAGCCTAGCAGCGCCTGCGGCGCCCCCTCCTACTCTGCCAAGCCGGTCATTGCCGGTGTGTTTGGTCCAGTGCACACGACCCACAGACATGGGCTGCGGTTCTCCTCACGCGACGCCTGCGGGCGCCGTGGTTTTCCAGCCCGATCGGTACGTGACCGTCTGGTTCTCCAAGCTGAGCGGCCCGCGGATGCGGGCCGCGTCCTCCTCCCCATGGTTCCTTGTGCACCGCGTTCCTCCAGCGGGCCGGCTGGATCGGCCGGCCGATCGTACTGGGGACCGGGCGGACCGAGCGGCCGCCGATCCCTCCTAGCGGCCGACACAAGACCACCGCTTCCGCCTCCAGTCACCGGTGCTGCCGCTCGGTGACCTACCATCTGTGGACCGCCAAATTCACTCTGATGGTCAAATTTTTTTATCCATCTACACTGAGGGTCCTCCCGAGATGCCTCACTCAGTGTTGGACCTTCCATATTCTATCACTACCACTTTAGACCGTCACCTACGAAGAACACAACAAGACAAAGAACTTCACTAGGTCACCAGAGGGAATCGTCCCGTGTTCGGATTAGCCCGCACCCTCCATGTTAGCATATCTTAATAGGGTTCAATAAAGATCATCAATAAAACCGATCCATCCCAGAACTAAACCTTGTATGAAATTCTTCCCTTTCCAGCAAGAACGATCGAACCGTGGATCATCATGTTCATTGGATGGTCCACGTTCGTCATTTGGAAATAAGAACTGAGAACGTCAGTCCCAGGAAAGGTAAATCCCCCTACCTTGTTATAAGTGTTCGTTGACGATGCCGCGGGAAGAAGATATAGTTGACGTCGAACGCCACGTCCACCTCACACTTCAGATCCGAGCTCGAGCGTTGGAGACTCACTGGGATCCGATCACTCTTAAAGTATTGTTCTTCGTCGAAGATCATGGGAGATCCGTCATTGGAGAACCATTCTTCGTCAACAAGCCTTTCATCGATCTCTCTCCTTTCCATCGAATGGTCTTTCCCCCAACATAACTCAAAACTTAATTATCACCTTAAGTTTATTTTTGCGTTTAACATAATTAATTAGTTCATTAATTGGGTGGTTAAACCTCTAGTGTAACCACACTCTTAATGCTCCTCATTAAATGATGTGTTTAAATCGTCGGGTGGTCCCCACACCAAAGGAGTTTCAAAATCCAAAATTCAAATAAAAATAAAATAAAAAGTTTATTTTATTTTTATCCCATGAAACCTCAAAAAACCAACGTTCACCCCAACTTGACTGCGATCGAGGAGAATGTCTCTTTAAGTGAATACCAGCTCTACGAGTTCAATGGTGTCCTCAGATTTCAATTCCGAGCACCGGTTCAAAAGATATAAAATCCCTCACGTACGTTTACTGAACGCACCCAAACAAAACTTTAGAAATTGATTCTAGGAACACTGCGCCTCAGAATCAATCACCATCAAAAACTAAAGTCTCGTAAAAATCCCATATATGTGAAAACAATTCACATAATTTCGGGGTCTTTACACCTTATTTATTGGGTTAGATCATGTTGATCTCTTTAATAGACACCCCTTGGGTGTTCCAAATAGTGTTTCCCCTTGATGATCAAATTATTAATTACCCAAAATTCCTAATTAGATCCAGACATAGATTTTAAAAGAATTTTCCCTTGAGACATGGGCATTAAATTGAACCCAAGGAACCTCTTAAGGTCTTGGCCAACTCATTGTTGGAATTTCCCATGTAGAAAATGTAACGACATAGAAAATCATTAATGGAAAACCCTATTGATCTAATTAAATGTATATTTATTTAAAATGTTTATGTAATATGTCAACTTATTTGGTTTTATGTTACAAATTGTGACCGTTGCTAATATATCCACTGAACAGTGATCACATGATTAGTATAAATATACAGCTTTAATAAATCCAATTTACTCAAACAATGGAAGCGATGTCCTCTTCTTATAGACCTGACCCATATAAATCCCATTTTTTGGAACATAGAAAAGATTTGGGTTCATTGGGAATCAGTCTTGACTAAGCCCAAGACGAGCTTCAATAGGTTATGCTTGAGTAGGACCGCCAATGAGAGAAGTGGATGTTAATAGAGATTGCCACCCGAACAATGTTATCTGAGCCACCCCTTGAGTCTGTCACCATCGCACACCTTACTCTTCGGTCTTATGCGGGTGATATAATGGGTTATATAAAAAGACCATAGCACTATGGTTATGAAAATTAATTTTTTATATAATATTGAATATATTTTCATGTTATTTTTGTTACCTTGTAAATAGTTTTTGAAGCTCAAATAGCGTTTTTAGTTAATATTCAACTAAGAAATCAATTTTGATGAATTAATGGATTTTTGTATTAAATAATATTTTAATAAAATAATAATAATATTATTAAATGAATTTTTATTAAATATAAATGATTTTATAATTTTATGAATGCAACCTTAATTTTTATTAAGGTTTGAATGCCATTTTTTGTCCAAACCCGTGCATTTTCGATAAATGTCAGTTTTTATTTTAAAAGTGAAAATTAGAATATATAGAAAATTATTAGATAAAATAAATATTATTTCTAGAATCATTATGTCAAAATTATCCAATGGTGAATTTTTCGTAATTTTCTGAGAAAGTCAAAATTTTGTGTAAAAATTTAATACCGTTTAAATATATAATGACTTTTATGACATCATAATGAACCAATAGTGACGTAATAAAATACTATAAGCCTTAGGTTCAGAAAATATATGTTTAACCATTAAAATAATGTAATTTTGGGTTTGTTTTATATATTTTACAAAGCATTAATGGACCCTTCAAGGCTTATTAAACATATTGTCTTTTTAAATTGTTTTCCTTGGGAGTGTGACTCACCTCCGCATAAGCAACCCCATTATTTTAAGAGTTAGTACTTTGGACTTATAAAATATTGTTTTCCAATACCCTTTGGAAAAAAACATGGGCTGGTTTGTGGTTTGAATTAGTTCAATGCGAGGTGTCCCGACCCTAAATAATAAAGAATTACCTCACCTTTCCTATATAAACCCACCCAAGATCCCGCTTTATCCTCACTAAAAACCTTTGGAGTTCTTCCAACCTATGCCCTACTCTCCCTAAAATCCTCCCAAGGTTCTCTAATCTCCCAAGAAGCCTCTCCCAAGCCTCTATCATGCCTTTGGAATCAGACATCCATGTAAGGGGTTTTTTTTCCTTTATCATTTTTCTCATATGTTCTTAATGTTGTTATTCCCTTTTAATATCAATTATAAATGTTGGGGTATGGTTTCAAACACACCCATAATTCCCTCTTTATTTTTGAATTATTGGAGACCACTTTCTCTCTCATTAAATTCCTCCCATGTACACTCATTACTATGCTGAAATTCTGAAAGGAATTTCCCTATCCACATTTATATTTAAACAATTCTTTTGTATCATGAATCTAAATTCCATTACATTTCATGAACATGTATTTAAATGACCACTTACATTACATGTTATATAAATATTATGAGACACCCCTTTCTCTCTCATTAACCATTTTTATTATTTCTTACGTCGCGTTGTTATGCTGCTGAAATTGCACCAATTTTCCAAGCCAATGTCATTGTGTAGTGAATACCATGCCCATTTCTCTATAAAGTGTATTAACCATTATGGACATTTACTTATTTCTTATAATGTTTCAGGTATTAATTCCACATTCCATTATCGTGGAATAAATGATTATGTTTTATGAATCCATGTTATATGATCCATGTGGCACACTTATGCATGAAATAAAATGTTTAAGAAGGGTGCGCCCTTATGGCACTCCAATGTGTTGGATAAAGTATAGTATCATGATACATCATGTGCAATGGGTGTTGATTCATTATAATTTAAGTGAAACAATTTTTTACTCGTGCTTCATTTTCAATGAGGATTTACTCATTCTCCATGTGCAATGAGCCTTGGTTCATGCTAAATCCATGTTATGTGTTGTTGCCACATTTCCATGTTATGATTATCATGATTTATCATGCCTTTATGTTTACTCTTCTCTTTTTCTCTACTTGTATTCTGATTTATCTAACATGTATTTTACTCCTCATGTATTCTATTTTTATTCCCTTATTGGGATTTATTGCTAACCCTTTTCTTATGCATGTCTTTAGGTTATCCCATGCAATGCTAAGTACGAGGGAATGTATTGGTCATGCAAAATAAGTTTTCAATAAGGATGTTGTATTTCATGTTTTAAGTTATTATGTAATGTTCCTAATCCCCAAAGACACTAGACCTCTCGATCATCCATATTGTATCAAGTGAAGGTTTTATTTAATAAATATGGTTTAAGTTTGCAGTAAAACCATGGATTTCATAGTTGGTATCAGAGGATAGGTTTAGTTATTTTGGGTATTTTTATTAGAAAACCCTAGTAAAGCCTTAGAGAAAAGACTATGTATAATAAAAAAATTCCCTATGGTTTGGTGGGTATTGAGTAATTGGTTTATCAAACAAATACATCCCTTTCTGGATACGAGCAGGTAGAGGCGGCTCTGGAATAGATTCATCATAGGGGTAAAACCGGAAAACACAGCTTTGAGCTAGACTCGAATGGGAACTGGTTCATGACAATGGGCCTTTCTTCACTCTTGGTTTCAACACTCCCGAGGGATATGCTTTGGTAAATTCACAAGATTAGTATGAAACATTATTAAGGGATAAATAAAATTCCCTACGAATATATGTTGCAAAGTAGACCATGGATAACATAGACAACAGCCAGTAGATTCATATGTTAATGAAATAAGACTTATTTATGATACATTAGTTTTGTTAACATATTACCATTTATGTGTTACCCCTAACTTTTTTTATTCCAGCCAATGGTCGGTAATAGGGGGACTTGGGCTAAGAACCTATTTTAAGATCAATGTGATGATTGTACTAATGAGATGCCCAATAAAATGGGAGTGGGAATTGTGAACATTGTCATGCCTCTATCTCAAAAAACTCAAGCTTTGAATAGAATCATGGTTCAATAGAAACATTCAACCTCCCATAATAAAGAACAAGTTGCTATCGAGTGATTCATGAGACAAAGGCCTCATACTGTTAAGGGATCATTAGATACCTCAATCACTGAATAATGGATCAACTCCATTGAAAAGATCTTCTCCATCCTTCAATGTTCTGAACCAGAGAAGGTTCTCCTGAATTCTTATCATATGGAGGGTGAAGCTGATCAATGGTGGATGATGATAAAAAATACGATGCATGAGGAGGAGATCGAGGCTTTAGAATGGAAGGATTTTGGGAAGATGATTTTTGATAAATATTTTCCACGAGACCTCTAGCTTAAGATGGAATGGACTTCCTTTACCTCAAGATAAAATATGATAAATATGTTGGAGTGTACGAGGAAAACTTCACAAATATTTCACGATGCGCTTCCGGCTTTGTCGTTACACCTGAATGCAAGGTTGAATGCTTCTTTGTTGGGCTGAAACCTAGCCTGTGGAAAGCACTGGAAATTGGTGACTTCGACGGCTATGAGAAAATTGTCTGATGTTCCCTCAAGGTCAAAATGGAGATCGTAGAATATCAGGGGTATCATAGGGAGAAGAAGCATATGGTGGACCTCAATTTTGGCGGTCTGATGGATAAATCTAACAGTGCTAAGAAGATCTATCACCCCACTTGCCAATGGTGTGGAAAGAAGCACCCTAGAAATTTCCTAAAGGGTACCAAAAAATGATTTAGGTGTGGAAGAGAAGGGCACCTGGATGTAAACTGTTGGTAAGAAAGACCTGTGAATGCGACAAAGGAGAGGAACACGCCATTTGAACCTCAACGTGTGGTTCATTTCTAAAACTGAAAAGAACCAGGGCATCTTGAAAATCAGTGCCCTAAGCCAAGGGTTTTTAGAGGCCACCAACAACCTCCAAGGTAACAAGGGTGAGCATTTTCCATCACTACTGCCGAAGTGAACCCCAACAATGAAGTGGTGATAGGTACTCTAGTTATTAATTCATGAATAGTGAACACACTTTTTGATTCATGTTCTACTCATTCTTTTATATCTCAAAATATTATTGGAACAATGACATCACCACCAAAAATCAAGGAAGTGATAATATCAGTGAGTACAAAAAATGGGGAAATTATTGCATTCTGTGAATATAACTCCACCCCTGTCATAATATGTGGATTGAATTTCCTGGAGGACCTTTTCATACTCCCTCTGTTGGAATTATATGGAATTCTCTGCATGGATTGGCCTTCCTTATATAGATCCAACATAAATTTCTGTGAGAGAGAAATCACTCTCTATGTGGGGAATCGACCCCCGATTCTTTACAAGTGAAAGGAGGAAGATGAACCTTATTTAGCTCCATCATCTAAAGCCTTGATATTACTACCCTATGAGCATACATATCTGGCTCAGATGATTGAGTCCAAGGAAGAAACCCTCCTAAAGACATTCCTATTGTGAGGGAATTCACTGAAGTGTTTCTCGAGGAATTGTCTGGTCTTCCTCCTATAAGAGATGTTTAATTCTCAATTGAACTTATACCGAGTGCATTGACAATATCCAAAACTCCATATAGAATATATTTTGTGGAGCTTGAAGAGTTGACGAAACAACTACAGGAGAATCTAGATAAAGGGTTTATACACCCATGTTTTTCACCATGGGGTGCACAAGTCCTCTTCGTCAAGAAGAAGGATGGGTCAATTTGACTTTGCATCGATTATCGTGAGCTAAAAAATTATTATAAAGAACATGTATCCTCTACCACAAATTGATAACTTGGTTAATCAGCTGTGTAGAGCACAATACTTATCGAAGGGGGATTTGCGGTCTGGATATTATAAAGTATGGGTGAAGAAGGAAGATATCTCCCAGACTACTTTTCGTACAGGATACAGGCACTATGAATTCATATTAATTCCTTTTGGACTCTATAATTCTCCAAAATTATTCATGGGCATGATGAATAGAGTCTTTAGAGATTACCTTGAAATTTTTTTGGTAGTCTTTATAGATGATATTCTGATATACTACAAAACCCAAGAGGATCATGAGGATCATCATAGAACTATACTAGTGACCTTACAGAAGGAGAAGATCTATGCCAAGTTCAAAAAATGTGAGTTCTAGTTGAAGGATGTATCATTCTTGGGCCACATCATCACAAGAAATGGGATATCTATGGATCCATCCAAAACAGATGCAATTGATGGATGGCCTAGGCAAACATCGGTAATAGATATCCATAGCTTCTTGGGGTTAGCTGGATATTATCGACGATTTGTGATCAATTTCTCACGATTTTCCAACACTCTTTCCAATCCAACTCGGAAGGGAGTAAAGTTATCTTAGAGTGGAGAATGCGAATAAAGATTCAAGGAGTTGAAAAGGAGGCTTATCACTGCGCTCGTTCTCACTTTAACCATAAGTGGAGAACTTTTTATTGTATTCAGTGATGCTTCGAAGAAGGTCCTGGGATGTGTGTTGATAAAAAATGACAAAGTCGTTGCCTATGGTTCAAGGAAATTGATAGTTCATGAATAGAAATATCTAGCTCATGACCTTGAGCTGGCTACAGTGATATTAGATTTAAAAATTTGGTGGCATTATCTCTTTGGGGAGAAGTGTGAAATATATACGGAACCCAGAAGCCTCATTTATATATTCACACAAAAAGAGTTGAATATGTTCCTACAGAGATGGTTAGAGCTGATCAAAGACTATGACTGCTCAATCCATTACCACCCTAGGAAAGAGAACAAGGTGGCAGATGCTTTATGTATAATGGACCCATCAATTATATCATTGATGAGAATTGAAAAGGATCCAATCATCTTATATTTGAAGAGGATAAACGTGGGAATCATTAAGAAGGGAACATAATCAATCCTTTCATAAATTCCTGCTCAACCATCACTTTTGGAAAGGTTAATGGATGCTCAAAAGGATGATGTGGGGATACCAGAAAAAGTGGAAGCTATCGGAAAAGGGAAATCCTCGGAGTTTAAAGTTAATGAAGAAGGAATTGTGAGATTTGGGAAAAGGCTACCTGTTCCATCATGTCTGGAGCTGAAGAAGGAACTTTTGGATGATGCACATAGTTCAAATTTCTCTATTCACCTAGGAAGCACAAAGATGTATCGATATCTCCGAGAGAATTATGGGTTGGATAATATGAAGAAAGAGATCGCTGAATATACATCAAAGTTCTTGGTGTGTCTGCAAGTGCAGGAAGAGAGACAGAAGTATAAGGGGATGATGAAACCATTGCCCATACTAGAATGGAAATGGGAGAACAGCACCATGGAATTTGTCACCGTACTTCTGAAGAAATCCAATGGCAACCATGAAATCTGGGTTATTGTGGTTGTCTTATAATGTCTTCACACTACATTGATATTAGGGAGGATTTCTCATTGGATACACTCGAACAGATATATATCAAGGAAGTGGTAAGACTGGATGGGGTACCACTATCAGTTGTGTCCGATCGAGTTCCAAGATTCACCTCAATGTTTTGGAAGAGACTTCAACATGCTATGAATACTGCACTAAACTTCAGTATGGCCGATCATCCTCAAACTGATGGCCAATCCAAGTGGACTATCCAAACACTTGAGGAAATGTTGAGAGCTTTATCAATGGACTATAAAGGATGATGGGATCAACTTATTCCTCTAGTTGATTTCTCTTATAATAACAGTTTCCACTCACGCATCCAAATTGAACCATATAAATCCCTTTATGGGAAAAGGTGTAGAACACTGGCGTGTTGGGATGAGGTCGGTGAGCGTAAGCTGGTTGGTCCAGAAATGGTCAATGAAATTTTGGAGAAGGTGAAAACCATTCAGCAGCATATCAACTTTTCCCATAGTCAACAGAAGAGTTATGTAGATAACCATCGATGAGACCTTGATTTTAAAGATGGAGACATGTTTTTTCTACACATATCTCCGTGGAAGAAGGTCATGAGGTTTAGAAAGAAAGGGAAGTTATGTCCAAGTTACATCGTCCCCTTTTATATTCTTGATCGTGTTGGGGATGTGGCCTATCGACTAGCACATCCACCTACCATGGCCAAAGTACATTATTTATTTCATGTATCCCTCTTATGAATGTACATACCAAACCCTTCACATGTTTTCTCTTCAGAGGTGTTACAGTTAGTGGATGATCTATCTTATGAGGAGAAACCAGTGAAGATCGAAGAACGTAGAGAAAAAGTTCTACAAAATAAGACAAGACCCTCATCAAGGTGTTGTGGCGAAACCACGTGCTTGAAGAAGAGATGTGGGAATCAGAGGAAGTGATGAAGCAGAGTTACCCTAATTTCCTTTATTGTGGGAAAATGAAATTTTGAGGGTGAAATATCTTTAAGGGGGGAATATTGTAAACACCCAAACATTCATTAATGGAAAGCCATATTGATCTAATTAAATGCCTCCTTATGTAAAATGTTAATATAATATGTTAACTTCTTTGGTTTTATGTTAAGAATTGTGACCGTTGCTATTATATCCATTGAACAGTGATCACATGATTAGTATAAATATAGGGATTTAACAAATCCAGTTTACTCAGACAAAGGAAGCGATGGACTCATCCAGTAAATGTGCCCCATACCAACACCATTTGTCAGAACTCGGAAAAGAGGTGGTGTCATTGGGATTCACTCATGACCAAGCCCAAGCCGGGCTTCAACAGGTTAAGCTCGAGCAGGACCACCTATGAGAGAAGTGGAAGTTGATAGAGATTACCACCCGAGCAATGTTATCTGTGCCACACCAAGAGTCTATCACCATCGTACACCTTACTCTTAGGTCTTATTCTAGTGTTATAAGTGGTTATTTAACAATAACTTAGCACTATGGTTATGTACATTGTTTTTGTATGTAATAATGAATATATTTTTATGTAATTTTTGTTACCTTGTAAATAGTTTTTAAAGCATAAATAGTAGTTTTAGTTAATATTCAACTAAGAAATCTATTTTGATGAATCAATAGATTTTTGTATTAAATAATATTTTCGTAAAATATTATTTATATTATTAAATTTTTTATTAAATATAAATGATTTTATAATTTAATGAATGCAATCATAATTTTTATTAAGGTTTGAAAGCCATTTTTTTCCAAAACATTGAATTTTTTATAAAAGTCAGTTTGTATTTTAAAAGTTACAATTAACATATTTGGAAAATTATTTAGAGAAAATAAATATTATTTTCGGAATTAGAACATCAAAATTATCCAATGGGGAATTTTTCATTGTTTTCTAAGACAGTCAATTTTTAGGAAAAAATTAAATACCGTTTAAATATATAATGAGTTTTATGACATCATAATGGCCCAATAGTGAATTAATAAAATACTATAAGCCTTATTTCTTTCCATTATATGTTTTAACATTAAAATAATGTGATTTTTGGTTTTTTTGACTTATTTTACAAATCATTAATAGACCCTTCAAGGATTATTAGACATCTTGTCTTTTTAAATTGTTTTCCTTGGGAGTGTGACTCACCTCCACAAAAGAAACCCCATTATTTTAAGAAGTTCGTACCTTGTATTTATATAATATTGTTTTCCAATCCCCTTTGACAAAAAATATTGTCAAAAACCATGGTATGGTTTGTGTTTTTAATTAGTTTAATGTGACGTGTCCCAACCCTAAATACTAAAGAATTCCCTCACCTTTCATCTATAAACCCACCCAAGATCCCACTTTCATCTCACTAAAAGCCTTTTCGGTACGTCCAACCTCTAACCTACTCTCCCTATAATCCTCCCAAGGATCCCCAAGCTCCCGAGAAGCCTCTCCCAAGCCTCTCTCAATCCTTTGGAAGCACACTTCAAAGTAAGGGTTTTTTCTTCCTTTCTCATTTTTTCCAATATTCTTAATGTTTTTATACCCTTTTAATATTAATTATAAATGTTGGGGTATGGTTTTGAACATCCCCCATATTTACCTCTTTATTTATTAAAGATGGGATACCCTTTTCTCTCTCATTAAATGCCTCCCATATACACTCGTTACTATGCCAAAATTCCAAAATGAATTTCCCTCTATTCATTTACATTCAAGAAATTATTTTGTATCATGAATCTAAATTCCATTACATTTCTTGTCAATTTATCTAAATGACTTCCTTTAATGTACATGTCATATAAATATGATGTGACACCCCTTTCTCTCTCATCAACCATTTTTATGAATTCTTACGTCACACTGTTACACTACCGAAATTGCACCGATTTTCCAAGCCAATGTCATTGTGTAGTGAAAACCATGCCCATTTCTCTATCAAGGGTATTCACCTTCATGAACATTTATATATTTATTATAAAGTTTCATGTTTGAATTCCACATTCCATTATCGTGGAATAAATGATTATTTTTTATGAATCCATGTTATATGATCCATGTGGCACACTTATGCATGAAATGAAATGTTTAAGAACGGTGTTCCCTTATAGAACTCTAATGAATTAGGTAAAGTATAGTATCATGATACGTCATGTGTAATGGGTGTTGAATCATGGTAGTTCTAGTTCAACAAGTTTTTACTCGTGCTTCATGTGTAATGAGGTTTTACTCATGCTCCATGTGCAATGAGCCTTGGCTCATGCTAATTCCATGTTAAGTGTTGTTTCCAGATTTCCATGTTATGATTATCATGCTTTGTTGTGCCTTTATGTTTATGCTCCTCTTGTGATCTATTGATATGTGAATTTTCTAACATGTGTTTTATTCCTCATGTTATTTCATTATTATTCCCTTAGTGAGATTTATAGCTCACCATTTTCTTATGCATGTCCTCAGGTTCTCCCATTCGATGCTATGTACGTGGGAATGTAGTGGTAATGTAAAATATGTTTTCAATAAAGATGTTGTATTTCATGTTTGAAGTTGTTATGTAATGTTCCTAAGTCCCAAAGACACTAGACCTCTTGATCTTCCATGTTGTATCAAGTGAAGGTTTTGTGTAATAAATTAGGTTTATGTTTATAATAAAAGCAACGTTGTGATAGGAAATTACCTTATTTTAATATGGAACCTTTAAATTACTAATGATCCCAATGAAATGAATTATCTTTTAAATAGTTAATTAAATGGATTTTTAATAATAATTGACTTATTCAAGATGATTTTGATCCTTTAAATGAATTGTATTAAATAAATAAAATGGTTTCTAGAGTGTGGAATGACCACTCATATTATTGAATTCCTTGTAAAATTATTAGTTAAAATGTTATACTTCATTAATATATTTGATCTTGATGAATTAAATGAATGGAACGTCACCCCTAATGCCTATATAAAAAGTTTGATTATTCCCTTTTATAATTAAAATGGGATTTCAAGTCACATGAATGGTTATTCCTCATGTACTATATTATAATTATGAATATTCCTCTATAAAGGTTGTGTTATGATTGTAAGGGTTTGGTTGAGAATTACTGAATCATACTGACTTACATCAGGTTTTAAGTATGACATATCACACCATTGACATTATTAGGACATTGGGTTTGAGGTTCCATATTCCTTATTCATGGGATGACATGATGGATCACTCACCATGTTGAATGTCTTGAATAATGTCTCAAAATCTATTGGGATGTAGGGAATTCACCCCATCTCTTGATCTTATAGGATCATTAGGGAGGTTATGAAAGTCTAAGTTAGGCCCTAGTCCATCCAGCAACTAGTGCTCCAGGTATATGACCACTAACATCTGCATGTACTCGGTTCATATACATGGAAGATATATATATATATATATAACTATTCTATATATATACTGTTACTATATATATTTTTTATATGATTAGACACACTTACCTATAATGAGCCAAAGCAGGTAGAGCCACCAGGTATCCTTTAGTATCCTAAGTGGTCTGGTTATTTATATATTCAGAAATTTTATATATTAATTATGTGTTCACATTATTTAGTTATGATCACTAGTTTGAATACATGTGGACACTGTTAGTGGTGGATTTTTCATATTTTTATCACACACCCAACTCGGGCTGCCTTTGGTACACAAGAATATTATTTTATTGTAGGTAGTGATAATTTAAATCACACTTCTACTGGTCTTTGATATGACTCTATATAGTTTGAGCTTAGGAGGAGAGGATCATGATTTAACATGATATGTTAGTGGAGCATTGGTTTTTATTTTTGTAATTATGTAGCATGATTGTATCTTATTATACCATGTTCCCCATTTTTTGTTTATCATCAAATAACACATCGATGTATATGACACTTCCTAGTGTCTATTGGTAATTACTTACCTTTTTAGATATTTATAATTTCAGTTATTATATATTTCCTATGTTGATTAATGATTCCATTGTTTATTGATATGTCTATTAATATATTCTTCTGTTGTTGTAAGTGTAATTTTATCTATCATTCCACACTATTACGAGGCTATAGTTTCCCCAAGGTACTAATTTATTCCATTTGTTCTAGTTAGCAACCTATGGGGTACAAGGATGTGGAATTAAGGCCACATGACCCACCAGATCGAGGAACTGGTTAAGTGGATCCTAGGTCAGAACATTACAAAGTGGTATTAGAGGTTCACGTTTTTCAATTATTTTGATGATTGGGTTTAGAGATGAGACTACAAGTTAAATTAATTTGGAATTGATCATGTTCATATATGTAGCTAACCCATGTACTTGGGAGAACAAAATTACTTACAATGGGAAACTATTATTAATGATTATTCCATTAATGGTTGATACAAATTAACCTTTAGGTGAAATAATTATTTTATGATTGTAGTGATATTTTTATTATTGTAATGATGATTTATTTACAATGGTCTGATGAAATAAGGAATGTGAATTAGATCATGAATCCCTATAGATATAATAGGACTAATATGCCATGCATTTTCCATGCCATGTTTTTTTTCAGGAATATTCCAATTGAATATTAATAGTTCCTTAAACATGTTTGGAATTATGATGAATCTTATTACAGAGATTGAGAAACATAATTGATACTAAATTTTTCTACCTTAACCTGAGAGGGGTTTCTTAAATATTTTTATGTTTACACCTTATGAAATTAATTATAGAATGTTGATCCATTGACCATTGGTCGCATTGTCTAGAACATGTTTATGGAATATGTTAAGTGGATTACATATTTTCAATCATTAAAATTATGGGACCTTTATGTATAAAAAATAGTATTCCACCTAATTTAACCATTTTTCAGTGATTTAATTATTTGAACCAGAACAAATTTAAAATTTTGATGACTATTAATGTGAAATTAGTTATCTTATACCTATGAAATGAAGACATAGACCCAAAACTGGCCTTAATAGAGGTTATTTGGATATCTAATATGTTTTTACGGATTTGTGGTCACTATTTATAATATACACCTAGAATCTGGAGTAGGAAGAGATGTGTGATAATTTATATATAAAGGACTTATAACTATCCTATTGTTATATATGCAATATTATTAGTTGTTAAAAAATTTATAAGGCATGTTTTTCAGATTCTGGTGTTATGATTCCATGACATCCTCCAATCATATGCCTTGAAGGTGGTGACGACGACACTACTACGGTAGTTTTACCTTAACAAATAGTGATTTCTCCTATAGTTGCACATGTTGAACCACTTCTAATACCAGATATGGGAACTAACAGCTTGTTTTGAGAGGGAGTCTTATGTAGTTTACAGTATATGAAAGGTATAGTTGAACCTTTACCATGTATGGTAGTGTTGATTTGAGTATTTAGTAGCATCATTCTCCCACATTTTCAGGGGATGAAGGACCTCATGCATTTGAGTCTTAGCTTGAGGAAATCCATTCAATATTCGATCATATGAGGATTCCTACATAGGGAAGGTTTGGAATAAGTGAATTTATTATAAATAATTCTACTAAGAGAGGGGTGAATGTTATCAAGAAAGAAGATCAACATAAATATATAGTATGGGAAGATTTCCTGATGGTCTTCTATGGGAACTTCTTTCCGAATACTCTCAGAGATGATATATCTAGAGAGTTCACAAACCTGCATTAGGAAAGTATGTTAGTTATGGAATATTATTGTATTCTTATAGAGCTATATTGCTTCACTCCTACTTCTTTGGGTGATGATCTTATGGCTATTAGGATATTCAAGGATGGGCTGGTATATAGTATTAAGTCATAGGAAAATGTATTCAGGTTGAATACAATTTCTAAAATCCCAATACATGCCCATATTATGGAGTGAACTTTGAGAGAATATGATGGTGTGATTCAGGGATGTTTTAAATCTAGAGATTTTAGTGGTTCTTATTCTGGAAGAAAGATATGTTTTGAGGCAACTCATTGATGTAATAGTAGTCAAGCTCCACATGTTGATTTTTCTATAATATGACATCAAGGTGGGAAGTTGGGGCCTAAAAAACCTCAGTTACCACATGATCTAGTAGCATGTATATTATATGGATTGACAAGTTATATTCAACAATTATGCAGAATATTTCCATTAGATCATTGAAAGAGGTAATCTAATCCTACCCCTCATTTAGGAGTGGGGCCAATAGGATAATGAAAAAAAGGAAACTAGAATACCATAGGCTGATTAGGCCGAGGAGGAGGCCAAGGAAGAGGTATTCATACATATGATTCTGATTGCCAACAGTGTATGGATTATTAGAGAATTTATACAGTGACTCAGGACCATGGTATATGCCATTTACATACAGTGTAACCTATTCTAGAGGAGTAGAGTTACATATGTTCTTCTTTACAAGGAACTATTTTAGTAGCCTAATTTTTTTGGTTTTATTTATTTAACATAGGCGTGTATCAATATTCTATCTATGAGGAAATAATTGTGATTATGGGCCTCAAGGTTGAGAACTTATATAGAGTTGTGATGCAATACACCACATAATTTATCCAATTAGAGGATGTTTGTCATTGTAAGGACTGAAAACATGAGATATGTGATTGCCTTTTAAATATAGAATCATTACGTCCTTGAAATAAAGGGATTTAACATAGTCATCCAGATTGAGTGGTTTTTTCACTATCGTTCCCATGTTGACTATTAAAATTTTAGAGTGATGTTTAAAATAATATAGTGGATTAGGATCATATAAGGGAGAATGGGATGTTAGTGCAACATGAGGAAGACCTGAGAAGGAGAGGTTGGGTAATGTGATAGCTCAGATCACCTGTCATTAATTGGACAACTGTGGGTTATGTACCACTATTTTTATTCTTATAGTGGAGTGTTTCAGGATTTCTTTCTTGAAGAATTCTTTGGTCTACCTACTGTGAGATAGGTAGATTTTACCATTTAACTAGGACTATAAGAAACACTAGTGAAAATTACAAATTATAGGATTACACAAAAAAAGATTCTAGAGCTCAAGAATCAATTGGAGGATATCAAGGATAAATGATTCATAAACACCCCCCAGGTTTTTCCTTTGGGTCACTAGACATTTTCACAAAAAAGTAATATAATACCCTTTGGATTTATGTGTATTATCATCATTTGATTTAAATCACTATAATTAAATAGTATCCAATACATTGAATAGATGAACAATTTGATCAGATCCAAGGAGATGTTGTGTTTTCAAATACATATATATATATATATGATGTCAATCTGTCATTAGGTGCATGTCAGGTCCCCATATATACCGTTAACATCTTATCTGAGCATGTATGTTCTTTACATGTATTAGGATATGCTGTTATAACTCAAGGAGGTACATATAGTATTTATGGATCTTATAAATAATGGTTTTCATACTAATCTAGATTCATTCATGGTAGTATTTATTGACAATATATTGGTGTATTCACATTCCATACACAACCGTGTGACCCATCTTGAGATCATTTTGATTACAATAATAGTGCACTATCTATATTGAATGATCAGAAATTGAAACTTTTAAATTGACAAATTCCACTTCCTAGGTCACATCATCGCAGAGTCTGGAGTTTCAGTTGACACATAGAAAGTTAGAGTTGTAGTTTATTGTACGCATCCCATGAAAAAACTGGAATTCAAAGTTTTTTGGGGATTTTTGGATAATACAGAAGCTCAATCTTGGAATTTTTAAAACATGAAAAGCTACTTAAGGGCATGAAAAATAATGGAGTGAAATTATTATGGTCAGAAGCATATTAAAAAATCATTTAGGAGATGATGGGTGATTTGAATTTAGAAATGATACTGATTCTTCTGGAGCTAGTCACTAGATATACATTTTAGAGTGATACATTAGGTATCAGGATTGGAGTTATGATCCAAGATTAGTAGGATGTCAAATATGGGTCTTTTCAATTAAGGCCTCATGATACAATTTACCTAATTCACAACCTTGAGCTCCATACAGTTGTACATTTATTATACTATTGGAGACACTATCCTCTAATATAGAGGTTTTTTGGTATTCACTGATCACAAAATCCTTATTTATATGTTCAAAAAATAGTTTCTTAATCTTCAGTAGTATAGGTGGTTTGAGTACCTATAATCATTTTATTTCATGATTGCCTATAAGACTATGAAGGGGAATTTGGTAGCTGATTCCCTTAGACGATGGTCTCAAAAAAATTCCATTCAAAAATAGAGTGCAAAATGCTATCTTATGGCCTTATTATCAAAAATGAAAATTATGTTTAGGAGGACTATGTTAAAAATATCCTCTCAGCCTTAACAGTAACATCAAATATTCAAGAATGATTGATATTGAGATAGATATGTGATCATGATGTTCTTATACTAAGGGAAAGTTTCTTAGATGATGATATATCTTCATTTTGGACCATGAAGTGGGATGATTCTTCATTATTCCACAGGCTTGTATGAACACTATTAGAAATAAGAGAGGATATAAAGTGTGAAATTCACACATCCACATTGATGGTTCACCCAACTATCACCAAATTCTATTTGGATCTAAGACTTCAGTGTTGGTGGCTTGGTATGAAATTTGAGATTTCTTGATTCATCCATGGGTGTTCCACCTATAGATAAGTGAAGGAAAAACATCATCATGTGGTCAGGAGTTTTCATCCAATGTCTATTATTGAATAAAAATGGTACGATGTTTCGATGGACCTTATGACTAGTCGAAAAATGTCACATCATAGAAATGATACAGTGCGACTTTTCATTGATCATTTGACGAAGGTATTACACTTCATAACTGTGTGAAATATTTTATCGGTAGATGAGATTTGAAGGATATATGTTAAGGAGGATTTACATATTTATGGAGATCCTAATTTTATCATTTCTGACAAAGACAAAAGTTTCATGTCAAAGTTCTAGAAGGGGTTGGAAAAGGCCATTGGTACGCTGCTATTTATGAGCTTGAACTATCACCCATAGATTTATGAAAAAACAAAGCGTATGATTCAAGATCTTGAGGACATGATCCATGCACGTTTCCATGAATTTGGAGGTTCTTGGGAGAAATATATTTCCATCATTGAGTTTTCTTATATTAATGACTTTTAGGATACCATTGAGATGGCTCCTTAGGAATCTTTGTATGGTAGTACTTTCCTTTCACATTTGTACTAGATAGTGGAATATGAGGTATCTATGATTGGACCATGTCTCATTTAGAAGACTACTGTGAAGGTCCAGTTGATATGAAATCGCATGATGACCACTCAGTCTAGACAGAAATCATAAGCCAACAAATGCTGGCCTCCTCTAGAGTTCACGGTTGGAGACTGGGTTTTCTTACGAGTCCCACCCATGATGCTCCATAAACATATTTAGAGTTCAGTTATGCTCTCCCTGTGGTTCATTGGAACCTTCGAGGATGTGAAATGTATCAAATTAATGGATTACTAGTTGGTTCTAATTCCTAAATACTAGTCTAAAAATGATATATTTCCTATATATCAGATATCATCTAAAACCACCACATGTCTTTTTTCCTGAAGGGTTTGAGTTGGATGTAGATACTTACTTTGAGGTGTAACCTATTCTTATTTTTTATTGGAGTGTGAATACACATTGAGGAAGTTCCATTATATTGGTATGGGTGTTATTTCTACATGACTGGGTATGAGACAAGACCAGGGAACATGAGGAAGATATAAAACATAGTGTTCAGAACACGTTTCTAAATATACCTATTTACACACATAAGGCCAGCTCGAAGAAGAGTTGATTTAATGAGGATAGGTTGTGATGATTTGTTTTTCATGATGGTATAGATAATTAATTTTTCATTTTGAATAATTTTTTTAATCATGATAAATGTGTACTACGACTTAAAAAAGGTTTCAAGAGCATTAGGGGATTATTCTACAACCAGTGTTCTGAAAAAATGGGAAAAAGACTGGGTTGCACTGTTTGGAGAAACCGTGCAGCCCAACCAACATTATTATGTGAAACCATGTGGTTGTCTGAATTAGAGACATTTCAACTTCATATTTTTCCTAAAACCATGCAGTATATGTTTCACAGCCATTCAATATTGCTGGATTTCAGGATAGATCCATTGTTCATGGTTTACACATTCTTAGACAAATTGTGCACCTAACAATGAAAGGTGCCCCCTTATTGAAGTGACCTGTACATGGGTTTGACATGGTTTCCTAACCATGACCCTAAATTGTGTTCCACCTTGTATTGGAGAGATATTAAATTCCCCCCACCCACTTCATTATTTTACCACTTTTCATCATTCTATTTCATCATCCATTGGACCACCCTCTTGTTTTCTTCTCCCATGGCTCAAAATCATCTCAAAAAATTCTTTTATTTAACTTTTTTATACGATGTTTGTTTCTTAATCAGTCAAAGGAATTGGGATCCTTATGTTAGGATCTCCATTCTTATTACCTCCTATCTAATTCTTCATCTGGATCTATTACACAATTTATGTCAAATTCCATTTTCCGTATTTATAGGGTGTTGGACTATTTCATGGACCTCTTCAAACCATTTCATAGTATATGGACCATATTGAGAAAGTAGTCATATATGACCTTGAGATACATTTCCTTGTCATTTTCACTTTTTGTTTCTATATTTCATAACAATGTTGTTTGGAATCATATTTTTTTCGTGGTTTCCCATTTATATTTGGTTCTTCATATTAATTGGATCATCGCACATTGATATATGACTATTGATCCTTATTTAATGGGTTATAGGTTATTGATATCATTTATGGACACCCATTAGGTGTGACATTTCGAATTTCCCCTTAATGGTGAAATTATTAATTTCTTAGAACACTTAATTAGCTCCCGTCATAGATTTTAATTAATTCTCCCTTGGTACATGAGATTTAAACTGAACCTCCTACTCCACTTAGGTGTTTATCCCACTCATAGATGGAATTTATTATCTAAGAAATTTTCTTTGTTTGAAAATGGTACCTTTAAATACGTAATGATCCTAATGGAATGGATTTCCATGGAATTAGTAAATTAAATGGATGGTGGATATGAATTGACTTATTCATGATGGTTATCTTCCTTTAAATGAATTCGATTAATTGAATGAAATGTTTTATGGAGTGTGGTAAGGAAAGACCAATTATTTAATTCCTTGATAAATGATTAATTAAACTATTATGCCAGATTTATATATATAATCCAAAAGATTCAAATTCTTGGGAGGTAAATCCTCAAACCTATATTAAAAGTGTGGTTATTCATTGTTATAAATGAAATGGTATTTTGGGGTTACATGAGATGTTTTTCCTCACAAATTATATTTTAATTAGGAATATTACTCTATAATGGATGTGTTATAATGGTAGGGGTTCATTTGAGAATGAAGGATTCACATTCCCTAACACTAGATTTTGAGTATGACATATCTCACCATTGACACTATTATGACATTGGTCCTGATGTGTTATGTTCTTTGTTTGAGTGATGGCATGATGAATCACTCACCATCAAGAGTTTCTTGCATTATGTAGCATAATCTACTTGTATATAGGGAATATAGCCTATTGATTTAGCTTATAGACTAATTAGACTGGTTATGGATGTCTTAGTTATTCCTCAATCTAGACAGCAACTAGTACCCTAGGTATATGGCCACTTATATCTATACATACACAGTTCATATAGGTGGATGAAATATATATTTATAATTATAAAATATATAGACCTTTAATATATATATATATATGGTATATGATCGTACACACTTCCCAACCATGAGGTGAATTAATTTGAGCCTATATGTGTCCTTTAAGATCTTTAATGGCCTGGTTATTTACTTATTTAGCATTGTTAATTATTAATTTTACTTATACACTATTTAGTAAGGAGAAATTATTAAATTACATGTGGACACCATTGGTGTTGGAGTACTGATATTTTTATTTAACACCCTACTCAGGTTACCTATAGTAGTTGAGAGGAATATTTTCTTATAGGAACTAATTAGGGGAAGTTCCATGGTACTGTTTTTTTGATATTCTTACTTATAGTTGGAACATAGGGGAAGATAATTAGGAATTCACTCATGATATTGGTGGAGTAAAAGTTTTTTTGAACTTATGTTGCATTCTTGTATCTGACTATCCCCAATTCCCTTATTTTTTGTACATCATTCTGACGTGCATCCATGTATATGACACTACCAAGGTTATTTTGGTTATTATTCGCTTGTTCAATTAGTTATACTTCCACTACATATATATTAATTCTATTTATTTATGATTATGATGTTCATTGATATGTATGTTTATATATGATTTCGATGTTATATGTTTATTTTTATCCATTATGCCAATTTTATATAACGGTACAGTCTACCCAATGTACTACCTTTACCCCCTCGCTCCTAGTTGGTAGCCTTTTGTGTATGGGGATGAATGCTTGAGACCATGTGACCCACCATCTCAAGGTATAGGTTAAGTGGATCCTAGGTCAATACATTATACACAACTATAATAATTGAAAAAAAATTATTGGAAAACATAATAATTGTATGTCAATGTGAATAAACTAAGTATGTATATGCCTGAAATTGTAACAAAAACCATATTTTATAGACTTGTGTGAATAATATAAAAAAAATAAATTCCATAAAATATCATGAGATATATACATAAATCAATACATTGGGGGTGATATAGGACCCCAAACATCATCATCTAAACATATGTGTCCCACTTAATATCAAAATATTCCACATCTAAATATCCCTTGAGAATAGAATGGGTTTCATAACTCTTCCAAATTGTTTAACTTAAAATAACATAATCATTTGATACTAAAAACATAATATCAGGAAATGAGTATGTTATAAGTTTAATTATTGGGTGATTTTCGAAACCGTAATCCATTAGGTAAGAAAAATTAAAAAATGGGAGGTAAATCATGGAAAATATTTTTCTTAAAAAGTGATTGTTAACATCCTCGTAAAAAGATGTGATTCTTATGTTAATTTCCAAAGGCAATTTTTCTAAATATGATGGTAATTTTTATAAGAACATTACCATAAGAAATTCCAATAAATACAACTTGATAAAAATAAAAAAATTATTATAATTTGAAATATAATGGAAAAATATAAGATAATTGTAATGAAAAATCATTTCATATATTTTTAAATTATATTATTAAAAAACAATATCATTAAAGTTATAATAAAAAAATTAAATAAAAATTAATAAATGGTTAAAAAATAATTAATGGATATACAAAAAATTGAGTTTCCACTTTTGGATAGAGAACATTGGTTGGAAGTAAATATATATATATTGAAGAAAAATCCATTAATAGAAATAAGAATTAATAAAAATAAATTATTTTTACAATATTATAGAATCATCTACGAGTAAGGATTTTGTGTGGGGCATTATTTCTAACATCTAGATTTTTTAGTATATATATGTTTCATTAAATAACACCGAGTTAAATATCTTACATCATGGGTAAAAACATTAATTCCATGATACATTAATTTGTTAAATTAATCATATTGAAAAGATAATTATGTTAAGATAATATATATGTGATATAAAAATTTAAAATTATATAAATTAATCATTTTTTAGTAAATAATATTTAAAACACTTAATGTTTATGAATTTCATTTTCAAATAAAATAATTTTTTTAAATTTATTATTTTACATAAAAATCTAAAAATATAATCTATTCTATATAACTAGACAAAATTAATTAAGTTTTATATTTTATAATATCAAAATTTACTCATTATTAATTTTTTAAAATTTTATTAATATACCTATATTGATTGGAAAAACTGGTTTTCCTGAAAATATTAATTTTCATGAATTTATAAATATTGGAGAATGATTTTATAGTTTATAAATACATTTATTTAATAAAATATAAAATTAAGGAACTAAATTATGAATTTACATATAATATTTTAATTTAAAAAACCTATACTGAACATTTTTAAAACTAAATTAAAATGTCACGTTAATAAAGAAAACTTTTTATGTATTTTCCTTCAATTAATTAATATTTTGGGATTATTATGTTATTAATTGATATTAATGTCCTATAAGAAAACATATATGTATTATAAATCAATTTAATTCAAAAATGTTTTTTGAAATTTATATTATTAACTCACATATTAATTTTTTTTATTAAAAAAATGATTATCTTAAAAAATGATATTATGTGTCAAGAGCATTTATTTTCAAATTAACTTTTCTCAATTGTATTAATTTGAATTTATAAAACTTATATAATATGTATTATTATAATAATCAAATTAAGTGGGAAAATTAATATTAATACTTTTTAGTTTAGTAATTTTACAAGGGTGAAATTAAAAGTCACTTTGTAAAGAATTCAATAGGGAAAAGAGGAAAGTGAAAGAAGAAACACCAAAATAACACAAATATGTACCAAAGGGGAGTGAATGGTAGGATTTTAGACCATATCCTATCCCATAATCTATGTTTTAAAATAATTTGTTTCTTTAACCTTTAATAATTCATATAAATAATTTAATAATGTAGTGTAATTCCAAAACTACCCTTCCATTCACTTATAAAAGGGACCACCTACACCTTTTATTTGAGCACCCTTCCATTATAATTTCTTTATTAGAATCTTACATTTATCCCCCACTATAACTCCCTCCCACATACCATATTCATTGGAAACTTTTATTTAGTCTAAGATCTTTATTTCCAAGGATAGTTCCAAGGGAAATCAATTCATCAGATGAGAGTATTACTCTTCTCTTGGTATTTTTTTTAATTATTATATTACTAAAATTACATAAAATTGTTAATATAATTAATTCAATATCATATATAAACTTAAATTTCAATATATTTACTTCAAAACAATTATTCATTCATTCCAAATCATCCACTATGAAAAAAATGAATCAATCCTGCGTATGTGTAGAGTAACACCTCCACGATGTGATGGGGTTCAATTTATATCATTATATATTTGATTTGGAATCAAGGATGGGTTTAATTAATATTTTTTTTATTTAACTTATAAAATAATTATATGAGAAACATTTTTATATACTTTAAATCAATACATTAATTGAGAAATCAGTTCATTAATCATGCATACATCGGGGTTTCCGCCTCCATGAATGAAACATTTCATATGTAATTACTACCCATAATTAATGGATCTAATAATGGATTTTATCTAGTTAGATGACTTAACATACATGTCTAATATTATTTAAATGAAATATTAACATCATTTTATATCCCTTTTTAGATATTATATCATCATGATATAGTTTTATTTTGGTCATTTTACCATCTACTTAAGCGATGTTGTAATGTTCTTATAATGAATTATTAAGGAATTTTATATAATTTTAATGATATTTAATAATAATCTATTACGTTATTACAAGTTTTATTGGGTAGTTATATCAATATATATACTTTTTGGAAACATATTATCACGATTCATTAAAAATTTGAGAAACAAGTTTGTCTCTAACTCCATCTTCAAGAGTCATAATTAAAACTATATGGGTGATGCAAGAACAAAATTATAAATAATAGTGGCTTATATATTATAGGATAAAACATACAATATTAATGATGATTTTTTTTCAAATATCAAGAGTCAATATTATCATTATAAATAATTTTTAAGATAACTAAAAGTATAAACACCTGATGTTTGAATAATATATAAATACTTAGCATATTGATAATTAATAATTATAAATAAGGTATAAAAAATGGTTATTTGGATGAATTATGTTCTGAAAATATTATAAATATAGTTAGGGTACATTTATTTTATGTTATATTATGATCAACTATGTTAGAAAATATGTTTGTGGGATTTATGTCTCAAACTCCCTTCATTGAGATATGTTTTACTTTAGAAAAAAATTTCATTTATATGGATTACATGATTCCCAATCATTATGTTATAATGAAATATATTTTATCCATGTTATTTTGTGATTATTTCTATGATCTTTCTCATATAGTGGTATTGGTAAAAAAGTTACTCAAATTTCGACTCAAGTACCCATTTCATGGGTCGTAAATTTTCTCTTGACATTGATCTTACATGTTAACATTTTCCTACCATTTCCATGAAAAAATGACTTATTTACTTTATAATTGATGAAATTACACCCTCTCATTATAATTATTATCATTTTTTCATCTCCATCCCATTCTAAATGCAAAACTGAAAGAAATGTTTTCCAAACTAAGAAGGAAACTCTTTTCCTTAGATGTAAATGTTTTATCTAATGAAATTATTTTCCATAATTTTGTATATGGACATTATTATTCTCTTAAAAAAATATGAATTAACAGTATTATATTCATATATATGGTTTTTGATTTAATAAATGTTTCTTATTAACTTTAATCAATTGTTCATGTTTAATCTTGAAAAAATGACTCATCCAAAATAATGTCTTGAAAATTACAAAACTACATAATTTATCAATTTACATACAGTTATTTAAAACCACATTAACTGTATATAATAATTATTTAATGAGATATATTTTTATCATTTTTCATAAGGGCCTCATTGAAATTAAGTTCTAACTTTAATGCATTTCCATGTGAACTTATTTTCAATACATTTTCCATTTTCAAGTTAAATTTTTTTCTATACATTCAATTATCCAAAAAAGAAAGTTGTTAACCACATGGATTAATAAAATATTTATTTAAAAACAAAATTCAAAGGGAAATTGAAATTATTATTATGAAAAAACATTCTTAATTCTTAAAATAGTGTTATCCACTTACATGGTATGCTTGATTAGGGGTATTATTAAAAAGATAACATCTACCTTCTTTTTCTAGACAGATTATGAAATTTTATTTTACATCTACTTGATTATTCATCCTTAATTTTTTATTTCCCAATAATCCAGTTGAATATTAATTATTTAATTAAAATTGTATAACATCTTGAATTCCATGTTTTATATTACATGATTAAAGGGTGTTCAGATATATTCTAAATTAATCGATTTATTAGTGAATTTATTGTCTAAACTGTATTTACTTTTATTATAATATGAAAATAAAATATTCTTAAACATAATTAATTATTTTTATTTACCAATAATTATTCTTAAATACAATGGATACCAATTTAGTTTCAATATATTATCATGTTATGATTATTGATTAAATTATGAATTCCCTCTTTCCTTGATTCTATTTGAAATATATATACCCATTTTGTAACACCTAAGCCTCCATTATAGTAAGTAAAAAAATTAAAAAAAAATATAACTCAATTCACATTTTAAATTTTTATTTGACAAAAAATCTAATTTTATTGTATGAATATCAATTCTGAACTTCCTTGGTCAAAATAAGGATAAAATGTTGTTTCTTCAAATTCTCTTGTAGAAATCAGAACTTATGAATAATTAAAAAAGAATTATTTTAATATTAATACACTGATTTATAATAATTTTTTATAATTCAAGAAATTTATAAATTATTAAATATAAATTTAATTGAAAAACAATGAGAACGTTCGTTGGAAAGGAGAGAAATTGTTTAGAAAACGTTTTAAAAAAGGATTAATGTTTATAAATTTTGATTAATTAAAATAATATTTAATGATAAATTATTTAAATTAAATTTATATATTATAAATATATATTAATTTAAATCCATCAAATTATTCTTCCATCTCATATATTTAATGGAATATTATCTTTCTCTTAAAAAATGTATTACTTGAAAAACTAGTTTTAGACACGTTTTGAGAGTTTATTTTAAAACTAAATGTTCCCACTTCATTGTGTTGAATTTTGTAATATTTATTAAATATTCTATATAAGAATAATAAATATTGTATAATAAGTTACACTGAATATTTTTTCATAATTTATATTAAAAACAAGAAAATATCATTACCGGGTAATGTTAAAACGGGTTTATTTGGGGGCGGGGGGGTTGAACCAAAATATAATGTTATTATTAAAACCTAAACATGTAAAAACCCCATTGATAGAACATATTTCAAACTTATACATAATATAAAGCCATTTGGATGAATTTTTATGAATTAATTTTATCATTCATATTATATTGGTAAATTTCTATGTAACTTTCAAGAAGGCCCCCTCTCGAACATATAAAATGGTACCTCCTCCCCTCCCTTATTTACTCAATGTAAAACATTTATCTTGAAAAAAACCTTAAAAATAATCTCCCAAATTTATTTATAAAAAATATATTGATGATGAATTTCCTAAAATACCAATCCTAGGGTCCTTTAAACGGTTTCCAAAATAGGTTCCTCTAGGAGAAAGTAATCATCTTAGTGAAGCTCTATCATTTTATTTAATAATTTACCACATAAAATTATTTATAAATAAATACATTCAATATCACCATTAAATATCATATATTGAGACGGTATTATGTCAATGGACATTATATTTATCAATCTCATTCTCTATCAAATGAGAAAAAACCATTACTCATATGTACAACAGATGACCGCCTCGCGAACTGATGTAATGTTTTCCAATATAAAATTATATTTATAGAAATAATTATGGAAATAAGTAATATATGTGAAACATATTAATTGTATTTAATTAATTAAAACTAATATATCCTACACTTATTTATCGTTTCACACATTATGTAAATGATATCATTGCTCATGTGCACGCACAATAGACCATCTACACAAAGTGATGCAATTAATTATTCCTGACCAAAATTCGTGAAAGATTATAAAAATGTGTATAATTATTAATTATTATTTTTTTATGAAAAATATAACTGTAGTTATTAGTTAACTATATCATGTAATTAAGAAAAAAATATTCAAAACAAACAAGCATGATAAAACTAGGCAATTAACACCCTAAACAAGGGTAAAAATGAAATATTAATAAAAAAATGTGATATGATGTAATAAAATGATCTTATATGATATTATAAATATAAATAATCTCATTAAAAAATTAATAACATTTTTAACCGTTAATAAATAGGATAAAACGTTTTTAGAAAAAGGTGAGTGTGGGGTTATAGATTTCTTCTCAATTTTCATAAAATTGATATATATTTTTATAATGAACCTATTCACATTTATGTGGTGTATATAATGGAACAATAATTCAATTATCATTAATTAATAATTATTTAAGATTATAAATTATTTATTTCATGCTTGTTATTTCATGTGGTTAGAGTTTATATGCTACCAAAGAGATAAGAATCTATTTTATAATCTCACTTTAATTTTGGATTGATTTTATTTTCATTAAAAGAATCTTATCATTTATCCATCATTTGTTTTTTAATTTTATTATCGAATGGTTATTTAAGTATTTTCCATAATTTATTGCAAATTTTCATCTTTTGGTACTTGTTTCAAGTAAGAAACTATTTAAAGGAAGAAACTGATTCCCTATATTTTTAATTTGATATATTTATATTTTATATCCATTCATTCTAAAATTATTTTAAATAACATTTTTAATATTATCCAATTATTTATATGTCAGTTATAATAATGATTGATTTTTTTTTAAAAAATAATCTAAAATTAATATTTCCATATTTTTCTAAATGAAGTACATTTTGAGATTTCTTAAAAAATGTAAAAGGAATATTTTTTAAGGTACTCATCATGTATGAAATTTTCTCCTTGTGATGATCAATCATTTATTTAAATATTCAATTACAAGTTGATTTGGTTATTTTCAAAGAATTTTTTTTGATAATATTATATATATTTTAGTAGTTATTGTTAAAGTGAAAATTTTATTTTCATGAAAAAATGTTTTAATTGATATTTTATGTTATTTCTATTCATCAATGAATACAACCATTTATTTAAAATACACTCAACTAGGGATATATTGTGATGATACCATCCTTATTCATTATTTTGATGGTTTATGATTATATTAACAAGGGAATGTATTGATATTAAATTTCATGATTATTTTTTTGTAATTAACATTCCATATAGATGATTACATTCTTACGATCATTGGAAATTACACTTACCATAAATATAAAAATTCATTATCCTCAATATTCTTTTATATTAAATTATATATCATTTATACATATGTTTTTTTATTTGAAATTTTTTTGTTTAACCTTGAAGAGATTTTTAAATTTGTATTCCTTAATCAATACCAATATTTAATGAAAACACATATTTTTTATAAATTACATTGGTCATTTTATATATGGGGAATTATCCAAAAATGGAGTTACCCTTGGGCCTTGAAATTATTAATACCCTTGATACATAGACATGCGTCATGAGATAAATTAATTGGATAAATTAAATGTTGCTTTACCAATAGTTTTTAAATATCTTGGAATAAGGTACTGATGGTATATATATCATGTTGTCTGAGATCATGAAATCAAATATTAATAATTTATTTCATTGATAAATCTATTATTATTTTACATGATATAATTTAATTGATATGATAAGGTCCCGAACTTGAAACATTTCTTAATCCCAACTTAAATCAAGAATTAACATTGAGAATCTTTTCAGGTTTAGTGTTTTAGAGAATTAGGCCATAACTATTAAATTACACCACAAAATATTAAAAAATATACACATCTAATATATCCAATTTTTCACAAAAATAGAAATCCTTAAATAAAACAAGAGTTCATTTCTTGATATTAATTTTTTTGATTTATTCTGTTCTCTTACCCTTCCTAATTCCATGTGAAAAACATTTCAAGAACATGGGATGGGCATAAAAAGCTCAGTACAAGTAATCAAATAATGAAAGAAAACATTAGTCCATAAATAAATACAAAACATAATATCTTTAAAAAACTTCAGGAATTTATAAGATTTTTGAATAACGCATAGAAATCATAAATAAAAAATTTATCTTGTGGCATCTATAATATACTTACATTGTAGCATTCATAGCTACATAGGGAGTTACGTTTGGAGTACCCATCACAATATATTCCATGAATATCTTGGGAGAAATATCAATTTTTACCTCCGTCATGTTACCCAATGCATTGGAGAGCTGTCTCAGGCTCACCCGCTATAGGTTTTTCACGGAGCCACCTGTATACGTAAACAATTCCCATGAACCGTAACATATTCATAACATATAAAACAAACACAAAGGAAAGATAAAATTTACACATTTTAATCACAATATATCATCTAAATATATTGACACAACTAATCTATTATCAAAATTGTTTTAAATAAAAAAATATATAAAAGTGTATATGGTATTTAGTTTCCTTTTAAAAAAACTACAACCTATTAAGGATGCTAAATATCAAATAACACTCGGGGCGGTAGAAAGGTGGTTGTCATCTTTTACGTTACAATAAACTTTTGTTTTTCATTTAGTAAAATGTTACGCATAAAAATATTTCCTTTGAATGAAATAAAATGTTAAAGGGGTTTGTACATCACATAAATGAAAGTCATGTATAAATTAAAATATTCCTCAATGAAAGGAGATTGAGATGATATCCCTTACAAATATTATATAATTAGATTAAGGATAAATCAATGACATAATTATGTGTGACAAATATAAATTCTCCCAAGATAAGTGACTTTTAAGTGTAAACCAATAAGTGGTCATTCACTCATATTCATATTGTGACATAATCCAGAAGTAGAAGTATAACCAAAAGAATGGAGATTGTGTTAAGAAGTTCCCTTATGAATCTTTTCCAGCCCAAAAGCATTACATAAAAATTCATAAAATTCTTTGATTGGATAGAAAATCTTCTCTCATCAATGTTACATAAAATATACAACAATAAGGATATATAAGAACATATCCTAAAATAAAAAAAATAGAAATTAAAATAAATAACATAAAATAAGTCATTGACTAAAAGAGGAGGTTGAAAGGTTCCCTTAAAAATATAATTTTGTAAATAAAATAGATCGATTATATGTATTCACTAAAAGTACATTTAAATGAAGTATAAATGAAATATAGGATAGAAAAATTTATTTCTCACATAATCATAACATTACATAATCCATAAGTATAATTTTAACCCAAAGAATGAAAATTGAGTTAAGGAGTTCCCTTACCTCTTGTCTAACTAGATTTATTCATTCTTTAATATCCCGAATAATAAAAAAAATTTATTTATACTTTATTTCTAAACATTTTAATGTTTATTATTCTTTTTATTTTTTTATTACAATGTTACAAAATTTAAATAATCATTCTAGTTAATAGCGGTAATTTTGTTGATATTTGGTACTTAAGAAAATATGAACTTCTTATAATTACATGTTTTCCATATGGTCAAAATTACATTTTCTCCAGAATGATATTCATGATTTAGATATCATATGTACCATAAATATCAAGTATATATATGTATTGATAACAATATATAATATTTTGTGATAAGAAATGAAATGCACCGTTCTTGGAGACGGTAATTCGTACATAAGCATGAAGACTACTTTCATTTCTATTTCATATTTAATTGAATGAAAACATAATGATACATAATATATTATAAATTCCGTATAATATCATATATAATTTCATTAACTTCATCCATTACACATTCTACACATGGGATGAATGAGTCATATAACTATGAGAGGCATAAGTCCATAGTTCCTCAAATGAAATTAACACTTTTACCCATTATGGAAACCATAAAATAATTATAAAAATGAAAAATATAAAATAATAGAGACAATATAAATATAATATATATCATATATAATTAAATTTCATAATAATTTCCTCCATGAGAGGCGGTATAAGATAATTGAACAATCATTGTTTCGTTAGGTAGTAGCTCGTTGTCCACAAAAATAGTATCTTCATATCCATTATATGTAGGTGTGAGGAAGTGCAGTTTGAAAAATTCTCATAACAAAATCATATTATATTTAAGATAATTTTTTTAGAAAATAATGGAATAAATAGAATTTAGGGGGTTGGAGATGGAAAATAGAAGAAAATAACTTGAGAGAAAACGTTACCTTTAAATTGAGTAACATCTTTTGGTTTTCACTAAAAGGATTTCTTGAATTTCCTTCTTCCCTGAGTAAGTCTTCTAGGCGGATTTGAGGGGTGTTGGTATAATATTTGAGAATATTTTTGATGAGTCATAGGGCTTGAAAGGTGTATGTAATGGGCTAGATTTGGTGTCATTTTATAAGAGGGAAGATGAATCCTTAGAAATGTTTGAAAGTATTATTTTATTGAAAAATTATTTTTGGTTTCATAACATCCAAAACATATTAAATTTGAATATAATAAAAATATAATGTTAAATAAAATAATTCAATAATAATTGGATAGGTTTTGGATATTTTTTAATGCTTATTGTTTTTATTTAACCCTTTTTTATCTTATTTATCTTTTATAAAGTCTTCCTGTATATTCATACTATATGGTGAACTATTTACTAATAAATTACCAAGAGATCCAAAATGGATCCATAATTAAATTTATAAAATCTTATATATCATTAGGTTGAATCTTAGAGTTTTTGGACTATTTTATCATCTAATAAAATATTAATTGATTTAAAACCTTATTTATGTCAATTTTTATACTATTCTTATCATGAATTTTTATAAATCCATAAAATCTAATAAATAAAAAAAATCCATTAATGAAATTATATAATGTCATAATCATCAATAAAATTCGTCTATTACATAAAATTTTTCAAAATAAATTTATTATTATATTTATAGTCTCATTTTTTAAAGACATTCCTTAATGTGGTAATCATTATATCATCATTGTGTCATAAATAAATTTATCTATTTAATGTCTAAAAATTATAAAAAAAATTCCATGTGGTAGAAAATATTTTTATCTTTCTAATGAATATTTATAGGTGAAGATATCACTTATATAACCCCATATAATTGTTTTTACTAAACAATAGTTTTTAATGTAACATTTTCCATAACTTTAAATTAATTTTAATAGTGTAATTATCACATACAAGTTACTCTTTGGGGTCCCCAAATCGACCAAAAGATTTCCAGGGTTAGGCATGTATCAGTCAATAGGGTTTTGAAACATGTTAGGGTAATTTTAATAATATGTTAATATTATTGTGTACCCTTACTTACTAGATTTACCCTTTAATCACATTAAATAAAATATTTACTAAAGTTACTAATCATAATGTCTAAAATTAAAATTTATCTATTTGAACAATTCAGACCTCTTTGTTCCAAATATGAAATTAATTTCTCCAAATTCAAATCACAGAAGTTTCATAAATTAATTTATAATTAATTATTATTGTCAAATTAAAAAAACATGTTTTTAGGAAATAATAACTATCAAAAAATTAACACTTTTTTATGCCCAATATCAATGTGAAATTACATCCAATGACCAAATTTGTAATAAATGTTAAAACTATAATATAATTAATCTTTAAAACCAAATTTAAATTTAATCAATAAATATAAATAAATTATATTTAAAGGTAGTTTTGAATTAAAATGCATTATTTTTTACGATTCATTAAAATATGAACTTTATCAGAAAAATACGAAAATTTCATTCAATGTAAATTTTTAAGTCCCTATTTATTTTGTCAAATATAACATATAAAGATGGAAAGAACAATATTTATAACTGTTTTACCATCAAAAGGTGGTATATTGACCTTTTAAAGAATATTAGATTATTTCATGCTTAATATCAGATTCATTATTATTTTAACCCTCTAATATTTATTTGATAAAATTAAAAAAAATTAACAAACAAGTGTTATCATGTTTTAGTTTGTTCTGTTCATTCCCATCAATATATGGCTTTGTGTTAACAACCATTTAAAATAATAATATTATATTATTTTTTGGTATAACTCAAATTTTTGTGCAACATAAGATTTCGTTGAAACCCGTTGTCCCATGTTGAGTATGCTATAAGAAATTGAGTTCCCTTTAAAATAAATGAAATAGTTAATTCAAAAATATTAATAAATATGAAATTCCATATTCATTATTTAACGGGGAAGTCATATCCTTCCCCCGTTTAAAAAATTGCATCCTCTCAATTTTAAAATATATCCTGTAAACTTCATTAAATGTCCCACATTGGAAAAAGAGTCAATAAAACTATCACATTAAAAGAAATAAAAAGACATACAAAGGTCACCCAAGATAACCCATAATGGGATTCCATATATTAAATCATGTATATGGAAGAAGAAATAACCATCATGTTCTGATAAAGAGTGATAGAAAACAAGACTTGTAGAAAGTTAATAACCAGAAAACAAAAGAATTACAATATTATAAATGGTTTTTGATTCCCTAGTATATCAAGTAAACAAAAATCTTTTTTTATGTTCCCTTTCATAATGTTGTAGAATATTTTATGATATTGACTATGAACCGATGGAAATATACTTACTTTTCATGTAGAGTTTCATCCTTTAATAAATTTCTACCAAAAACTCATCTTTTCTTCAAATGGTGAGTATTGAAGATAACTTGGTCATATATAAAGCACTCGAATCAACTTCTAGAAAATATCATAATCCAGAAAATGATAACTATATTTTTCCCTATAATTAGTCATTAACAACAACCAAAAATTGTTCGTACGAGATCAGATAATCCCCAAAAGTGATAATCTTTTTTAAATAGACATACCGCTGTTAATCTCCAATATTAAACTAACAATACCCAAGCACAATAAAGGCCATTCAATAAATAACTATCCTAAAAAGTATTAAAAATAATCCAAACTAAGATTCAAACCCAAAATTCAATAGGAATTGATCATATAGTCTTCTATAGTACATCGTAACATTCATCTCCAAATAACATCGACTCCACTTAAAGTCTCATACTAAAAAGTAGTTAACCTAATCACATATTCCCTATGATAGGTTAATAATTTCCATAAATAACCCAAATCACTATATATCTATAATGAAAACATATATTCTTTCAAAATAAAATTCCATCATTACTCTTCTATTGAAATCCCAAAGTAATCTATTTTCATTAGGCATATAGTTTCCAAAAATAGAAAACGCCTTCCAAAATAACCTTTATCACTTAATCTCTAAATCATTTTTCTATACAAAGGATATCTATTTGGTAAAATATAAGATCCAAAAATCAACTTATTATTGATCCATAAAATCATTAAACTAAAAAGAATAAGTCATACTAACTATGGAATTCACATAGGCCAGTGTTAGGCGATGCGTTCTTGTCTCCCTTCGGTTGTGGCTTCGAATCATGTGACCTTGATGGACATGAAGGGTTGTCACCCATCTTGCGTGTTGTTAGTTTTTATAAAACTAAAAAATAACCCAAACATGATTTAACCACAGTGTTTATATTATACCTATCATTTTCAACCCAACTCACAATGACGTCAATATCTTAATTCATGAACTCTTATATATATAGACATTTTTTGACCTCCATAAAATTACAGTATTCCTATAGAAAGAACATTGTACCTTGGTCATGGTGTCCACTTGGTTTCATAGTCATCTTTGTGCACTTAGATAGATTGTTAATGAATTTCAACAATGATTTAGAGATCCGTAAAAATAATCTTCTTATATTATCCAAATATAACTCATACAACATGGGTCATATGGGTGTTCACCGAAAAATAGTTTCGAAAAATAATCATGTATGACATATACATTCAAAACATCTGATAAAACGTGATTTTTATAAAATATTTGGACTGATTTTGAGTTGAAACATTCAATCAATGGTTCTTTTAATACACTATAAGTATGTGGAGATAGAGTAAAATTTAAAAATCAAATATAAATAGGTTGCACAAGGGTCTCTTTATTCCATACCTTTTTCAAAACAATAATATGCTTCAAAATCTTGTGATAAATTAAAAAATTCTAAAATTTATTGATAATATTTACCATTCATAAAAATATAAGAATATTGAGGAAATATTATTTGATTAAATTCAACCCATGATCCACAGTGATATCGAGGTATAGCGGAGGTGTTTGATATCTCAAACATTTTCCTGCTAGTGAGTTGTATGTTAGAAAATGTTTCAGAGTCATCTGGAAATTACTTTGCAATAATTATTTCCAGCAAGTAATTAGGAATAGATAAGAATGTTGTTTGAGGTCATCCTCCTTAAATTTGTAATAGAAATTGCTTGTTCTAAAAGGTTACAAAATAAGGATTTAACTTAAATAGTTGACATAGAGACTAACCATATTTCTAAAAAAACTCATAATCTCTAAAGTATTCTAAACCGACCTTTGATACCAACTATAAGGACTCAGACTTAAAATATAACTTAATCATGAGTTAAATAAATAATTAACATTGTGTTTCTTTTCAGGTTTAGAGTCTTAGATAATTAGGTAATAACTATTATATTAAATCATAACAAATTACAATGTATACACTTCTACTATATCCCATTTTTTTTAAAAAAAACTCCATAAATAAAACAAGATTTTTTTATTGATATGACTATTATATAATTATTCCTTACGCTTACCCTTCCTTAGAACCTGTGAAAAAACATTCCAAAAACATGGGATGAGCATAAAAAGCTCAATAAGGTTAATAAAATAAAGAAAGAAAGCATTAGTCCATAATTACATACAAAACATATGCTATTTAACATAACTCATGAAATCATAAGATTTATGAATAACAAATAGAATTCATAAATCATAAAGGTAACTATTGGCTCTCACAACATACTTACATTGTAGATTTCATAACAACAGAGGGAATTACATTTCTAATACCCATTGGAGTATATTCCTTAAATCTATTAGGAGAAGCATCAACATATACCTCCATCATGATACCCTTTTAATTGGAGATCTATCTTGGTCTCACCCTCCCTAGGATTATCACAAAACCACTGATGTACGTAAACAATTCCCAAGAACAATAACATATTCATAACACATAAAACAAACATAATGTAAAGATAACATTTCCACATTTGAATCACTATATATCATTTAAATATATTGAGATAATCAATACATTATGAAAAACATTTTCTAAACCAAAATACATAAATGAGTATATGGTATTTAGTTTCTTTTCAAAAACATTACAACTTTTTAAAGAAGCCTAATATCAAATAATGCTTGCGGCGGTGGAATGATTGTTGTCACCGCATATGTTAAAATAAACATTCTCCGTTTCATTTAGTAAAATGATATGTATAAAAAGATTCCATTTTAATGAAATTAAAAGTCAAAGGGGTTTATAAACCATATAAAATAATGATGTGAATAAATAATAATTTTCTTCAATGAAAGAATATTGAGATTATGACCATTACAAATATTGTATAATTATATTAAGGATAAATCAGTGACATAATTATGTTTGAAAAATATAAATAAACCCATTATAAGTGGATATTAAGTGTAATACAACCATATGTAATTCCCACATATTCATATCATGACATAATCCAGATGTAGAAGTATAACCCAATGAATCGAAATTGGTTTATGAAGTTCCCTTATAAAAATTCAGCATTCTAACGACATTACATAAAAATTAAAAAAAATGAGTTTATGGGATAGAAAAGTTCTCTCATCACATGAAAATAAAATATACAACAAAAAGGATATATAAGAACATATCCCAGGAAAAGAAAATAGATATTAAAATACATAACATAAAATTATTCTTTCACTAAAAGAGGAGGATGAGAGGGTCCCTTACAAAGATCATTTTGTAAATAAAATAGATTGATTATGTGAAATAAATAAAATTAAAAATAAATCAAATATAAATAAAACATGGTATAGAAAAAGTTATTTCCCACATTATCATAGAAGGACATAATTAGGAAACAGAATTTTAACCCAAAGAATGAAAATTGGGTTATGGAGTTCCCTTACACCTTGTCTGACTTGATCCATTCATTCTTTAATATTCTAAATAATAAACTAAATGTATTTAATAATTTATTAATAAATTTTATCAAGTTTAATATTTCTTTTTATATTAGTTATTACCATGTTATAAACATAATATAATCCTTTATGTTAATAACGGTTGTTTTTTCGATATTTGGGACTTAACTAAAAAATGAACTTCTTATAATTACATGTTGTTAAAGTGGAAAAAATTCCATTATATCCAGAATGATATTAATGAGTAAATTATCATATATATCATATATATCCTTTCTCTATATGTATTTATAATAGTACATAACATTTTGTGATAAGAAACGAAATGCACCGTTCATGGAGATGGTATGTCGTACATATGCATGAACTCTACTTTCATTTCTATTTATCATTTAATGGAATGAAATTTTAATGATACATAAGTATATAATAATTCCAGTATAATTTAATATATAATTTCATTAACTCAATTTTTTTTATACATTCCATGTATGGCATGAACGAGTCATGTCACTATGAGGGGGCGACAGTCCTCACTTCCTCAAATGAAATTATTATATTTATCCATTATAGAAACCATAAAATAATTATGTACATGAAAAGTTCATACGAATAGAGACAATATAAATATAATATATATCATATAAAAATATAATTCCATTATAATGTTTACTGTGAGAGGGATTAAGAGATAATTAAACAATCATCATTTCGTGAGGGATTAGTTCGTTGTCGACAAAAACTGTATGTTTGTATACATTACAGGGAGGTGTGAGGAAATGTAGTTATAATACATCTCATAAAAAAAGTATTATTATATTTAATATACTAGATTTGTAATAAAATAATGGAATAAATCGTGTTTCAGGTGTAGGAGAAGGAAAATTAAATAAAAGAACTTAAGAGAAAATGTTACCTTCAAAATCGGTAATTCCATTTGGATTGTTCCAAAAGGCTTTCGTAAATTTACTTCTACCCTAAGTAAGTATTATAGATGTAATATAGGTATTTTGGGAGCATATTGAAGTAGAGGTTTGATGAGACAATTTTATTTAGAAGTGTGGGTAATGGGTTAGAGGTGGTGGCATTTTATAAGAGGGAGGAGCGACTCTTTAGAAATGTTTGAAAGTATTATTTTATTAGAAAATGATTTTATATTTTAAAAGGAACAAAAATTATTAAATTATATAAAATATGAATATATGTCTAAATAAATTCATACAATAAGCCTTGGAATGGTTTTGGATATTTTTTAATCCTTATCTATTTTATTTGACCCTTTGTTTACTAATTTAACTTTTACCAGGTCTTCTTGAATATTCATAATATATTGTTAATATATTTAATATAAAATTCCAAGAGACCCAAATTGGATCATTAATCAAATGTTTAATATCAAATTATCCATTTCGTAGAATTTTATATTTTTAGGACTATTTAATAATTTAATAAAATATTAATTGATTTAAATACTCATTTATGTCGATTTTTATACTATTAATATCCCGACTTTTTAAAAATCCATAAAAACATGATATATTCAAAAGAAATTCATTAATTTAAATATAAAAAGTCATAATAATCTATAAAATTCGTGTATGTAATAAATAGGTTCAAAATAAATTTAATTTTATATTTATAAATTAATTTATTTAAAACATTCAATAACGAGGTAATCATTACATCATCACTGTTTCATAAATAAATTGATTTATTTGATGTCTAAAAATTATAAATTAAATACCACGATGTAAGAAATTTTTTATCTTTATAAATACTATTTAAATTTGAAGATATCACTTATTTAACCATATATAATTTTTTTACTATAATATATTTATTTATGTTACATTTTCCTTAACATTAAATTAATTTTCATATTGTCATTTTCACATACATGTGGCTCCATGAGGTCCTCAAATCGACCCAAGGATGCCCATGGTCGGACATGCATCAGCCAACTGGGTTGTGACATGTATTAAGGTAATTTTAATATTATTATAATATTTTTGATTTACCCTTATTTATCATATTTACCCTTTAAATAGAGTAAATAAAATATTTACTGAAGTAGCTATTCATAATGTCTAAATATAAAAGTTACCTATTCACACAATTTGGAAATCATAATTCCAAAAATGAAATCCATATTTAAAAATTAAAATAAAAAACATTTCAGAAATTAATTTAAAATTAATTCCTGTTGTCAAAACATAAAAACATGTTTTTAAGAAATAATCACTATCAAAAGATTAACAATTTTTTATGTCATATTTCAAAGTGAAATTAATTCCAATGACCAAAATTGGATTAAATTGTAAAAATATAATCTAGTTACACTTAAAAACAACTAAAATGATAATCAATCCATATAAAAAAATTAGAATAATACGCAGTTTTGAAATAAAATGTAGTATTTTTACTATTCATTAAAAATGATCTTTATTTGAAAAATACCAAAATGTAACCCAAAGTAAATTTAGATGTACAAATTCTAAGGAATAATTTTTTTTAATAGAACTTATAAAAGTGACAAAAGCTATATTTAAAAAGGTTACTCTATCAAAAGGCACTAATTCGACCTTTCAATTATTATTTTAAGGCTCTAGAATTAATTGGATAAAACTAAAAGAATTTAAAAAACAAGTGTTATAATATCATAGAAAGTTTTGCTCATTCTCTCCGATATATATCTAGGTGTTAACTACTATTTAATATAATAATATTATTATATAATTTTTTGTTATAACTCAATGTTGTGTGCAATATACGATTTCATGGAAATACATTGTTTTATATTGTGTATTCTATCATACATAACATCCCATTTAAAATAAAATTAAAATTTTATTAAAAAATATTAATTAATATGAAAATTACATATTCTATATCTATCTAGGATGTTACAAATATTATACATGGATGTAATTTTTCCTCATTTTACTGATTAAATGATAAGTTTTTTCATTTATCTACCTTGTCATATTGATCATGCCTTATCCAATCATGATACTTATTTTATTAATTAAATGTAATGTGTTTAGAGTTATTTATCATTATATATTTAATATTCCTTATTTATTAATGACAAATTCCATTTTACATAACCCTTTCTGATAATTTGAGATCACCTTAATTTTTTCCTTTCTCTATGATATGAAGAAGAATTATTTGTATAAATTAATGGATGTGGAATGTTTTCATTAATTATTTTTTATATTTTATACCGAATTTAAAATGTGTATCACATATGTATACGGTTATCCAAGACAAATAAACTTATCCATAGTAGGTGATGTGATCCCTTATTTTATTTCCATGTAAATTAACTAACCACTGGCTTCAGGTCATTAGAGTCAAGGTTTTTATAGTTATTATAAGATAATGTTTAGTTGAATCATTGGGAACTAGTTATATAAAAACATTTATAAAAATATAACCATTAGGTATATTTTGTGGATACTTATATAATAATATTCTAATGTTATATTTATATTGATTTTTTTTGTTTTTCAAAGCAATACATCTCGGTCAGGACAGTACAAGTATATATGGTTCTGAAACTGTTGTAGCTAGGGGTAATAACACTGAAATGGGTGAATTATTCTCAGACTCGAGCGTCACATCTATCATACAAATGAGATATATAGTGGGAATAGTTTTTTAATTCTAAGGTATATTCCTAGGAAAATTCACAATTTATATATAATCAATTATAAAGGATTTGAAATTAGTTTAATGATCTAAATATATTTCCAATGAAACCTTGTTTAATATTTTGAGATTAAAAATGCCTAATTTTTTTTTGTATTTTATGTGTTATACCAGATTATGAAATCTAACAAATGTTTTAAAATTCATAATTTTTGGAAATTATCAAATATATTCAATTTCATAGAAATGGAAAAAGATGAACGAAGGGTATCAATGCTCAGAGCCAATGCAGAGGATGCCATGTTTAAAAATACAATAATGTTGGTATTTATACTAAGAAGATCATTACTAAATTATAGAAGAAAAGTCATGTAATGAAAAATAACATTGCCTAATGGGTAAATGTGTTGTACCATTGTGTGAATATCCTATGCTGGATGACTTCATATAACAAAATCGTCTATTATTTACTGTGACTAGTTATCCATTAGTAGTTGAGAAATGGATTCTGACCCATTAACAAATATTTATGACCATTTAATGTGATTAAAAGAAAATTTTTATCCTAGAATTATAATATCTCATGTTTTATCGTGATAAATGGTGGTCATTTATATGAAATTAGAAGGATCAAAAATAAATAAAACATATGGAATGTAGATATTTTATGTAAACATTCTTCTAAAAACACTTCCCAAATGATAAAAGGAAAACAATAATTTTAATTATCATTTTCTTAAAGAATTAGGAATAAAATATTGTTGTTGAGAATGAGGCTACCCATACAAGATTATCCATAAATTATATAAATCATATACACAATTATATATACAAGAATAATTATTTATTTGAATATATTTAGTCAGGTATAGGAAGGGATGTGGTTTCTAAAACATTATCATTATATGTTGAAATAATATTTTGGCCATCAAAATACAGTGGGAATTTTCAAGATATTATTTGAATAAGGGGAATAAATAGAGGAAGAGGGTGTGTGAGAACCAAGAAAAAAAGGGAACATTTGGATGATGGAAAAAAATCTAATTTCCATCTTATAATTTTTTTGGAATGATTCATTATATAAAATTCCTAAATGTAATAGGATTGCACTATAAGTAAAGTGTCCGGGTTTATCTGGCACATAAATGTATGTGAAAAGAAGATTCCAGTATTTTACAGTGCATAAACTATAAGAAAACTTGTTATTATGGATACCTATCTCCCAAAAATTAAAGGAATCTACCACAAAATAGTAAAACAGAATAATTACAAGATTATGTGATCAGAATGACTATTGTTTATGTGGACAATGATATGGAGGCTTGAACATTACTCATAACAACAAATTTTTAGAAATAATTAGTTCATTTTTGAAACTCACACTCTATTATATCTTCCATGTTTCTCAAGAAAACTATAAATTGACCAAGAACATTAAGACAATGATTTTCGTAAAAACACTTGTATAAATATCAATATGAAAATGATGTTTTATATATCTTATATCCTAATAAATAAACATGCTCTATATTATATCATTATTATCAAGCATATAGTTAACTTCGATATAATCCTGGAAATGTAATAGCTATTAAAATATCATGAAAATTTTATTATAAATATATTATAATTATGATTCAGGATGAATATGTGAGATTCCTTTTCTTTATAGTATAGACTAAATTTCTTGTGTAACACACATTTTGTTCCAAAATTTAATTTATTGTCGATAACAAACGTGACATGCAACACATAGTTTTAATAAACCACAATATAATATTAATATTATTATTTACACATAACCATTATAAACTAAATATAAAATTTGTAAATATTAATAGGAAATTATTATTTTAAAATTATTTATGAAAGATAATTTAAATTTATTGATGAATGATAATTTTATATTTTTAAATAATTTGCAGGCTTAGAATATTATTTTTTTAAAGATGTTTTTTATTTTGTTTTAGTGAAAAAATAGTTAAATTACTTTTTTACACTTATAAGATATATATTTTAAAAAATGAACATATTTTTTAATCAAAATGTCAATATTACCTTAGTATTTATTTTTTTATTTTTTCAAAACATTTACTATTTCTTAATAAAAATTGAAAATATATTTTTTTCATTGTTAAATTCCCATTCAATAATATCATATATAATGTAATAACTTTTTTAAATATGGTTTAAAAGAATTTTTTTTAAAATATGTCATTATTTATCTAATATAGGTCAATGGAATCAATTTCATTTAGAATTATTATATAATAACTATTTATAAATATGAAATCTTTTTCTCTAGAAAACTCTCTTTTCATCGCCCATGAAGTATTAATTTCATATTAATTTTAGAAAATTATATGAATTGAATTTGGAAAAATTGATTTACATATTTTAAATTTTCATAATTAATATTTTATTTTATTTTTGACATATTGATGTGTCTAAATAAAGTGTAAAAACATTAGAAATTAATTATCATAGATATAATAAAAATGTGTTAAATTAGGGTTAATTTAAAATGTTAAGTGTAAATATTACAAAAAAAACATTTCTAAATAAAATTTTATTACCATATATGGACCAAATGACATTTTATGTTCTATAATTAGAATGTCTGGATCATTTTGGAATGTTTAGAACATGGTTATAACCTTTTTATTTTTAAATATTCCATTTGTGTCCTCTCTGAAACATATTAAAGGGAACCCAATATACTCTTCTCTTTTAACATAAAAATAATTTTGGATTAGAAAATCACTACCCAAATAACATTTTTACATACCTGTACACCTTCTAGATTCCTTGGTTTCGTCGTAATTCTTATATATAGTGGATTTACGTATAATCGTAAATAAGTGGTACAACTAAGTGGTATCTTCACTAACCGAGCGTATTTGATCGATTTATTATTCAACCGCCTTAAAATCCAAATAAATAATTTTGATATAATAAAATAATAATATACCATATAATAATATATTAAAATATTAATTTTATAACTTAACTCCATACCCACATCCATTAAACGGGAAATGAAACCATCGATCGTGTTTATGCCAGACTACTACCTCATGCAATGATGTAATTCATTTTCCATCATCGCTTCTCATGGATTCTCATATTGATGGATTTAGTATGAATATATTGTATTCATTACATTATAATCATTTTGGATAATTAATATATCATACATCTTCATTCCTTAATTAATATGGAGGACTACCTCCTATTAAGCTATGTGATTTTCCATTTATTACCACATCATAAGTATAGTATATGCAAAACTATTTAAATAAATATTATTGTTTTAATTATATAATTATCATTTATAATTATAAAATAACAATTAAATTCTTTCTATTATGATCATTGAAAAAACTAACATTACACATGCATAAATATAAACTATCATCTCCATTACTGTCATATAGTTAATATTCCATAAACACAAATCATTGTTTTTTTAAGTTTTATATTTTTTAGAAAAATTATATTTATATCATTTTTATTATCTTTGAAATTATGGAATAATAATATCTTGGTGTGTTGTCAATTTTCTATAGTGATCATGGACATATGAGCCAAACATTGTCAAAATATCCATATTGAACCAAATGATTACATAACTGAATATAACATGACAATGAATAAAATAAAAGGATTAATAAAGTTGAATTAGGTTATAAATAAATAATTATATTTGGAAAATAAATTACATATGAGATGAAGTGGGCTTAAGGTGCCAGATCTCTCTAAAATACAATTTTCATAAATCTATGACAAATATCTCTCTAACGTACATTATATATCAATTTGAGATTATAGAATTATTATCAGTTTTGTATATAAGTGTCTCACATATATAGATATATTATACTCAATTATTTTGTGGGGGTAATACAATCCTTATGTCAATTTCCCAAATACCTTTAGTATGATATTTCTTTTGATTGTGGTATGAGGAAAGATTATAAAAAACATTTTATCTCCATGGGTATTTTTTGTACTTATATTTTATGATTTATTTCCACAATATTTGACAAATAAATCAATAATATTTTATAATGGATTCATCTATAAATCAATCCAATTCATTCTGTAATGTTTTAGTAGCATGAGGTGTAATGTATGTGTCTAGGGAGTAAACCTAATCTATTATGGGAATTTTTCCACCATGTGATATTCTCCAGGTAGTAATCCTTGTCTCAAGTTGATGTTGGGTTATATATTTATAAGAAATTTCATACTTAACCATGATCTTATGATACCATGTTCTTATGTTATTCTACAATGTGATTACTCATGAGATTTCACTTTTAGGATATCATGTTTTTAATTTTAAGCACATGTTATGTTTCATACCATGTTTATTATCTTATTGGGATTTTTATCCTTTAAACCCATATTGTTTGTCATTTATTTGGAAAAGAACATGTTTTATTATGAAGTGGGAACCTCACAACTTATTCCATAACAAACTCAAAAATTGAATCATCCCCCGCACATATTCCACCACATTGAAAATCAAAATCAAATTCAAAAATGGTAATTTAAATAAAACATCTTACACCCATAAATTTAATCAATACAACAATTTTTGTGCCATACAGTTGGAATTATAAGTGGTAAGTATTGATTTTTTACTTGGATAAACATTTACTTTGATTCATCAGGAAAATAGTGATATCTTAGTTTACTTGAACCATCTTCATGACCACCCCATTGGAGGTGAGTTAGAGATATTCAAATTAAGGATTCATAATGGGGTATGATCATCAATTAAAAAAACTCTATTTATAAGAAGGTGAAACACCACCTAAGTCATAAGTACCTTGAATAGAATCAATTCCAAGACCCTTTGAAGGGATTTCAAAATGAGAGAGAAAATATCCATTTCCTAGGTTTTGTGACCTTAGAATCTATAAATATTAGATGTCACGTATTTCCATACATTCCCATCACTTAGGATAATAGGTGAGCTTCCCTACTCTAGGAAAAGACAAATTATCTTTGTGGGATGAGGAATATTCCTTTCCATTTTTTCGTTTCATTCATCATTGGTAGTAAACAATTAACGATAAACCATCCGTTTTTTACCATTATTCACTAGATAGATATGGGGAACCATTGAAGTGGAAATAGTCACCATAGAATATAGTGAGGGGAAAATAAAACCAACACCCACTAGACACATTCCATATAGACACCTCAGGGAGTGATGGACCACACCATTGTTGCGAGGAGGCACCACTGACCAAACCCAAATTAGTGCCCTTCCCAAAAACCTTGGGAGGAAATGGGGAACACCATTAATCCTAAGGGTAGACATTACCCTACCTTTTATCCCATTTATCATCTCAACCCATAGAAAATATAAGGCCCCAGCCTTAAGCCTTACATAATCTTGAGTTATTACAAGATTACACATTGAGGATCTTTTCGGGTTTAGAGTTTTAGAGAATTAGATCATAAAACATGCATTACATTCCACATATAAACAAAGTGGTTACATAAAGATAGTATTCTTCATTCCCATCAATGGAAACACATTTAAAACAAAACATGGATTATTTCTTGACACTTCCTTGACTCTATCATCTTATCAAGTACCTTTCCCTTGACCTGTGAAAAACATTTCAAAAACTTGGGATGAGCATAAAAACTCAGTATGGGTTATAAAAATATGGAAAGGAAACATGGGTACATATGTACATAAGGATGAGATCATACTTTACCCATAAAACATAAGCACTTTTTCATACCTCATCAAATCATGAATAAATCATATAAATCATAAGACATAAAGGTAACTTGAGGCATTCATAACATTCTTACTTAAGGAGTAACCCTCTTGGTTACGTTTGGAATACCCATCACAGTATATTCCCTAAATCTCTTCGAAGAAACCTTAACGTTTCACTCCTTCGCGTTACCCAATGCATTGGAGAGCTATAACGGGCTCACCCGCCCTTAGTTTATCACGAAACCACCCGTCTTCATAATAATGCCCAAGAACCATAACATAATCATATCACATAAAACATGCATAAAGGAAACAAAACATTTCCACATTTCAATCACGAGATATCAATACAACACATTGATATAATAAAAACATTATGAAAACCATTTTCAATACCAAAGTAAAACATGGTATTTATTTTTCGTTTAAAAAAAAGGTATGGCTTGTAGAGGAAGCCGAAACTCAAATAACGGTCACGACGGCGGAGAAGTCGTTGTCGCCGCATACGTACGACAAAAACATTCCCTTTTTTCGTTTAGTAAACGCTTCGTATAAAAAAGATTCCTTTTTAATAAACGTAAAAGTCAAAGGGGTTTATACACCGTATAAAAGAAAGTTGTGTATAAAATAAAATATGCCTCAATGAAAGGAGATTGAGACGAAGTCCCATACCTCGTATCCGACTTGACCCGACCGTTCTTTATTCTCCTGAATAATAAACTTGAGTTAATCTCTACTTTCTTATGAATCTTTTTCAAGTTCATTATTCCTTTTTATACCATGTTATGAACATCATGTAATCCGTTATGTTAATAATGTTCATTTTGTCGGTATTTGGTTCTTAAGTCAAAAATTGACTTCTTACACTTTAATGTTGTTAATTTGGTCAAAGGTTCATTATATACAGAATGGTATTCATGATGTATATATCATATATGTCATATATATCCAGTACATACATGCATTTATAATATTACATAATCATTTAGAGGTAAGAAATGAAATGCACCGTTCATGGAGACGGTAAGCCGTACGTACACTTGAACACTACTTTCATTTCTATTTCATATTTTCTGTAATGGAATCATAATGATATAAGAGTATATTATAATTCCAGTATAATAACATATATAATATCATTAACTTTATCCTTTACAAATCCCACATATGGTATTAACGAATCAAATCACTTTCAGGGGGCGGTAGTCCGCACTTCCTAAAATGAAGATATCGTGTTTACCCATAATGGAAACCATAAAGGTATGACCAAAATGAAAAAAACAGAAGATTAAGGAAAACATAAACATATTATATATCATATATAAAAATAGTGACATCATAATGTCCACCTTTTAAGGTGTTAAATGAGTATTGAACAATCATCGTTTCGGGAGGCATAATTTCGCCATCCACAGAAACCGTATGTTCTTTAACCATTTGATGTAGTTGTGTGAGAGTGTAGCTCAAATAAATCTTATAACAAAATCCTAGTATATTTAAGATTCTGGTGTTGTTACAAAAGAAGTAAATAAAAAGAGTTTCGGGGGTGGAGAAGCAAAATAAAACAAATGAACATGAGAGAATGAATTACCTTTAAAAGTGTAACTCCTTTTGATTTGAGTCTAAAGGCTTCCTTTGAAAGGATTCTGCCCAAAGGGAATCCTCTAGGATGAGGAGTGGGATGTGGAGAGCATAAATGGGCAGGGGTTGGCCGAGCCAAAGGCTTGAGGTGTGTGTGAAATGAGGTAGAGGTGGGGGCCTTTTATAAGAGGAGAGGAGGGGCACCTTTGGAAAGTAAAGAAATATTACATTATTTGAAAATGTGTTTCGGTTTTAAAAGGTCCCACATTGATATAATTCGTGGATAAGGTGATCAGGGTTCGAAATCCACTCATCCAATTTGTTTTGGCCATGTGTAGTTAATATATTTTACATTATCTTTCCATTTTATTTAAATCGTCAAATAATGATGTCATCGTTGCATCATTATTATGTCATAAATAATTTAATTTATTTTATGTCTAAAAAACATAAACAAAATACTATGATGTAGGAAATCTTTTTAGCTTTCCAATTACTATTTATAATCAAAAATCTGATCTTTATAACCCCATGTAAAAATTGTTTTCGTAAAACATATTATGTTTGTGTCATTTTTACTTTTACATTAAATAAAAAGTTATTTATATCATTTCCCAACCAAAAGTGGATCCATGGGGTCCCCAAGTTGACCCATGGCTTGTCTGGGTCGGCAATGACACAACCAATAAGGTTGGGACATGTGTCTAGGTCATTTCATATTATTAAAGCATTATTTATACCTTTAACTACCCTAATTACCACGAATCGCGATTAAAAACTTAATAAGTTACTATTCAGCAAAAAATTATTTTAATCTCATTGAACCACATTTTACTTATTAATGACAACCATGTATGTCAGATTTTCAAAATTCAATACACATTAGTGGTAAAATTTCATTTAACTGAAAAATCAATTTGCTTGATTACCACTTAGTGGTTTCAATATTCATCAAAAATTGAAGTTTTTCAGAAAATTACCAAAAATTCACCCTAAGCTATATTTGATATTCCGAATTCAAAAATGAAGTCTATTTTACAAAATTCAAATCATATAAGTCACATTAATTAATTTAATAATTAATTCCCGCTGCCAGAGCAAATAGCGTGTTTTTACAAAATAATAAGTATCAAAAGATTGACACCAGTTTAAGTCTAATTTCAAAGAGAAATTGATTCCAATGACCACCATTGGATAAAATGGTAAAAATATATTCATATTACACATTAAGAACAATTAAACAGATAATCTAATCATATAAATAAATTATATTAAAAAGCAGTTTTAATGTAAAATGCCGAATTTTTCACTATTCATTAAAAAATGAACATTGTCAGAAAAATACCAAATATTCACACAAAGTAAATTTTGATGTCCCAATCATAAAGGATAAGTTTATTTTGACAAACATAGTTTATAAAATTGTCAAAATATAGATTCAAAAATGGTTTGCCATCAGAAGGCAGTAAAACAATCTTTTAAGAATATTAGTGTATTCCATGCATAAGATTGTATTTATTTTCATTTTAAGCCTCTATAACACTATCTTAATCATTAATAGACATAGATAAAAATATCTATTATTCATTACTTACTTGTGATGTTACATCCTTCCCCCCTTTAGAAAATTGCATCCCCGCAATTTATTTACTTATCGAATAAATGGGGGTACTTATCCCTCATTGCATTTTCAGATTCCCATGTTGCCTCTTCAATCATGTGGTTTTTCCACAAAACCTTTACCTGCTTAATCACCTTATTCCGTAACACTTGCTCCCTATGGTCAAGAATCTGCACCGGTTGTTCCTCATAATATAGGTTCTCTTCCAACTGAACTACCTCTGGACTCAAAACATGAGATGGATCTGGAATATACTTTCTCAACATCGAAACGTGAAAAACATTGTGTACCTGAGATAAACTCGGAGGTAAAGCCACTCGGTATGCAACTGATCCAACTCTCTCTAGAATTTCGTATGGTCCAATGAACCTTGGACTCAACTTTCCTTTCTTACCAAATCTCATCACACTTTTCCAAGGAGAAACCTTGAGAAAAACATGATCACCTACCTCGAAAGATAGATCCTTCCTCCGGTTATCCGCATAACTCTTCTGCCTGCTCTGAGCTGTTCTCATGTGTTTCTGAATCAGCTGAACTTTTTCTGCCATCTCTTCTACCAATTCTGGTCCCATCAACTTCCTTTCACCCACTTCATCCCAGAAAGCTGGAGTTCGACACCGCTCCCCATATAATGCCTGAAATGGTGCCATATGTATACTGGAATGAAAAATGTTGTTATATGAAAACTCAACCAAAGAAAGATGTTGGTCCAAACTTCCCTGATAATCCATAGAACAAGCTCGTAGCATATCCTCCAATGTCTGAATTGTTCATTCTGATTGTCCATCTGATTGAGGATGAAAAGCTGTACTAAAATTTAATTTAGTACCCAACGACTTCTGAAGGCCTTTCCAAAAGATAGAAGTAAACCTGGGATCACGATCCGATACAATGGACAGAGGAACTCCATGTAACCTGACTATCTCTTTAAGATACAAACGGGAAAGTTTATCAAGAGAGAAAGTATCTCGTATAGCAAGGAAATGAGAAGATTTGGTCAAGCGATCAACAATAACCCAGATTGCATTATTACCTCGAGATGTCTTCGGTAATCCAACAACAAAGTCCATGGATATATTCTCCCATTTCCACTCTGGCACTAGTAAAGGCTGAAGCATCCCTTTCGGTAACTGCCGCTCTGCTTTAACCTACTGACAAATCAAACACTTCACAGTAAAATCAGCAATATCTCTTTTCATTACATCCCACCAGTAATACTCTCGCAGATCTCTATAAATCTTAGTACTGCCCGGATGAACTGAAAACGGAGAACTATGAGAATCACATAACAAATCTCTCTTCAACTGTGAATCACAAGGCACACACAATCTCTTCCCAAATCTCAAAACACAATCATTATCAATGTTGAATTCAGGCAACTTACCTTTCTGAACCAGCTCTACCTTTTTCTGCAACTCACTATCTTGCTTCTGTGCCTGCTTGATTCTATCTGATAGAGAAGATCTCACTGATACCTGAAACAAAACAGAAGGACTTCCTGCACCAACAACTTCTATGCCAAAGTTCATCAAATCGTTAACCAAAGGATCACGTTCCAAACGCAACATTGTTAATGAAGCATTACTTTTTTGAATCAAAGCATCAGCCACTTTATTTGCTTTTCCCGGATGGTAATGAATTGTACAATCATAATCCTTGATTAATTCCAGCCATCTCCTTTGTCTAATGTTTAACTCTTTCTGAGTGAATATATACTTTAAACTTTTGTGATCGGTATATATTTCACACTTTACTCCATACAAATGATGCCTCCAAATTTTTAAAGCAAAAACAACAGCAGCTAATTCCAAATCATGTGTAGGGTAATTTACCTCATGAGTTTTCAACTGTCGTGAAGCATAAGCAATTACCTGATCATTCTGCATTAGGATGCAACCAAGTCTTTTCAATGAAGAATCGCTGTATATAACAAACTCACCATTCCTGGAAGGTAGTGCCAAAACTGGAGCATTCACCAATCTTCTTTTCAATTCCTGAAAACAATCATCACATTATTTTGTCCAGATAAACTTAACACCCTTCCGAGTTAGCATTGTCATTGGACTAGATAACCGTGAAAACTTTCTAACAAACCTTCGGTAATAGCCCGCCAAACCAAGGAATCTACGAATCTCGGTTACATTTGTGGGTCTTGGCCATCTTCCACAACTTTTGTTTTTGCAGGATCAACAGTTATTCCATCTTTAGAAACAATGTGACCAAGGAAAGAAATTTGTTGCAACCAAAACTCACACTTGCTGAATTTCCCATACAGTTTCTTTTCTTTTAAGGTTTGCAAGATAACCCTTAAATGTTTTTCATGCTCCTCTTTACTTTTATAAAACACCAAAATATCATCAATGAAAACCACCACAAACTTATCCAGGAACTCATGGAAAATTCTATTCATTAAGTCCATGAATACAGCAGGTGAATTGGTTAGCCCAAAAGGAATTACTACAAATTCATAATGGCCATATCTCGTACGGAACGCAGTCTTCGGAATATCTGCCTCCTTTACCTTCAGCTGATGGTACCCCGATCTCAAGTCAATCTTTGAAAAAAACTGAGCTCCCTAGAGCTGATCAAACAAATCATCGATATGAGGCAAAGGATATTTGTTCTTAACAGTGATATTATTCAAGGCTCTATAATCAATGAAAAGTCTCATAGAACCATCTTTATTTTTAACAAATAAAACAGGAGCACCCCATGGTGATGTGCTAGGTCTAATGAAACCTTTCTCTAATAAATCTTGCAATTGCTCCTTCAACTCTAAAAGTTCAATTTGTGCCATTCGATAAAGGGGTTTTGAAATTGGCTTAGCATCAGGAACTAAGTCAACAGTAAACTCAACATCCCGATCTGGTATTATTCCAGGCAACTCATCAGGAAAAACATCAGGATACTCATTTACCACTGGCACATCATTAATCTGAATAGTTCCTTTATTTTCAACGACGTGTGCAAGGTAACATTCATTTCCATCTTTTACAAGTTTCTCGGCCTCTTGATATGTTATCAAAAGTAAGGGTTCATTCTTGTAAACAAACTGAAAGTCTTTCCGAAAAGAAACTTCTTTAGCTCTACAGTCAATCTTAGCATGGTAAATAGAGAGCCAATCCATACCCAGGATAACATCAAACTCTACTAGAGGTAGAATAATAAGGTTTGCAAGTAGGTTCTTTCCACAGATAAGGATAGGAAGATTCTTATAAATTCTTTTTGCCTCGACACTTCCCCCAGGTGTTTTTACCAAAAGTTCAAGAGTCATTTCTTGAGATGGTATTACCATTTTACTAGAAAATGTTTCAGAGATAAAAGAATGTGTAGACCCCGAATCAAACAACACACTGGCATAATCTGAAAAAACAAACAAAGTACCTGATACAACTTCATTTGATGGCCCGACATCTGCTGAAGTAGCTGCAAAGGATTTCACCACCCCTTTCTGCTTGTAGTCTAACTGCTTCCCATCACTCATGCTCTCTGTCGGACACTCATTTGCATAGTGACCCATCTCATTGCACTTATAACATTTCACTAACTGTAAATCAAATTTGTTCTTACATTCACCTTGATCCTTTTCAGTGCAATCACGAGCCTTATGTCCCATCTTACCACATCGGTAGCACTTCCCAGAATTCAGAAGACATTCCCCAGCATGCCTTTTGCCACATTTATCACAAACTGGAAACTTAGTTCTCTTACCATAATACTTTTTTGAAGAATTCTTACCTTTCTCCTGCCACCTCGGTCTCTTCTTCTACTGGTTGTTATAGAAAACTTGGTCATCGGCAAACTCCATTTCCACCTTCTCATCACATCGAACAAACTTTTCATAACTTTTAAACTCACGAGAAGCTAATGCCCTTCGATACTTTGGCTTTAATCCCGAGTAGAAATGATTGATTTTACTATCAAGGTCCCGGATAAAATTTGGAGCATACCATGCCAATCGAGTGAACCTTTCTTCATAGGCAGCCACTGAGTCTTCCTCTTGCCTCAATTCCAAGAATTGCTTTTCCATCCTAAGTCGAACAGCCTTAGGAAAATACTTCTCAAGAAACATACCTTTGAATTCATCCCAGTCAAGAGCATCAATCTCATAGGCGTCCCTGATATGTTTAACCATAGACCACCACTGATCTGCTTCACCCTCCAAACGGTAAATAGCAAGACTAACCTTTTGATTGTCTGAACACCCCATGACATCAAAAATCTTCTCCAGTGCTTTAATCCACCCTTCAGCTAGCACAGGGTCAGATGATCCACTGAATGATGGTGGATGTTGCCTCATGAAATGTTCAACCACTGACATGTTCCTCTGCGGTTGGTCTGGCTGATCTCGTGTATGGATACCACCGCCATTTATCGCTTGAGTCAACTGCGCCATTACTGCAACAAACTGTTCAGTTCCAATTCCGACCATTTCTGGATGCTGATTCGGAAGGTTATTTCCTTCTGTATGCCTTCCTAGCACTGCATCCCTGTTTCCTCTGCGGAAAACCATTCTGAACAAACATGTCTTAGATGAAGCAACATGGTAATCTTTAAATGCTATATCATTTCGAAGAGAAAAAAAATATTTTTGGATAATCATTTAATAGAATTCTAACTCCTAAAGTTATCTAAACCGACCTTTGATACCAACTATAAGGCCCCATCCTTAAACCTTACTTAATCTTGAGTTATTACAAGATTACACATTGAGGATCTTTTCGGGTTTAGTGTTTTAGAGAATTAGATCATAAAACTTGCATTACATTCCACATATAAACAAAGTGGTTACATAAAGATAGTATTCTTCATTCCCATCAATGGAAACACATTTAAAACAAAACATGGATTATTTCTTGACACTTCCTTGACTCTATCATCTTATCAAGTACCTTTCCCTTGACCTGTTAAAAACATTTCAAAAACATGGGATGAGCATAAAAACTCAGTATGGGTTATAAAAATATGGAAAGGAAACATGGGTACATATGTACATAAGGATGAGATCATACTTTACCCATAAAACATAAGAACTTTATCATACCTCATCAAATCATGAATAAATCATATAAATCATAAGACATAAAGGTAACTTGAGACATTCATAACATTCTTACGTAGGGAGTAACCCTCTTGGTTACGTTTGGAATACCCATCACAGTATATTCCCTAAATCTCTTCGGAGAAACCTTAACGTTTCACTCCTTCGCATTGCCCAATGCATTGGAGAGCTATAACGGGCTCACCCGCCCTTAGTTTATCACGGAACCACCCGTCTTCATAATAATGCCCAAGAACCATAACATAATCATATCACATAAAACATGCATAAAGGAAACATAAAATTTTCACATTTCAATCACGAGATATCAATACAACACATTGATATGATAAAAACATTATGAAAACCATTTTCAATACCAAAGTAAAACATGGTATTTATTTTTCGTTTAAAAAAAAAGGTATGGCTTGTAGAGGAAGCCGAAACTCAAATAACGGTCACGATGGCGGAGAAGTCATTGTCGCCGCATACGTACGACAAAAACATTCCCTTTTGTCGTTTAGTAAACGCTTCGTATAAAAAATATTCCTTTTGAATAAACGTAAAAGTCAAAGGGGTTTATACACTGTATAAAAGAAAGTTGTGTATAAAATAAAATATGCCTCAATGAAAGGAGATTGAGATGAAGTCCCATACCTCGTATCCAACTTGACCTGACCGTTCTCTATTCTCCTGAATAATAAACTTGAGTTAATCTCTACTTTCTTATGAATATTTTTCAAGTTCATTATTCCTTTTTATACTATGTTATGAACATCATGTAATCAGTTAAGTTAATAATGTTCATTTTGTCGGTATTTGGTTCTTAAGTCAAAAATAGACTTCTTACACTTACATGTTGTTAATTTGGTCAAAGGTTCATTATATACAGAATGGTATTCATGATGTAGATATCATATATGTCATATATATCCAGTACAAACATGTATTTATAATATTACATAATCATTTAGAGGTAAGAAATGAAATGCACCGTTCATGGAGACGGTAAGCCGTACGTACGCATGAACGCTACTTTATTTCTATTTCATATTTTATGTAATGGAATCATAATGATATAAGAGTATATTATAATTCCAGTATAATAACATATATAATATCATTAACTTTATCTTTTACACATCCCACATATGGTATTAACGAATCAAATCACTTTCAGGGGGCGGTAGTCCGCACTTCCTAAAATGAAGATATCGTGTTTACCCATAATGGAAACCATAAAGGTATGACCAAAATGAAAAAAAAACAGAAGCTTAAGGAAAACATAAACATATTATATATCATATATAAAAATAGTTACATCATAATGGCCACCTTTGAAGTGTTAAATGAGTATTGAACAATCATCGTTTCGGGAGGCATAATTTCGCCATCCACGGAAACCGTATGTTCTTTAACCATTTGATGTAGTTGTGTGAGAGTGTAGCTCAAATAAATCTTATAACAACATCCTAGTATATTGAAGATACTGGTGTTGTTACAAAAGAAGTAAATAAAAAGAGTTTAGGGGGTTGGAGAAGCAAAATAAAACAAATGAACATGAGAGAATGAATTACCTTTAAAAGTGTAACTCCTTTTGATTTGAGTCTAAAGGCTTTATTTGAATGGATTCTGCCCAAAGGGAATCCTCTAGGATGAGGAGAGGGATTTGGAGAGAGTAAATGGACAGGGGTTGGCCGAGCCAAAGGCTTGAGGTGTGTGTGAAATGAGGTAGAGGTGGGGGCCTTTTATAAGAGGAGAGGAGGGGCACCTTTGGAAAGTAAAGAAATATTACATTATTTGAAAATGTGTTTCGGTTTTAAAAGGTCCCACATTGATATAATTCGTGGATAAGGTGATAAGGGTTCGAACTCCACTCATCCAATTGGTTTTGGCCATGTGTAGTTCATATATTTTACATTATCTTTCCATTTTATTTAAATCGTCAAATAATGATGTCATCGCTGCATCATTATTATGTCATAAATAATTTAATTTATTTAATGTCTAAAAATCATAATAAAAATACTATGATGTAGGAAATTGTTTTAGAGTTCCATTGACTATTTATAATCAAAAATCTGATCTTTATAACCCCATGTAAAAATTGTTTTCGTAAAACATATTATGTTTGTGTCATTTTTACTTTTACATTAAATAAAAAGTTATTTATGTCATTTCCCAACCAAAAGTGGATCCATGGGGTCCCCAAGTTGACCCATGGCTTGTCTTGGTCGGCCATGACACAACCAATAAGGTTGGGAAATGTGTCTAGGTCACTTCATATTATTAAATCATTATTTATACCTTAAACTACCCTAATTACCACTAATCGCGATTAAAAACTTAATAAGTTACTATTCACCAAAAAAATATTTTAATCTCATTGAACCACATTTTACTTCCAAATGACAACCATGTATGTCGGATTTTCAAAATTCAATACACATTAGTGGTAAACTTTCATTTAACTGAAAAATCAGTTTGCTTGATTACCACTTAGTGGTTTCACTATTCATCAAAAATTGAAGTTTTTCAGAAAATTACCAAAAATTCACCCAAAGCTATATTTGATATTCTGAATTCAAAAATGATGTCTATTTTACAAAATTAAAATCATATAAGTCACATTAATTAATTTATTAATTAATTCCCGCTGCCAGAGCAAATAGCGTGTTTTTACAAAACAATAAGTATCAAAAGATTGACACCAGTTTAAGTCTAATTTCATAGTGAAATTGATTCCAATGACAACCATTGGATAAAATGGTAAAAATATATTCATATTAGACATTAAGAACAATTAAAAAGATAATATAATCATATAAATTAATTAGATTAAAAAGCAGTTTTAATGTAAAATGCAGTATTTTTCACTATTCATTAAAAAATGAACATTGTCAGAAAAATACCAAAAATTCACACAAAGTAAATTTTGATGTCCCAATCATAAAGGATAAGTTTATTTTGACAAACATAGTTTATAAAATTGTCAAAATATACATTCAAATATGGTTGGCCATCAGAAGGCAGTAAAACATTCTTTTAAGAATATTAGTGTATTCCATGCATAAGATTGTATTTATTTTCATTTTAAGCCTCTATAACACTATCTTAATCATTAATATACATAGATAAAAATATATATTATTCATTACTTACTTGTTATGTTACAGAAAATATCATAGTAGTGGTCATAAAATAACTAGTGGGGCCATGGGTCATCGAGAGAAGATCATGAATATAGGAGGAACCAAACAGATACAAAGTGGTTGAAGCCTAAACAAGACCATTACACATTGAGTGGGACATGTCCAAACTAACATATCAATCTGGGGAATTACCACTTTATCAATATCCACCACATCTATGATGTTTTAATTTTCAATTCACTTGGTTGAAGAAGATCGACCAAACACCAAAATACTCTACATAGCTAATATATTTCCAAAATTCATCCTTAATATCTACCCACAACCTGTTTCAATTCGGAATAATCCACGAAAAATCCATCTCATCACATACCTAGGCACACTAAGGATGTAATATGCATGTAGTAATGTTTATATCACACAAGAATCAACCAAGATGGTCGTTGATTACCTGTTAGACAACATAGTTATAAAAAGTAAGTTGAAGACTAGGGGGATTAATTTATAAGGTAAAGAACCTAAAATTGCATTCCCTAAGGAAATCAACAATGAAACAGAACCAGAGAAAAGGAAGGATGTCAATCCTCCACGACTCACATGACGAGGCCCAAGAATAATCTTCAATATTATGAACATGAATACAAAATTCGAAATGTTCAAGGACCCTAACAACTACCTCTCTATACAACCCCCAAGAAGAATTCAAATACCTTTAGAAGAAAACCACTGGTGGCTAGTCCAAACAAACTTTTTCCACCATTTTACATATGTGGATCATGATATCTTCATGTAATTTGGATGGTGACAAGGAGAACATGGGTGACTAGAGATTCTGATGACTTTAACGATACCATGATAATATGTACCTCTAGGACAAGTGATATAAGGAGTAAGGAGGGTGTTAGTCCCATGATAAATTTTATAATAGTAATCTGAGTGAATGGTTATCCCCACCTTAAACGGTATCCCGAGCTCCGATATAGGGAACGATGATGTCACAATTGGAAAATGGGTTTCCCCCACCCTAGAAGGATCTCACTCCCAATCCTCATTTCATAGAATCACAGACTTTTTATCTCATAAATTTATTTTATGTATGTCCATGGTTATCTTATGAAGTTTTAGAATATCAAAATGTCTTAAGAGAATATTATGGGGAATGAAATAAATACATAATATTTTAGTCTAATTTTGATGTAATTTGAATGTAGTCTACAATATATTATAAGAACCAAGATCTTTTAGATTTTATTATTTGGAATTTTTGTTTAAAAGTAATGAATCAACATTTGGAAAATTATTGGGTCACTATGATCTGATTCATGTATATATCCACACAATATATCACTTCTGAATGTGATTCTTGGGGAATAATTGAAATTAAAATCTAAAAACATAAAATGTAATTTTTAAATTGATGATATACATATTTTATAGAAATACATTTATGTATTCCTTGAATAATTATCTAGACACCCAATAGAGAGTAATGTTGAGTTTTCCATTGATTTAATCCATGATGTAAGAACTATATCCAATTCTCCCTATAAAATAACTATTTTGATATAGTGGATATAAAGAAAAAACTAGTTTAGTTAATTGGTATGGTATTTATTCCCCCTAGTGATGCATCATGGGGATCCTATATTATCTTTGTTAATAAGAAAGATATATCCTTGAGTATGCGCGTTGATGTTTTTGAAATAAATGTAGTTACAAAAAAAATTATCCTCTACCTTACATTGACGAATAATTTGATCAAATTCACGGGGTTAAATATTTTCAATGAATGAACTCTACTATGGGTATCATCCACCATGAGTAAATATGGAAGATATTTTCGAAGAAAAATTTTTGAATGAGGTACGGAAATTTTGTGTTTACAGTAATTCCATTTGGATAGACTAATGAAACATATATTTTTATTGATATAATGAATTGATTATTGAAGGAATATATCTATATCTTCATATTAGTAGTACTTGTGGATATCTTTTTGTATTTTAAGAGATATGATGACCATGAGTTTCTTCTATAGATCACTTTTGAGTCTCATATAAATATATATATAAATATATATATATATATTAAATTTAATAAATGTGAATTATGTAATAAATATGATTTCTTTTAAGATATTTATTTTCTCAAATGGCGGCATCTCAATTGATCTTATGAAGATAATGAAATTCAATGATTTTATAAAACTTATAAATATAACTAAGGTATATAGTTTCATTGGGTTTTTAGGTTAATATAGGTGATTATTCTAGAATTTTTCATTACTAGAGAAAATATTAACTAATACTACAAACATATGGGTTAAGCATATATGCACCACGGTATGCAAGAAATTTCTTTATTAATTTACGGGTTATTGGTTACTGCTACAATTTTTCTCTACTATTTGGATAAAATGTATTTGTGATATATAGTTGATCATCAATGAACGGACTTGTTTTTGTCATTATATAATATGGAAATGTTATTTCATATGCATCAACGTAACGTCCCGAGTCTGGGTGACACCAAAAGTTTCCCCATACTCGGTTGGTCACATGGCCTCAAAATCATTTCTCTAAATTCCAGAGATAGCTAAATAGTAGCGAGGACATTGGTTGTGATAGTGGGGAAACTATGCCCTCACTGGCAAAGTAACACATTGAAAACAAATAGTATATTTAGATGATACAATAATACCATACAACAGAAGTAAACAATGTAAGACTGATAATAAATAAACAACTAGAGAACATATATAAATGATACATGTCACACTTGTCTAGGAAAACATCCAAACAAGTCAGAATTCTAGAAATATATTACTAAGCCATAGTACAAAAGAAAACATATAAACACCTGCAGCATCGCATGACTCAGCTTGGTCCCATCCACTCCAGCTCCACAAAAATTATTTACCTGATGTAGAAGGGTGATTTCCCTTATCAATACCTACTAAAATTTAATTTGGTTGGGTAAAAAATCATGACCCAAACAGGCTGTGAGACGAATCCCAATATCCAAGAACCAAAAGTTATGTGCCTAACTGTTAGTGAATTCATATAGTAATAAATATGCAAAATAAAGCAGCAGACAAGGAAGTAAAGAAGGGTAAAAAATCCTAAAATTTTCAATTACATTAATTTAAATTTATTTATAATTCAAAATATTTAATAATGTATCCTCAGTATCAATCCTAAGAATTGTGTCCCCTACGTAAAAGAAAAATATATGTCTCAAAAGACCATTTAATAATCATGTATGATTGAGTCCTAGCTTGTGCTATGGCTTGCAGGCTTTTAACAATCAATCAATCACTCACAAGCAACCTTTTAGGAATATTCTCAAAACCTAACCCCTATATTTTAACATATCATCAAATCATTAAGGATATGACGACAGTCCGGGGAAGCCCACATAGTCTATCGCCCTTAGTCTCACGAACAGATACTCTTTGAGGAAGCACTCACCATCAATTCCTCATGTGGTCTTTAAACGATAAACTATAGACTCTCTGAGAAAGACTCAATTCCAATTCCACATGTGGTGTTGTAATGGTATACTATATACACTATGAGGGAGAAAACATCGTAAATCCCCCATATGGTCTCGCAATGTAAACATAACAGAAACTCTAGGGAAACCCCCAATGTCAATTCCCCCAATAACATCACTATACAAGGTTCTCACAGCCTTGTGTAATACAATTTTGTACAATTGATATCTAACCGTCCAATGTAATCTCAACTACTAAAACTCTAAGCAGTTACAATGCATAAAAGATAAATTTTAAAAGTAGAAATTAAGCAATCAATTCCAAAATAATAATAAAGGCATGAAAGCAAGGTCTTCCTCACAGCCAACTGGGGCCAAATGGTCATAAACATTCATCATGGAAGATGCACCCATGGGGTGACCCCTAAATATGAAATTTAGCATAACATATCAATGAAAAACTGTAATCTATTAATCAATATATGGAAGATAATAAAGGGTTTAATTATTTACCTCAAAATATTCGAATCATGGGTAAGAGGAACTTAGTCATATATAACTCAAAGATAATATTTGAAAAGAAACAATCCACCTACCTCAATATCGTAAGAAGAAAACTCTCAAATGTCGGCCCTTGAATCAGAATAGAACGTCATAGATCTAAAAAATATAAAAAATGTACAACCCTGTATAACTCAAGAAAGATGAGAAATCAGAGAAATATATTGAGGATGAACTTATAACATAATGAGGTGATTCCAATGCTACGTTCAGTGATTGATTCATAAAACAGATGATTAATCGGTGGCTCAGGGAAGAATCTGAGATTCTATATGCTCCTTTGTGAGTCATGGCCAGATGAATAGAGTTATGGAGATTAGACGTGACCCCAGTACGATTAATCAAAAAACAAATCACACAACATCTTCATTTAATGTTCACTCTATGTACATTCCTCAACCATACCCTGCTTTAGGTGGTCCACATGGCCATGTACTTGTCCATCACATGGCTAGTACACAGCCACCCACGACAACTGAGTACACGAAGTGTACTTATTAATCTTCCAAACTCTTAATTTTCCTCATAAACACCCCAAATCATGACCCATAACTAAAAAGAATATGTGAGTTCTTACATACCCCCACATTAATGAAATTCATCTCCAAATTTCCCTTCCAACGGTGGAGTAGAAGAAACATCAAACAACTATGGCCACTATGATCATACATCGACCTCCCACTCCCAAGTCTAATCATGTACTCACCCATGCTGCCATAACACTCATACTAGAGAAACATAACAGCCACAAAGAACCTTCATTGTGTGTAACGAAATTTTTATATGGTGCTCCATGAAGGATGCATCCACCTCCAGCTCAAACTCCCCGGGTTGAAAAACATGAGACTACTCTGAAAAGTAACACTATAGCTGTGGAATATGGAACACCTCAAGCATATCCTAGTAACTATAATGTAACTAAAACAGATAGGAAACCTTCCTGATTCTCTCCAAAACCTCAAACGGCCTGACATACCTTGGTGAAAGCTTTCCTTATCCCATAATCCTCCTGTGTTCCAACCTCGGTGTGACATTTCAGAAAACATGATCTCCGACCACAACCTCCATAGGATTTCCTCATCAATCATCATAATATTTATGGTGAGACTGTGCAATATCTGTCCTTTCCCACGTCAACTCCAACTACTCAGTGGTCTCCTGGGCAAGACGAGGTCCCAACAAAGCTACCTCTCCTACCTCCAGCCAATATAGGGGTGATCCTTATGTCCTACTGTACAAATATAAAAAATGGTCCATATCAATTATTTCTTGAAATTTTTTATTTTAGGAAAAATACACTAGTGGTATTTTTTTCTCCCAAGACCCAAAAAATCCAGAATTTTTGCTCGAAGCATTTCCTCCATCAACTGAATCATTCACTGGGACTGGCCATCTGTCTGGGGCTGGTAATCTGTACTCAAAAGAACATGTGTACCCAAATCCCTTTTTAGTCCCTACCATACACAAGAAGTAAAACATGCATCCTTGTAAGAGACTATAATGTGTGAAACCCCATGAAAGTGTACAATATCTTAGATGTAGAACCATCTAATCTCAACAATAGTGAAGGTATCGTTGATTGACAAGAAGTTTGATACCTTTGTATATTTATCAATGAAAACCCTCATTACATCATTCCCTCAAGGAGACTTCATTAAACCTGTCACAATATCCATTGTGACATTGCTCCACTTCCACTCGGGAATGGGTAACAGCTATAAAATACCTACTAGTCACTGATTCTCCACCTTCAGCTACTAATATGGGGAGCACCTCTTCACAAAAAAATTAACACATCTCTTCATACTTGTCCACCAATATTGAAAATTTTGATCCTGATACATCTTGGTGATACTAAGATGAGCTTCCTAAACTAAGGAGTGAAAATGTCACAATAGATCCCGGCATATGTCTGTTGACACCCCTACATAGCCATGAAAACCCAAGAACTCATACTTCCCAATGGTCCATCTAGGAGTAGGGTCATATCCTAACAAACTCTCCCATAAGACCAGGACTTCAGAATCTAGTATATTTCTCATTCGTACTCAATTCATAAGGGTAGTGGTAACAGCTAAAAAAGAATGTAACGTCTTCCCATGTCTGTTGTTCACCTCCAATTGCATATCAAAGAATAAGGTCATAAGTAGCCACTCACTGGTGGCCTCATGAACTACCTGTTTCTAATTCCTTATTCTCAATGCATCTACCACTATGTTGCCTTTCCCAAGTGTATAGGTAAGATCAAAGTCAAATGACTAGAGGTACTCAACTCACATTTAATGTCCCAAATTCAAATCTCTCTGAGTAAAGATATATTTGATAATTATTTTGTCAGTGAATACCAGAAAATGCTCTCTCAAAAGATAATGTGTCCAACATCCCAATGAAAGAAAAACTGCAGCCAAATCGAGATCGTGCATAAGCTAATTCCTCTCGTGTGTCTTCAAATGCTGAGACCCATAAGAAATGACTATTTTTCCTCCATAAGCAATTCCCCCATCCAAATACCAGATGCATCCTAGAAAATGTTGTAACTCTTTCCTAGAACTGAAAAACTAGTATCGGTGTAGAGGTCAACCTTCCATTCATATCCTAAAAGGATGAATCATATGAATCTCTCCATGAGTACGTCACCCCCTTCTTAGTTAGGCTCGTCAGTGGTGATGCTACGTGTGAAAAGTACTATATAAAATGCCCTTAGTAACCACCCAGCCCTAGAAAACTCTATACCTCAATGAAATTATTCAGATGCTCCAAGGAAACTACTACACTAACTTTTTATGGGTTTACTGGGACTTCTGTCATTGAGATAACATGACCAAGGAAGTTGATCTGGTCCATCAAAATGTGTCATTTTCAGTTCCTAGCATATAACTAATACTCTCTCAGTGTACTAAAAATGATCACATGATGGGTGGAAGAGTCATGTCGAGTGTGAGAGTACACCAAGATTTCATCCACAAAAACAACAAAAAAGAGTCAAATTAAGGATAAATACTTGGTTTATCAATGAAATTAAAATTTATGGCATGTTCATGTGACTGAACGACATAAACACATACTCTTATAGACCATACATTCTCTAAAATGATGTAAGAGGTATATTTGATGTTCTAACACGCAACTGATGATAACCAAATCTCATGTGAATATCTGAGAACACACAAGATCCTTGAACCCGAGCCTAGATATCATCAATTCTCAATAAGGGATATTGGATCTTGACCGTTAATAGGGTCATCTTTATGTAATCCATAAAATTTCTGAGGGTACCATCCACCTTTATTGTAAAAAGGACAAGAGAACCCTAAGGAGAAATACTGGGTTGGATGAAACCCCTTGCATGAAACTCCTCTAACTAAATTTTGACCTCTTGTATGTCTAGTGTAGCCATCCTAAAAGGAGGAATGAACACCGGTTCCACTCCTGGAACAAGATCAATAGAGAAATCTACCTCTCGCTCTATAGGTAAACCTAAAAAGTCATTTAGAAAGACATCTTGGAAATGATCCACCATTAAAGGAAAGTCCATCTATGAATTCCCTAGTTATCCAGATATAGACTATCATTCCGGGCTATAATGTTTCACAATCGGTTAAGTTCAGGTCCTTCTCTGCTCGCATTAACATCCTATTCAGCCTTGTTTAGAAAATACCCGCCCTCTAGTGATGTGAAACACAACCTACAACAATAGCAATCAATAAAGGCGTAAAAGGAGAAAAATCCATCCATCCAGAGTATGACATCGAATCCTTCCATCCCTACGATATAGAGGTCCTATAATAAGTGAAACCCACAACCTCATGAGGGAACTCCTTGTACTGAAAAAAACTAGCCTTCATAATCCCGAATAGATTTTCTAGCATAATGACATCCGTAAAATATAAACATGCAGAGCCCAAGGCTCTCTACAACAACAACAACTACAAAACTATGGGAAAAACATGTATCAAAATTAGAAGAAGCTAAGGCTTAGGAAAGAAGAATCATACCTCTAATCATAGATGTTATGGGATCCTTCTCCATCTTGGTATGCTCCACTGCAAATGTTTGTCCTGTACGAAGAACCTATGACCCTCCCGGAATATCTTGAGCTGGGACACCCAACTGTCATTGGAAGCCTGCTAACTGGGAACCTAGACACAACCTCCTCATCAGCCTGAATGGTTGGTGAAACTCTAGTTCCTAGACTAATGAGAAATTAGTGGTGTTTCTTCTAAATGTGGAATCATTGTAGAACCCATATCACCATATTCTTTTGAAAAAACATTAATAGAAACACTGAAGATGGCGTATCTTTCAACAAGATCATCACTCAACTAGGACCCTCGAGAAATGTGTCCTCATATACCCACTCTTCCAACACTGGTAGCATACCACCTGGATACCTAATAGAATATCATGTCTACTCGTATCTCCGTGCATATACTCCCAACAGTGCTTCCTACTATCATTTGTAGTAGTACAAAATCTGGATGTCGAACTACACTGTCTCACTACTCAAGACTCCATCATATTATGCTCGGTGATCAATGATTGGTTGACTACAGAAGATTTGTAAGTCAATATTAAAATGTTCACCTAGTATCATATGTCATGTCTAAGACCATCCTCAAACTTATTATCCAGAAATAACTCTTCAACTCTAGAATGGTTGGGAAGTTCTGCATCTTTTTGAAGCAAGAAGAATATTCCATGACTGAAAGGGTACCCTATTCCAGACCCATGAACCCTCGAGTATGGTTTTACCTTAAAGTCTCTAGGTATAAATAGTCATAGAAGGTTCGATAGAACTTATCCCAATCCATAACTCATTAGTGTCCTGCATGTGATGTCACATCCCAGCATCTCATGAAAGAATCGTAAAGACTATAGATTGTGAGCTTCACCCTCCTCTAAAGAGGTGTCTCAAGATGATTGAAGATAGATAACATTGATTGAACCATGAATCATTAGCATGAGGACCTCAATATCCTATTAAGTTGGGAGGATGATGCTACTGAGAAATCTACATCAACTCTACCATATACAAGGAAGGATGCAATGCTCCTTGGTTGGTATGAATAAACCTCATGAATCCTTATTAGAACTCTAAATCATCACCTGTATCTGATATAACAGTTGTTTCTATGAAATGCACAATAGGAGGATATTCCAATAGTTCCTAGTCTACCAATTATGGTGTCAGATCGTTTCCCAGTATCTGCCATACAACCAGAGGACATCTCATTGGCTTGAATCTATATGGCCAAGTGCACACCTCAGGTCAATATTATCATGGACTGAAACATATAAGTAATTGAAAGTAATAGGGGAATAAAAAAAATCAAGTTTTACAAAACATGGGTACATGGGTTGTATAACCCCTACACTGCATGTTCCCTTTAACTTCATCATGGGTGTGTACCTCTACCCAACCTGGCAATGTAACATGCATACACAGGGCATGTTCATCCTCAAGATTGGTGTGTACTTGAATTTTCCCTCATGCTCTTGTTCTTCTACACGGATAAACCACACAGTTCTCTCCTGGGTAACACTACATGTCTTGTTAACCGTATAAACTAAATGTATGACCATATTCTTAACCACCCGTGTCATTAGTTACATGTTCAAAGATATGGTCAACTTCCACATAGTGTTTTCAAGACGGACACAGTGTGTACTACCCATTATTCATCCACCCATGTCGTTTGTCCCACAATCAGCTATATGGACACTATAGAATGACATGTACTCATAGTACACAACTTGTTCTACCAAACAATTTCCAACACGTGTCTTTACTCACAAAGTCAGTCACACAGTTTAAGACTACATGACATGTGTATAAAATACATGACTTGTACTTGTGAAATTTTCTTCTTCCAGAACATAAGAACTAATGGCATGTTTATTTAAAGCCACACATTGTGTTTTCTGGTTTTCCATATATTAGGCCTATGAAGCTTCTACATAAACCTTTAAAATGGAATCTTTTTTCTAGGGGATGAAAATTTTTGACCTGTGAGAGCTCATACTCCCATGAATCAATGTTTGGCATCCTTATTCACACCATACTATAGAAAATTAAAATAATGTTCATACATGATCCACCAAATTAAGATCCAAGAGGGCTTATAACACCTAAGGGGAAAAATGTTGGCATATATACAAATGAAACATTACATATCAGCAATACCCTATCAAATAATAGGTGTTCTTTCAAGGAATATATCACAAAAACATCCTTATCTAGAACAACATCCATCCCAACATCATGAAATTAGTAATGCACCCCAAATGACATGATAAGAATGCATGACATCTAATATCTAGAAAGTTCCTATATGATGAATGAGATGGCATACTCATAAATCATCAGGTCGAAACAGAAATAAAACTAAAATGATATAAATCATAACAGCACAAAACATGTGTATCACCCAACAGTGAAATAAAATCAACTATAACGATTGCAAAACTAGAAAATTATAATATTCAAGGCAACTTGGCTTTTCCCTTCACACGGGTTAGATACTCATGGGCACAACTTATTACCAACTACCAATTAATTCATATTAATGTATATAGGCTCCAATGAGTAAGAAAAAGAAGAGAAGAAACCCTTTGATACCACATTGTAATGTCCTGGGTATGGGTGCCTCGCAAAGGTGTACCATACCCTGATGGTCACATGGACTTAAGTGAATTTCCATGTTTTCTAGAGGCTTCCGACTAGAAATGAGGGCCTTGGGTGTTATAGTGGCGAAACTATGCCCTCATTAGAAGAGTAACACAATAGAAAATATTAGTAAACGGTATCAAAAACAGTAATACCATAAAACAGAAGTGAACAATGAAATACTGATAATAAATAACCAACTTCACCAAATATATAATTGATGCATTTAACATATGTCAAATAAAATATACAAACAACTAAAATTTTGGAAATTCATTACTTAAAAAATTACAAAATAAAGCAAGTAAACTCCTACATCATCACAAGACTCATCTTGCCCCCATGCTCTCCAGATCTACATCAATCAAATGTCAGATATATAATGGTTTCCCCCAATCTATACCTAAAACCATATAATATTTTTGGTTCAAAAAGTATGACCCAAAAATGGCATGAGACGAATCCTAGTTGGAAAACACCAAAAGATCTGTTCCTAAATATCAGTAAATATATATAGCATGAAATATGAAAAATGAAGAAATAAACAAGGAAGTACTCAGGAAAAAACAATCCTACAATTTTCAATTACATTCATATGCATTTATTTATTATTCAAACCATTGAATAATGTAATCAATAGATCTAGCCTATGATCTGTATCCCCTGGGTAAAAAAACAGACGTCTCAAGAGACCATATAATAATCAAGTAAGATAGAGTCCAAGCTTATTCATTTTCTTAGAAGTCTCTTAATAATTAATAAATCATTCACAAGCAACCCTCAAGGAAACTTCTCACAATATAACCCCTCTGGTTTAATAGATCATCAAATAAATAATGATATGATGAGCCTATGAGGAAGATCACACAGTCTAACCCCCTAGGTCTCATGAAAAAATACTCTATGATGAAGCACTCACCATCAATCCCCCCATGTGGTCTTTTAAATATAATCTACAGACTCTGTGAGGAAGCACTCCATGTCAATTAAGAACATGGTCTTGTAACGGTATAATATAGACACTCTGAGGGAGCACTCACTGTGAATCCCCACTATGGCCTTTAAATGTAAAAATAATTGACACCCTAGGTAATCCCTCAATGAAAATTTCCCCTATAGTCTCACTAACCCAGGTTCTCACAGCCCTATGTAATAAAATCATGCACAAACGATATACAAAAGCCCAAAGTAATCTGAAATACTGCAAGGCTAAGTTGTTAAAATGAAAAACACAAACATTTAACAAGAAGAAATTAAGAAATCAATTCCAACCTAACAAGAATGAAAAGGAATCAAGGTTTTCCTCATAGGAAACTTGGAATAAATAGTCATAAACATTTAGAAAGGAAGATGCACCTTTGGGGTGTTCCCTAAACATAAAATTTAGCATAACATTTCAATGAAAACCCTTAATATGCCAAAAAATCTAAAGAAGATAATAAAAGGGTTAAATTACATAACATGAAATACATGAATCATGGGTAATTGGCACTTAAGCATATATAACTCAATGAAAATCACCGAATGGCAAAAAACCACCTACCTCGATGTCGTATGAAGAAAAAATTTGAACATAGGCCCATGAATTGGACTAGAACATCGTAGATATATGAAAATTTCAAAAATGTTAATCCTTGGATAACTTGAAAAGGATTAAAAAGAAGAGGAAGAGATTTTAGAAGAACCTAGAACTCACCGAGGCAATTCTAATTCAACCATCAGTGTTTGATTTAATGAACGGATGGTGAATCGGTGGCTCGGATAATATTCGGTGATTCTGTATGCTCCTTAATGAGTCACAACCTAAAGAAGAGATTTCTAGAGATTAGACGCAAACCCAATTCTATTAATCAAATAAAAAGAAAAGTACATGGTGTGTTAATTTCATGTACATGTCATGTACATGCCTCAACTGCCCCCACTTTAGGCAGTCCACACGACCATGTAATTTTCCATCATAAGGCCAGTACACGACCACCTGCGGAAACCGGGTACACGACGTGTACTCAATAGTACACGACATGTACATTGAAAAATTCCAAACTCTTCCTTTCCTCATAAACCCCAGAAATCAACACCCATACATGAACAAAGTTCTTGGTTTTTATAATCAAGTAGTAAATGTGTCATGAAAAAAACTACCTAGCCCCTGAACATGAGTTATTAGCTATAATCATTTCATTATGAAATATTTACTTTATATATATGTTGAAAGATTTGAGTCATGCACCAAACATAAGAGCCTTAAATAAATATTTTCATAGAAATAACTCAATATGAGGAAAAAGTGATGTATCTAGCTACTCACATAATATAATTTCTCAGTACACTACTACATATAAATAGAAAATGTGGTAGTAGATGCATTGAGTAGGAAATATCATCATGTTCTATCCAAAATGATGATAGACATGGATCCTATATTCATAGACAATGTAAATATAGATATTATAATTATCATATAAAGGGGGGACATCATTAAATTTTAAAATTAATTCCAAAAATTCATTTTTATAAATTTAATAAAGTTCCAAATATGATAAAAAAATATTCACATGAAAATTAATGTCATGAATCACTAGAATTTGGATGAATTAATTTTTAATGGGGGATTTCTAAAATTAGGGATGGCATTATGAATTCCATCTATACCTGATCTAAAAATAGAAGTATAAAATGACTTTAATAGCATTAATTTCCCTATACACCCTATATGCACAATTATGTAATGTGATTTGAAAGAACATTTTATGTGGGATAACATAAACTGGTAAAATTAACAATATGTGTCTAGATGTTTGCATTCCCAACAAGAAAATGATGAGAGAAAAAATACTAGAGGTCTATGTGATCATATTTATCTTCCTATGTAAGGATTGAGATGAAATTACTATAGATGTTTTTACAAGAGAACCATATAATCCTATGAATATTTATTCGTTATGTGTTATTGTTGATCACCATAATAAATTTGTAAATTTCCTCACTTAAGAGAATATTCAACTCTTGATCACATCACAAGGCTCTATAATATTTTGTTGTAAGATGGAATGGTAACCCATATTCAATCTTGTCTAGTCATGATCTATATTTTACCTCCAAATTATGAAAGTGTGTTCATAATTATCTTGATACATAGATTCATTTGAGGATGTCCTACCATCTTCAAATTGATGTAAAATCAAATATGATTATTTAAATATTTGATGATAAGTTGAAGTCCTTATAAATTGAGTTTCATGGTATGTTGGATAATTATATTCCTCTTTCAATGATTTTCTATTATAATAGGTTCATTATATGTGTTCAAAAAGCATTGTATAAATCATTATATTGAAAAATCTATTATCTTATAACTTTTTGGGATGAAATTAGTTAATGAAAATTTACTAGAATAACTTTTTCTGAATAGATAATGGAAAATGTGGAGACTATTGAGACACTGTTCAACGCAACACTAGAAATGTGAATATTTTATGAAAATAACAAAAGGAAATATTTAGAATTTCATGTTGGAGATAAATTATCATTGAATGTACCACTATAGAAGGGTTTCATAATTTTTGTTATGAATGGAAAGCTATTCCCCAGGTATATCAGAACCATGGAAATTTTGGAAATGATTGGAGTTGTACATTATATAATAGAAACTCCCCATGGCCTCTTTAATATACTTGATGTGTTCCTTATATTATTTTTACTAAAGTGCATGCTAGATACAACACATTTTATCACCTTTCAATAAAAATAATTTAAACCCAATAAATTTTATTATGAAGATAAAATCTTTATTATTAACACTGGAGAGAAATTATGAAGAATCAAAGGACACAGATGGTATGGTTGAATTGTAAAGTTATAAAATAGATAATGAATAATGGAAACATAAGGATATTGTGATAAAGAACCACACTCAACTACTCAAAAGGTAATATCCTATAACATTTCAAGGATGATATTTTTATAGGGTGGATGAATGTAACACCTGATCCCTAATTATGGTAATTTAATATTATTTTAAATAAAACTATAGTAAAATGTACATTTTTTAATTTCAAGGAAATAGATTCAAATTAAATACGATAAATATCGAATTTTAACTTAATTGACAAAATAATCCAAGAATTTATTTTTCATATTTTAAAATAAAAATAATCTTTTGTGAAAAATAAAAAATATTGTATTTAAATATTACTCCTTTTATTTATAATAAATTTTTATAATATTTTCAATTAAAAACATATTGAATGTAACACCCTGAGTTTTTAGGAACCTTTATTTTCAAAAAAAAATATATTTATTAAATGCCTTGAATTGAACTCTATACCACGTCAATATTTCATTATATGCTACACCAAGTAGATCTGGCACTACAGACAACACTGGGATGGTTTTCATTATACATGACATTGATTTTTAATAGTAGTTGTAGTTCATTTTTTATTCAAAAAGAAATAAAGAAGGAAGCAAGACCCCTCAAGGGGGCCGGAAATGGTGAAGCCCGAGCACATCCCCCAACACGAAGGAGGCACATTCTGTAGGGAGAGAGAGGGGAGAGTTATAGAGGATGAGAGGGTCATCTCTTCTACCCAAGCGGGCCAGGGAATCTGCTGCAAAATTAGCCTCTCTCCAGCTATGAGACAAACGAACTCCAAGTGGGATTCCTAATCTGCACCTTCTGATGAAGTATGTGAGTTCCCACAGAATCCCACACAACCCTTTCATAATCTTCATGAGGGTCTCCGAGTCCGTTTCAATTTCGGCCACGACCATCTTCAGCCTTCTGCATACCAACAGACCCGAGACCAGGGCTTGCACTTCTGCACACAAGGAGTTGCCAGGCCCATAATATGCACTGAAAGCGACAAGAACAGATCCAGAAGAATCCTATAGCACACCTCCCCCCCTCATGATCCCTCTCATTCATGACCCATCCACGTTGAGCTTGAGTCCCTCAACCAGTGGATGCCATTTAACCCACCGACCACTCTTATTTTTTTTGAAAACAGGGGCGATGAAGAAGGTTGTTTATCGCAGTATTCGTCGCTCCGCCTCTTATCTGAGAAGCAAGCTAAAAAATTAGATACTTGAGGCTAACCTGTAGAGACAGTAGGGTCCGACTCTCACCTCTCCGTGCCTGGTTACGTGCCTCCCAAAAAACCCAACACAGGGCCACAAGGATGATTGTTCGGACCAGCCGTTCCTGTTCAGATGCCCCCGCACCGGAAAACCAGCACTCCACATAATCCTGAAGCGAGGATTCTCCAACGCCTCTGCATGGGTTATACGTGAACAGGGACCAAAGATGAAGTGCCCATTGGCTCTGAAAGAACAGATGTTTTGCCATTTCGCACATGTGGTTGGTGCAGCAGAAGCACCTCGAGGCCAAAGTAATACCCCGGAGTTGGACGCTGTCCTCCGTAGGTAGCGCTCTGTTTCTGATCCTCCAAAGAAGGAAGTTCATTCTAATAGGAATATCTTTTCACCATAGCGTTGGAGCCCAAACATTGGGGCTGTTACTTTCCTGGACGATACTCCTGAAACCTTGTGAGGAGAACCTCCCTGAGCTAGATGCCGAGAAGCAGCATTTGTCGGGTTCATTACTCATGACAATGCTCTCGAACACAGCCATTTGGTTATCATTCAGAGAGGTGGTAATCAAGTCAAAATCCTCACATGCAGTACTGAAATTGTTATTTAAATATGACCATTATAACATACCCATTAGAATTAGAAAAAGAAAATAGTAATAACTAATATTTAAATATTAATTATAATGTATTTATATAAATAAAATATTTATAACAACACATATAATTTTTGGTAATATATTTATCTGTTAGAAAATAGTATTTTCTAAAAAATAGCTTTTTATGAATTTTTATAGAAAAAATACATTTAAATTTGGAAAATTTTAGAAATATAATTAGATAAATAGATTTATTTTTAAATTCCGAATATCAAAATTATATTAGGTTGAAGTTCTGATATATTTCTAAAAAGTATCATTTTTTGTTGAAAAGTGAAAAATACCGAATTTAAATTTAAATCTACCTACTCATATAATATATATATATATATAATTTATATATAAATTTGGTGTTAAATTTTAATTAGTTATATATAAATATAAATATATATATATATATATATATATATATATATCCAATTTTGGTCATTAGAATCAATTTCACAATTAAATTTTATATAAAATCATTTTAAACTTTTGAACATGAACACATTAAAAACATGTTGTTTTGCCCCATCTATAGGATTAATTTTATATTCATTACGGCCAAATATTTTATTATAACATGAAAAGATAGATTCCATATTTCTAATCATAATAATTTATAATGTCTAATATGTTAAACATAATTTTTTTTACCAAAGTGATTAGTGAAAGAAATTAAAAATAGTTATAATGTTTAAGGTAAAAACCAGATTATATAGTGGTTAAACATAGAAAAAAAGTGTAATATGACCCAATTATTGTCCCAATCGTATTGGATGGACATATTTTTTCTTTATCATGTCTAATTTTATAATTTTAGTTATTTGGATACTTTTTCTGTTTGAAAATTGTTGGTGGAATTCACAATTTTTAAATTTTCACATTTTCCACTGACATACCTTATAAAAGGGCATGCCTCTCCCCCTCTCTGGACACCTATAATGAAATTTGGATAAAAAAGACCTATCAATATGAATTCCCAATTTCCCATCCTTCATCCTAGAAGACTTAAGATTTTTTAAATAAAAAAACCCCCTTTTGTGAAAATGTAAAAGAGATAACTAAAGAAGAGGTAAAGCTCATCAATGAATGTTTTTGTATTATTTCATCCTTAGATGACCTAAATTAAATTTATATTATTTTTATATTAAAAAATTAGTATATTTAGTATAATTATATGTTCTTATGTTAATTAAATGGCCTAAAAATTCACAAACATTCATCAAATATGATACACAATCATTATTCATGTGTATAGTGGACTATCGCCTAACGAACTGATGTCATTCGTTATTCCATTAACACACCTAATGGTCTGGAATAATGACATATTTATAGTTTAAATATTATTTTTATAAGTTTTATTAATATTTTTGATTTTATAATTTTTATGTCACATATACATTTATATTTTCCATTTTGAGGGAATACGATAAAGTCATTCGTGTGTACGTCGGACTACCGCCTCATGAAGCGATGTGAATCATTCATGATTTACATGGAATATAAAAATCATGTTTTAAATAAATAGATATGATATATATGAAATAAATATGAATATTAAATGGTAATATATTATATAAATTTTAGTCTTTTAATCTGAATATAAAATTGAAACAATGTCCATGCGTACATACAATCATCTATTTCCATGAAGGGTGTATCCAATTTCCCATATATATATTTTATAGTTTATTATAATTAAATAAATAATAAATATATATGTAATATATTTATATCACTGTTATAATTCATGACATTATGAAATCATAATCTAATTAATCAGTCAACGAATAACAAGGTTAAAATATGTATGAAAAAAAGGCCCTCATGACATGAAAGGTAACTTTAATTTGAAATTGTTAATAAAAGAGTAATATAAATTCATAATTAAGTCATATATGGAATTATATATAATAATATGGTTCTATTATATATTAATAATAAAATTATATTTATTATAAAAAATTTATGAATGAGTACAATGATAGTCAACACGTAAAGTAAGATATTTGAGTCTCACTTTATACTTTTGTGAGATAGTTGCAACATTAACAACCTATTTTTTCTATACGAAGTATATAATGAACGTTAATGTAATTTATCATTAATAGTCTATATAATATTTTTTATATTTAAACTTCCATTTGAGTATCACTCTTTTATGGGGTTGTTGTTTCAATGTTACCAAACTTATAGAGAATTTTGTCGAAATGTTTTTTCTTTAAGACACATGTTATGTTATGCCCATATATTATTTTATGATTTATATATGAAACCCATTTGATAGATGTTTTTATACATATAAAAATTTAAAATATATTTTATTCTTGATTTAATGTTATTCATCCATGTGGTTTTTTTTCAATGATACCAATGTCGTAAGAGTTTATTACTACAATCTCAGTTTTTATCAGGTTGGGTTATGATTATTCATCCACTGATGAAATATTATGATCCATATCCCATGAAATATCATGAATATTATTATCACATGTTTATTCATTAATAATTCATGTAATGGTACAATTTCACCCTCTTTGGTACTTAAAATAATTAAAAAAAATGTTTTTAATAGAATCAAAATTTATTTCTCTATTTAGATAGAAATTTTTTTTATTCAAAAACCGTCTATTCAAAAAGCGTTTCTAAATTAACATTGAAAGTAATTTTCTATAAATTAAATTTAAAAAAAAATAGATGAGATTAAAATATTAAATTATAAATTTTCAATGTTATTTTAAATAAAAATTATTTTCCAATTGTTTTAGGTTTTATTTTTTTTCCAAATAAGGCAAGATATTTTCTAAAGAAATGTTTTTAAAAAGTTGTTTCAGAATTATTTTCCATCTAATTTTGAATCTCTTAGTGTTACCTATTACATACAAAATACATAGTAAAATAATATCATTAATATTATTTGTCTTAGTGGTTTATGTTTTGATGGAAAGATGTTTATGATGTCCATTTATCTTCCACATGTTTAACCATGATAAAAATATTATGTAAACCTCTTCTCTTCATAAGTTATTCTCTGATGAAATTATTATAAAATATATATATTCTCCAAATGTTATGATATGAGGACATGTTCATGATACCTAGTCTATTTCATGATTCATGATACGATGAATGTTTAAGATGTTGTGGAAACATATGTATGATTTCATTATTTCACTAGTAGGACCTATATCTCCCTCCAATGAATTGGTCAAACATTTATATCTCATCAGATGGACATGGATGTAATAGGGAGTATATTCATTTATGTAGTATAGGTCTGTAAGAGATATTGACCTTTGTTTAGTGATAGAAGCATGCAATGGGGTTTGCTCCCGGTTTTGTAATTTTCATTTTCCGATATAATGGTATTGGAAGTGTTCCTTGACATATATGGAAAATATTTTCTATGCTTTTTTAATTTGGAAAATTCCATGTATTATGCTCTCATGGGTCAATTTATTTGATTCTGTTATGATCTATGTCTTATTAAATGATAATTTTTATGAAATGACACATGATTTTGAACTTGGATATGTAGTTTATGGTTTTCAAATGTTATCCTCATGTTATCGTTCCCTTTTGTTCATGTTATTCTTACTTATCTCCCTTTCCTTTCATACTTAGAATATAAGATCACCCATTATTATTTTTCATTTACCATGGTTATAGTGATATATATTTTGAATTATAGGTCTATGAAGTGTCCTTGTTATGAAGAAAGTAGTGGGAGATGATGTATCTCACTTATAGACCAGTTTTTATATTTCCATGTTTCCAAAGGCATAAAAATAAAAAAGGACTTTGGGAATATGTATTTATAATTTAATGTATATTCCACAAATATTATTTAATGTATATATATGTTAAAAATGGGTTTCTATATTTGGTATCAGATTGATGTTTTATTTATCCATTAGAAATTAGGATGATAAAACATCAGTGAGATCCCTATAGTCATGTCTAACGATAAGAATAATGATTACTCATTGTAAAGGAAAATGTTCATGAATTATGGTAAATAATTTAGGGATTAGATTACATGTAATTTCATCTCTTCCTATATAGTAAATGTAGATATGTCTCTAGAAGAAATGAACATAGTTGTAAAAACCACGAAAATACTCTATTCAGTTAGACTCCACAGAGAAATAGTGAATGAAAATGGGCCTTGTTAGGAACTCACTTTGGCACTCCCAAGGGATATAATTTTAGAATTTACAAACTCATTATGAATTATCATGAAGAATTTAAATATATAATAAATATTAATGATCTTGGAAAAGCCTAATCGGTCAGATATTAAAGAGGTTCCTTTTTTTGAAATCATATAAGTGATATTCACACTTATGTGGTTTCCCACTATGATTATTGATTCCTAACCAATGTGTTTTCAATTAGGTGTTGGAACCCAAAGTAACCTTATTAAAGATGTGGTCAACGTAAAATGAAATGATTTTTCTCTTGGTAATCTAAATTTTATGGGTGATAGAATACAAAATATAACTAGTAAAATATTGAAAATAACATTTAAACCATTTTTATTTAACTTTAAAATTTTTTTATAGATCACATTGTTTCATGGGATGTTATAAAAATTTTTACAATATATATTATAAATAAATTAATATTTAAATATTTTTTTCATTGTTTTTCACATATGTTTTAAAATTACCGATGGGAAAGGCAGAAAGAAATAATCTTTCATAGTGGTTATTATATAATTTCCAAGAAAGAGTGGGAGAGAGAGGGATACGATTCATCTTTCTTATCAATTATTTACAAAACTTACTTGAAATATCCACTAGGAAACATTATTCCATAATAGGTTTATAAAATAACTAACGTGTATTATGGTTTTTCATGTCGGTAATTTTTTAGTCAATGTCAAAAAACATAATTTATGTTTTTCACATTATTTACCAAATAAACCATGTGAAACATATTATTTTTTTTATACATACTGTACACCATTCCCTCTCTAGAAAAAATAAGAAAAAATAAATAAAAAAGCAACAAATAGAAGAGAACTGAAAGAAAGATACTTTTACACTAGAATTTTCAAATTTATAATTTACAATATATATTATAGACAAATTAAAAATGACTCTAACCTATGAAATGATTCACTCATTAATTTTGTAAGATCTTATATTCCTTTTCACTATAAGGATGAGGTTCATTAAGAAGCTAAAAATTATAATGAAATCATTTAATTTGTATGTACGTTGAATTAAAGGAATGAGTTATCAAGTAAAAGTTAAAAAATATCTAATAGTATTAATCATTGAAAGAATTAATTATTTAATTATTTATTATAGAAATATTAAAACATGGTATCCAAAATATGTTTATCCTTTTTTATGAAATTTCTGTTTAAATGAATTTATAAATTATAATAAATATTTAGAAGTAAAATATCCTGTGTTTAATAATTTTAAATGAAAATTCACCTTTGCATTTACATATTGGATATTGAAGTTCTTCTTTCATGTCGTGTCTCTATAGAAATACAATACCCTATTTAAAAATAATTTGAATAAAATGAATTTATTTCATTATAATATGAATAAGTATTAAATGACTCAAAATTACCAATTCAATACATTCATAAAATTTTATTTCACTTCTTTAAGGATCAAGCAGAACAATTACAATGTCATATCTCTTGGAAAAAGAACAACCAACACTTTATGGACAAATATTTAAGAAAATTTAATATAACTAGTTTGTATGTTAAGATATATAACATAATTTGTGAGAAATATGTTTTATACTATTGAAGTTAAGGAAACATCTAGCACTGAATAATGGCATTCTTCAGAAATATTTAAGTAATATAAACTACTCTTTTAGCTTAAGTCATTATCCTAGATGCAGGTGAAATAAATTAAGGATCAATAAATCCTTAATCATTTATCTTTTCATGCACTATATAAATTTTATAAATATAACCAATATAAAACAAAAATAACAATAAATGTTCAAAAAAATTAATTATTGGAAAAATTTGTTAATTGTATTACATGGAAAAAACCCGCATCATATAGTTGCACAAAAGATATCCAGCTAAAAGAACTATGCTCTCATTTTTTAGAATTCTCACTTTCATTTCATTAAAAAAGTGATTATTTAATTGTAATCTCATATACATTCAATAATATATTTGAATATATCAAAAATCTATCGAATGTATTAGAAAATTCATATGAAGTCATAATAATTTATATATGGTGTTGACTATATAATATTTCATTCATTTAAATTTTTTATTTAAAAATAGATAAATATATAATAATTATAATTATTAAAAATGTTTAATATCAAAGTAAAATAAAATATAAATTATACACATAACTCTATAGTAATATGTTGAATATGTCTAGATGGCCATTATGAAAATGGTCGATACTTTTTCCAACAGTATTCACACCACTTGTAGGACATGAAATTATTATTGATCTATATATACTATCCTATATAGTAATCCTATTAATATCTATCTCTATCTGTTGATGATGAATGGTATCACCCAAATAAAATATCATCCGATATGCATCAATATTATGCGGGCCACCAATATAAAAATCACAAAAACTAGGATCCTATGGAGGAGGGGTTGTTAGAGTAGTATTAGGAGGAATGGGGTCTCTATGTAGTTATACATTAGTAGAATATATAGGAGTGTGATCTTTTGGATTATGTGGTAGAGGAAGAGAAGTTGGATGAGGAGTCTGAAACTGTTTGTACATGTCAGCAAACATCGCTTGCACGGATTATTTGATCATTTCATGCATTATCATGTTCATATCCTGAAATTCATCTTCCAAGGATCTTATTTCTCATAAAAAATTTCTATACAAGATTATTTAGAATCAGGAAAAACATTTTTACCGATACACCTTCTAGGTATCCTCATATATGACCCAGGTGTCTAGAATTTCCCAATGCTGTAGCTGAAATATCCAATATACCCTCTACTATAATGACCACCTATGTGCTCTTCTCATCAAGAGAATATTGTATGAAATACTTTATAAAATATATAATGAATCAGAATATTAAAATAATTGATTTTACAAAAATAATTATACAATGGTAACATCTTACAGTCTTCTCAACCACAACCCTCAAATCCTCTATAAGATATTACCCTTTTTTTCTCATCTGAGCCCTCTTCAATTTTTTAAGAAATGGGGGGGGGGGGTTCCATCCTCTATTTAGCCATAAGACCAATCCATAGTGGTTGAAATATTACATCGTATTTTTTTCTTTATACAATCATATTACCTCTACATGATTAAGTATGAGGGTATATGTTTTTTTCATGGAAATACTGTTGATATATCCCCAATTCCTATAAATTTTGAATTAAAAAATCCTTAATATTATATTCAGTATGATCATTAGTATAAAAAACATCTAAAAGGTAACATTTAACTTACCAAAAATGATTTCCCTCATCTTATTTCGACAAATTTCAAATATTGTTCTTCATTTATAAATGGATATTTTTGACATGGATTTTCTTGTTGTCTATTCCCAAAAATGAATTCTAATGTGAGGGATGATTTAAAATTCTTCCATATACTTGCTGCCAATGAAATATATTTCTTCTTGACTCCTCCATTATTAGTCATATCAAATGTCATTTGATAAGAAGGGAGAAAAGATATATAACTATAAACATTTCAATATATGTAAAACAGTGACAATGGATCCTACCAAAATAGTTTTCCATATGATGGATACTGTATATTTTTCAACAATTCACCAATTATCAATCAAAAAACTATGTTTACATCTAGTCGGTAGTAATATAAAAGTTAGGAATGTCTTTCTGGAGGACCTCTTGGAATATCATTCTGATCAATGAATACTGAAATCCACTAGTCCTGGCTATGGGAAAAAATTAATTTTGTTAAAAATGTGATCCCTCATTTACCAAACATAGACCAATTTTTTTACCCCAATTTATTTTTTTCTCATATAAAGAAGGAAGGGGAGAGTCACCCATAAGAGCATGTGTGTGTTCCTCACAAGAGTTATCATGGCCATTCACATCTCATAATGTATGTATTATATCAAATAAATGAATTTTAATTATCCTAAAAATCAAAGAAAAAACGTATTAGAAAAAAATTAAAAAATTAAAAAATTAAATTGAAATGAATATTAAAAATTAAAAATTAAAAATGGAAAATTATTAAACAAAAACTAAATTAAATTTTTTTATACATATTTGTTATATTTTAGCAAAATTCTATCAACATGATCATGAGATGAATAACATAAATTAATTAAATTAAATCAAAAAATGTTGTATTAATACGTGTTTTAATATAGAGATTTATATAAAAATATCTAACAATTAATGAAATTTGAAAAAGTAGACCAAAATAAAAAAAACACGTTACTTGTAAAATTAGGAATGTACTAATTTATTGTTTTCCAAAATTCCATTATAATGATCATTCTGTGTGTCAAAAACCATTTCATAAAAGTGTTCATCTATATTATCTATTATTCTTACTATATAAGTAGTGATCGCATATAAATTATCATCTTCTTCAAGTTTATCATCACGAATATTCTATTTTTTTCTTTTTAAAACAATAGGCCACTTAATATCATATTCATAAAAAGAATAGAAATTTTTTCTTTCATGTGTCACCTAGATAATTAGATTTTATTTATATTTAGTTTTTTCATATTAAATATTTTCATTCCAAATTATTTATGTTTCTCATTTTTGTTAATCGTAAATAATTTCAATTTTTTCACAGAAACATGAATTTTAATGTAATAAACTCCCCAATTTTCTATAATGAATGCATAATATGAAGTTGATTCAGAGATTTATTTTTTTCATTTATAACTCGAAAAATTTATTTCTTTGGAAAACTCCAATACACCACAGTATTGAAATGCACTCCTACTGTAATGATCTTTTTTATGAAATGTACGGTCATTAATTCGCCAAATGGACCATGTTATCAAATTTAAACTATGAACACAGACTAAAAATCTCAATATTTTATATTCATCTGATCTACCATTTATAGCCTCTTTAAACCAAGTGAAAAAGTTTTATTATGCTTATTCAAAATCCACTTAACGTTATTTTTTGGATTGCATTGTTTCAAATCAATAATTTGCAATGTTATATATTCTTGAGATTTATCTATGTTTTTTAACATGTATAAATGAACCTTTATTATCACATAAAATGTTAATGGGTTTTCATTCAATCCACATATCCCCTATCCTCCATGATTGATTCATTTATGGGGAAATGTAGGAAAACCATTGTGCATAACTATAGACAAATAACTTCTACAAAACTTTGAAAACTATTTAGAAATATACTTCTTAAAAATAAAGGCTTCATTTATATATGTATTCTTAATATACCATCAATATATTCAAATAACTTTCATAAAAATACATCTAACATAGATATACAAGTCTATAGAAATTTATTTCTCACACAAAATGAACCATTAAATTATCCATGATATAAAAAATGGATAGAGGAAAATAAATTTCAAATATAAAAAAAAATATAAACTATTTTGTTATCTAAGTTGTTCATGGTTTTCATGTCAATACACTTATTAATAATTGAATTTAAAAAAACACATTCATAATAGTCATTCTAACATGGATGGGAAATACTCCTCATAATGAAACTACTAGGAGTTGTTTCATCATGATATGAAAATCACGAGATTTCATACCTTTCAACTTCAAATCCTTTAAAGAAGTTTTTTTATATTTGAAAAAAAAACACTACGGAACATAGATTCCATTAAGACACTAACAAAATATAAATTTTTACCTCATGGAGATTTTATAACAATCCATGGTCATGAATGTTCTTCTTCCATGAGAAGTGGGAACAAACTCCAAATGTATTCCCATTGTGGTTAAGTCCAGTATTTTATTCAGCACATATTTAGTCTTTCCTTTCAAATATAACAATGTTCCAATGAAGATGTCATATATATTCTTTACTATGTGCATGAGATCAATGTTATATTGGACCTCATGATATATCCAATATGGTATCTCATAGAAATATTGAACATTTCTTCCAAATATTTCTATTATTACAACATTTTTGTGTCTTTCTAATTATCACATCGTTATTTTTCGCCCTATCAAAATACTGATCGGTGAAAAAAGTTATTTTAGAAATAAAAAATTCATTGAGTCATTGAATTAATTTTTTGATCATCTAAATGTGTGATCCAAAGGAAGAAAATTCAAATGACCCGTTTATTCTATTTTTTCCTGTGATGAAGTTGATAAAATGATGTTTTTTGTTCTGAAATTGGACAAGGCTTATACCCCTTTAAAATATATAAAAAATGTACCATATGATGTGAAGTAATTTATGTTGAACATAATAATTGAATTTAGTTTAATATATTCTATTTTATTAGAATCATACACTATAATACATTCCTCCCCCAAAGGATTCAAATCATTAATTAATGGTGACAAGAAAACATCAATATCCATTCCAGGTTGTTTTAGTCCCGATATCATTAAGGTCAACATGGAATATTTTCACCTCATACAAGATTCATGTGATAAATTTTAAATTACCAATTATATATTATAAAAACTATGTGTGCTATCATGGATTTGATAAGGATTCATTCCATCTGTGCACAATCCAAGTATGTGATTTCTAACTTCATTTCCGGATGTAGGTAACTAGTGGGAAAGTTACTTTCACGAAGGAAAATTTGATGGATGCCATGATTTTACATTATATATTCACTCATATACATTCCATATTAACTTTTTTGAATCATGTTTATCTTAAAATAAATGTTTGAAATGATTAATTATAGGAAGATACCAAAATTCCTTGACTAGGGTCTCTTTAACTAATAAATCCGTCTCGGATTTTTCATTCAACTTATACCATGACATTAAAAATTTGGTACAGTCTGACAAAAATTCGGATCCATCCTTATATAACACACAATCATTCGAGCATACATGTATATTATTTTACCCTAATCATATAATGCATAATATTTTCTTCTTTTTAAAATGTGAATTTTCAAGATCATTGTCTTTATGAAGAATGTATTTCCATAATTGTAGTAGCTCTATAAACTCCTATCACTCCAACCATGTTTCTCCTTTAGGATAATCAATCATAACACCATATATATTGCCATATATTCCATACAACCAAGATACAATGGTATTTCTGAATCACTATATAGACGCTCAATTGTTAGTTGTTTCTCAATTACCTATAATTCAATATCATGAATCATTTCATCAAGTTGATCAGATTTATCATATTTTATAGCACCATCATCAATACATCTAAAATTATACGTGGTTTCAATATAATAAATCCAATGGTTGTAAGTAAAATTAAAACCATGAAAAATTAAATGATCATTGATCACTTTTCTTTCCATTTGTTTTTCAAATTTAAACACTTTAGGCATGCATGAAAAAATATGACCTTATATGGAACATTTTTTTATGAAAATTGAAAAAAAACCTATCGAAACTTTCCTCATATTCATAAATTATTAAAGGTGCATCAATAAAAATTGGAATCATTATGATCTATAAAAAATATAAAAAAAACCAAGAGAGTAATTTTTAAAATATTGAAAATGGCATATAAAGTATAGAAAACTAAAAATGTAAGCCTTATAAAGAAGATAGAAAATTTTTATGAGAAAACTCATTCATTTGGAAGGATTTAAAAAATATATTTGATTCAAAAAATTTTAATGTAAAAATAAATGTATATAAAATTATGAAATTATTAAAAACATTGTACATTGAAATCCATAAATCAATATATGGAGTGAGAAATGAAAATTCACAAAAAAATAAAAAAATATATACCTTCATCATATAAATTATCAAAACTCATTTTGATATTTTTTAAATAATTTTTTAAATATGTATTTTAATTTAAATAATTAAAATTAATTAAAAATAAAAATTAATAATTTAGTAATAAATAAATCTATATTTTTCATTATTCATTAAAATTCAATACCCATAATAAATTACCCATATAATTTGAATATAAAAATTTTATATCCAAATTATAAGGAATTATATATAACACAATATTGTTATTTAAATATTTAAAATTTTTATAGTTGGTATTAATTTAATAAATTTTCAAGAAAGATATAATTAATTAATTATAAATATTTTAATTTGACATAAATAATCAAAAATTTATTAAATAAATCAACCTCCCACTAAATATTTTAACTATTAGTGACTCATCACATAATAAACTCCACCGCATAGGTATTTCCATCAATAAAAATAAATTATGATGACCCCCCGGACTCATGATCATGCATTATAAATAGTCATCACTACAAATTACAAATTTAAAACACTCCATAGCACCATTACAAACATCATCTGTAAATCCCAACTAGTATTTAACAAAAACTAACATTTTAATATACTATATGAATATTCCATATCGTAAACAAAACATCCATTAAAAAACACATATCGTGATGTGAAATTATATGAAAATGAATTTGTTAACTCTCCCATGCACCAACATTATCATTACTAAAATGAGCCCACTATGATATCAACACCAAATTTATTTAAAACCAAACTCATAGATGTCAATGAAAATGTAGAAACACACAAGATACACCTATCTTATCTCTTCTGTAATACTACTTATCAGGACATATTCTATAAAATTATTTTAAGGAAATCCAAATAAGGAAAAATATATTGAATAAGAACAACTAATTTATATTAGAAATAAAATCATGAGCAAAGAATAAAAACATTCTGAAATATATTCAAACCATCATGAGAGAAATTTGGAGATGAATATCTCTAGAATAAAATTCTCAATGATGAAGCTGACACAAACCAAGAGTTTATGAAGGTGGTAATGTGAGAATGAATTCCACTAGATCAAACATTCAATGGTTAGATATTCCATGATAAGAACTAAAAAAAATATTGAAATGGCTATGTGTGAGAATTACATTGATATATCATCGATGTGTTAGAGAAGGCCGATGTAACCTGAGAGATAATCAAGATCGTAATTTGAGATTGGGCTACCAGATCGATGAAACCAGATAGTTAGAGATAGGGAAAAAGAGAAATGAGACATTAATTTTGATAATAAAAGACCAAGAATTTAATCCTTGGTCGATTCATAAAATTTTTAACGCTATATAATGTTATTTAACATTTAACCAATGTGAAAATAGAGTTTTTAATATAGATTATATTATAAATGACATAAAAAATTGTTCATTCATATCAGTAAAATAATAAAACCATTGTGAAACGATGGAAAATATGCATTTTTCATATCGAGTTTTCAATAAAAAATTAAATATTAGTTGTCCACATCCATTAATGGAAAATCAACATAAAAAATAAATATTCAATGATTTTCACATTCATTATAAATAACTGATCTTAAGAATACAACATTATAAATTGTTTATTATACTAGTGTTATGGTCACAAAACATTCTCAAGATATGAATCATGGTTGAATCCCAAATGAGAAAATAATGGAAAAACATTATATTGAGTTCTTTATAAAGAAACAACCACTTTTCTTTATAGGGTATTCGAATCCAACAGTTGTTGAGAAATGATTATTTCCATTGAAATTATATTTTCCATTCTGTAATGATAGGAAGATAAAAATTGCATTCTTTCTATTTATAATTTATAACGTGAATCAAATTAGTGGTGGATTGTCATAAAAAAATATGAGGAAGAAAAATGAGATTGACTCTATGGATTGGGATAAGTTTAATAAATTATTTTTCAATAAATATGTTCCTCGTATTCTTGGTGGATGGATAGAGAATGTTTTTCTTTTATCAAGGCCAAAGGATCATGAATCTGTTGGCACCTAAGAGGCTGATTTTATATGACATAGTTTTTATGCCTTTGGTATTATCACCCAACCTGAATGTACAATTGGACGAATCTTTCACTAATTAATGATAAGTCTATAAAATGTTTGAGACATAGGGGACTTTAATAGCTATGAATAAATTATTCTACATGAAATAAAGTGTATATAGATGTTGATATTACATTTAAATCCCATGGTTTTGATAGAAAAATGAAGATAGAGTTAAAAAGAAAATATAATAACCATCAAGAGAAGGAGATGATATTTCCATTATGTTCCATTTGTTGGAATAAGTATGGTGGAAATTACCTTAGGAGTACTAGTAAATTTTTTAATTTTGAAAGTAATGATAATAAAGAAATTTATTGTGGAAGTTATGGAAATAAGTTTTCTATCTATGGAAATATAGATAGTGGTCCACAAAATTCACCTCCCCAAATTTAGTGCGTCAAGTATAAGGAGAATATAAAATAAGTTAAACACTGCTCAAACCCAAGGGTTAATGATGATAATCGATGTATGCAACCTATGAAGCCAATGGATAAGGGGAAGTCTCATGAAATGACTCTTTCTAATTAGGGGTTAAATAATGATGTTGTGAAAGTTGTACTGACCACCCACTCTGGAACATTTAATGTCTTATTTGACTATGGTTAAAACCTTTCATTCATATATGAAGAATTTTATAAGGGTATAAATATTCCCCAAATGTGTTTAGAAGTGGAATTATCATTAAAAACACATAATGGTAAGATGATTAGATATTATGTTTATGATTACTCCCAAATTGACATTGGTGGGAATGTACTTACTTTAAATGTTTTCATTCTTCATATAGATTAATTTCATGTCATGTTAAGAATGGATTGACATTCTCCATAAAAAAGAAAAAATAATTTTTTTTGGATAGGAAATTACATTAGTTATTTCAAAATAACCTATGATTTCAATCCATGAGATTGTAAGTATGAAATTTTAATGGAGATTACATCCAGTGTATGGATAATAATACCCATTCAGAATCCATGTTTGTCTCACAAGGTTAGCGAGATACTCTATATTGAAGATATTAAAATTCTTCAGGAATTTTTAGATTTCATCTCCAACTTGTTTCATATACATATAAAAAAACATGAAGTAAATTTTTTTATAGATCTTATACCTATTACAACACCATTATCAAAGAATCCCTATAGAATGGTCCTGATTGAGTTGATGTAATTGAAGATGAAACTCAATGATAACCTTAATAAGGGATCCATTCACCAAATTGTTTCACCTTGGGGTGCATATTTCCTTTTTTTGGAAACTAAATATGGATCAATGAAACTATTTATTGATTATCCGGATCCACACAACATCACAATTATGAACAAGTCTCTTCTTCCTTGTTTTGTTAACTTGGTTTAAAATTTGTGCGACGGTAAATTGTTTTTTGATATTGAACTTTAATTTGGATATCATCCATTGAGGGTCAATTATGAGAATATACCCAAGATAACATTCCATTAATGTTATCGACATAATTAATATTTAGTGATTTTTTCAGTTATACTAATTGCATAGCAATCATTATGGATTTTAAGAATAGAGGAATTAGAGATTACCCAGATCTTTTTATGTTAGTTTTTATTAATGATATACTTATCTACAGGAAGTGAAAATAATTAATTTAAAATTACTTAATAATTGTAATAATGACCATAATGTAGGAGAATCTGTATGAAAAATTAAAAATGTGTTAATTTTAGCAAAACAATGTTTAATTTTTGGGTCATATAATCTCAAAAGAGGGTATCTCAGTAGATCCATCAATAACAGAGGATATTGAATATTATAATAGACTAAAAAAGGTGAATAAGATCTATAGTCTTCATTGTCTAGTTGGAAATTATTTATAGTTTTTGTATAATTTATCACAACTATCTAATCCTCTAACCATGTAATCATGGAAATGATCCAAGTTCTTATGGAATGAAGAATGCGAGTAAAATTTCCAGGAACTAAAGGGAATGATTTCCAGTACAACTATTCTAATATTACCCTATAGTGTTGAAGGTGTTTTAATCTATAATAATTCTTCTATGAATGGATTTGGATGTTTTATTTTGATTGATTACATTGTTATTTTCTATGCCTCACAATAATTGAAGTTTCACAAAAAATACCCAACTCAATATTTGGAGTTACTTATTATATTGTTTATATTAAAGATATGGAGGAATTATCTTTACAATTAAATGTATGGAATATATTCCTAACATAAATGTTTTATGTATATATTCACACATTAGGAGATGAATATGCACTACAAAATGTGGTATGATATGATAAATAAATATAACTATTCAATACATTACCACCATGGGAAATTGAACAAGTTTTCCAATGGTTTGAGTTAAAAGGATCATTCTATATTATCCATGATGAGGATCACAAAAGATCCAATATTTCTAGATTTTAAAAGGATGGATATGGAAATATTGAATGAACAGGAAAAATCTTATCTTCCTCAATTGAATATTAAAACATCTATCAAAGTGAATATTTAATAGGCACAACAAGAATATATAGAGCTAGAAAAGGTCTAAAATGAACCATAGTTTATCCTTGTTCAAGATAGAATCTTATGGTTGTGGAAACATGTATACATTCCATCCATAAATGATTTTATGAAGGTGTTGTTAGAAGAAGCTCATAATTTTTCATTCCATACTCACCCTAATACAACAAATATATAATGATAAGTGATACAATACTTCTGGTGGGATGGAATTAAGAGTGATATTGAAAATTTTGCATCTAATTTCTTAGAATGAATGAAAGTTACAGATGAAAGACAAAATTCTAAGTGTATGTTGCATCCATTACCCATACCAAAATAGAAATGGGATAACATCCCCATTGATTTTTTCACTAGTCTCCCTTGAATATAAAAATTGAATAATTATATTTGGGATGTAGTCTATCCACTTACTAAGAAAACAGACATCATCCTAATCAGAAATGACTTATCTCTATATCATCTATATAGGATACATATTAAGTAAGTGGAAGAGTTTAATGGGGAGATATATTCAATTATATTTGATTAGTACTTGAGCCTTACATCAAAGTTCTAGTTAATTCTTTATAATTTTAATCATATGGATTTGAGTTTGAACACTTATTATATTTCATAGATGGATCATTAGACTAAATGAAAAATTCAAGAACTAGATGATATGTTTAGAACCTATTCAATGTAAATCAATGGTGGATGAGATCAATGCCTTCCACTAGTCGGGGTTTCATAAAATAATATCATTCAATCAATCATTATGATGGATACTTATGAATCCATATATTGGAATAAATATATATCTCCAATGTTATAGAATTAATTTAGATAATTAAATATATGGGGACCTGAGATCATAGAAGAAATGGAAGTGATTGTTGTAGCCATTGGGAAACATATCAAGGTAGCCCGAGTTGGAAGAAATGTTATGTTGATAATCAATGAATTGATCAATAATTTTGAGTTTGGGATAAATTTTTTCTACTAATATTTCCATGGAATAAGGTTATGTGATTCAGGATGAATCGTAAACTAAGCCTTGTGTATATTGAACCCCTTAAAATTATTGATCATATTTGGATGGAATAATATCTCTTCCTCATCCTACCAAACCTATCCCAAGTCCCCAATGTGTTACATATATCTTTCCTCAGTAAATATATACCTGAACCATCACATGTAATGAACCTATAGGTCATACCAATGGATCAAGATCATTCTTATGAGGAAAAAAAATTAGAGATTCATGTTCATAAAAAATATTATATGAAACAAGACCACTCACATGATCAATGTTTTGTCTAAAAAAACACTAGTTTGTGGATTCTATGTGGGAAATTTAAGATATTATTAGTAATAAGTATATTCATTAGTTTGTATTAGAGAATCTGATTTCAAGGTTGAAATTAATTCAAAGGTGTGTAGAATATAACACTTTGTGTTGTTATGAACCTTTTTTGAATGAATTAAATTTATTTAACGAATTTCATTTCATGATACACAATTTTATTCATCAGTTACATTCTACAACATGATAATATTTCACTAAATGCAATACCATCATAGCATGAATTACATACGATATTAATTTTTTAAATAATAATAATATATTATTAATATAGACAATTAAATGTGACTGTTATATTGCAGCCTCTAGAAATAGAAAAAATAGTAACCGATAATTTTTAAATATTAATTATAATGGGTTTACAGAAAGGGAACATATTTTTAAATATATATATATATATATATATATATATATATATATATATTATTTTAAAGTCTTTATATGTTTGAAAATAGTATTTTCTAAAAAAATAATTTTTTGGACTTGTGGTGAACAACAATAAAATGAAATTTTAAAAATTTTAGATATTTAATTTGATTTGTTTTTGAATTTATAATTTTAAAATTGTGGTATGGTTGATTTTTTTTCAAAAAAGTTTAATTTTTTATTGAATAGTTAAAAATACAGAATTTTAATTTAAAACTCGCTTTAACTATTAATTATTTATATAGATAAATTATATTTTAAAAATATTATATTATATATTTTTTAATTATATATCTATTATCCAATTTAAGTCATTGTAATAAATTTCACATTGAAATATGATATAAAAACAATTCAATCATTTGAACATTTTCATTTTGAAAACTAATTGTTTCATCCCTTCCACATGATAGATTTTAAAAATAAATTCTTGATATTAAATGATTAAAATTTGAAAAACTGGATTCTTAATTTTGATCCATTATAATTAATAATTTATAATGTGGTCTAATTAATTTTTTTTACCAATGTGATTAGTTTAATAAATTGAAAATTAATTATATTGGTTAATGTAGAAACAAGATTACTTAGTGGTTAAACATAGAAAAAGATTGTGTAAAAATGATACTAAACATGTAAAAAACTTATTTAATGGCCATAATTCAACCATACCATGTATAAGGATAGAATTTTATCTATTTTGGAAACATTTAACTTATGAAAAACATGTGTGGAATTATCTATTTAAAAAATATAAATGTTTTCCACTCACCTTCATTATAAAATGATAGCCCTCTCCAACTCTTCACACCTCTCAAGCCCTTATTGTTGTCTAATCCATATCCAAATATCTTCCAAAAACCCCTCCCTTCGCCTTAAAATCCTTCATTTTGGTGTAAATAGAGCCAAGAATTTTTTTTGGGGTATTCTAAAAGGAGATACCTAAAAAAGAGGAAATGTTCATCAACAAATGTTTTTATTTTATTTCATTCTAAACCCAATTAAATTATTATTATATATATCTTATATAAATCCTATGTTTCTTAAATATATATATATTTTTTTATGTTAAGGGTAATACTGATAAATTAACACACTTCCATCTAATGGGATACACAATCATGATTCATGTGTATGGTGGACTACTTCCTTGTGAACCAATGTTGTTCTTTTATCTATTACCAACTCTCTTGGTGGGGAATAATTATGTAATTATTGTTTTTATATTATATATATTGTTTTTATAGTGTTATTATGGTTATATAATTCTTATATCACCCATACCTTGTAACAACCTGAGATTTCGTGACATATGTTTCTCGAATAAAGTAATATTCATTGATGTCTTTCCTTATACTAAATAAAACATTATTTTCACACAACACAGACATGGATCACAGTAAAAAAAAAATTTCCTACAAAAAAATAAATGTTACAAAATGTTAAATTGTTCACTACACCGAACATAACGTTTATCATTATCTACACGGTGCGCCGAGGTTAATGTACATTTCATGCATGATTAACCCTCCTCAATGGCTTGCGTAACCTAGAAGACCAAGTTCTACCAAAACATAATATATTATAAAAAATATTAATATTTAATATAATAAGATATCACTAATCAATTATGTTGGTTTTTATGAATATGATTAACTAACATAAACATGGTTGAATTAATTGGATATGAATTTTTGAGAGATGAATAATAATATCCAACTGAATATGGGGGATTTATTTATATAAAAACTAATTTTAAGATAATGATGTAATTTTATCTTAATGGAAGAAATTAATTATTTTTTGTTAATTATATTAAAGAAATATAAATTTTATATATTCCGTCAATTTTTTTATGTTCATACAATATATATAATAAGCATATAATAAGAACATACATAATATTTCACTTAAAATTAATATTTTTCTAAAGCCAATTTTCATACTTTTAATCAAGAAGTAATTTTAAATCAAATATTTGTAACTTTTATAAATTTAATATGTTAAAATAAACTTCATATTTTAAATATAAATTAAATAATTTATTTAGAGTGTATTTATGCTATTCTTTTATAAAGGTTCATTTTTTGATGAAAAGTGAAAAATACTGAATTTAAATTAAAAAATTTGTATTCATAAAATTTATTTATAAGGTTAAATTATATTTTAAATTGGTATTAATGATTAATTAGATCAATATATTATTAAATATTGAAATTTAGGTCATTTGAATCAATTTAAATTTGAAATTAAAAATAAAATCATGACAAACCTTTAAACATTTTTACATTAAAACCCTGCATTATTGACCCGACTATGGGAATAATTTTAAATTTATGTCCCTGAATTCTTTTATTGTAATTTTGAAAAATGGATTACATATTTTTAATAAGATTACTTCTTATTTTTATAGTAAAATTAGTCTTTTATTAATAATATTAGTGAAATTAATTAAAATTAGTTACATCTATTAGGAAAATATTAATCTTAACAAGTGTCCAAACATTAAAAATAAGGGCCCAAATGACTGAGACACTTTTCCAACACCAATTGGATGTCCATAATGAACATATAAACCTTTAATTATTTATTTTTTTTTGTTTTGGTAAGGCTTTTTTATTTAAAAACGCGGTTAAATCTAACTTGTTTTCAAAAATACCAAGTGTGTCCTTTTCCTTCCTTATAAAGGGCCACAACCTCTTCCACTACTGAACACATCAAAAAAAATGTTAGGAAAAGATCTACCCAAAAAACATCTGAAATATCTATATTCCACCAGGAATCCTTTCTTTGGGTAGAAATATTTCCAAATTATCCATTTTGTGGAATCTAAAAGGGTCTACTCGATTAAGTGGTAACACCTTCCCTCAAGCTCCATTATTTTATTTTATTTCTAAAAAAATTCAAATATACTTATTCCATTACTATAAAACAAAAACAAATTATCCTAAATATACTTATATTTTTATCTTAGGGTTCTACCTAACCTTACACACACAACAATCTAATGGGTAATAAGAAAACTGTTTATGTGAATGGAGAACTACCGCATCACAAAATGATAATTGTTCGTTTTTTCCTCCACCGTTTCTAATATTAGGAATTGAGAAGTAAAATATGTTTATATATAATATATAATATATTTATTATGTCTTTATTCTTCCTTAATTGTTTAAAAACTCAAATATTTAATCATTCTATCTTGTGTAAATATGATAATTTTGTTTGAGGAAGTGTGGACTACCCCCTTCCAAATGATGTGATTCGATCACACACCACATGGAATGTATTGAGGATTTATTTAATAAAATTATATTATACATATTTCATAATAATTTATATTTAGTTATATTATATATATATATATATATCATTATATTTCTTTCTTCCAATATGATAATAAAATGGAAACAGTGTTCATGTGTACCCATGGCCTACCATGTCCAAGAACAGTGTATTCCATTTCATAATTATATATTATATAGATTATTATAATACAAATATACAGTATATACATGAAATTTATATCACGGTTTACATTCTATAAAACATGCTACAATTATAGGGACCAAATATATAACAAATTAAGACACATGTGAAGAGAAAAGCAGATATTACCTGAAGTGAAACCTTAACATAGGCTTGGTAATAAGAGGGTTTTATAAAGATATAATAATAAATATATGTTATTAAATATAAGAATATGGATATGTTATTTATGTATAATAATCTTATATTTTTTATATGGGATTTTTTTATGAGTACGATGAGAGACAAGACACAAGGCTAGAAAATATCACCTCACTTTTTATTTCCATGAGATGAATACCTTATTCACAACTCACTTATTTTATGTGGTGTATATACTAACCATTAATGTATTTTTATCGAATTAAATGTAAATTTATATTTATTTATATATAAATTTATTGATCATTATTTCATGGGGTTTAATTTCTTAAAGTTACTAAATTTGAAACTAATTTTGTCTCAATTTTCCATCTTTGAGAAACATGCTATGTTATCCACCAATATATTTATTTGAGGTGTGTATAAATCAATTGAAATTTTATATAAATAATATCCTTGGATTCATTTCAAGACTAATGTAATTTAATTTTTTGACATGGGGAGTGTGGTTCAATGTTTACAAGTAGTAAGAGTTCATTGAAACAATCTTTTCATTTTTTGAGATTGTTTATGATTTTGATTCCATGGTTGAAAATATTATGATCCTTATACAGGGAGCTCTAAAGAATTATATTACCATATTTATATTAATGTTTTATCCAAGTAATGGAACAGATGTTTCACTTTCTATTTCTTAATATAATTATGAAAATGTTTTTTTTGAAAATACAACTTTATTTATCCATCCAGTCAAAAATATATGTTCATTCCAACCCGTGATTTCTAAAAATGTTTCTCAAAATGGTTTTATTTCATCATATGTTATTAAAGGAAATTCTTACCCATGTTTTACCATTTAAAAATGGTTTTATAAGTGATCTAATTATTTTTATCTAATCAAAGCACTTTTCAGAATTGTTAAGGTAAAAATTTAATGTTAAATATGTACAAACAAACCACTCGTCATGACCATAATTTCCATGAAGCTTATTTTTTATGTTAGAAGATTTTTAAGGATTTTTTTCTTCTTAATATTCTTGAAATTCAAAATTTTATTTGTGGATTTCCTAGAAATATATTTTCAATGTTTTATATGGTTATCAATAATTCTTTTAAATGTTTTGAAAGATATTTTTAAAGAAAAAGGTTTTCAAGAAATGGTTTTTATATAAATAAATATTTTTAAATGATTTCATGATTTGTTTATAATTTGTCAAATAATTTTAAATGAAAGTGTTTTCAAAACGATCTCAATATTAGTTTATCACATTTCTAGGAAAATGGGTCTCAAAACGTTTTCAATCTCTCTATATATGTAAAAAATGGGTTCCAAAAGGTTTAAAAGATTTAATTATGTTTCAAATGTGATTTCAAAACATTTTTATGACTTTATTATAAATGATAAAGATGTTTTAAATGCAATAGGTTTTCTTAATGTTTTTAGATATTCCTTTATAATTTCAAAACATTATTTTCATGATTTTTTTTTCAAATGGTTTTATGTTTTAGGAATAACTTTTTAAAGATGAAATGATATTTTCTGTAAGAAAGGGTTTTAAAGGTAATTTCAAATGTATTTTACATCTAATATGATGTCAATTTATGTTACTCATTCATTTCATGGAACTGAACCAATGGTTCCTTTAATATTATTTTTATGAATGGTTTACACATTATGTAATGATATTTACCAAATTAATTCTCCTCTATGGGATAGATGTTTATGAAATATATTTATCCTTAACGAGTTATTTTTTTTATGAAACACACTTTTGTTCAAGTTTTTTCCATTGATGGAATGATTATGAAAACTATATTTTTTCAGAAATTAAAATTTTATTTCCTTTTTACAACGTCCATTTCCTTTCATGGGTTATGATATGATTATTTATTATTTTATAAAAAATTTATGTAAGATTACATTATGAGATGGGTGGGAAATATATCTTCATCAAATGAATTAGGTAACGATTTATGTCTAATGAGATATACTAATATGGTCATGGGAGGGAACCTTGAATAATAATATGTCAATGAGAGTGAACCAAGATAACTAAGATGGTCTGGGGATTGAACTCATACTACTTATATTCTCTTTGGAGTAAACCATGACTACTAAGATAACTACAGGAGTGAACTATGACTACCAAGATGGTATAGTGGTTTAACCCAAACTACAAATATGGTATTGGAAGCGATTCCTTGAATACTATGGAAATAATCATTATATTCTTTTGTGTTTTACATAATTCATATTTTTATTCCTATGATATGATTTCATTGATATTTTTATTTATTTTAAAATGATTCATCTCTTATGAAATTACAATATTTATGCCATGATTCATGTTAATGATCTATAATATGTAGTGTATGATCTTTTAATGTTACCATTACATTATCATACCCCTATGTTCAGGTTTAGGCTTACAGGTCTCCCTTGTTTCCCCTTTTTGAGCATCTAATATCACCTATTATTAGGGTTATTTCCCCTAGTTAATTAATTTATGTATTGTGATTGATATGTCAATGAAGGTATGTAGTTATGAATAACATAATTGGAGATAATGAAGCATACTTATGTTAGAGTGTTTATATTTCCATGTTTCCAAAGGCACTAGATGAATACAGAACTTTTCCATATATTTGATAAATACTATTATTATTACAAAAAGTGATGTAAGGACTTTTTATTTCAATAATATGTCATTATATACCTTCATGATTCCCATTTTTTTGTATTGTGATAACGTCGTATATGTGTACAGTGGACTACCTCCCCACGAAGTGATGTGATTCATTCAGAATTTACATAGAATGTATTAAGTGTATTTTTAATAAACAATGTGATATATATGACTTAAAATAATATTTTAATGATCATATACCATATAAATTTATTGTTTTTAATTTAATAAGAAAAATGAAAAAAAGTTCAGTTGAACATATGACCTACTGTCTCCGGGAAAGGTGTTTCTCGTTTCCTATTTTCAAAATTCATATTTTTATATATATAAATATAAAATGGATATATATATATATATGTTACTTATATACTATTAATTATTTCAAATATTATGAAACCACTATCTATTTAAGATAACCATGAATAATATTCAAAAAATGAATGAAAAACAAAGTGGTTATTACTCAAAACATAACATAAACATGAAATTTTTAATGAAAGAGTAATATAAATTCATAATTAAATCCTATTTGGTATTATATACATGAATATGGTTCAAATATATATTTAAAAGAAACATATATTTGTCATACAGTGGTTTTCAATGAGTACAATGTGATTCAAGACATATGTTAATCGATTTACATCTCACTTTTAACTTTTTCCTAACACATTCAATATTCATGACCTTTTTTATGGGGTGTATATACTTTCCATGAATGTAATTTAAAATTATAATAAATCATGTTTTTGGTATTTAGACATACAATTTAGTATCTCTAATTCATGGGGTTACAATTTCAATGTTTCGAAGGTGGTAAGTGAATTTTATGTCATTTTTTTGGACACATATTATGTTATAATCCTACAGTCTTTTGTGATGTGTATATAATGAAAATTTATATATTATACCATTATTATAATTCCTTCCATGATATTTTAATATTTATGTAATTTAATTATTTCATGGGTTTTTTATTGAATGTTACCATAGTGGAATGAGTTTATTGCTGGAATCTCATCATTTATCAGGATTTAATATGATTATGCTTCCACTGATGAAATCTTATCATCTAACTCACTTGAAAAATCATGAATTTTCTTCTACTTCAGTTATTCAGGATATTATTAGGTAGTGGTTCCTTTCTCCACTATTTGGTACATACATTAATTTTAATAATTTCATTACAGTAATATTAATTTATTTCTCTCCTCAGTTGAAAAACAATTTTATTTAAAAACCATGTTTTCTAAAATTATAATTCAAACATGTTTTTCAATGATATGTAAAGATACTTTACAAGGAAATATATTTTAAAAAAATTATTCTCTAAAACGTTTTTGAAATGGGTTTCAAAGAATCATTTATAAGTACGCAATGTTATTTTAAATTAATGTTATTTTCAAACTGTTTCATGATTTAACAAGTGTATTTAATTACCTAAAGGATTGTTTCTTCATGATTTATTTTCAAATAATACTTCAAAAGTATTTTATATCTATGATGAAATAAATTGGTGTTACCTATTATTTATTTGGGATATGATCCAAGAATAAAATTCATATTCATTATCTCAATGGTTTATGTTTCGATGAAATAATATTTATAGTACTCATTTATCATACAAGGGGTATACAACGATAAAGATATTATGAAAGTCAATTCTTATCATAGGTTACACTATGATGAAATAATTAGGAAACCCGCTTCTTTTCAAAATGTTATGATATGATGAATATCTATGATCATGTGACACACACATGTATGATTTCATTATGATATGGTTGGGAACTACATCTACCTTTAGTGAATTGGGTAAATATTTATATCTCATAAGTTAGAAACGAATGGAATGGGTAGTGAACACAGTTTAGTAATCTTGGAATGGAATGGGATGTGAACTTTGTTTAGTATATTAGGCTTGAAAGGGGTGTGAACCCAGTTCAGTAAAGGACATTATCTTCTACGATGGTATTCGGAGTGATCCTAAACTAATATGGAGTGGTTTTTTATGAGTATCTCTATGAAATAAATTAAATTTAATGCTCTTATGGATCTTGTTTAGTGATTCCCATATGATTGAGGTCTTATGAATTGCAAATCATTATTCCATGACTCGTTATTATGATCTTTTATATGTAGTGTATTGTTTTCAAATGTTATACCCACATTCTCATATTCTTATATTCATATTAAGCTTACGTATCTCCTCTGTTCACATTATTGAGTATCTATTCCCATCGGTTATTATTTTTCATTTACCCGTGTTATGAATATATGTATTTTTTATTATATTTTTAAGAAGGGTTATAGTTATGAAAAACATAGTGGGTCATTATGTAGCTCATTTATGAACTAGTTTTTATGTTTAAATGTTTCCAAAAGAACTAAAATAATATATTATTTGGGTGAGTCTTTGGGTAATATAATGTATATTCCTAAAAAATGATATAATTTCTCTTAAATTTTATAATGTGTGTCTATATTAAATACATGTTTCATTGAAATAATGATAAAATCATTTGAAAAAAATGGGATATATTTTAGAATAGTTTGGTTAAAAGAGGAATAATTTCTGTACATTTTGACCAATTAAGACTATATTTAAAGATGAATGATTTAAATCATGAATAAATATTATATATCTGAATATATTAATTTATATAATTCTAAGGACGATTAATAGTCATTAATTTAATATAATATCATCTTATTCTTGAAAATGTAATTCTCAAAATGTTGTTTTTCGATATATTTCATGTGTTTATTTTTAAATTAAATTATACCTAATATTTTGGTTTAATTTGGTAAAATTGATTCCGTATTTTGAATCCTCATATTCAAAATTTTTAACAATGTAAAATTAGATTTATGTCATTATGAATAGTAAAAAAGTAAAAATAAATTACCCCAATAAAGGATAAAAAAGGATTGCCCCAAAATATAAGGGTATGATTTCTAATTAAACTTTTAGAAACAATGTTTTGTGACAAAATTTATACCACATTCATCCTAAAATAAATTATAATGCAATTTGGAAGAATTTTTCTTGGGAATTACTTTTCTATTTTATATTATTTTGGGAAATTTCTTTGTAGTTTCTAAGAAGGTCCCCTCTAAGAGTTGTAAAGTGTGCATCCTCCCCATAGTTTGTCACACATATCAAAAATTTTATCCTAAAAACCCTTTCCAAAACATTTAATAATAATAATAATACACAATATAGATGTTATTTCCTTCCCAAATAAAAAATACTTTTGTTTTTAAAAAGTGTTCTGAATGATGTTTCTCTAAGAGAAGTTTATCATCTTAACAAAGATCATTATTTTTATATATACTTATACCAACTTCAATAATGTCTTAACATATCCAAAATAATTAAAATATTATATACCATATATTTATATTTTATGATTGTAACATAACAAGTAAATATATAATAACACATTTTCATATTTATTAATATTTGGGAATTAAACAAAAGGGGATGCTATATTAGATGGTGTACCCGATAGGCAACAATGAGTTTCTTTGAATTCAGTTGTTACACACAATGCTAAGTCATATAGAAAAATTATAATATAATATTATTTTAATGGTAGTTAATTCATAGCCATTGTATTGGTGGGAATGAATAGAACTAACTGCAATATGATTATACTTATTTGTTAAATTATTTTACATTAATCCCATAAAAGTTTGAGAATTAAAATGTGAATTAATCAAATTTTATGTATAAAAACCTTAATATTCTTTAAAAAGATGATTTACTACCTTTAAATGGAGAACCCTATTTAAATATATTTTATTTTCACTTTTATATGTTATATTTGACAAAATAAAAATATTCTTTAGAATCAAGACATCAAAATTTACTTTGGGGAAATTGTTGTATTTTTTTAATAAAATTTATTTTAAATTAATAGTAAAAATTACTGTATTTTAATTCAAAACAGCCTTTTAATATAATTTATTTATATGGATATATTTTCATTTAAATTGGTTTCAAAGTTTAATTAGATTATATTTTTAATATTTTATCCAATTTTGGTCATTGGATGTAATTTCACTTTGAAATTAAACATAAGAAAGTGTTAATATATTGATTGTTATTATTTCTTAAAAACACGATTTTTGATTTGAAAAGGGGAATTAATTTTAATTTAATTAATAAAACTTCTATATTTTGAATTTGGTAAAATATACATCATTTTTAATTAGGTTTATCAAATATATCTTCGGCTATGTTTTTGGTATTTTTCTGAAAAACATCAATTTTTGATGAATAATGAAAACACTGAGTAGTAGTTAAAAAACCAACTTTTTCATTTAAATAAAATTTAACCACTTATGTGAATTGAATTTAGAAAATAAAATGTACAATATTGTAATTATTAAGTAAATTTGGTTCAATAAGATGAAAATAAATTTTGGTTAATAGTAACGTTTTACTTTTGTTTACTGTTGTGAAAGGTAAATACGGTAATTCAAGGTAAAAACAACATTATAATAATATATAATAACCGTAAAACATCTCCTAACATTATTGTATTGGTAATTTCCAACTAAGACAATCGATGGGTGAGTATTTTAGCCTTTGAATGCCACATGGGTAATATAATGATATTAATAACTTTTTATTTAAAGTAAAAATAAAAATATCCTAAAAATGTATTTTTTGATAAAAAAATATTATTGTGGGGTTATATAGTTGATATATTTGACTATAAATATTAAATATAAAGCTAAAAATATTTCCTAAATCAACATAGTTTTTTTAATTTTTAGACATCATGTAAATAAAATTATTTATGATACAATAATGATGTTGTGTTTACCTCATTAATAAATGATTTAAATAAGTAAGATTATAAATATTAATAAAATATCCACAACCCGTCCAATTATTATTCGATGATTCTATATCAAACCAGATTCATCTTATCATTGAAATTAAATAGTTTTGGACCTATATTAATCGAAAATCATTATATATTAAAGTAATATATTCAAACATTCCAAAAGATCCAATCCTACCCTTTGTAAAAGCCCTCACCTATAATCCATTACTAAAATCTCTCAAGAACCTTGGATCATCCAAAATATTCCCAAATAAGATATCAAGATTCTTCTCTTACACTTAGTCGGCTTACCTTTGGAATAAGGCACTTCAAGAAATCCTTTGGGTTCAAACCAAAGGGAGTTACCTGAAATAAAAGTAACATCTTCACTTTATTTTCTTTTCTTTTACTTATCCAAACCATAATCTATTATTATTACTTTCATTTATGAAAAAAATAATATATGTAATATATTATGATGTTGTTCTGATAAGGATTAGAACTACACATATACACACCTCCATATAATGGGTAAAAATCAAACTATTTCCGTGGAAAGCGAACTACTACCTCACGAAACGATGATTGTTCAAGCTTCTCATACACCTCTTATAGAGGCCATTATAGTGGAACTATATTAATATGTGATATATATTATATTTATATTGTCTCTATTTTTCTATATTTTTCATTTATATCATAACTTTATAGTTTCCATAATGGGTAAACGTGATAGTTTCATTTGAGGAAGTGCGGACTACTGCTCCCTCCAAGTGATATGAATTGTTCAAGCCATATGTAGAATGTATAAAGGATGGAGTTAATGAAATTATATATGAAATTTAACTGGGATTATATTACATCTAATTATAATTAATTTTTCTTTCCATTAAAAATATGAAATAGAAATGAAAGTAGAGTTCATGCGTACGTACGACTGACTGTCTCCATGAACAGTTCATTTCATTTCATACCTACAAATGTTATGTACTATTATAAATACATATATATACTGGATATATATGATATATATGATATGTAAATCCTGAATATCATTCTGTTGATAATGATTTTTTTACCACATGAACGACTTGTAATTATAAGATCTTCATTTTTGACTCAAGTACCGAATATCGAATAAATGACCTTTATTAACTTAAATGATTACATAATGTTTATAACATTGAAATAAGTGATATAAAATGAATAATAAACTTTAAAAAGGTTCTTGAGAAAGTATAAATTAACATTAGTTTATTATTCAGGAGATTAAAGAACAAACGGTTAAATTCGGACATGAGGTAAGGGACTTCGTCTCAATCTCCTTTAATTGAGGAGTATTTTGATTTATACATGACATTATTTTATACAGTGTATAAATACCTTTTACTATTAATTTAATTTAAAGGAAATATTTTTCTATGGGCATTTTACTATGTGACAAAAAATAATGTTTCTTTTAATGTAAGCGATGACAATGTCATGTTCCACCACCGTGAGTATTATTTTATCTATGTATTCATTAACAAGCCATAATATCTTTAAAAGTAAATAAATACCTTATAATATTTTACGTATTTTGGTATTTAGAATGGTTTTTATAATAGATTTTTTATGTCAATATATTTAAATGATATGTTTTGATTGCAATGTGGAAATGTTATCTTTCAATTATGTTTGTTTTATGTTTTATGAATATGTTTTGGTTCTTGTGTATTGTTTACATATATGGGTGGTTTCATGACAATCCTAGGGAGGGTGAGCTCAAGATAGCTCTCCAATGCATTGGGTAACATGACAAAGGTAAATATAAATGTATCTCCTAAGAGAAATAAGGAATATACTATGGTGAGTATTCCAAATGTAACTACATACATATCTTTGAAAGCTATACCATAAGTATATTATGGATGCCACAAGTTTCATTTATGATTTGTGATTACTATGTGTTATTAAAAAATATCACGATTTCATGAGGTATGTTAAATAGATTATTTTATGTGTGTATTGATGAACTAATGTTTTTTTCTTGGTTTTATAACCCTTACTAATATTTTTATACTCATCCCATGTTTTGAAATGTTTTCCATAGGACTTAATGATTAATACGGTCAAGGATGATAAAATTGAAAAGACATGATGTCCAAAACATGGAAATAGAAAATGCTCTTTTTTTGGAAAGAGTTTTTAATTTATGAAAAATGGAAACTGAGTAGAAGTGTTTACTTTATAATTTTTGAGATGTAATGAAATAGTAATATCCTAATTATATAAAACACTGCACCTGAAAAGATCTTTAATGTGAAATATCCTTTTAATTCAAGACTATGTAATGTTTCAAGGCTTGGTCATTATAGTTGGTATCAGAGGTCAGTTTAAATAACATTTGGAGTTAGGATATTGTTAAATTAATATATATAAATTAATTTATGTTAATATTAAAATGATATTGAATTTATAGATTACCATGTTGCTTTGACTAAGATATTTTTGTGTTTATGATGGTTTTCTATAGAGGAAACATGGAATTTGTGAAGGGACGACATCAAGAGAAAGATAACCTTCCAAATATATAACCTGAGATGGTTGGAATCGGAACTGAACATTTTGTTATAGTGTTGGAATAATTGAATTAGGCTATAAATGGTGGTGGTATCCATGCACGATATCATCATGATCAACCAAAGGCGAACATGTCAGTAGTGAATAATTTCATGAGGAAACACCCCCATCATTTTGAGGATCATCTGACCTTATGTTAGCTGAAGGGGAATTACAGCACTGTAGCAGTTTTTTGATGTCATGGGGTGTTCATAACATCAAATGTCTAGTCTTTATATTTACCGTTTGGATGGTGATGATGACGAGTGGTGGTCGATGGTGAAAAATATCAGCAATAGTGAGGATATTGATGCTCTTGATTGGGATTAATTAAAAGGTATGTTTCTTGAGAAATATTTTCCTAATGTGTTACGTCTTCGGATGGAAAATTAATTATTAGAATTGATCTAGAAGGATGAATCAGTGGCTGCTTATGAATCAAAATTCACTCGACTAGCAAGGTATGCTCTAAATTTCATAAAGGATCTTGATAAGAAAAATCAACAATTTTTACATAGGATTAAATACAAACTATCTAAGGAATTTTTCTTCTTGGGAGTTAAAAAGTTATGAAAAACTTGTTCGATGTGCAGAGAAGGTGGAAATGGAGTTCCACGATGATCATGTGTTCATTGAAAAACAACAGAATAATCATGTGAGGTGGAAGAGAAAGGGTAATAACACTTCAAAAAAGTACAACGGTAAGAAACATAATATTACAGTTCATGAAAATTGTTTTAAAAAGCATGTCAGGGGATGTCTTTTGAATCTTGGTAAGTGCTATCGATGTGGTAAAATGTGGAAAAAAGGCTTGTAATTTCCCAGAAAAAGAATACGGTAATGTCAAGACAAAATCTAATTTACAATCAGTAAATTTTTTTAAGTGTAATAAAAGGGTTCACTAAGAAAATGAGTGTCGAATAAAGAACTCAAATGAGGGAAAGAAACTAGACTACAAGTAAAAAAGGGGTTGTTAAATCTTTTACAACTACTTCAATAGATGTTTTTCCATCAAATGAGTTAGTATTAGGTACACTGTTTGTTTTTTTAGATTATACCAATGTGTTGTTTGATTCAGGGTCTACACATTCGTTCATTTCTGAGATGTTTTCTTGTAAATTGAGAATTCCATTTCAAGATTTTATTCCTGATCATTTGCTAAAAACACCATGGGAAATTTTTAGTCAAAAATAAATTATAGGAACCTTTATATCATTGTGTGTAGAAATAATCTACCTGCAAACCTTATTTTTTTTCCTCTAGTAAATATTGATGTTTTTTTATTATGGATTGGATTTATTTTTAACCTTCTAAGATTGATTATAGAGCTAAAGAGGTTTCTACTGAGAAATATTTTCTGTTTGTGTACATGAATCTGCCCTTATTTTTATAACATATTACGATGGTGATAAATTAGAAAAATATGGAACATAATGTTACCCTTCCCATATTGCTGAAAAAAAGGAACTATTCAGATTAATGATGTGAAATTGGTAAATGAGTACCTTTATGTTTTTAATAATGAGTTTCCTTGTATTATACCGAATAGAGAAGTTAAATTTACAATTGACATAGTTTCTAATGCTAATCCTATTTCAAAACTTCCTTATCAAATGGTTCAAATTGTAATTTTAGAGCTAAAGATGAAATACTAGGTGTTATTAGATAAAGGTTTCATTCGACCAAGCATATCACCATGAGGTTCTCTTTTATTTTTTGTTAAAAAGAAATATAGTTCAATGAGACATTGAATTTATTATAGAGCATTGAATAACATCACTGTTAATTTTTTTTTCTTATGCCTCATATAGTTGATTTTTTTGATTATCTCCAGGGAGCTCAGTATTTTTGGAAGATTGAATTGAGGTCAGGGTACCATCTGTTGAAAGAAAAGGAAGAATACATTCTGAAGACCGTGTTTTGTACTAGATATGGCCATTAGGAATATGTGATTATGCCTTTTGGATTAACCAATACACCTGCTCCATTCATGGATCTTATGAATATAATTTTCCATTAGTTCTTGGATAAGTTTTTGGTTGTGTTCATTGATGAAATTTTGTTCTATTCCATAATTAAAGATGAAAATGAAATTAATTTAAGGGTTCTTTGGAAATTCTTAAAAGGAATGAAACATTTTGGGCAATTCTGCAAGTGTGATTTTTGGTTACAAAAAATTTCATTCATTGGTAACATTATTTCAAAAAAGGGCATAACTGTTGATCCTTATAAAAAATGTTGTTTCAGAATGGTCAAGTACCAAAAATATAACCAAAATTAGTATTTTTCTTGGTTTGGTAAGTTATTACTAGACATTTATTGAAAATTTTGCAAGGTTACCTAGCCCACTGACCAAGTTAACTAAAAATGTGTTATGTTCATTTGGATAAATGAATGTGAGGATTGTTTTTAGAAATTGAAAAGAAGATTGGTGAATGCTCATGTTTAGGCACTACCTTCCATAAATGGTGAGTTTTTCATCTACAGTGATTCTCTGTTGAAAGGACTTGGTTGTGTCCTTATAGAGAATGATCAGGTAATTTATTATGATTCAAGTCTATAGAAACATCATTAGTTAAATTACCCTACACATGATTTGGAAATAACTGCTATTGTTTTGGATTTAAAAATTTAGAGGCATCTTTGTATGGAGTAAAATGTGAAAAATATACAGACCAGAAAAATTTTATGTATATATTCACTCAGAAAAAATTGAACATGAGACATAGGAGATGGTGGGAATTAATCATGGAGTTTGATTTCAAGATCAATTACCATCCAGGAAAAGAAAATAAAGTGGCTGAGGCTTTGAGATGAAAAATTAATGCTTTATTAACCTTGATACATTTGTAATGAGATCATTTGGTTATTGAATTGAAGAACTTTGTCATAGATGTTTTTAGTGTGGGAAATTAATCTATTTTGTTTCAAGTGTCAGTGAAATCATCTCTATCAGACAGAATTAAGCAAGCATGGAAGGAAGATAGTGAGTTACAGAAAAAGGTATAGTGGGTTTAGAAGGGTAAGTTTCCAGATTTTAACATTGATAATTATTATGTTTTGAGTTTTTGGAAGATATTATGTTTTCATTGTTATTAAAAGTTGAAGAATGAGTTATTATGTGAAGCTCATAGTTCTCTGTTTTCAGTTCATCCTAGAAGTACTAGGATTTACAAAGTTATTTGGGGGTATTACCAGTGGGATGGAATTAAAAGTGATATTTCTAACTTTACTGTGAAGTGTATGAAATGTCGATAAGTTAAAGAAGAGTGGCATTTTCCTAAAGGGATGCTTTAGTTTTTACCGGTTTTAGAGTGGAAATGGAATAATATATCAATGGACTTCATTATGGGATTACCAAATATATATAGAGGTTATAATGCAATCTGGGTTATTGTTGATCGATTGAATAAATCTAATTATTTTTTCCTATTTGGGATACGTTGTCTCTAGATCAAATTTCATAGTTTCATGTTAAATAGATAGTTAGGTTGAATGGAGATCCCCTCTCCATTTTAACTGATTTTGATCCCAAGTTTACTCTTAACTTTTGTAAAGGACTTCACAAGTAATTGGGTACTGAATTAAATTATAGTTCCTCTTTTCGTCCTCAAGCAGATGGGAAGTTAGAACGAAAAATTCATGGATTGGAGGATAAACTATGTGCTTGTTCACTATATTTCTAGTGAAGTTGGGACCAAAATATTTCATTGATTGAATTTGTTTTAATAACAGTTTCCATTCCAGTATAGTCATGGCTCAGTTTGAGGAATTATATGGGAATCGGTGTCGAACTCCATCTTTTTGGGATGAAGTAGGTGAAAGGAAGATGATGGGACACGAATTGGTAGAAGTGATGGCATAAAAATTTCAGTTGATTCAGAAGCACATGAGAGCAACTCGGACCAAGAAGAAAAGTTATACGGATAACCGGAGGAAGGATCTTTCTTTTGAGGTAGGTGATCGTGTCCTTCTAAAAGTTTCTCTTGGGAAAAGTGTGATGCGTTTTTGTAATAAGGGAATGTTGAGTCCAATGTTAATTAAACCTTATGAAATCAAGGAGAAATTTGGATAAATTTCTTATAGGGTGGCTTTACCTCCATGTTTATCCCAGGTACACAATGTTTTTCAAGTTTCAATGATTTGAAAGTCTATGTCCGATCCATCTCATATTTTGAGCCCATAGGTAGTTCAGTTGGAAGAGAATCTCTCTTATGAGGAACAACCAGTCCAAATTCTTGACCGAAGTGAGAAAGTGTTGAAGAATAACGTAATAATTAGATATATTATTTGGGAAAAACCCATATGATTGAAGAGGGAACATGGGAATTTAAAAATGACATGAGGGATAAATACCCCCACTTATTTGATAAGTGAATAAAAATTAGAGGTCACAATTTACAAAAGGGGCGGGGGGAAGTATCTAACATCCTCTGTAAATAAAGAATAATATATTTTAATATTTATTATTATTTTTAAACTATATTAAAGGGGATTCTATGTTTGATGTTGTACCCAATATGCCACAATGGGTTTCTTTGAAGGCTAATGTTACACACAATGCTGAGTTATAATGAAAAATAATAATATAATATTATTGTAAATGGTAGTTAATTCCTAGCCATTGTATTGGGGGGATTGAATATAACTGACTAAAATATTATTATACATGTTTGTTAAATGTTTTTCCATTTATCCAATAAAATTTATATGCTTTAACTTTGAATGAATCTAATTTTAAGTATAAATACCCTAATATACATTAAGAGGATGATTTACCACATTTCAATGGAAAACTGATTTATATCTAGTTTTGGTAACTTTTATATGTTATATTTGACAAAATAAAATTCTTCTATAGAATTGTGAGATCAAAATTTACATTGGGTAAATTTTGTTATTTTTCTGATAAAATTCATTTTCAATGAATAGTGAATAATACTGTATTTTAATTCAGAACTACATTTTAATCTAATTTATTTAAATGGATATATTATATTTTAAGTGGTTTTAAATTATAATTAGATTATATTTTTACCAATTAATCGAATTTTGGCCATTGGAAGTAATTTCACATTGAAATTGGATATAAACCAGTGTCAATCGTTTGATAATTATTATTTATGAAAAACAGGCTTTCTGTTTTGATAGTAGGAATTAATTTTAAATTAATTAATAAAAATTCTAAATTTTTAATATAGTAAAATAGACATAATTTTTTAATTCTTAAAATAAAATATAGCTTAGGATGATGTTTTGGTATTTTTCTGAAAAACATCAATTTTGATGAATAGTGAATACACTGAGTATTAGAAAAAAACCGAATTTTTCATTTAAATGAAATTGTACCACTTATGTGAATTGAATTTTGAAAATACGACATAAAGTTTTTTCATTATTAAGTAAAATGTGGTTCAATAAGATGAAAATAATTTTTAGTGAATAATAACTTTTGACTTTTACTTTCCGCGGTTAAAGGTAAATAGGGTAATTCAAGGTAAAAAAATATTATAATAAAATAAAATTACCTTAAAACTTCTAATAACATTATTGGATGAGTAATGGATGACCAGGAAAATCTTTGGTGGAGACTATTGGTGTTTGAAAGTGAATTGGGTAAGATAATTATATTAATAACTTTTTAATTAAAGTAAACATAAAATTATCATAAACATGTATTCTTTTGCTAAAACAATTTTAATGTGGGGTCATATAATTCATATATTTGTCTATAAATATTAAATATAAATATAAAAAGATTTCTTACATTATATTGGTTTATTTTATAAATTTTTGACATCAGTAAATAAAATTATTTATTACATAATAATGATGTAGTGTTTACCACATTAATAAATGATTTAAATAAATAATATTATAAATATTAAAAATATATCCAAAACATGTCCAATCATTATTTAATGATTTTATATCAAACAAGAGTGATCTTATATTTTACTTGGATATTTTTTTAACCTTTCTAAAAAGAGAATCATTATATAATAAAATAATATTTTCAAACTTTCCTAATGTGCCCCTCCCCCCTGATAAAAAGCCCTCAACTCTAACCCATTACTCACACCTCTCAATATTCATGGATCATCCAAACTCTACCAAAATAATATTTTAAGATCCCTCTCTTCCACATAGAATCCTTACATTAGTCATAAGGCACTTCATGAAATCCTTTGGGTTCAAACTAAAGGACATTACCCGAATTAAAGGTAACGTCTTCCCTTATATTATTTTCTTTTATTTTAATTCCCAAACCACTAAACTATTTTTATTCCATTATTCTATAAAAATCCATGATAATATGTATACTAGGTTTTTTTATGAGAATTATTCTAACTACACTTATACACAGTTCCATCTAATGGGAAAAGAACAAACTGTTTCTATGGACGACAAACTACTGCTTCATGAAACAATGATTGTTCAAACTTTTACTACCATATTTATGGTGGCCATTATAAAGTCACTATATTTATATGTGATATATATTATATTTATATTCTTTACATGTTTCTTTATTTTTCATTTAAATCATATCTTTAGGGTTTCCATAATGGGTAAACGTGATAATTTTATTTGAGGAAGTGCTGACTACAGCCCCCTCAAAGTGATATGTCTCATTCAATACATAAGTGGAATGTATAAAAGAGAGAGTTAAAGAAATTATTTATGATATTATACTGGAATTATATTATACCTATTAATCTTTTAGTTTTCATTCCATTAATAATATGAAATACAAATGAACGTAGCATTCATCCGTATGTACAACTCACCGTCTCCATGAACAGTGAAATTCATTTCGTACCTCTAAATCTTATGTAATATTATAAATAAATATATATACTATATATATATATATGATATATATGATATATAAATAATTAATATCATTCCAGATAAAATTTATGTTTTCCGACAAGAACAACTAGTAATTACTAGAAGAAATTTTTTGAATTAAGTACCAAATATCGATGAAATGACCATTATTAACATAAATAATTACATAATGTTTATAAAATGGAAATAAGTGATATAAAAAGAATAATAAAATTGAAATAGGTTCTTAATAAAGTATAATTTAACTTTAGTTTATTATTCAATTGATTAATTAATGGACGATTTATGTCAGACATAAGGTAAGGGACTAATCTCAATCTCCTTTCATTGAGGCATATTTTGTTTTATACATGAATCTCTTTTATACAGTGTGTAAGCAAATTTTAATTTTCATTTAATTAAAATGGAATATTTTTCTATGATGCATTTTACTAAACAAAAAAAATTAATATTTCTTTAAACATAAGCGATGACAATGACATTTTCCACCGCCATGATTATTATTTGATCTATGGATTCCATAAAAAGACACAATATTTTAATATAGAAAATAAATACCATATACTCTTTTATGTATATTGGTAGTGAAAATGGATTTGATAATGGATTTTTTATGTCAATATATTTAACAGATATATTGTGATTTCAAAGTGGATATTTTATCTTTCCTTTTATGTTTGTTTTATGCGTTATGAATATGTCATGGTTATTGGGAATTGTTTACGTATATGGGTGGTTCCTTGATAAACCTAGGGAGGGTAAGCCTAAGATTTCTCTCCAATTCCTTGGGTAACATGATGGAGGTAAACGTAAAATTTTTCCCTAAGATATTTAGGGAATATACTGTGATGGGAATTATAAATGTAACTCCCTATGTAGCTTTCGAAGCTACAATGTAAGTATGTCATGGATTCCACAAGTTTCCTTTATGATTTGTTATTTATATGTGTTATTCATAAATCTCATAAATTCATGAGGTATGTTAAATAGATTATGTTATGTATGTATTGATGAACTAATGTTTTATTTCTTTGTTTTATAACCCTTACTGAGCATTTTAGGATCATCCCATGTTTTGAAATGTTTTTCACTAGACTAAATGACGTATAGGGTCAATGATGGGATCAAGGAAAATTTATGATATCTAAAACATGGATTTGGACATGACTATTTCTTCGGAGTTTTTATTTTTTAAAAATAATGGAAACTGTGTATAAATGTCTATTATTTAATTTTTGAGATGTAATGAAATTGTTATGGAATATTATCTAAAACACTAAACCTGAAATGATCATCAATTAGAATTATCCACTTAATTCAAGAATATGTAATGTTTTAATTTTGGGTCTCTATATTTATGTTTGTGTATTTAATTTTTTCCAATCTCATCCTCTATCAAATATAAAACTAAACCATTGATCGTGGGTGAAAAAAACTTACACCATGAGAACCAATGTAATTTTTTATCCATCAATGACTCCCATGGATACTAATACTAATGTAAGTATTGAATATATATGATTAATATGAAATGATATTCATAAATTTTAAATAATATATCATTAATGGTTTTTAACTCTCACCCATTCAGGAAATGATATTGTCGACCATGTGTACGTACGACCAACCCTCTCAATGAAATGATGTGATTCATTTTCTATATGAAACATTAAATAATGATTATAAAAAATAACGTAATGAGTAAATATTATATTTATAACATTAATATCATTCTATAGATAATGGAAATATATCATATAAAAATAAAAAGGAAAATTCTTGGTATACATGCATGAGTGAAAAAGTAAATTATCAAATGAAAAAATTGATAAAATGAAATATTATTAACAAATGAGTGATAATATTTCATAAAATGTTATATATGATAATTATAAATATTAAAAAAGCTATTTTATCAACTAATAACATGTCTAAAATAATTATATTTAATTTTAAATGATGTTCATCTAATGTAAATCATGATTGAAGGGATTCCTTCTCAATTTCCATTTTGTTGGGTCATATATGTTATTTTGCACCAATTCATTTTTATATGGTGTATAAACTATCCATTTGATTTATATGACATCAAAAAAAAAATTATTTAGTACTATGATCATTTTAATTCATGTTTACTGTTTCAGTGGGTCACAATTTAAATTTTACCAATGAGGTATGTTTCTATAGTACAATCTCATTTTCTTTTGAGATTTATTTTTTTCATTGAAGGAATGTTATCATTTTTCCGTTATTAAAGAAAATAAGAATATTATAATATTGATATTTAAGGAGTTTCCATATTTTCATCTAAATCTTCTTCCCCATTTTATTTTATTAATGTAATGTAATATTTAAAACAAAAAACAATTTCATTTTTCTTTTAATGGGATATATTTTTGTCCAATATCCCCTTTTTTAAAAACTTTTTTTCGATAATGTTTAAATGTTTTCCTATTATTTTTACCTAGTATTTTATTTTTAAAGAAAAGTCATAAATGAACCATCGTATCATTTTCTAAATGATACATGTTTTTACATTTCTTAGTAAATGTGAAAGAAATTTATTTACATGATTCACATGTATGGAAATTTCCAACTATGGTAATCACTAATTTATTTTAATATTCCATTAAAAGTTTACAATTTATTATTTATTATAATAGTTGTCTCTAAAATTCTAGAATTTTTTATTTTTTAAAATTGATTTTCTATGTGAAAATTCTATTTTACTAATGAATGTTTTTAATGACCCTTTAAGGAATTTAAATTATTCATATAGAAAAAAAGTGTTTTACTTATCATCTAATTGGAATATTTTTAAAATATTATATAATTATTTTTTAATTGTAATTTTTTATTATATTACTAGGAAATTTATAAAAGTTCACTCTCTTAATTAATATTGTAGTAATTAAATTTTTCTCAAAACATTCACTTTCTTGGGATCATTTTACAGTACATATACCTTAAATATACATATCACTTATCAGGTATACTCTTATTGATCATGATGTATATCATTTTTTATATGGTGTTTTACTTTGAAATTTATTTGATTGAATGTTGGAATCTTTTTAAATTAACATTCCTTACTGAATAATGATATTTTTTGATAACTCATATTGTTTATGAATAAAATCAATAATTCTATGTATGAGTAATGATTTATACATGTAATTGGTGGTGCTGAAAAATTATATATCCCTTCGATGCTTCATAATTTCTCATGACACAAATTAGTTTGTCAAATAAAATGGAGTTTTATCCTTTGTTTTAACTATCTTATAATAAGGTCATGATAGTATTGATACCATGATATCTGAACTCATAATGTCTAATACTAATTATTTCATTAATTAATAATTATATTATTTTTTCAATGATATTTTTTTTGTTTCCATTATCAATGGTTGTATTTTTTGCTTATGGTATTGATTAAATGTAAGGTCTCTTCAATCGTCTATGTCTGTATATTGATTATGCCTTAAGTAATCACAATAGTAAAGTTATTGATTATATGTAATATTTTTAAAGTTATATACCATTATTTGTTGATTTTTCATAACCCATTCATTAAAGTTTCCAATGCATATAACCCTTTCCAAGAATTTGAGATCACCCATATTTTTTTCCCTTTTATTAGGATATTAATATTTTTTCGAATGAGTAAAAGGATGAAGAATTTATTTTATTAATATTTTTTGTATTCTTTTCTGAATATAAATTTTTTATCATTTATATATATTGGTCTCTAATAATAATAAACTGATAGATCCTTGGTGATGTGATCCATTGTATATATTCAATGGTAATAAATAAAGCACCAGATTTATGTCATTAGTATCAAGGATGTTAAACATTTTCATTCCTTTAGTTATTTACAATAAAATGGTTTATTTTATGTTGGTAAACAGAAATGTACATATAATGAACCATCCTTAAACATTACGTAATCTTGAATTAAATAGAGAATTCACATTGAGGATCATTTCAGGTTTAGAGTCATAGAGAAATATGTCATAAAATTTACATAACAGTAGGAATATTATATACAGAAAATTATTCTCATTATCCATTTTTTAATAAAATAAAAAAACTATTGAAAAAAAGAGAGTCATGTCTAGTTCCGTTTTTTAGACAGCATGACTTTTCCATGATCTCAACCTTGACACCTATTCATCATTAAGTCTTGTGGGAATCATTTAAAAAACATGGGATGAGCATAGAAAGATCAGTAAGGGATATAAAATAAGTATTGTAAACATTATCCCATCAATAAATGCAAAACAATGAAACTATAATTTTTAATCAAAACATACCCCATGAAATCATAAGATTTATGAATAACACATATAAATCCTAAACCATAAAGGTAACTTAAAACAAAATAACATACATACATTGTAGCTATCAAAACTACAGAGGGAGTCACATTTGGGATACCTATCATAGTATATTCGGTAAATCTCTTAGGAAAAATATTAATGTTTACCTCTGTCACGTTACCCAATGCATTGGAGAGCTATCTTGGGCTCACCCGCCCTAGGTTTATCACAGAACCACCCATATAAGTAAAAAATGCCCAATATCCATAACATATTCTTAACACATTAAACAAACATAATGGAAAGATTATATTTCCACATTGTAATAACAATATATAATTTCAAAATATTGACAAAAGCAATGATTTTATCAACCAATTTTCAAAGCCATTTAAAATATTAAATAAAGGTATTTTTGAAACAATGTGTCCCATACCACTTTGATGATTTTGAAAGAAATTTCAATTTCAAAACATTCATGTTCATATGAATGAATCCATAAAACCATTTTTAAAAAGTGGACATTAATGTGAAAGGAATAAAAGAATAAACCTTTAAAACATTTAAAACAACATTTTAGTTGAAGAGTTTTTAATAAAATGAGAGACCCTAGAATAAAAATAATTGTGGAATAAAATTTAATCAGAACATAATAATATCATGAGAATAAATTTATTCATGATATAATATACCAAAGGATAGTATATACACTTTATAAGAGTCAATTGGTTCATATAAACAATGAATTCTCAATAGAAATGTAAATGGGACGAAATCCCTTATAAAGATATAATCCTTAGATTAAGGATAAATCAATAACATAATTATGTGTGAAAAATATAAATTTACCCAATATAAGTGGATATTAAGTGTAAAAAAATTATAGATAATTCACACATATTCATAACAAGACATAATCAAGAAGTATATGTTTGACCCAAAAATTGAAATTCGGTTAAGATGTTTTTTTTACATAAATTTGATAGCCTAACAGCATCACATTAAAATTAGGAAAATACGTTGATGAGAGAGAAAAGGATATATAATCACTTGTACATAAAATTTACATCAATAAGGATATATAAGAACATATCCCAACATAATAAGATGTAAATTAAATAACATGACAAAAAGAAGTCTTTTAAAAAGTGGAGGGTGAAATTTTCCCTTACAGATTTTGTAACATACGAAACATACACCCCTTGAATGAAATATAACACAATGAAAATGTAAATAACCATAAATTAATGTATATTACACAAATAATACAATAATTGGAAGTACATCTACCACAAAAAAGGAAATAGTGGCTAATATAGCATGAATCTCATAAGAATAGAAGGTGAGATGAAAAACCCTTAACACGTTGTAATCAATCGAGTCGTATGAGAAAAAGTTAATATCCGAAAAATGAATCAAAGAATAACGTGAATATAAATATAATCATGATAATATATATCAAATTTCAGTACACAATAAACGACTTGGAATAAATAAGTGATGAACAATTGAAATATTTCGAAATTTAACGAGAGATAAGAAATCCCTTACCTTGTGTCCAACTTGAATAGAATGATCCTTGTTCTTCCTGAATAATAAAATTAAGTTAATTTCTACATGATTTATAAAATTATTAATTTATGTATTAATTTTATATTTCTTATTACCATTCAATAATATTTAGTTAATTATTTGAGTTCATATCAGACATTTTGTCTATGTTCAGAATTTTAGATAAAAATGAACTTGTTATAATTAAAATTTGTCCATGTGGTCAAAACTCCATTATCTCCAAAATGATATTAGTGATTTAGAAATCATATATATTATATATATCCAGTTTATATATATATATATATATTTATAATAGTACATAACATTTAGAGAAAATAAATGAAATGCGCCGTTCATATAGACGGTAAGTCGTACGTATGCATGAACGCTACTTGCATTTCTATTTAATATTTAATGGAATGAAAAATTTAATGATACATAGGTATATTGTAATTAAATTATAATATAATATTATATATATGTTACTTAATTTCTTTAACTCCATCTTTATACATTTTATATATGTCAAGAACAAATCATATTACCTTGAGGGGGCGGTAGTCTGCACTTTCTCAAATGAAATTATCGTGTTTACACATATTGGAAGACATAAAGGTATTTTAGTAAATAAAAATTAGAAAAGAATATTAAAAACAAAAACATAATATATATATATATATCAGATATAAATATATTTTCATCATAATGGCCACTATGAGAGGTAGTAGGAAAAAATTGAACAATCATCGCTTCGTGAGACACTAGTTTGACATCCACAGAAATAATATGTTTTTCACCCATTAGATGGTGGTGTGCTTAAGTGTAGATAAAATAAATTTAATAACAACATCCTAGTATATCTAGGATACTGGTGTTTTTTTAAAATATAGGAATAAAAATAGTTTAGGGGATAGATAAGTAAAATAGAAAAACTTCTTCAGAGAAGAAGTTGCCTTTAAATCGGGTAACTCCCTTTGGTTTGAGCCAAAATAGTTTCTTGAAGTGCTTTCATCTTAATTAAAGGATTCTAGGATGAAGAGTGGAATCTCAGGAGCTTATTGGAGAAATGTTTGTATGAATCAAAGGCTTGTGAAGGGTGAGTAATGAGTTAGAAGTGAGAGGTTTTTATAAGGGAGAGGAGGGGCACTTTAACAAAGTTTGAAACAATTATTTTAAATTAAACTCATCATCGGTGTCAAAAGGTAAAATAATCATTAAAATAAATTCTAAGGTGCCTCATGGTCGAAATAAAATAATCCAATAAGAATTGGACTGGTTTCAGATATTGTTTTAATATTTATAATATTGTTTATATAAATAATTTATTAATGAGGTAAATATTGTATCATTATTGTGTCATAAATAATTTACTTTATTTGATGTACAAAAATTATATAAAAAATACCATGTCGTATAAAATTGTTTTATATTTCCAAAGAATATTTATAGTCGAAATTGTATGTTATATAACCCCATATAAAAATTTATTTACTAAAAGATATTTGTTTATGCCGTTTTTGTCTTTACTTTAAATTAATTAATATAAAGTGTCATTATTACTCCCATGTGGCTCCATGGGGTCCCCAATTCAACAAAAGGATGCCCATGGTTGAATATTTATCATCCAATAGGATTAAGACACAAGTTAGGGTAATTTAATATTATAATAATATTTTACATTACACTTATTTATTATATTTACCCTTTAATAATAGTAAATAAAATATTTACTAAAGTAAATATTTAGAATTTCTAAAAATAAAAGTTACCTATTTACACAATTTGGACCTACTGATTCCAAATATGGAATCCATTTTTCCATTTTCAAAACACATAAGTGGCATGAAATTATTTTAAAATTAATTCCCAATGTTAAAACAAATATCGTGTTTTTAAGAAATAATCACTATCGAAAGATTGACACTTGTTTATGTCTAATTTAAAAATAAAATTACTTCAAATGACCAAAATTAGATTAAATGGTAAAAATAATTTCTAATTGAACTTTAAAACCAATTAAAAATATAATGAATCCATATAAATAAATTATATTAAAAGGCACTTTTGAATTAACGTACAGGTTTTTTCAACTATCATTTAAAAAATGAAGTTTATCAGAAAAATACCAAAAATTTACCCAAAGTAAATTTTGATGTCTGAAATCTAAAGAATATTATTATTTTTTCAAATAGAACATATATAAATTTCTAAAACTAGATTTATTGAGGGTTTACCATCAAAAGGTAGTAAATAGACCTTTTATAAAATATTAGAGTATTTATGCAATGATTCATTCAGATTTTAAGCATATAATTTTTTTTGGATAAATGTAAAAATATTGAAAAAACATATATAATCATATTTTAGTTAGTTATATTCATTCCCTCTAATACAACAGCTAAGAATTAACTACCATTTAAAATAATAATATTATATTATTTGTGTGCAACAAAAGATTCCAAAGAAAGTCATGGTTGTGTATCAGGTACACCATCGAACATAACATCCATATTAATTTATAATTAATACTTAATTCTGTAATATTAATAAATATGAAAATTTTCTTGTTCTTTATTTTCTTGGGATGTTACATACTTCCCCCTTTTATAAATTTTGTCCTCGTAATTTTAATGTTGGGCTCAGAAACTTAATTGAAAGTCCCACATCAAAAAAAAGTGTCAATAAAACTATCACATTAAAGTAAAGGAATAGAATTACAAGGGTTACCGGAGATAACAGATACTAGGATTCCATGAAAACATGGATATGGAGGTGAAAAAACCCATCATGTTATGATGGGGAGTGATAGAAAACATTATTAAGAGATAGTTAACCACCAAAAAACACAAACATGTGATGGGTTAAATAGTCCTTGATTCCTCAGAAAGAAAAGTTAACATAAAACATTTTTGTATTAAGTTACTTATCATTGAGTAAATTATTTATGATATTAACTAAAAACATAAGGTAACATACTTAATTGTCATATAGACTTTCATATATAACTAAATTCTACCACAAACTCATTTTATATTCGAACGATGAGTATTCAAACAGACTTGATCACATTAAAAGCGCAAGAATCAACTTCTAGATTTTTATATAATCCACAAAAGTTTAACTGTATATTTCCCATGTCTTTATACATCGACTAAAACAAAAATGGTTAGTTCTAGATTAGAAAATACCCAAAAAGAATAATCCTTTATATTAAAAAAATACTAATCTTAATCTCCAAAATTCAACAAAAAGTACCCAAAGTTCATGAAAGACCATTCAATACATAATTTTTCTTAAAAATCTATAAAATAATCCAAAGTAAGATTGAAACCCAAAACAGATAAGGATTTAATCCCATAGTCTTCTACAGTAAATCTTAACATTTATCTCCAAATAGCATCGATTGCTCTCAACGTCTCAAAATAAAGTGTAATTAACCTAATAACATATTCTCTATTCTAGGTTAATCATTTCCATAAATAACCCAAATATCCATATTTCCAAAGGAAAACATAAATTCTTCAAAAATAATATTTCAACCAGTAATCCACAATTTAAATCCCATAGTATTCCATTTTTCTTAGGTATATATTGTTTTCCAAAAGAGAGAACGCCTTCCAAAATAACCGGTATCACTTAATTACCAATTCATTTCTATAATATGGTTATCCATTTGATAAAACATAAGATCAAATTATTCATGATCCATAAAATGATTTAACTTAAATAAGTATTCATACTAAAAATGGACTTCATATAGGCCAGTGGTAAGCGATACACCCTTGTCGCCCTTTGGTTGTGGGTTCGATTCCCGAAACCTTTCCAGACGCAATGGGTGGTCACCCTTCCTGCAGGTTATTATTTTTCAAAAACCATATAATTTTATAACATTCCCCAAAATGATATAAATTACTCAAAAATAACCATAACATATTTTAACCACAAGAGTTATCATCCCAACTCCCATTTCATTCAATATCTCATTATGAAAACTACTACAGCTTCATTGATCTATTGTTACATTGGTTCCTGCAAGATCCAACCATTCACTAAAACCAAAATGGTTAGCGTGATTTTATCCATAAAATATTCATATATTATCTTATAAGGAGGGAAAACACAATGATATACTTATTCATGTTATCTTAAACTCATTCAATTAATCTAAAATAACAATGGATCTTTCTAATATGATAAACATTATGGTTTTGTCACTTATTCTTAAATAAAACCCTTACCTATAATGTTATCTAAATTGTCCTGTGATACCAACTATATGGACCCTTCCTTAAACATTACACAATCTTTAAGAAAATGGATAATTCACATTAAGTATAATTTCAGGTTTAGAGTTTCAGAGAATTAGGTCATAACATTTACATAGAAATAGGAATATTAATGTAGAAAATTCTACTCAGTATAAATTCTTTAATAAAACAAAAAACCCCTGAAAAAAGGGTCATGTCTAGTTCCATGTTATATATAGCATGATTTTTCCTTGATCCTATCATTGACCCATATTCATCTCTATGTCCAGTGGAAGACATTTCAAAAACATGGGATGAGCATTAAAAGCTCAGTAAGGGATATAAAATGAGGAATGATAACATTATCCCATTAATAAATACAAAACAATAAAAACATACCTTTCAATCATAACATACCTCATGAAATCATATGATTTATGAACAACACATAAAAATCATAAATGATAAAGGTAAATGAAGACATAAATAACATACTTACATTGTAGCTATTACTGATACATAGGGATTAACATTTGGAATACCAATAATTTTGTATTCCCTAAATCTCTTAGGAGAAACAATAATATTTACCTCTGTCATGTTACCCAATGCATTATAGAGCTATCTCAGGATCACTCGCCAATGGTTTATTATGAAACCACCCATATAGTTAAAAAATAACCAATATCCCTAACATATTCATAACCCATAAAACAAACATAATGGAAAGATAACATTTATATATAGCAATCACAATATGTCATTTCAAAATATTAACAAAATAAAATCTTTTATCAAACCATTTTCAAATCCATTTAAAATAGTAAATAAAGAGATTTTTGAATCAAAGTATCCCATACCACTTTGAAGCTTTTGAAAGAAATTTCAATTTTATAACATTGATGTCTATATGAATAAATCCTTAAGGCCATTTTTAAAACATGGACATTAATGTGAAATATTTATAATAATAATCCTTTAAAACATTTAAAATGATATTTAGTTAAAGAGTTTTTAACAAAATGATAGACCCTAGAATACAAATAATTGAGGAAAAAAATTTAATCAGAACTTAATAATATCATGAGAATAAAGGTATTCATGATATAATATGCCAAAGGACAATATATACACCATATAAGAGGGAATTGGTGCATATCAGCAATGATGTCTCAATGGAAATGTAAATTGAGACGAAATCTCTTTTAAAGACTACATCTTTAGATTAAGGATAAATCAATTACATAATTATGTGTGAAAAATATAAATACACCCAATATAAGTGCATATTCAGTGGAAACAAATCCTAGGGTATTTATACATATTCATAGAATGATAAAATCAAGATGTAGATGTTTAATCCAAAAATTGAAATTGGGTGAAGAGGTTTTCTTACAGAAATTCGATAGCCTAACGACGTCACATTAAAATTCAGAAAATATGTTGATGAGAGAGAAAATTATATCTCATCACCTGGACATAAAATTTACATCAATAAAGATATATAATAATATATCCTAACATTATAATATGTAAATTAAAATACATAACAAAAAGAAGTCTTTTAAAGAGAGGAGGGTGAAAGGTTACCTTACGGATTTGGTAACTTACAAAACATGCACCCCATGAATGAAAGATCACACAATGAAAATTTAGATACCAATATATTAAATTATATTATACAATGAATACAATAATTGGAAGTAAATCCCCCAGAAAAAAGGCAATAGTGGCTAATATAGCATGAATCTCACAGGAACAAGAAGTGAGATAAAAACCCTTACCACGTTGTAATCAATCGAGTCATATGAGAAGAAGTTAATAACCACCAAATGAAAAAAAATTACCATGAATATAAATATAATAATGACAATATATATCAAATTTCAGTACACAATACACCACATGCAATAAATAAGTGGTGAACAATATAAATCTTACGTAATTTAGGGTGAGATAAGAAATCCCTTACCTTGTGTCCAACTTGACTCGTATGTTGCGTGTTCTTACCGAATAATAATATTAAGTTAATTTATACTTTATTAATAACCGTTTTAATGTTTATTATTAATTTTATATCACTTATTACCTTTCCATAACAGTTAGTTAATTATTTGAGTTCATATCGGACATTTTGTCGATGTTCGGAATTTGAGTTAACAATGAACTTGTTATAATTACAATTTGTTCATGTGGTCAAAAATACATTATCTCCAAAAAAATATTAATTATTTAGATATCATATATATCATATATATTCATTATATATATATATATATTTATATTATTATATAACATTTGGAGATAAGAAATGATATGCATCATTCATGGTGACGGTAAGTCGTACGTACGCATGAACACTACTTTCATTTCTATTTAATATTTAATGGAATGAAAACATTAATTACACATAGGTATATTATAATTAAATTATAATATAATATAATTTATATGTTACATAATTTCATTAAATTTATCTTTATAAGTTCCATTTATGTCAACAACGAATTATATCACCTTGAGGGGGCGGTAGTCCGCACTTCCAGAAATGAAATTATCGTGCTTACACATATTGGAAGGCATAATGGTATGTTTTTAAATAGAAATTACAGAATAATATAGATAGAAATCATAATATATATATATATCATATATAAATACAGTTTCATCATTATGGCCACCATGAGAGGCAGTAAGAGATAATTGAACAATCATCGCTTCATGAGGTGTTAGTTTTCCATCGACAGAAAAAATATTTTCATCACACATTATATAGAGGTTTGTGTAAGTTTAGTTAAAATAAATTTCCTAACAACATCCTACAATATTTATGTTACGGGTTTTGTTAGAAAATAAATGAATAAAAATAGTTTAGGGGTTGGAGAAGTAAAATAATACAAAAGAACTTTAGATAAGATGTTACCTTTAAATAGGGTAAATCCCATTGGATTGAATGAAAAGGGTTTCTTGAGGTGATTTCTAACAAATTTAAGGATTCTAAGAAGAATAGAGGGAGCTTGGGAGCTTATTGGAGTATAGTTCATATGACTAAAAGGCTTGGTAAGAGTGAGGAATGAGTTCGAAGTGAGGGCTTTTTATAAGGGATAGGAGGGGCTATTTAGGAATGTTTGAAACAATTATTTTATTTTAAACTGATCTTCAGTTTCCAAAAGTCAAATAATCGTTAAAATCAATTTTAAGGTGACTCAGGGTGGAAATAAAATAATCTAATTAGAATTGTACTGGTTTTGGATATTGTTTTAGTATTTATAATCTTGTTTATTTAAATCATTTATTAATGAGGTAAATATTGTATCATTATTTTGTCATAAATAATTTAATTTATATGATGTAAAGAAAATATTTACAAATACCATGATGTAGGAAATAATTTTATCTTTCCAAAAAATATTTATAGTCGAAATGATAACTTATATAACCCAATGTAAGAATTTATTTATTAAAAGATATTTGTTTAGGTCATTTTGTTATTACTTTAAATTAATTAATATAAAGTGTCATTATTTCTCCCATGTGGCTCCATGGGGTACCCAATTCTACCAAAGGATCCCCATGGTTGGATATATATCATCCAATAGGATTTTGACACCAGATATGGTAATTAAAAATTATTATAATATTATATTTTACCCTTATTTATTATATTTACCCTTTACTCATGGTAAATAAAACATTTACTGAAGTAAATATTTAAAATGTATAAAAATAGAAGATACCTATTTAAAAACTTCGGACCTAATGATTCCAAATACTGAATCCATTTTTCCAAATTCAAAATACATAAGTGGCAAAAGTTAATTTAAAATTAATTTCCACTGTTAAAACAAATAGCATGTTTTTCAGAAATAATAACTATCAAAAGATCGACACTTATTTATGTACAATTTCAATATGAAATTACTTAAAATGACCAAAATTATATTAAAGGTTAAAATTATATTCTAATTGAACTTTAAAACCAATAAAAAAGATAATATAACTATATAAATAAATTAGATTAAAAAGAAAATTTTGAATTAAAATGCAATATTTTTCACTAATCATTAAAAAATGAACTTTATCAGAAAAATACCAAACAATTACCCAATGTAAATAATGAAGTCCTAAATCTAAATAAGAATTTAATTTTTCAATTAGAACATATAAAAATGGGAAAAACTAGATTTAAATAGGGTTCTACATCAAAAGTGATAAATCAACCTTTTGAAGAATATTAGAATATTTATGCTTAGATTCATTCACATATTAAGCCCCTAAATTCTTTTTATAAATGTAAAAATATTCAACAAACATGTATAATCAGATTTTAGTTAGTTATATCCATTCCCACAAATACAATGGTGGAACATTAACTACCATTTAAAATAATAATATTATATTATTAGTGTGCAACATAAGATTTAAAAGAAACTCATTGTTGTGTATTAGGTATGCCATTGAACATAGCGTCCCCTTTAAAGTATAATTAATATTTAATTCAAAAATATTAAAAAAATATAAAAAATGTCATGTTCTATATTTACATGGGATGTTATAGTACATTTTTTAATATTCATAATTTTTAGGGAGGTATAAATTCTTATACATTTGGATAAACTATCATTATGTTTATCTTTTTTTCTCATAAACAATCAACCATTCCATTAGGATGATAATGTTTTGAGAAGGAATGTACAAGGAGGATTAAGTCTGGCTATAGAATCAATTTAAGATGTGAATGAAATTCATGACATGAATTTCTCTATCAAGCCCTAGGAATTTAATTTATGGTGTAAATGTTTTTATCTCCTAAACTAAAGAATTTATGAATTGAATTTCATTCTCTTTGTTAATATGTAACAACCCATTTATCAAAAAGGGATAAAAACTTTCATTTAACCTATCCCCCAAATTTACACAGTATCCAACTAATAGATGTTCTTCCTCTATCGCCAAGGCTTTATTCCTTGCCATATATTTGTGCCCATTTTTTCCATCATTTTTCATATTGAATAAATATCATATTTCCCATCATTCCCCTTCATATCGTCCACAGTTTTCTCATTGTATCTGATTCTATATCCGTGCACACTAATATGCCCTTTTTTTTTGGGAATTCTACAACACTTCCAATTTCTCATATTCAATCTTGATTCATAGAATAAAAGAAAATGATGAATCATATACCTCTATAAGGTTTATTTTCTAGTTATTTCTCCTTAGTGTCGAGTGATTTTATATCATAAAATGTCACTACACATCAATAAAGTTTTGTGTAACTCATTAAAAATGAAAACATCTTATTTAAAATGTTTAACATCTTAGTGGAATCCCCATAGACACTTATAATTTTTTAAGGCACCAAAATCAACATGTGTTGCCCCATTACGCAATATGACAAATTTAAATTGACATATTAAATGATAACATACCCATCCCACATTCCTTGTTGTTCTGGTTTTAAACATACTTTAATTTATTATAGTATTATATATAAAGTGACTATAAAACCTCATTAAATTTCCCCTATATGAATAGTAAGATATTCCATCATTAAATAGTAGAAAAATTAATTGAAAAACATGCCTTGGATTATATATAAAAATGACAAAAATTAAATGTTTTTAGGATATATTGGAATTTAATCCCATATATACATGATACTCCAACATTGGATCCCATATATCTATGATATTTGTGAATGACGTTCTATATATTTGTTGTACTTTGGGATTGAATCCCATATATATGTGATACTCTGGCATGGTGTCCCATATATCTGTGATAATTGAGCATCAAATCCCAAAAACTTGTGGCATTATGGTTTAGAATCCCATAAACCTATGATACTTGGTAATTTCATACCAAATTCTTGTCATACTCAGGCATGTTGTACCTTATTAATTAATAAACTCTACCATAGAATCCCTTTTTCTGCATGAGACTCTTCCAATTACCCATTGGGACAAGTGATATGCTTCAGTTCTCTGTTATAAATAGTATTCATTTATATAGATATCAATTTCACTATCTATTTAGCTTATATATACATATAAACAAGTCTATATACGAATATATGTAGTCACAAATGTAGATATGTCTTGTGATTGATTTACATTTTTATATGTGAATACATAACTTTTATATTAATATGGTAGATTAAACTGTATTTCATTGTTGGTGGCCTATTGATTATATGTCACACCATGTTTAGTCTCTAGAATGATACATGAATAGATGTCATGGATACAGGTAGGGGAAAAGTGAAGCTTCCATCATTAAATTCTTATCTATCTGTACGAGGATAAAGTATGGGAGTAGAGGACATAGCTTATGAATTTGATTCTAGAGGAGATAAATTCTGTTATTTTTTTATATTTATTTGTCGTCTTAAATATTAATTTTGAAAGGAATCTTATATAATATATATTTTTATATAGCTTCATTATGTGATCACTATTTGGAACATGATATTATTATACTTCTAATCATTCATAGATCCAAAATGATTTATTTTTCTACTTTTGGTTATGTATTATAACTCAACTATTTATTGAATTTTTTATATTATTTTGACCCAGTATGTTAATGATTTTATATTCTCTCAATCAAACCATTATAGAACCTCACTACTAATCAGAATCCTCTTGTGTACATTGATAAATGCTTGGGTCCATGTGGCAAACCATGTTTAGTTACATATGAGAAAACCAGGTCTGATATACTACAAAGTAGAATTAAATCACTCTTACTTCATTTCATTTTGTTGTTTTTTAATTATACTGGAGATAAGGAATGTGTCATAAATTGGTAAGGAGCCTATGGCTGGGATTAGGGAAACCACATATTGGGAAAACCAAAATTACTAGGGATGATATTTTTTTTGTATTGTCCCTATTATTATTTGCTTGATTTCACCATTGGGCAACACACATGATTTTTAGTGTTACTAATGTCTTATTATTTTTCTTTTTTGTTTTTCTTGGCCTCGTATAGAAATGTGTATCACATCATATATAATAGAAGGAACATGCAGATTCCTGATTCATCCAAACTCTATTCCATATTTATATTACTGCATTCAGTTCATGCTGCAAATTACAGGTGTCATGAATTTTATATTCCTAAATGTTCCAAAATTTGATATATGGGTAAAATAATTATGATAATTATTTTTTTTCATTAAAAAATTGGGGTTTCCCACATATCATTATTTTGGATCCTTAATAAACCAATTATACAATGTTTGATCCATTGACCATTATTCACATTGGATAAAATGTCAGTTTATTTTCATTATATTAAAAACAATTATAATTTATGAAGAATGTAAATATATAAAATGGGAATGGTGATAGGTATAATCAAATAAATTTATTTAAGGTATTACATCCTGATACTGGATGTAAGTGTTAGGTCCGAGTTACATAGTGTTCCAATTGAAACATATAATGATTATGCGTTTTTAACATGGGAATTGGACTCATCTCACTAGACCATGATATATATATATATATATGGTTATGAAATTAAATGAATCAAAATTCATTAAAAAATTTATAGTATTAAATGGGGATGAAAATTATAACATAATGGTTGTTTTCATATATAGCATGAAATTGAAGGTCCATATTTCGGGACCACTACTATGTGATGTGAGGCCTTATTTCCAACCCGACCATTGTAATTAGTATTATATAGTGCCTCTTATGATATTTTATGGTCATATATATCACCCAAGACTCTCTATAGAAGTAGGAAGAGGGGTTTTAATCATATATAGGATGGAATGGATATCTATTGTTAAATTATTTAGGATACTATCTACTTTTGAAACATATCTGAGGAATATTATTAGAGATTTTATAATTCTTACACAATGAAATCCTTGAATTGTGTGCCCAAAAGGTTGCAATGACCATTCTCTGGAGGTAGTGGTTTATAATCCACCTATATTTCCTCATGTTGATCCACCTATGATACCTCAAACTATATCTAATATGGGTTTTGATGCTCAGTTTCAAGAGACTTTTCTTTGATTTATATAGACTATGTAGGGTGGTCTATGACCTGCCCCTTCTATGGAAGAGTTTATATGAGAATTATAATAGAAACACCCTTCTTCAATTTCTTGGGATGAAGGTCACCAGGGTTCTAAATCATGGATGGAGTTCATGTTATCAATATTTGAGCATATAGAGAAACCGAAAAAGTGGATGGTCTTTCTCACAACATATATGATTCATGATTATCGAAAGAATTGGTTGGATGATATTACGTAGGATGATTATCATCAGAATATGGTATTGGTAGATTTTTATATGGTCCTCTATCATAGTATTATAGAGTGAAAATGATACTATAGTGGGGTTTTATTTATGTTTTGGAGTATTTGGGTTGTTTCACTAAATTTCAATGCTTCACCCTAACATCTTACTAATATGAGTTAACAACATTGATTGTTTTTTAGGATGGTCTTCAGTATATCATCAGATCCTTGGTTAACTTTTCCCAATTTATGACCATTTTATAAGCAGTGAACTAGTCATTCATCATTAAGTGTATCATAAGGGAGTCTAATAGTGTAGTATTGAGTGTTTTAGTATTGAGATAGGGAATTAGTTAGTCTCGAATTATAAAATATCAATCAGAGTCTTCTTATTGGAAAAAAATAGAAGTAAAATGACATATACTCATGTTTTTTTGATGTCTTGACGGTATAGAAAGCTTAGGCATAAAAACCCCCAGTGTCCTAGAGAACCCATTTAATGTTGGAGATGGGTCAGTTTGGGGTATCTTCAATGTTTTTGTAGGATCCCCCCATATATTCTCAATAGGGTTGGATATGTATTAGGTATATATTTTGAAGTGGAATCTGTAGATTCTAGAATGAATACAATCACCCGATCAGTCCTTTGGATATTGTTGTGGATGTGGTAGTAAGACTTCAGAAATAGAACACCTGCAGATAAGGTCTACCCATGGTTTGTAGGCTTTATTTTTGGGCCAATGATATTAACATCTATATGTAGAGACACATACACTCAAGGAGAAGAGTTTCAATCCTTATAAATTTTTTGGTACCATTCATATTTCCTCAACGTTAGTTTATTCCTTATGAGAGACTAGAGAATGTTAAATAAATATTTCCCTCATCTAGTGGAACACTTCGTGGACATCTTACTTGGTGAATTTTCTGAACTACCCCTTGAGAAATAGATATAATTAACTATTGATATAGTTCTAGGGGAAGCACTGATGTCAATTCCTTTTTATAGTAGGACACATGATAAACTCTAGGAACTCAAGAAATATCTAGAAGAAATAAAAGCTAAGGGTTTAATCAACCCATTTCATTACAATAGGGTTCAACATTTATTTTATACAACAAGGCATATAATGACCTTAGGATTTTTGTAGATTGATGACTGTTGAATCCGCTTACAATCAAGAACTTGTATCCACTACCTCATATATAAGAACTCTTTGACCAGGTCTATAGAGATCAATTTTTCACATATTTATTTGATTTTTTGTTATCATTAGGTACATGTGTGACCATGATATATACCATGTATAGTATTCCCTAGTAGTATGGATTATATGAGTATTTTGTTTTTCATTTTTTGGCCTCATGAACACGCTTGACGTCTTTAAGATCTAATGTGTTTAGATCACAACCATTATCTAGATTCATTTCTGAGGGACTTCATGGTTGATATCTTAGTGAATTAGCATACTCAAAATTCCCATTAAAAACACCTACATATCATACTAAATTCACTAAGACCGAATTAGTTGTATGACAAGCTCACCAAATACTATTTCTAGATCAACAAGGTTCATATCATGGGTAACATAGTCTATAAGGTAGTAGTGTTATTTGACTTAGATAAATTGAGATATTTATTCTCCAAGGAGTATCCCAATAATGTATTTGTACATGGATGTCCTTTGGGATGGACAAATATTACATACATTATATTCATGAAATTTACCCTATAAAAACAACTCTTTTACATTTAGTGAATTAGATACTATTTTATTTTTTATATAGCATGTGTAGAATATTTTAAAGAGTTTAAAGTAATATTAGCTTCCAAAAAAATAATAATTATGGATGATCCATGAAGAAGTTATACAATTTATTGTGATTCTTCAGGTATCACATTGAGAGAATTACATATATAGGATGACCAAGCTGTGGCATATGAATCCCACAAGCAGAGGAAACATGAGCAGAATCACTAGATGTATGATCTCAAGATAGAAAATGTAGATCATTCCTTATATTGTTGGTGGAATTACCTAATGTGATACCATTTTTCTATCTATATAGGGAAAAATGACTAAAATACATCATTATAGAACGTGTCTTGAATCTTAGGCAATGAAGATATGTTGAATACCAATAGTAAATTTATTTTTATCCAATATATATGCATGGGAAGGGAAATTTCATTATTAATGCTCTATAATAGAAGATACCGAAATAAGAAGGTAAGGAGTTCCCGAGTGAGTGTCAGCTGATGTCCCTATTTTCAAAGTTGCATCTAGTGGTTTAGGTGTATCATTAGAAGACTATTTTGGAAGCCTTGGTAGTAGAAGTTTAAAGACCAGATAGTTTTTATATCTCATGGACTTATTCCCAAGGGAGATAATCTCTGGTGATGTCCCACCACAAGGTTGGGTTATCAGTGATGTTGAGGTTCCACATATTCCTATTAGAGTATGGGAAACCAGAGACATATAAGAAAAATTGATGTGGGAGACTCATACCTCATCTTACATAGTACACTCTAGATTAGCCAAGATGTAATATAATGTACACCACATGTTTCTGTGGTAAGTTAATAAGTGGAAAATTATTGGTTTTTCATACAATGTTCTACCTATTTAAAATTGGAGGGGGTGCACCAGTGTCCTTTTTTATCTTTATAGCCACTTTCTATTATATACTAGAGGTAGGTTGACGTTACTATGGATTTTTTGATGGTTTTTCCAAGATACACTAGAAGAAGTGAGGTAGTATGGGTGATAATCAACAAGCTGTCTAATGTATATTAATTATTACCTATCATAGATAATATTTGATTGGATGAGAATCATATTTATTTTGGAGATTATACACCTTTATGGAGTTCCCCATTCTTTCATATTAGACAGAGATGTAAGGATTGCATAATGGATTTGGTAGGGCTTGTAGAAGGAATTTGGTTTCGAGGTGATTCTATGTACAATATAACACACTCGTAATGATGGAAAATATTATCATATGATAAAGGTGTTGAAGGAAATTCATAATGAATATATCATTAATTTTGGAAGTCCTTAGGAACAACATTATCTTATTTCTTAATTCCCCTATAATAAAATCTTACATGAAACTATACATATAGATCATTAGGAATTCATACATGGTAGAAATCAATCTTAACCATATTTCTATTAGTAGCATGGTGATTAAACAGTATTGGGATTTTTCTTGGTCATGATACTTCAGAGTTAGTAAAAATTCTCAAGTAGGATATGGTTACGACATAGTCAAGGATGAAGTCTTAGACCAATTGTTGTCACTGGACTCTAGAGTTATGGGTTCGACATTAGGTCATTCATTTAGTTTTTCCACAGTTGGGTCATAGTCATATTCAAGGATATAGAACTATAACACCTTGTGATATCATGCCTTTTGGGATATTCAATAGATGTCGGTCGGTAGACTGTTAGATATCCATACCTCAGAGGTACTTGCTCATACATGATATCTTCCATGTATACAAACACAACCATTATTATTCTAAAAATCTGAATTATTTTATACTGGGGATTTTGATTTAGAGGATAATGCTTCTTTTGAGAAAGACCCTATACATATCATGGATCAGAGAACAAATTCTCTTTGAGGTAGGTCAGTTCCTCTTGTACAGTCTTTGTGGTAGTTCATCCATCTAATGGACAAGACCTCGAGTGAGAGGCCGATGCACATACTTATTTGAGGGATTTTTTCAAAAATAATATTATACCACTCTCACATGGGAAACATAGGGATGTGATTTTTTAATTAGAGGAGGATATAACACCCTGAAATTTTAGTGTGGTAAGGGTTCTTTTCAATTTGATTAAGCCCTTGTTATGTTTTTATTTTTAGCTTAGACCCTCGTAACCACACCTTTAGGCTGGCATGTTTTTCGTTTATATTTAAGGTATCAAGGTGTTGGAGAATGTTTATAGAACCAATCCAGTACATGAATGAAATTCAAGTCTTTTATTTCTCTTTCCAGAACCCATTAACATAATTGAAAACATTCCTTTTTATCTCCCCCGAGCCGTTGAATTCACAAAAATAACACAATTTATGTCCTAAATATGTCATGACCCTTCTTAAGGGGCATAAAAGCTCATTTAATCTATCCAAAATTTTATAAATTATCCATCTAGGAGATCATCTTCCTCCCTCACCCAGTCTTTGATAATTATCCTCTATATAGCGTATGATTCACTTACTATATGTCATGTAGGATCTATATTGGTATGCTCTTCATTCCACATCCTTAATTTCCCCATTTATCGTGCTGTATAGAAAGATAAATCATTACAAGATAATATTCATATTTTTAGGCTATTTATCTACACTTTTGATTTATCACTTTCTAGAAAAAAAATTGGTTGATACCAGGGGAGGAATCTCCTACCAACATAAGGTAGTTTTTAATGTATTTTTTCACTTCATCCTAGTTTTTTTAGTTTTCATTATGATGGATTACTATGTAATTTCAGATAATTACCTTAAAAATTGATATCTGATTATTTAAATCAAAAAACATGTTAGTGAAACCCCTATAGAACATAATTTGTTGTAATAGTTTCACACCTCGACACGTAACACCCCTCCAGATATGCTAACTAAAAACTCGTGACTCCATAAATGATAAAATTCAAAAAAAAACAATTCTATATTATGTTGGATTGAAACCTAATACAATTGAATTTTTAAGTGAATGGAATATGAGTTTTACAAACATGTCATGGGACACTAAAAAAACACTAGATTATTGTTTTAATAAATAATAGGTTAAATGAATTATAAACTATATCTTGGCATACTAACATCTTGAATTAAATTATTTTTCATTTATGATACATGGGAAGAATTCACATATATATTTTATACTAGAACATGATGTCCCATATATATATATATATTACTCAAGTAATGTTTTATATATATATATTTGATACCTAGGAAATATGTCCAATATATATGTTTTACCCAGGTATGGCGTCACATATATCTATGATTCTGAGGCATGACCTCCAATACATTTTTGATATATAGTAATAGTGTCCCATATTTCTATGATAATCATTCATGTCATCCCATATTATTATAATACTGGGGTATTAAGACCCTTATGAATTATTACACTTGGGAATCATGTCCCTTTTTTCAATGAGATTCTTACAACTACCCTTGGATGCCTGATGTACACCTCAGGTCCTAGTTAGTATTGGTATTTATATATATGGTATTAAATTTCACTATATATATAGACTATATATACATAAGTTTCTAAATTCAAATGTATATATATAGTAACATGTTCATAGATATCCCAATATAGGCTAATGTAGGTAGTGTCAGCCGAGTGTCCTTTAGGAACCAGCGTTGACTTATTTATGGTTACATTTCTGATTTAAATTATTATATCGGAGACTCTAAATTTATACCCCATTTGAAGATTATAATAAATCTAATTGGAGGTGTACTTCTGAGTATATATCACACACTTTTGGGCCATTGATCAATACCTGAACAGTCTTCACGGATGCAGGTAGGGACAATGGAATGCTTACTGATATGGATGTTGATTTTTAATACAGGTATGATGTACGGGAGAAGAGGATAGACAAAATCTACAAATTATAGTAAAGATAAATTTTTGCATTTTTGTATTTTTTAGCATGTTCCATATGCATGTTTCTCTATATCTTTTGCATTTTCAGTTATTCAATATCATATTGACATGATCATCATTTATATATTATATTAATTTTTATTTTGTTCTTTATTATATATATATCACTTAATATTACACTTATGGTCATGTATTATGATTACTCTATATATTTATATCGTTATACTATTGTACGAGACTCTTATAATGAGGGTATAGTCTCCCCATCCTACTATAACCGACTCTCACTTCTAGTTGGAAGCCTCTGGAGTATGGGGAGGCATGCTGGAGGCTATGTGGCCAATTGAGATTAGTTACATATTAGTGAACTCGTTCTGGTATGCTACACTTGTTATTTGATAGGTGGGCCCAAAGTTATATATCCTTGAAATGAATTGTGTAATTTTTTCCTCTCAAGATATATCATAGTCCTTGGTTAGTGAGCCTATCCAATTATAGTGAGTTATTAGTGAGCTTATCCAACTATTTTACACTAATAATATAGATATCCTTGGACTATGGTGTTATGTTTATACAATATGACAATTTTTATGATGTCATTCACCATGGATATTAAATTATTTTACTCCATGCTCATGTGATTTCATCTATTTTATCCATGTATTCTTTCTTATAATCTATTTTTTATGATTTCACGTAATAATTCATGGATCTCATGTTATAGTTTTTTATGTTTACACTTATTTTGAATTTGAACTCACCCCTTGTAATGTTTCCATTTACTTAGTTTACCAAATAAACCATTAAGTATTCTAAACCTAGAAGGGTATCTTTTGTAGGGAATTTATAATTGTTTTAGAAGGCTTATTACAGATTTATTAGTTTTATCTTTAGTAGGAAAATTGTGTGAATTGAATGTGAAATTCATCGGTTTTATTAGTGAATTTTTCCTTAATTATAAAAAACTATAAACTAAAATGTCCTTTGATTTTAAAAGTTTCAGTGTAATTTTAATCATAGATCTTTATCAATTATAGTGTTGTATGACATTTGTTTTCTAAACTACATTTTGGAGAGATTCTCAGTGGTCTCTACAGTTTGTATAGGAGTGTTAAGATAATTTTAGAGGATGATATATTACTAGATGATGATTATTTAAAAATTTGTTATGAAATAAAGGGTTAATGAAGTAGTATTATCTTAGTTTTAATTGTTTAAATAAACCATTAGGTTGTAATTTTTTAATATATTATATTTTTTGAGGATCTGATAAGATAATGTTTGTAAAGACCCTATGAATAAGACTAAGTAAACAAGAACCAAGATAAATTTTAGTAAAATATAGATTGTGTTGTTTTCATATTAATTAAATATCTATAAGGATACTATAAAGAAAGCATGATTTGGGAAAAACTGTCACCAGGGTTAATAACCCTGAAGAGAGTTGGTCATTTATATCTCATTCATAATTCAGATACTTGTTTAATGAGATCTTACTCGGATCCTATCTCAGAAATCTTGGTGGATATTCCTGGGTTAATTAACATTCTCAATAAAAACCATTATAAAGGATTTGAACCTATAATTTTATGTATGTAAACAATATTATAGAACCTAATAGTAAAATGACTATGGATAACCTATATTGTAACTAAAGACTCATTATTTTGGGAATTCACATCATTTATGAGTTATTCATTCAAAGTTAATGTTTTTCACTTTTTATATTTAAAAACATAAGTATTCTAATCCATAAAAATAATTTAAATTAACTGAAAGATCAACGAGTTACCAGGATAATAATGGATAAAATTTATGGTGAAGTTATTTTCCCAACCTGAAGTGTATTGGTGGAAGAACTAGGGTTAGATATATATATATATATATTTCCAAATAAAGTATAAAAATTTATGATTATCAATCTATAATTTCTTTATTTCTGATCACACCAATGAATATAAGGATATAGACTCATAAATATTTCATTTATAAAAATGCTGAACAAAAAACATAAAAATGATGTCATGAAAAAATCATGTGAAAAAACTTGGAATTTAATCAATGGAACTAGAAAATTCATTATTTATTGGAAAGAAAAATGTAAAACATCTAGTTACACATAATAAATAAATCTTTCAATTAGAATGATTAATGAAGTTGATTTTTATTCTAATTTTACAGCAGATATTGTTTTATAAGTTTCATTTGAGACATTACCTGAAGTCATGTCTATCATTTTTAAATCCATAATAAATGTATTTTTAAAATTTTTTATGATATTATTTATAATATATAATGATTTTAGTATATATATATTCTATTAAATAATAACGAGTTAGACTTCCTACTCCACATATAGTAAAATTATCTTCATAATATACTAATATAAAAATTAATCATATTCAAAATATTTAAGGACCCAAGCCTGCGCTTCTAGAATCATCACATATAAATGGTGTGTATATATTTTTTTAAATGAACTAAAAAAATAAACAAGAGTTATTACCTACTAGGAACTTTTACCAGCCTAGGTTTTGGAGATTTATATGCATTCATTGCAAATAAACAAAACTGTTTAAAATGAAATAAAAATACTTCTTGTGTGCCAACTCCATAAGTAAAAATAACACCATCAAAAACACAACTAAAACTGTTAAAAATAATTCCATCATGGGTTGATCATTTAATTTTCACAGTAATATGTTTTTAAAAGAAGAAGTGAAAATATAACTTTTTAAATTATCTTTATAAAGTATTCCTAAACATTGAAAATATTTATACTTTGAAAATGGTATTAAACTAATCGATTGATTTTTTAAAAATATTATGAAATATCTTGAAAACAAATCACATGAGGCCACTTGAAACATAGAAGGTTGTCTGGGCCTGCCAATTTTGTTGAGGTGTGGGTCTACTTCCCGTTATCCATCTTTTTTGACACGTCCAAGTGCCAATTTTTATAAAAACATTTTTAGATTTCCTTACATATATATGAAATTTTCACTATTTTTTATCATTAAATACATATTTATGTATTACAAACACATATACTTATATTTATATATAATTGTATAAATGTTAACTATCTCCATATATAAATTGTGATATTTGGGATAACTAAAACAATTAACATAATCCCATTAATGAACTATTAAAATAAAATATCTTCCATGTATTAATAATTTAATTCCTCATCTCATGAAATACATTAAAAGGATAAATCTGTTTATAAAAAACTCACCGTTGAATAAAATTTTAAAAATTATATCATTAATTCATTATATACATAATATAACAACATGATTGAATACATAAATTTATGAAATTAATAGAATAATTATTTTTATATGGATATATAATTTTATATTTAAAATAATCCTAATAAATAATTACGTTTTTATTCTAAAGTTATAAAAGAAAAAATTTATATTAAAAAAATAAAATCTTGTTGAAAACAATGTACATAATAATTTTGGAATTAATAATAAAAATTAAAAATTAAATCAGGAATTTATTATGAAAAGGAATGTCAGTGATATGGATAATGCATGGACATAACTACATGAAAATTAGAGGGTCATTAATTTTAATATAACAAGATGAAATTTTTAGTATTCTATGAAAACTCATTTAGAAACAAGAAAATAAACTTATAAACATGATAATAAACATGTATTACTTTAATATATATATATATATATATATATTAAATTTGATGATTTACTAATTTGAAATGAATTACATATAAATTTCAAATCTTGAATTGATGACTAAACATATATATATATATATATATACACACTCAAAATTATAATACATCGAATTGAAAAATCTTCAAAATTAAAATAACACACACACATATATATATATATATAATTTAAACATGTATATAATACACCAATAAAAATTTTCACAATATTTTGATGTATGTAATCATTTTTCTGAAAAATATTACTTAACTATATACATGTCAAGGATAAACCAAAAATATACATACATTTATATATAAATAATGAATTAAGAATATGTATTAAGAATTATAAAAAACACATTTAAACCCTTATATACATAAATGTAATATTGAAAACCATGATTTAAATAATCATAGATAGTTGAAATAACACTCACATATATGTACAAGTTTAAGAAAAAGAGAATTAAAATAAAAAACATAAAAAAATATATAAATAAAGAGCTTAGATCATAAAATTGTAAACCTATACTGTTCTGAAAATATTACATATACTTTATAATTTATTTAAATAAGGAAATTATTCCCCTTAATAATTCAATAATCAAAAACCATAATTTGAATATAAAGTCAATATCACTCTTATAAATGGTTCTCTTAAAATAAAAGAAAAAAATTATCAGAAAAAATTTTTTAGGGAAAAAACATTACACTAGATTATTTATGAAAATTTTAAATAATTTAATTCCATTACCTATTTGTGGTAAACCAAAATGAGGCTTCTGCCTCCTAGATAGAAGTCAAACCAGTAGAAAAAATAATGGAAAGTGTTAAAATTGGGAAAGTTACATTCTAGTGGGTGAACATGGTTTTCTTTTAAAACAAAATAGACAAACATATATATAGGTGGGTTAGGAAGTAGCATTTGAGTGATGAATGGGTTTTATTACCTAAAGGGATACTTGTTCACACATAGAATCAATACATTCTGAACATTTCAATCAAAAAAAGATCAAAATAAACAAAGATTTCAAATATATATATATATATACGTGTGTGTTATACTGGGTGAATAAAAATCAACAAACTAAATTAAATTGGCATTCTATTTATATTCTCTAAGAAAAAAAATCCAATGATGGATCCTCGATTGATAAACATGTAACAAATACATTTCCCTTGAAAATGAATAGGGTTGAATAAAAGAATAAATTGTACAGAATACTATAATATATAGAACGATTCTACATTCAACACCTACAAAAAAACACAAACCTCAGAATTCTATGTGAAGATTAGATCATTCATAACCCTAACAATATACGGACTATATCAACACCACTTTGATATTCGAAAGCCCTCGCTAGTGGATCAGCCTCAAGGTGATTAGATTTTTCTTAAAGGTACGTGGCCTCTATATGGTTGATCTCTTTCAATGAGGCCTTAGTCTACGCCTCCCTATTTGTGAAATCTAACCCCTGGGTTCAATTTCATATATCATTTTTTATAAACATAAATTTATTATTAGTTTAAAAAACAAAATAATATATCTATAAACAAAAATAGATTAAATAATAATAGTTCTCATAAGTATTATATTAATTCATAATATTTATTTAGTATATATTAATTTATATAAATTGATAAATTTGATTATGTTACCTTTAAAAAACAATAGATTATTATGTTTTTTTAGGTTTTTGTAAATTTTTTGTTATAATTAATTTATATAAAATTAAATACTTATTATAAAACTTATATTCTAATAATTTATTTATTTACAATAAAATATTTTTTATTCATTAAAATAATTTCTATCATCCAAAATAGTTTTAGTTTTTAGAATCATTTTCTTATGTTAAAATATATTTAGATTTTTTTAAAATAATTTTTTTATACTTTCAATTAAAATTTATATTGGATATTCAAAACAAAAAAAAAATAAATCCATTTTTAATAATATATTTTTTTAAATAAAACATTGCTTATTGAAGGAGTGTAATTGAAAATATTAATTTAATTTCAAATCTCATTTATTTTTTTTAAGATATTTTTACATAAGGTTTAAATCCATGAAGATATAATTTCATGTAATATTAAGTAATTATAATTTTTTGATTTAACTAAAAATATTTATTTTGTTTTATTACTAACGAATGAATTGATAATATTATAATTTATATTGGGTTAAAAAATATAATTATGATTACAATATATATATATATATATATATTTCCATATGTGATATAAAATCTAAAAAATTATAAATTCGAAAGTTTTTATGAAATAATATTAGAAACTCTTAATGGTTTGGAAGGTGTATTTTAAGAAAATGTGGTTAACATTAATATTTTTGTGTGTTCTATTAAAAGTTAAATATATATTATTTAGAAATATTATAAGATAAAATTAAATTAAATTTTTAATTTATAATTTCAAAAAATATATATATATATATATTATATTTATGATCATTTTTAGAAATTTGTTTTACTGTAAAATTGTTTTTCAATAAAAATTATAATTTTCTTGAATTTATCAACATGAAAGAATAATATAGAACGTTAACAAGTAATTAATGTTTTCAGATATTATATTAAGTAACAAAATGATGCATTTGAGATTTATTTTATAAAACCCATGAAAATATTTTTAAAACATATGAAAAAGGTTGTCTTTATAAAGAAAACAATCTTATGTCATTTTGATTAATTAAATATTTTTTTAAAAAAATTTTGTTTATTGATTTTTTTAATATAACATTACTTGAATTTTTTTAATATTAATTCAATTTATTTCATAAAAAATATATTTTAATAATTTTATCTCATATAAAAATTTTCTTCCTAAAAACAAGATTATCATAAAAACCTTTTTTATGTTTTAATCATGTTTATATTAAAGTTAAGAAATAACAATCATATTTAATTGAAATGAAAAAATTATTAAAATATCTATGATTAAATAATTATATTTTTTGGTATAATCAACATTAATAAAGTCCATGAAAATTAATTATAATGGGTGAAATTGAAAGGATCCTTTAGAAAACAACACATGGGAAACGTTAAATGTGAATGTTCAAACCCATAAATGTATAAGATATGTCCTAAAAAGAGTTTATTTTACTTTTTTGTCAATATATTTTACCATAATCTATATTTACGAATTATGGGACTTTTTTTACCTTATATAATGTAAAACAGTAATTTAATAAGTTAATGTAATTCAAAAAGAATCATTCCCTTCACTAATGAATGGGACCACTGACACCCCATTCTTACACTGAAATACCTACTTATTCTATGGTAAAAGCTAAAATAATTCCTCCATTATATCCCCATATAACAATATTTTTTATTTGGATACCCTTAATTTGAATAATCCCTTCATTTCAAAGTTTAATTCCATAGAAATTCAATGTTCCGGACATGAGTATTAATCTACTATTAATCATTATTTTCATTTTTTATCATCAAAATATTCACTAAAATTTTAAAATATTTAATTATGTATAATATTTATAAATAAAGTTCATGAAATTAATTTCGAAAAAAATATATTCATTCATTCCACGACAACCACTATCTAAAACAAACACATCGATCACGTGAATGTGTGGACTACCACCTCCATAATGCAATGTTATTTTATATCAAAACATCTTATGGGTGGTGTAAATGATTGGTTGGATGAATATTTACTTATTTACATCAATTATAAAATTATAAAGGATTCTAATTTCTGAAAGATTGTGAAAATTTCCATTCATTGAAAAATGGATTTGTTTATCATGCGAACGTGGGGAATACCTCCTCCTGGAAAGGAAATTTTCATTTTTCATCATAACATAATATTTTTTGTTCTAATAATGTATTTTATGGATATATATGATATATAAAACTTCTGTAATCATATTTAAATGTTATATTAATATAATCTAATAATATATTCATACTCTTTTTATCATCATAAGAGACATATGTTTAGGATGGTTTACTACCTATGTAAGATATGATAAAATGTTTGTACTGAAAATTATTATGGAATGTTATATAAGGATAATAACATTTAATAATAAGATTTTAAAAGGTTTTTAATGTTTTGGAGTCATAATATCAATATCTAATCATTTTAATAATATATTATTGATGTTCATTAAAAATTAGAGAATCAAATTTGTCTCTAACATCATTTAAAACAGTCATAATTAAAAATATTTTTGGATGAAAGTTGAATATTATAAATAATAATTGGATAGATAATATATTACCATAGAAAATATTGGTATTTTTATCTTTGTATCAAAGACCAAAAAGCAAAAGTAACTTTACAAACCATGTGAAAGATATTTAAAAGTGCTAACACACAATGTAATGAATAATATATAATGGACCTTGGTATTAATAAGATATAATTTTAAACTGTTTACATAAAGGTTTTACTATGTTGAATATGGGTTTTATATAGACACTTATGAATTTCATGCTAGTTTCAAAACATGTTATATTGTGATCAAGTTATAAGGGAGAAAACCCTTCATTGAGACATGTTTTTTTATGCACCAAATTAATTTTATATGGTGTGTTTTATAAATTTTTTATTATATAATGAAATATATTTTATTCAATATGTTGGAGTTTTTATCTATGATATTTCACCTTCATGGGTTTTGGTTAAAAAATACTCCATTATTGACTCATATTAGTTTTATATTAGTCTCCAATTTTCTTCTTATCTTTTATGTTATAAGTCTTTTTTCTCCTAAAATTTTATTTGAAATATTTTTTTACATTATATTTGATTAAATTAATCCCATTCACATAAATTATTCTCATTGTAGATGATGTTATCTTATAATGTTTTCTTAGAAAGGAATAATGAAAACCTAAGCACAAATAACATTTTATTCCATATCCATTGTCTACCAAACAAAAATATTTTCTATAATGTTACATGTGAAATTCATACTTCTCTTCACCTATTATAAATTAATGTTTTTATACTACTTTATATAATGTTGTTCCACTAAAATATTTGAATGCACATTAAACCTTATATATTTGGGATTTTTTTTAAAATATTCTATTTATGTATTGTTTATAAGGCTCCAAAGTATATAAATTATATATGATTATATTTTTATTATCAACTATATCACCTCTATTTATTATTTATTTAAAATAAACAATTATTTACATTTTCCATGTTGGTCAATTTTTATAGAAGGTATTACATTTACATGTTTATGAATAGATTTATATTCCACCATTTTTTATTTTACTAATATACTACTTTTTTATGATTTCACATTTTCAATGGATAAAATTATTATCCAAATGGTGTAATAAAATAATGTTTTTTAAATTTTTTATTTGGATATACGAACAAATTATTTTAAAATAAATTTTCCAAATTCGTCTAAGAGGCTTATTCATTTTTTTGGTATGACTGATCACGAGTATTTTTTCATTATGCCATCCAACAACATTATCTAGATGAATTGTGATTTTTTTTCATTTTATGTGAAGATTCAAAAGTAAATTTTTCATTCATAATCATCCATTTTTAGAGGCATTGTTTTCATATAATGAATTTCTATTATTATTTCCCCATGTTAATTTTTATGATTAATTGGTGTTCCCTAGATTCCCAATACATCAATTAATTGTGGAAGTTATTTTTTGATATAGTATATCCTTTTAGTATATGGGGTTTTTACTATATTATTAAAAACAATTATAATTTCTATTTAATAATAATTTTACTTAAATTCAATGTATATATACTTATTTTACATGGTTTATCATGTTATTTTTATTGTTGTTATTGTTATTTCATTCTCTATATGATTCTATTTTAATGATATGGAACTCATTTTTATTCTTTGTGTTATTTATGATATGATATTGATTTTCACGTATGAAAAATCTGTATATAAATGTCATGTTATGGGTGGGACCATATTTAAATAGACCTCTAATGAGTTGTGTAATATTTTCAAGATAAAAGATATCATGGTGTGTGGGAAGTGAGACTAGCCAATTTTGGTGAGTTTTAGTTAATCTACACTATATTGTTATGTAAATCGGGTAGAAATACTTGACTTATGGTGGGTTGTTTATGTAGTATCAATGTTTTTGGTAATTGAAAAATCATATTTCATAAACATTGACTAATATAGGTTCATATGATGTCATCTATTTATTACATGTTTTTTTACTATGATAACCTTTATTATGATATCTTGTTATTGATCCAAGATTTCATGTTAGGAATTATTATGATTAAACATATTGATAATTTTATATCTCCAATTTTTAGGAATCCATTTACCATTAATATGAATGATATGATAAGCCTTTAAGTGTATCTAATGTAAATATTTTATAGATGATGTTCAAGACTCATTATATATACCTTAGCCTCTTATATAGTTGGAAATTTGTTTTCCATTGGATGAAAATTAATATGGTTTAATTAGTAATTAATATATCCAAATAATCTATAACTCTAAACTATATTTTTATTACATTCTAAATTTGTGAATAATTATATCATTTTATATGTGTATCAATGGAAGGGTTTTATGTTACAGGTTTTCAAAATCAGATCATGTAGCATGGGTATAGTTGAACTATATTATTTTCCCAAGTTATATTATGAAAATTAAATATTATATCAATATAATAAAATATCGAATAATCTTGAAATTTAATATTCAAATAGGAGTGAATATTTCCCATTGAATGGATTTGAATCTTGAAAACCCCTTTCCTTTATACCCTTTAGTCAAAAGTTCTATAACCTCTTATCAGGAAATCATAACCATCGTAATAATATATTTTAGAACCATATTCATACATAAAAATATTTATAATTTTAATTTATAATCAAGATATTTTTGTATAGAGATAAGTTTTTTATCTTATTTTCCCACATCGAATGTTTATAGTTTTGACCATTTATACTAATTTAGTATGAGTGGTGTTGTTATCCATCATCTTCCAAAGTTTATCATAAAAATTTGATTAAATTTACTTTAATAGTTGAACTATAATTATTTATTATGTTTCAATTTCCCATGATTAAGGTTTCTTTATTTATAGTTGATGATTAAATCACTAAATTGTATACTTTAGTGAATTTCTTAACAAAAAAAAGTGGTATTTTAATTAATTTATAAAATATAAATCTATCCATTAAAAAAATATTGAGAAATACTTATTTAAATATTTATATCATATTATATCATCAATAATGTTTTCATAGAGATCCAAGATATAAGTTTATAACAATGTTTAATTAGGTGGTCATGCCAACCCACACATGAACATACCATGATTAATGGATGGTTATGAAGTGATCTCGTTGTAATATAATTACACAAGTAGTATAACGATATCATTTAGTTTTTATTAATTTGATATAATTTAATTATGAAGGAATTACAATTTTAACTAATTGATATGAATGTATAACATAATATGATTAAATTATTTTCCTATTAGTATGATCATTTTAAATAATTGAATATTATTTGGTTGTTTACTAATCTTATAATTATTATATTATCCAATTTATAATAAAATGAACATAATGATATTATAAATAATATTTTTTTTTTCTAAAAACCCATTATAATGAATATCCTTATATAGGGGAGGTGAAAAGAAAAAATGAAAAAAATCAATTTATTAAGGTGGTAGTTCATACATACAGATGTTTGATGATTTTATTTCCCAATTAATGAGAGTTATTTATAAATTAATTTATATTTTTGGAATATAAAATATGTTATAAATATTATACTTATTTACAAAATTCATGATTATGATAATAATTGTATGTTGGCTATGGAAAATGAAACAAGATCCTTTATGGAGGCGGTAATGTACACATCAAAAAGTTGGCAATTTTGTTTTTCATAATATAAAAGGGAATGGTGGTCAATTTTGTACCATAATTATTGTAACACCCTAATATTTTTTGAATTATTATTTTTTGAATTAATTTAATATTTATGTTATTTATCATTTCCCACAACACTAGATATAGTTTTAACAGATGAAATATATTTTGATTACAATATATGGATCACCATTTTAAAAATACACTACACACCACATAAATTTTATCTTCCACTCCTCACAACACCGACTTGGATTGCATGACACTAAAAATTTTATTTCTGCAAAACAACACTTTATTACTATAATTATTCAAATGAGATAGATATAAACATTCTATTAAATTAGTGTTTATTAATTTTATTAATTAAATTATGAAAATAATTAGTTCAAAAAAATGGAATCAATTAATTAGTTATAAATAAATTATAAATGGATATAATAAACAATTGAATATAAAAGATTTTTTTAATAGAAAACTATATTTATAATCAGAAATTTGTTTTTTCATAATAAATTAAATTAATTAAAATTATATATTTATATTACTGAAATAAATATGTTATATATTTAACAAAATATTTTTCATGATCATCCAATAGATTCTATTTTAATAATATAAGAAGAAACCAAATGTTTCACAAAAAATCTAAAATTTTTAAAAGGAATTTTACCATATTTTAATGAATACCCTATTCTAAAATCAATTTTTTTCTTGTTTTATAAATAAGATAATTAAAAATAAACTACATATTTTAAATAAATACAAAAAAATAGGATAGTGTGAATCTATGTTTTTTTGATGATTCATTTTATGGTGAATCATGAAAAATAATAAATTTTTATTAAAATCATATTCTAAGAAAACTTTATTTATAACATTAAATTATATATATAAATTTGTTTTGAAGTTTAATTATATCAAATAATTTTAAATTAATCCAATTTAGTTCTTTGGAATAAATTTGAAAATGAAATTTAATATAAAAATATGGAAATATTTAGAACGTTTTTAATTTAAAAACCATCATTGTTAGCTAGTCCATAGGATTAAATTAAATTATGTTTCTTCCAATTATGTTATTAGAATTCAAAAAAAATTGATTCTATATTTTCAATAAGAAAAATTTATAATGTATAATGTGGTAAAAGTAAAGATTGACAAAAAAATTCTAGATAAATTAATTAAAATTAATTACAATTATTGAAGTGAAATTATGCTTAACAAGCGACTAAGCCTTGAAACATAAGAGCCAAAATGAACTAGATGCTTTCTTTAAAAACCTTTGTGACCATATTTAGACACTATAATCCCTTGTATGTAATTTGGTCAATTTTCTGGGCCATATTAAATTAGAAAAACAATGGTGGAATTCCATTTCCCAAAATTTATATGAATGCCACACCTCCTCCATTATAAAAGGCCTCCTCTCCTCTCACTTCCTCACACATCGTAAACTAAATTGTATTGACAATGATATACCCAAATAGAACCCTAAAATACCTTCTCTATATAATAAACCTTCTGTTGGGAAGAAATCTAACCATGGATGCCTTTTGGTGCAAATGAAACGGAGTTACCCAAAGAAGAAGTAACATCATTCCTCTGGCTATTTAGTTTTATTTCCATTATCCAACCCCAAAATTCTATTTATTTAATGATTATAAAAAAAATCAGTTTACTAAATATTCACATATTTTTTATGATAATTGTTCTACCATCACTTACGCAGACGTCCATTTAATGGGTAACGAACAAACTATTTATGTGTACGTCGAACTAATGCCTCAAGAAATAATGATTATTATTTTTATTATCTTCTTTCAAGGTTGGGAATTATGATGGAAAAATATTTTATATAAGATATATATTATGTTTATTATGTATTTATGCTTATTTTATAACATCCCAGGTAAATAAAGAATATAAAATTTAAATATTTATTAATATTTTTGGATTAAGTATTAATTTCACTATAAATGGGATGTTATGTTTGATGGCATACACGATACTTAACAATGAGTTTCTTTGAAATCTTAAATTTCACACTAATAATATAATATTATTATTTTAAATTGTATTTAACACATATCCATTGTATGGGAAATAATGAATAGAACTAACTATATTATGATGATACATGTTTTCTAAATATTTTTTCATTTATTTAATAAAAGTTAGATTCTTAAAAAAGTTGATAATTCTAATTTAAGCATAAATACTCTAATATTCACTAAAAGGTCGATTTGCACCTTTTAATTAAAAACCGCTTTATATCTATTTTTTAACTTTTATATTTTTTATTTGACAAAATAAAATTCTTATTTAGAATCAGGACACCAAAATTTTCTTTGGATGAAATTTTGGTAATTTTCTGTTAATCTTCATTTTTTATGAATAGTAAAAAATACGGTAGATTAATTCAAAAGTTCCTTTTATTATAATTTATTTGTATAGATAGATAATATTTTTAATTTCTTATAAAGATTAATTAGAATATATTATTACCAGCTAGTCCCATTTTAGACATTGGAATTAATTTCACTTTGATATTGGACATAAACAAGTACCAATCCTTCGATACTTATTATTTTCTTAAAAACACGCTATTTGTTATGACAACGGGAATTAATTTTAAATTAATTCCATCCACATATATGTTTTTAATTTGGAAAAATAGATTCCATATTTATAATTACTAGGTCTAAATTGTTTAAATAGGTATCTTTAATTTTTTGGCATTTTAAATATATACTTTAGTAAATATTTTATTTACCATGATTAAAGGGTAAACATAGTAAATAAGGGTAAAATATAATATAATAATAATATTAAATTACCCAAACATTTGTTTTAATCATATTGGTTGATACATAGCTGACCATGGGCATCCTAGGGTCGAAATTGGGACCACATGGAGCCATCTGGGAGTAATAATGACACATTATATTAAATAATTTAATGTAAAGACAAAAATGACATAAACAAATATCTTTTAGTAAATCAATATTTATATGGGGTTATATAAGTTATATTTTCGACTATAAATATTCTTTGGAAATATAAAACTATTTCCTACATCATGATATTGTTTTTATAAATTTTTTATATCAAATAATTTAAAATATTTATGAAACAATAATGATGCAGTATTTACCTCATTAACAAATGATTTTAAAAAATAAGATTATAAATATAAAAAAATATCCAAAACCAGTCCAATTCCTATTAGATGATTTTATTTTGACCACGAGTCATATTAACTTCGAATTTAATGATTATTTTACCTTTTTAAAATGAAGATGAGGTTATAATAAAATAATTGTTTCAAACATTCTTAAAAGAGCCCCCTCCACTCCCTTATAAAAGGCCCTCACTTCCTACCAATTTATTACACTTCTCAAGAATTTGGCTCATACATCTTATGCTCCAATAAGCTCATAATATCCATTTATTCATCATATGAGCCTTACCTTAGGTAGAAAGCACTTCAAGAAACCCTTTTGTTTCAAACCAAAGGGAGTTACCAGATTTAAAGGAAGAACAAGGAATATACTAGTCAAGTTGGACATGAGGTAATTGATTTTTAGCTCACTTTTAATTCCATGATATTTCCATTGTTCACCACTTATTTATTGCATGTTGTGTATTTTGTACTTCAATTTGATATATATTATCATGATTCTATTTATATTTATGGTATTCTTGTGATTCATTTTGTGGTTATTAACGTTTTATCATATGACTCGATTGATTACAATGTGGTAAGGGGTTTTATCTCAATTTTTATTCCCATGAGATTCATTCTATATTAGCCACTATCTCCTTTTTTGTGTTGGATGTACTTCCCATGATTTTATAATTTTTGTAATATAATTTAATTTATGGGTATTTACATATTCATAGTGTGATCGTTCTTTCATGGTGAGTATGTTTCGTTTGTTACTAAATCGACAAGGGAACCCTTCACCCTCCTCTTTTTAAAAGAATTTTTTTCGTTATATCTTTTAATTTACATCTTAATATATTGTAATATGTTCTTATATATCCTTATTTATGTAAATTTTATGTCCAATTGATGATAAATCCTTTTCTCTCTCATCAACTTATTTTATGAATTTTAAAGTGACGTAGTTAGGCTGTAGAATTTTTATAGGAAAACTTCTTAACCCAATTTAAATTTTTTGGTTAATCATCTACGTATTTATTATGTCCTGATATGAATATGTGTGAATAAACATTAATTGTTTTAGACATAGTGTCAACTTATATTTAGTGTATTTATGTTTTTCATAAATAATTATGTAATTGATTTATCCTTAATCCATGGATACCTTCTTTATAAGGGATTTCATCTCAATTTACATTTCCATTGAGACTTCATTGTTCATATACACCAATTTACTCTTATATGGTGTATATACGATCCTTTGGCATAATATATAATGAATACATTTAATCTCATGATTTTATTAGGTTTGTATTAAATGTTATTGCTCTATTATTTTTATTGTAGGATCTATCATTTTGATAAATGCTCTTTAACTAAAATATTTTTTTGAAATGTTTTAAAGGTTTATTCTTCCAAATCATTCACATTAATTTCCATATTTTTAAAATGGTTTGAAGGATTTATTCATATGAACATGAATATTTTGAAATTAAAATTTCCTTCAAAAGCATAAAAGTTTTATGCGACACTTTGATTCAAAACTGACTTTATTTTAAATTTCAAATGGGTTTGAAAATGGTTTGATAAAATCTTTGATTTTGTCAACATTTTGAATTGATATACTGTGATTTCAATGTGGAAATGTTATCATTCCATAATGTTTTTTTTATGGGTTATGAATATTTTATGGCTATTGGGAATTGTTTACATATATGGGTTGTTTCGTGATAAACTTATAGTGGGTGAGCCTGAGATATCTCTCCAATGCATTACGTAACATGAATAATGTAAACGTGAATGTTTATCCTAATAGATTTAGGGAATATACTATGATGGGTATTCCAAATGTGACTCCCTATATAGCTGCGATGGCTACAATGTAAATTTGATAATGATTCCACAAGTTACCTTTATGATTTGTGATTTCTGTGCATTACTCATAAATCTTATGATTTCATGAGGTCTGTTATGATTGAAAAGTATGGTTTAATTGTTTTGTATTTATTGATGGGATAATGTTTTCAATCCTTATTTTATATCCCTTAATAAACATTTATTTCTCATCGCACGTTGTTGAAATGATTTCCAGAGGACTTAAAGAGGAATAAGGGTCAAGGATGGGATCAATGAAAAGTCATCTTGTCTAAAACATGGAACAATACATGACACTTTTTTTCAAGGTTTTTTATTTTTTGAAACAAATGGATACTGAGTAGAATTCTCAACATGTAATATTCACATTTTTATGTAAATGTTATGACCTAATTCAATAAAACTCTAAACTTTAAAAGATACTCAATGTGAATTGTCCATTTAATTCATGATTATGTAAAGATTAAGGCTCAAGCCTTACATATTTAGTTTTTTTATAAAACATAACATTATAATTTCCATCTGGAGTAAATATGATAACATCATTCAAGGATGTGTAGACTACATCCACCTCAAAGCGATGTGATTAGTTCACACATTACATGGAATATGTTAAAGATGATATTAGTGAACATATATTATATATGAAACATATTTATTTTACTTTAGTGAAAATATATACACTTATACATATATTTCATTTACAAACATTCTTTCAATATGAAAACAAAACAGAAACAATGTTCATAAGTACGTACGACCTACGGTCTCCATGAATGGTGTATTTCATTTCTTATTTTTATAGTTCATAGATTATTAAAAGTACTTATATACTGAATATTAATGATATTTACATAAGTTTCTACATTATTTAAGTACATAATTCATGTTCTATGTATGATAATCAATAATAATAAGTTAATTCATGTATGAAGAACAATGTAGAGATTACCTGAAGTAAAATCTTAACAAAGAAATATTAATAAGAATGTAATATAATGTAATAATAAAATTGAAAATAGATTTTATATAAAATATTATGATTCTTTAGAGGATTTATTATACTTATATTTATTATATCTTAGGTTCATATGAGTATGAAGAGAATAGAGATATAATGTAATGGAATTTCAACTCACTTTTTATTCCTTTGAGATACAATCCTTAATCACCACTCATTTAATTTTTGGGATAACTGTAACTCCCATGTATGTGTTATATTACTATTATATTTATTTTTATGGGTATTGAGATATCCATTTTATCGGTCATGGTTTGACTTATGATTTATTATCTTGTTTAACATGTATGTATGATTTTATCATATGGTGAGTGGATCCCAAATCTCCTTCCAATGCATTGGGTACTGATGAATGTTTTATGAGATGAAAGGTTACACATGAGTGAATCCCAATCCTCAAACAAAAGGGTACATGATAGGGAATCCCAATACCAATAGAAGAGGGTACATAGGGGGAATCACAAGGGTGAAACATGAGGGTACATGGGAGGGAATCCCAATTCCATAATGAATGGGTAAAAAGGAGGGAATACAAATCCCGAAGAAGTTTTGCAGGTGATTAGACCAAGCCTAACATGTTTTCAAGTTATTTTATGGAAGACTTGACATAGGGATTTTATATTATACTTTTTATGCCAAAATGCCATATTATATTCATATGTTTTGATTTCATGGATTAGGCTCTTTATTCCACAATGATCTATGTCTTATGAACTAAAAATCATTATTTCATGATTCTACTGTTTGATCTTTGATATGAATGGAATTATATTTTAATGACCATTATCACATTTTCAAAATATTTTATTCATGATATACGTACACATTTACTTTATTTACTCTTACTAAGAATTTGTGATCAACCCATTATTATATTTCCATTCCCTAGGTTAATATGGAATGTTTTTTAGTATAATTATAATGTGGGAAGGTATTTTTAGGAAAAAATAAAGATATTTCATAGAGTTATAATATTTTTTGGATGTTTTCAATGGAACAAAACTAATCCAATATCTAGGAATCTATTTTTTTAAATTTTTTAACTATTCTAAAAAATTAATGTAATGTTTATGTACATTAAGTCGATGTTAAAATAGTTGTAATTAAAGAAACTATTTTTTCATCCTTTGGAAAATAGGATGATAAAACATTAGTGATGTCCCTAGGTATATTTCTAAGGATTCATATAGGGATGTCTATAAGGATTATGATAAGGATGTGTAATTGTTTTTGAGATTTTCTAGATATTTAATAAGGGTAAGAGTGTGTAGATTCAAATAAATGCATCCCAATTTGGATACGAATGGTTCATGTGGCTCAGGAAAATATGTACCTAGGGGTAAAACTCTGAAAAGTTGTGTCAGACCTGACTCAATGTGACCTTGTACCTAAAATGTGCCTTGTTGCACACCTAGTTTTACACTCTTGAGGGATGTCCTTTGGGAATTCACAAACTCTTCATGAATCGTCATGAATAATTAAAATATTATTTGGCTATTAATAAGTTAGGATAAACCTGATATGTTGTAGCTTAAGGAAGGCATCATAATTTAGACATTCTATAAGTTGTTTTTTAGTATTATATGGTTCCCCGCTATGATAATTATTTCATACACAATTATTTTGGTTTTTTCAATGGATGTAACCTTACCAAACAACATTAATAATTATTAAAATGGAAATTGCAATTATTTTAATCATAAGAAACCATATCCTTTGAGAGTTTTGATTAAAAATATTATTTTTATGATCTCATAAATTTCTCAATATATGAATCATGTTGTACTCCAAAATAAGGAAAGAAGTAAACAATATTCTATTGATTCCTTTATGAGGAAACTCCCACCTTATATTAGTGGGTCTTATAATCTATTTTTTTAAAAACAATGAATAAATATCACTAAAAATATATCCAATTGTTTCTAATTTCTTGAACATGTTATATTAATATCGGATGTTTATCAGTTAGAAGGTGAAGTAGATTAGTGGTGGACTATAATTAGGAATTTTCGACTGCAAGATGGAATTGCATCAATGGATTAGGATGATTTTATGAAATATTTTTAAAATAAGTACATTCCATGGATTTATTGAATGAATATAGTTAGGAAATTACTAGATCTTAAATAAAGTTCGATGATTCTGTTTGTGCCTATGAAGCAAATTTTAGAAGTCTTGCAAGTTACTTTTCAGGTATTATCATTCATCTCGAATGTAAAATTGATTGATTATTTAGTGACTTGAAACCTAGTATTTGACAGACCTTGTATATAAGATACATTAGAAGATATGAATATATTGTTATATGTTTAATATATGTGAAAGTTGATGTTGGAGTTGTGTATCAATCACATGATTACTATAAGAGAATAATGATTTATTTCAATGGAAAATCTAGAAATAATGGAGAAATGTAACGAGCCTTCCATTATGCACAATGTGATGGAAAAACATGAAGGTAATTGTATAAAGGTAACTATGAAATTTTTTAGGTTTTTAAGGGATTATCATTGAGTTTATGAATATCTAAGTGATGATAGGATGTTAGCTAATGATGAAAATATTGTGAAATCGACACAGAATGCACCTCCCACTCTTCTGTGTTACAATTGCATGGAGATTGGAAATTATGCTAAAATGTCCGCAAATATAAGGAGTAAAGTGAATTATAAGCCACAAAAACCTCTTAACATAATTTAAAAATGGAAATATTAATCTGTTACAATATATGAAGTGAACTAAGAAAATTAGGAAATACCTATCCTCCCTTCCTTAGTTATAAATTTCATGTCTAATTATTAGTGAATAATCCCAATTAAAATATTGATATTCATCCTTTGGTGAGATTTCATGTGATTATCTTCCCCTATATAGATTATGGAATAATGAAATCACATTTGATATTATACCACTACAAGGATGGACCCAATTTGAAATGAATTTGGTTTGGTATAAGATAAGATATTATTTGAGGAATAAAGGGAGAATTTTATTTAAGAATAGTTAAAGGGTTAACCATTTATGGAAATATTAGATTAAAAATTAGATCATATTTTTGATATTAATGTATTATCTCGGAATATGGAGATTGCATATTGAATAACATGTGATCACACTTCTGTTGTGATAAAGAGAGATTTAATGACTTATCATTATATTTATAGATCACATGATTTGTTAGTTCATTCAGAGTGGCAGATTCACCATCATTCTCTGCAGAAATAGATGAAGTATGAATTTATCAAGCAATATAAAAGGGTGAGGTTTTCTAGAAATCATTCATGTATACCGTTTCCTTAAATTTCTTTAACATTAGTATAATGATCTCTAAAGAACATGTTTTATAAATAACATAATTTTTGTTGAACCAATGAACTTTTAATTCATCACAGATTTAAGAAATTTAGGTCCTTAGCTTTTCATTGATAATTACATTATTTTTTATTAATTACACCAATCTCTCACTGTAAATATTTTCACATTTCCTTCATGATTGTATTTTCACTTCCCACATATGTTCTGCTATGTGGAAATCTAGGAATATAATTATTTGGGTAACTATAATATTAAAAAATTTATATATTAAAAGAATGTTTGAGTATTAATTTTTCTGATGTTGGGTTATAGGAAATGAAATTTCATGTATTAAACTATCAATTACCCAATTGAATTTCGAGGGGGAAATTCATTTTAATGTGATTAGAATATACCACCCCACGATTTTATGAATTATTTTTTTTCATATTAATTTATTATTTATAAAATTTTAATTTTCACACAACATTTAATATAGTTTTTTTATAGAAAGATATATGGTTTTTTGTGTTATATACGAAATAGAGTTAAAAATACACTAATCACAACTTGATGTCTAGCTTGCACTACACGTAACACCGACATGTCTTGTGTTACACACAACACTAAGTTTTTGTGAAACAACACATTATTATTATAATTATTTAAATGAGATAGATATAACCAATATGTTAAATTTGATGTTATGAATTAAATTAACTAATATACGAAAATATTTAGTTTTCAAAAATATAATATTAATTAATTGATTACATTTAAATTAGAAATGGATATAAGAAAAAATTCAATATAAATGATTTTTTTATTTTAAAAAATTTTTATATTAACCAAGTAGTTTTATATTAATAAATAAAATTAATTAATGTTAGAGAGTGATATTAATGAAATATATATGCTATATATTCAATAATATATTTTTTAATTTTATTATGTAAATTTGATAATCAAATGACAAGAACAAACTCAATATTCATTATAAATGTTAATCTTTTTATAAAGTCACTTTTAACTCATTTTAATTGAGAACCTATTTTAAATCCATTGTTTTGAAAATTTATAAATATTATGTGTTGAAATAAACTTCATATTTTAAATATAAGAATTATAATTATTCTATTTTGGGTTTTTTGTATTTTTCTATGAATATTCATTTTTTGATGAATAGTAAAAAATACTGATTGTAATTTAAAACAATTTTTTTTCTAATTTATTTATAAGAATATATTATATTGTAAATTTTACTTGTAGTATAAATATATTAGTTATAAATTAATTTATTCAATCTTGTTAATTTGAATATATTTCACATTTAAAGTGAATATAAGAACATAGAAAACTTTTAAAAAAATTTACGTTCAAAACCTACATTATCGTCCCATCCATAGGGATTAAATTTAAAATAATTTTTTCCAATTATATAAATTGGAATTCGGAAAAATAGATTCCATATTTCTAGTTAGATAAATTTATAATTTCTAATATGGTCATCTTAATTTTTCAAAAAAAATGATTAATGTAATCAAAATTAATTTTAGTGATTAATGTGAAATTTAGTTTAACGAAGGGACTAAAACCATATACAAGAGGGCTAACAATATCTATAAAATTTTATAAAATACATTAGATGTACATATATATACACCATATAATCCCTTTGAGATAATTTGGTCATTTATTGGAGACACGTGAAATGGGAAAAATGTGGGTGGAATTCCCTTTTCCAAAATTCACAAGAGTGTCACTCCTCCTCCCCAATTAAATAGCCTAATCTCCTCCCAATTCCTCACACCTCTAAAAACAATTTGGGTTGAACATGATATAAAAACATATTTCCCAAAAATACCTCCCATAGTCTTTGAATCATCCACTTGGGTATAAATCCTTCCAAGTAATATATTTCATGAAAACCAAAAAGAGTTACCAAAAGAAGAGGTAACATCTTTTCACAAGATATTTAATTTTATTTCCGCTATCCACAAATTATCTATAATTATTACATGATTATACAAAAACAATATCATACCAAATATAATTACATTTTTATGATGTATTTTCCATGTACAAGTACTCACACTTCAATCTAATAGGTAATTAATATACTGTATATGTGTTTGGTGAACTACCGCCACACAAGACGATGATTGTTCGTATATACTTTACCTATATCATGTATAAGAATTATTATTGTGATGATATTTATATATAAGATATATATTATGTATTTTTTTTTATTCTTTTACAATACATACCCTTACAATTTATATCTTGTTTAAATATGATAACAATGTTCGTGGTTGTGTGGACTACCCCCTCTTTAAAGCGATGTGATTCGTTGTCACTTTACATGGAATGTGTCAAGGATGATATTAGTCAAAGTATATGATATATATGACACAATTATTATACATTAATGGTATTATATACATACATACATACATATATATATCATTTAATTACATTCTCTAAATATGAAAACCTAATGGAATCATTGTCCGTGCATACGCATGACCAACCATCTCTATGAATGGTGTATTTCATTTAAACATTATATATTTTATATATTATAATAATTATATTTATTATGAATATATATGTTATTTTTATAATTTTTCAAATCCTAGAAGTAACTAAATCATTATCTAATTAATATTAACAAGAATGATATGTCAAAACTTGTACGAAGAACAATGTAGATATTTTCCTAAGCGAATCCTTAACAAATAATTTGTTAAGAAGAGGGTAATATAAAGTAATAAAAAAATAATATATGGTATTTTTTATAATAATATTGTCTTATAAGGTATTTATAATAAAATAAAATTAATTATATAACAGTTTTTTACGAGAATTATGAGAATCAAGACATAAGGTAAGGAGATTTCATCTCTCTTTTTATTTTCAAAAGAAACATACATTATTCACCACTCAATTAATTTGTGTGGGGTGTATAATACCCCTATATCTATTATATGGTTCATCTACATATTCTTATAGTAATTTAGATGTTTATTTTATAATATTTATTTCATGCGGTATATGTTTCAAAAGGTACAAACCGGTAAAGTAACATTGTATCAATTTCCATCTTTGAGAAACATGACATCTTATACACAGATATTTTTCTATGAGGTTAATATGAAACCATTTGAAATTTTCTATCCTGAATAAAATTATTTTAATGATATATTAATATTCAATTTATGTTATACTTTCCATCATGAATTAAATTTACCAAAATGGTAACAACTTATTGCTACAATCTCATTGTTTATTGAGATTGTTTGTGATTATGCTTCCATTGATGAAATATTATTTTCTATCTATCATGAAATAACATAATTTTCTTAATCAGTGTATATTAATGTTATATCCATGTAATGGTATCATTTTCAAATACTTTTTTACTTAATATACATAATAACATGGTTGTTTTTTAAAATACGACATTATTTATCCTTTCGGTCTGAAATCCACGTTCTTTCAAAATATTGCCTCTAAATATTTCTTCCAATTTTTTTTCTATTATCATATGATGCATAAAGAAAACATTTACCCTTGATTTACCTATTAAAAATTATTTTAAAAAAATCAATCTTCTTTTCTTTTTCCGAGGAAGACAAATTTTTAAAATTTTAAGGTATACAAGTAATGTTCTGCATGTATGGACATACCCTCCCTCATGGCCATCATCTCCTTAGAGATTAATTTTTTATTTTAAAAGATCAATTAATTAAAAAAATAAAATTTATTCTTAATATTCTGTATTTTTTTATTTTAAGAGGATTTCAAAGAAAAATTTATTTCACAAATGTTTTAGCTTTAAAAAGTATTTTATATGATTTTCCACGGATACTTTATATTTTTTCTAATGGTTTTTTTCAATGAAAATGTTTTCAATGATTTCAATATTTATTTATACTTTTTAAAATGAAATTTATATTAAATGGGTTTTAATTTTTTTAATATTCCTTTATTTGTTTTCCATGTATTTTCCATGAAAATGGGTTTCAAAATGTTTTATGTTTTAAAGTTCCTTTTTCATAGAGGAAAGGATATTTGCATCAAGAAATTTTTGAAAAATATATTTCAAAATTATTCACCATATATGATAACATCAATTGATGATACTCATTACTTTATGTGAAATTATCCAAAGAATATATTCATATTCATTCTCTTAATGGACTATGTTTTAATGGAATAATGTTTTGGGAATACCATTTCACTTTAGAATGTGATATGTTTATGAAATCCACTTATCTACAACATGTTATACATTTATAAATTATTATGAGACCCAATTATCTATAATTGTTTATACCATGATAAATGATTAAGAAACCACATTCCTTTCATGGGTTATTCTAGGTTTAAATGATAATAAATCATATATATTTTTTATTAGTTATTTTAGGATTAAATTACTATGATAACCATTACATTTAAATTGTTTTAATATGGTGTCTATGAACCATATCTCTTTTTTTGGGTCATGGTATGATGTAGGTTTTATTTTCTAATGGAACATGTTGGTATGATTTTATCATATGATGGGTGGGACCTATATGTTCCTCTATTTCATCATGTAATGATAAATGTTTAATGAGCTCAAAGGGTAAATAGGAGGGATTCTCAAGCCTGAAATAAGATGGTACATATGAGGGAATCCAATGCTCAAAACAAGAGGGAACACAAGGGGTGATTCCAAGGCTGAAACAAGAGTGTAAATGTGATAACATCCCAAGAGTAAAAAAAGGGTACCCAGGATGGAATCCCTAGACCGAAGCAGGTACATGGGTGGTTAGACCAATCCTAAAATGAAATGAATGTCGTTTTAGGTATCCTCGACATAGGGTTTTTATAAGACTCTATATATGCCCTAAATTACATTTCTTATTCCTATGTGATTCTTACATAGAGTATTTTTCTTGATTTCATAATTATTAATGTGTTATGAATTTTAATTATGTATTCCATGATTCATGTTTATGATCATTGATATTCAGGGGATTATTTTCTAATGATAATGATCATGTTTTCACACACTATTATTCCTAATATACTTATAAATTTCCATTATTTACCCATTTTATGAATTTGAGCTCACCCCTTTCATATTTTTCTATTACCCTAGTTATGGAGGATGGTTTTTATGTATATTTACTAAGGGGGGTGACCTTTGAGTTAATAATTGATAATATCTAATCGAGATAAAATATGTTTTTTACATATTTCCAAAAGAACTAATCTAATACAGTTTTTAGGATTCTGTTTTTTTTATGTTTTATTTATTCCACTAATGTTATGTAATGTCTATGTACCTCAATATTGGGTTGTTATAATTATTATAAAAAATGATTATAATAATTATACATATTTTATTATATTATTAAATTTACAATTATATTTCATAAGTAGAAAATAGCCTATGTAAATATAAAAGATAATGAGTGTTTCAGATCTTATACCTCACTTTGTGGATTATCTCATTTGTGAAGGGGGGAAAATGCTTCACATTTAGTCAATTGAAAATAGTATCAATGGTTCCATGCATAAGGAAATAATTCAGGGGGTGGTGATATATAAAAAATTATTTTTATATTTAGTTTTACAAAACCCTGAGTGGGGATCTTGCATGTCATTTTTATAACTAATTAATTGAATATTGAATGAAATGAATAGACAATCTAGGTATTAATTTTTTGATTTATACATTGATCATATAACTATATATATATTGGATTTCATTCATTTAAATATGAGGATCCCATAAAATAATCCATATAGATGGGATCCACATGAGCTTATTTGAACTCCATAAAATGTCAATCTATCTTTGGGTGGTAGTATGGAGAATCGGCTAGAAGACATTGTTTTCATTGTTATAGCATCCTCAATTCATAAAGTATTCTATCTTTGACTTCTCATAATGGATATTGATGGATAAGGGGGATTCAATGGAGTATTAATTTTTGAATCAATTATATATTTTTAATTGAACACCCTGTTGAACAAACATAACCTTTTATTTATAGGGCTAAGGTTTAGGTTAAAATATTATTTAATTTAATGTCAGCCCTTAAAAAATATTGGAAAAATTAATAAAACAAATGTTTCATAATTAAATTAACAACAAAAACAATAATAAAAATATTATTATTTCGTAGTTCATTCTAACATGCGTAATATAAAATATTATTTAATAATTTTTTTATTAATATTTTTCACCATACATAGTCTTGGTCCATTCAAACACCTCTCAAAATTATTTAACAGCTGAATATATATTAAATATTTGTTTCATCAACAAGTATTTATGATCAATATAATATGAATAAAATTATATTTCAATCATGATTATATTATTTATTCACTTAATTAAATAGAAATTAAATTTAATCCAGATCATTTGTAACACTTAATGTGTGATCATCTATAATTTTTTCTCATTGGAATTAGATGGGATTCACTAATTTCCATGATTACTATATAACAAAGATTATTATAATTTATGATAATGAAGTTTATGTAACGATATGGAAAACCACATATAAATGATCATTATGTAATATAATACATTTATCCCAATATCTCATCAAGTAGGTTGCATATCCATGTAACCAACCTATATTCTTGATACATCATTTGTTTTTTACTATATAAAATTAAAAAGTTTTAAATCCTTAGAATTTTTTTATGGAACCTTTACATTCCAATAAATGGGATGATATATTAGATTTTATAAATATAGAAGGGAAAAATACTTCCACAAATTATTGATTAATGACATATTAATCGTTATATACCCAACATAACCTACCTCAATGAAAACATAAATCCTCATTGTTTTCATCAGAAAGTATATTTGCATAGTCCATGAGATGCATTAATTATAATATTAAAGGCTATGGACCATTATACATGCTCTTATATAGTAATATCCAATAACACCAAAACATGCTGAATTTCATCTTACAGGTTCTTTCTCAGAATCTCATGTATTAGATATTACCTTTTGGGAAATTCATGAAAGGAATCCTAATATACTCACACGTTCTCATAGAAAATATTCTATGTATAATGTGTCCCATAAAATTACTGTATACAATATAAAAAAAATTATAATAACTTTTTCAAAGAACTTATAGCTTCTCATCATAGCGGGGAACTTTTATATCATAATCAATGCGATGTATAATTTTAGACATTATTTCATCTGTGTAATGAAAAAAATTTAAAAAACATAAATAGTTGTTTTATTAATATTCAATTCATAGAATACACATGTAATAAATGTAAAAACATTTTTCCCTGTGATACTAACTCAAATGAAGTCACATAAGGACTAGAGACAACTACCCATGCCATTTAGTCTAATATACCTCACATGGTAATTATGTTTCTTCAAGGTCACATAATTAGTCAATGGGTCCCCCACATTGTCATCCAAGGAAATATTACTCACTACAATTTTACCTCTATATGAAAAATCAACAAATATATGATACTTATGGTGAATTTTCTTTTTTCCGTTGATGGTACCTTGTCTTTTTTTGATAGACACCATTGTAGTATTATGATATTGATTTGGATAAGATATTTAATCCCATGTAATATTTCATGCACTTGGATGAATTTCAGAAGCCATACATATTATATAATTTCCTTAAGAGCCAAAATATACTAAGACTATGTCGTTGAATTTGTTACTTTATCCTGTATCAAGCTATTCCATATCGCAGTACATCCATTCATAGGGAAGAAGGATCCTGTTTTTGATTTCATTTCATCCTGATCTGTTTTATATATAGAATTCAGATATATAATGATGACTAGTTCTTCATCTATACTATATACTGGGAACATATTGTAATTACACCTCAGATACATAATAATAGTTTTGACCGCCATCCAATGGAGGTCACTTGTGATAGATTGATATCTTCATAATGAAATTATTATGTAGATGAAATCATTCATTGTACACATAATATTATAAATGAATAACCCAATCACCAATGTTTATGGAATCCTTTCCAATATATTTATTTTTTCATGTGTCTAAGGGCATGTTTTTTAAGAAATATGAATTCCATTTAATGTGGGAAAGAATCCCCACTATGAATGCTTCATATTAAATCTATTATGTATATTATCAATGAACATACTTTGACTTAGTCTAAAAACATCCCTGATCTATCACGATTGATCTTGATCCAAAGAATATTTTCTACCTCTCAAAAGTATGTCATAATGAATTATATATTCAAACTCTCCTTAATAGGGTCTAAGAATATTATTTAATTTCTTATGAGTAATATGTCATTAAAAAATACTAATAAGAAATAGAATAATATCCCAATAAACTATTTTTATAAACATTCATTAAAATCATTATTTATGAAACCATATTCCATTATTGATTCATGAAAATTAATTTTCCCTAATTTTTATGATTTCATTAAACCACAAATGATTTTTTGTAATTTTCAAATCATTTTGGAATGCTTTAGAGCAAAAAACCCTTCGGGTTTTGTCTTATAGAAATTATCATGATGTTTCATGTTAATAAAGGTTGTTTTGACATCCATTTTACAAATCTTATAGTCATGGAAATCTGTAATGTAATTTAGAATTCAGGTAGATTTGATCATTTTAGTTAAAGAATACGTTTCATATTAGTCAATTCCATGACACTATTTAAACCCTTTTGCCACCACTCATTCCTTATATGTTCTAAATTTTCCTTCCATGTTCAGTATCTTCATGAAAAACCATTTATAAAAATCAATAATTATATACAATAGAACATCTACGAGAATATTGATTTTCTATTTTATGAGGAACCTATTTCAGAATTCATGGATTATTACCACAAGGAAACATCAGTTCCACATAATTATTCCTGGTAGATCAATGGATAATTATTATTATCTAATAATGAGTAACTATCCACAATTACTAGATATACATACCCTTCTAATTTTCTAAAGAATATATTACTCCAAAATAGTAATGATGTCTCTGGAATAATTTCATCTTCCATAGGGTATTGTAAAATTTGTTCTTATACTAACAATAGTGTATCTTGAGTTAGAACTCCATCAAATTATATCTCCTTCCCGCTATATAGTCTAGAAAAATAATCATTCTCCAAATTGTAGTTCATCCATGAACAAAAAAAAATTCAGAAGGACAATATAGGTCTTTCACTGTGTTTCCTTGGGATATTGTATAAAGCTAAACTTTATAACCGTAATTCTATACATTTTACCAAAAAAGGCCTTATAAACTCTTCAAAACACCACACATGTAAGAAAGAATATAAATTTTTTGTTCCATTTCATAATTGGTATTGTATACCATCTATCACATATGTGGGAACCTGATTTTCTTTCGTATGATATTCATAACACATGTCTCTAAATGGATAATGGATGACTCAAATGACTTATTATTGATTTCACTAGGTCTAAAAATGTCTGGTTCCTCCTATCACAAATATTATTTAACTAAAAAATATAAGGATGAGTGAGTTGAAATAGTATCCAAAACATTAGTAAATAATAAATGATTTCTTGATTATGATATCCTTCACTATGGTCTGAGTATATTTCCTAAATATTCATATTAATCTAGTTCCCAACTTTATTCTTTATTCCTTGAATTTATATACATTATTATACTTATACCATGTTCTGTAGACATATTCATATGTATTAAATCATCGTAAAAATTTGTGAAGTTTGAGTACCCAATCCATACTTCGACATAAAATGGTCTGAGAAAATTTTTATGAACTAATTTAATATTATATTTAGACCCACTATATATCCCACTAAATAAGGATTTGGTCATTTTCATTATAAAAATTCCTGACATACACCATGTAATTATTGTTTGAAATATATAAATATCTAACTTGATTTAATTTTTCCAGTTGTTTTTCAATTATATGATATAGAAAGTGATTCCAAAATTTGGTGTGGTATGATTCATGTGAAGAAACATAATTATCGATCATCATTACTTAGTTTGTGGAATCCAAAACATAAGGACTATTACTTAAATATTCCTTACCATAGCTAATTTTATCTTTATAAAAGAAGAAAAATTCATCCCAAATTTGAAAATAAATTCACATGTGTATATTCTGGATATTGAAATAACTTTTTGTGTAACAGAAGGAACATAATAAAAACCCTTAAAAACCATCATCATTCTTGTTGAAAATATGTGGTGGCGGTACCCAATAGCTACAAGGGAAGTTTTTTCACTATTAAATCCTCATAGATCTGCATCCCCTCATTAAATCATTCTAAATATACATTGATCTTATATTTGAATAAATTTATGGGATCCATGAGCTATATATAATTCATAATTTATAGAAGCAGAAAACTTTCACTCATTAAAAAATGCACCAGAAGCATTCCCCTTTTTATTATGAAGGGTGCATTATTTTCATCCAATGGACCTTCCATCCACAAGAAAAACTATCACCATCTTATTCCAATGAATTCCCCTTGATCTTCCCCTTCCTAGAGCACCATGAATATGCATTTGATAGAGATCTCTTTGGTTTACCATTATTTTTTGTAACCATACAAACATAAGGAATTTTCTATTTCATATCATTATCAACTTGGTAAAGGAGTGTAAGTAGTTATGGTACAGGCATCTCAATGATGTACAAATCAAAATTTAATAAAGGCTAGAGAAGATCAAAGGGATAAATTCATGAATTTGATCGATTATTTGTTCTTCTAGGAGTTTAGACCCTAGAACATTATGGAACTCAATGTATCTAATTAACATAAACACATGAGGCATAATTGGAACAACTTACACTAGCATAAGGGGATCAATCATTCTATTCTGATCCATGTTTTCATGAGACTTCATGAGTTCACTAAATATATATGATTGAGTAAAACATATAATTTCAACGTTTTTAATCAAATGTTTTTCATATATATAGGTCCAATCATCATTCACCTCCCTAGTAAGAAGGCCGACCATTGAGGATTTTAATATTGATAATATTTATTCATAGCTTAGCACACCCCAAAGTAATCTAAACCACTCCATGAATATAGTTCAATTTAGGAGGTTATACTTATCCTATATTTATTATTGGGATAGTGAGGATAAATATATTTTCATTTTATTGTAAAATTAAAGAAAATGTTATTTTAACGTTTTCTTTACTATAAATTATACGATAAATTATAAATTAATTGATACAGTTAGTTAATGCTCCCACTATTTAATCATGTCTCTATATCCATCACCATTGAACTCAGATTTTCTACATTCCAGGACATCATAAATTCAAGGATACCTATTACTTTTCATAATGATCTAGATTTGGCCGTGAAAAACATACAAATGAATTTTAGTAGGTATTATTTCAATCTATGGGCACATATCTTCTTGATCAGTTGAGTGGATTCCGCAATCCAGAAACCCTAACATGGATTTCATCAATAGTTGCCTCCAAATTTTTGTTGAATTATATTTCAAAATTAAACACAATGCGTGTTTGGTAAGGTCAATTGAAAACACTAATGAGAACTAATGAATAAAACTATGTTTCCATACTTTGTCCATGTATTACACATAATTTGGTGGCTTCATTCCCAATCATGTAATCAAATGGTTAGTCTGAATTAATGATATGTTGATAGATTTTAATTAATTATGAAATATTTTATTTTTATTATTCCTTCACATGTGTTGTTAATATGAAGTGTTTGTCACTTAATTAATTAATCATGCTAGATATAATATTAATGCATAAGAGGTATATTTAAATTACATATTTTTTACATTAATTTATTGGATAACGAGATTGCGGACTTGCATCTATAAAATATATAAATCATATAGATAAATAAAAAAATATATGACCCAATCATTATATTATTTAATGTTTAATGTATTGATAAGAAAAAAAATTTAATATGAATTAGGGGAAATAACTTATACTTCCTGTCATGGAATGAGTTAACATATGTCACTTGTCCACCTATGTACCCCCTGGGATGGCATCATTATAGTTATATTTTTAACCTCCTCCACTCACCTTGGGAAAATACCTTAATTACATTTATTTATAACTCACACCTAGTATAGGGGGATTAATGTATTGGTGAAGGGGGATTACACAAATAAACATGCACACGCATGTCCTATAAAATAATGGTGGGAGGGAAAACCCACAGAAAATCATATATAATATAATAAAAATTCATTTTAAAAGAATGAAATAAACTAAATTAAAATATGAAGCACATAAAAAGTGAATTTAAAGAAGTTAAATTTTAAACAATAAATCTATATGAAAAATTAAATGGTAGACATTCATTTCTTATTCCTTATTCAATATTTAAATAAATTAACATTAATTAATTAATTAATTATGTAACTATGTAATTCCATTTTATATTAATGACAATCTAAATCCTCTTTGAGATAGATATGATAATCGCATTAGTGAAAAATAAATGTATAAAATAGTAATTTCAGATATATGAAAAGAAATTAATTGATGATTTGATATTATTTTAAACCATTTTACTATTTTCAAAAACCTAAAGTTTTAATCAATCCAATATGGTTTTAATTATGAAATTTTCAATTATTTATAATTTAATTCTAAATGTATTTGGGAGATTACAGTGTATATGATATTTACGGGTATGATATGTACCTCAGTTGTCGTGTGTTTGAGATACACACTCGATAACTCGATGCTTCAGTGTGTTGACTCATCTAGACTACACGTTGTGCACTTACCATCTATACACCATGTATCTACATAGAGTTTTCCTGAGAGACATAGCCTGGGTCTTCAGAATGTATCTCAGTAGATTGCAAAGTGCATACATTATAGCTTCATGCCATGTGGTCTAAATGTTGTTTACCCATGAAACCCACTGAAAGACTCAGTGTATTATCTGGAGAGATGATACATGACATGATCCATTAGATACATATCGTGTAACTCTAATATAGTGTTCTATATATCTGGATAAATAACTTTTCATATATTTCATATGCAAGAATTTATGAACTATAGTTAGTGTACATCACATACAAAATGTGTACATCAAAAATACCAAAAGTTATTAGTGTCATGTTTTCATTGATTATAATGAACTCATGGATTTTACGGTTTACACCACTAATCCTTGAACTATTCAATGTGTTTATGCCTTAAACATGTTGTGTAATCAGATGTACCATGTCAGAGGTTGGCCAATCAAAATTCGGGGTACACAGTGTTTAATAACTATATGGTATTCTATTTATACCATTACATTTCCAGGTGTAGTGTACTATGGTAATGGACATATACATTGGCCAAATTTTGTGTGATCTTTTCTTAACAACAAAAAATCTGGTAGTTCCGTATGGAATTGTTAGTAATTATTCATTTATTAATAGTCTTTTAGGAAAAATAAGCACTTGAGAAAAATGATTAATAGATTGATAACGCGATAATTTAAAATAGATTAGGAATTAATAGTATTAAATGAAAATTCAACCATGATTGAGTGTGAATCAATTATAATATAAATGTCTATAAATTTAAACAATACCCCACTGATACCTCTTGATGGTTTAAGGAATAGAAGAAGCATGCAGTGGTTGGAAATCTATAAATTTTTTTGTATTGAGTTATCTGAAACCAAAATTGAGGATCTTTAATGTAAAATATATAATTAATTTATTCAGCATTAAAAGAAATGAATACTAGATCTCAGAAATATTTCATCGACGTCGATGTAGATTATATGAAATATTTCACTTTTCATGGTCTTGGTATCAATATGAGTATGCAAGGATAAAATCCCTCGAGCAGTTTTTGATACATTTTCTTTTGATCTCCAAGAAATATCAATCTATCTCTATGTACCTGTGTGAAGAATACATTATCTTAAATTATTTTTATTGATAAATCACTCTCAGGATTTGAAGTAATCCTTTTTATATTATTTTCCTTGAGGGTGTGATATAAGGAATAATTGATAGATAATTCTTTTTGTATAACAATCCTAAATTTTTTATATTACACCCTACAAAATAGACATAACCATATATTTATAGATATGGGGTTTAGGTGAAAATACTATTTTATATTATACAATCCCTTAAATGACATTTTAATCCTTGAGAAACCCCATGTCTCATAACAATAATAATAATAATAATATTATTATTACTATTATTATTATCATTTTTAATTGTGCACCAAATTTCAACAAAAATATTATTTAATAGACATGTTAATTAATATTTATCACTGGAAATAGTCTTACATCTATTTGAAATCCTCTAAAATTTATTGACTATCATATTTTTTTTTTAATATTTTATGAATCAATATCAATTTTTTCCAATAAAACATGAATAAAATAATTCCTCAATCATGAGAATAATTTTCATTCTATTAATTATATTCACATAGAATTTAATAAAAATCATTGATAACACATAGTTTCCAACACTAAATGATTCTATTTTGTATTAGATTAGTTTTCCTAAATCCCAAGATTACTATCTAGAAATGTGGAAATGAACCTGAGAGAAATAAATTAATTTCTTAATGGAAATAACCACTTATAAATGAAAAATGTATAATATAATACCTTTATCCCAATATCTCATCACTAATGTTGTACATCAATTTCACCAAAATATATTATCAATACATCTTTATTTATATAATTAAATAAACATGTCATTTTACTATGGACATGTAAAATAGGGGATAGTTATTTTCCAATCAAAGGGATGGGATACCAGATTGCATAAAAATGGAAGGAAAAAATCCATCCTAAAATTATCTATTAATGACATGTCAATTGTGACATACCCAACGTACCCTACATTACCAAAAACATTTAGCGACATTGTTTTCCCGAAAAAATCTATGTGGCTGGGGAATGACATGGATTAATGACAATATTAACGTCTATGTGACATTACATCTTCTCACTGATAGAAGTATCCGATGACACTAAAACATGAGAAATTATTATTTGCATTTCTATTTTCATAATATCCCATCATTGAGATTAACATGTGTGGACATAATGAAAAGAATCCATATCTACTTATAATTTCTCAAACCTGAAAGTCCAGGTAATATGTTTCCCATTATAGTTTGTTATCAAACCTCATAACATTATTTAAGAATATTGACATAGTTCTTCAAGGTTCTCATCATATAGGGTAATTTATATGACATAATATTTCTAACATATACTATATGAAATTATAACTTCAGATTAATGTATAATAATGAAAAATGAAATAATATGTTTTATTAATATTCATTACATTAACTATACATGTAATCAAATTATAACATGTTTTTCATAGGACACTAACTCTCTGAAACAGAAGAACTTTATGATTTATATTAGTCGAGAAGATGTTTGGTAAATGATTTTGGTCATTATAGGGGGGTATGGTGTATGGGGTTTGAGGATAGAAGTATCCCTTTATATGTGAATAGGGAATGAATTTTCATAAATCATAAAAAAATAAATAATGGGAAGTCAATCTCAGGGAAATATTGATTAAAAATTAAGAGATAACCTAGAGAAAGGTATAAGGTCAAATACCTCACAAATTCTATAAAAAAAATTTTAAATGATTTGTCCATTTAATCAGAAGTTACTAATTTAATAACAATTATTTTTTAACCAAAATAACATAATTTTACATAATTTATTTATCCTTTATGTCTAAATACACTGAGGACATATTTATATAATTTAAACAAAATCATTCCAAATTTGAAATCTATTTAATGCAATTGAATATCTAAACATGTTAAAATTTATTTTGTAAATAATAATTGAATAAGATATAATTTAAAATAAATATTAATTAAGTTATAAAATACCAAATATGGGTTTAAAAATTAAAACTAATTTTTAGAAAAATACAAATTTAGTTATAGAATAATATTTTGTTAATAGAGAATTGTTTCCTTAATTCAATTTCTAACTTATATACAAATAATTTCATAAAACTCATATCCTTTATAAAAATAAAATATTATAATTCATAAAAAATTATTTTCGAAAAATAATATAAAATCATATTAACCAAATCTAGATATGAATAATAAAAAGTTATGTTAATTGTTTTTTCAAATTCACATTCTGAAATTTATAAATATTTTTTTAATTAAAAATAGTAAATAATTTTTTTTGTAGAAAAATTAATTTTTGTATATTAATTAATATCTATCTTATAAATAATTAATTAATGTTTTTTCAAATTGTTATTAGTCAAAATATATTATTATTATTCTATCATATTTATCATAGTTTCATAAAATAAATATCTAATTTCCTAAAAATAAAATTTTTAGCATAATGGGAATTTAACAATAATAAATGTTTGAGAATATGAAAATTAATATTAAATCTATAAATATAAATATTTTATTTCACATTTATATTATAATTATTTATACACATAAACCTTAATGGTATATATGTAAGTCCAAAGCATCAGATAACCACTTATTACAATTGAGGGTGGTGATTATGTAAGAAGAGATATTGTGATAAATTCAATATATTGAACTTCTGTAGGATATGGTTTCAATTATAATATATTTGTTTTATCTTTTCAGAGGCTTGGTTTAGAGAGAAAAATATTGAATCTACCTCCCTTGTGATCTTAAAAAATGGAAATTTTAAGAAAACATCCACATCTGAATTTCATTTTTTCACACATTATTTATTATTCTCTCTAAAGGGTTACTTAAATATATACAAACTGTGTTAATTTATATGTTAATATAGTCATGTTTTTTATAAAAAATATCTCATGGTTTTTTTTCATTATTTTGTTTGTGACAATATATTATGTAACACCCCAATAATTCATAATGTGTTATTTCTTCAAAATAATTCAATAACTTGCACTACACGCAACACCGAGTTCAGTTGCACCATGACTTACCAAAAATCCATTCAAAAGAGGTTATGAATAGTATTAACAAAATTTTAAACTTTATATAATCCTTATAATTTTTCCATATTATGAGTTGCTTAGACATAATGCAAGAACAAATTCATTTGTAGTATTGCAATTTTATCAACTTTTAATAGTGAACCCTTTTTAAATGAAATATTTTAAACTTTTGACTAAATGGGGACATTAAAATTTTAAAATGAAACATCCCAAGCTTCCACGGTATGCTTTCTTTGAATAATATAGTATCTTGTGTTGTACGCAACCTTGAGTTTTAACACACACCACAACCAATCAAACTAGCCGTTATGAATAGTAATACCTAATTTTTGAAATTATATATATTTTATATTTCAAAATGGACCTCATTTTTGGATTCGGAATATCTAATTTAGCCTAAGGTGAAATTTTGATACTTTTCGGATAAATTTCATATTTTAATGAATAATGAAAATTACTAAATTTTAATTAAAAACAACTTTTTTAATCAAAAAAATTAATAGTGATAAATTATGAATTTGAGTAGTTTTAAAGTATATTTAGAATATATTTTTACCATTTAATATAATGTTGGTCATTGTACAGAATTTTACAATTAAACCGAACATAAACAAGTGTCAATCTTTTGATAGTTATTATCTCTTAAAAACACGCTTTTTGTTTTGACAGTGGGAATTAATTTTAAATTAATTTCTTCCACTTCTGTGTTTTGAATTTAGGAAAATGGATTCCATATTTTGAATCAATATGTTCAAATTTTGTAAATAGGTAACTTTTATTTTTAGACATTTTGAATAATTACTGCGGTAAATATTTTATTTACCATGGTTAAGGGTAAATCCGGTAAATAAGGGTTAAAAAATAATATTATAATAATACTAAATTACCCTAAAACGTGTCTTAACCCTATTGGTTGATACATGGTCGACCATGGACATCTTGGGGTCGATTTTGGGACCCCATGGATCCACTTGTAAGTGATAATGAAACTTTATTTTAATTAAGTTAAAATGAATACAAAAATGACACAAGCATATATCTTTTAGCAAAACAATTTTTACATAGGGTTATATATGTTGGATTTTAGATTATAAATATTAATTAGAAAGATAAAAAGCTTTCCTACATAAGGATATTTTATTTATAATTTTTAGACATTAAATAATTTATTTTATTTATGACACAATGATGATGCAGTAATTACTATAATAGTGAACAATTAAAATAATTGATATTATAAATACCCAAATAAAAAAAATATGAAACTTTTAATGAATTAAACTAATTTTATAGGATAATATGATATATTAGGATTGATTTAATGTACTTTTTTCTAAGTAATAAATCTGTTATGAGTTTCACAAAAATCAACTATTGAATAGTGTCAAAATTGACATTAAAGAGTTCTTAAAACAAATATTATATTATTAATTGATATTAAATTCTTAAAAATCTAAGGTTCGGCCAAGAGACTTATATCATGATAGGTTCATCATTATTGGACCACTTTGGGGTATCTTGGATGTATATAGTATGTTTATTAACCATATTATATAAAAATACAAAGAGACATTGTAAAAGTGAAACTAATTAACTTAGAGTTAATACTTAAAGATAAGGTTAATATAAGTACCCAGACCTGTCTAAATTCTATTGGTTGAGTTTTTTTCGACCCATCCCCACCTTAACCTTTGAATAGTCAACTTTTGAGCCATTTGAAACCGATTATGAATTTATTATAAACTAATATCTCTGGCTTTTCCAAAGGTGCCCCTCACCCCTCTTATAAAAGGGCACTCCTCCTTCTCATTTCTTCACACCTTCAAAGCCTTTTGGTTCGGCCAAAATCTGCCCTAATACTCTCCCAAAATCCCTCACTACAACCTAGAGGCCTTAGTTTGATCATAAAGCCAACCTAATAGCCCTTTTGATCAAATCAAAAGGAAGAACCCGAAGAAGAGGTAATGTTTTCACCACCCTTTTCCAAGTTCCTTTCTTCTTCAACTTCTTCTTCCTTTGTTGTTACCATTCTAAAATAATAACTCCAGTATCATATATATACTTTGATGTTATTATAAATATGGTACAACCATATTTAGTATTCTATCCACCCTTTTGAATAACATGTCACCATACGTGCGTACGTACGGCTTACCGTCTCCACGTCGTGGTGTAATTGTTATTCAATATATTATTATTTGGATGGGTATAATAATGATGTGTAACTCATGTAAGTAATAAATATAACATTTTAATGATTCAGTATATATGATATACCATCCATTTATATATTATTTTAATATCAAAAGAATGATATCGTCGCTCGTGCGTACGTACGGACTACCGTCTCCACGAACGTGATGAGATTCATTCTCCATCGTATCCATTCAAGTATAATTATCATTTGATGATTTAAAAAATGATGTTTAAGGACTTGATATCATTCTGGATATGAATAATATAAAACCTATCCTTTACAAACTTGTCTTACGTAACAAAACATATAAAAGAAAACAAGTAAGTTAACACCCGAAACAACGATAATACTAAGATATTATTATAAAATCAATATTAAAAGATCATATATGATATAATATTAATGTATATGATTATTGTATAATTTAATAACAATTATTTCACCATTATACATAAGGTTAACCTACCCCAACCAAGGAAAAGTAAAAGGTAAGGGTTATTTCACAATCTCTTCATTATCCGAGGTTGTTTATACGTAATAATCTACTGGGATCTCTTTATCATCCACATCCATGTTTCTTAAAAATGTATTTCAAAACATTTTTATTATTTACAAGAATATGGGTTGAAGTCATTTATACCCTTGTTTGACTTTTTATAAGAGGAATCTTTCCGTCATTTTCAAAACAAGGTCCTTTTTAACCTTTTCGACAGAATTAAGGTAAGAATTGTTTTTAACTTATACGGTGAGTGCGGTTATTTTCTGCCGTTATAAAATCTTCAAAGCTTTCCTTACAAGCTTATAAGAATATTTTCAAGAAAATGTTTTATTTTATATGGCTCTAAAATTCATTCAAAAATAGAAAGATATATTTCTCCAAAAAGTGTTTTGATTTCATCTATGTCAACATCCTTTGATGGATTTTACGCTTATTTGAAGTTGATTTATTATGATTCAAAACTTCTATATTGTATTGAAGGTTTTGTGATATGTTTGACTGTGGATGAGCTATTTTTATACCATTCATGGTTTATGGTGAAAGTATTGACATTTCGTATGCTAGTTTTAATACGAATGTTTATGTTATGTTTAAACCTTTTCATATGGGAATGCATTGGACTTAATATGTGACGGGTGGAGCCCTCTATAGCTCCTCCATGCATCGGTAGGTCTCATGAGACAGACTAGTGTCTTGGCACAAGGCCTTGACAAAATCTTATTTGTAGTCTTGGCACGAGGCCTTGACTATGTGGTTATGATAGTCTGGCATTATGCATTCCAACATTATGAAAGTGGTTATTGATTTTTGCATGTGATTATTCGATTAGTAGAATATCCATGTGAATAAGTAAATTGCATTATTTCATTTTATTTACGCCGTACCATGTTGAATGTTCATGTTTGAAAGGATTTTGTTTTAGTTATACATTTCCTTAAATGTTAATGTTTATTTATGAAAGTTTCCGCTATATTGTTATCCTTACTGGGCATTTGAGCTCACCCCTTTCTATGTTTTATTTTTCCCAGGAAGTGAAGAAGTATATTATGAATGACCTGCAGGGATATTATGTGGGGATATGAGTGTGGATTATGGAGACATTATGTTGTTGTTGTAGTTTTTCATTTTATGATGTAATGTAAAACTTATGAATATATCTAGTGTTTCCAAGGCTACTAAACCAATCGGTATTTTGAGATTTGATCTTTCTTGTGATCATGCCAATGTTATGTAATAATGCACCGACTCTGGGTAACTAGGGTTGGGGCGTTACAGTTGGTATCAGAGGAAGTTTAGTACAAACCTTGGAAACTAGATTTAGATAAACTCTGATTAGAGCACGTAGACCTAAGATGAACTTTGAGGATTAGTGTAGAAGAACTTCCTAGAATTTTGGTATTGTAGGGATTTTGTGAGTTTTCCGAGAAATACATCCCTGTCTGGATACGAGCAGGTAGAGGCGGCTCTGGCACAGATGTACCTAGGGGTAAATCCCGAAAACACCGATTTGAGCAAGACTCGAACGGGAACTGGTGCACGACAACGGGCCTTGCTGCACTCTTGGTTACGACACTCCTGAGGGATATGCTTAGGATAATTCTCATTTTCTTTACAAACCATTATGAAGGGTTTATGAGTATATACATCCTCAAAGGAGACATTTTTATGATTATGGATTATATCCATAAATAGTTCAATTTATGTTATGTGTTTTATAAGTATGGGATTATGTATTTTGATTCATAAACTGATCTAGTGTATGCCATTGTTTAGAAATGGCGCCCAGTAGAAGGAATGAGAACTCTAGAAATGCACATGATCCAAAGAGAAGGAAGGATCATATCTTTCATGGTCTTAAGCTAGAATTTATAAGAGAAATAGTCTCCCATGTATTATCATCATATGAAGAAATAATATCATGTGTTGATAAGATAAGTAAAGAGTTTACTGAGTCCTATGGCTTTGAAGGGAAGCAAGAGAAGAAAAGGATGGAAGAGAGAAAGATGGATAAAGGGAAGAGGGAAAAGAAGAATTTTCCCATATGTGGTAACTGTGGAAAGAAACACCCTGGAACATGCCTGAAAGGAATGGGAGTTTGTTATAAGTGTGGAGGAAAAGGGCACAAAGTACGTGACTGCAAGGGTAAGAAAAAGGTTTCAAATGTACAATTCTTCATTTTCAAGGAGATTGGACACTACGCGAACCTATGTCCCAGTCATCAGACTATGCCGCAAATGATGTTATTGGATAATAATCAAGTTATGATACTACCACAGATGAAGAGGAATGATTAGAGTTCTTATGTTGATTATGTCAATTGAGTGTTGTATCAACAATGTACTTGTTATAATAATTATGGAGTATATAAGGATTGTACTGCAGTACTATTTCATTAAGGACTTGAGATTGTGTGGAACAAAGAAAAGTGACTCAATAGCAGGATAAATTTTTGGAAAATATATGGTTGAGATAATGATAAATCATAATATAGTTCTGATACTGAGGTGGTGATTTTGAAATAATATGTGATTGTTTTGGATAAATTATATTGGATATTCTTGACTACCTTGGAACTGATTAATGATTTGTATATTCCATCATTGTTGGGGTTTAAAACATTTTTAGATTAATGAAGTATATCCAGCATTCTATATGGAATAAGGGAGCATCAAAGTAATCAATAAGGAATATGGTAATACATGATGAAGGTATTCATATGCTATTATGGGGTAAAAAGGATCTATATTATGTTTACCTTCCTTATAAATGTTGGACTGTAAGTTTGGACAGAAGTATTTTGGATAGTTCTAGTTTGGATTATTTTGGATTGCCATAAAAGGACAACCCGGAGGTCGGGCGACAACCCGTCGCGTCCGGCAAGGCTGCGAGACTTGAACCCGAAACTGAAGGGCGACAAGGGTGTATCACCTACCACTGTCCCACGAGATTTCCTGGATTAAATAATGTAGTTTTTTATTAAAAGATCTTGTAGATGAATTATAAATTCGTTTATTTTGGAACCCTATACGAATAGTGTAAATAGAATTTTTTTTACATTCTATTATCTTTTAGAGTGAAAGATGAGTTTGTGGTAGAAATTTATTAATGGATAAAACTCTAATTATAAAGTAAGTATATCTCCTTCTGATCTTAGCCAATCTCATAAATAAATTCCTCAACATTAAGAAAAGCAACTTAGAACAAAAATGTTTTCGTAGATGGTAACTTAAATCATCACTAATTTATGGCTTTGGGATTGTTGGCCTTTTCATAGCCATGTTCTCTACCACACTCCATCAGATAATTGATGGTTATATTTTTCTTCCATATCCATATTTTCCTACATGGAACCCTAGTATATGTTATTTTCGGTAATCTTCATACTTTCGACTCTTTATTTTAAATAGAGGCCTCATTAATTCATTTTTTGATGTGGGATTTCAACTAAGATACTTTGAAACATCAAAAATGTGTTATCCTAATACCCTATGTTTTGTTGAACTGATGGTATTTCAAATCATCATAGACTGATGAATTTAAGGACCTCAATTTTACACTTGTTTGTGATTGATGACCTCAATCACTACCTATAAATATTTACATTTTTCCTCCTATTATATGTCTCTAATTGCCACCAATGTTCTCCTAATCGAGATCATAATTTGGTGGTGACCCTTTGATTTCTCTTTTCCTCATATTAAGACTAAATTTTAGTAACCCAATTTCCGATGTGGGTTTTCCCACAAATATATTTTCTACTTTCAACCTTTTATTTTCGAAGAACAATTTCAAATTGCGAGGACGCAATTTATTGAAGGAGGGGAGAATGTAACACCCCAAGAATTCATAATGTGTTATTTCTTTAAAATAATTAAATAACTTGCACTACATGCAACACCAAGTTCAATTGCACCATGACTTACCAAAAATACATTCAAAAGAGGTTATGAATTGTATTAACTAAATTTTGAACTTTATATAATCCTTATAATTTTTCCATATTATGAGTTGCTTAGACATAATGCAAGAACAAATTCATTTTCAGTATTGCACTTTTATCAACTTTTAATAGTGAACCCTTTTTAAATGAAATATTTTAAACTTTTCACTAAATGGGGACATTAAAAATTTAAAATGAAACATCTCAAGCTTCCACGGTACGGTTTCTTTGAATAATACAGTAGCGTGTGTTGTACGCAACCTTGAGTTTTAACACACACCACAACCAATCAAACTAGCCGTTATGAATAGTAATACCTAATTTTTGAAATTATATATATTTTATATTTCAAAATGGACTTCATTTTTGGATTCGGAATATCTAATTTAGCCTAAGGTGAAATTTTGATACTTTTCGGATAACTTTCATATTTTGATGAATAGTGAAAATTACTAAATTTTAATTAAAAACAACTTTTTTAATCAAAATAATTAATAGTGATAAATTATGAATTTGAGTGGTTTTAAAGTATATTTATAATATATTTTTACCATTTAATATAATGTTGGTCATTGGACATAATTATACGATTAAACCGAACATAAACAAGTGTCAATCTTTTGATAGTTATTATCTCTTAAAAACACGCTTTTTGTTTTGACAGCGGGAATTAATTTTAAATTAATTTCTGCCACTTCTGTGTTTTGAATTTAGGAAAATGGATTCCATATTTGGAATCAGGATGTTCAAATTGTGTAAATAGGTAACTTTTAATTTTAGACATTTTGAATAATTACTGCGGTAAATATTTTATTTACCATGGTTAAGGGTAAATCCGGTAAATAAGGGTTAACAAATAATATTATAATAACACTAAATTACCCTAAAACGTGTCTTAACCCTATTGGTTGATACATGGTCGACCATGGACATCTTTGGGTCGATTTTGGGACCCCATGGATCCACTTGTAAGTGATAATGACACTTTATTTTAATTAAGTTAAAATGAATACAAAAATGACACAAGCATATATCCTTTAGAAAAACAAATGATACATAGGGTTATATATGTTGGAATTTAGATTATAAATATTCATTAGAAAGATAAACAGATTTCCTAGATAATGATATTTTATTTATAATTTTTAGACATTAAATAATTTATTTTATTTATGACACAATGATGATGCAGTAATTACTATAATAGTGAAAAATTAAAATAATTGATATTATAAATACCCAAATAAAAATAATATGAAACTTTTAATGAATTAAACTAATTTTATAGGATAATATGATATATTAGGATTGATTTAATTGAACGTTTTAGAAGTAATCAATCTTTTATGAGTTTCACAAAAATCAACTATTGAATAGTGTCAAAATTGACATAAAAGAGTTCTTAAAACAAATATTATATTATTAATTGATATTAAATTCTTAAAAATCTAAGGTTCGGCCAAGAGACTTATATCATGATAGGTTCATCATTAAGGGACCACTTGGGGGTCGCTTGGATGTATATAGTAAGTTTATTAACTATATTATATAAAAATACAAAGAGACATTGTAAAAGTGAAACTAATTAACTTAGAGTTAATACTTAAAGATAAGGTTAATATAAGTACCCAAAACTGTCTAAATTCTATTGGTTGAGTTGGTTTCGACCCATCCCCACCTTAACCTTTGAATAGTAAACTTTGGAGCCATTGGAAACCGATTATGAATTTATTATAAACTAATATCTCTAGCTTTTCCAAAGGTGCCCCTCACCCCTCTTATAAAAGGGTACTCCTCCTTCTCATTTCTTCACACCTTCAAAGCCTTTTGGTTCGGCCAAACTCTGCCCAAATACTCTTCCAACATCCCTCACTACAACCTAGAGGCCTTAGTTTGATCAGAAAGCCAACCTAACGAGCACTTTTGATCAAATCGAAAGGAAGAACCCGAAGAAGAGGTAATGTTTTCACCACCCTTTTCCAAGTTCCTTTCTTCTTCCACTTCTTCTTCCTTTTTTGTTACCATTCTAAAATAATAACTCCAGTATCATATATATACTGTGATGTTATTATAAATATGGTACAACCATATTCAGTATTCTATCCACCCTTTTGAATAACATGTCACGATACGTGCGTACGTACGGCTTACCGTCTCCACGTCGTGGTGTAATTGTTATTCAATATATTATTATTTGGATGGGTATAATAATGATGTGTAACTCATGTAAATAATAAATATAACATGTTAATGATTCAGTATATATGATATACTATCCATTTATATATTATTTTAATATCAAACGAATGATATCGTCGCTCGTACGTACGTACGGACTACCGTCTCCACGAACGCGATGAGATTCATTCTCCATCGTATCCATTCAAGTATAATTATCATTTGATGATTTAAAAAATGATGTTTAAGGACTTGATATCATTCTGGATATGAATAATATAAAACCTATCCTTTACAAACATGTCTTATGTAACAAATCATATAAAAGAAAACAAGTAAGTTAACACCCGAAACAACGATAATACTAAGATATTATTATCAAATCAATATTAAAAGATCATATATGATATCATATTAATGTATATGATTATTGTATAATTTAATAAACATTATTTCAACATTATACAGGAGGATAACCTACCCCAACCAAGGAAAATTACAAGGTAAGGGTTATTTCACAATCTCTTCATTATCCGAGGTTGTTTATACGTAATAATCTACTGGGATCTCTTTATCATCCACATCCATGTTTCTTCAAAATGTATTTCAAAACATTTTTATTATTTACAAGAATATGGGTTGAGGTCATTTATACCCTTGTTTGACTTTTTATAAGAGGAATCTTTCCGTCGTTTTCAAAACAAGGTCATTTTTAACCTTTTCGACAGAATTAAGGTAAGAATGTTTTTTAACTTATACGGCGAGTGCGATTATTTTCTGCCGTTATAAAATCTTCAAAGCTTTCCTTACAAGCTTATAATAATATTTTCAAGAAAATGTTTTATTTTATATGGCTCTTAAATGCTTTCAAAAATAGAAAGAGATATTTCTCCAAAAAGTGTTTTGATTTCATCTATGTCAACATCCTTTGATGGATTTTACGCTGATTTGAAGTTGATTTATTATGATTCAAAACTTCTATATTGTATTGAAGGTTTTGTGATATGTTTGACTGTGGATGAGCTATTTTTATACCATTCATGGTTTATGGTGAAAGTATTGACATTTCGTATGCTAGTTTTAATACGAATGTTTATGTTATGTTTAATCCTTTTCATATGGGAATGCATTGGACTTAATATGTTTCGGGTGGAGCCCGCTATAGCTCCTCGATGCATCGGTAGGTCTCATGAGACAAACTAGTATCTTGGCACAAGGCCTTGACAAAATCTTATTTGTAGTCTTGGCACGAGGCCTTGACTATGTGGTTATGATAGTCTGGCATTATGCATTCCAACATTATGAAAGTGGTTATTCATTTTTGCATGTGATTATTCGATTAGTAGAATATCCATGTGAATAAGTAAATGGTATTATTTCATTTTATTTATGTCGTACCATGTTTAAAGTTCATGTTTGAAAGGCTTTTGTTTTAGTTATACATTTCCTTAAATTTTAATGTTTATTTATGAAAGTTTCCGCTATATTGTTATCCTTACTGGGAATTTGAGCTCACCCCTTTTCTATATTTTATTTTTCCCAGGAAGTGAAGAAGTAAATTATGAATGAACTGTAGAGATATTATGTGGGGATATGAGTGTGGATTATGGAGACATTATGTTGTTGTAGTATTTTTTCATTTTATGATGTAATGTAAATCTTATGAATATATCTAGTGTTTCCAAGGCTACTAAACCAATCAGTCTTTCGAGATTTGATCTTTCTTGTGATCATGCCAATGTTATGTTATAATGCACCGACTCTGGGTAACTAGGGTCGGGGCGTTACATATTAAATATATATTTTTATTTAGGGAGAATATATATTGAAATATCATGTCCATACACATCTTCACCCAAGAGGTTGACCATATGGACTTGGAAACTATGGAACCACATTGTATGCACCATAAACAAGGTGAACATTAGAGGAAACCATCCCATTTCAAATTAAAACTATTAAATGATTCTTTCCATAGAGTTATATTTTGGAACTATTACCCTTGACCAATAGTAAGGGGTATTCTGGGCTATCCTACCCACAAATTCCACTATGGAGTCACTATGAAGCTCCCCCACCATCCCAATGTTTCAAATTGTGCAGGGAAACACAACAGGTAGATGAATAGTCAATTATATTCTATCTCTTCCCACCCTAGTCCTAAATATTTAGTGACCACCCTAGGGGAAGAGAAAAAACATTATCTAATAGAAAATCACTCCTACATTACATGTGTACCCTATCATATTTTATAATTCCACTACCATTTTCAATACCAAATAAGAATAGATATTCCCTGGACATATAACAAGACCCCATCTTCCCACTATGCACACTAGTTTGACTCTCCCTACCATTTTCTCTATTATCAATTGATACGAACATCCTCTTTATGATAAGGAAATCCACCACAATGATGTCTGTCCTAATTATAGAGGAGATACCATCTTCCGCATATGTCCTTCCTAAGTCATCGACCACAATTCTAATAATAGAGCTACCCATTATATTTAAAATATCATTCCTATGGAAATAATGTATAAAAACCAAATGTAGGACGTAAGGAAGAATCATATTTTCATCCTTGATCCTTTATATTCATGGATGAATTAAAATTCAAGAAAAACGTTTCCACATATTCTACTAGATATTGATGTCAGTACCAAATGATTAAGGATTTTTATTCTTAATGAAATTGTCAACAAGGTTAGAAGGTCCCACAAAATGTACATATATTTCAAGTATATCCTTGATTCTATTCGAGGACTTGAAATCTACCCACTACAAAAAATGGATTATACAAATAGGAAGTTAATAATAGATAATATATCTATTAATAAAACTGAGAAAACTACAATAGATATTTAATTTTATTGGTAAATATTTTATATACCAACTCGTGTTTTTACCAATATTTATATATCATGATATTGATTGTTTAACAAAAAAAATATTTTACCAAATTTTATTTCTATTGCTTTATCATATCAATACTAAAATTTTTTACCATTAAATAATTATATAACTATTGATTATTATGACCAAATTTTTTCCATTATAAAAATATATTCTAGTAAATTACCAAATAACATAAACTATTTCACATAAAAAAGAATATATATATATAAATAGTATTTCCAATAAACATTATAAATTATAATTATTTTAATAAAATCATATAATCATATTTTTTCATTGATAGATTATAAATAACAAATATTTTTAACAACATCATATAATCATATGTTTTAATCGATACATTATATGTTTGTGATACTATATATATTTTCATGTGTGACATAAAATTGACGATAAATGATTTTTATTTTTCTAAGATTGAATGTCTTAAAACTAAAAAAATATTCTATTATATATATTTTCATTATATATAATGTATATTTTTATTCAGAATTTATATAAATGGTACAATTTTTCATTTTACATAAATTATATATAAGTTTAATGTATATCATGATGATTATTTTTTAAAACAATATACAAATAATATGACACAAACATACCTAAATAAAAGTTTTTGAGGTGAAATGACCACATCATTGTTACTGAGTCTTTCATTGTCACACCCTGACTAGGTTAATTTACCATTGTGTAGTCCATAGTGTGTGAGAATTTTAAAAAATGTTGTTGTTATTATCGTTATCATTATCATTATAATTATTACTATTTATTTTTTAAAATAAAAATTATATATTAAATTAACTGGATAGTGGGATCCCTAAATGCATATGATATATCCAGATTACCCATACATTCCATGAGATCCAAGTCCACACACACTAGTCGTCAGAGAGGACCTCACCGGCCATCTCCCATTATCATGGCCACTGCCCCATCCGCCCTGATCGCCCCCACCGTCACCCTCATCGGCCTGTCACATAGTCTAAACCACATTTGTTCATTTCCAATGGTACCACCCTCCAATCCCACATGATCCACCATCTACATTCAGATGAGACTGAGCCCTCATTCATCCCAATGTGCATTCACCCGAATATCCCATAAGTGTAACACCCCAGGTATATAAAGAATATGAAATTTTCACATTTATCCATATTTGTGAATAAAATATTAATATTACATTAAAGGGGACGCTATGCTCGATGGTGTACCCAATACGCAACAACGAGTTTCTTGGGAATCTTACGTTTCACTCTAATAATTAAATAACATTATTTTAAATGTTAGTTAACGCCTAGCCTTTGTAATGGTGGGAATGAAGATAACAAAATACAAAATTATTATATATGTTTGTCAAATATTTTTAGTCTTTACAATAAATGTTAGAGGATTAAAAATTCGAATGAATCCAATTTTAAGCGTAAACATTCTAATATTTTTTAAAAGGTCGATTAACCACCTTTTGATGGCGAACCTCTTTTAAATCGAATTTTTTAAAATTTTATGTGTTTTATTTGAAAAAAATAAAATTCTTCTTTAGAATCAGGACATCAAAATTTACTTTGTGTAAATTTTTGGTATTTTTCAAATAAAGTTCATTTTTTAATGAATAGTAAAAAATGTTGTATTTTAATTCAAAGCAACTTTTTAATCTAATTTATTTATATGATTAGACAATATTTTTAATTGGTTTTAAAGTGAAATTAGAATATATTTTTACCATTTAATCCAATAGTGGTCGTTGGAATTAATTTCAGTTTGTAATTGGACTTAAACTAGTGTCAATCTTTTGATATATATTGTTTCATAAAATTACACTATTTGTCACGACTGCGGGAATTAATTATTAAATTAATGTATGTAACTTATATGATATGAATTTTGTAAAATAGACATCATTTTTTAATTCAGAATATCAAATATGGCTTAGTGTGGAGTTTTGGTATTATTCAAAAAAACTTCAATTTTTTATGAATAATGAAACCACTAAGTGGTACTTAGAAACAATTTTTTCATTCAAATGAAACTTTACCACTTTTGTGTTTTGAATTTCAAAAATCTGACATACATGGTTGTCATTAGGAAGTAAAATTCGGTTCAATGGGATTAAAATAATTTTTTTGAATAGTAACTTTTATGTTTTTAATCGCGATTAGAGGTAATTAGTGTAATTTAAGGAAAAAAATGTTTTAATATTATAAAATGAACTGTACACATGTCATACCCTCTTTGGATGATTAATGGCTGACCAAAAAAATCCATCGGTCAATTGGGGGACCCCATGGAGCCACTTTGGTTGGAAAGTGACATAAATACCTTTTTATTTAAAGTTAAAATTAAAATGTCACAAACATGAGTTGTTTTACTAAAACAATTTTCAAATGGTTTTATACAAGTAATATTTTTTACTATAATTATTAATTAGAAAGATAATCCGATTTCATACATCATGATTTTTTTTTAATTTTTAGACATTAAATAAATTGAATTATTTATGACATCATGATGATGCAGCAATTACCTCATTAATAAGGGATTTAAATAAAATGAAAAGATAATGTTAAAACAATAACATAAACTTCTCAAAAACCTATTGGATGGATGGATTTCAAAACCTTATCACCTTATCCTCTAAATATATCCTTTTGGGACCTTTTAAATCCAAAAATCATTTTATAATAAATTAATATTTTATAACTTTCCAAGAGTACCTCTCCTCTCCTCTAATAAAAGGCCTCCACCTCTACCACCTTACAGACACCTCTCAAGCCTTTGTCTCGGCCAACCCCAGCCCATTTCATCTCTCCACATCCCTCTCTTCACCATTGAAGCCTCAATTTGTGCATAATCCTTTCCAAGGAAGCCATTGAGCTCAAATCAAAGAGAGTTACCCGATTTAAAGGTAATGTATTCCCATGTGTTATTTTGTTATATTTTTCTTCTCCAACCCCCTAAAATATTTTTATTATTTTCTTTTGTAACAACACCAGTATAATAAATATACTAGGTTGTTGTTATGTGAAGGATTCGAGCTACACTTACACACACCTTCGTCTAATAGTTAAAGAACATACTGTTTCTGTGGATGACGAATTACTGCCTCACGAAACGATGATTGTTCAATATTATTTTAACACCTTCAATGGTGGCCATTAAGATGTCACTATATTTATATATGATATATAATATGTTTATTTTTTCCTTAAACTTCTGTATTTTTCATTTATGGCATACCTTTATGGTTTCAATTATGTGTAAATGTGATATCTTCATTTTAGGAAGTGCGGACTACCGCTCCCTCAAAGTGATTTGATTTTTTAATGCCATATGTGGGACGTATAAAGGATGCAATTAATGGTATTAAATATTTTATCCTTTTGTAATTATAATATACCTTTATATCATTATTATTTCATTCCATTTAATTCAAGAAAAAAGAAATGAAAGTAGCGTTCATGCGTACGTACGGCTTACCGTCTCCATGAACGGTACATTTTATTTCTTAAATCCAAATGTTATGTACTATTATAAGTACATATATATAATGGATATATATTTAATATATTAAATCTAAATAATGGATATTATTCTAGAATTATAATATATATATCTCTCATTATGTTTTAATTCGATTAATATGACAAAAAATGAAAGTATCATTCATGCGTACGTACGGCCTACCGTCTCCATGAATGGGGATTTTAATTTTTTATCTCAAAATGATATGGAATAGTATAAAATGAATATATACTGGATATATATGATATTCAAAACATCAATAATATTTTGGATATGATGTACCTATAACTACATGGAAAATTCTTTTCCAACCAATTCAATTTTTACTCATGTACTGAACATCGACAAAAACATCTGATATGAACTCAAATTATTAACCAATTATTATAACATTATAATATGTGATATGAACTGAATAATAATATTTAAATAAGGTCCTTAAGAAATTATAAATTGGCCAAATTTTATTATTCAGTAGATTAAAGAATGATTGAGTCATGTCGGACACGAGGTAAGGGATCCTACCCCTCTCTTTCTTTTTAAGTGCACTCTTTTATGTCATTCCTTTTAAGCTCATATTTCTTATGATTGGGATGTTCTTTTGTATTACTCTTACTGTAATTTTTATGTTCATATTATGAGAGACCCTATTTTTTCTCATCAATCAATTTTGGATGTTTTAATTGGTGTTGTTAGGCTACCGAAATTTCTTAAGGGGCTTTTTATCTCACATTGGGTTTTCATGAGATTCATGCTACATTTGCCAATATTTCCTTTTGAGTGGTGTATGTACTGTACATTATTCTACTCTTTTTTTAACATACATTCGTTTATGAGTATTTAAATCAATGTTGTATAGTCTTTCTTTCATGGGGTGTACGTTTCGAAAGTTACCCAAATCGGTAAGGGAACCTTTCACCCTCCTCTTTTTAAAAGACTTCTTTTGTTATGTCTTTTAATTTTCATCTTATTATGTGGGGATATGTTCTTATATATCCTTATTTTTGTAAATTTTATGTCCAAGTGATGATATACCCTTTATCTCTCTCGTAAACTCTTTTTCTAAAATTTGATGTGACGCTGTTAGGCTGTCAAGGGAACTTCTTAACCCAATTTCGATTTCTTTGGGTTCAACATGTAGTTATTTAATATGTCGTCCTTTGAATATGTGTGAATGACCTTTGATTATTTTACACTTAATATCCACTTATATTGGGTGTATTTATGTTTTTCACACATAATTATGAGATTGATTCATCCTTAATTTAAGGATACCTTCTTTATAAGAGATTTTATCTCATTTTACATTTCTATTGAGACTTCATTGTTGTTATGAACCAATTCACTCTTATATGGTGTATATAATATCCTTTGGAATATTATATAATGATTCCCTTTATTCTCATGATATTATAAAGTTCTGATAATATGTTATTCCTCAATTTTGTATTCAAGTGTCTCTCATTTTGATAAAAACCCTTTAACTAAAATATCGTTTTAAATGTTTTAATGATTTAATATTAAAAATATTTCTCATTATTATCCATGTTTTCAAAATGTTTTTAAGGATTTATTTATATGGATATTAATGGTTTAAAATGTTAAAATCTTCAATGTGGTATGGGACACTTTTGTTTAAAAATCTATTTATTAAATGTTTTAAATGGTTTTGAAAATGGTTTTAAGAATGGATTCATAATTTCAATATATTAAAATGTTATATTGTTTTTTCAATGTGGGAATGTTATCTTTCCATTATGCTTATGTTATTTGCTATGATTATGTTATAGTTATCGGGCATTTTTATGAAAATGGGTGGTTCTGTGATAAACTAAGGGCGGGTGAGCCCGATATAGCTTTCTAATACATTGGGTAACGCGAAGGGGTTAAACGTTAAGGTTTCTCCGAAGAGATTTAGGGAATATACTGTGATGGGTATTCCAAACGTAACCAAGAGGGTTACTCCCTACGTAAGAATGTTATGAATGCCTCAAGTTACCTTTATGACTTATGATTTCTATGATTTATTCATGATTTTATGAGGTATGTTAAAGTGCTTATGCTTTGTGGGTAATATATTATATCATTCTTATGTATATATGTACTCATGTTTCCTTTCCATACTTTTTATAACCCTTACTGAGATTTTAATGCTCATCCCAAGTTATTTAAATGTTTTTCACAGGTCAAGGGAATGGTACATGATGTGATGATAGTGTCAAGGAAGTGTCAAGAAAAAATCCATGTTTTATTTTAAATATGATTCCTTTGATAGGAAAAATGAATACTGTCTTTTATATAACAACTTTGTTTAAATGCAGAATGTAATGCAAGTTTCATGATCTAATTCTCTAAAACTCTAAACCTGAAAAGATCCTCAATGTGTAATCTTGAAATGACTCAAGATTAAGTAAGGTTTAATGCTGTGGCCTTATAGTTGGTATCAAATGTCGGTATAGATAACTTTAGAGTTTAAGGTATTCTTTAAGCATAAGTGACATTATCGTAATGGTTAGGATTTCAGAAAGAGTGACAGTTTTTAGATAAAGTGAATGAGTAAGTATATCTTCCTCATTAGTATATAATGGTTTTGTTGATATACTCACACTGACATTTCTATTTTTAGTGAATGGATGGATCTAGTAGACACCAAAGTGACAATAGGTTTGAAGGAAACTGTGGTGGTTCTCTGATTAAGAGACTGGATGAAATTGGGGATTCAATGAGGAAACTCGTGGTTGTTCTAAACCGACTATCAAGGAGTCATGATCAAACAAGTGAACCTTGGTATTTTCTGTAATGCATCATGTAAGAGAGGACCACTCGATGTGGAAGTTCATGTAATAATTATAAAGGTAACCATTAGGGTTTATATGATCCTTAATTTTGAGGTAATTATGGGTTATTATATGTTATGATGGAAAATTAAAGGCATGAGATAAACTTGAGTTTAAAATATGTTATGATTATTTTTGAAGATTTTATCTCGTTTTGGGGAATGTTTTAAGAATTATATTATTTTGTAAAAAGGACAACACGCAGACCGTGTGACAACCTATCGCATCGAAAAAAGCTGCGTGAATCGATCCCATAACCAAAGTGCAACTGGTATTTATCACCTACCATTGGACTACTTGAAGTCTTGGTTAGTTTGACTAATTATTTTTAGTTAGATGATTTTAGGAATCAAGAGTAAGTTTATTTTTGGTTATATATGGAAATTATAAACCTATCGTGGAGGATATGTGATTATGTTAATTACTTTTAAATATTAGAATTTATGATCAACTGATGTTAATTGGAGATAAAAGTTAATTTTTACCTTGGAATACTATGTGATTAAATCCTTAAAATATTTGGGTTTCATTCTTAGTTTGGTTTACTTTGAATAATTTTATGGACAATTGTTTATCGAATGGTCTTCGATGAACTTTGTGTTTTTTTGGAAAAATTTTGGAGATTAAGAACAGATTTTATTTTTATAAAGGATTATACTTTTGTGGATTATCTGAACTCATACTAACAATTTTTGGTTTTGGATTTTTTCTAAAGACATGGGAAATATGTAGTTCTCTTTTGTGGATTAGGTGATTCTCAAGAAGTTTATTATAGTACTCTTAATGTGAACAAGTCTTCCTAAATACTCATTTTTGGAGAAAATATGATTTTGATTAAGGAATCTAGTAAAAGTTGAAAGTCTATGTGACATGTAAGTATGTTTCATTATGATTTAGTTACGCTCAAAAAATAAATTCCTCAATGAAGAGTAACTTAAAACAAAAATGTTGTCTGTTAACTTTTCCTACTGGGGAATCAAATACCGTTTAACCCATCACAAGTTTGTGATTTTCTTATGGTTTACATTCTCCTAGACATGTTTACTATCACACTCTGTGAGAACATGACCCTTTTGTTTATCCTCCATATCCATATTTTCCTACATGGAATCCTAGTATGGGTTATCTCGGGTGACCTTTGTACTTTACTTTCATTATTTTAAAGTGATTGTTTTACTGACTCCTGTTCCCATGTGGGATTTTCAATGATGTTTCCAAGCCCAATTTTAAAATTGCGAGGACGAAATTCCCAAAAGGGGGGAAGGATGTAACACCCCAGGTAAATAAAAGAATATTACATTTTCACATTTATCCATATTTGTGAATAAAATATTAATATTACTTTAAAGAGGATGCTATGCTCGATGGCGTACCCAATACGCAACAACGAGTTTCTTGGGAATCTTACATTGCACTCTAAAAATAAAATAATATTATTTTAAATGGTAGTTAACGCCTAGCCGTTGTAATGGCGGGAATGTACAGAACTAACAACAAAATTATTATATATTTTTGTCAAATATTTTTAGTCTTTACAATAAATGTTAGAGGATTAAAAATGCGAATCAATCCAATTTTAAGCGTAAACATTCTAATATTCTTTAAAAGGTCGATTAACTGCCTTTTGATGGAGAACATATTTTAAATCTAATTTTTTAAAATTTTATGTGTAATATTTGAAAAATTAAAATTCTTCTTTAGAATTGGGACATCAAAATTTACTTTGTGTAAATTTTTGGTATTTTTCCGATAAAGTTCATTTTTTTAATGAATAGTGAAAAATATTGTATTTTAATTCAATACCACTTTTTAATCTAATTTATTTATATGTTTAGACAATATTTTGAATTTGTTATAAAGTGAATTTAGAATATATTTTTACCATTTAATCCAATAGTGGTCGTTGGAATTAATTTCACTTTGAAATTGGACTTAAATTAGTGTCAATCTTTTGATATATATTGTTTCATAAAAACACTATATTTGTCATGAAAATGGGAATTAATTAGTTTAACTTATAATATTTGAATTTTGTAAAATAGACATCATTTTTGAATTCGGAATATTAAATATTGCTTATGGTGAAGTTTTGGTATTATTCTGAAAAACATCAATTTTTGATGAATAGTGAAACCACTAAGTGGTACTTAAAAAACTGATTTTTCGTTTAAATGAAACTTTACAACTTATGTGTTTTGAATTTCAAAAATATGACATACATGGTTGTAAATATAAAGTAAAATTTGGTTCAATGGGATTAAAATATTTTATTGGTGAATAGTAACTTTTATGTTCTTAATCGTGATTAGAGGTAATTAGTGTAATTTAACGTAAAAATAATGTTTTAATAATATAAAATGAACTTGACACATGTACTACCCTCATTGGATGTATTGTGGACAACAAATACAATCCATGTCTCAACATGGGGACCCCATGGAGCCACTTCTTTTGGAATGTGACCTAAATACCTTTTTATTTAAAGTTATAATTAAAATGTCACAAACATGAGTTATTTTACTAAAACAATTTTTAAATGGGGTTATACAAGTCATATTTTTTACTATAAATATTCATTATAAATATAAAACTATTTCCTACATCATGATATTTTTTTATAATTTTTAGACAATAAATAAATTATATTATTTATGACATCATGATGATGCATCAATTACCTCATTAATAAGGGATTTAAATAAAATGAAAATATAATGTTAAAACTATAACATAGATTTGTCACAAACCTATTTTATGGGTGTATTTCAAAATCTTATCACCTTATCCTAGAAATATAAGATTTTGGGACCTTTTAAATCCGAAAATCATTTTATAATAAAGTAATATTGTATAACTTTCCAAGAGTACCCCTCCCCTCCTCTTATAAAAGGCCCCCACCTCTACCACCTTACACACACCTCTCAAGGCTTTGGCTCGGCCAACCCCTGAACATTTAATCTCTCCACATCCCTCTTTTCATCATTGAAGCCTCAATGGGGACATAATCCTTTCCAAGGAAGCCTTTGAGCTCAAATCAAAGAGAGTTACCCGATTTAAAGGTAATGTCTTCCCTTGTGTTCTTTTGTTTTATTTTGCTTCTCCAACCCACTAAACTCTTTTTATTCTTTGATTTTGTAACAAAAACAGTATATTAAATATTCTAGGATGTTTTTATATAAATATTTTGAGCTACACTTACACACACCTTCGTCTAATGGTTAATGAACATACTGTTTCTGTGGATGGCGAATTACTGCCTCACAAAACGATGATTGTTCAATATTCTTTTAACACTGTCAAAGGTGGCCATTAAGATGTCACTCTATTTATATAGGATATATAATATGTTTTCTTTTTTCTTAAGCTTCTGTATTTTTCATTTATGGCATACCGTTATGGTTTTCATTATAGGTAAACACGATATCTTCATTTTAGGAAGTGCGGACTACCTCCCCCTCAAAGTGATTTGATTCGTTAATGCCATATGTGGGACGTATAAAGGATGTAATTAATGGTATTAAATATGTTATCCTACTGAAATTATAATATAACTTTATATAATTATTATTTCATTCCATTGAATACAAAAAAAGAAATGAAAGTAGCGTTCGTGCGTACGTACGGCTTACCGTCTCCCTGAACAGTACATTTCATTTCTTATCTCCAAATGTTAGGTATTATTATAAGTACATATATATAATGGATATATATTTAATATAATAAATCTAAAGTATGGATATAATTCTGGAATTATAATATATATATCTATCATTTATTTAATTCCATTAATATGACAAAAAATGAAAGTAGCATTCATGCGTATGTACGACCTACCGTCTCCATGAACGGTGCTTTTAATTTTTTATCTCCAAATGGTATGGAATAGTATAGAATGAATATATAATGGATATATATGATATTTATAACATAAATACTATTCTGGAGACGATTTACCTATAACTACATGGAAAATTATTTTCAAACAAGTTCAATTTTTACTCATGTACTGAACATCGACAAAAACGTCTGATATGAACTCACTTTATTATCCAATTATTATAACATTATAATACGTGATATTAACTGAATAATAATATTTAAATAAGGTACTCAAGAAATTATAGATTGACCAAATTTTATTATTCTGGAGATTAAAGAACGATCGAGTCATGTCGGACACGAGGTAAGGGATCCTACCCCTCTCTTTCTTTTTATGTACACTCTTTTATGTCATTCCTTTTAAGCTCATCTTTCTTATTATTGGGATGTTATTTTATATTAATATTACTGTGATTTTTATGTTCATATTATGAGATACCCTATTTTCTCTCATCAATCCATTTTGGATGTTTTAGTTGGCGTCGTTAGGCTACAAAAATTTCGTAAGGGGCTTTTTATCTCACTTTGTGTTTTCGTGAGATTCATGCTACATTTGCCAATACTTCCTTTTTAGTGGTGTATGTACTGTCAATTATTCTAGTCATTGTGTAACATAATTTAGTTTATGAGTATTTGTATCAATGTATTATAGTGCTTCTTTCATGGGGTGTACGTTTCGAAAGTTACCCAAATCGGTAAGGGAACCTTTCACCCTCCTCTTTTTAAAAGACTTCTTTTGTTATGTATTTTAATTTTCATCTTATTATGTGGGGATATATTCTTATATATCCTTATTGCTGTAAATTTTATTTCCAAGAGATGAGATACCCTCTATCTCTCTCATCAACTCTTTTTCTAAAATTTGTTGTGACGCCATTAGGCCGTCAAGGGAAGTTCTTAACCCAATTTCTATTTCTTTGGGTTCAACATGTAGTTATTCAATATGTCATCATTTGAATATGTGTGAATGAGCTTTGATTATTTTACACTTAATAGCCACTTATATTGGGTTTATTTATGTTTTTCACACATAATTATGAGATTGATTCATCCTTAATTTAAGGATACCTTCTTTATAAGGGATTTTATCTCATTTTACATTTCTATTGAGACTTCATTGTTGTTATGCACCAATTCACTCTTATATGGTGTATATAATGTCCTTTGGAATATTATATCATGAATCCATTTATTATCATGATATTATAATGTTCTTTTTAAATGTTATTCCTCAATTTTGTATTCAAGTGTCTCTCATTTTGATAAAAACCCTTTAACTAAAATATCATTTTAAATGTTTTAATGATTTAATGTTATAAATATTTCTCACTAATATCCATGTTTTCAAAATGGTTATGGATATTAATGGTTCAAAATGTTAAAATCATCAATTCGGTATGGGACACTTTGATTTAAAAATATCTTTATTAAATGTTTTAAATGGTTTTGAAAATGGTTTTTAGAATGGATTCATTATTTCAATATCTTAAAATGTTATAATGTTTTTTCAATGTGGGAATGTTATATTTCCTTTATTCTTAAGTTATGCGCTATGATTATGTTATGGTTCTTGGGAATTGTTATGAAGATGGGTGGTTCCGTGATAAACTAAGGGCGGGTGAGCGTGATATAGCTATCCATTGCATTGGGTAACGCGAAGAGGTTAAATGTTATGTTTTCTCTGAAGATATTTAGGGAATATACTGTAATGGGTATTCCAAACGTAACCAAGAGGGTTACTCCCTACGTAAGAATGTTATTAATGCCTCAAGATACCTTTATGACTTATTATTTATATGATTTATTCAGGATTTTATGAGGTATGTTAAAGTGCTTATGCTTTATGGGTAATGTATGATTTCATTCTTATGTATATATGTACTCATGTTTCCTTTACATAATTTTTATAACCCTTACTGAGCTTTTTATTCTCATCCCATATTTTTGAAATGTTTTTCACAGGTTAAGGGAAAGGTACATGATGTGACGATAGTGTCAAGGAAGTGTCAAGAAAGAATCCATGTTTTATTTTATATACGTTTCCGTTGATGGGAAAAATTAATACTATATTTTATGTAACCACTTTGTTTAAAAGTGTAATGCAATGCATGTTTCATGATCTAATTCTCTAAAACTCTATACCTGAAAAGATCCTCAATGTTTAATCTTGTAATAACTCAAGATTAAGTAAGGTTTAAGGCTGGGGCCTTATAATAAGAACCTTAGGGAAGCCCACCCTCACCAACCTCTGTCTTTATCACATTCCCCAGCTAAGAGGAACCTATATAGGGAACCACCAACCTCTTTCGGTCATGGAATCTATTTATCTCTCCTTTATATGTCAGTTGTGTTCTCCTCTATTTAGAATTCCTTATCCTACTCTCTCTCTCTCATTATTCTATTTCTATTGGGTATTTCCTTATCTTTATTGGGATGTGTGTGACCCGTCTAAATCCGAATATTATTTTGGTTGTTTTATTGGTTAATTATTAATGGATATGTTTTGTGAGCTATGATTTTGGTCTGTTTTTTCTATATTTGTCTAAGCCATTTTATAGAAGTGGATAATTCTTTTCCAGTTTGTGAATAATGATTTACCTTTTTTTGTGTTTGGGTAAATTATATTAATTGATTTGGTAGGTTTAATTCCTCAATATTTTGTCATTTAATGACTAATTATTGATTATAATTACATTTAGTTACATCATATATGAAGTTTTGTCATTGAACACATGGTCGGGTTCATTTTCATGCTTGGTTTTGTATACTGGTTCCTTTAAAATTATTTCAGTTGTTTATTTTATGGTTGTGTGTTGATTGTGAATTAAAAGGATTAAGTATATGTTGGTGTGTAAAGTTTTTGAGTGTACACTGATGATGGGCGGTTCTATTGCTTACAAAATTCAGATAAGCTTCTTGTCTTGACTATCTCTTCCTTGCTTCCAGTATATTAGTTTTGACAATATACACCAATTTATAATATTCTATATTCAATATCTCAATCTAAGGAAACTTTGGGAAACATAATGTATTATATTGATTAATTTATGGTAATGATTATTTTATGATCCGATACCAATTACATGTGGTATGTAAATTCATTATATTCATTTTTTTAAATAAATTAACTATTTTTCAATTGAATTTGATATTGAGTGTACGCACTTCTAAGAGTTTTTATAATGCATGGATTGTTATAAATGATTTAATAAGATGAACTATGGACAAATGGAGATATCTATATGGAATTTTATTTATATTTTGAACATCACAATTTTATTTGCATGTGATTATAAATTAGTAGTGATTCATGTTCATGAATTATAGTTTATTTTTTTATTTAAAATGAATTATTTTATGTTTTATATTTAATTTTGTTTCATTTTTATTATGTAGTTAATATTTTTTTTAATTGTCAATAGTTCGTTTTAGATTCTACATTAATTATATATATCACCTGAAATTTCAATTACTGAAGAGAAATGTAATGTTATGGGATGTTCATTCACATATTAATGTATTAATTATTGATAGTTGTGTGTTGAATTTGTAAGTAATGTTGGACCTATCATTAGGGTGTATTTAATATAGGTACATGCGATTAACAAAATAGATTTAATGGTATGTTTGAGTTCTGTGCATTAGATTAGTGTTTAGTAGTTGTAGCTACAAAGAGTCGGTTCCAAACATGTTTGATCATGTGAACAAATAGATTCTTTTAAATTGTATCATCATTCCCCCTATCCTTATTAATTTTAATCTTTCTTATTTTAAATACTATGAATTTATTTTTAATTTTTAATGTAAACTATCATGACTAATTTTTAATAGGATTCCATATTATGTATAATATATAGTTTCAATATGAAATTTACATTAATTATACATTAAATATATTACTTGATTCAATTTATATTCAGTAAGAATTCAATTAAAACCTATGTAATGCATGAATTTTCTTTATGGGAATTTATGGATCAGTGGGATACCTTTCCCCATCCATTGGTATCTCCATTCATTATTGATTCTATGCATACTAGATTATCTATTTTTTGATAATCATTTCAAAATTTTTATCAATATGGTGAGATTATTATATTTCACTGTTAATTTTATTTTCACTCATTATTTATTTAATTGAACTATTAAGACTAATGTTTCTACAATAGTGATATTATATTTTAGGGAGAAATAAGAATTGTACAGGCTTTCTTGATCCAAAATAGTCTTTTTTGACATGCATGTAATCTGTCAAATTATTCAAAAATATATCACATGGTATATTAACCATGGAACATGGTTTGTCACATGTCAATTAAATATACAAACATGTACCTCATGTCGCATTACTCATGGACATCTGTTCAATTATTTATAGTCCATGTGTTCAAGTACTCATGGCTTGAACACATGTCATGTACAATTTTTCCCAATTCGGTACAATTCCACACATTTATGTACATCATGGACATTACACACCACTTGTTCTATATCAGACTAAAATTTTTCACTAACTTATATATCATAGTACCCATCTTATAGTTTTTCCATAATTTATTTACTCACATGTAATAAAACATGATTTCAATTCATTGAAAAATTTTCTGAATGAGGAATTCAACCCAAGGATCTCCAATTGTAGTCTTCCCAAGACTCGTCTAAATGTAGATAAGACCCATATTTCTACAACCATTATAGAGACCATTGGATGTTGTGTTATTGAGTATGTATGGGATGTATGATTGATTACCAAATTATATGGGTATATATTTGGGGTCATGATCTTGGAGATGATTGCTAGAAGATATGTTATTGATACTATTTGGACCACTAACTAGTTGAATCAGATATCATGGGTACTATGAAAGTTATTATTGAGAAGCTAATGCCAAGTCCAAATTTTTTATAAATAAAATGATGTATGTAATGTTTTTTCTTTATTGAGTTGGTACGATATTTAATTAAAGTCAAAAATAAGTTCCACACAAATGCATGATATTTTGTATTTTTATTTTTTATATATTCATTTATTTCTATTATGATTTCAATTCGTGTAGATATTTTCCAAGGATTTGTGAGTATTCTATTTTTTTGTGTGGTGTCAATCTTAAATCTGAATGGAATGACATAATATCAACTTAGGTTCTTCACTGGTACTAAATATGATTTGATTTTTTTTGAGATGTCAATAGATATGATGAATGAAAAGTGTATGTTATATAAATATCTTTCTTTATATTTTCAATTATTTTAAATTTGGGATCAATTATTTTAGATATTTTACACCATTTGTTGTGTATATCATTTTTTGTGTGTGTGTCATAGATCTTGGAGTAGAATGATGTGGCATAGTAGCTACATTAGGTATAACATCTGTACTGAGCTTACATGATTTGGTGAGTATAATAGCCTACTTGGGGGCGTGATGAAAGATCATTGGTGGAGTTTTTGATTATTGGAGTAAAGATACATCATGAAATTTTTTCATTTTTAGGTGGAATGGGGTGGTGGGGTTTGATTGAAGTGGAGCCATTGCTGGATCCAGGGGTTTTCTATTTTTATCATATTTTTAGGCATCAATAAACTTATGTATGTATTAATTAATTTTTTCATAGAATTCATTGTTAATATGATTAATATTTTTCTAATATTAACCCTTCTAGATAATCATTCTAGGTATGATTATTAAAAAAGGTATGTTATATATGATAAATTTATAAATATAATATATACTTTTGTAAAAAATATTGAAATACCCAAACATATTATATTATTTAATATATAAATTATAAAAATATATTTCTTATTTGTATTGGTTATGAAAGTGGATAATAATATTACCAATATATAAACTTGTCATATTAATTTATTTCTAACCTTTTTGGACCAACATTTATATAATCTATTTATATTATTATAATTTAAACAAAACAATTTTATCAATAACAAAAACATTTAGGGAAGGAGTTCTTACCAACATTTTGTAATAGATTAATGTTTGTTGGTAAAACATTTTACCAACATATAATGCACTTTTACCAATATATAACAGCTTTTTGGAAAATGTTAATTATTTTTTAGTGATCCTTCCCTACCACCATCTATAAATTATATTTTATAAATCTACTTTGGAATTAGGGGATACATCAATGTCCAATTTGGCACACCTTAATGAGGAACAATAATCGATCATGTGGTGGGTGCCTGATGATGTCCCCCACTACAATGTGGTTTTTGATTCTTCACTTTACATATATGTGGAGTTTATTAATGTGTCTCTTTAGTTGGATGGATCCTAATATGGAAAAATTACCAATATTAAGATTATTATTCTTGATGAAAATAATGATTGCATGTTTTTGATGATTCCACCCCCATCTTATTGACTTTCTCATATGGGATCATAAGGTGACTATGGAACATGATTCAATACTAATCAATAGTAGGATTATTGAATCTTATGTGATATCTTAGAAATAAACTAGTTACATATTCTTTTATTTCCAAATACAACCCCTAAATTCTACACTTGTTGCAACTCATTCAAAATCATTTATACTTATTTAAAAAAACATATGTGGTAACTAGTCAACAACATTTCAATTAATCTGATAAACTATTCGATATGTTCTTAGAAACATTAAAACCCTGGAAAATAGAACTGAAAGTTTTAGCTAAGATTTATCCTATTAAATCTATTTCATGATTCATTTAGCTACCTTGGGAGCCTCTTAAGATATTGTACTGATTACCTCACAACTACACATTTGATCCTTAAATATGAATATAATTATATAAATGACAGGGGTTGTTGGTAGTATGTCACTATAAAGTTTAGGCCCCTGCTATGGTGAATACTAGTACCTCCAGCTGGGTAATAGAATAATTTCATCAGCCCTACCACATTGGACCCGACTATAGGGAATGCATTTAGTATCAATACACCCTATGATAAAAATATTGTTACTGTAGATTGGGTATAAAAGGAATAATATCCTGCTATAGTGTTAAAATATAAGAGGAATCCTATCACATGTGTCCATTACTATTAAATGAATTTTGGAATGATCTATAGATTTTCTCTAGATGTACTAATCCAGATCACAGTTTATAGGACCCTTGATAAATGAAAGGAATGGGTCGAATCATATAGAGATCACGAAACCGCTAAGTCAATTGAAATAGATACTCTAATATCTAAAATCTTATAATATATTGAATTCTCAATTCATTTTAATGTCAAGGACATTATAGGATACCATCCCAAGCGAGTGAATGATCAATATGACCTCATCATGATCCCATAGGAATTTCATCATTCGATAGTCCTCAGTTGATCTTCCAGAGTTGAAGTAGGAAGTGAAACCAATCCCACCATTGTTAATGATTATTATTCATCTCGTTCAAGACACAACTTTTTCTTTACCATGTCTCCGTCTCCAGTGATTCCACATGATTTATCATTATTGGATAGTGATTACTCCACTTAATGGGGCAGATGACTTGTCAAGGGGTATATGCATATTGATTCTCACATGATGATTAGATTAGTTCAAACACCAATTTCCTAAAAGACATAAAAATATAGTTGGAATAATTATAGCTGTAAATGATTCTATATCTATCAAAAGTGGATTATACACCTCCACCACCAAATATTATCAACACAATCAATGAATCCTTCAATAACATGTGTGACCTCAAGAAACACATTTCCCATGTCACCGACTAATAAATATGAATTCTTCAAACCCTTGATGAAAAAATAGGATTCTAAACTCGAGTACATTTAGAAGAATTTAAAATTTACTAAATTATGCTAGTATTAAAAATATAATGAATACCAATTACCATATAGTAAGATCTTAAACATGAGTTCCTCCACTTGTTTAACACTACTCTATGTGTAATGTGTATCCACGATCTCTCTATGTTCAATCAATGGTAAATGAATGGGTTGATAACTTCGTCGCTCAGTAGAAGGATTTGATATATTACATTTAAATCTTTCTCCCCCAAGAATAGTTTTCTAGATATGCATGGAAAGTCTTTTGGATAAGCTAATCCCACACCTCATATCATTGAAGTATACTTGTGGATTATGGGAATTTGATATGATAACCCTACACCTAATGGATGTTTTTAAATGAACTAAGAAATGGTGTTATCCACTACCTCATGATTATTCATGAATTCCCCAAATAGTGTATAAAGATATTATCACATAATTTATGGATACATTACCATTTTATCTCTAATTATCCAAATAGAATATACCCCACAGTGAAAATACTTAGTAAGAAAATATTTCCTCCGAGCTTCTCAAATACAAGCTCCCAAAATACCATTAATATAGTAGAAATAGTGGTGGGGTGGGTTGGGGAGTACTTTTTTCGAGAATAATAAGTCATATGAGTCTTCATTTTCAGCTTGGAGAAGAAATCTCTCAATTACTTAAAGATCAATTAGCTTACAAATATTGAGTTAATGAACCTTCACTTCTACCACCCCTACCATATATTTCATGGATATACCACCAATTAATTCATTATCATAAATGACTATCTCTAAAACCATTTTGATGATACCATAGTGAAATTGGGTGATACATCAGTTAATGACACATTAATCTCAAAAATATCAACAATGATCAGTATTACAGGGAAGGTTATTTAGTCACTTATAGATGATTTGAGAATATTAATGATTGGATAACATAAAATATGATAAATTAGGACAAAAAATCATTTATACCTAGATAAATCATCTGTAAATCTCTATTTGAATCCCCTCTTCTCTAGTTTCATAATCTTCATGATAGCTCTTCAAGTCTCAAAATAGATAGTTCTGAAAATTGAAGGAAATTATGGAACCTTTAATCTGGTTTATTTCATATTTCAGAATAATGTATTTAATTCACCTCATATTTGGATGATTTTAAAAGAACCATCTGATTCATGAAGACTTCTTTGATGAAGAGTAGTATTATACCTCTGTAAATTCCATCGCGGTAGTAGGATACTATGTAGATATCAATATTGAAGCACACCAATAGAATCCCTCAGAACCACTAAAAGATACTCTAACGTAAAGAGAAAATCAAAAATATAAAAATACATAAATCAGATTGAATATACATAATTTATTTTCACCATTCTATAGATCCAAATTGCATTCACTACTTAGGTAATTAAAAGATAATCCCTATGTGACTACCACCATTGGGGTGCCTCTACAACCTATTCGACTAGTTGATTATTTGGGTAATCCATATACATATATTTCTCATCCAAAAATTTATTACCATGAATATAAGAATATCATATATAATATTTAGGAACCATAACCCCATGTATTTGTATTTTCCACACATCTGGTCAAAGAATCACTCCTTGGGGAAAAGTAATTTCCATAGTATAGAAGTATGATGCTCTAATGTACCTCAAAAATTACCTAAACTCGAAATCATTATTTTATGTAAATAGAATGTTTATGAAGATTATTTAATTCACATGAAGTATCTATATATAATAATGATCCTCAAATATGAGGTCAATACTACCAATGTCGATCATTTAGAATAAGAAAAACATGAGGAATAACATACAATAATTTACTTGTATAGGGAAAATGAGAGTGAAATCATCTAATGGGATGTATTCTCCCTTTATATCATAAAAATTATTAAAATCATCTGTTTTCAATAGTTTTTAATGGAAAATAGGTCTAGGAATAATCTCATTTTGTCTCGTGTGTTTTATAAGATTGGGTAAACATAGAATGATTTAGTCTTTTAAAATTTGATAATCCATGGATATGATGATAGTGACAAAATTCCACATGGTATTATTTATCTAAAGGAATATTTTAATGATTTGGTATCTAATTATATGTTCATGGTTCTATGACAATAAATTTGTTTCAATTTCATAATGGGAAGGCTATATATTTACAAGAATGTAGCCATATTTTTTTCATATCACTGTTGACTCGTAAATGTATCTCAATGGTTAAGTAGGGGGATCTACATTGTTGCTTCCACCGTACCATTATATTCTCTTTAATGAAATGGATGGAAAGTAAGAATATATCAATGTTCTTGGATGTGTTAATGTTCTCAATGAATAGGAACCTACACCAACAAATCCTTGAGATAGTTTGAAGAGAATTATCATCTTACCCATAAATCAAAAGGAGGTGAATGATCAAAAACATTTGATTGGTCAATGTATAAATATTATCCACTTCACACACTAAGCTAAACATTGATGAATTTCTCATCCATGCGGAACTTCATAAATTCATGACCCACAACACTTCTAATAGAGAAACATAAGAGGTAGATCAACTCACTACCAGCTCTTCTGAGACAAGGAAATGAAATACCCCTATGATAGAAGATTAATATGACTCTATGATCTATCTAATAATGTACTTCCATTATACAAATATATAATCACACTGAATATAGTAAGAGGAAAACTATCATTTTGTGATTAATTTCATCCCATAAAATGAGACGAACAAATAATAGGTACTCTAAAGAAACATTATTAATGTAATAATTCTATATTTAATTATAATAATGAAATCCATAATGTTTTATATAGATCGGTGTTGGGTAATGTGTGTATTTCAAGTTTGTATTAATGTTTTATTATCAGATTATGATATTTTCTGACTTCTACCCTACCATAGTTTTCAACTCCAAGAAATTCCCCAATAAGATTGATACTTTCTAGGTTTATGTCAACCTCATGTGCCTGCCACGATTGATTCTATAAAAAACCATATATATTTTTTCCTTTTCTATATAAGTTCCTGATTTCATTATTTCGAACTCACTAGTGATGACCTAACAATGTAGGTTTATCCCTAATAACATCAAATTATTTTTGATCTTTAAAATGTCAAATAAACTCATGAAATTGAGGAGAATTTTCATGACAAAGTTCATGATATTCATCTCCATCCATCAATTTGGGATCTATCACCATATTCGCATAGTAGATAAAATCAATTTCCAATCCATTGGATTAAATAAATTTTATCACTATGTATAAAAATCTATCTAACCATACTTCCCACTACAAAATACAAGTAAATGTTTTGACCGGTCCATTCAAATAATCTATCTCTAACATTTTATAGGTTATGGTGGATCAATTAAAAAGGAGTTGTCCAAACAATATATCTAATGACTTGAGAGAAAATGAAACAATATAATGGAGATCAATGTATATGGATCATTAATTCTATATGTATTAAAAAAATAGTGATTGCTATTGAAGACTGTCATAAATCTCTTCATACTACCAAATATGATCATTTTCTTCCAAAAATAAGATCTAAATTCCATCTAGTAAATATTAAAGGCCATTATGTAAACTAAATCCATGAATTACATTTAATCATTGTCTACCATAACATTATGGCTCATAAATTCAATAATATAGATTTCCTTCTTTATTTATTCCATGTTTTCATAGTGTTATCAATGAGAAAACCAATTTTACCCAAAATTAAATTGTTGAAACTAAATCCTAAATTGAAGGAGAAATTTTTACACAAAACATTCACTCCCAATGTGTATAGGTATTGATAAAAATGGATATATAGTGCATAAACCTTCTTCCAATTCGTGGTTCCTCATAAATTACATTGAATAACCTTCATGTCAATTAATGTCATATTTTCATGATGGTAAAACAATATAAAACTACATACTCAGCACATATCATTATACTATGGGAAAAAATTAATAAATAAAAACATTAAACTACATAATCAAGTTAACAGTGAATGATTTTAATATACTTATAATGAGACCTCAAAATATGAATCTAAACTATATAGAATATGAACATGGATTCCTCACTTTTATATGTGTAAAATTTATTCCATACCATTTTAAATTTAATATTTTCATAAAAATAATGTACATATGATGTTAATATACACAAATTTTAGACCAACAAACATATCAATAAAAATAAAAATCAAACATCTTTATGGAACATGATTAAACTATTGAAGTGTACCATCATCCGACCAGAAAAAACCCTTCTGTGGTATCATAATTCTACTACCCCATTCCCTAGAACTATGTGTGGATCGATTCTCAATTCATTTGATGGGTATGGATTCATATATCTCTTATCTAGAGCCAAATATACACTACAATTTTCCCCATTGAGATTTCAATAACTTATATTTTATTATAGGAATAATAACATTTCATTGGGTTTCTTATATCCACCTAAAACAATGATTATTATCCTCTTAAAAGATTATTTTGACCAATATTATAGTGATACACCTTATGATATTCTATATGCATTAAATTATAACACTTATATTGTTAAACAAAGAAACATTCTCTTAAATTGAACTTCCAACATCAGGTATACCTTGATTTGAATCATTATAAATACTTCATCTCCAATAATAGACCCTAAGTGTTTTAAACATAATCTAATGTATTTCCATCAATATAAGGTACACATCCCTTAAGAATTTAGAAATAAACTAGATATGTATGGATTTTTGAAGACATGTTTAGTGCTTTACAACAATTTAAAATTCCCATATTCTTGACAGTGTGTTAATGGAACATTTGCATCAGATAATTGGTAAAATATAATCCTCAAATCACTTGTTATTCCAATTTTGATTTAGTCCCTTGGAGTTATGATTATATTTTTTCAACTAACATGTTTCAATTAGAGATTCTATGCCATCATTTCTACCAACTCATGAATTCACACATATAGAAAAGAATGTTTTTCTTTTAGGGAAATTCATTAATTGAATCCCATTTTTTGGTTATCTTCCAATGGATGACTTATTATTATGGTCCTGATCCATTCACCCATATTTATAACTTTCTTTTGGCATAATTGATCTAATTTTACCCCTTCTCTCACACACTGATCATGATACTCAAGGTATTATAGGTTTTATTCAATTTCTTACCAAAAAGAGGCAAGAACACTGAGTTTATGAGTAGGGATGCACATTATTCTTCAAAAATAAATGTAAATTTTACTACCCCTTTATCCCTTTTCTATGTTATTTGTGAAAGATTTTTTATTCCATATCATGTAGGGTTTTTCGTCCCCTCATGATGTGTTAACACTTTCTAAAGATATTTTTGCTAAAAACATGAATGTATAATATAACACTACCCATGGGTATAGGAATCATTTCCTTAACAACATGAATCCATTTTTTATTCTTTCTATATCACTTAACTCTTTTTTCACATCAGGTTTTCTTCATTTCATGATTTATATATTGTCCAAATTGTTTTTCCTATGAAATGAAAAATTAAATATTAGAAAGTGTACCATCCAATTATTTTGGTATAATGAAAATTTTCATAATAAGGGCCCTTTTATAGAATGATAAACTACGTAGTTTAGTACTTATTTCAAAATAATAATCTTTATTGTATTAATGTTCGTCTCCTAAGAAGACATCCCATTGGTGTTTCTCACTGACAATGGAACATTCTAGAACTACTTGTGTCATGATTACCATTCAGTAAGATACATGTTAATGCATATATCCTCTATTAAGAGGGAAAATATATTTTCTCCATCGAATCTAAAATTTCTTCATTCTTTGAAATCCTTTAATAATTTTTTCATAATGATGATTCCACCGTTAGATGGAGACAGTCTAAACTACAAGCCCTTGAACTCTAGGTCATTCAAATTCCAAAAATCACGACATTAAATAATAAGTACATTTCTCACATAGATTCTCTGATGGAATTAATCAATAAAATTCATATTTAGTTATTCCACATTATATTTCATCATACACCACCTCATCATTTTCCAATTCTATATGGCCCAATTCTAAGTACTTCAATGCATAAGTTTTCATTTTTAGTGATTCTTATAGCCCCCTTTTTAGTTTTCCATTTACCCTTTTCTAAATTTTCATCCATAAATAAGTGTAAACATATTTTTGACCATTATCATTAGAAAATAATCTTAATCATTTTTACATTAGGATGTTAGACTAAATTATCAATTTACATTCCACATGCTGTTAAATTTTATGGTTAATTCCCCATTAAATGAATTTAAAATATAGGATACATCAGATACTATCCTAAGAGGACTCCAATTTTGTTTTGGTATACTACTATAAATCCCTCGAAAAATAATTGTGGATTACTTCCAATTCCATGAGATATATAGTGATATATGGATCGACTATCCTGGATAAATCCGAGGAATTTATATCTATTCCATACATTTATCTGGGTAATGAAGATTTTACGAGTCTTTATTATTCCATCATCCCACTTTTTATATATAAAAACCTTTATATTACTTCCAATATCTATAAATGATTTAGATATATATATGGGTATTTTTAACATATAATGGAATATTGGTTTTCCTATTCGATGGGATATTTAGTGATGTCTATATCCTTTATCTTGGGCCCATCCATAAGTCTCCAACAACCATTGAATTGTATCAGATCCAAAAGCATACCCATAGTGCCGCATTTACCTCTTGCACAAAAGGCGGTGCTACACCTATATTGGCATGGTATAATCTATATTACACTAAATTCATTCCCCCTAATAGCCAATATGTCATGACCAAAGTATGTTTCCCATTGTGGTTGTCTTTATTTGAATAAGTCTTTCTAATTCATGTTAGGTTTGTTCTAACAAAGCTGTATAGATGTCCTCACCTCCAATATAAATATTTGGAAGTTAAACTATTTATGTCCCCCAATGAGTATTTATTATAAGAACATGTGTATTAATAATTCACTTCATTTTCCTTTCCTTTTTCATCTACATTAACAACATCACATGGTCCACATATCATGAACATAAAATTTGTCAATATTCTCTTGATATGGTTCTATGATAATCCACATTCTATTAGAGATCTTTGGGGTCAAATTTTCCATCACTGTGATCCAGGACAAATCAATCCCATAATCTAAGTTCCATGCTAATTTATTAGGAACATAACTACTCAAATCTGTAAGACCCTAAATTTCAAAAAATCACTAATAAATAAATCATGAAATTAAATAACATGCATTTATCCAGGAGGATAATACATATTTGAACATAGGGTTTCTAAGTCATAATAAGTTTATCCCTTGAACATTATTATATTTTATGCTTAACCTAGGGTCTAATTTAATATCTTGGGGTTTTAAGGGGTGTAAATATTTTCTATAGTTCATGAAACTCACAACACTGAACAAAATAAACCACGATTATTTAAATATTACCAGAATAACCAAGCCGTTAAATTAGTTAATATTAATAGGATTAAATAATTTATGAAATATAAAAAAATTCTAATCAATTTATAAAATTATATTTGTTATATGTGGTCAAATTTTAATAGGAATGCATGCTTAAAAATGTTTTTTCTTTAAAAAGATTTTTTTATTTTTTGATTAAATATTATAAATAATTAATGAATATGTTAAAATTTTCATTTTAAAAAAATAATTTCATTTTTGATATCAAAATATCTATGTTATATTAGGGAATATTTTTTAAGGTTTTCAGAAAAGACTTCTTTTTAGTTAATAGTAAAAATAACGAGTTTTGATATATGATTCTTTTATTTGAAATAAATTAAGTAATTTAAATGACTTATTATTATTTTTAATATAACATAAAATAAAAATAATTATTAAAAAGTCAAATTTTATCAAAATTAATTACATTTAGAAACTAAAAATATTTTAATATATTTTTTATTTTATTCTTTAAAAAAGTTTTTTTCAAAAAACAAGTTTAACAAGCATAATGTTTCCCAATTTTAAATAAATAAAATAAAACCCTATGAGTACTAATATAAATAAAATTTATAAATTATTTAAATGTTATAAATAATTTAAATTCATTTAATTAAAATTATTATTCATATAGATATTATAAGATAATCTTATATTGAAAATTACATTTCATAAAAAACCACATTTAGTGGTATGTGTATGAGTTTAATTTTAAATTAAAATATTCCACTTATGTGAATTGAGATTGATAAAATGGATTAAATAATCTAAATTATAAGAATTAATATTATATAATAGGTGAAAATTAATTTTTTATCCTAATGAAAATTGAAAATAATTAAAAAATGTTACCATAGTAAAATTTTAAAACTTTTTACCATGGGGGGGGAATAAAGTTGTAAATGAAACAATATTTTTAGTAAATATTTATTTTTAATTTTTGAAGTGTATATAGGAAATATATATCCTAACATATTATATTTTATTTAATTATTTAGGAACTTTTATTGAGAGTGACATCCCATTATTGAATACTTTTGGGTATTTATAATAATTACACACTTCCTCCCTTATAAAATGGACATCCTCACTTCTGCATTCCATAAATAAAAATATATTAGCTTAGACAATAATGAACAGGATATATTAATTCCCTCCTCAAAACCTAAACCCTATTGTTTGATCATAATTCCAATCTAGAGAGGCATTATGTATAATCCTGAATAGGTTGTCCGAAGAAGTGGTGTCGTTCTTTATTGAGAATCCTTGTTTTATTTAATCTACCACCTCATAAAAATCATAATAAATCATGAATATATAAAATAAAAATTATCTACAATATAATAAGATGTTATTATCTTAATTTATAACCTAGATACATCTCCACTTCCATAAAATGGGATATGAACCATTTTTTGTGTGTTTGGTTGACTATCGTCTCAAGAACTGATGTCATCTGTTTTCTATAATCATATAAAACAGTAATTAATGATGATGTATTTAATATTTATATATGATAATAATTATATAGTAATCATTATATAAAATTAAAATATTATGTACCTTATTACCCTTAAATCCATTGAAGAATGATAATGTTGTTCGTGTATACGACATACAACCACCTCAGGAAGCAATGTGATTATTTTTGTATTATCTTGTCACATGGATGGTATATATAAGTATATTTAAGGAAATAAGATTAAAATTTTTATTTAATTAAAATTATATAATGAAAAATTAAACCATAACTTATTTTCATTTTGATCATTGTAATGTTGAAATGTTATACTTTCATATGTATTGTATGTGGTGTTAATGATTATAACATAGTTCATTTTTCATGACCATAACTCGTTTTTATTTTAATAAGTATATTTTCTATAAAAAAATAATATTTTCATTATTATAATTCTTTATTTTATATAATAACAATATTCTTTATCATATAAAACATTCCATGAGGATTTTGGACATATTAGTCCAATATCATAAGACATCCGAACATGAACCTCAAGGATTATGTAATTGAATATAAAATTAGAATAAAATAACAAGAAAAATTAAAACAAAAAATTTACTTAACATATTAAATAATTAAGAAAATTTTATTATATATGATGCTAAATCATGTGCATGATAAATTTGGATTGAGGTAGGGGTGTCATATTGATACTTCCTTATTTGAGGTAGATTTTATTATATAGACCTAATTTCATTTAAATAATTTATATAATTCCCCAATATATATTATATATTTAATGCATTATAATTTGATATATTTAATGTTTCAATTATTTTACACCATTCAAGAGAGTTATCATTCAAACGTTAACAAATCAGTAAAGAGTTATGACTCAATCTCCTATTAATCGTAATTTTTGTGCACGAATATCTATTGTAGAAAATTATTTTGTAATTTTCAAGTAAAAACCATTCATGTAAATTTTGATTGGTTATTCATGAAATTTTTGGGTAATATTAACATTTTAACCACTTTTGGTACAACAGATTATTAACAATTTATTTCTATGAAAACATGACATCATTACTCTATTCAGTCGAAAATCAATTTTCCTCCATATCTATTTTTTTGAAATATTTTTAAAGAATATTTTTCATATTATCACAATGATTTAATGAAGAAATATTTACCCATTATGAATTTTTTATAAAATATTTTGAATGAAATATTCTTATCTTTTCATATATAGGGTCATTTTTAACATATTCATACAACATCATGAAAGTAATGTTTTTTATCCTATGTGTACTGTTGGTAATTAACGTCCGTAATGAACACCCTATTCATTAAATAATCTTTTATAAATTTACAAGAAACATTTTACTGATATTTTGTTTTTATAATATTTTGTATTTTTTTATATTTTCAAGAAGTGTTTTCAAAGTGGAAATGTTATTTTATTCAAGAGATATTCCATGTAATATATTAAATAATATTTCATGATTGATGACATCCAAAGATGATATATTTTTTACTTATGTTATGAATATATTTATCTTATATACATATGCCTATCTTATTCTGCCATAAATTTATGTCGTAATACATGCCTTATGTTCCCTTCACAAATGCATTTGTTCTGAAATTTCCTTTTCTTGTGATATGAGGAATGATTATGGAATAGATTTTCATTCTATGGGTAATTCTATTGTTTTTAATTATGATTAATTTCAATTATGTGGATCCCATAAACCATGAACTTGTTATTAATGGTGATATAATGTATCCCTCAAATTCATTGGGTAATTTATTAGTCTCATGATACGTCATGTATTTGATTAGGGATTAAACCTACCCCACTATGGCACCTTACACACCATGTGATAATGCCGAGGAAGTTGTCAGAGAATCATTTATATGTAATGTTTTTATTTGATGCCACATTTCTTATTTTACTATGATTTTATGATATCATGTTCATTATGTTATACCTCTATGTTATTACTCATGATTCCTCTCTTTTAATATATCATGTTAAAACTTTGACTCAAATGTTATGTTTTCTTATCATGTTTATTCCCTTTCTGATAGGTTTAGCTTACCCTTTCCTTTATGTCTTTCCAAATATATCATATTCTATTTTAAGAGATCCAATAGATTATTTTTCTCTTTATATATAATAAAATGAGAATGTTATGTTTTAGTTTATTTTTTTATTATAATATTATCCTGGTGTATCAAAGACACTAGGACACAGGATCTTTGGGATTTAATTATTGGATAATTAGGATTAAAAATATTATACTAATATGTGTAAAAGTGTTGGGTTTCTATATTTGGTTTCACAGAAACGGTATTGTTCAATAATGGAATATTGGTTGAAAAAACATTAATTAAAACCCTAGGTATAATCCTAAAGAAATATCTATGAATTAAAAAATATACTATAATATTTATGATGGATAGAGTAAGTTTGTTAAAAGAAATAACATCCCTATTTGGAAGATATAAGTGAATTTTTCTATGGTGTAGTTTGACCTAGCTGTAATAACTCAAAAAATGGGACATTCATTTGGAAAGTATTTTTTACTTGGTGCAAGAGAATGGGTGTTTCTACACACCTAGTTTGAAACTCCAAGGGAATATTTTTTCAAAATTCATAATAGATTTACAAACCATTATAAGTGCCTTGAACACATTGTTAGGATATAATACCTAATAATAATTTTTTCTATAGATAACCAATATTGAGTCCTACAGACTCTTATGTTATGATATACTAATAATTTATAATTTATTTTTCCAAAGATTATAATCTTCCATTATTTATGTTTATTATTTAGCATACTCTCATCATATTTCTATTCGTTTAGTTAATCATGCGAACTAGGTTAGTCTATTCTAGTTACCAACATGATAGGAAATTTTATTATTTCCCCACTGATAATCCTAAACATAGGTGAGCAGGAGATGATATCTTTATTGTATAATTGTATCCACTATATCCGGAATTGACTAATAACATGAATCGTGAATAATTCCAAACAACTCAAAGTAAATATCATGTTATGTTTGAGTCTTTTTATTTTTGAAAAGTCCTCATACCTTTAGTCGATATTCTAATCAACTAATTTTGGAAGAATTGATTAAATCCATTGATAAGAAATTATATATTATCCAATTATAAGAGAAAAATAATTTTTTTATTTTTGGTTTATCACACTGAGGGAGAATCTAATCAATGGTTGAGAATGCTCTTGAATAAATAGTCTGAATAGGGTATTCATTACATGAAAAGGGAAGACTTTAAGGAAATATGTTACAATAATTATATTCAGTGAACCCCCATCGTAAAATAAAGAGAAACTTCCTCTATATAAAAAAATAATATAATGATTCCATCGAGGTTTGTAAGGAAATCATCACATGGAATAGAGAGTATGCCTCTATATTTTTCATATAAAATATAATTAAGGTTTACCATATATTTAATTGATTAAATAAATTTCTACAAAAAAAGTAATCCTTCAAAAATTTGATATTGATGAAGATATTGTCCATTGATACCTAAAATATGAAAGGAAGATTAGTGAACCTCATTGGTTTCGTTGGACTATATAAAGTAAGTGAAAAATTGTTTTTTATTTGAGGGTATCAAATGATAAATCCTATAGAGTCAAGAAAATCTATCATCCCACTTCCCAAATTTTTGCGAATAAGAATCCTAGAAACCAACTATTGGGAATCAGGTGATACTTAAAATTTTGAATGGAGGGGCGTCATATTAACCAATGATGGAGTGAAATGATAAAACCCACTAATGTGTAAAACTGAAAGAAGGTATATATCAATATTCAATCTTTCATGTAGTGTTTCAATTTTAGGAACATGGGAATTATGAGGGATAATTTCTGAATGTAAGGGACATGAGAGTAAATTAATGAGAACAATATCTATGGCCTAGATAGAAAGAGGATATTCTATCATAAGGGTTGAGAAGGATCTAGAAAATGATGTGGTGAAACATACACAAGTTAGTCTTTCAATAATATATAATTTACTATTTTTTCTAGTTATATATATTCTTTAATATATTTCATGTTTAGTATAACTATTTAATAACTACCTCATAACATGGGGATTGATCATTCTGTTTGAATACTGAGTAGAGTATTGGTTGCATCCCAAGTATATAACTCCCCTATTAAGTGTTTGGGGACTGAATCTTCCATAAAATATATTATTACATACCTTTGTGTATGTTGATACAAATTTATGGCATCGTTTTAATATCCTTATATAAATTAAACATCAACTATTGAGGGGGGAGATCACTCTTCACATCCAAATTCATCCTTCAATTTTGCAAAATTTATAGAAGAGGATGACTCTCCTATATAATCGCTTATTCATGACTGAATATTATTACCTTAAAAGAAATAATATCTATCCAAAATTATTGATACAAAAATATAAACATTCAGGAATACATATATTTTTGTGGGAATATACCAATGTAATCCCTATTGAGTTTCTCGGTATTCCCCCTTACAGAATGTTTTAGTTCAAAAATTAATATATACAAGGATCTCTTCCTATGCTGAATAATCCTTAAAAAATTTACACCATTGAGATGGAATAACTAAATCGGATCATACATAAGAATTTAGAAAAGTGTTTTTTAAACCAATGTTCTTCAGCATTGGGTGTGTCAGCCATCTTATTTAAGAAGAATTATGGGTAAATTCACCACTTCATTGATTTTCAAGAACATAAAAAAATAAAAAAAATAAATTATACCATTCAATGAGTTGATGACTTCATCGAACAACTATATGGGGACCAATATTTCTATATAGTTGTCATTCGAACTGTATATCACTAGTTGATGGTGAATAAAGATGATATTCCCGAAACTAACTTTCAAGCAAGATATGGTCAATATGAGTTTATGGGGATGCATTTTGGACAAACTAAAACGTCAAAAATATCATTGGAATTGATGAATATAGTCCTTATAGACAACATAATAAAATGATAGTTTTTAGATGATATTTTCATTTACTGAAATATTAAGGAGGAACCAGAGGAATATTTGAATATTATGTTAAAGGATTTTCTAGGGAAAATGTATTTGAAAAGTATAGTAAATGTGATTTCTGGATTAAGGTATTAAAATTATTACAGGATACTATCAATGATAATGTGATATTTGTTGTACCTTATTAGAAAATTATAATTAATGACTGTTCATGACCGAAATCTATAAAAGATTTATTCTTTTTCATTAGAAGAGTAGGGTATTACATACGATTTTTGAGAGACATTCCAGGGTTCAAAAAAACCATTAACCAATATATCATGGATTTTAATAAAGAGATCCTAGACCAAAAATGTAAATATACCCTTAAGGAGTTGAAAATGATGCATATCACATCACCAGTCCTCACACTACCCTCATTTGGAGAATTTTTTATGGAATTATATGATGCTTCCAAGAAGGGATTGGGATGTTTAGTGATGTGGAATGATAAATTTAAAGCCTACATCTCATAATAGTTTTATTTTTTGAGAAGAACTATCCCACACATCATCTAGTGTTGGTTGCAGTGATCACTACATCTAAAATATTATGAAATTATCTCTATGTGGAGATGTTTTAAATATATACAGACTATAAGAGATTTAAACATATATTCACACAGATGGTGATTAATAATCTCTAGGGAATATGGTCAAAGAAAATCATGTAATATAACTCCTTAATATAGTAATATAATTTTCAAAAACCATGGTGGAAGATGATCTAAGTAGAAATGACCTGAAATTATTATCTATAATGAGAATTGATAGTCATCCAATCTTTCTAAATATTAAAATAATGTACATGGGAATTATGAAGGATTGAACATAATTATAACATCCTCAAATAATTATTCAAAAAAACATTTAGGGGATGATAATAGATGTTCAGAGAGATGATATGGAAATTTAGAAGACGGTCGATGTAATCAGAGAAGGAAAATACATAGTGTTCCAAATTATTAAAGAATTTGTTATAATATTTGAGTAAGGAAAATTTGTACAATAACATCCTAGGAAAATGAAGTTTTGAATTTGTTACATATCTCAAACATATCTATCCACCCATATAGAATGGTTTTGTTTCTATATATATGACATCACAAGTTATGGGAAAATATTAAAAAGGAGACCATAGAATATACATCAATGTTTCTGATATATCGATTTGTATAGGTTGGACGAAAAACACTATTGCGATAATGTTACCATTATCAATACCTATATAAAAGTGTGAAGGCTTCACTATAGAAATTATAACTGGACCTATAATCAAATCAAGAGGAAAATACAACATATGGGTGGTTGTGGATCATACTATGAATAATTGTCACTTCATTGGAATTCAAAAGGACTTATCACTCCACCATCATGCAAATATATATACCCAAAAAGTTGTGAGACTGAATGAAAAACCACTATCAATTGTATGTGGCCATTATCTGAGATTTACTTCCATGTTTGGGAAGATCATCCAATATACACTAAATACAAATTAGAAGATCAATATGTCTTATAACTCCAAACTGATGGAAAATATAAATGAAAAATTCATATACAATATGAATTAATGGGAGAATGTTCCGATGGAATTCAAAGAAATATAATATCAATATCTTCCTTTGGATGAGTTCTCATATAATAATTAATTCAACTTAAGCAACCAAATGACTTCATATGAATCATTTTATGGGAAGATATGTATAAATCCAATGCTTTTTGTTGAATTAATTAAACTAGTAAAACATGGACATGAAATTATAATGAAATATTAGAAACTTCTATTTCCATTCAGAATCACACCATTACTACTCAAATTCTACAAAATAGCTATGATGATAGCCATTGATGAGATCTAGTATTTAAGGTATGGGATAATGCATTTATCTACAAATATATGTGTATAATTTTAATGGTATTTGGGAATAAATAAATGTTAATCCTCATAAAAATCATTATCTGGTTTCCTCTATCATGCCAGAGTTATGGCATATCAAATTTCACTCCAACAAAGCCTTTCACCAGAACATGTTATATTTTATGTATCCATCGTATGTAAGTGAAAAATAGATGCATAAAATGTAATGAATTCAAAAAATTTATATTTGTAAAATTATATCTATTATGAGGAGTAGTGATTGAATATATTCTACCATTGAGATATATTTCTACAAAATAAGAAAAATCTTCGGGTCAAAGTGCTACGGATGAACTATATATATATAGGAAACATGTAAACCATATGATAAAATGGAGTAAAAGAAGCATAATGTTTTTTAAACATGATCTATATTATCAATTTTAGTGTTTAATTTATTAAATGGGTGAATAATATAATTCACCATGTTTTAAAATGAGATAGTATGTTCAATCGCATATGTGACACACACCACCGAAACAAAACAAAGCATGATTATTTGAATAAGAATGTTATAACATATAAATTTAATTAAAGGATTGATTATGATTAAATAATTTAGTAAATATATATAAATTTTCTATGAAATGTGTTAATTCTAAATAAATAAGCACTGAAGTTTGTAATAAAATCACATATTAATCCAAAGAAATGTTTTCATCAAATATCATTTTTTATATTTCTGAAAAAAAAAATTAAATAATTTTTTAAAAAATTTATAAATATTATTATATTGAATGAAAATAATTTATGAAAACAACATATAAATATTAAAATAGGGTAGATTTTTCGGATTTTTAGAAATGACTAATTTCTCAATTAGTAGAGAAAAATACTCTTTTTTAGTAAAACTATATCTTATTTTTAATAAATTATGTTATTTAAAATTTTCATTGTTATTTTAATATTATTTAAAATTAAAATAAATAATATTTATTAAAATTGTTTCAAATTTATTTAAATTTAAATCATCTTCATATGACTTTTAATATGAGTATTTTTTTGTCATTAAAATACCTTTAAAAAACCATTTATAATATTCATAATGCATCTTTCTTATAAATTATTAAATTGAACCCTAATAAGGAGTTAATAATATTAATTTAAGATATTATATATCTATAAATATTTATTTAATTCACTTATTTATGAATACATTTTAATTAGTTATTATAATATCATCTATGGATTGAAGAATGGTTTTTTGAAAAACTATTTTTCCACACATTTGTTGGTTTGGTATTAAATTAAATTATACAATTTATATGAATACTATTAAGACATTGAAATTTCAAATAATTTTTCTAATTAAATGGAATTATTACTAGACTGTGAAAATTGACAGAACATGATTTTGATGCCCATAGGGCCCGAAAGTAAATTTTGAACATTTTTTAAGGTACATCCAGTAAAAGTGCAGTTGCGAATTTCTATATTTAGAATTAGTGTTGGGATTGTAAATCCAAGGGAACCATTTAATTCTTAGCACTATGATTATTTTAGGTGATTCTCAACTTTTTTTTGGATAAAGACAGATGGAAAATTTATTTTTCATAATTTTGGGAAAGAATAATAAAATAACTAAAAAAGTTATTTTATTCTTTTTTAAACCATTGAGACATTATATTGAGAACATAGAGAAACATTAGGATTTTATTGAGAGCCAATTATTGACATAATCCTATAGTTGCGTAACTAAGATGCTCATTGGATGAATGAATCATTAATTTCTATTCATTAATGAACCACATTAATGAAAACAATATATGTGGTTCCTTTCTTCTAATTTAATCAAACCTTTGGCATGGGTTTTGGCAGATCTATGAGAGGAAGCTCTAAAGAAGTGCTGATAACGTTCTTCTCTAATGAACAATATTGTTTTGATGACCCCCTTTGTGGAATCAATCTAGTGGTTGATGAACAACGAGGGACAACGCACACAAATATTCTTCTTCTATAATAGTTTCTAACAAAATAATGGTCGATGGTTTTGTTTATTTAATGTCTATTAATGTTTCGACCTACCACATTCTTAAATTATATCATGACCGCAGATCAACCAATTAATTTGTTGATCTGTGAGTCATTTTAATTTCTGGGAAATTATTCTGGGTAACGATTTAATTACTTTCCCTTGTTAAAACACTTATGTAGAGGGAGCGGGCCAACGAACAAGGCCCAAAAAATCCTCTACTCTTGGTTTTGATGCATTCTTTGGGGGATAATATTTAACTTGATGGAAACATAAAACCAAGGGATACACAGTGTATGCAGCATTTCAGGAAAACTACAGGCACAAACTGCATGAAAATCATACCATCGGAGCATCACTGGTGCCCTGCGGATGTGACGCTAGTGCGACAACACCGGTGTGGAAGCATCTGCGGTGGGAAGCCGCAGCTGGATTTCACCAGCCGTGAGGAGCTTCTATCACCTGCAAAGATAGCAGATTGAAAAACTTGAATGGACTTAGTCCATTCCGGGAAGCTGGACCACGACCAGTTGGCATGCTGCAACCAACCTGGTTGACTGGGCTGATCTTGCGGCCTTACGAGCTGATCTAACGGCCCAACTATCTGGATCGGACCCAGAAATTTTGGCCCGGGCCTAGCGGGGTGCGTTTTGTTGGGCCGATAGGGTTGGTCCTGACCGAGACCCATTTCAACCCTAGTTTCGTTTAAAGGGACATATCTCCTAAACCAGACGACCGCTTGAAAAACCATCAACAGTGCTAGAACCCTTAGGATGTGGTGTTCTTTTTGAAATGCTCCACATAGATTTTTATTAATGTGGAATTATGGATTGGTTAGATTGGTCTCAAATCCATCCAGGCCCTCGATACTAAAATCATTATAACTTACAAACTGGGAATCCAATTGACGTGTTGTCATTTTCGTTAGAACCCTTATAATATTTTAGTTCTTTAGGTTACATCATTATAGGACTTCATTGTGGTTGAAATATTACTAGTGTCTGGAGGAGCAGAATCTATGGAACACAAGCACACCAAGTGCGTGATTTTTATGGCTGGGTGTCAAGTGAATGTAGCCCTTTGTTGAACGACATCAGAGCGACCTTGTGTGGATCAATGACTTACGACCATATGTAGATCAATAGTAGCATGACCCTGTGAGGAGTAGCCTTATATCAGCCTATTGTGGATCAACAATATACAACCCTGTGGGGATCAACGACTTATGAACCTGTGTGGATCGACGACTTATGACCCTATGCGGATCGACAGCGTACGACCCTCTGTATATTGATGACTTATGACACATTGTGGATAATTATTTGTCTGGCCTGGTGAGGAATATCCTTAGAGTGTCCCATCATTAATCAGAGACTTAAAAACCTGTGTGGATCAAGGAATTATGACACTGTGTGGACTGGTGACTTACGACCCTCTTTGGATCAGCTGTAGAACTAATTATTTGTGGTTCATCAGTGGAACTTCTAAAAGGAAATAGATGACTTATCTCTAGGAAAAATCATCATTATTCTTGTTCTTTATGTTATATAACTTGTGTGAGATATATTTTACTTTTTTCATCATGATTGAGACTACTATTTGTGGTTTTTATTTTGTGGGATTCTAAGATACCATCGTGATTCTCAGGGTCCCTACTGGGTGTTGTAATACACACCCCTCCACAGGCTTCTCTCGTACCTTGTTGGGTCTTGTGCAGATGGTGAATAGATTTGATTGATATTTTGGAGCCAGGACTAGACGTTGCACAGAGGTGACCAGTTGACATGGATAGTCTCCGTGACGAGATGTACCTACCCTTCAAGTAGGATCCTTGGAGGAAAAACTCAAGAGTTGTTTTTCCTTTTTGGTGTATTTTCTTTTAGTTGGTTTTTTATTCTTTCTCATTCTACGTTAGTTAAGACTTTTACATTCAGCAATTATACTTCGTGGTTGTCCATGTTTTGTACCTGGTCAGTGTGTTTGCAGGATTAAAGTCAATGTATTCCCAATTTTAGGGATATTCTTTTCTGGTGCTAGTCGTCATCCTCTATCCTATGGAAGATGGGAATGGGGTAGTCATGGAATGGGCCCCAAGGGATGGGTTGGGATAATGTGGTTTCAGAGGATTTGGATATACCAAAGAACAAATACTCAGATCTTGTCAATGGAGTAATAGTGTTATGCGTCTTAAGTAATGATTTCAGTCAAGGGAGTCCAATGTTGGTGAGGTGGCTGACATATACACACACTAGGACCCTGAATTGTGTTTTCTGACTCGGTACATAAAGACAAAGATTGCTTGTGTTTTTGAAATGTTCTTATTTTGATCTCTATTTTTTTATCTCACTATGTATAAATTATTGACTATAAAACATCTATTTATTTACAGGATGTCACTTCATAGGTAGCCAAGAAGGATTTAATATTGAGTTAACAATAATGGAAAACCTAGCAATGAGGCTTCGGTGTAGGGCCCTCTTATGGTGATGGTAACTTCAGGTGGGGTACCAGCAACACCACTACCCATAGGGTAGCAGTGAACACCATACCCTCTAGCTGATGGTGCATGCTAACATAGTATGCTGCACCGGTTCCAATAAAAGAGGCCTATGAGGTTTCGAGGAGAGATAGATCCACGGGTGGCTAAGGACTGATTAGAGGTTGTGACTAGAGTTTTCCGGCTAGTGGGGACACCAGTAGACCAGATGGTGATCTTAGCTACTAGTCTCTTTGAGTGAACAATATGGAGATGGTGGATCCTAAATCTCTAGATTCACGATGAGGCCAAACCCACCTAGTTGGACATCAAGAGCCTCTTTAGGGAAGTTTTTTTTTCAAGTGACACTATGCACTATGCGAATTCGAGAACTCCAACACGTACAGCATGGACACCTCACAGTATCCCACTCAACGATATTCACTGACCTCTCCCTCTAATTATCAACATGGTAGGATACCATTTATTCAGAGCCCAAAGTTTTGAGTAGGGTCTTTGATGGGATATTAGAGCGTCAATGATATCTCTGAACATACTAACGCATGATAGATGGATAGAGTGACAACTTCTAGTGGAACGATTTTTAGCTAAGAAGTCACCAATAGAGAGATTCACTAACGGACAACACAAGTCTGAGTCATCTGTAATATGTAGTAGGTGGATGAAAAAGGGTCCAATGAAAGACAAACATTTTGGTGGATGACTTTAAGATGGGGGGTTTGAGGTGTAGAGATCACGAGATATAATAGGTCCTCAGAGGACTAGACCGTGCTACTTGTGAGGTGGGTAGGGTCGCACAACTCGTGAATACCTAACACATCGTACTTATGATCATCAGATAGTCGAGGGACCTCCAAGCAAGAGGAAATTATTGGAGCAGGGAGTTATGCAAGTAAGAGGACGTGGCAGAGGATCTAGTTGTGCAGTAGGTGGTGGGTGACTATTTGAGGTTGTACCGCCACCACCACCGGGTGGTTCACCCCGACCCCAGGAAGTAGGTGAACAAGGACATGCTACGATCTAGGGATCTAAGGCCTATGACCATGACTCTCTAGAGATAATTCGAGGTACGATCTGTGTCCACTCAACCCTAGGTGCATTTCTTATAGACACATATACCAGTCACTCTTTTATTTTCATGACTCACGCTCAGAGCATGAAAATTATCCTTAAGTTGTTAGCTCGATCCTTACAATTAGAGACAAATACAAGAAATTATTAGATGATTACGAGCCGTGTCGATAGTGTAAGTACCCTCTAGGTGGCGAGAGCTTCAGCTGGGATATCCTAATAGTAGCATCGAGGCCTTTCGACTTCATCATGGGTATGGAATTGTTATCTACAATCCATGATTATATTGACTATTTTAGGTGCAATGTGAAGTGTGACCACAAGGATGGAACCAGGGTTTTCTTCCCTGGTGAGAAGGGGACTTTGAAAACATAGGATAGGCTTTCTACGAAGAGCGTGCATCCGATCACTCATTAGTTGGTTGTCCTTACCCTCTGAGATGTTGACGAGGGGAGTCTAAGCTATCCAGTAGTGGTGGAAAAGTATGTATATGTCTATCTTAAAGATGTTGATGTAATACCTCCTCACATAGAGGTAGACTTCTACATCAAACTGTACCCCAAGACAACACTGATATCGATATCAGCATATTGGATGGTTCCCTCTGAGCTTCGTGATTTGAGGGTATAACAGGAGGAATTTCATTGAAGGGGTATGATAGAGTAAATATTCTCAATTAATATATATTTAATATCGTTTTTTTAAATCCACAAAAATGTTCCTTTAAGATTAATTGTTTCATTTTTATGATATTGGTGGTATTTTGAGCTGAATAGTTAAAATGGGCCATTTTGGATTTTTAACAGTTTTACCTTATTTTAGTAGTTTGGCCATAAATTTTTTTACACTAATCCAAATTGAAATTTGTTTTCTTTAACAGATTCTAAACATCCGGGGATGCATTTTCTATGTTTAGAATAAGAGCTTAATCATCCATATAGACGCTCCAAAGAAGCTCACAATTGGGTTCAAGAAAACTGTTTGCACTTCTGCCTAGTTTTGGTGTGGGATCCATAACTCATCCATTGTGGGACCAAATGTTGTGAAATTAGGTGGGTGGACTCGAATGGAGGTTTGGAGAATCTTTTATTAATGAAGGATTGATTGAATTGTCCGTTTATAGGGCCATTAAATCACCCTAATTTGGAGGATTGCGTCTTGGAGAGTCTGACTGGACAGAATAAATGATCCGAGTAAAACGGCCATAACTCTCAGAATACATGTCCAAATCTGATTAGATTTTGAGGGGACATGAAAAAGGGAATTATGATCAACATTCAAGAAGGTCTCAACGTGTGAAGGTGTAATTTAATTGGGCTAAAACGCATCAATATCCGGGGGGACAAATTTTGGCTATAAAAGGAGAAGAGCTCCACACTCTCAAAGCATCCCATTCTCCATCCCGTTCCTCCTAGGACACCAAGGAGAAACACTTCTTAGCTTTCTCTTTTATTTATTTTATTTTTCATAGTTTTGTAATTTCTTATTCTTCCCCATTCATCTCGATTACCCTTACCATGGTGGGGTAAACATTTGGAGTGATTGGAGAAGAGTTTCTTTTCTACATTGTAATGGTTGAGTTCTTGGACGCAATTGAATAAATTTCTTTTTTCATAAAAGTTGTTTTCAATTAATTATAGAGGATTTTATTATAAAGTGTGATCGTTCTTGAATATTAATTCCGTTAATGATTTTTTCCTTTGTAAAATAATCATAATATCCCTCTACTGTTTTCTGGTTTATATACGATGGAATAGACCAAGGATTAGTGGTGAAGTACTCGACGATCGTCAGTACGTGTAAAAGGTGTAGTGAATGTTCATGATTTTTTGTGATGAAAAAACCCGATCGGTTATTGCCAATTTCAATTAAATATATTCAATACAACTATTTTACACATAGAAGGAGAGTTGACAAAATCGAGATCTTTGTAAGGTTTTCTCTCACCATCATAATTTCACCAAAGAAGTGAGAGGAAACTATTGTGGAAACTCACTTTAATCAACAAAGAAAAAGAGGTTTGAATTAAATTGAACAAGGATAGCATTAAAATTAGGAAACCAACCCCAAACTAATCACCCTTTTTAATATCATAGTTTTTCAATCATTTTAATTTCAAATTTCATTTGAAAAACACAACATTTTTATCCTCATTTTAAAGTGACAAACCGTTTTTTTGTGCACTTATCTTCAGGAGACATCCTAGGTCAACCACATTAATACATTTTAACTTTGGAAATAATTGTTTTTCCACGCCCAACGACAGGCATGTGTCATACTTGGCATCATTTCCATGTAAAGAGAGAAGGTTGTAGTTACAGGGGCTGGAGGAAATTAGAAGAGAAGCATTTGAAAATTCCATGATTTACAAAGAGAGAACAAGAGTGGCTCATGACAAGGTAATCCAACCGAAAGAATTCATTCTTGGAGATAGAGTGTTTCTATTAAATTCTATACTCAAGCTAATACCAGGTAAACATCATTCCAAATGGGAGGGTCCATTTATAGTTACTCATGTATATCCTTTCGGTGCTGTGCAGATTGCAAAGGAAGGAGAGCAGGATCAATTCACTGTGAATGGCCATAGGTTGAAGAAATTCCTTCAGACCCTACCATCATAGCCATTGGAGGAGATACCACTCCTCCAACATGTCTACAAATAAGAGCTATTAGGTTGTACCTCTCCTTTACACTTTCTTGATGTTGTGATTCATTTGAAAATTGGCATACATTTTAAATCCACCTGAATGCATTGAGGACACTACATCACTTATGTGTTGGGGAGGGAACAATTTTAGTATATAATTTTCATTTTATTTTTGGTTTCACAAAGAAAAATTAAACAAATTGTGTGTTTTAAAATTTTTGTGTGTTTATATTTCAATTTTTGGTGTGTTTTTGAAACTTTTAAGCTAAAATTATCATCAATATCATTTTTGAAACCCATTTTAATGAGTGAACCAATCTATTTAATGAAATTGAGCTTAAATGAATGCTGAAATTAATTTTGTTTCAAGTTCAAATCTTTTGGAATTTCATGAGAAGTAATCTTATTTTTGAAACCCATGCCATATTTCACTATCTATATCTTTAAAATCACTTTCCTGTGAGGATTATGAACCATTTTTGTCATATTATTTTCATTCAACTCAGTTTATGAGAGAACAAGACCATGCTTTCTTTAACCAGATTTTGATTTATTCTTTTCAAAACATGAGGGTTTGGGGTACGTGTGTTTTAAATGATTGAGGAATTTATTTGGTTTGAAGCCCCATTTTCAAAATAATCCTTTTCATTACGGCCCACCTATACATTTATCCTTCATTGTAACCCCTAGTATCCATGAATTTCCTGTTGGGTTAGCTACATAACAATCCAATTTTCCCTATCCTACCTGCTCTTGAATTGAAATTGCATGATCTAGTTGAACTTAAGTGTGGGAGAAGATGTCTTGTGGTGTACTACCTCATTTGGTGATAGTTTTGGTGGAATATAAAATGTTGAAGAGTTGATATTCCTAATAAATATTTCATTTTGTTAAAAGTTGTTCCATTCTGGAGCTTTCATGATAAGAGAAGTTGTGCCTTTATGGAGCTTCCGATGTAAAAAAAAGAAAGTTGTTCCTATCTAAAGCTTTCAAGAAAAATCATGTTTGAAAAGATTGAAATTTTTGATTCTGAAATCCTGAGCTGATTGAATGATGATACAGCTGAGTTTCTACAAAGGGGAAGATATGGATGCCATATTTGAGTGAAAATTAGAATCTTGCAATTTTTCTTCAATAAGAACCAATACCACATTTTTCAGCCTCAAAATTTTTAACATCTAAATCCTACCAACCAGAAGCCATAGAACAAACCTGAAACGTCATCATGAGAAACACGTGTCCTTGTCTCACATCAGGTGGAGAAGTAGAAATTTATCAAGCCTATGGTGACTCTTGTGTGAGTTTTGTTGAGAAAATCCTTGTTCAGCATTTACATTTGTGAGATGAGATAAAATTCATGTGAGGTAGGTGTTTTGTGTGCATGGGATAATAAATGGAGTAGAAATATATTAAAATCTAAAATAGAGAACATGTAATAACTATTTTTGATGAGTCATGATATCTTTTTGTTTCCTGGAATTTATTTGATAGATCTCATTGATATGTGTTTTGGATTTGATTTGATTTGACATTTACTTGTCCCGGAGTACAAGTGATAAGTGTGGGGGAATTGATAGAGAAAATATTTTCAATTAATTTATATTGAATATAATTGTTTTAAACTCACAAAAGTGTTTCTTTAAGAGGAATTGTTTCTTTTTTACTATATTGGTGTTATGTTGAGCTAAATAGTAAAAATGGGTTATTTTTGATTTTTAACAGTTTTAAAGTATTTCTATAGTTTGGCTACAACATTTTCTACACTAATACAATTTTAAAAATTCTTTCTTTTCCAGATTCTACACATCCTGGGATTCATTTTCTATTTTTTAACTAAAAGCCTAATCATCCATATGGATTTTCTAAAGAAGCTCACAATTTGGATCAAGCAAACTGTTTGCAGTTATGCCTAGTTTTGGTGTGGGCTTCATAAAACATTCATTGTGGGCCCAAATGTTGTGACATTCGGTGGGTGGACACACAAGGATTTTTGGATCATCTTTTATTAACAAAGTACTGTGTTAATTGGCCGTTTATGTGTACATTAAATCACCATAATCTGAAGTATTGCGTTTTGGAGAGTATGACTGGAAAGAATAAATACTCAGAGTAAAACGGCCATAACTGTCGGAATACATGTCCAAATCCATTGAGATTTTGAGGGGACACATCCAAAGGAATTAGGAACAACATTAAAGAAGTTCTAAATCCGTGAATATGTAATTTAATGGGCCTAAAACACGTCAACATCCAGGGGAAAATTCTGGATATAAAAGGAGGAGAGCTCCACCCTCTCAATGAATCCCATTTTCCATCCCATTCCTCCTGGGTCACCAAGGTGATGAACTTCTCAGCTTTCTATTTTATTTATTTTCTTTTTCATAGTTTTTTAATTCATTCTTCTTCCCCATTCATCTCTATTACCCTTACCATGGTGGGGTAAACATTTGGAGTGATTGGGGATGGGTTGGTTTTCTAAATTATAAAGCTTGAGTTCTTGGACGTAATTGAATAAATTTATTTCTTCTTCAAAGTTGTTTTCAATTTCTTAAAGAATATTTCATTATCAAGTGACATCCTTATTGAATATTAATTCTGTTATTGATTTTTTCCTTGGTAAAAAAATCATAATCTCCCTCTACTGATTTCTGGTTTATATACGATGGAATAAACTAGGGATTAGTGGTGAAGTACTTGACGATCATCAGAATGTGTAAAAGGTGTAGTGAATGTTCTTGATTGTTTGGGATAAAAAAAACCCGATTGGGTATTGCCCATTTCAATTATGTTTTTTCAATACAACTATTATACACATGGAAGGAGAGTTGACCAAAGCGAGATCTTGGTAAGGTTTTCTCTCACCATCATAATTTCACCAAGGAAGTGAGAGGAAACGATTGTGGAAACTCACTTTAATCAATAAAGAAGAAGAGTTTTGAATTAAATTGAACAATGATATCATTAAAATTAGGAAACTGACCCCAAACTAATCACCCTTTTTAATATAATAGTTTTTCAATCATTTTAATTTCAAATTTTATTTCAAAAACACAATATTTTTATCCTCATTTTAAAGTGACAAGCCTTTTTTTTCACTACTCTTCGGGAGACAGCCTAGGTCAACCACATTAATACATTTTTACTTACGAAATAATTGTTTTGCAATTCCCTACGACATGCATGCGTCTGGGTAAATAAGGCCCATTGTTTCTCCATGGGAATCCATGATTCTGTTCTCCAAGAAGGAAGATGAGTGTTTGAGGCATTGCGTGGAATATCAGTGCCTGAACCTAGTGACCCTGAATAACATGTATCCACTCTCAAGGACTGATGATCTCTTCGAACAACTAAATAGGGATCAATGGGTTTTAAAGATAGACCTCAGATTAGGGTATTATCAGCTTAGGGTACAAAATGAGGATGTACTGGAGATGACCTTCTGATGCCGGTACGGCCACTATAAATTCATAGTGATTCCCATAAGTGTGGAAAATGCTCCATCAGTGATCATGGAACTCATGAACAAGATATTCCAACCATACCTTGATTGCTTCTTGGTGGTATTAATTGAAGACATCTCGGTGTAGTCAACGTTGAATGAGGAGCATGCCACTCATCTGCAGATAGTTTTGGATACACCCTAAGAGCACCAGCTTTATGGTAAGCTCTCTATGTGCTAGTTCAGGATACTGGAGATCAACATTCTAGGGCATGTTATCTTAGAGGCTGGATTTGTAGTGGTCTGAAAAACATAGTGGCAGTGGCTGCTTGAGAGACACCAATGAGTGTGACATAGGTGTACAACTTCTAGGGGTTCGTTGGGTACTACCAAAGATTCGTACCTAACATTTCCAGAGTAGAAGAACCCATTTCCGATTTTAAAAATAAGGGACATCCTTTATTATGGATAGAGAGATTCTTGAAGAGTCTCTCGGAGCATAGGTAGAGACTGATGAGTTCCCCAATCTTGACACTACCAGAAGAGGGTGTTGGGTATGTAGTCTATTATGATTCAACAGGGGCATGAATAGGATGTTTCCTATTGTATGAGTGAGATGTGATCACATACCACTCACGAAAGTTGAGAAAAAACTAGAAATACACTACCCCGTACATGGAGTTAGCAGTAGTGATGTTTTCTATGATTATGTGGTGGCCCTAATTGATGGATGAATGGTTTACTATCTACTCGCATCACAATATTTTTAAGTATATCTTCTCATAGAAGGAATTGAACCTAAGATAGCAGCGATGGTTGGAGTTCCTCGAGGATTATGACCTTGAGATAGACTAGAATCTTGGGAATGTGGACACGGTAGTAGACTCACCCAGTAGGAGGTATAGTTCACAACTGCTGAGTGGGGCGACAAAGGAGCCAGCCGTGTTTCAGTTATCCTTTGTAGATAGTGATCGAGCAGCTTACCTCTAGTCTATAAAAGACGCTCTCCCACTCCTTTAGTGTGACTGGGGGACACAGCTTAGAGATTTTTACCTTAAGACCTGACATGCTCAGATATCCTCAGGACATGATCTTGAAGGATTTTATGAAGGTGGGGAGTACATAATCCTTTTTAGATGACGCACCAAGGTACCCGTGATGCTACAAGAGGGGGTATTTATGGAGTTCCACACATTCCCTTTGGTGGTACATCCTGGTGTGGAAAAGATATACCAGGGCCTCCGGTGTCAGTACTAGTGGCTAGGGATATAGAAAGAAGTGGAAGAGTTCATTTCACGATGCCTCACATGTCAACAAGCGAAGGATGAGCACTAGGTTTCTTGTAGGATTGAATCAGCCACTTGAGGTGCCCGAATGGAAGTGTGATGGAATCTCCATGGTCATCCTGACAGGGCTACCATGTATGCATAGGGGCCAAGATTCCATCTAGGTGATCATTGACATAATCACCAAATCAGACCACTTACTACCCATCTGAGAGCATAGATTAGTAAAGGGATTTGAATTCCTCTACATACAAGAGATAGTAAAACTTCACGGGGATCCATTGATGATCATTTCAGATCATGATGCTTGTTTTACGTCCCATTTTTGGAAGTTATTTCAGGAAGCATTCGGAACTCGGCTACTCTTGAGCATCGCCTTTCATCCTCAGACAGATGGTCAGATAGAGCAGACCATACAGACACTTGAGTATATGCTTCGTTCTTGCATCCTGAATTTTGGCTACAGTGGGGAGGACCACCATCCCCCGATGGAGTTCCCATTCAATAATAGTTTTCACTCCACCATCGACATGGAACTTTTAGAGTCCATATACATGTGACCGTGCAGATCATCTCTATACTGGACAGACCTAGGGGAGTCATCACATATGGGTTCAGAGTTGGTATGGGCTACCACTGGGAAGGTTTAGATCATCCAAGTGTAGATGAAGACAGAATAGATCTTGCAGATGTCTGGTAATGATATGGGATGGAGTCCCTAGGTGTTCGAGGAGGGAGAGCATGTCTTTCTACGGGTCTCACCCTGATGTGGACTGGGATGATTTGTCCATGGCAGTATGTTATCTCCAAGGTTAATCAGACCTTTCCATATTCTTTGTAGATTATGAGAGTTAGAGTAACCCCTTGCTATTCACCCATAGATGCATAGGGTGGATGATGTTTTCTATGTGTCACCATTGAGGATATATGTGAAAGATCAATTACAGGTCATCGACTGGGGAGATCATGACATTAAAATTGGGGAAACTTTTTTTAGTTCCCAGTGGAGATTGAGGATTGACTAGAGTGGGTCCTTCATTGACGGTTGATACATCTGGCGTGATTTCATTAGTCATACATAAATCTCTTATAGAGCACATGGGATCAGGAGGCTCAGATTCGTTCTTAGTACCCCCATTTTTTTCATTGACATTATTCTGGCTTTCAGGGATGAAAATTCCTTAAAAGGGGGAGAATGTAAAGACCCAGAATTTTTATATATATTTTTTTAGTTAAATGGAATTATTATGCGACTGTAAAAATTGATGACACATCATTATAAGGCCCAGATATCCTAGAAAGTAAGTTTGATCTTTTTTAAGGTACCTTCAGTAAATTTGCATGTGCGAATTTGTACCATTTGAACTGGTTCTCAGATTGAAAATCTGAGGGGTACTATTGAATTTTCTGCACAGAGAGTCAATTAGAAAAATTATCATTTTTTTGGAAAAATTTTTATGGAAATTTAATATTTCGGACTTTTAGAAAAAAATAATAAAATAACTAAAGATTTTATTTTATTCTTTTTGAAACTATTGAGCGATGGTGGCAGGACTGCAGTGTAACATCTGGCTTTGATTGAGAGCTATTTATTGACACATTTATTTTGAAACCATGATGCTTTTATGATTAATGGATAATTAATTGCAGTTCATTAATGAAACACATAAATGAACCCAATATAGGTTGTTCTTTTCCCTTTATTTAATCAAATATTTGGCATGGGTTTTTGGAGGTAAATGAGAGGAAGTTCTGAAAAAAAGCCGATAAAGTCCTTCTCTAATGAAGAATGATGTTTTGAAGATGCCCATTGATGAAATTTTCTGGAGGTTAACGACAATTAATAACAACTCCAATGGATATTTTAATCCTTTTGCAAGAGTTTCCAACAAAATGAAAGAGGGGGTTTTGTTAACTAAAAGTGAATGATTTTTTCATCATACCCCATTCATGAATTATATGATGAATACAGATCAAACAACTAAAGGGTAGATCCATGACTCATTTGAATTTGTGAGAAATTAATATGGGTAATGATTTAATTACATTCCATTAATAAAACACTAATGCGATGGGCATGGGCCAACGAACTAGGCCCGAACTCTCCACCGCTCTTGTGTTTGATGAAATCTATGTGGTTAAATGTATAACGTGAAGAAAAAACGTCCCCAGGGTCTATGCAGTGTAGGAGGCATCCCAAAAATCCTTTAGGCATTGATGGGAAGAAAAATAGACCACCAGAGCTTCACTGGTGGCCCATAGAAGTGCCGGTGGTGTGGTGGTGCTGACGACCGATAGCGGTGGATGGCTCTCACCAGATGGGAGGAGGGTGTAGCACACACATGAATCATGGCCAAAAGGGGGTTGGTGGCCGACATTAATTGCTTTAATGGAATTAAGTGTGTCATGATGGTGTGCAGTGGAGGAGACAGCGGTAGACAACTGGTTGTTGTAGAGGAGGAGTCACAGGTCCCGCCTTTGACCGGTCCATGTAGACCGGTCAACTGGAGTGGCGCCAGCCCAGAACCACCGATTTAAGAACACTAACATACTTAGTTCATTTGAGGAATCTAGACCAAGCTCAGCTGGTATGACATAACAGGCTGGGTGGGCTGGCCTAGGTCTGGTCAGTTTGACCAGGTCGGGCCACACCTGGACCCATTTCAACCCCAGTTTCGTTTAAAGGGTCATATCTTCTAAACCAGATGTCTGTTAGGTGAACCTTATGTGGTGATGGAATCCTTATGATGAGGTGTTCCATTTTATATGCTCCACTTGGGTATTGGAGAATGTTGAATTATGTCCGGGTTGGATCAGACTCTAATTCTATCAGTTCCTTGGTACTAAGATGCTTATAACATACAGATCGAGCGTCTAATTGTGAGACCATCAGTTGCATTGGAACCATTATGACATGGTGGATCATTGGGTTACATTTTAGTGGGACTTAGTGATGGTTTATATACAACCAGTGGATTGAGGAGTAGAATCTACGGTACTCAAGTGCACTACGTGTGAGAATCGTGTGGCTATCTGTCATGTGAAGAGAGATCCATTGTGGAATGACATTAGAGATACCCTGTGTGGATCGATGACTTACAAACATGTGTGGATCAGTGAAATACAGACCTATGTGGATCGACGAAATAAGACCCTATTTGGATTGATGGCCTACAACACTATGTGGATCAGTAGTAGTGCGACCCAATGAGGACTGATCTTAGAGTGGCACGTCATGGATCAGTGACGTCCAACCCTGTGTGAATCAACAACTTATGTCCCTATGTGCATTGATGACATATCACCATGTGTGGATCATCTATAGAGGGAATTCTTTGTGGTTCAATAGTGTAACTTCTCAACAAAATATGATGGCTTTGCTTTACGACTAATCATTATTATTCATGTTCTTTAGGTTATATACCTGGTGTGAGTTGTATTTTACATTGTGCTTTGATATTTATATCATGATTTGAGTTTTTTTTTCAATATTCTGAGAGACCATTGGGGGTCATGGGGTCCCTACTAGGTATTGTTATACTCACCCCTATATGGGCATCACCCACACCTTGTAGTGTCTTGTGCCGATGACATACGTCTTTGACTGAGATTTGGGAGCCAGGACTAGACGCTGCACAGAGGTGGTCGGTTAACGTGGAGAGCTGTAGTGAGGATCTGTACCAACCCTTTAGGTAAGATCGTCAGTGGAAGATGTCATGAGCTATTTTTCCTTTCTAATATATTTTATTTTAGTTGGGTTTTTATTCTGGATCATTGTTCTTTAGTTCACTCTTTTACAATCAGTAGTTATACTACGTGGTTGTTCATGTTGTATACCTGGTCTATGTTATTGTAGGATTAAACACAATTCCTTCCAAATTTTAGGTATATGTCTTTCCAGTGCTAGTCTCCATCCCCTGGCCTATGGAAGGTTGGTTTGGGGTAGTCACGACACTGGTTCCGGGGGATGAGTCTTGACAAAAATAGTTTTATAAAATGGAGTCCATATTTTTAATCAAAATAATTATTATTATATAATATGGGTAATAAAATTTTTATCAAAATGAATAGTAAAAAGATTAAAAATCTCTTACCGCGGTTAATTTTTTAACCGGTATATCAGGGGGTAAATATTGAGTTAAATGGAATGAAATGTTTCAAAATTGATTACTTTTAATCATATATGTCTGTAACAGCCTTATATATATATTTCTCAATCAATTTTATAGGAACATGTCTTTAGAGTTACTTCCCATTATTGAATAGTTTTATATATTTATAAAAATGAAAATCCTCCTCCCTTGTAAAATGAAATCCACTCTTTTGTTCATTATATACTTCCCCAAACCATTTTCTAGGAAAATAAATATATAAATATCTTACTTACTTACCTTGTCAAATATTCTTATATATTTATTGATTGAAAATCCAATCTATGGATGCTTTAGGTATAATCCTAAAAAGGTGGTCTGGAGTAGTGGTATCGTCATTAATCGAGCATCCTTCTGTTATTTCGTCTTCCAAAACGATAAAATACTACTATGAAATAATTTTATAATAAAATAAGTTTCTCACATACAATAATATGTTATTATTATCATGTAATATCCTAAATAAATTGCCTCTTCCAACAAATGGGGAACAAAATTATCGTTCATGTGTAGGTATGACTACCACCCCACAAAATAATGTAATTTGTTTTTTATCATGACCAATTTGGGATCTCCATGACGAGAGGTTTAAAGTTAATATGTGATTATAATAACATATTAATCATTCTATAAATGAAATATTTTAAATACCTTTTTACCTTACCCCCCCCCCCCATTCATGAATTATAATTTCATTAGTGTAAATAATAGACTACCGCCTCACAAAGCGAAGTGATTTCCTTTATGATTATTGAAAATGGTAACATTACATATACGTGCGTACAACCTACCATGTCCATGATTGAAACATAAGTAATTTTTATAACCATAGATCATGTTTATTTTTAAATGTAAAATTTATATATGAAAATGAAATTTATATCAAGATTTTTATTCTATATATTATAAAATATTTACCCCTTTGATCCTAGACAACATTGCAATGTGATTTAGGGCCTATGATCCGAATACCATAATAAAATTTGTCTTGAACCTTAATGATTAATTAATTGAATATAAAATAATAGTGAATAAAATATAAAGATTAAAAAAAATGAATTAACGATTAAATAAAGAAACTAAATGTCATAATTTTATTTTCCTGGAAGATAATTAATGCTCATGACAAATAAAGATTGAGGTAAGGTTTTCATATCAAAACATACTTCTTTGATAAATATGTTATTGTTTGAACCTAATATATTTTAATTGGTTTATATAATTCCAAAATACATATTATATCCTTATACTTTCATACATAATTAAATTTTTATTTCAATTAATTAAATTATTTGATTGTATTTATGATTCATAATTTACCAAATCAGTAAGGTTTTATAATTCAATATTCCTTTAATAGAGATTGTTTATGATGGAATATCATTATGGAGAATTAGTTAGGAAATATATAATAAAAACCGTTCATTTTCTTCCTAATTGGTTAATAATTAAATTTTAAATTAAAATTAATAATTTCCCCATATTAGTACATAAAATGATTTAGAAATGTTTTTATGAAAATTTGGCCTGAATTCTCTCTTCTGTCGAAAAAAATTCATATTTTATATCAATACTTTCTAAAAATATTTTCAAGAATAATTTTTTACATTATCATAATTATTTATAAATTTAAATTTTTTCCAATTTTAAAAATTTATAAAAATCATTAAATGTAATCTTCTTTTCTGTTTTTCAAATAGGGAAATTTTTAACCTTTTGACCACACTCTGAATGGAGTTATTTTCTATATTATATGGGATGTATGAAATTACTAACTATAATTAGAAATAACGTTTTTTAAAATACATTATACGTTTCCTTGGTTATTTAATTAAATATAATATTTTCTATTATATTTGAGATTTTTTTTGATTTTGATGAAGTGTTTTCAATGTGAAAAGGGCATTTTACTCATGAAATTTTTTATAAAACAGTTTGAAGAAATTTTCATTAAGGATGTCATTAATTGATGTTATATATTTATTGTAAATTATGTATACATTCCCTTCACTTATATAACTAGATTATTCTACCATTTTTTATTGTTTATTAATTTCTTTATGTTTATTTACCAAATTATACAATAACGAAAATTTTCTTTATTATGATATGAAGCATGATTTGGAAACCCATTTACTTCCCCTGGTTAATTATTATGTCATTCATTCTGATTGATTAAAATTATGTGGTACACATAAATGAGGGACATGTTATGGAGGGTTCACCCAAATAGCATAAAATTACATTGGGTAATGTTTTAGTCTCATGAGATGTAATGTATTGGTTTAATGAGTAAACCTAATATATTATAAGACTTTGTATTCCATGTTATATAGTCTAAGAATTTATCCTTATCCCAAGACTATGACATGTCATGTGTTTCTGCAGCATTTTATATTATACCATGAACATATGATACAATGTTCCTTATGTTATTCTACTATGTTATTTCTCATGATCCAACTCTTTTATGATATCATGTCATAAGTTTTAATCACCAAATTTCATTCCTTGTCATATTTATTCCCTTTTGGGATTTTTTTCTCATCCCTTAATTTTATATATTCCCAGGTTATAATATGTAGAATTAGGTGGTAAAATTAATTTATGATCCTTTTATGCTGAATAATATGATTATTTTGTGTATTACTTTACTTTTTTTGTAATATGAATGTAGTCCACCATGGAAAGTTAGACTCATGATCATTGTGATATAAAAAATTAGATATTTGGGTTTTAAATATTTTAATATTTTATGTAAAATCCTTGGGTTTTTATATCCAATTTATCTATTCATAATGTTCTAAAATTCCATTGTCGATGGTACATGACATTGAAATCCACAACCATTTGATCAACGTTTTGTGACCTCAACCCATAGACATGAATAATATATATTTTATAACTGAATATTACCATTTAAAGAGGAATAATTTTTATCATGTTGAAAAACTATGAAGGGTTACCTTTAAAAATACCAATCCTCAGATAACAATGGATCCTCATTTTATAACTAATGAAAAATTTACAGCACATATTTAAAATAAAAAAATCATGTTGGGATTATGATCATACCCATGAAATAAAAAATATATGATCACCGAATACACTAGTCCTAGAAATATTTAGAGTGAATATAATTACCCTTTTACATAATTTAGTCCAATTTTTATTTTTTTAGGGTAAATAAATTCTTATTCTTCTTATAAACATTAAAATTCTTGGTTTGGGAGTTGGTTACATGACCATAAATGGTATGAACTTATATAAAAATCATTATAAACATAGAATATGTACCCTTGTTTTGAGTCTCATCTAAAATTTGATTGATATCACCAATTAACATAAGTTTATATTCTTCACAAGTTTTATATATAGGCTCTCCTTAAGTCCAAGAATCGGGAACTTAAATATCATACAAACCTAGAAACTATTTTCTCTACTGTTACGCTCTCTAATTCATAATGGTCATGTTTTTAGTCGATCCCATCAAATAGTTTTTCCTATTGGGTCAAATAATCATGACTATAATACACAATAATTTTCATAACTACATAATTTGAATTTCTGTTGGGTTTTATAACTCATATCAATGTTTATATTTCCCTAGTCCATAATAGAACATCTCCCCATTATTCCTTGATGCATGACCCAAAATTAGCATCAATACATGGTCTAATATAGATAAATTTAAAATATACAGGATCGTGGAAAGATATGGGTCTCTCCGAGTCCTAATAGAACCATTCCTTATGTTTTTTGGGTATCAAAACTCCATTTTTCCTAGTGTACGCCATCGATAAGCCTAATTCATGTCAGGATAGATCAATGGTCCTCATACACCTCATGAGAATTTTACCTAATCTATAATAATTTTTTTGATGGAGTTATACATTCGATATAAACCATTAATTTAATTATGAATCCCCCTATAGTGGAATATAAATTCTCAAAAGGCCCACCTATGTTCTATAGGGACTGTCATAGTGGGGTTGTTGTAGCAGCATAACATTTTTTTGTTTTGAATATATGGTTAGCGGTTAACCCTTATTTTATTGATTTTTTATTAATAATATGATCTGGAACACATGTTTCAAATATTTTTAATGATCCTAATTATCTTATCTTTATCATTTTAAACCCCATATTTGAGGAAATTAAGTATTTAATTATGTGTTTTGATATATGGATGGGTCATATTTTTTGATAGATTTCTTGGGATGGTTTTTGAAAAATTTATAGTAGTATTATGGAACATTATAAGATCTTTCTTTGGGTAAACAAGGATTCATCCCTAGTTAACCATGTGAATTATGAAGTGTTTATACGAGAAATATCTATTTAGAATATGGTTTTGTAGAAATATGATGTAAATATGTGATTTTTTAATTTCCCATGGAATTGGTAATCACATGATTAACACACCATTTTACATAACATTATTCCTAACCACCCGAGGAAATTAAATAAATCTGAAACTGGATTTGTAATCCAAATGATCTCTAAAACCCTTAATTAATCCTCCCTTATCATAGAGACTTACTACCCGACCCTCCCCTTGTTGGGTTGGGTGATAAAAATCCTTCCCAATAGTGATTTTCAACAATAAATGACCCTTGGATCTTAGAAATTGATGTTAAGAAATCCATTCCAAATTAATCTTTCATATAACCTTTATTCTTCTTAAATGTAACTATAGATCGTGGGTACATTTCCAAATAGAGGGAAAGAATCTCTTTTTTTGTGAGTATATTGTTATTCATTGAATGAATATATATTGGGACTCTAATCTACTTATATTGTTGTGTAATAATTCCTCAATACACCCATTTTTGGATAGTGGCTTCTATATATATACACTCTCACATTGAACATAAAATATAGGATTTTTAAAATAAATATTTGTACTCTTTAATTAAATTCTTAGATAATCTATCAATGTAAATATTTTTTCCCATTGATTTAAATTAGGAATCATGTGACATGGCTTCAATTTTTTTGATTAAATGTTAAAAAGTAAAATTTATGCTTTATTAAATATTATGTTAAAAAATTTGGAATAGAAAAGAATTTCCTGAGCTCATATTACATGGATAAGTAAAATTCTCTTTTGTTTTAGACCTGTTTATAATAACAATAGATATTAAATTATAGTAACAAATCATCTCATTCTAATGAAATAATAAGAAAATATGCATCAAATTTTCAACATTGATATCAAAACAAAAAATAAAAAAAAATAGTTTGAATTGAATTTAAATAAATAAAAATCATTTTTTCAAAATAATATTTGGATTAATTTTTAATAATTTTCAAAGTTATTAAATTTCTTTTAGAAAATAATAAAAAGTAACAATTTAATAAAACTATCACTATTATGAGATCATAATTTTATAATAATAAATTAATTGTTTATGAAACCTTTTATATACAACAGACAGACAAACACACACACACACACACACACACATATATATATATTAAATACATAATATACATTACATAAAAATATAATCCTGTACTTAAAAATATATTAATAATATTTTGAAAATCTATGTAGTGTTTATGATCAATTGAAAACTATTTTTAGTTGGTTTCTTTTAATAATGTACATAAAAGATACATTTAATTTTTTTTGGTTTTAGATGAAAATGAGCCACCTATAATTTTATATAATCCATTTAATAAAATTATCCTCAAAACATTACTTGACTGTTCTAATTAGTAACTTTTTTCCATAAAATACCCATTTTTCAAAAAACAAATTCTTTAGATTATCAAAGATATATTAATGATTATTTATCATACTTCTTAGAGTTTGATCATGTATAATGTATTCCATATCTAGAATCATCATAACTAAAATTATTTAATATGGTCATCTTAATTTTGGATAATGATTAATAGTTACAGTGGTAAATAAATATCACCCTAGTTAAGTGTCAAATGGTTCGGGATGGTTAAAAATAAATGATTTATGATTGAATATAACACAAAAAACATCAGTAAAGCACATTTTTTTATTTTTCTTTCAAATCAAGTTAATCCAAAATTTTAATATTTGGGTAGAAAAATACATGAAACTGATATTTTGTTATTAATTTTTTAAGTCATTTAATGTCTGTCCATACCATAACTTATTGAAGGGAACGTTTTTACCTCCCATATTAACAAAAATTGTGCCATCTAGATGGGAATAGACCTAAAAAATAACTATAAATGATTCTTTACCTTTTTTTCATGATCCCATTTTATTACACTAAAACCATTAAAGTATGTCTTAAGTTGTAATCAAAATGATGTACCTCAAATTGGAGGTAATCATCTTTCTAGACTCTTTCATAGTTTATTTACACTTTTACATCTTCTAAATCTACATTATACATATTAAAATAATTATTATATTAAAACCAATATAATGAGATGATTTTATGATTATGGTGAATCCATTTTCCACCATATTTCCATCACATTGGAAATGAAAACATCACTTGTGTGTATGTACAGTCTACCTTATCCATGTAGGAGTGTAATTATATTTTGATAACCTATTAAATTTGATGCCTATAATTTGTTGAGTAATTTCATATATCTGGTATTGAAAATATTATTATTATCTAGTAAATATAATTTATTATAAACTTTGTTACCCTTATATATGTTAGAATATGATAACATCGCTCTTGCATACTTGTGGATTATCATCTCCAAGAAGAGATGTATGTTTTTTATATTACCACTATACATGGATGATTTTAAAACAGAATAAAGTTAATAAAAATTAAATAATTTTAATATTTAACATTATTTATATCATCCTATCATTCTATAACTCAATTAACCATGTACAGTATATTGTAGTAATTTTTACAAATTTTCACTCAACCTTGAAGTGGTGGATGTAATCAAGAACTATTAAATGAATGGATTTTAAATATTTATAAAAAGAAATAAAAAAATGTAATATATAATAAAGAGGATATTAAGAATTAATTTTATTTTCTATATTCATTATATATGTAGAATAAACATGTTATATTAAGTTGAGATCAAAGGTAAGGGTTTTCATTTACAATCTAATTTTATTTAGGGATTGTTTATGTTCATATTTGTTTGGAAAATTTTATTATCATAACAAATTAAAGATGATATACTTTATTCTAAAATGTTCATATTTGGGGATGACTTCTGTATTTCCCATTTCATTTCATTTCCAAATTATAATAAACACTTATGTTACAAGTAGGTGAAATCAATTATAATATTATATTATTTTGAGTTTTTCTAAGTTTATATTTCATTTAGGAAACTTATTTCATACCATTCCCATAAACCCAAAATATTTTTTACCACTACATATGATTGGATATTACATTTCTAAATTAAATTTATTCTTCTGATATATCAAAAATCTATGAATAAGTTACATGTAGTAGATATTTTTAAAAAATGTTGTTTTGATGTTTTACTTATAATTATTTTTATTCCAGGTTTATATGTCCATTAAAATTATTTTATGAATGTTTTTATTATTTTAAAAAATTATTGGTGTCATATTTTCCCATATTTTAATTTGTATTGTAATGTTTAAAATTAATCATCTTATCATTTTCTGAATGAGGTATTTTTTTAAAAGGATGTGAATGAAAAATTTGTTTTAATATACATCAAAAAATGAATTTTACCATTCTCATGAATATTATTTACTTTTACGGTCTATTTAAAAATTTCAAGGTTTATTTTAAAAAAATTCATTTTTTAATTATTATGATAATTTTGAATTGAAATTATATTTGAAAAAAGGGAATTATTTTTGATGGAGTGATATTTGATTTAAATGTCCATTATTACAAAAAGTTACAAGGAGGTAATTTTTAATGTATTAATAAATTTATTTTTAATGAATGATTTTTTTACTAAGAGACATTCATTTATAAAAAATTAGTGCTATCATATCATCTTTTACTAATAATGAATTATTACTTATTTTGAGATCTTTACATTCTTGTGAACATGTTTTCTATCACTATTCAGCATTCATATGACATTTTTTTATCTTTGAAAAACATATTTTTAATTTTCTTTATTAACTATTTAACAACCTAATATTTTATAAAACATTTTTCTTTAATAATTTTATTTCTTATATGTATTGTTTTACACAAAACATCGGGTTAAAAAAATAGCGATACACTATTAAATTTAATTATTTAAATTTATTATTATAGCATACTCAATTATTTTGTGGGTATTAATATGATTATATAATTATTAAAATATATTTACATTTCCAACTCAAAATAAATTTATTGATAGATTCTAAGTAAATAATCACTATTTTATATGTAATGTCATTTTATTCATCAAAAATACATTTACTCTAAAAATGGCTTTCTAGTGAGTGGATATTATAAATAATTTATGTTTCTTGGAAAAATATTTTAAAAAATGATTTTATTTTTTGAAATAATAAATTTATAATTTTTTTTTGTTTTTGAGAATTTTATAAATTGAATAATTGAATAGTTAAAAATAAAGATTCTTATAAAACATTCATTTTCCTCAGATTAAAAATTATATTATGGTTTTAATTATATCTCAACGCAAGAAATTTACTATTTTGATAGATATTTTATAATTAATTACATTTTAATCAGCCTTAGACATTCTTTTGGTATGACTTCATTTTTAGGCTTAAAATGTTGTTTTCAATAAAATTTCATTTCAATGCATTTCTAAGGATTAATTCAAAAAAAATTACGAAAATTATATGAGTTGAATCTTGAAAAATGGACACAATATTTATAATAAAGGGTTCAAATTTTTCTAGGTGGGTCTTTTTTATTTTTTTCATTATTAATATTAACTATTTTAATTTTATTACCACTGAATGGGTAAATCAGGTTTTTTGGTTAAAAAAAATTAAAAGAACACTAAAATGACCATAAAAATGTAAATGAACTTATTATACTTTTATAATTCTTTTATAATCATCGATTATTTTGTTATATGGAATATTTTGGCCGTTTGAATGAGATTATGACCTTTATTGTATTGTATTTCAAGAAAAGTCAACAATGTCACACTATTTATTATAGTAATTACATAATTTTATAATGTTACTATTCATATGATATATTCGAATAGAACTATTTTAATATATATAAATTTTTTTCTTCAGGATAATTGTTTATATATAAATATTACTAATGAAATAATTACCATAAATTCTTTCACAACATTGAAACAATAATTATTTAATTAATGGATAAGTTTAATTAATTATTTCAAAAATATTTAAAGATGAATAATCTGGTAAAATTAATGGGATACAAAAATTTCTTTGCAGACCATAAAATATATGGTATTTTGTATAATAATTGCTTTAAATTATATGTGTTATATTGAAAATATTAAAATAAAATTAATAAATAGTTCTAAAAATTATCAATATTGATATTTTATAATAAATAATTTCTTATTAAATGATATCAAATTCCCAAAAAAAACATATATTTGACCATGTGATTATGAAATGGTTGATAATATCAACCATTATACATTTATGGTCCATTTATCAATTTATATTAGTTATCATGGTCCTAAATGAGAAAAAAACCATTGTATCATAGTAGGTATAAAAAGGGTTAATGAGGGGTTAAAACTAAAAGAGAAGGATGAAAACATAGTCAAAAAATATATAATTTTTATTAGATGAAATTATTAAGCGCCATAATAAACCTATATTCATAGAAAATGTTTTTGGATCCATTTTTATTCAATATTAATTTATAGTAAATTAATATTTTGAGGTATTCCATGTGTTCCCCTCCAATAAATTATAAATGGGAACCACTTCCATCACTTCATTACACCATTTTGATCATTCAAGATTCACAATATTCTACCATGTTATCTTTTCCAATTCCAAAAATACCAAAACTAGATCCATTTTTAATATATATAAAGGATTCGTTTCAAATAAAAGGGGGTTTAAACGAGAATGGGGAATGGTGTGACATGCTGTAAAATATTTTTGTGCCACTGGTTTTTGTGGGAGACATTCCTTATTCACTACATGTTTCTTTTATATGGTGTATATATTAACAAGGAATGCATTTGATGATTATTATCTTGAAAATTATGGGATATATATATTAATCTAAATTTTATTTTATCATGAGTCATATGATTCAAATGGCCCAAATGTTTTAAGGGTTTATTTGATAATCTCATAATTATTATAGATTTTTTATATTTGAGAATCAATTGTGAAATATTTTAATAATTTAACATGTTTTTATATATTTTTTTTGAATTTTTTTTTCTATTACTCTATAATGGTTTAAATTGATTTTACAAAATTTTTTTGAAAAAGTAATTTCTTAAGAATATTGTATTATTTTTAAATAAGGAAGTTAATGAATTTTCAGAAAAAAATTCAGAAGGAGTTTTTTAAACAAATATGACATGAAAAGAATTCCCCACCATAATCAATTTGTAATAATTTATGTCATCCATTATAAGATTGCAATTTTTTTTTAAAAAAATGCATTCTTTATTACGTGCACAAAAAATATATTTTGAAAATTGACATTTACATTTAAAAGGATATTTTTCTTCAAGAATGTTTTAATGACCCATTAATGGAATGTCTATTCACAAATGAAAAAAATTATTGTCTCTACTCACTCATTACTAGGGTTATGATTTAAGATACCATATTTATTGTTTCTCTAGATGGTTTATGAAAATGATCAGACAATTTTTATGAATCATATTTCATTTCCATGAGTTATGTTATAATTAAATGTTTATGAAACCCATTTTCTTTAATGGGTGATGATATGATGACTGTTTTATGATATTGTTTCACAAATATGTATGATTTTCATTATGTGATGGTTGGGAACTTTTTCTACCTCTAATTCATTGGGAAATGATTATTTTTATATGAACTCAAAGAGTACATTTGATATTTTTCCCAAATTAAATGAGTGTGCTTTGAAGGTTATCTCAAGAAGGATAGAGGATAAACTGGAGGTTATCCCATTCTCTAAGTAGGTACAAAAGTGTTTTTCCCAATCCGAACAAGTTAAAAATGTCTTGTTCTATAGCCTGGACATAAGGTTTTCTATACTTAGGTGTATGCCACAGTTTATGTATTATGGCAATGTAATGATCTCATGGATCATGTTATTTGATATATTAATGTGTCGTGTCTTATGAACTACCATGGTTTATTCAATAAACTATTTTTACAATCCATTATATGAAATGTATATTTTTAAAAATAAAATAATATACCATTATAATAATTTTATGGTTATGTGATAATTGATATCTCCCTTTTTAAACTATCAAATCATTTAAGATCACAATTTATTTTGATTTATTCAATGGTTATAATGGAATTTTTTATATATGAAAAATATATAATGTGTTATTCCTATTAAAAAGAGTTGGAGAATATATAGTTCACCTATGATCCAGTTGTTTTTATTTCCATGTTTACAAACACAATATAACAAAACAATTCAAGAATTAATCATTATGCTACTTAATGTATTTTTTTAATTATCAACATCTATTATCTATGCATTTAAATTATTTTTTGTTATAGTTGGGATTAGAGAATGGTTTTGTTAAACATTAAATACAAGGATGATAAACCCTTATTAAGAAACCTTAAGATAATCCTATTTATAAGAGAACATTGTATGTTTATGGTGAGTTATGGACTATGTTTTTCCCAGAAAACACCACCATATAAATACTAAAACTGTTTGGGGACATGGAATAGTTGTAACTAGGGCTCATTAAATTAAAAAGGGAACACTGACAATAACTCTATTATAACCACATTCATGAAAATGTGTCTTATTATACACTTCAATTGTCAATCTATGGGGATATGTTTTGTAAATTCACAAAATTTTTACAAACCATTCTGATGGATTTAAATAGAGATTGATCTCAGATTACCGAGGTTAAATATATGGAATCATATAATTAAAATAAGTTGTCAAGAATTACAAATATTATATGTGATTTTACATGATTATATAGCCTCCCTCTATTAATATTTTTTATGACAATATACTTTTTTGATTAATTCAATGGATGGAACTAGAAATATTAATGTTAAAACTAGATTTGATAGGAAATATAATTATTTTCCTCATGAGTAAGAAAACTAAATTAGTCTTGGATTGAATATCCATGTGATTATGCATAATCATTTGTCCCATTATATGATTAATAATATCATATTTTATGAGTTTCCTGGAAGACCTAACAAGTGAAAGATGGTTTTCCATTAAAATAATAGAGGGGGAAGATTAAATTTCTCCCATGTCATTAATTTTGGAAGAAATACTCAAAATAATGTATTAGATGAAATGGGAGATGTTTTGTGTGTGGAAAATAAAGACACATAATGAGTACTTTCCATGTAAAATAAATTTTTCAGTTAAGGAAATGAAAGGGTATATTAGTATCCCTAAAGTATTATCAATGTATGAATGTATTAAATTTATAATGTGTGGGTATTAAAGAAATAAATTTACATGGGGGAGGGGGAAGCTGAAGAATATAATCAACAAGGTAGTTTCAATAATTTTATTACTATTGAAGATGAATAGAATACATGGGAAATATGAAAGGAAGAAGATATTGTGAAATAAAATAATGAAATAAACATAATAGTTTAAGAATAAATTACAATGATTAATTTATGTACATATTTTAATATGATATTTTTCAATATAAAGCATTATTATTGGAATCTTGAAAATTCTAAGGACTATTCTGAAGAAGTTTTTTCTTAAACTATTTTTAGGAATATATTAAATTATTTTAATGATGGAGATATGGTATTTAATGGTAAGGTGATATTTTATGAGAAACCACGTGATTATTGAAGGATGACCCCTAATATATTGCTAATGTGGGGATAATAAAGATGTATTTCAGTAAATAGATCAATGATATTTATTGGAAAACATTGATGACCATGAAACTTGTTAGTGATTTTATGAAAACATGATTTAGGTCCTCTTTAGTAAGGATTCTTTTATTTTTGATTTATATAATATATTCAATTATGTGAGATTTTCTTGGAATAATGAAATCATCCATTTTTTGATGCAATCCTGTTTTTCTTATGGTTTGCTAGTAATTTATTTTATTGACATGTTTCATGAGAATATAATAAATTTATTTCCACACATTAGGTTTGTCAAATTAGGAGATATATTTAGCGATTGATATTATGATTATTTGGAAATTCCAGTTAAATTTGTTCAATTGTATTTGTAATTATGTAATTAATATTTTGGATGAGTTTTAATATTAACAACATAAATTTTGTATTAAATTAAACCTATAAAATTATTTTCATTGATTTATAAATTAATTTATTTATCCCCATTGGATAAGTAAACTAATTAATTTCATTTTTTATTAGTATCTATTGATAGAAGGAATACAATTTTATCCTTTAGTGTATTAGTTCATCCGTTTGAAATTTATCTTAGTGCTTCAGAAGTGGAAAATTCATCTTGAGAACTCATAATTTAGAGGAAAATGTGATATTAGGGTAAAAATTGATTATAGGAAGAAATTATACCTTCCAATTAAGTATATTTAAACATTTTCTTGGGATATATTTTAAATTAAATCCTCAAATAAATTGTTATGAAAAACTATTATTCTTATAAGATTTAATTCTGATGGATTGATGGCCTTTTCCACATTTCCGGTTTACATTTTTGTGATTATTAACTTTCACATGATCATTAACTTTGCTATGATCATTTATATCTATAAATTACTTTTATTCCATACCTATTTCATCACTTCAAACAAATTTTACCCATTTTGAGAACCTGTTATGTGTTATCCCAAAATTACATCATAATTATCTTTCTCTCATTTCAAAATTAATTTTTATTAACCCTTTTTATGAAGTGAGTATTTTGAAATGAATTTTCAAATATAAATCCATTGATTACCTAGCACAAGATCAAATTTTGAGTTAAAAATTTAATAATGGTAATTTAACAAACTAAATGTTTATAAAATACTTGCCTTAAAATAATGTTATTTATTTGATGGATTGTGTTACATGAAACACCATGTTTAAATGAAATGCGATACACAATTAAAATTGCATTATTTTATGTGAAATTTAAAACCTAAATGTTAATTTTTATCACATGAATATGTTTAATAAATTTATTCAATTTATATAAATTTCATACTCAATATAAATTTTTTGATAAATATTAGTAAAAAATCGCTCAATTTTTAATATGCATATATTATTCTTAAAAACAATTTCCAAAAATATTTTTTCATATGAGTGAATATTATAATTACATTATGAATGTTTCATAAAATTTATTTGAAAAAACTGATTTTCATTTTGGAATTCATAATTTCAAAAATAACATAGGACGTATTCTTTGATAATTGTTAAAAAAAGGTGAATTTTTCAGTAAATGGTAAAAAATAATGATTTTTAAACAATAGTCATTTTATTTATATTATATTACCATTTATGAATTAAATTATATATCATATAAATTATAGTTCTCTATTTTTAGTTATAGTATAATTAATTTCATTTCAATTATTTTTAAACATTCATTTTGTATAAGTATATTTTTGAGATTAAAAAATTTCAAAGGAATTTTTTTGGTTTCATTTTATGGGATTAATGTTAAATTGTATTATACAAATTTTATTTGTAGAATATATTAAAATTCCTTCCATATTTTAAATTTGTAGGTTAAAATTTGGTAAAATTGTCTCTTTTAATTTTGGTCATTATGAATTGTAAATATTGTAATTTTTTATCATAGTAAGTGTAAATAGAGAAATATAAGATAAAAATAAACAGATAATGCCTATAAATGAACAGAATATTTTTAATAATTTTTTTGGTGATTATAATCAAATAAAATCATTTAAGATTCAATTATATGGAATTTTATGTCAATTTGGATGATATTATGACTTTGATAATATTTTATTTAATGAATAGTCAAACTTGTCAGACTCCTGTTTTTAGTAAAATTAATATTATTATAATGGGGTTATCTAGAAGATAAGTTTTAATAAAATGTTTACTTATTACATCTAAAAGAATTATCATCATCATGGAAATTAATTTTAAATTTTTACTAAAAAAATATTTTCCATAAATATTTTCACAACGTTTATTTCATAATTATTTAATTAATTTAATGTCAAATAAATGATATGAATAATATTAAAAGTTTTATATTTTGAGACAATTAATGTGATCCATGAATTTAATAAATTCCAATAACATATTGTGGATATGTTAAAATAATTTGTATGAAATATAATTGATATCGTGATATTATTTATGTGAAATAATGAATAGTTCTAAAATTGATATTATTGATATTTTACAATAAGTAATATTTCATTCCACCATATAAAATTTCTAAAAATTTTAGATCTAGAAAATAGATCTGGTTATGGTTTATAAAATGAAAAATGGTGCGTTTATGGGACATTTATACATTTATATTAATTATTAATACCCTAAATGAGTAAGAAACCTCATTTTCACGGTAGGTTTAAAAAGGGTTAATGAGGATTCAGAATGAAAATATAAGTATGTAAACAAAATTATACATTATCTATATTTTATTGGATGAGATAATTTCAACACATACTCATATTATATTTTAAATATATGAGTTTGGAAACCTTTGGAATTGAATATAAATTTATATTAATTTAATAGTTTGAGAAATTCCAAGCATTAATCTCCACGCAATTATAAATGGGAACATCCATCATCACTTCACTAAACCCCATTGACCATTCTATTTTTACAATTATATACCAAATTTTTTTATAAAATTACAAAGAAACATTAAATTGGTTTTGGTATTACAAATTTTTTTTACTCTGTATCATTTTAGATTAGATCAAATGGAATCATTTTTAAGAGGATGTGGTTTGAACATGAATGGTAGAATATGAGGCATAAGGAAAATAATTTTATTATAAATTTTATTTGTATGGGAAACATTAATTACACACTAAATTTTAATTTTTTGTGCTGTACGTACTACCTCAGAATGTATTTAATTATTTTTCTCATGAAATTTATGGTATATAATTGTATATATAATGTTAGTTTATTCACGATGATTATTATTACAAATAAACCCATGTGGTAAGGGTTTATTTCAAAATCATGTCATTATTCAGGATTGTTTATTTTTATGTACCTACTATGAAATATTTATCTTCCATGTCCATGTATTTCAAAAAAATTACAAAAGGATTTCACTATTCTTTTATAATTGTGTTATATCATTTTTAACAATTTTTGACTTTTTTCAAAATTAATTCAATGGAATTTTTAATTATTTTCCCAAATAGGTACTTTGGGAATTTTCTACCTAAAATTTGAAAAGAAAAATGTTTTCATGTTATATTAAATGAATCTAATTTTATGTTATCACGAAGAATCAGTACTTTGAAACTCCCAGAAAAATTTTACAGGGTTTTTTTAAAAGTTTTTCTTTATTATGATCCCTTGTTTTATATTTTGAAAGGATACATTTAAATTTGATAGGGTATTTTCATAAAAAATGTTTAAATGAACATATAATGATATCTCTAATTATAAATGACAAAATTCATTGATTATACTTATTATTTACTGGGGTAATGATCTAATTAAAACAAATTTATTCCTTCTATGGATGGGTTATTAATACGATGACACAATATTTATGAGTCTCATTTCTTTTCTAGTTGTAATGGTATGATGAAATAAATAGAAATCCCAATCATTATCATGGGTTATGGAATGATGAATGTTTTATGACATTGTGGAACAAATATATTTTATTTTCATTATTTGAGGGGTGGACCACTATCTCTCTCCAATACACTGGGTAATTATTAATGTCATATGAGCTCAAAGTGAACACAAGATGTTTTCCCAAGCCTGAAAGAAAGAACAAAATAAGATATCCCTTTCATAAAATAGGATAACAGAGAGGTTATCACAATCCTAAAGTTGGTACATGGTTGGTTAGACCATGCCTAACATATTTTGACTTTGTTTGGGGCGAGTAGCCTTGAAATAAGATTTTCAATGATTATGTGTATACCCCAATCGATTTCTTATAAAGCTATTATGATCTTATGGTCCATGTTATCTGAATAATTAATGATTCATTTATTATATATTTCATTATTTCATGACATATGATTATGATGAATGATATACGTGGTATAATTTTAAATGGTTAATTTTTACCCTTATAATTTTATTATCCATATGTGATTATTGATATCTACCCTGTCTACACTTATAAATAATTTGTGATCTACCTTAAATATTTTATCATCCTAGGTTATAAATAATTATTTATTTCTCATAAGTCTATTATGGTTTCATGATATGAAGATCTAAGTGGGAGAAGATGTAGTTCACCAAGGAACCTGCTGTTTTTGTGTCATAGTTTCCAAATGTAGTAGAAACAAATGATTATAGAATGGATATTTATGTTATAAAATAAATATCTTACTACATTTATGTAATATATACATATGAAAATTATGGGGTTTTATAAAAATAAAATCTCTTCTATTTCGATGATGATATTCCAACTATATACCATTTTTATAAATGGTATATGTTTAATGAAACATATTAAGTATGTTATTTTATTATCTAGGGAAATGTTTAAATAATGTATTCGTTATTAAATATTGATAATCATTAACTTATAAGTAAAATTTAGAATGAATTTTAATTTTCATTCAAAATATAATGAATTAATTGGTCATTAATGTGATGGTGTGGCATGGTAAACTATATCACCCCAATAAAAAAACATGAATCTTGATATAAAATATTATGCATGAAATATTATATAGGATTATACTTTCAAAAACCATGTTTTTATGATTTATGTCTTTTTTGAGATTCGTTTACATTAACATTCATGATATACTGGTAGAATAATATTATAATCCTTGATAGATATGAAAATTTAGAGTGACTTACATAATAAAATTACCATATATTATGAAAATATTTTTAAATAACTCCATGCGAAGTCCCCCCACATATAAAAAAGAACTTCTTCTCCTCCATTAATCAAAAACCATAACCCCATTCTCTCTGAAAAAAATACATAAATAGATTACTAGATTTATTCAATTAATTATTGATCAATGATTTTTACCCTAATACAATCCAAATATGGATTAAGGTGTAAGACAAAGGAGGTCTCTCCAAGATGAGGTAATCATATCATGTGACTCATTCAATGTTTATTTCAAATTATACATCCAATAAAAATATTTCTTCTATCCTAACATAGTGACTCCAATATCACCAATATGTATAGATATTATTGTCATTTATATTTCTGGATATATATTTTCAACCCAATCTCTATCATATGAGAAACAAAACAATCGCTCATGCATATGTACAATATAGAGACCCACCAATCGATGTAATTCATTTTCTAGGACAACTTTAAATTGATGGTTATAAATGGAAAATTAATAATATATATATATATGTGATACTTAGTAAATAATTATGATTCTGGATAGATGATATATTTTATACCTTCTTACAGTTATATTCATTGGAAAATTACAATGTTTCATAGGTGTATGTGTGTACAACCTCCATAATATCATGACATGATTCATTTTTATATTATCACTATCTATGAATGATTATAAAAATAAATATATTGAATATTGATTTATTATATACATTATTAAAATTATTATGATGATGGAATCATTTCATAACTTCTTTATTCAAAGAAAGTATTTCAAAGTAATTTTGATAAATTGACTTAACAATCATAAAATTGTCATTATACGAAATAAATTTAAAATTAATGGATGCAATATGATCATAAAACGCCTTAATAAATTTAAAATATATGAAAAAGGATTTTAAGAAGCTATTTGGTAAATTTAAAATCATTATACAAGAGTAAAAAACATGAATGACTAAGGCGAGACCCGTAATGAGTGATTTATATTTCGATCTCATTTTATTTTGAGATTGTTTATTTTTATATTTCCTTTATAAAAATTATATTATCATAATATCTTAAAATACAAATATTTTATTCTTGAATTTCTTGGGTTTACATGTTTCTTCTCCATTTCTACTATCGATGGATTAAGAAACAATATGTATGTCACTGGCATGAGATTTATTTTACAATAACATTATATTTTGGGATTGGTTATGTTTAATTTTCCTTTGGGAGAATATTTTGATCTTAATATATTAAACGAAATATATTTTATTACCCTTTGGTAATTTTTGTGGTTTATATGTTTATATTACATTTCTTCTCTTAATGGATTCTTTTGACTCGAATCCCATTATTCCCAAGAATAAAAATTGTTTGAAGGGTAATGATAAGTATATAATTTTTATCTTATGAAGTTGGTAACATATATAACCAGTCATAGTGGGTGATTGCACGATGTTATGTTTTTCTGAAATCAATCCATGTCATGTATGACATCTTCGTATGGCCTCCGATGGGTTTATTCTCCAAGCTAGAAACACCAAACAACCCCCTTATCCATTATTCATAGACTTGCTTGCCAAAGGTAGGTGCTCATTAGATGATTTTCCTAATGAAACTTAAGGACTCAAATTGGTTTATAGGATGTGAACACAGGATCATCACACCATTTTGAGTGAATGTGTTTCCAATTTCAAGATTATCTTATTTATTTAAGCAATGTTTATGTGTTTCTGAATCATTGGTTAATTCTAAAGCGTGTGTTTGTGAATTACTCAAAGGTTGCAATATCAACCATAAATAAGTATGGTTCCAAAATATCGAATATAAATCTAAGGATTATCATTAATGTTAGTCTATTATTGGATAGACTAAGCGTTCCTCAGTTTTTTAATAAGACAATGCTGATTTTAAACAATATGGGAGGGCTATTTGGATTATATTATCATTTAGGGGACATCAATCATTTCACCGTTGGGATTGAACCCATAAGATGGGATTCCAATGTATCAATAGGTGAGGAATCAAGAACCCACAAAGTTCAATATTGATGTACTAGACATGACAACTTTTAATGTATTGTTACAAGGAACCGAATGTGGAGTTTATCATCATCCGATAATGATATAAGTGGACCGAGTTGAATATGACGGTGTATGCCATGAAAATTGAGGAGGTTTCCTTCACATCCCGATTAATTGGGAAACGAATTCCATATAGTTCTTAAATATGGGGCATATGCATGGATGATTTCGGTTAAATGGGGTATGATTTGGGGACTACATCTAAACGGAAGGCCCATTTGTGATAGGGACTTATACATGCATCCTACGTATTCTGGTCAGAGTATGTATTAAATCCCTCATAGTTCAATTTCCTGGTGGATCATGCCAACAACATGATATTCACTAATATCTATGTCTATACATGTCATTCTTGGTGTGAGAAATAAGGGGAAGTGGTGGACCTGGAAAATCACACACATCCCCTATTCACTGATGGAAAAGGAGGAGGATGATGGTGGAAGAGGTTGGGGACATAACACTTCCCTGAAAAGGGGATATGGGATTACCTCATATGGAGTTCCCTAAAATTGGTAATAGTAAATGAGACGATAATTCCTCATCCAAGAGGAAATAATGTGAGATTTTTCCTAATTTATCACTCTCCCTCAACAAAGGGGAAGGCCAAAGATTTCCCTTAATCTCTAGAACAGGGAGGTACATGTGAGTTTCCCTAGGTTATAACATGCATTACCTTTGGAATGTAAACATAGGGAAATTCTGGGGGTCAGCCTAGTTATAGGGATTAACCATATAAATCCTCTTTACATGGGAATGTATACTCAAAAGGGAATACTGATGAAACCAAAGGATTTATCATATTGGTTTAGAGAATTTGGAAGAGACTTAGGCCTAGTGCCTTTAGACTCGTTTGTAGTAGGGATATGTATAATGTAATAAAAACAAAAGGAAATTATTGAACCCTGAGTGTGGAACGGCTGAGAATACATCATTCTACATAACATTTCATTACATGGGATGGGGTTACCTATACATACCATGTTCCTAGGAAGGTGAAGGGGTCGTCTGCATTCCATGATGATACAAGGACATATATTCGGCCCAAAAAGTAGTTTTCTATCTGGACAAGGTTACTCCCGCAATGTTTTCTAATACGTGGTGTTGATTTTTATTCACATATCATGATGAAATGTTGTGAAAGGGTCCATCTTCATATAGAAATGCAATGAGGAGCATGTTTCCACTTACATAGTGTATAGAAATGTGAGACCGCAAATTGAAGAAGGGGCATTGATTCTGTACTTTCCAAGATTTTCATCCATGAAGGAAATAGGTTCTTGGTTTGAGAATTAGTATTATGTTTCATTTAATAATACTATGTGGTTGTTTACAGATTCTAGAGATCATTGAAAGATTCTATCATTTTATTTTCTCTCTTCTTCCATGACATTGATTACCCATGTCCCCCAAAAAAATATACCCTTCTTCAATCGCCCTCGGGGCCCTTTTAGAGATAGGTGGATTAGCAAGATTGGTGGGTCGTAGATCATACTATTAGGAGGACCAAGGAGAGAAAACCATAACCATGGACACCTCAGTTAGCAGGGCACGGGTCTATCATCCAAGGAGGAAAACTTACTTCCCAATTTTTTGTGAATTACTTCATTTTATTTGCATGAAGCTGGTAAATGCTTCCCCCACGAAAACCATTTGAGTTCACGGGGGATCTTATGTAGGGCATATTTCACTGACTCTTTCCTGTGAATGTCTTAGTTTCCAGGGGATTCATTCCATAATCTCTATCCTATTATGGTATTAGTTCTTAGGCACCTCAAAAAGTGGATCACCCTTAGGATCCATGGTCTGAAGAGGAGCTCTTCTTCTCCTCTCCCACGGACCATTTGAGTTTGTGGAAAATGTTGTATGTGGGGAAAATTTCTCTACCTCTATCTCTTAAATGTCAATTTTTGTGGAGATGGCCCCACCAGAGGGCCCCTATGAACCATTTAGATCATAGGTGTCCTCATGAAGAAGATTTCCATGCGAAGAGATAATCTGTGAAGGATGTTTCCCTTCACGGTCCATATTTTTTCCTTTAGTGATTCTACTCCATTAAATATATTTCATTCAATTATTCCTCATCTTTGTTTTCTTCAATAATTAAATTCATGGGAGTATTTGATTTCCCTTTTCAATGTTTTTATGAACCAACAATTTCCTCCATCAAAATGTGGTCTGATCAGGATGATGGGGAGGAAATTACGATGTTGAAAGCAGTCCTAACATATGTTAGTTTTTAGTATAAGGGTATACCAATATGAGAGGACACCATCTGTATAAGGGTAGCCCAATGGATTTTTGTATTACCATTCTTCTTAGTGAACGATGCACTCCATTGATTGTCTCGTCCACTTCATTTCCCTAAACTGTTTCATTCACCGACATCGTTTTCACACGAACGGAACAATGAATCCAAGAACTGAAATAATTATTTCCACACACAATTATTTTGAGATTATGTACAGAGAGAGTTTGTATAGAGTTTTCCTACTATAAAAACTATATGTTTTCTTGCCATTTCTACATGGTCTAACACCACACAAGCTTCCACGGACTATTAGTGTATAGATGGTTCCAACCTCTTATAAGCAGTCTGTGGGACCTTCAATAGGCAGACGCAATTTATTCCTTCACCAAAATATTGTTGGAGTCTAAATCTTACTAATCCACTAGAGGATCACAATGGGTATCCCCTTAACGCAGTGGATGTGACCATATGTATGGTGGATATGGATGAGAACATTGAATCCAATTTTTATTCCCACATTACTCATTAATATATTACTCTAAAAGATATTCTTTCGCTGGAACTTACGGACAAACCATTATCTTACGATTTTCCAATTTACGAGTTTAGACTCTGAGATAATTTCCCTTTTCCCTCAATTTAATAGAGGATCCCTACTATTCATATTTGGAAATCTCAAGGATGGGGTGAGGAAAATGGTTTATCCGTGGGGTAAATCATATCTTCTATAAACCCGAGGGATTTGTTTTTATAATGGATTTTTTTTGATGAAGATCCATTTACATATCCTCGATTCATATTTTCAATCAATCATATGATATTATACATATATTTTAAATATTTCACAAAAGGATCCTAATAGAGGTTGGACCTCGAAATGTGATCTTCGATCTGGGGCGCACTTTTCGAATGAATGGCAAGTGGTGTTCCGGGTGTATAAAAGATTCTTGGAAGACCATGAGCTTCTAGATGATGTCAATCCTATACCAAGTAGTGTGAGTATTGTAATTCCCTATTTTTTCATCAGGCGAGATACTACCTAAGATGCCCAGTCACTGGTGTTTAAGCACAAAAACCTTTTATTTGTCCCATGGTAAAGTTGAGATCAATTTGTGGGATATCAACTAGGTAGTTTTACTTCCCATCTATGGTAATATGCATGATGAATTTTTACCCACATATAACTCATGGAGTAATGCTGAAAAAGTATCCCCATTAACTGGAGAACTATTAATCATGGTGGAGTGACTACTTGGTCAACCTCTTCCTGCTTCCTCACTTTTTTTGTTTCAACATTGGACTTGAATGTTCTTATAGGTGAATGGTCCTAGAATGAGAGATCATTTTTGCAGAACCCACCTGACCCAACAGTCGTAGATCATTCTTGGATCTAACTATGTTTCCATCGAGGTGGGTAGACAAACCACCCATGGTAATGATGTATGGAAAGACATATCTCTTGAACTCAAATTTGAATGTCTTTTTCATGTTCCTAAGTTGATAGATTCTCCATTCCATTGAAATTTTTACTAGTGTATGGTTTTTATCATTAATAATAGTAGACACTTTGTCATAGGGACAACAGATCGATTTAGACATCAAAATCCTTTAATGGATTTATGAGTTATTGGGGTAGATACAGTAGGGAACACATCCTCATCATCATAAGAATACATTTAAAATTTTATACATTTGGATAACAAATCACATTTCTAGTAACGATTATCGACACACCACGATGATTCCTCATTCTGAATTCCACCTAGCCCTACACATTATTACCATGGTCTTTCCAAAACCTAGGATGTTGATAGAATGATCAATTAATTGAGTTATTTTTCTTTCTTTGTCTTTGAAACCTACTCCATGCCTTATGGAGAAATGGTCAATTAAAATAGATGTTCTTAAAAATAAATTTCTTACGTAATTTCAAAGTTGGATAGAATCTTGACTGCCAGTATTGATAAATCCATAATAGAATCGTATGATCCTTAACAGTTCTCCAGGAAATTCTAATGCTTGAAAAAGTCACATTACTCCTAGTATCCTAGTAAGAGGGAATTTCATCCTGTAATCCTTCGCAAACATTAGTTGATGACGATGCAAGAGTATTATGGCATGCATGTTCTTATTCCTCCAACAATAGCCTCCATAACTTCTCATTAAAATATGACCAATTATGGGTGGATTTATATCCTAATGGTTTACTTTCAAGATAGATTCGATGAGTTCATAGGCCATTTACTGCTACAATCCAAATAACAATTGTTCCTGTTACACCACCTTCCTCCATTCTAACTATATAAAAGAGTTATATTCACCATCATATGCATTCGGAAAGTACTTCACCAACACAACCTATCTATGTGGAGAGTGACTCATACCCCATATTTATGGATGTCATGGTCTTTGGTCCTATTGAAGCTATCCTGAATGAGACATTACTAGACAATCATTATGTTTTTGTTGGGACCGTAAATGATTGGACCACAGTGAAGAAATATTTATGAGATAAAAATAAACTGAAAATGCAGAAATAAATGGGGCACCAGATGTAATGTGGAAAAAACCCCAAAATGAAAGGGGTAAAAAACATGGGAAGATAGAAGGATCACTATAGGGTAATAGTGGATACACACCCCCTCACTATTACAAGGAGAAAACCCTCGTCATATCTCTCTTAAATAATGGGGAAACCTGCCTCATGAAATACCACACATAAGAGCTGATGGATGAGAAACTGATTGGGGATGAAAATAATGATAGGAGAGGACCCTTAATATAGGCTTCCTCTCCCCTTCCTTTGCCTCCTCCCGCTGGACTTTTGGTGGGGTTGGCCACCCACCTCCTGCTAGCCATTCCCACCTAATTTGACAATTGAGGTGGTGGCCACCATCAAGGAAAACATATGCTCACTCATCTCCCACTTGGAGATTTGATTCAGAACCAATCACATCTCCACTCATCCTTTCTATCTGCCCAACCATGCTGCTCACGTATCTGTGAGGCCGCTCGAGGATCTGCACCATCTGAACTTATCAGAGTTAATTGCCTTCTTCAGGAAATATGCTAGATTTTATTTAGTGTGAACCTCTTGAATATCCACACTTCCTTCCCCTACCACATCTTGGACAATGTGATACTGTACCCTAATGTGCTTTTTTACTGGAATGAAAAGATGGATTCCTTACAATGTGTAAGGTGCTATGACTGTCACAAAACAAGGGAACCTACTCCTGTCTATGTCTGAGCTCCTCTAACAACCTTCTCATTAAAATTCCCTCTTTGAAAGCCTGTGTAGATACCATGTACTCTGCCTCTGTCATGGATAAAGCCACAACTGACTATTACTTCAAAATCCAGCTCACATCTCGTCCTGCAAGAGTAAACACATAACCAGTAGTGGATTTTCTCCAGTCAGAATCACCTGCAAAATATGAATCAATATATCTTCTAACAGTAAAATCTGATCCTCGATAACATAATACAGCATTTGAGGTATCTTTGATATATCTCATGATCCACTTCACTGTGCTCCAATGATCCCGTCCTGGATTCGCCATGTACCGACTAACTGCTCCCACTGCATGTGCAATGTCTGGACTAGTACAAACCATAGAGAACATTATACTACCCACTGCTGATGCATACGGTACTCAAGTCATTTCCATCCTCTCTGCTTCACTACTAGGACTCATCGTGGATGGTAACTTGAAATTAATAGGAAGAGGGGTAGGGAGTGGATTACAGTCTTTCATGTTAAAGTGTTTCATGACTCTCTATAATCAACTCTTCTGTAGGAGACAAATATTCCAATTATTTCTGTCGTGTAAATCTGCATCCCAAGAATCTTGTTTGCTAGTCCCAAGTCCTTCATATCAAAATCCCTAGCCAAATGTGCCTTCATCTCCTGAATCAGATCATTTTTGGGGCCTGCAACCAACATGTCATCCACTTACTACAGAGGAATGATGAAATCATTACCATATGAACCATTGAAATATACATAAGGATCTGAATGGAGTCTAATGTATACAAAACTCATCATATAGGAATAAAATCTCTTTTACTAACACCTCAGTGCCTGTTTGAGACCGTACAATGATTTGTTCAACCTGCAAACCATGTTCACTTTGCATTATTCTAAAAAACCTTCTAGTTGGAGCATATGGATCTCTTCATCAAGATCACCTTGGAGAAACGTGGTCATTGCATCCAGCTGCTCTAGTTGTAAGCTGTATATAGCACACATCTCCAGAACTAATCGAATAGGCATCAGTCTAACAATAGGAGAAAATATTTCATTGAAATCAGTACATTCCTTCTGAGAAAATCCTTTGACCACCAATGTTGCACGATATCTTTCCACCTAGTCCTTTCCATCTCGCTTAATCTTAAAGACCCATTTTTTCTGATAGCCTTCCTTCCATGAGGTAATGGAACAAGATCCCAAGTCTTGTTCACGTGCAGGGCATCGAGTTCCTCCTGCATCACTGCCATCCATGAGGATACACATGGACTCTGGTTTTCCTCCACAAAAAAAGATACTTCTCCATCTTCTTTCAATAGGTAGTATGAAATATTGATCTCAGTGACATAGTCTAAGTTCCATACTAGTGATCTTTACTCCCGAGTTGACCATCATGGTCTAGACTCAACCAATATCTGATCATCATTCTCTGGTAATGCCTCGTAGGAAACTGATTCTTCATTGGACTTGTCCTCTACTTTGAATGTTGTAATTTTTGTATTCTCCTTCTCCATGTATTGATCAGTTGTCATTTTCACCTTGTCTTCTGCAAAAATGACATCTATTTTGATGATAAATTTTTGGGAAGTGGGGTCCCACAAACGATACCCTTTCACACCATCTGCGTACCCCAAGAAGATACATTTCCTGGATCTCAAATCCTACTTCGATCTTTCTTGGTCATTAAACATTGCATATACAGGACATAAAAAAGTATGTAACTGAGAATAGTCAGCGGGTTTACCAGTCCACATCTCCATATTTATCTTGAGCTCAATCTCCATTGAATGAGATCGATTGATCACATAACAGGTGGTATTCACTGATTTTTCCAAAAAGGTTTTGGAAATTCCTGCAGTCTTCAGCATCTCCCTTGTTCTATCTAACAGGGTTCTGTTCATCCGCTCTACCAATCCATTCTACTACGGAGTGTACGCCACCGTGAACTACCTTTTGATTGCTTCATGTTGACAAAAAGTATCAAATTTCTCGCTTGTATATTCTCCACCATTTTCTTTCCACAGACACATGATCTTCTTTCCAGAGTCAATCTCCTTCTATGCTTTGAATGTTTTGAAGACTTAAAAAACATCTGACTTCCTTCTAATTGGGTACACCCAACATCTCCTGGAATAATCATCAATTAATGATACAAATTACCTTTCTCCTCATAGGGATATAAATGGTGCTTTCCAAACATCAGAATGGATCAACTCCAAGATCTCCTGACTTATTGTTGTTGACGTCATAAACATTAATCTGTGCCGCTTGCTCAAAACACAATGCTCAAAAAATGGTAATGATGACTTTGTCAGCCTAGGAAACAACTTCTGATCCACAAGAATCTTCAGGCCTCTTTCTGACATATGGCCAAGCTTCTGATGCCATAACGTCATCAACGCTTCCGTCGAGGTAGTTATTGCAACAACTATCTCTACATCCTTGTACGTTTCACCCATAAGCATGTACATGTTCTTTGAGATCTTCTCCACCTTCATTACCACAAGCGTGCCCTTCACTATTCTCATCACTCCCTTCTCTGTGCGAGTCATGCATCTGATGTCATCAAATTCTCCCAAAGACAATATGTTCATCTTCAAGCCCTTCACGTGGTGTTCTTCTTGGACAGTCTGAACAATACCATCATGCATCATCAGTTTGATGGTACCGACTCCAAAGATATTCAGAGTGTGATTGTTCCCCATGTTCACAAGTCCTTATAGGATGGTTTCATATAATTCAAACCATTCCCATCGAGACATCATGTTCCATGTGGCTCCTGAGTCGATAATCCATGCATTGGTGAGATGCTGCCTGCTTCCAGTAGTCATTTCCGCTTCACTAACTAGTATATCTGCTTTTCTAGAAGTATTTTCCACATCACCCGAAGAGTTTTTTTCACCACCCTTCTTATTCTAACAATCATTCTTGATGTTCCATTCTTTCCACAATTGAAACATGTGACATTCTTCTTCTTACTCCTTGATTTGGACCTGCCATAATTTTGGCTCCCACTAGAACCACGCTCCATCATCCTTCCTCTCTCCATTGACAGAGCTTCTGATTGGTGCAAAGTTTCTTGTCTATACTCTGGTTCATGAGCCGACATTCTTCTTCTAGAACTATGGTTGTAACATCATTAAATAGTAGCATATACATCAGAATATTATTAGTGAGGTTGACGATTTGTTGATCATATGAATCTAGAAAACTCTGGAGTAGAATCTCTGCATGTTCAGTATCCACAATTTTATATCCCAACGCTGTGAGCTGAGTGAATGTGGTCGGTCACCTATAATGACTCTTCCATCCGAAGAGTATACAATTTTCTCTTCAAGAAAATTTTGTTGTTCAGTGACTTGTCCTCGTATAGCTTCGTCAGAGTATCCAATATTTCCTACGCTGTCTATTTCTCCCCAATACTTTATAGGACCCCATCTACAAAAGACAAATGGATGTTGGCAATAACATTCCCATATATATCAGTCCATTTCTCCTCCATCACACCCACTATCTTTTCTCAAATTTCCAGTAGGCAATTATCCTTCCGCAGCACTTCCTACATCTTCATTTTCCACAACAAAAAAATATTCCCGTTGTATTTTTTCATCTCAAATTTCACTGCCATTTGGACATACAGTTAGTATAGAACCTCTTCCGTTTCGCAATGGTGTATTTAATAATTGCAATAAATTTTTTCTGATGTGAAAGATCAATTGGAGTCGCAATCACAGAGCATAATAAAATTTATGAGAATTATTAATACCTGAAAATATGAACAACACCGAGCCAGAACCTTGCCTCTGATACCATTTGTTAGGACCGTAAATGATTGTCCAACGGGGCAAAAATAATCACGGGATAAAAATAAAGTAAAAATGCAGAAATAAATGGGACACCAGATGTAACGTGGAAAACCCCCCAAAATGTAAGGGGTAAAAAACCACAGTAATATAGAAGGATCACTATGGGGTAAAAGTGGGTACACACTCCCTCACTATTACAACGAGAAAACCCTCGTAATATCTCTATTAAATAATGGGGAAAATTCATCACAAAATACCACACATAAGAGATTATGGATGAGAAAGTTATTGGGGATGAAAATAATGATGGGAGAGGGTCCTTTATATAGGCTGCCTCTCCCCTTACTTTGCCTCCTCCCGCTAGAGTTTTGGTGGGGTTGTCCACCCACCTCCTACCAGCCATGCCCACATCATTTGACAATTTAGGGGGTGGAAACCATCACAGAAAATATATGACGATAGTTTTTGCAGTCCATGTGTGTTTGGATCCCGACATTGAACCATCTATAGAGCGGGAGAGCTCTCCTCCAACAGTATCCCAAATATGGTTGGCTCTATCTGCTATGATGGCACTTCATTATTTTATACCTATCATTAATGTGGGTAAGAAACATGTTTCTTATTTGATTAGAAATCACCGAATAATGAATAGATGTGTGTTTCTTCAAATATCCCCAGGTGAACATTGTTGATGAATAAGAAAAATTCGATAAATTTTTATCGATTTGGGTTCATAAGGATTTGATTACTGATACTTGTACTCTATCGTATACCATATTTTCAAGTATCATTAGGATCTTGCTACTAATGAAGGAAGCCTGGATCAATTCAATGCCTCACATCCTTAAAATTAGACCGCTTAGGATATTAGTAATTAGTTTCACCATTTTAAAGATAAGGAAGAAAATTCTCATTAACAAATGATTTCCCAAACATAAGAGATATGGGAGTGAGAGGCTAGTATGGAATAGATAAAGGTGTGACCGGCGTTAACAAGTTAAAAATATAAGGTCGTGAATTAAAAGTGCGTGAGACCATAGGGCCATTATGAAACGAGTGCATCCAGTGGTTGATGATGAAGCAGAATAAAGGATTGCTTTAGAGTAAACCCTTGATGGACCATGTTAGTGGATTATCAATTAGCTAGAAATATCTAGTCGGGCTCTATTGTAATCTTTTGAGTTATCTCATTCCATATTGTTTTGAAATTAGGGAAAGACTCAAGATTGTGGATGTTACTTTAAAACCTTGTTAAATGGAATGAAATTTTTTTTCACTCTAGTGTGTGTCATAAATCTTTTCAAGAAATATCAATTAATTAGAATTTAAGGTGTTTCAATAAATAATCTCAACTAGATAGTAATTTGAATCAGGATATGGAATAATCAATTTAAATAATAAAAACATGAACCAATTTTTGGATTATCCAAGGGACTCAATGAGTTTAGTTTGACTATATCTACGACTTTATGGAAATTCCTACAAACTTTTCAACTTTTTCGGTGTCACTATATTTGTTTTCCATAAAACTAATTTGGTGTTGGATTAGCAGGTATAACCTAGTTTTTGATTATTCCTACCTTTGTGGGTTTTCAACCTAACAATATTTGTGTCTCTTTAGATTTTTGATTTATTGATATTTTTCCTAAACTGTACAAAGTGTGGGTTTAGTGAGAATATAATCCACTTTTGTCCAGGATGCCCATTGCAGGTTTTCATCCAAGTGAGTTTTGTGTATGTTTTCATGGTTTATTTAATGTCCTCAAAATTATACAATCATTACTAATAATTTTTTTTCAAATAGATTTGATCTTTATTACTTGGGAAGGAGGCCCAATTTAGGGTTCATCAACTGAGGATGACCCAATAACTTTCAGAAATCAATTAGTGATTTTTCATGAACATAAGTTTGTGTCTTGTAGATATAAGATATGATATCAGGAATAAATTCCATGGGGGATATAAAAGAAGAAAAAGACTCTCCTTTGGTTGTAGTTTCGTTCAATTTATGGTCCTTTTGTGGGAATATTATTTGGAGCCAACAATCCATTGTGTGCATAGTCAAACAATTGTGTCCTCATGACACTGGTCATTCATTTCCAATGGCCATGAAATTTTATGGGAAATTGAATATTGTTTTTGTTGAAGACCATAATGACTGGCCTATTGGAGGAATTTTTTATGAAAGTATAAGGGGAATTTGAATCTTCATGGCTCAATATTCCTCTACCCATATGATGTTTTATCGTGTAAAGGAGAGTTAAAGTGTGGTGTATTGTAACGTCATACAACTGGGAAATTTGAGACTTATTATTTAAAGTCACATTACTCTAACCAATAAAAGGTAAAATATTTATCATTTTTAGGGATGTATGACAATAAATGTTCTATATTATTCATCCATGATATGGGAGATAGGATGTAAACTTTAATGTGGGGGATTATGAAACTAAGAGTGAGGTGACACGTAAACATAATAGGGGTGTACATAGGTTAGAAAATCCTCTGGTGAGGAATAATTTTCCTTTGGTTGAAGGACCTTTTTTTTAGAAACTTATGCATAGATGTTAGGGCATTGAGTGCATAGTAAAACAAAGGTTCCCTCAGAACACTAAGATTCCATTTCATATGTCCAGGGATGGTTATGAAGATTCATAACTATATGGAACCATTCTGTAGTTTGTTGGGGGTGGGGGTCCTGAAGATGAGAGGGGTAATTTCAAGACAAAATTTCCTAGAAAGTGGGGGAGACATTCTTCCCATACAGTCTTGAGGAGTCTCCCTTATATAGCTCTGACCCCTGCTTAGGAAAAGAATAACAACTTGTTTAGGTCTCAGAATGAGAAATGAGATTCGAGAATCACTTTATATCATATGATGACATTAATCAATCCAAATTTAGTTATTTTAAGGTTTAATGTTTTTTCCTATGTGTATCTAGTTCACTCATTTGAATGGGCGAATTCATGTCTTGCATTTGAGGTCTCCAATGAGGAAGGACACATACCATGCTTTCCTGTGTGGAATTATTTCACATACAGGAACATGGGATTATAAATATTCATTTACATGTATGGACCCAAGAATAAACATTGGGTATCAGGCAACATCTAGTTATAATGTCCTGAAATTAGGACATTGATATAGAATCCCTAGGTAAATGGAGGATAAATGAACCTAGACATCCCAACATGTCCGAGGAATGGGTTGGAAGGAATGTATAAAGTATGGTTTTGAGGGCTCTTAGATTGGGTGAAATTATACAGGCCTTGTAATTTATTTTGAACAAGGAGGTACAAAAAGCCTCAACTAAGCATTAATTTTCATATAGATGAAATGCATTTTTTGGTGAAATTTATGCAGAGGTACTAGTGAATTGTGTGCATAGTCAAACAAATATGTCCGTAGGATAATTACCTTTCATTTTCAATGGTCGGGGAGGTTTGTGAAGATCCAGTTTTAATAAACGAATGATGTTTTATAGATGGAAAGCATATATCTAAACATATTTAGAATAAAACAAGCTATGATTACCCACTGAATTGCGGATTTCACTACATAGATCTACTCATAGGTAGTGGGGAATTTCAATCCGTTTATTGGGATTATACCCAGTATGACAACCCTGCTATTATAACAAACATAAACATGATTTATTGCATAAAACATCACTTAATACAATAAAAAAGTTTGAGAGGTTTAGTGTATTTGGGGATTAGGATCATTGCATAAAAACATGAAACATGAAATACAACATCATTATTGAAAACATCCTTTACATTACCACTACATTCCTTTGTACTTAGTATTGCATGGGATAACCTGAGGACATGTATAAGAAAAGGGTGAGCTATAATGCCCAGTAAGGGAGTACACATGGAATAACATGAGGAGTACAATACATGTTAGGCAATAGGCATATCAATAGATCATAATAGGAACATGAACATAAATTCATGATAAAGCATGATAATCATAACATGGAAATGTGCCAACAACGCTTAACATGGAATTAGCATGAGCCAAGGCTCCTTTCACATGGAACATGTGTAAATCCTAATTTCACATAAAGCACGAGAAAAACCTCATTTAACATGAATTAGCATGAGTCAAAACTCATTGAAAATTATGTATCATGATACTATACTTTACCCAATGCATTGGAGCGCTATAAGGGCGCACCCTTCTTAATCATTTCATTTCATGCATAAGTGTGCCACATGGATCATAAAACACGGATTCATAAAACATAATCATTTTTTCCACAATAAAGTAATGTGGAATTCATACATGAAACATTTTAATCAATAAGTAAATGTTCATAAAGGTGTATACCCTTGATGGAGAAATGGGCATGGTATCCACTACACAATGGCATTGGCTTAGAAAATTGGTGTAATTTCTGCAGCGTAATGGTGTGACATAAGAATTCATAAAAAATGGTTGATGAGAGGGAAAGGGGTTCCTCATAATATTTAAATGTAATGGAAAGTAAGGAGGTCATATAGATACATTTCTCAATAATTGTAATGGAATTTAGATTCATGATACAAAATTATTGCTTGAATGCAAAAAGAGAAGAGAGAAGTTCCTTTTGGAATTTCGGCATAGTAACTGGTGTACATGGGAGGCATTTAATGAGAGAGAAAGGGTCTCTCATCAATCAAACATAAAGAGGGCAGTATGAGGGAGGTGCAAAAACATAACCCAACATTAATAATTTAAATTAAAATGGAAAAAACAACTTAATGAAAATAGGACAAAAATGAGAAAGGAAGAAAAACCCCTTACTTGGAAGTGTGATTCCAAAGGATAGAGAAAGGCTTGTTAGAAGCTTCTTGGGAGAATGGGGCACATTGGGAGGATTCTAGAGAGAGTAGGGTAGAAGTTTGATGAACTAAAAAGGCTTTGAGTAAGGAGGAAGTGGGAGCGTGGGTGGGTTTATATAGGAAAGGTGAGGGAATTATTTATTATTTAGGTTTGGGACCCCTTATATTAAATTAATCCAAACCATAAACCATGCCATGGTTTTTGCCCATGGTTTTTGGAAAAGGGAAGATGAAAAAAAAATTATAATTCCAAAGTCCGAAATTCTTAAAATAATAAGGTTACTTATGTGGAGATGAGTCACACTCCCATGGAAATTAATTTAAAAAGGCAAAGTGTTGAATATGTCTTAAGGAGTCCATTAATGCTTTGAAAAGTAAGTCAAAAAAATACAAAATCACATTATATTAATGGTAAACATATATTGGCCGAACATAAATATTTTAGTATTTTATTACATCACTATTGGGTCATTATGATGTCATAAAACACATTATACATTTAAACGGTATTTAATTTTTACCCAAAAATTTGACTGTCTTAGAAAATTATGAAAAATTCACTGTTTGATAATTTCGACATCCTGATTCCAGAAATGACTTTTATTTTATCTAAATAATTTTCTAAATAAGTTAATTTACACTTTTAAAATAAAAACTGACATTTGTCGAAAATTACGGGTTTTGACAGAAATGGATTTCAAACCTTAATAAAAAAATTTAATTGCATTCATAAAATTATAAGATCATTCATATTTAATAAAAATTAATTTAATAATAATATTATTATTTTATTAAAATATTATTTAATTCAAAAATCCTTTAATTTAATAAAATATATTTCTTAATTAAATAAAAATAAAAATACCATTTGTACTTTAAAAACTATTTATAATGTATAAAAAATGACTAGAAATTATATTCATTATTATATACAAAAAAATAATGTACATGAACATAGTCCAAATTATTTGTTACATAACACCTTAAAACTGCCGCATAAGACCTAAGGGTAAGGTGTGCGATGGTGACAGACTCTTGGAGTGGCTCAGATAACATTGCTCGAGTGTTAATTTCAATCAACTTCCACTTTTCCTATAGAAGGTCACGTTCGAGCTTGACAGGATGAAGCTCGGCTTGGGATTGGTCAAACACTAAGCCCAAAGACACCACCTCTTTTCTGAGCTCTGAAAAATGGGCTTCGTATGGGGAAATTCTACTAGATGAGGCCATCACTTCCTTTTTCTGAGTAAATTGGATTTGTTAAAGTCCTATATTTATACTAATCATGTGATCACTATTCAACCTCTATATTAGCAATGGTCAAAATTCTTAACATAAAACCAAATAAGTTGAAATTTTATATAAACATAAAGAGACATTTATTTAGATCAATAGGGATTTCCATTAGTGAAACTTTGGGTCGTTACAATATTCCCCCTTAAGAAATTTCGCCCACGAAATTTTCCTTTTCCCACACTAAAACAAATGTGGGTAAGTCAGCTTCATCATATCCTCCAATTCCCAAGTTGCTTCTTCAAAATTGTGGTTTCTCCACAACACCTTGACGAGGGGTATTGTATTATTTCATAGTACATTTTCTCTATGATCTAATATCTTCACTAGTTGCTCCTCATAAGAAAGATCATCTTCCAATTATACCACCTCGGAAGAGAGTACATGTGAAGGGTCTGGTATGTACATCCGTAAGAGGGATACATGAAATACATCATGCACATTGGCCATGGTATGTGGAAGTGCTAGTCAATAGGCCACATCCCCAACATGATCAAGAATCTTGAAGGGGCCAATGTACCTTGGACTTATCTTCCCCTTCTTTCCAAACCTCAGGACCTTTTTCCATGGAGATATTCGTAGAAACACCATGTCTCCAACTTTAAAGTCAATGTCTCGTCAAGGATTATCTGCATAACACTTCTGTCGACTCTATGCTTCTTTGATATGATGCTGAAAGGTTTTCACCTTCTCCACCATTTCTTCGACCATTTATGGTCCAATCAGCTTACGTTCAACGACCTCATCCCAACATGACGGTGTTTTTCACCTTTTCCCATACAGGGCTTCATATAGTGCCATTTGGATGCTCGAGTGGAAACTGTTATTATAAGAGAACTCAAATAGAGGAAGATGTTGATCCCATCCTCCTTTAAAGTCCGTTGAGAATTCTCTCAACATATCCTCGAGTGTTTGGATAGTCCACTTGGATTGGCCATCAGTTTGAGGATGATAGGCCTTACTGAAGTTCAGTTCAGTATTCAGAGCATGTTGAAGACTCTTCCAAAACATAGAGGTGAATCCTGGATCTCGGTAAGACACAATAGATAGTGGTACTCCATGCAACCTTACCACTTCCCTGATATATATCCGTGCTAGTTGATCCAAAGAGAAATCCTCCCAAATAGCAATGAAGTGTGCAGTCTTTGTAAGACGATCCACAACAACCCAGATTGCATTGTTGCCTTTGGATGTCCTTGGAAGTCCGGTGAAAAAGTCCATGGTGATGTTCTCCCATTTCCATTCTGGTATGGGCAATGGTTGCATCATCCCCTTAGACTTCTGCCCCTCTGCCTTCACTTACTAACACACCAATCACTTTGATGTATATTCAGCGATCCCCTTCTTCATATTATCCCACCAAAACCTTTCTCAAAGATATCGATAAATCTTTGTGCTCCATGGGTGAATAGAGAAATTTGAACTATGTGCATCATCCAAAAGTTCCTTTTTCAGCTCCGGACATGATGGAAAACATAGTCTATTCCCATACAGCACAATTCATTCTTTATTAAAGTTAAACTCCGAGGATTTACCTTTTTTGATAGCTTCCACTTTCTATTGAATTCCCACATCATCCTTTTGAACATCCTTTATCCTTTCCAAAATAGATGGTTTAGAAATCTTTTGTGAAAGGATTGATGATGTTCCCTTCTTTATGATTTCCACGCCCATCTCCATCAACTCTAAGAAGATTGGATCCTTCTCAATTATCATCATTGATAGAATTGTTGGGTCCTTTCTACTTGGGGCATCTGCCACCTTGTTCTCTTTCCCAGGGTGGTAATGTATTAAAAATTCATAATCCTTGATGAGCTCTATCCATCTTCTCTGGTTCATATTAAGCTCATTCTATGTGAATATATATTTAAGACTCTTGTGGTCAGTATATATCTCAAATTTCTCTCCATAGAGGTAATGCCGCCAGATTTTCAAGGAAAAGATCACTGCCACCAACTGCAGATCATGCGTTGGATAGTTTTGCTCATGGATTTTAAACTGCCTTGAGGCATAGGATATAACTTTATTATTCTGCACCAGCACACAGCCTAAGACCTTCTTTGAAGCATCACTGAAAACAAAAAAATGTTCCCCACTTGTGGGTAAAGTGAGAACGAGCGCAGTGATAAGCCTCCATTTAAACTCATTGAAGCTTTCTTCACATTAATCACTCTAAGAAAACTTTACTCCCTTCCAATTTAGCTTGTTAATAGCATTGGAAAATCATGAGAAATTTCCCAAAAATCGTCGATAATATCCAGCTAACCCCAAGAAGCTACAGATATCCATTACCAATGTTGGCCTCGGCCATCCCTCAATTGCATCTGTTTTAGAGGGGTCCATAGATATCCCATTTCTTGTGATAATATGGCCAATGAATGAGACCTCCTTCAACCAGAACTCACACTTCTTGTACTTTTCATAGAGCTTCTCCTTGCACAAAGTCTCTAGTACAGTTCTTAAATGCTCCTCATGATCCTCCTTGGTTTTAGAGTATATTATAATATCATCTATAAAGACTACAAAAAAATTTTCTACGTAATATCTAAAGACTCTATTCATAAAGTCCATGATGATTTCTGGAGCATTGGTGAGTTTGAAAGGCATTAATATGAATTCATAGTGCCCGCACCATGTACGAAAAGTAGACATGGGGACAACTTCCTTCTTCACCCTTAGTTGATAACATCCCGACTGCAAATCCACCTTGGAGAAGTATTGTGCTCCACGCAACTGATCAAACAAGTCATCGATTCTTGGGAGAGGATACCTTTTCTTTATCGTGATTTTGTTAAGTTCGCGATAATCGATGAAAAACTGCATTGACCCATCCTTCTTCTTGACGAAGAGGAATAGTGCACCCCATGGTGAAGCACTTGGGCATATAAACCCTTTACCCAGATTCTCCTGTAGCTGTTTCTTCAGCTCTTCAAGCTCTACAATAGCCATTCTATATGGAGTCATGGATATTGGTAAAGCTCCGGGTATATGTTCAATTGGGAACTCAACATCTCTTTGAGGAGGAAGGCCATGCTGTTCCTCGGGAAACACTTCAGCGAATTACCTCATAATAGGAATTTCTTCAAGGATGGTTTCTTCCTTGGACTCAATCATTTGAGCCAGATACGCATGCTCATAAAGCAGTAATATCCATGCTTGAGATGATGGAGCTAAAGGAGATTCATCTTCCTCTTGACACTTGTAAAGAATCGGGGGTCGATTATCCATATGGAGTGTGATTTCCCTCTCCTGAAAATTTATGTTGGCTCTATATAAGGAAAGCCAATCCATGCCAATAATTTCATAAAATTCCACCAGAAGGAGTATGACGAGGTTCGCTGGAAAATTCAATCCACAGAATATAATAGGGGAGGACTTATATTCATGGAATGCAATGATTTCCCCATTTGTCGTACTCACCGACATCTTCACTTCCATGATTTGTGGTGGTGATGGGATTGATCTACTAAACATTATAGATATAAAATAATTCCTAGAACCTGAATCAAAAAGTATGTTCGCTATTCCTGATTGAATAACTAGCGTACCTGTCACCACTTCGTTGTCGGGATTCACTTCGGCAGAAGTGATGGAAAAAGCTCTTCCTTGCTGCCTTAGAGGTTGTTGGTTGTCTCCAAAACCCCTTGGATTAGCGCACTGATTTGCATAATGACACAGTTCTTTGAATTTTTAGCATTGAACGATGAGTTTAGGTTCGAACGGATCATTCCACTCCTCTGTCGTAGTCGTGGGTATTTCTTTCCGATAGATAACAGCTAGGTACCCTTCTCTTCCACACCCGAAGCATTTTCTCGTCCCCTTAAGGAAATTACTAGGGTTCTAATTTCCGCAATTTTGGCAAGTGGGGTGCTGGATCTTCTTAGCACCGTTGGATTTATCCATCGGCCCACCAGCATTGAAGTCCACCTTACGCTTCATGTCCAAATGATACCCCTGTGATTCCCTGATCTCCATTACGACCTTGAGGGAACATCAGACAATTTCCTCATAGCTGTTGAAGTCACAGATCACTAATGCTTTTCGCAAGCTAAGCTTCAGCCCACGAAAGAAGTGGTCAACCTTACATTCTGGGGTAACAACAATGCTGGAAGCATATCGTGCAAGCCTTGTGAAGTATTCCTCATATGCTCCAATAGATTCTTCATCTTTTTTCATGAGGGAAAGGAAGTCCACTTCCATCTTAAGCCGAAGGGTGCATGGATAATATTTATCGAAAAGAATCTTCTAAAAATCCTTTATTTCCAATGCCTCTATCTCCTCCTCAGGCTTCGTATTTTCGATCAACATCCACCATTGATCAGCTTCACCCTCCATACGATAAGCCGCCAGGAGAAACTTCTCTTGTTCAGAACATTGAAGGATAGAAAAGATCTTTTCAATTGAGTTGATCCATTGTTCAGCGATTGTGGGATCAGATGATCCACTAAAAGTAGGAGGCCTTTGTCTCATGATGCTCTTGATAGAAACCTGTTATTTCTTAGGGGAGGTTGAAATTTCCTATTTACCCGTGTTTCTATTCAAAACTTGAGTTAGCTAAGAGAGAAGTGTGACAAAGTTCGCGATTCCCGCTCCCATTGGATTTGGCATCTCATTAGTACAGTCATCACACTGATCATCACAATGGTTGTTAGCCCGAGTCCTCCTATTACCAGCCATTGGATGGAATAAAAGGAAAGTTAGGGGTAACACATAAAGTGTAATCAAGAGACAAAAGTTGATGACTTATAAATAAAAATTTATTTCCTTACTCAAGAGTCTATAGCCTTCAATCTAGGCTTTTCAGGATATACTTTCTAACATATATTCATAGGGGCATTTTTTTAATTCCCTTAACAAGGGTTCATACTAAGCTTTTGAATTTATCAAAACATATCCCCAGGGAGTGTCATAACCAAGAGTGTAGCAAGGCCCGTTGTCGTGCACCAGATCTCGTTCGAGTCTAGCTCAAAGCGGTGTTTTCGGGTTTTACCCCTATGATACATCTGTGCCAGAGCCACTTCTACCTGCTGGTATCCAGATAGTGATGTATTTGATTGATAAACCACTTACTCAGTACTTACAAAACAAAGGGATGTTTTTATTATAATTGGTCTTGTATCTAAGGTTTTACTAGGGTTTTGTAATACCAAAAATAACTAAACCTATCCTCTAATACCAACTATGACAACCCTACTTTTATTAAAAACTTAAAACATGATTTATTACATAAAAATTCACATGATACGACAAATAAGATCATGAGGTTTAGTGTCTTTGGGGATTAAGATCATTACATAAAAACATAAAACATGAAATACAAAATCGTTATTGAAAACTTCCTTTACTTGACCACTACATTCCTTCGTACATAGCACTGCATGGGAAAACCTGAGGACATTCATAAGAAAAGGGTGAGATATAATGCCCAGTAATGGAGTACACATGGAATAACATGAGGAGTACAATACATGTTTGGCAATAAGCATATCAATAGAGAATAAAGGAACATGAACATAAAGGCATGATAAAGCATGATAATCATAACATGGAAATGTGGCAACAATGCTTATAATGGAATTAGCATGAGCCAAGGCTCATTGCACATGGAGCATGAGTAAATCCTCATTGCACATAAATCACGAGTAAAACCTCGTTGCACTTGAATTAGAATGAGTCAAAACTCACTGCACATTACATATCATGATACTATACATTACCCAATGTATTGAAACACTATAGGGGTGCACCCTTCTTAAAAATTTCATTTCATGCATAAGTGTGCCACATGGATCATAAAACATGGATTCATAAAACATAATCATTAATCCATGATAAACGAATTTGGAATTCATACAAGAAACTTTTTAATAAATAAGTAAAGGTTCATAAAGGTGGATACCCTTGATGAAGAAATGATCATGGTATCCACTACACAATGGCATTGGCTTAGAAAATCACTGCGATTTTGGCAACGTAACGACGTGACATAAGAATTCATAAAAAATGGTTGATGAGAGGGAAAGAGGTTCCTCATAATATTTAAATGTAATGGACAGTAAGGAGGTAATATAGATACATGTCCCAATAATTTTAATGGAATTTAGATTCATGATACAAAAGTATTGCTTGAATGTAAAAAGAGGAGAGAGAAGTTCCTTTCGGAATTACGGTATAGTAACAGGTGTGCATGGGAGTCATTTAATGATAGAGAAAGGGTCTCCCATAATTCAAACATAAAGAGGGAAGTATGAGTGATGTGAAAAACCATACCCAAATATTCATAATTAATATTAAAAGGGAAAAACAACTTAAAGAAAATTGGACAAAAATGAGAAAGGAAGAAAATACCCATTATTGGAGGTGTGCTTCAAAAGGCTAGAGAAAGGCTTGTGAGAGGATTATTGGAAGCATTGGGAAACTTGGGAGGATTATATGGAGAGTAGGGAAGAGGTTGGTTGAACTCCAAAGGCTTTGAGTGAGGAGGAATTGGGAGCTTGGGTGGGTTTATATAGGAAAGGTGAGGGAATTCTTTATTATTTAGGTTTGGGACCCCTTATATTAAATTAATCCAAACCACAAACCATCCCAGGATTTTTGTCCATGGTTTTTGGAAAAGGGAAGTGGAAAACAATATTTTATATGTAAAAAGTCCGAAATGCTTAAAATAATAAGGTTTCTTCTGTGGAGGTGAGTCACACTCCCATGGAAATTAATTTAAAAAGGCAATGTTTTGAAAATGTCTTGAGCGGTCAATTAATGCTTTGAAAAGTAAGTCAAACAAACCCAAAATCACATTATTTTAATGGTAAAACACATATTGGCTGAACAAAAGTATTATAGTATTTTATTACATCACTATAGGGTCATTATGATGTCATAAAACACATTATACAGTTAAACGATATTTAATTCTTACCCAAAATTTTGATTGTCTCAGAAAATTATGAAAAATTCACCGTTGGATAATTTCGACGTCCTGATTCCAGAAATAAAATTAATTTTATCTAAATAATTTTCTAAATATGTTAATTTTAACTTTAAAAATAAAAACTGACATTTATCGAAAATTCACATGTTTTGACAGAAATGGATTTCAAACCTTAATAAAAAAATTTAATTGCATTAATAAAATTATAAGATCATTTATATTTTATAAAAATAAATTTAATAATTATATTATTATTTTATTAAAATATTATTTAATTAAAAAATCTCTTAATTTAATAAAATAGATTTCTTAATTAAATAATAACTAGAAACACCATTTGTACATTAAAAACTATTTACAATGTATCAAAAATGACTAGAAATTATATTCATTATTATATAAAAAAAAATAGTGTACATGAACATAGTACTAATTATTTGTTACATAATGTAGAGACCCGAAGCTTATCGTACATGGACATTACATTACTTTTGCGGAATACTTAGTACATTACAAAAAAACACACACACAAGGACCGTAATAGTTTAGTGTCTTTGGAAACTCGGACTATAATCTTCTAATCGTGGTGAAAGATCTTCAAAATCTCCCATAAAGATATTCCTTTTTTTTACCTAAAACCTTTCTTTATATCCTGGGGAAAAGAAAACATAAAAGGGTGAGCTCAAATGCTCAGTAAGGGTAAACAAAAGAAATATCAATCACATCATATACATAAGAACGTAGCTTTTGGAAATCTTGACCTGCAAAAGAGCTCATAATATCATAACATGGGATAAATCATAGAATTGAAAATGAGATCCCCATAATCATAACATAAAACTTGAAACTTTGTGGCATGCACACATAATCATGGAAAATCATTTCTTGTTAGTCATTACTCATTGCCAAGACTATCTTAGTGGACAAAGTCCCTTTCTGAACCGAGTTCACTCCTCGTTTCAGTCCTGTATCACTGAACCGAAATAACCTTCCGTTCCAGCCATGTCTATCTCATGAGATATAAAATCTTTACCCAATGCATTGGAGGGAGATATAGGTCCCACCCATCTTATAATGAATCCTTTCTTATGTGTGCCACATAATCATAAATCATACATCATCGCATAACACATGTAACAAGAATGGGATTCTTGAAAACATCATGACATCATAAAACAAATCATATAAGGTAAATGACTTCATAAAAATAATTTCCTCACAACATAATCAAATAAATGTAATAGTAGGGATAAAAACAGAACCCTTTATTATCTTAGATGGTAAATAATTTTGATAAAACACTTGAACTCCATTCTTGAGGAAAATATCCTTTCTTCTTCAAAAATATTTTTCTTTTCATAGCATGTCATACGACTTTAAAATAAAAGAAGTTGATTAAAAATAAACTTGAAAACTTGTAAAGGAAGCTTCTTGGAAATAATGTTTTAAAAATCCATTCATGCCGTATAAGTTAAAAAAACATTCTTCGTACTTTTGTCGGAAAAGTCAAAAAGTACCTCGTACGGAAAAACGACAAAAGATTCCTTTCATATTCTTTACTAAAAACTCACCTAAGGGTAAAATTGGATTTAAACTATTGCAAGTGGATGGAAACAATATTACATATTGAGGGAACATGGATGTGGATGATAAAATACACCCCAGTAAATACTTACGAATAAACAATCTCGGATAAAAATGAGATTGTGATATTTCCCTTACCTTAGGTCCGACTTGCTTTGTAAGTGTCCGAACCTCCTGTATAATGATTTAAATCATGTTATTGACTTATTACAGAATCATATTCATTGTTATGATATCATATATGGTTCACTTATGACATTATATGACCCGTTCTTTTGTAAATTCCATGTTAAAGAAGCGTTTTGGGTAAAATCGTTTCATTTATCGTAGGTGTTTTGACTTGTTGTTCTTGACATCATTATTACTTATATCATGATTTACATACTTCCAGAATATAAAATATTATTTATATATCATATATATTCAGTATATATATTTATATAATAGGTAGATAAATAAAATGAAAAACACCGTTCATGGAGACGGTAGTCCGTACGTACGCATGAACGCTGTTTTCCTTTCCTTATTGTCTTGAAATGGAAGTAAGTAGATGACATACATATGTATATATATACATAAATCCAGTAGCTTTATAATGTCATATATTTAATTATTATTTCTTATATATACATTATAATCATTCTTAAATGGTTAACATGGAGAATGAATCTCATCGCGTCGTGGAGACGGTATTCCGTACGTACGCACGAGCGATGATATCATTTCTATAAATATTGAATTGAATTGGAGTGGATTATACAATATATCAGAATCAATATGATGTTGTAATAACTATGTATAGTTATTATTTACACCATTATACCCATCCATGTAAGGTGGTGGTGGAAAATAGATTACACCACGGCGTGGAGACGGTATTCCGTACGTACGCACGCGCGGTGATTTCTTTTTCCGTAGGATGGATAGATGGTGAAATAGGGTTGTTTCATACTTATAATAACATATCAGTATATGAGTGATACTGATGTTATTACTTCATAATGAAACAACCTAAGAAGAAGAAGTGGAAGAAGAAATAAAGATGAAAGAATTGGTAACGGTAATTACCTCTTCTTTGAAGTGCCTCTTTGAGACCTCCTCTTAGGGCACTAAAATTGGACTTTGAGGAAGACCAGAACCTCTAGGATGTTGCTAGGGAAGTGGAGAGGAGAAATTGGCAGGGGTTGGCCGAGCTTGAGTGCTCAAATTGGTGTGAGGAGGAGGGGGAGGAGGTGTCCTTTTATAGGGGAGGAGAGGGGCACCTTAGGAATATCTCAAAATATTATTTTATATTAAAGTAAAAATCGGTTTATAATGGTTCCAAAGGGTCTTATTTCGAAGCTAAAGTGAGGATGGGTCGAAATCCTATCAACCAATAGGATTTAGACAAGTTTAGGGTATTATTTTAACCTTATCAATTAGATTTAACTCTAAGTTAAATAATTTAACTTTTACCGTGTCTTTTTGTTTTCTTTCACTATATGGTTAATAAACTTACTATAACATGCCAAACGAACCCCAAATTGTATATTATTAATACATATATCCTTATCTAAGTCATTTGGCCGAACCTTAGATTTTTAGGAATAAAATAACAATTAATAATATAATATTTGATTTAAAAACTATTTTGTGTCAATTTTGACATTATATGATATATGATTTTTGTGAAAGTCATATCAGAATTATATGTTCGAACCCAGTTGATTAAATCAACACTAATATATCATAGTAACCTAGAAAAATAGTGGAATTCATAAAAAGTCTTAAATTACATTTATTTTGGTATTTATATTATCAATTATGTCAATATTTCATTAATAAGATAATTACTGCATCATCTTTGTGTCATAAATAAATTATATTATTTGATGTCTAAAAATTACAAATAAAATACCATCATGTAGGAAATCTTTTTAGCTTTCTAATGAATATTTATAGTCGAATTTATCTTATGTATAACCCCATATTAAAAATGCTTTACTTATTAAACTTTGATTTTAACTATTTTAACCCTTCTTTAAATAAATTAATAATAAATGTCCTAATCTAATCCAAGTGGGCATAAATGGTCATATTTTATTCTTAAGTTTGTTTTTGGTCGAATTACACTTGTCCAATAGAATGAGGACATGTGTTAGGGTAATATTAATATCATATTTACCCTTAGTTACCCTATTTACTATTAACCGTGGTAAAAAAAGTAAAAAGTTACTATTCACCAAAAAATTATTTTCATCTCATTGAACCACATTTTAGTCCTTGATATTAACCGTGTCTCTCGGATTTTCGAAATTCCATTCACAGAAGCGGTAAAATTAAGGTTTATGCAAAATTCAGTTTTTAACCTACCACTTAGTAGTTTCACTATTCATCAAAAATTGATGTTTTTCAGAACAATGCCAAAATTTCATCCCAAGCTATATTTCATATTCCGAATTCAAAAATGAAGTCTATTTTACCAAATTCATAACATAAAAGTTGCATTAATTAATTTTATAATTAAATCCCGCTGTTAAAACAAATATCGTGTTTTTAAGAAACAATATCTATCAAAAGATTGACACTTGTTTATGTCTAGTTTAAATGTGAAATTACATCCAATGACCAACATTGTATTAAATTGTAAAAATATATTCTAAATATACTTTAAAACCACTCAAATTAATGATTTATCACTATTAATTATTTCGATTAAAAAAGTTGTTTTTAATTATAATTTAGTAATTTTCACTATTTATCAGAATATGAAAGTTATCCGAAAAGTACCAAAATTTCACCTTAGGCTAAATTCGATACTCCGAATCCAAAAATGAAGTCCATTTTGAGAGTTAAAATTTCTAAAATTTAAAAAGTGGTTATTACTATTCATAATGGCTAGTTTTAATAATATTTTAATAGCATATCATTGTTTCGTGAAACTCAGGATTACGTACCACACATGCTATCGAGGAAGGTTGCGATTGCGTGTAATGCAAGGCAAGTCAAGGATGCGTGTTTGTGCAAGATCCTTTTGTTGTAGCGTATAACACAAGACATTAGTAAAATAAAAAAGAATATTTTTCATAAAATCTCGGGCTGTTACATTCTACCCCCCTTAAAATGAATTTCGCCCTCGAAATTCGTCGGGGTTATAAATGGTTTACTATTCGAAAGTTTCTTTAATAGAAACCCACATCGTAAAAGGGAATACCAAAACTTGGCTTTAAAAACTAAAGTATGAAATGTAACGATTACCCAAATAAACTAATCACTGGGTTTCCACATAGGTGAAAATATGGATATGGAAGAGAAATCTAAACATCATGTTCTGATGGAGAGTGGTAGAGAACATGGCTATGGAAAATCCAGTAATCACAAATCCATAGATTTGTGATGATATAAGGTACCATCTGATTCATCAGGTATAAGATCACTAGGACAACATTTTTGGTTTTCAAGATCATTTCCCTAAAGTTGAAAATTTGCTTAGAATAAATACTTACTTTATTTTGGTACAATCTCACTTTTGTTCGTGCCTTGAACAATTTCTAATTCATCTCTTAAATAAATGAAGTTGAATTTGTTATTTGTGAAGTGTTAGCAGATCATGTGATAGAATGACTGTTCATTCCATCTGTCTCAAACAAAAGGTTAGCAAAAGTTATTAAATATACATAAGTCATTCTATAGTGAGATTAATCATATATGGTTCCTAAAATGGACTTATACTTCATATATCATGCTGCTTAATATAATAAAACTAGTTTCTACTAAACAGGGACTTCCTGTAGGCCAGTGGTAGGCGATAAAGGCCAGTCGCACTTCGGTTGTGGGTTCGATTCCTACAGCCTTGTCCGAAGCGATGGGCTGTCGCCCGTCCTGCAGGTTGTCCCTTTTTCTAAAACTACGTTACTATAACATCCCATCAATAATATCGAAAATCTTCTATCCTTAAACAATACTAACTTATGTCCAACATAATCCAGTCTAATCTTTAGGCTTATACATAATACTGCAGTCCACTCTCATTATATAGTGACATCGATTACCAGAGATTTAATACTGTCGTTGATCCCCACATATCATAAGATATGTCTTGTTGGTCACATTCCAAACATTCAAAGTCCTTAATCGTGTATTCTCTTGAATACCTTAGTGAAAACATGAGTGCAGTTAAAAGTTAACACTTTCCACATACCAAAATCCTCAAAATTCTATATACTCAAACCATGATATCACTTAATCAATCATGAGCTCATGAATACTATCAAACATTTAATTTTCTCCTTATCCCTTCATTATGCGCATATCATCTACATTCCAAAAATATATGAATAACCTTTCATGGATACTGGTAACATTAATCATACACTTTCAAAACACAAGGAAAGACAACAGTGTAACAATCCATAGATGTCTCTTTATTCCAAAATTACACATGATAAACATGTAATCATTCCACTACATTCTCAAACCATTGACCGAGCTTCAAAAATTCTTTCATCTCACATATCATTTGTAGTCTCTTCATCATCATCCACATAAATACTACCCATATGACCATACTGATTCTCTTCATGAGTCTTTCCCTTAGGGCATTTGTTTGCATAATGCCCATACATTCCACATTTAAAACACTTAACCATTTTTGATGTCGTAGCAATACCATTATCCTCATCCATGGTGTTAACCGACCCTTTTCCTTTGCACTTACTTGCTTTGTGTCCTTCTTTTCCACACCCAAAGCATCTTCCAGTTCCCTTGAAACATTCTCCTTGATGCCTCTTCCCACATGATTTACATAGGGGAAATTGAACTTTCTTTCCTCTATGATCATCATGGAACTCCATCTTTCTCTTATTAGTCGAGTCAGGAAACTTACCAAATTTTACTTTATTGATCATGTTGTGAGATTGCTGATTCGGCATAATAATGATGTTTGGACATCCAAATCCCATTTCATTTGGTTTCTCATGAAGAATATCATTCCATTGTCCATCATATCCCCCATTATTGTGAATCATCTTGTTTCCAGTCATTTTCTAAAACCCAAACAGAATAGTGTTAGATGCAAAAATCGTAATAAAGGGGGAGTAACTTAAATATCTATCATCTTTGGTTTAATCTAATATCGTTACCATAGTTCTAGAACTATATCCTATACGTATACTTATCCTTAGGGGCATCCCTAGACATACCTTAGAAATATCTCTAGGGATCTCACTAACGTTTTCGCATCCTAGTTTCCAAAGGTTGACTAAACCTTTCCTCTGATACCAACTGTAGAGACCCGAAGCTTATCGTACATGGACATTACATTACTTTTGCGGAATACTTAGTACATTACAAAAACACACACACACAAGGACCGTAATAATTTAGTGTCTTTGGAAACTCGGACTATAATCTTCTAATCGTGGTGAAAGATCTTCAAAATCTCCCATAAAGATCTTCCTTTTTTTTACCTAAAACCTTTCTTTATATCCTGAGGAAAAGAAAACATAAAAGGGTGAGCTCAAATGCTCAGTAAGGGTAAACAAAAGAAATATCAATCACATCATATACATAAGAACGTAGCTTTTGGAAATCTTGACCTGCAAAAGAGCTCATAATATCATAACATGGGATAAATCATAGAATTGAAAATGAGATCCCCATAATCATAACATAAAACTTGAAACTTTGTGGCATGCACACATAATCATGGAAAATCATTTCTTGTTAGTCATTACTCATTTCCAAGACTATCTTAGTGGACAAAGTCCCTTTCTGAACTGAGTTCACTCCTCGTTTCAGTCCTGTATCACTGAACCGAAATAACCTTCTGTTCCAGCCATGTCTATCTCATGAGATATAAAATTTTTACCCAATGCATTGGAGGGAGATATAGGTCCCACCCATCTTATAATGAATCCTTTCTTATGTGTGCCACATAATCATAAATCATACATCATCGCAGAACACATGTAACAAGAATGGGATTCTTGAAAACATCATGACATCATAAAACAAATCATATAAGGTAAATGACTTCATAAAAATAATTTCCTCACAACATAATCAAATCAATGTAATAGTAGGGATAAAAACAGAACGCTTTATTATCTTAGATGGTAAATAATTTTGATAAAACACTTGAACTCCATTCTTGAGGAAAATATCCTTTCTTCTTCAAAAACATTTTTCTTTTCATAGCATGTCATACGACTTTAAAATAAAAGAAGTTGATTAAAAATAAACTTGAAAACTTGTAGAGGAAGCTTCTTGGAAATAATGTATTAAAAATCCATTCATGCCGTATAAGTTAAAAAAAACATTCTTCGTACTTTTGTCGGAAAAGTCAAAAAGTACCTCGTACGGAAAAACGACAAAAGATTCCTTTAATATTCTTTACTAAAAACTCACATAAGGGTAAAATTGGATTTAAACTATTGCAAGTGGATGGAAACAATATTACAGATTGAGGGAACATGGATGTGGATGATAAAATACACCCCAGTAAATACTTACGGATAAACAATCTCGGATAAAAATGAGATTGTGATATTTCCCTTACCTTAGGTCCGACTTGCTTTGTAAGTATCCGAACCTCCTGTATAATGATTTAAATCATGTTATTGACTTATTACAGAATCATATTCATTGTTATGATATCATATATGGTTCACTTATGACATTATATTACCCGTTCTTTTGTAAATTCCATGTTAAAGAAGCGTTTTGGGTAAAATCGTTTCATTTATCGTAGGTGTTTTGACTTGTTGTTCTTGACATCATTATTACTTATATCATGATTTACTTACTTCCAGAATATAAAATATTATTTATATATCATATATATTCAGTATATATATTTATATAATAGGTAGATAAATAAAATGAAAAACACCGTTCATGGAGACGGTAGTCCGTACGTACGCATGAACGCTGTTTTCCTTTCCTTATTGTCTTGAAATGGAAGTAAGTAGATGACATACATATGTATATATATACATAAATCCAGTAGCTTTATAATGTCATATATTTAATTATTATTTCTTATATATACATTATAATCATTCTTAAATGGTTAACATGGAGAATGAATCTCATCGCGTCGTGGAGACGGTATTCCGTACGTACGCACGAGCGATGATATCATTTCTATAAATATTGAATTGAATTGGAGTGGATTATACAATATATCAGAATCAATATTATGTTGTAATAACTATGTATAGTTATTATTTACACCATTATACCCATCCATGTAAGGTGGTGGTGGAAAATAGATTACACCATGGCGTGGAGACGGTATTCCGTACGTACGCACGCGCGGTGATTTCTTTTTCCGTAGGATGGATAGATGGTGAAATAGGGTTGTTTCATACTTATAATAACATATCAGTATATGAGTGATACTGATGTTATTAATTCATAATGAAACAACCTAAGAAGAAGAAGTGGAAGAAGAAATAAAGATGAAAGAATTGGTAACGGTAATTACCTCTTCTTTGAAGTGCCTCTTTGAGACCTCCTCTTAGGGCACTAAAATTGGACTTTGAGGAAGACCAGAACCTCTAGGATGTTTCTATGGAAGTGGAGAGGAGAAATTGGCAGGGTTTGGCCGAGCTTGAGTGCTCAAATTGGTGTGAGGAGGAGGGGGAGGAGGTGTCCTTTTATAGGGGAGGAGAGGGGCACCTTAGGAATATCTCAAAATATTATTTTATATTAAAGTAAAAATCGGTTTATAATGGTTCCAAAGGGTATTATTTCGAAGCTAAAGTGAGGATGGGTCGAAATCCTATCAACCAATAGGATTTAGACAAGTTTAGGGTATTATTTTAACCTTATCAATTAGATTTAACTCTAAGTTAAATAATTTAACTTTTACCGTGTCTTTTTGTTTTCTTTCACTATATGGTTAATAAACTTACTATATCATGCCAAACGAACCCCAAATTGTATATTATTAATACATATCTCCTTATCTAAGTCATTTGGCCGAACCTTAGATTTTTAGGAATAAAATAACAATTAATAATATAATATTTGATTTAAAAACTATTTTGTGTCAATTTTGACATTATTTGATATATGATTTTTGTGAAAGTCATATCAGAATTATATGTTCGAACCAAGTTGCTTAAATCAACACTAATATATCATAGTAACCTAGAAAAATAGTGTAATTCATAAAAAGTCTGAAATTACATTTATTTTGGTATTTATATTATCAATTATGTCAATATTTCATTAATAAGATAATTACTGCATCATCTTTGTGTCATAAATAAATTATATTATTTGATGTCTACAAATTACAAATAAAATACCATCATGTAGGAAATCTTTTCGTCTTTCTAATGAATATTTATAGTCGAATTTATCTTATGTATAACCCCATATTAAAAATGATTTACTTATTAAACTTTGATTTTAACTATTTTAACCCTTCTTTAAATAAATTAATAATAAATGTCCTAATCTAATCCAAGTGGGCCTAAATGGTCATATTTTATTCTTAAGTTTGTTTTTGGTCGAATTACACTTGTCCAATAGAATGAGGACATGTGTTAGGGTAATATTAATATCATATTTACCCTTAGTTACCCTATTTACTATTAACCGTGGTAAAAAAAGTAAAAAGTTACTATTCACCAAAAAATTATTTTCATCTCATTGAACCACATTTTAGTCCTTGATATTAACCGTGTCTCTCGGATTTTCGAAATTCCATTCACAGAAGCGGTAAAATTAAGGTTTATGCAAAATTCAGTTTTTAACCTACCACTTAGTAGTTTCACTATTCATCAAAAATTGATGTTTTTCAGAACAATGCCAAAATTTCATCCCAAGCTATATTTCATATTCCGAATTCAAAAATGAAGTCTATTTTACCAAATTCATAACATAAAAGTTGCATTAATTAATTTTATAATTAAATCCCGCTGTTAAAACAAATATCGTGTTTTTAAGAAACAATATCTATCAAAAGATTGACACTTGTTTATGTCTAGTTTAAATGTGAAATTACATCCAATGACCAACATTGTATTAAATTGTAAAAATATATTCTAAATATACTTTAAAACCACTCAAATTAATGATTTATCACTATTAATTATTTCGATTAAAAAAGTTGTTTTTAATTATAATTTAGTAATTTTCACTATTTATCAGAATATGAAAGTTATCCGAAAAGTACCAAAATTTCACCTTAGGCTAAATTCGATACTCCGAATCCAAAAATGAAGTCCATTTTGAGAGTTAAAATTTCTAAAATTTAAAAAGTGGTTATTACTATTCATAATGGCTAGTTTTAATAATATTTTAATAGCATATCATTGTTTCGTGAAACTCAGGATTACGTACCACACATGCTATCGAGGAAGGTTGCGATTGCGTGTAATGCAAGGCAAGTCAAGGATGCGTGTTTGTGCAAGATCCTTTTGTTGTAGCGTATAACACAAGACATTAGTAAAATAAAAAAGAATATTTTTCATAAAATCTCGGGCTGTTACATTCTACCCCCCTTAAAACAGCTGCATATGACCTAAGGGTAAGGTGTGCGATGGTGACAGTCTCTTGGGGTGGCTCAGATAACATCGCTCGAGTGGTAATTTCACTCAACATCCACTTTTCCTGTAGACGGTCACGTTTGAGCGTGACATGATGAAGCCCATCTTGGGCTTGGTCAAGGGTGAATCCCAAAAACGCCACCTCTATTCTGAGCTCTGACAAATGTGCTTCGTATGGGAAAATTATACTGGATGAGGTCATCGCTTCCTTTGTCTGAGTAAATTGGATTTGTTAAAGTCCTATATTTATACTAATCATGTGATCACTGTTCAACGACTATATTAGCAACGGTCAAAATTCATAACATAAAACCAAAGAATTTGACATTTTATATAAACATAAAGAGAAATTTAATTAGATCAAGAGGGATTTCCATTAATGAATCTTTGGGTCGTTACACCCAGTTTTGAGGATCTGGGTGTCATGAAATTAGACTCCCTACCTAGGTCTGGTCCTTATATGGGTAGTGTGATCATTTTAGTTATATAAATTTCGTTTAAAGTCAGTTAGGCCGATGATCAATCATACATGCATCACTATATATCTAGAACACACAAGAATGTTTACATATGTATTTCAGGGAACACCTTGGAGTTTAATGTTATGTTGATAGCACTTTGTGTCTCCCAACATAGAGGGGACAACTATAGTGTAATGTTTAAGGACTTTCTTCCTGGACAGACTATCATTGGTAAATTTTATTTTCTATTATGGTGGATTCCCAGTATACTTTCCTAAGCCTTCATGAACTATGCTTAGTTTGAGAAAAAATGGGAGACATTAATTTGATCCATCACCTTTGGATGGAATGATTAGTGAAATGATTTTTTTATATTTAGTGTGATGTTGTGTACATTTAACATTGTAGGCCAAGGATGGTTTATCATGTAGTTTCAAATCATTAAATTAGGAAAATATCCATAATATTTAATTTCATATGGAGAGGATATAGACTCCAAGCCTTTTATTGTCGTTTGGTGAGGACATGTTTGAGTTGACGTGAAAGAAGGGACATATGATTCTTCTTCAAATGTTTTCACAAATAGGGCATGTGCAGAACCCCTTGCTTCATCATATCTTGCATGAAGAAAAAGAAACACATTTTTTAAACGTTCCACAGTAGGATCTTGTGGATAAGATACAGGAATCACTACATACCACATGGGATGATAGGAATTAAACCACACATAGTTTATCACTGAATGAATCTTGCATAGGTCCAGCTCATATAGAGGAGGATTTTTCACTTTTTATATCAGATAGATTATGATATTGAATGTGGGATAACTATGTATCCTATGAGGAAAATAATCAATCCATACGTAGTTCTGTGACATGTCATGGTAGGTGACCAATTCTAAAGGCGATATTCTCTCAGGTGAAAATACTGTTATTCTATGTAATTTAACGTCATGGGGTTATGATGCTTTCTCTATGTAATCTAACATCATGTTGTTAGGAAGAATATGGCATGTAGTTTAACAATATTTGGTGAGGATGTGGGGAGCGGAGTTTAACATCATGCCACAGAAATGAATTTTCATATAGATCCAGAGTAAGTATATGATAATCTGTCCAAGATATCCTGGAATGCCCTGTATGTGAGGGGTAGAAGAAGGCATAATCCATGATCCCAGAGACCCTCATATCAAGATGGATGATACAGGGATTGGAAGCCATTGGGTGTACAAGTGCAAGAAAATCCTCTCCAGAAGATGAATTTTTTATTGGTAGACATTAACTTTTTTGAGGGAAACATAGGTAAGGCTTCCAAGGATTTCATTCATAGTAAAACTATGGAGTCACCAAGACATGAACCTTCTATTGCTAATAGACGAGGAGGTTTATAGGGATCTCAGATTTATCAGTCATGGATTTTGAACTTTGAAACAGTAATATACAACCATGCAATAAATATCTAGATAGTGATTAGTTTGGATGTATGGAATCCCTCGCATAGATTTGACTCATATATAGGGGGCATGATATTTAAAAGAATCATTGTTATATGAATAATTGTTCTGGATATTCTGAAAAAGATTTCATTTTTGTTTAGGATATGGGGGAATTTTTTATAGTGTCTATACTAGGATGTGGAATCTGTGTGTCCCTAGATATCTTGTGAGGGAAGGAATCAATCCATAAATTTTTCAATTGGTAACTTGCATAATTTACACCGTGTAGTAATGACGTTGAATTCCCAATGTGAATGGGAAACAATAGTGTCTATTTTTGTGTCTCACTGCCAGGACCATGGAGATTTGGTTGTGGATTTCTATTCCTTGACCATGTAAGAAATATACTTTTATCCTTTGTGACTTCTGGTTTCGTATTGTAGATCCAGATGAAATTATATGGATTTCTATGTGCATGTAAGAACCATACACAGAAAATGAGAATTTATTTATTTATTTATTTATTTCTGGAATGACTAGGATAATGAATATGGACTTCACTACGTATCCTATGATGATAGGAATCAATCCGGATGTATTTCTAGGAGGATTATCTATACACTACTTTGACCCGTATAAATAAATGGGGAACTTATAACCATTTTTTTGTGGTGATAGATATATCATGTAACTTAACTATTTTTTTCTTTCAGGTAAGCCTTTATCACCATTCCTTTTCTCACTTGATCTAATCTTGGTGTGTGATACCAATAATGTCAACGGTTTTCTTTTATAATATTGAGTCAATTTAGGGTATAATAATGGTATTTTGTATCTTGTGGTGGCTGGACCAAGAAATAGAATCTGGGCATCAATACATATTCAATGATATGGAAATAAATCTGTACTTAGTTCTATGAAGGGACCTCCCCACATTGGTATGACCATAAATAAATAGGGGTAAATTATTGTTTATTTATAGTGGTCTTTGTAATTCATGGGACATAGAGTCTAGGCATCACTCTGTATCCTGTTCCAATAGGAATCAATGAACACAAGATATAGAGAAAAAGAGTTTTTTGTGGATATAACATTATAATAAGAACATGGTTGATTCATATTTATTTTCTATATGTTTTACTAATGTTAGGTGAATAATTTTTTGGAACAAAATTATCCATGTACAGTTTAGCATCTTGTTGTTAAGATGAAAGAAACCATTTAGATTATTGTCATGTGGTAAAGACGAATTAACAAAGAAATTTAACATATTTTGGATATGACCTAAATCACCCAATTTGAATAGAATTGCATGTTATATCCATCATTTTAACATCATGGGATGAAGACATTTTGTTCATGATGTTTATCGTTGTGTGGTCGAGATGATTTCATCATGAAGTTTTACGTCATACTATCAGGATGCTTTGGACATGCGGTTTAACATTGTGTGATAAATATGATTTCATCATACAATATAATTTAATGAGATGAGGAAAATTGGACTTTCGGTCTAACATTGTTTTTTGAAGACAATTTAATCATTCAATTTTACATCATGCGATCATGAAGCATTGGATTTGAAGTTTAACATCGTGAAATCAAGAAGATTTCATCATGAAGTTTTACATTATTCGATCATGGTTCATTGGATGTGAATTTTAATTTCGTGTAGTGATGATGATTTCATCATGTATTTTTACTTCATATGATCATGCCTCTTTGGTCCTGATGTTTAATGTTGTGCGATAAAGATGATTTCTTCATGAAATTTTATTTCATGTGACCAGGAGGCTCTAGCTATATAGTTTAAATTGAGGTGTTAAAGATGATTTCATAATGTAGTTTTACATCATGTGATCTATATTATTTTTTAATTCAGTTTAACATCATGTGATTAAGATGATTTCATTATGTAGTTTTATATTATACAATGAGGATGCTATATCCATGCCGTTTAACATCATGTCGTGGAGACAAATTAATCATGAAGTTTTATGTCTTGTGATATGGATTCTTGGGCCGTGCAGTTTAGTGTTGTGTCATGAAGAAGACATTATCACACTGTTTTACATCATGCAATTATGACACCTTGGACATACAGTTGAACTTTTTATAGTAAAGATTATTTCATAATTCACTTTTACATCATGCGACCAGGATTCTAAATTTTGAATATATGACATATTACTTCAAGAACCTCGCATTGGTGAATCTGTGGTGAGTTTTCTTTCCATTGAAATTAATGAATATGATCCATTGGAGTATAAATTTTGTATGAAATACAGTCCATCCCATTTTGGATCCAATTTTGGAGGATTATTCCCATGTATCATCAGGGTTTTGAGGACCAACACCATTCCTTCTTCGAGGAACGATCATACGAGATCCATTTTGTTAAAGGCTCATTCAATCTAGTTTTGGTAAACTTATAAATGGTGCATAGTGTATAATAATGTTTCATCAAGTGGCTCAAACTCATCGACCCACTTTCATTTTTGATCATTTGTGGATAGTTTATCACATATAGTAATGAAAACCAATGGTTGTTGATCTTCTATGGAAATAACCGCCTATGTAATGTATGCTAATGATTATGGGGTTTCATCTGTGGTAGTGAGGGTAGTGGTCAAGTAAGACCAAAGATAAAGGCTGATCTTTCCTGGATAGGATTTCTTGTCCTTGTCTATTATCTTATAGAGTATGTTGGATAGGGTCTGTTTGAAGGCCTATATCATTTATTTGACCACTTCATGGTAGAGGGATGAATAGTTATCCTTGATTCCATACTCCTAATATATGTTTTCCAAGTCAGAAAATTAGAAATTTGTGTTATTTTCATTCTATATTTTATGGTGGACACCAAACCAATTAATGATATTTGGTTTTCACAAAGTTGATTTTTTTTATAACCACTTTAAGGGGTACAACTACAACCTATTTGGAAAAGAAGTCAGTTTTTGTGGAGATATTATTGAATTTATTGGATGTGGAAGCATGGTATGGTCCCATGACATCCATTTCACATATGGAAAATTGCCAAGAGTAGTTGGAAATGTGAAATAACTATGGGGGATGATGGACCAAATTGGTAGGAAACCAAAATGATTGTATTGTTTTGTTAATTCATCCCAATCATACATCATAGTGGGACAATGGTCTCAAATCCTTTGAATCTGATGATAGATCATGGATGCAAATTGATGTTCCTAACATGATTTAGCATGCACTTCCTTCATACCGGGGGCTGTATCTTCCCCATTAATACATCTGAGAAGGATATCATCAAGGCCTTGATTATAAATGTCATCTTGTGAATTAACACTCTAATACAGAACAAATTTAATTTATTATCTTTAGATTTATTCCCTATTGGCTCGGTCTGGTGGGAGTTCTCCCTTTTCAACACAATCCACGATGGGATTCATATAGTCCGTGGTAATACCATACAACTTACCGAAGGTACATATATCGTCAATTTATTATATTCTATCATGAGTTCATGGTAAGTCCATCTGATTGTGGGAAATGATGATGAATGTTTCATCCTGGAATAGATTGGATAGGGCGGTTAATGGATTTTCCAATGCATTAGCCTATGAATTTTGGGACTGGGGGACATGAGTTAATGTCTTCCTTGAGCGGAATTATTCTATCAACATTCTAATTTAGTACTTCAAAAGGGATTATCCCATACTTCTTGATATCATAGTAACAATTGAATTTCTTGATGACAATTTCTAAGTCACCGTTTACCTTCAAGAATTCTTCTTGATCATGAAGTGAAACTCTGGGCCTAAAATGAGGACCTTGTACTCTATATAATTGTATGTGATCCCCTTCAATAGTAAGGAGTACAGAAGGAATTATTTTTTCAGAGATATGAATAAGAATAAAAGAACCATTTTATTTACCTTGGGGTATTCCATCCATTTCCCTATCGAGATTCTAGATGAAACATCAAAATACATCTCCCAGGTTTGGGATTTGTTTTGTCACGGAACACTTCATAATCAGGTTTTTCAGCCTCAAATGATGATATATCTATAGAGGGGTGTTCTACTAAGAAATAAATTAACGCTTAGACCTTGATGAAATTCTGTGGTTTGAACTGTATACCGAACTACTACTGGATGACCACCCATAGTGATAGGCATCCAGTCAACATCAGGCGGTCGATAATGTACTTGGGCGGTTTGGTCCATGAGACCAAATAGACCTCACGGTGATGCAGATAGCATCAAAAATTCCAGAACACAAAGTTCAAGGCCATAAAATGTTTCATGATATTGGAATATTGTTTCTAAACATGAATCATTGTCCTAATGAGATAATAAAGGTTTTGTTCACTGCCAACATCATTCTTCTACACATGGAAGACATATATGGCTCATTCCAAGGAAGTCACATATAGAATTAGTGTTCTTCCATTGATAGTTCTCGTCAGTAAGAGCATACTCAAGAGATATTTCATGAGGGTGTGAAATGCTTCTTGAAAATCAACATTCAATTAACATGCAACCCCCTTTTTCATCGACCTTGTGAATTTCAACCATTTTCCTTCAATGTTAGAAATGAAACATTGAATATATATAATATTTACTTGAAGTCCTCTCAAATATGTGAGGTTTTTAGGAGGTTACATTCTGAGGATTTCATTCTTCTTCACGGGGCCAATTTCTATTCCACAATAGAGTACGAATAATACAAGTAATTTCCCTAAGATAACACTGAATGAACATTTTAAGGGATTCATTTTGCAACTATGATTTCATAGTTTATTGAATATAGTTTCGAGATTTTAAATGTGGTCTAATAAATTTTGTGATTGAACCACCAGATCAATAATGTATCATTGGATGAATATTCCCACAAAAGGTTGGAAAATGGGATGCATGCTATGCTGGTATGTGGTGTAATAATTATTTTAGACAGAAGAGAATTTACTTGAATAAAAATATTTCCTGGAGGTCCTAATGTTAGTTTCCTTTTCCACTTATAGGTTCATTCAGATTTGGTTGTATCTAGAATTACCTTCCATGATAGAGTAATCCTGATATGGAGTAGTTTCATTGATAAAAAATTTATTAATTGTGACTGGTAATTTGTTTTTCGGGCAGTTCAAATTCAGATCCCTAAAATCAATTTAGACTCTTATTTTACCATTTCTATTTTTGATGAGGAAAATATTTTCCAACAAGATGGGGTATTGGACATCCCAAATAAAAGTTTATTTGATGATCTTGTCGACATCATCCTCTATTTTGGAGACATGTGTAAGTTATATCCTTTTAATAGATTTTCTGTATCCATTATGATCGTCTAGTAGGCCTAGGAGGTAAGTGTCCATCTTTAGATCAAGGCCTATAATATCTGTATAGTTCTTGGTGAAAACATATCAATTATGACCTATGAATGAGGTGTATACCTATTTTTCTATGAATGAAATGGACACAGTTCTTAGAGTGGGTCTTTTGTATTCTTTAATACATAGTTTTATTTCTCTGAGTTCATCAATGGCGGTAGAGACACCATCCTCAAATGATGGAGGGGTATCCCTAAGGCCTTAATCTTCATCCTCTTCACTAAATTCATCATCATCCTCTTCATCTTATGGTGAAAAAATTATTCATATTATCTCTCAAATTTTGAAATAGTATTCTAAATGTTGGTATTTGGAGGCTTGTGTGACATCTTCTTACTTGAATGATAATGTGGAATTTCGGGAGGGGGTGGAGTAAGGGAATGAAAAACATGTCCTTTCTCTTCTTCCATCGTGGGTGGTGAAGATATCATCTAGATCCTTTTTAATCAATTAATAGAATTTCCATTTTATCATTAACCAATGTTTTGGGGGGAATATAATTTTTTTTTAATATTATACATAGTGTCTATGACTAAAATCATGAAAAATGTTGAAAACATCTCTGAATTTGGAATCATACACCCCACCTGATTGATTAGAAACATTTATTAATCACTAAAAATGTAGATGGGGATTTGATGGACCTTTTCAAAATTTATTGGAGTAGTGTCCCAATCAATTCCATCAATCGATGGTTTCCTCCCTTCATACGTATATAATCCTGCATCAACATAATGTGACTCGAAATATTCAAATGGTTCTTTATCGGTGTAAAGTGTTTCAATTTTTCAATTGATAGAATATTTTATGTACTGATAGAATGATGAGGGAATCACTACATGTTGACGCTACTAGGGCCATCCTAGTTGGACGATAAAGGCCATGTTTTTTCAAACCACTAAAATTTATGAGTCTACTTTAGGGTTACTAAATTGAGTTTTGAGCTTCATTTGTCCTAGGGGATTCTACAAACTTTTATCATAAACAAACACAGTTTTTGTGTAAGGTCTCAAGCTATCCTATTTATAACCTATCAAAATAAGTGTTTGCAATGGGATAAGATTAACTCCAGAGACATTTTTGATGGAGAATTTTCAAATATTGTTATAATTTATCTTTATGAACACATATATGGTTTTGATGTGTTCCTGCATAATAGAGTCTTCATCTCTATCTGTGAAGGTGATGATCACAAGGATTTATACTAGATCGGTCTCTATCTAATAGAATTCATTAGTGGTTACAATGTCTTAAAAATCATGTGGTCCTAGAAGATATTCTATAAGTACTTCTTGGAGATAGTTTGAAAAAACCAGTGCTTCCATAATTGAAAACATAGCTGGTACTGAATCCAATTGTTTCAAAAATATCATACTGCTATTCTAAATGTCATAACATCCTCAAATGGGGATACTCTTCCATAATCACATTAGGGGGTTAATTATTGGATGGTGATGGATAGGTTCTCAGAACAATATAATGTGGTTCTTTTGTATTTTGGGAATTTGGTTGGGAAGGTCTGCCTCTATGCTAGGGGTAAATAGACATTTTTTATTCCTCTAATATATATTACAGGATTATTGGGTTAAAGTTTCTTACAGATGGGGCATGGGAATTTTCCCATTTTTTTGGGTTCCCCGAGGGTATCTTTCATGAGTTTTCGCATCATTAATGGTTGGAGTAGAATTACGGCCGATAATTGGGTTTCTTCCTTGACTACGTCTTCCCGAGTATCCTCACCTTATGCGACATCTTCCTCTAGTTTCTTTATTGGGTGCATGGGACTCAGGTTCATATATTTACTCCTTGTTGGAGAAGGAATCCAATTAGTTATTGACATTAATGGGTTAAACGATAAACTCCTAACTAGTTGATATCTCCTCCTAATCAACTTCTTCCATTGGCTCCATTTTATGGGGTGGTTACCATCCCTTCAGATTGGATGGAATAAAATTTGATTGTGTCAATGAATTTTTGGACTTTTTTTATTTTCTCCTTCTTTTACTCATCTATAATACTTCATGGAGGACTGTGGGGTTCAGGATGTCGGCTTTATTACATTAGAATATATTAATTCCAGAGTTGGTTGATTCAATTATGATTCGAGTATGACATTGGCATGGTATACTATTTTCAGAGTCATCCAACTATTGATCTTCTATTCCATTTTTCTATCAAAATTTTATAGTCCCCTCATATATCTAGGATAGTGTTGGAATCATATTCTACTTGTGCTGGTGGTGGTCCCAATTTGAATTTCCCAGAATCAATATTTTTTTGTAACAGGTCCTTGAAGATGAAACACTCTTGAATGGAGTGACATAGTATCTGATGGAAGGGATAGTAATCTGGTTGGTTTTAAATAAATACTTTATCATACCTCTATGGATCTGGTAGTTGGATGATGTTACAGTTCATGGAGCTATGAAGTAGCCACTGACTAGTTCCTATCACAATGAGTAAAACTTATTCCTTCATTCCTTAAAATTGGATTCACTTAGGTCCCCTATTCCCATCTAATAGATAGGAAATTTATTGTTGACGTCTAGGGGGTCTGGAACAATTTAGTATAGTCCTAGGAGATTGGTCTAGTGCATGGGGTGGCTTACACATAATAGAATATGGTTTATCTCTTACCAATATTCTTCCAGGGGCCGAGGGGGCTACCTGGGACATATGATTAGTCTATTGTAAAGTTCCCTCTATCCTTTACGAAATGATACTGAAATATTGAAATCCAATCTTATATTCTATCAGGATGATTAGCATTCATATGTCATCATGTATATTATTAATACACATATCCATCTCGGGGTAGTAAAAAAATTAGAGAGTAGGTTAGACCTTTCCATCTGGCAATGAAATCTCAGACTATATCATTCTCCTACTATTTGAAGTTTGTATGGTTTATAACTATTATTTTTTGGAAGTGTCAAACTGGACTGGAAAAGTAACTATCATAGGTTATTGTACCATCCCGTTATTGACTAAGATGAAAAAATGGAATACCATACAAAGGCAGAACCTTTTTGGTTTGCATGAAACTTCTACGTTTCACGGCCTGTTGTTGCTCTAGGGTTCCCATAATGGGATCATAATAAGACTCATAATGCATTAGATGTAGTTTAGGGTCACTAGGTACAATGAATATTTGGAACCCATGGTTCTCGAAATTTGGTGGTGGTAAAACGTTACTTACCTAGATAGGGTAGGGTTTCTATTTTGGCTGTATCGGTTCATCATTCGCTTCCATGGAATCCAATCGACCACCCAATGATTCAATATTATTAATGAGTCCTTAATGAATTTCCTATTGAACCTGAGCATGGGTGAGAATAGAAGGGGGGGGGTGGATTGGTCAGTCCGGTGGTGTTGGAAGGAAAATAATTTTCTAGGTGAAACATTTGTGGATCATCTAGAATTTGATCCAATTATTTCCTAATTGGAGGAAAATCATGATATCCTGTCAGGATTGGGTTTTGGTAGACTCACGGTCATGGTGATACCATAGAAAATATTTCTATACTTTTTTCATTTTCTTAGACAAGACCTTATTGAAGAGGCACACCTACTGTAAGGGTATGTTGAAGATCCACTTGTGGAACATATTTGACATGATGACTTCCTCGAAGCATCTCAACATTGATTCACCTCAACTCTTTTATTTCTACTTCCTATCATGTGAATCTATCTTTGAAAATCATGGAATAATTCTCAATGGGGGGAGGTGGTTCATGTATGACCTTGTTAATGTTCTTCAGGTTGTTGTGGATTCAAGGTGGAGGTAGTGAGTAAATGATCAGGGGAACACCCAAATTTAGGGAGACTCTCTTATTTAGGGATTTAACCTCTATAGATTCAGTGATGATTAGGTTTTGGGAAGAACCATCCTCTGTAAGTTCATCCATATTCACTTCATTTTTTTCGAGGTATATAGGATTGATTTCCATGAAATTCACTAATTCATAATGCATGTTTGGTGTCATACTAGCTGTTGAAGGGTAAGAGAGTTTTTTCATCCTGTATTAGATTTTCTCCTACTATTATGATATCCACTTAGAGTTTCTTGGCGATGGGTAAATACAATGGAATCCTTATTTGACCATTATGGAGTACTCTCTTAGAGGGGAAATGAATCAAGAGATGATATTGAAACAGTGGCCTCTCAAATTTGTCTCCTCCCTAGATAGGAAAATAATGGCATCCAATAGGCGGGTAGTTGAGGTAAAAATTCCCGAATCATGTGGGTTGGGCATACTCAAATTATTTCTTTATTGTTTCTTGACCCAGATTTGTTGATTTTATTGTGGAATGTTTCATTAAAAGTTCCACATAACCTATATTATGGGGTTTCCCCATACTATAGTAGTCTCATATGCTATTTTCACTTTCTTGATCTCATGTATTATCATTCTAAGGGGAACTAGATATGGTGTTGGGACTGAAAAAGAATTATTTTTTTCTGAGGACATGATAATTTCTTAATGATTGGCTTCCATAGGGAAGAAACCAATTGAATGTTCATAGTCACCCAGTTCAAGAGTTTTTCAATAGATCATTATCGTTGGGATTGACGATTATGTGAATTACATAAGGCAAGTTCTTGACAGAAATATTTCCTTTCTTAAACAGGGATTTAATTTGATCTCCATCTTGGGATAATGACATTACAGGAAGTCATTTAAAATGGATTTTCCTAGATGGGAAAATGGTTGAAGTGTATTCCACCATGAATTCCCCACCCATGGACATGAATTCTAGATAAAGAATCACTGATAAAGAAACACAACTTATACGGTGCATGGAGGATTATCTGTTCAAGATATTGCTTTGCCTCTCTAATTATGGATTCTATTCTGAAATAAAGGCTTCAAGGATTTTTTTGGTGAAGCTCCCCTAGATGTTGACATAGTCTACATAACTATCATTGGGTAAATACTTTTATTTCATATATCAAATATTTTTAAATATATATTGACAAATGTTATGTATGTATTCCTCAGGCAACTCTCTCAGTTTGTCGAACCGAGAAGTTTTATGGGCCAAAACAGAACATGTTTTTTGTCATTCTCTAATTTTATTATCATGAAAAATATATCATTTTTCTCATTTTCTAGAGACTCCTATTATTTTTCTTCCCTAATAAAATTCTTAATGATTTTTTTAGTTTCATGTATTGGGGAAACTAAGAGTCTCATTAATATATGAATGATATGAGGTGGATAAGAAGATGTGTGTGGCCCATAACATCTTCTGAATAAGAAAGGATGTATCCTATCATAGACATAGAATATAATATAACTAAATCCATATTTAAATGTGCATTTTAAAAATAATTCTTTCTCATGTATCTCTTGGTATGGGAAAGACCTTCTTACTGATGTGAATGTTTATTTCTAGGAGGACCTCTGTAGGTGGTGTCATGGCAGTGAGATTAAAATAACTATTTTGTGTTTTGTTTTAGAGAGAATTTTTACAGAATATACCATAAGGATGAACTTTATGGCTGACCAATGTATGGGGGGGCCTTCTTTCCTTTGTTTTCTCACTTCGGGGAGGGCGTTCGTAGTGGATTCCATCATGGAGAGGACTACCCTCAGAACTGAAATTCCAGGTTTAGGGAGAATTTATGTAGTGTAATTCTTGTTGATGAACTTCATAATGTAATGCAATAATGGGAGAACCCTCTCATTAATTTATTTCATAGTGTGGAGGAACTTATTGGTGACTTCAATCATGGCACAGACTTCCATCATAGCTTGGAGACTGACTATAGATATAATTTTATGACATCGTATCCCTAGGGGAGGACTGTCATGGAAGATGAAATATAAGGGAGATACTTATTTTTATCAGATATTTTGGTCAGGGGAGGGAAACCATGTCACCAATACATAGATAGTTTCACAGTATTGATTGTTTATTTCCCATGATGTATGATCTCGTGTGTTATCTAAAAAGGACCTTCAGAAATGATGGTAACAATATTGAGGGGAGGACCTTCACAACTGCAACTTCCACTCCCACAATTCTGTAATGGGTCGACATGATATTCATCCTCTATTTAATTGTTCCTGATTGAATAAATAACTCTCTCTTCTAGCCGAACAGGATCCCAAATTTTAACTTCATTTTCCAATTACCTTTATAATTTTTCACTTTTAGGCACACTCTTGTAGGAAACTGGGGATGCCTGCTATTGGTAATAGCTTTTATTTTTGGGTTCCTATTTTGTTGGTTCTTATTATGTCATCAGGATATGCTGACAGGAAACTTGAGTTCTAATTGGGAAATATGCCTACCTTGGAGTGGTAACCATGGTGGATAGGTGTCCCCTGGTTGGAATAGGTTCTTCTTCATAAACCGTTCATCTTTGTATCACAAAATATGGTTGTTGACCCTCATGGAATATAGTAGGGACAAAGGTCTACTTCGGATTGACCATCATACTTAGTGGATGAGTCAACCCACTTAGGGAGATGTGGTTGGGTGGCCCGACTCTTTGATATTTCCACGTACATGATAATTTCTTTCAAATTATAGAAGATATGATCAAGAATTGAGGTATGATCCTCAATCATTTCCAAGATGTGTTGGGATACATATTTGGGTGTAACATGGATACATTCCTATTCCGATGTCTGTGTAGGAATTCGTATCTACTCTAGTGCTCCATGATCTTCTAGACAGTCCCATCAGTTATCCTATGTTAGGGAAGAGGAATGAGTCTACCACTGATTTATATATGGAATATGATAGTTGTTTTCCCCAGTTTCTACTTTATTTGATTGGTGGAATTTTGATTAAAGAGTAGGAACATGAATCTTCTTGTTGGGAGATTTATATTTCTCATAGTATTGATATTCATCCAATGGAATTTGAATCTTCTTTTATTTGATTTCCAATGTATTTTACATATGGAATTAACATGAGGGAGAAGATATTTTACTCTTCCCACAATTGATTTCCACCTTGTTCTAATGGTGAAATTCATATTTGTTGGCAGAATGTTTCACGTACCTATAGTTTTTCGTCCAATTTCGATAATGGGGATCATGCGCATCGGTAGGGATTTGTATCTACCTACAATTTTCCACCAAATTTTCATGAACGTACTGGTGATCATTATAAGTATATTTTCTTGCCCGTAATGTGCACCATATTTTCATGGTGGGATTCATAAGAGTGAGTTGGGATATGAAAAGTCCCATATAATTCCATCGTATTTCTGTGACAGTCTTTAGAAGAGGGCATGGGATTGTATGTATTTCCATAGTATGTTTCTATATCAGCACGAAATATATATTTTTCTCATTAACAAGGGTGATCAACCACTCCAGATTATATGTCTTTACCATATCATGAAGCCAAGGGGACCACGTTTCATGGAGATTTAGTACAATCCCTAAAAATGGCAGCCTTTTCAAAATGAGGATACTAGGTCACATGACATTGGTGATGACATATTCTGGTAGGGTCCCTAGATCCTGGCTCATGTTCAGTAGGGTTGAAGTCATGGGTGACGATATAATCTAAATCCCAACGATAAGGGAGGTATTCATTGAAGTTTTTTGGGGTCATGCTTCTGATATAATTGGATAAGCATAAATAAGTCGCTCGGTTTTGGAATGATGGTCATTGTTGAAGAGGTGGATAGAGATATTTCACCAATTCGAGGGCATGTCTTGCATCCTTCTCTATAGGGATTGTACTATTCTGGTTGTACTCCTGGATCATCACATTTGAAACCCATTGTTGGAGATGTTTGTTGGGTGATGAAGTCCTCTAATATAGAGAAGACTATGCTGGTGTGTTGATTGACATGAATGTCTGTGATAATATTGAGGTTTCCATTGGGTTGAAGGTAGATCTATTGACCTGCAATATAACTGAAAACTATAGACTAAAACCCTGTCAATGTAGAATTTCATGACCATAGGAATAATCGGTAATATTTTTTCCCCTTATTCTTATTGGATGGGAAAGGGGATTCAGTGGTGTAATACCACCCCATTGGATAAGGATTCACTCCGAGTTCACCATTTTTATTTCGACATAAATAAATTCATTCCAAATAATGTAAATGGTTTGACAGGTATTGGGTAATATATAATTTTTATCTTACGAAGGATTTACCATAGTTAAGAGGTTCTGGCAGGTGATAGCATTTGGATAAGTGTTTGTGTAATCGATCCATGTTGTTTATGACTTCTTCAAATGGTCTCTAACATTTTTATTCCTAGAGCCAAAAACACCCCACTACTCCCTTATCCATGATACATGGGCTTGGTTTCCAAAGGAAGATGCTCATTGGTTATTTTATCTAATGACATTGAACGTGAAGTGCACTGTGTTGCATTTGTTGTCAATGAGACATGTTTTTGTCTTAGAATGAATGGATGTCAAGAATTGTCAAGATGTGAATGCCAAAGGTTGTGATGGTGTTGGTGGTGAAGGAGAATGGCCATGGTACTAAGATGCATGTCACTTAGGAGATTCACTAATTGGTATTGGAAATTGTGGTTGAAACATTATCCATGTAAATCAGACGATTTTTGAGTTGTTCTTAAAGTTCCAAGAACTTGTATCAACTGGATACAATGTCACAACAATGTTTGAAGACCATGCATTGTATTGACAATGCATGAGGAGATGAAGAAGATCCATCCACAAGATCAAAGTGGATGAAGTGAGCGGATGGAAGAGTCCATGCACTACCACTTAGTGCATGTGAACATGAAGTTGATCCAACTTGATCTCTTATTGGATCAATGAAGAACATTGGAGATTTTATGTGATTCAAGAGATCGGTTGATGAAGAACCTTCGGAATTCCCTCCTAAGTTGTGAAATGTTGAAAAGTTATTAAGAACATGAGGAGGAGATGGGAAATTCCTAAGAAGAAGAAGAATTATGAAGAACAAGGCTTCAAGTGGCATTTGGCATATGGGGATACTTTGTTTTTATACAAAGTCTTTATTCCTATACTTAGCAAAAAATAAGGCCACCAAGGAGGCCAGCCGAGGGTCATCACCCAAGGCACTTGTGGGACTCAAGGTCACCACGCCCATGGGGAACCCTCAAAGGCCAGGGCAGCATCCTTGAGGCAGGGGAGCACCCGTAGGACACCGCATGGGCGCCTAGGGCACTCCCGGAGGAGCGCGGCAGGGGCCGTGTATAAGCCCCCGAGGGCACGCGGTGGTGAAGCCCGCGCACCCGAGGAAGCATAGTGGGCGCCAGTAGCGCGCCCGCAGGGAGCAGAGAGTGGGCGCAGAGCGCGCCCGCAGGGAGAACACGGTGCGGGGCGGCACCGTGGAGGGAGAAGTTCAACTGAGCACTTCTCGGCAGCGCTTGGTTGATAAGCCGCGAGAAAACTGGCTGGCGCTTCAATGTGGGATGCGGAATTTTTCCGCGGAGCGAATCCCAGCCGCTCATCTGATCTCGCGGACGATCGGCGCCGCTCATCTAATCCGCCGCGCTCCCAATCTGATCCAAGCCGTCGAAGGTTTTTGATCACCGCATCCAACGGCCCAGCGTCCGTCTTCATCCTCGAGCTTGACCGAGGCACCCGCGACGTCTCCCGCTGAACCAGAGGCATCCCGACGACGGATTTCGAGCTCCCGACTGTCTTTCTCGAAGCTGAAGGCACCATTGTGCTCGTCTCTCCGTAAGGAACATATACATGCAATAAAATATGCATGCACACGTTGGATGGAGAATTTCGAGTATTGGCCGAAGGCAAACGAAGTGCCGAGGCCATGAGGATTATTGTTTTGCATGGGATGGACAAAACAGAGGCTGTGCATGCGTTCTAAGTCTCATGCACGTGGAGGAAAGAAAGAGTTAGATAAACCCGCGAAAAATAAAAGAACTCGCGTGCACCGAAGAGAAAACGCAAAAATTTGGAAAGATTTTGAAGATACGAAATCTTCGGTGATTCAAGATTTATCACGCGGATTGAACCGCCTCTCCTCTGCCTATAAAAATGAGGCCTGGCCCTCGAGGATTGCTTGCTGATGTGCTGAAGTTTTATTGAAAAAATGTGTTCCGTGAGGCTCTTCCTCGCGAAGTCGAAGCCCCGCGCAAGTTTACTTGTGCGGCTGGAGTTCCTTGCGTGCAACTTCTTTGCGCGACAAGAAGGTTGGGTGAAGTCCCCTGTGCGTCTTTCTTTTGCGCGACAGGAAGTACCCGAGGCTGCAAGTACCTTGCGCGCCCTCAAGGTTTGTTGTGGCTTGCGCGGCAGTGTTGAAGAAGAGGAGGTCGTGGCTCATCAAGCACTTGCGCGCCTTCATATGGGCAGTAGGAGATTCGGGTTATGAGAATTACACACCAAGTGTTTGTGTTCTAAAAGGAGAAAACACCCTCGCCGTGGATAGTGTGTGTGCATAGTGAACAAGAAGTTGGCCGTAGCCATTTATGTGAAAGAAGAAGAGGCCAAGCTCACTTGTGTGCAAAAAGTGAAAGAAGTGTGTGCAAAGAGAAAAGAGGCCGAACCTTAGTGTGTGCCTAAGTGGTGTGTACACACTAAGAAGGAGAAGAAGAAGGATACCTCACACTAAAGTAGAACACACATTTAAGTGTGTAACCAATAAGAACAAAGTGTGTGAAGGAAGAGAGAAGGTGTGTGCTTAAAGGATTATACCCTTTGTTGGTTTACTGCACCAAGAAGAAAAGAAGGGGAGTGCATGCTTACATGCATGTACATGCACACGTGAACAAAGCTAAATCAGGCTGTGTGTAATTGAAAAGTCCAAGACCAGAAGATCTTGAAGAATCAGTGTTTCCATGCATTCAGTGCATGAAGTTGAATTGCACTGAGACTGGACCAGACTGAAGTTAAAGACATCATTTGTCTGAGTATTCAGTAGTTGAAGAGAGAAGCCAAGTCATCCTGAGAATAAGGAGATAAATCCTGAGCAAGACGAGAAGACCTGATCATCACAAGTGATCAGAGGTACAGAGCAATGCCAGCAGTCTTTATCCCAGACTACTAAATATACTTGAAGAAGCTTAAAGTGAAGAAGAGCTACTCGTGTGACTCGAGGAGCCAGGAGAAGCCCCCTGTGAGACTCAGGGAGGAAGAAGTCTTCAGTGGGATTCTGGAGCAGGCCAGTGGGACTCTGGTAACACTGTTTGAAGCAGTATAAAGACCCTCCTGTGGGACTCAGGAGAGATACAGTGGGAAGCTGTATCGACCATTGTAATACTAACATATTATAATGGGAGAATCCATGCTGGGAGAGCATGGAAAGGATGTAGGCCTTTGGTGCCGAACCTTGTAAATCCTTGTGTCCTGTGCCTTTTCATTACTGCATTATCCGGGAAAGGTTGAGAGACATAATAAGAGTGGATCGAGGCCTTAACAAGCCATAGAGGTTTAATTGATTAAGAATCAATTAGTAAAAAGTTTTAAAGGATCACTGATTCACCCCCTCCCACTCTCAGTGATTCACATTGATCTGGGCACTTCAATTGGTATCAGAGGCAGGTTACCTCTAAAAGATCCAAGGGAGTCTTTATGGAGTGCAGATTTGAGGAAATGAGTGACCAGCCTCAAATGGAGATATCTGCCAAGACTCAGAAAAATAGAAAGAAGAAACAGGCAAAGAAGATGAGGAAGAAGGTTGTTGCAATCAGAGAAACTCCTTCTATGGAAATAAATGTTAAAGTCACATCAGATGACAATTCCTTTTATCATTCTTCTGATGAAGCCTGCTCTAGCTGTGATGAAGATGGAAGGAACAATGATCTTCTAAATGCAATCAAATATCTTCAGAAGACTGTCCCCAAGGAAGTGGCAATGTGTATAGCTACAGGCCTCCTTGATCTTCAAGAAGAAAAATTACAGCTAGAAGATGAAGCCAATTCTATGGAAGTCCAATTGGCTAAAAGGGTTGGCATAACCAACACTCTTATAAAGCTGGTGAAGGCTAAAGATGAAACTGTTTCTCTTTGCAATGAAAGATATGAAGACACTGCTGAAGAATTGCAAAGAAGCCTTTCTGAGAAAGAATTCTTTATGATATTAGTCAACGATGTTTTCCATGCACTGGAAAAATTGCACAGAGTGTCAATGAATGTCATAGATGTTCAATTCAAAGACAAAGTCAAAATGGTGAAGGAGCTGGACAATTCATTGCTTGAAATAAAAAGGGTGCATGAAGACCAGATAAAGCAGCTGGAAGAGAAATGGGATGGAAGGCTAAGAACTATTGAGGATGAGAAGAACTCCCTCAATATGAAATGCATAGAATTGGAGGTGATATTGAAAAATCAGCAATCACCCAAAGCCAAAGCCTCCCAGTCAGCTGAAAGAAGAAATGTTGCTACTCAAGTGAGCTTTGAGAAGGATGATTCTAAAAGAAAGACATACTCTAATAAAAGGGCAACAACTTCTAGAAAGAAGGTACCATCCATACCATCTTGTACTCATGCCTCTAAATGTGTTTCCACAAAAAGTGCAGGATGGAAGAATAACTCTGATCAAGTATGGATGAAGAAGATGAAGAAAGAGAGCTCTCCTGAAACAACACAACAATTCAAGAGAAATGCCCAACAGCAAGAAGGACTCAAGAGGTCAATATTTGTGGGTCAATTTTGGTGTTGTAATAAGTATGGGCACTGTGCAAAGGATTGTTGGTACAATCCACTGAATGTCAAAGCACAAAGGAAGTCCATGCCAAGGGGGAGCAAGCCAGAAGGAAATAAGCAACATCCACAGGTCCAGAGACATCTGTTTACTGCTAACAGATTTGGATTGCTTGACAACATCTGGGATGGCTGCAAAAGTGGTCAAAAGAATGATACATGTCAATCTCAAACTGTATCCAAAGCTGGAATGAAGAGAAGATCACTGAACCTGGCTAAAAGAGATTCCTCGGGAAGCAAGCAGAATAAAGTGGAAGATGATCCCAAGAAGAGTTTAAAGAATTAAGAGAAGTCCTTGGAATTCAAATCCAAGAAGGGTGATGCATCCAGAAGGACCACCAAGAAATGCTTCTACTGTGGGAAGAAAGGACATATCATGGATCTTTGTAAAGAAGCCATGAAATTAAATAGAAGCAGACTGGACTCAAAAAGACAATCAATCCAGAAGAAGAAGAAGGGATTGATTGAAAACAAGTTGCCTAAGAATGGTAGCTTGACAGCATCTAAGGAACCATGTGGAACTTCCAGAACTGGGGCCACTCTTCCAAATGATTTACTTATCATATGGCCACATCAGTTGCAACTTGCTAGATAACTACAAAGAGTTGAAGATTAAGCTCTGGCAATTGCTAAAGCAAAAGGGAAGAAGAAGGTTTCACATGAAGATGTGTTGAGATCCACACCAGCACAAACATCAAAGAAGATCAGATCTGCAAGTGTGAAGAATGGTGAAAATGGGACATCTCGGTTGAGAGAATCTTCTCAACCTTGTTGTTCACATTGATGAACCAAGGAGGTTCCATCTTATTCCCTTATACTATTGGTATTTACATGTGCTGACATTGCAGGGAATTGAAGATGATGATCATTCTCAACTGGAGGATGGTTTGGACAGAATGGAGTGCACCCCTTGAGGGGGAGCCAATCTGGAGAAGATGATGTTTTGAAATTAATATCATCTTGAGAAAGTAGATGAAAGGGGGAGCTTTATCTTTTCACCTGAACATTCTAATGTGTTTTGTGAAGTATGTGTAGGATTCAGCAATTCATTGTTATATTTGAAAAATTTCAAACCCCTAAGCATGATCTCACATGTGTAGAGAATTATGGACAGCTTTGAATTCCTTGGTCATATCACTCTTGTTTTCTACACCGGGTTAGCCCAAGTAGACTTAGAGCTGATTTACTAAAGGTTCTTTGCTAAAGAGAACATGTGACATCATCCCTCTCTCAGTGTTTTTCAAGAAAATGCTTTTATAAGGGAGGAAGAGATTTTTGAAAGAGAACCACACCACACCTTTGCATTTGATTGCCAATAAGGGGTAGAAATATTGGCACACATATTGACCCATTCATATGTGCTCGAGTGTATTGACTACAAATACAAAGGGGGAGATTGAAGTGCACTGTGTTGCATTTGTTGTCAATGATACATGTTGTTGTCTTAGAATGAATGGATGTCAAGAATTGTCAAGATGTGAATGCCAAAGGTTGTGATGGTGTTGGTGGTGAAGGAGAATGGCCATGGTACTAAGATGCATGTCACTTAGGAGATTCACTAAGTGGTATTGGAAATTGTGGTTGAAACATTCTCCATGTAAATCAGAAGAATGTTGAGCTGTTCTTAAAGTTCTAAGAACTTGTATCAACTGGATACAATGTCACAATAATGTTTGAAGACCATGCATCGTATTGACAATGCATGAGGAGATGAAGAAGATCCATCCACAAGTTCAAAGTGGATGAAGTGAGCGGATGGAAGAGTCCATGCACTATCACTTAGTGCATGTGAACATGAAGTTGATCCAACTTGATCTCTGATTGGATCAATGAAGAACATTGGAGATTTTATGTGATTCAAGAGCTCGGTTGATGAAGAACATTTGGAATTCCCTCCTAAGTTGTGAAATGTTGAAAAGTTATTAAGAACATGAGGAGGAGATGGGAAATTCCTAAGAAGAAGAAGAATTATGAAGAAGAAGGCTTCAAGTGGCAGTTGGCATATGGGGATACTTTGTTTTTATACAAAGTCTTTATCCCTATACTTAGCAAAAAATAATGCCACCAAGGAGGCCAGCCGAGGGTCATCACCCAAGGCACTTATGGGACTCAAGGTCACCACGCCCATGGGGAACCCTCAAAGGCCAGGGCAGCATCCTTGAGGCAGGGGCGCACCCGTAGGACACCGCATGGGCGCCTGGGGCACGCCCGGAGGAGCGCGGCAGGGGCCGTGTATAAGCCCCCGAGGGCACGCGGTGGTGAAGCCCACGCACCCGAGGAAGCATAGTGGGCGCCAGTAGCGCGCCCGCAGGGAGCAGAGAGTGGGCGCAGAGCGCGCCCGCAGGGAGAACATGGTGCGGGGTGGCACCGTGGAGGGAGAAGTTCAACTGAGCGCTTCTCGGCAGCGCTTGGTTGATAAGCCATGAGAAAACCGGCCGACGCTTCGATGTGGGATGCGGAATTTTTCCGCGGAGCGAATCCCAGCCGCTCATCTGTTCTCGCGGACGATCGGCGCCGCTCATCTAATCCGCCGCGCTCCCGATCTGATCCAAGCCGTCGAAGGTTTTTGATCACCGCATCCAATGGCCCAGCGTCCGTCTTCATCCTCGAGCTCGACCGAGGCACCCGCGACGTCTCCCGCTGAACCAGAGGCATCCCGACGACGGATTTCGAGCTCCCGGCTGTCTTTCTCGAAGCTGAAGGCACCATTGTGCTCGTCTCTCCGTAAGGAACATATACATGCAATAAAATATGCATGCACACGTTGGATGGAGAATTTCGAGTATTGGCCGAAGGCAAACGAAGTGCCGAGGACATGAGGATTATTGTTTTGCATGGGATGCCCAAAACAGAGGCCGTGCATGCGTTCTAAGTCGCATGCACGAGGAGGAAAGAAAGAGGAAGATAAACCCGCGAAAAATAAAAGAACTCGCGTGCACCGAAGAGAAAACGCAAAAATTTGGAAAGATTTTGAAGATCCGAAATCTTCGGTGATTCAAGATTTATCACGCGGATTGAACCGCCTCTCCTCTGCCTATAAAAATGAGGCCTGGCCCTCGAGGATTACTTGCTGATGTGCTGAAGTTTTATTGAAAAACTGTGTTCCGTGAGGCTCTGCCTCGCAAAGTCGAAGCCCCGCGCAAGTTTACTTGTGCGGTTGTAGTTCCTTGCGCGCAACTTCTTTGCACGAAAAGAAGGTTGGGTGAAGTCCCCTGCGCGTCTTTCTTTTGCGCGACAGGAAGTACCTAAGGCCGCAAGTACCTTGCGCGCCCTCGAGGTTTGTTGTGGCTTGCGCGGCAGTGTTGAAGAAGAGGAGGTCGCGGCTCATCAAGCACTTGCGCGCCTTCATATGGGCAGTAGGAGATTCGGGTGATGAGAATTGCACACCAAGTGTGTGTGTGCTAAAAGGAGAAAACACCCTCGCCGTGGACAGTGTGTGTGTATAGTGAACAAGAAGTTGGCCGTAGCCATTTATGTGCAAGAAGAAGAGGCCAAGCTCACTTGTGTGCAAAAAGTGAAAGAAGTGTGTGCAAAGAGCAAAGAGGCCGAACCCTAGTGTGTGCCTAAGTGGTGTGTACACACTAAGAAGGAGAAGAAGAAGGATACCTCACACTAAAGTAGAACACACATTTAAGTGTGTAACCAATAAGAACAAAGTGTGTGAAGGAAGAGAGAAGGTGTGTGATTAATGTATTATACCCTTTGTTGGTTTACTGCACCAAGAAGAAAAGAAGGGGAGTGCATGCTTACATGCATGTACATGCACACGTGAACAAAGCTAAATCAGGCTGTGTGCAATTGAGAATTCCAAGACCAGAAGATCTTGAAGAATCAGAGTTTCCATGCATTCAGTGCATGAAGTTGAATTGCACTGAGACTGGACCAGACTGAAGTTAAAGACATCATTTGTCTGAGTATTCAGTAGTTGAAGAGAGAAGCCAGGTCATCCTGAGAAGAAGGAGATAAATCCTGAGCAAGACAAGAAGACCTGATCATCACAAGTGATCAGAGGTACAGAGTAAGGCCAGCAGTCTTTATCCCAGACTGCTGAAGATACTTGAAGAAGCTTAAAGTGAAGAAGAACTACTCGTGTGACTCGAGGAGCCAGGAGAAGCCCCCTGTGAGACTCAGGGAGGAAGAAGTCTTTAGTGGGATTCTGGAGCAGGCCAGTGGGACTCTGGTAACACTGTGTGAAGCAGTATAAAGACCCTCCTGTGGGACTCAGGAGAGATACGGTGGGAAGCTGTATCGACCATTGTAATACTAATAGATTATAATGGGAGAATCCATGCTGGGAGAGCATGGCAAGGATGTAGGCCTTTGGTGCCGAACCTTGTAAATCCTTGTGTCCTGTGCCTTTTCATTACTGCATTATCCGGGAAAGGTTGAGAGACATAAGAAGAGTGGATCGAGGCCTTAACAAGCCATAGAGGTTTAATTGATTAAGAATCAATTAGTAAAAAGTTTTAAAGGATCACTGATTCACCCCCTCCCCCTCTCAGTGATTCACACTGATCTGGGAACTTCAGAATGACTCATATTGGTTTAGAGGATGGAAACTCAGGATCATAGCACCCATTTGGGTGGAATTATTTCCTATTTTTGGACTCTCTTATAAAAATAATATATCTTCATATATTCACAAATTCATGGTTAATTCCAAGGCATGTGTCTGTTGATTACTATTATGTAACAAGATCAACCATAAATATGCTTGGGTTTGGAATCTCTTGTATGTATATGCGGATCTTCCTTAATGTTAACCTATTACTAGACAAACCATCATTTCTATAGTTCTTCACTAATAGCATGTCAGGTTAATGAAATATGGGATTGTGCTCTAGATTTTGTTTTCATACAGGGTGAAAAGAATCATTTTAATGGTGGGATAGAACCCAAAATATGGTAATCCTTTGTATCCTCAAGAGTGGAATGAAAACCCACACATTTCAGTTTACCTTTATAGGAAACATCACCTTTTTTGGTCGTGTGACAACGACCTGACTGTGTTGTTTTACATTATGCGAAAAGGACAGTAGTGGAAAAATGTGAATATGATGATGTTGAGATTTATCCCCACAAATGATTCCTATGTATCCCTATTAAATAGGAATCTAATTCCATATAATTCTTAAATTTTGGGCTTATTCATGGCAGCTACTTATTAAAGAGGCATGATTTGGGGGTTATATATAGATTGAAGTCTCATTTGAGATTGGGCCTTAGATATTTATCCTGCATGTTCTGGTTATAGTAGGAATCACATTCCTCATAGTTGAACTACCAGGGGGATCACGAAGATCCAATGACCCCCAATAATCTCTATGACCATGTTTGTAATGATCAGTGTGAGAAATAAGAGGAAGTGGCAGATCCAGAAAATCATTAACATTCCCCTCTCTACAGATGGAAAAGGAGGGGGATAATAACAGAAGTGGCTGGAAATATGACATTTCCCTAAAAGGGGGATAGGGGATTATCACATATTGTGCCCCCTAATATTGGTTCTGGGAAAGGGTAGGATAATTCCTCATCAAATGGGAATAAAATTTTTATTTTCCTTCATTTATCATGGGCCCACATCAAAGGGGAAGGCCGGAAATTACACTTCTTCCATGGAATAGGGAGGAACAAATGAGTATCAAAAGGTCAGAAACTACATTACCATTGGAATGAATTTTTGGGTATATTTTGGGGATATTCCTTATTATAGTGATTAACAACATAAATTTTCATAACACGAGAATGTAAACTCAGAAGGGCACACTGATGATTCTGAAGGTTTTCTCATAATCTCTTGGTGGATTTGGAAGAGGCTTTGTCCAAGAATATTTAGACTGTTTCACTGAGGTGATATGGAAAATTTTATGGAAACAAATGGATCTGATTGAATCAAGAGGGTGGAATCCCTGAGAATACCCCATTACACATACAATTTATTTATGTGGGATAGGGTTTCTCACACATGGCATATTTCTAGGAATGTGAAGGGGCCAACTATGTATTGTGATGGTACATCAGCCAGGATTTAGTATGCATTGTTGATTTCAATGCAAGACTAGGTTCGTACCACATAGAATTTCACTATACGAAGTTGAGTTCCATTCTCATAGCATGATGATATACCGTTAAGGATTCATCCACCAAGTGAAATTCTATATGGTTTAGGGTTCTGCCTATATATCATATCAATATGTGGTGTCCTTGATTGAAAAAGGGGCATTAATTATTCACTTTTCAAGAAATTCATCCATGAAATATGTTGGTTCTAGTTCTTCCAATTTGTATTATGTTTCATTTATTAATGTTATGCAGCCATTTATACATGTAGGGAATGGTCATATGAGTATTTATCTTATTGTAATATCTTATTCTATGCATTTTATCACTCATTTCCTCTAAAAAAATCATCCCCTCTTGTGTCCTAATGTGGGTCATTTTATAGAGAGGTGGATGAACTAGATTACTGGGCCACATAACATCCTTTGTAGAGTCCCATGGAAAGAGAAACCACAATGTGGATGAATATTTTAGTGAAGAATGTTTCTATAATAGGAGGATGTGAAAATTACATCCTTGTTCCCATGAATAACATGATTTCATTCACAGGAAGCCACCGTATTCATCTCACCCATGATAATTTTGAGTTTGTGGGGGATTATTTGCGTGGTAGAATTATCTTCTTCTATCCTAAAAACAACTTGATTTGTTGGGGACCAGAGTCCTCATATCCATCCCATTACATGATTTGTTCATAGGTCCCTCACAAAGTAGACCACCATGCGAAGTAGTAGTCTGCGATGGAGCTCTGCTTCACCTTACATGTGGACCCTTTCAGTCTATAGAAAATGTAGAATGCATGATGAATTTCTCCACCTCCGTCCCATGAGAGAAAACATTCACACAACTAGTTTCATCATCTATATTTCTCAAACCATTTTGTTTAAGGGGGTCCCTGGGATGCATATTTTCTTGTGGTGCATTAATTTGTAAAGGACGTTTCCCATCATAGTCCGATTATTTGATTTACTAATTTTTGTAATTTAAATATATTTCATTCAATTCTTCATCTACATTTTTTTATTCATTTTCCAAATTCATGGGATTATTTTATTTCCCATTGAAATTTTTTAAAACTGAACATGGATCAAGAATAAGTACGTTATGTGAAAGGGTCATTAAAATAACTATTTTCATGTTTTCCTTAAAAATCCTTTTTCTATGTCCATATTATATGTAAAAATATATAAATTTAACTATTATCCAAATATTTATTAAAATAATTCTTATCTTATATTTAGTATAAATAATTTTTTTTTAAAAAAATAATATTATTAGTTTTTCTAAATGACGTAATTTTTACCAATGGTGTGAATGACATAACTTTTCTAACATACATCACACAAGTAGATTTTCATCCATCCTAACTAATCATTTCATTTATTATTAATTTACAGGTTTCCATAGAAACATTAAAAGATAAAAAATTTTGAAATATTTTTATATTTTTAATTAAATATTAACAAAATAAAAGGGTATTTTTCAATCGAATGAATTATTTTTTACAATGTTATATATGAATCCATTGTTACATAAAGTTATAAGGAAGTTAATTTAAGGTATTTCATCATATATTTTATATAGGATTGGTTCTACAATGAATCTTTCATTTTTGATGAATTTTTAGTCTTCTATTATCCTTTATTAATAATGAATTAAACCATATTTGGAGATCATTTGATTTTTTGAGTTAATGTTCTCTATCACTCTTTATAACTCATTAGATATTATTTTTATCCATAATGTCAAAATTTTTAATACAATGGATAAATTTATAGTAATATTAATTACTTTGATGGTGTTTAAGTTTTATACCATCTTTATATATGATATAGGATTATGTAATCATAATATGTAATTTCATTTACTTAGAAAACATTGATGTGTATTATTCTTGATTTAATAAAGTTAATTTTTGACTTATAAGAATATTTTAAATAAATTATATTAACCATTATGAATTTTATAAATTCATAGTATGTGAAAGTGAAATATTGGGCCCAATTTTAGATATCCCTTTGATGGATTTACTAGATTAATGAGGAATGAAATATACATTCTATCTTAAATGGGTATATAGTTTACACCAACATAATTATTAATAATGTTGTATTAATTGAGAGTCCTTTTTTGTTTGATTTGTTTTATCGTGCTTGGAAACATTAGATCTTATCATTTTAGAAATATATATTTCATTTATTAAGAATTAAATTTCCATTATCAAAATGATTTTTATATTGATATCAGCTACGAATGTTTTCTGAACACATGTTATTGATTGAATGGTATTTGTTTCCAAGGATTAAAAATTGGTCGACTATGCATGGTGGGATTTCTTATAACATATAACAATTTCATAATTTAAATAGTGAATTTTGGTATCTAGAGTTGGGGAGTTATGTCCACCGATTCCAACAGGGCACATTATTATAGATGCAAGTGATGATTTGAGTTTAGAAGGACATGTTTTCTAATAATGTGTTAGGAATTTTCAATAGAAGGATGAATTTGGGGTTTCTTGAGTTCTAGATTATTATTCCACATTAAATTAATTATTTACACAACTTGTTTTAATTCCATTTCAGTAAAAATTTTAATGATAATAATTGTCCTGGTTTTATCTAAAACGTTGAGAAAACTTTTTATTTGTCTGAGTGTCTTTCATGGGATTTCATATGGTTTCAGTATAGGGTTATATAATCACACCTTTTTTATTCACCATAGTTGATATAGTAATAGAATTTATCATTGATTATTGAAAGATAAGATTTTATACTTTAAAAGTGGATCACCGTGATGCTTCCATTATGGATGATTGGTGATATAACTTGGGGGTTTAGAGTCTATGTGTCCAAATAGGTTCTACCGTGGTGCCATCTATATTTTATATTCTCATTTATGCTTCACTATTCTATATTATCATCTAATACTACTCTTATATTTTATAATTATATTGTATAATTAGTTATATGAGTTTATATTCATTCATCATATAGTGTCTCAACATTAATTACATGATTTTATTTAATAATTATGTCTTTGTCTATATGAAAATCAACCTCCACAGGTTTATTATTCCCTATAAATTAATTTATATAAATTGGTGGTTGGGGGATGTAACATATGGTTAAAGGAATTCTAGAAATACCAAATCCAATAGGATGGAGTTGGTATGTTAGAAATGGAATTTTTTTGGTTAGTTTGTCAAATGGGATAGTAGATCAAGAGATATGATGTGTCATATCATGAAATTTATATCACAAGAAAGGAATATACAAACTCTATATGCAAAACTAAAAGTCACCATAATGGTACAAATATAAAATGAGTTATTTATATACCTATATTAATGCTTCCAACTCACCTTTATGGGTTTAGTTGACAAGTTCATCGTACCATTCATTTTTAAGAAGACATCCCATTGAGACTGCATCATTCACATTGACATTGACCAATATTTGAAAATTATTATGATGATTTTTCTATGCATGTTTTTTAATTTATAATTCCATAAATAAAAGTTATTTGGGAAAAAATTGGAGTATTTATAATGAATTTAGAGATATAAAAATGGTTATAAGGCTTGGAAAACCATATAGAGTGTCCATTAAGAATATATTCCATCCAGATTCATAAGTGAATCAAAAATTTGTTCAAATAATTGTAAAAGAACTCTAGTTGGTATATTTTGTTAATATAACTAATGAGTCATTTCATATGTACCATTCGTTACATTTTTAATGGTAGAACTCACCAATTTTTCAAGGGGATTTCAGACAAGAGTTTGTGGATTCACAAAATTGTAGAATAATTGTAATTTTCTATTTCTATAGAACTCCATTCGATATTAAGTATAAGATTGAAGTATAAATGGTGTTTTTTTCGTGAGAATGGTGGGATTTAGTTATGAAAACTATGAATTATCAAGTAAATTCTTGTAAATATTTTAAAGTAAATGATTATATATACACACCTTTTGTTTAAAACAATAGTGACAAATTTACTTAGTATAAAGTAAGAAAATATAGAAGTGGTGGATTTTCCTGCTAAATTTCAAGTCTTAGTTAATTTCACATTAGATTCTGAAACCAAAGTGTACATGAAGGTACATATATTTGAGTCCATTATTTGAATAAAAATTCACTCTATTATATTCATTTATATATTGATGATTAAACATAAATGTTCAATATAGAGATAATGATAGAAAAGGAAATCCTTAAGAACGACAGTGGGGGAAAAAATTTGTTATATATTGTAATGGGTTGGAAATGTAGTTCAAATAAAAGATTAATAGTGATAAATATTTTTATTGAAAAATGGAACTAGATAATGAATACACACGATTAATTTATTTTATTCCATGATGTTGTAATAATGAAGGGAGTTTCCAATGGGTTCACTAGGTAACATAAAAAGAATCAATATATAACAACAACATGACATCACATATGTTGTCAAATAGAACATATAAAATTTTATTTCACAAATTCATAGAATCCAGTTAGTGGAAATGGATCTACAATGTCTCCAGACACTCATACCTAGGAAATATGTTCACATAAAAATAGTTTTTCTCCACCAATCTGAGTGATTATTTGTGATTATAGAAACTCTTAGTCATACAACTTATTTATTCATATTTGGAAGTAAAGGATTACATAAAAGGATCTAGAAAAGAAGTTTTATCATCCTAAGAAGAGTGTCATTGTTCAAAAATCATGTCCCCTAATGGTGATACATACCATCCTTATAAATTGTTCTATTATGTTACTATTTTTTGATACATGTGTGACCCATGAATTAATTACATATTTCATGCTAAACTAAATGGTGTTGTAAGTTGAAATAATTCCTCATATGATGAACATTGAAAAAAATCTTGGTTAATAATATGGTGTAGGATTTTTTTAGTTTGTTCTATAATAATTGACATAATCACATCTATTTAGGATATTTATTTTATTGATATGTATATTAATTATTTAATCTTGGTTATGTAATTTGTAATTTCTTTCAATGATCATATCGAATTTTTTAAAAAAATTAGATTTTACAACTCTTAATGGATCAGGAGATCTCTTTAAAAGAGATTGTGATATGAATTTTGTAAGAGGATGACTATAAGGAATAATGGTTGGAGAAATATCATATAATTTAAAACCATTGAAATTTTGGGGATAATAATGAAATTAAGACCATGGATTTTCATACCATTCAAGACATCTATCATGATGTGTTTCTCAAAAATTTATTTGGTTTAATACCATAATGGGTGGTTTTATTTTAAATTGATATCCTTCTAGGTTTAAATCTCTTTTCACATCCAACATAGATAATGGATCCAATGGAATTTAGGGAGAATAAAATCCTAAGATAGGAATTATATTGAAAATTATTCTACATACTATATACATCAGCTTGGGTTATTCTAGAGTTATTCATCAATATCATTAATGGTTCACTTTAATTATCTATTAACTATCCAGAACTCAATAAATTTGATATAAATAATAAATAATATGATTATTGAATAGATTAAATATTCTATCAATTTATGTCATCCAAGTGATTATAGAAAATGTTTCTATTTCAGGGACACCACTTACTCTGAGTTAGGGAAGGGGATATCCATACGACATATTTTCAATGCTTATAGGGTCACTATGAATGCATGGTCATGAAATTTGGTCTCATGAATGAACTTATAATTTCTACTTATGTGATAAACCAGACATTTAATGGGTGTTAAGACACATATTTTGGGTATTTTTTAATGATATTAATGTTTATAATTAATATTGGAATGACCATGAGAGGTAATTGGAAGTTTTATTGAGTAATTTGAATGGCCACAAATACTATTCAAAATTTATTAATTTTGACTTTTGGATACATGGAGTTCATTCTTTTTTAAATTTAATTTCTTATATGGGCATCACAACTGGCCCTAGAAAAATTGATGTGGCCATATTCTGGATTCCACATAAGAATTTATTTAAAAAAATATATGTTTACAGAAAAATGGGATTATACTCTACCTTTTATCAATTTATCAAGCCTCACTTCTCACAGTGTGATACTGATGATGAAATTAATTCCATTAATTTGTTTCAATGATTAACTCAAATACTTATGGGATCTTAATTCTCAACTCACTTACACATCTGTATGTATCTTTCTATAATATGTTCAAGGTGCTATGGTAATTTTTAATGCACTTAAATTTTGGATGGTTTCTTTTCCTAATTCAGTGAGACTATGTCATAGATTATATATCAAGTGAATTTTGATCACATGAAATGAACTAATTGGTGTGTAAAGTAGTGTTGGCTGTAGTTTTCCATGCAGTAAATAATGAAGAAACAATATATTTGATAGAAATTTCACTATTTTCACTAATCACAATATATTAAAGCATATCATTTATAAATGGAACATGAAGTTGGAGAAAAATTGATGAATATAATATATCCATATGTTTTTCCTAAATTTAGTGTTTACACTAAGGAATATAAATTCACTATCCTATACCATTAGTAAGAAGCTATATAACTATATATTATTGGATGTTCCTGACCAATGGATGTTGAGTAGCATAATCACAAAAATGCATCTCGATTATATTTGACATAATGAGGTTGTATTTTCCTTTATAATAACACTTTTTCCTGACATAATTGAACTTGTCAAGGAGGATCAATGATTAGATCTTAACTGCCTTACCATTGGGAGAAACAAAAATGGTGTTAGGACCATTGATGGTTGGATAGTGGATGTAATATATATGTTTCCTCTTATATATCAAATTTTCATTCATTATTAATGATAATAATATTTTCTTTATATATATCACTATTATAAAAAGGTTACTAATTTGATTATTCATTAAATGTGTAAAAAATGAAAGCACATTGTTTTAGTCTAACATAAATCAGAAGATTCCTGATTATGTCTAATGATGTATCAAATTAAAACATATAAAAAATAACACAGACACCCAAGTGGTATATTATAGATTATTCTCATACATATATGTAAATTATGTAATACATATATATAATATTTAATTGTATTACAATGAAAACATTTAAAGAATATTTTATTTATGTGATTGTGGTCATACTCATGAAGTCGTCACTCTTCATTCCAATTCCACATTCCAATACGTTAAAATATATTACAAAACAATACATCTATGAAGTGGTAAAATTCAATGGAGTGTCAATTTATATTGTATCCTTTCATGAACCTATACATAGATCACATGTTTGGATGCCTTTGAGACAATACATTTGAAATATGTTAAACATGAGCAAGACCTTCCATCCCTAAATAGAGAGATAGTGATGATATAAAATCCAAAAATTGAAAGCCATTCATTGAGAAGTTGGTAGAGAATATGGTGTTTCATTAGAATATAATTTTTCCCTATAAGATTGTTTTTGTTATAGTAATTATTATAAAATTATACATATCATTTTACATGAGGCGTTTCATAGATGCCCATGTGGATCTATAAGATGTTTGGTAGAAAAAGTATAAACTTCACTAATCAGAAAAATAATTTTTTATTAGATTATTTAGAATATTAAAATTAACAATAAATATGCACAAAGGGACTAATTAAACTATAAATCATTCAAAAATAAATCATTTTTTGTAACAACCCATTATTTTATAGTAAGTTATTTTATTTAATGTAATTCAATAGCTTAGGCTACACGGAACACCCAGTTCGAGCGCACCATGACTTTCCTAACTAGACGTTCAAAAAGCTATTATGAATAGTATTAACTGTATATTGAATTTTATATACATTATATAATTCTAAAATCCATATTATGTGTTTCTTATACATAATATAAGAACAAATTCATGTTTTCAGATAAAATAAATTTTTTTTCAAATAAATGAAATTTAGCCTTCTTTTAATAGAGAACCATTTTTAAATCCAATATTTGACACTTTAATATATTAAATATGACCAAATTAACATCTTCTTTATAATAGGGACATAAATATTTTTTGGATAAATTTTTGGTGCTTTTCTAATAAATTTTATATTTTTATGAATAGTTTAAAATACTGAATTTTAATTGAAACAAAATTTAATAGTCAAAATAATTTATTATGTTAAATTCTAAATTTGAATTGTTTTTAAGTATAATTAGATTATATTTTTATCATTTAATAAAATTTTGGTAATTGTAATTATTTTTACAATTAAATTGGACATAATCACATATCAATATTTTGATAGTTTTTAATTCTAGAAAACCTGCTTTCTGGTTTTGACAATGGGAATATTTTATTAATTAATTAATAAAAATTCTATATTTGGAATTTTTTAAAATATGCATCATTTTACAATTTGGAATATCAAAAATATCTTTGGGTGAATTTTTGATATTTTTCTAAAAACATACACTTTTTGATAAATAGTGAAAAAGATTGCATTATTGTTTAAAGCCGAATTTTTATTTAAATATTTATTTTTAATTTAAATTTATTTTAAAGTCAAAAATAGATACATAATAACTATATTATTCCAGTGTAATTCAATGACATAATTTTATATTAATATTATATATATTAGATTTTATTGAAATTTTTACCGTCTTTTACCCACCTTCTAGGAACATTTGAAAATTTGCATAAAACGTATGTTTACCACTTTAGTAAATTGAAATAAAAAATTCAAGAGAAATGGTTGAAATTATTAAGTAAAATTTGGTTAAATAGGATGAAAATATTTTTCCTTGAATAATTACTTTTGAATTTTATTTACCACGGTTAAATGTAAATAGGGAAATTATAGGTAAAAATGATATTATAATTACACTAACAGATGTCCTAATTCTATTTGATGAATGGATTTCGACTAAAATTAACCTCAGAAGAAAACTATGTTCCTCTTTATCCACTTGGGTTGTATTAGGATATTTATTATATTTTATTTAAAGAAGAGTTAAAAGTGATGAATTAAATGTTTAATAAATAAAATTTTTTAATATTGGGTTACACATAAGATAAATTCAACTATAAATATTAATTAGCAATATAAAAATATTTTCTACATCATGGTAGTTTATTTATAATTTTTTTACATTATATAAGGAAATATATTTATTACACAAGGATGATGCAATAATTACCTTACTAATGAATGACTAAAATAATTGATGTTATAAATATTAAAATAAATTTAAATTGAGTGTTTTCATGCATACAAAGATTTTTATAGGTTAATAAGATATTTTATGGTTGATAAAAAATATTTTTTAGAAGAAATGATATTTTTATGAATTTCTGCAAAACCAAATACTAAATAGTGTCAAAATTGACATAAATTAGTTTTTAAAACAAATAATAATTTATTATAACATATAATAGTCCTAAAAATAAAAGGATGGTCCAAATAATGTATATAATTATAGATATTTACTTAATGAAACACTTGAGTCGTGAACAAAATTTTAATGTTTATTTTTTAACCATGTAATATAATTATACAGGAAGACATGTTAAATGTTAAACTATTTAAATAAGAGGTAAATCTAAAAGATAAGGTTAATATGGGGAAATAATAATCTCTAAAACCAATTGGATGAGAGTTTTTTGACCCATAACTACCTCATCATATATATAAATCCATTTATAGATATTAGAAACCAAAAATTATTTTACAATAAAACAATATCTCAAGATTTTCCAAAAGTGACCCTCGCCTCTTTTATAAAAGGGTACATCCCCTTCTATTAATTTCACATGTCCAAATCCATTTTTCTCAACCAACCCCTACTCTAATATCCTCTAAAAAAACTCTCACATCAACCTAGAGGTCTTACTTAAATCATAAAGCCAATCTAAGAAGCCCTTTTTTTCCAATAAAAAGGAATAACCCATAGAAGAGGTAATTACTCATCACCTCTTTTAATGTTCTTTTCTTCTTCAACATCATCTTTCTTAGTTGTTTTCATACTAAAATAATAACCCCAGTACCTCCTACATACTATGATTTTTTTTATAAATATGCAACAATAATGACCCATACTTTACATAAATGGTTAATACTTTAAAATTAAAGCATACTTATTACAACATATAACAAAACCATGAAAGGACCGTATAGGTATAGTGTATTTAGAAACTGGGAAACATAAACAATTTGTTCATAAAGCATCTACACTGTCTCCCATTTATTTCATCATATATATAGTCCCTTTAGGCATATCTTACTTAATATCCTTCTTCCTCACCTGGGGAAAGAAAACATACAAAATGGTTAGCTCAAATTCTCAGTAAGTTCAAACAAAATAAATATCAATTACATCATATTTATAAGAATATAACATTTTGGAAATCCTAACCTGCAAAAGAAATCATAATTTCACAACATGGGATAAATCATAGTAGTGAAATGTAATCCCAATAATCATAACTTAAACATGAAACTTTGTGGCATACACACATAATCATATAAAATATTTTTTTAGTAGTCAAGACTCATTTCCAAGACTATCTTAGAGGAAAATATCCATTTCTGAACCAAGTTCACTCCTCGTTTCAGTCCTGTTTCACTGAACTGGTTTAACCTGTCGTTCCAGCCATGTCTATATCATGAGATATAAATATTTGCCCAATGCATTGAAGGGATATATAGGTCCCACCCATCTAATAATGATACCATTCTTATGTGTGCCACAAAATCATAAACCATACATCATAGCATAACCCATGTAATAAAAATGGGATTCTTAAACATCATGAAATCATAAAACAATTCATATAAGATAAAGGAATTCAAAAAAATATTTCCATCACAACATAATCAAATCAATTTAATAATAGGTATAGAAACAGAACACTATATTATCTTAGATGTAAAATAATTTTGATAAAACACTTGAACTCCATTCTTGAAGAAAATATCCTTTCTACTTTATAAACACTTTTCCTTTCTTAACATGACATAGAATTTTAAACTAAAAGAAGTTGATTAAAAATAAACTTGAAAACTTGTAAAGGAATCATCTTGGAAATAATTTTTTAAAAATCCATTCATGCCGTATAAGTTAAAAAAACATTCTTCTCGTACTTTTTTCAGAAAAGACAAAAAGTACCTTGTATGAAAAACGACAAAAGATTCCTTTAATATCTTTTAATAATAACTCACCAAAGATCTTTTACTAATAACTCACCAAAGGGAAAATTTTTATTTAAACAATTTTAGGTGGATGGAAATAATATTACATATTGAGGAAACATGGATGTGGATGATAAAATACACCCCAGTTAATACCAAAATATAAACAATCTCGGATAAAAATGAGATTGTGAGATTTTCCCTTACCTTAGGTCTGATTAGCTTCGTAAGTGTCTAAAACTCCTATATAATTATTTAAATAATGTTATTTACTTATTCCAGAATCATAATTATTTTTATGATATCATATATGGTCATATACTTCGCTTCTTATTAGTTATATTTCATTGTAACTAGTTATTCGCATGTTTATTGCTTTTTGTTCATATGCGTGTTTTGTCGAATAAATTCTTATTAATATTTTTAGGTTATAGATACCTCATTTCCAGAATTATATTATTGTAATACATTTCATATTTATTCACTCAATTCATTTATGTAATCATTATGCAATGAAAATCATGTAGAACGAGTCGCATCACATCTTGGAGACGGTATTCCGTACGTACGCCTGAGCGATGATATCATTCCCCTGATCATGGAATTGTATTGGAGTGTATGTATACTATTTCAGAATCAATATAACTTTACAATAATCATATGTAATTATTATTTACACGATTATACCCATCCAAGTAAGGTGGTGGTGGAAAATAGATTACACCACGACGTGGAGACGGTATTCCGTACGTACGCACGCGCGGTGATTTCATTTTCTGTAGGATGGATAGATGGTGAAATAGGGTTATTTAATAATTATAAAAACATATCAGTATATGATTTATACTGCTGTTATTAATTCATAATGAAACAACTAATGAAGAAGAAGTGGAAGAAGAAATAAAGTTGAAAGAATCGGTAACGGACATTACCTCTTCTTTGAACCGCCTCTTTGCGACCTCCTTTTAGGGCACTAAAATTGGTCATTGAAGAAGACCAGGAACTCTAGGGTGTTTCTAGGGAAGTGGAGAAGAGAATTTTTCAGGGTTTGGACGAGCTTGTAGGCTCAATGTGGTGTGAGGAAGAGAGGGAGGAGGTGCCATTTTATGATGGAGGAGAGGGGCACCTTTGCAAAAACAAAAAATATTATTTTATTATAAAGCCATATTCGGTGATAAATAGCTCCAAATTGATTTATTTCAAAGCTAAGGTGGGGATGGGTCGAAATACTCTCAAATAATATAATTTATACAAGTTTAGGGTTTTATTTTAACATTATCATTTAGATTTATCTTTAAGTTAAATAATTTTACTTTTACCGTGTCTTCTTGTTTTCTTACATTATAAGGTTAATAAACATACTATAACAAGCCAAACGAACCCCAAGTTGTTTATTATTAATATATATAACCTTATCTAATTAATTTGTCTGCACCTCATATTTTTAGAAATAAAATAACAATTAATAGTATAATATCTGTTTTAAAAACTATTTTATGTCAATTTTGAAACTATTTAGTAATTGATTTTTTTGAAACCCATAAAAGAATTATTAGTTCTAAGAACTTTAATTAAATAAATACTAACATATCATATTAACCTATAAGTATATTGGAATTCATAAAAAGTATCAACTTAAATTTATTTGGGTATTTATAACATCAATTATGTCAATATTTCATTAATAAGATAATTACTGCATCATCATTGTGTCACAAATAAATCAAATTATTTATTTTCTAAAAATTACAAATAAACTACCATTATGTAGGAAATAATCTTATATTTCTAATGAATATTTATAGTTGAATTTATCTTATGTATAACCCTATATTAAAAATGATTTACTTATTAAACATTGATTTTAACTATTTTAACCCTTTTTTAAATAAATTAATAATAAATGTCCTAGTCTAATCCAAGTGGGTATAAATGGTCATATTTTATTTCTATGGTTGTTTTTGGTCGAATTACACTTATTCAATAGAATTAGGATATCTGTTAGGGTAATAATAATTTCATTTTTACCCTTAATTACCCTAATTACTTTTAACTGTGGTAAATAAAAGTAAAAAGTTACTATTCACCAAAAATTATTTTCATCTCATTGAACCACATTTTTTACTTTCTTACATCAACCGTGTCTCTCGGATTTTGGAAATTCCACTCACAGAAGTGGTAAAATTACATTTTATGTAAATTTGAAAATTGTCCTAGGAGGTGGGTAAAAGCCAGTGAAATGTTCAATAATATTTTTATATATCTAAAATTATTATAAAATGAATCCAATGAATTGCATTGAACTTATATAGGTATTATGTATCAATTTTTACCTAAAATAAATCTAAATAAAATAAATAATTAAAATGTCAGTTTTTAAAGAGTAACCCACTATTTTCACTATTCATCAAAAATTGAATGTTTCTAGAAAAATACCAAAATTTCACCCTAGGCTAATTTCAATATTCCAAAACCAAAAATGAAGTCCATTTTGAAAAATAAAATTTACAGAATTTCAAAAAGTGGTTATTACTATTCATAACGGCTAGTTTTAATAATATTTTAATAGCATATCATTGTTTAGTGAAACTCTGTATTGCGTACGATGCAAGCTATCGAGGAAGGTCGCGATTGCGTGTAATGCAATCTAATCTTGAGTTGTGTGTAGTGAAAGATTCCTTTGATGATTTATAAAAACAAAATATTTCTTATAAAATTCATGGGTGTTACAGTAACAACCATATTCATTATTATATTCATCCCATGAATGACAAAGTCAACATACATGCGTGCGTACGATATACTGTGTCCACGTCATGGAGTAGTTTTTAATTCAACACTTCATTATTTGGATGGGTATAATAATGAGTATAAATGATGTAAATAATCAAATATAACATGTTAATGATTCTTTATAGACAATATACCAAAAAAATTACATACAATTTCACCACTAATAGAATGATATTGTCGCTCGTGCATACGTACGACCTACCATCTCCACGACATGATGATATTTCATTCTCCATCACAACCATTCAAAAAATATTTTCATTTGATGATTAAAAATAATTTTAATGAACATAATTTAATTATTAATATGAATCAAATACATCCAATCCTTAACAAACATGACTTACATAACAAAATATATAAAGGAAAACAAATCTGTTAACACCCAAAATAATGACATTACTGAAATATCATTAACAAAGAAATATTAGCAGATCATATATGTTATCATATTTATGTATTTGGAAATTTTATAATTTAAAAAAATTATTTACACATTATAAAAGTGGTTAACCTTCCCTCAACTAAGGAAAAATGCAATGTAAGGGGTTTTCATCTAACTTTTTATTCCTATGGGATTCATTCTATATTTAACACTACTTCCTTTTCTGTGGTGTATGTACTACACATGATTATATTATTTGATTAATATACATTAATTTATGGGTATTTAAATATTCCTTTTATGATCCTTCTTTCATGGGGTGTATGATTCATAAGTTACCAAATCAGTAAGGGAACTTCAGAACCCAATTTTCCTTTATTTGGGATAAACATCAACTTCTTGATTATATCGTCATATGAATATATGTGAATGAAATCAGGTTGTCTAAAAATTAATATCCACTTATATTTGGTGTATTTATTTTTGTCACACAAAATTATTTCATTTATTTACCAATAATGTAATGATACGATCTTTGTAAGGGATAATTTTAGAGTCTCTTTATTATCCGAGGTTGTTTTTACAAATGTATCTTCTGTGACTTCTTTATCATCCACATCTGTGTTACTTCAAAATTTATTTCAATTTTTTTACTAATTACTATAATATGGGTTAAATTAATTTAAACCCTTGTTTTACTTTTTATAAAATATTTTGGAAGGAATATTTTGGTCATTTTCCAAACAAGGTACTTTATGAACTTTTCAAAAAATTAAGATAAGAATGTTTTTTTATCATAAACAGAGTGTTCATATATATTCCACCCTTATAACACCTTTGAAGCTTCCCCAACAAGATTATAATGGTTTTTTAAAATAAATTTTTTCTTAAAACATTATGTGACTTTAAAATGATTTCCAAATAGAAAATGTTTTTTCTCTAAAATTGTTTTGATTTCATCTATGTCAACATCCTATAATGGATTTTACACTTGTTTGAAGTTTCTTCATTATGATAAAATCTTCCATATTGTATTGAAGTTCTTGTGATATGTTTGATTTTCGATGTGTTATTTTTATACCATTTATGGAATATAGTTAAAGTATTAACATTTTGTATGCTAATTTTAATTCGAATGTTTATGTTATGTTTCAATGTTTTTAAAATGAAGAATGAATTGGACTCAGTAAGCGATGGGTGGAGCTCACTATAGCTACTCTATGAAATGGTTGGTATCATGAGACACACTAGTTTCTTGGAAGCAGACCTTGATAAAATCTTATTTTTAGTATTGGGATGAGGCCTTTACTATGTGGTTATAGTGTTTGGCATTATGCATTCAATGTTTATGAAATTAGCTATTTATTTTATATGTGATTATTCAACTAGTGGAATATCTATGTAAATAAGTAAATGGAAATATTTTATTTATATTTTCCATATTATGATGATGTTTATTTTTAAAAGGATTGTGTTTTATTCTTATACATTTCCATAAATTTCTATGTTTTCTTATGATTGTTTTCAATATATTTTTATCCTTTCTGAGCATCTGAGCCCACCCATTAATTATGTCTTATTTTACCCAGGATGTGAAGAAGTATATTGTGATTTACCTTCAAAAATAGTATAAGTGATATGAGTGTGTTCAAATGATACATAATGTTGTAGTTTTTCCATTTTATAATGTAATGTAAAACATATGTATGTATCTCATTTTTCCAATTCAACTAAACTGATCAGTTTTTCAAGAATTTATCTACTATGATCATACTAATGTTTTGTAATAATGAATTGACTTTGGGTAACTAGGGTTTGGGTGTTATAGTTGATATCAGAGGCTATTTCGTACAAACATTGGAAAGTATATTTAGAAAAACATTGATTGGATAACATTACCCTAAGACAGACATTGAAGATTAGTATAGATGAACTTCCTAGAATATTTGTAATGTATAGATTTTGTGAAATTTCCCAGAAATACTTCCTTTTCTGGATACAAACATGTAGTGGTGGCTCTAGAAAAGATGTATTTAGGGGTAAAACATGAAAACACCTATTTGAGCTAGACTCGAACGAGAAGTGGTGCGTGACAATAGTATTTGTTGTAGTCATGGTTATGAAAACCCCTATGGATATGCTTAGAATAATTCACATTGTCTTTACAAACTGATTGGATGGATTTTAATATAAGATAAGAATACATAACCTTGGTTAATCCTATGTTGTTTTAGATTAAAAATAATGTGTCATGAAATTATCTAACTGATTTTATGAATATTGTCACTCATACTATACATTATGGTATTAGTAAATGTTTGGATTCCATATAAGTCAAAGCAACATTGAACATGATGTACAAGGTGGGCAGGCTGGTGTAAATGAGAAACTAAATGAAATTCCGATAGGTATAAAAGATATCTTGTTCCTACTGAAGCAGGTTTTGAAAAATATGATCAACAACATATACTTTAACCATCTCACAAACTCAATAAAGAAGTGAATGGTGGATAATGATAAGATCTCCAGTAGTAAAGTCCTTGGAGAAAAGAATTCTCAATTTCTATCTTGTAAAAACTGTGGAAGGAGACACCCAAGAAAGTGTCTCAATGCAACAATGAAATTATTTATGTGTGGTAAATAAGTACATAAGGTAAATAATTTCATAGAAAAAATAAAGATTACTATGGAAGAGAAGAAAATTGATCCTAAGAATCAATTTATAGTCATTTTATATAAATGTAGGGGACCTAGGAATTAACCGATTCAATACCCTAATCTATAGGACAACCACGAGGTCAATAAAGAACTTATATGCAAATAAATGGATGGTGAAATGTTTAAAATTATTACTACTTTTTACTGTTGGGGTTACTTTGGATTATTTTTTTCATGTATTTGTAACCCTTTATTTTATAATATGAAAATTGTATTTTGGGATGAATTATATTTTCTTTTTTGGACTTATTTATAAAGAACCATTTGGTTTTATATGATCCTTGAATTTGAGGCAATTATAGGTTATTAAATTTTGGGATGAAAATGTGAGGTATGAGATAACATATGTGGTTAAAATATATCATGGTAATTTTGATGAATTTATCTCATTTTGGGAATGTTATAAAATTATATAGCATTTAAAAAAGGACAACACAAAGACCATGTGACAACCCGTCACGTCAGAAAAATCATGAGGAATAGAACCCACAACCAAAGTGCAACTATTATTTATCACCTACCAGGGGGCTGCGTGAAGTCCCAAATTAGTGCGACTAATTATTTTTAGTTTAATTATTTTATTGAAAAATAACAGGTTTATTGGAAATCTTATGAATTATCTAATAGATATCCTTAGTATAAAAAATTATTTGGTGATTATGTGATAAATGTGATTTTGGAAGTTGTTCTCACTACTGGGAGCACTATATACATAAAAAATTCAATACTATGGGATTTCATTTGAAGAGTAACGGTGGTTTTGTATTTTGAAAAAGTATATGTTTTTATAGAGATTCCGGAAATTAATATAAATGATTAACCTATCATATAGAATATGTGATTTTGTTAATTATAATATAGTATGAGACTTTAATAGTAGTTGATGTTATTTGGAGATAATTGTTTTGATTTACTATGAAATACTATGTGATTAAATTATTCTGATTTTTGGGTTTCAATATTATTTTGTATTATATTGAATTAGTTGAAGGAAAATTGTTTAATGAATGGTATTTTTTATACTTTGTGTGTTGTTTTATTAATTTTGGAATTTAAGATTAGTATTTCTTTCTATAACGGATTATCCATTTTAGAGATCATTTTAACATTTACTAAGTATTTTTGTTTTGTTTAATCTATAATGACAAGGTAAATATATAGTTCATCCTTTTTGGATATTGTGATTCTCTAGAAATTGATTCAACCGGTTCAGTTGTGACCAAGTCATTTTGAATGCTCATTGTTTGGAGAAAATACGAGTTAGTGGTAGAAATTTATTGAAGGGTGAAACTCTACTTGAAAAGTAAGTATTTCTATTTATTTTATTACTAAATCTCACTATTAAATTCCACAACTTTATGAAGTGGATCTTAAATCAATAAGTGTTTTATATTAACGTTTCTTACTGGTAAACTAATGATCATTTAACTCATCACATGGTTGTAGTTTTCTTATTGTTTTCTTTCTCTTGATCATATTTTCTTTCACTCTTCATCAAAAAATGACACTTATTTTATATTCCATATACATGTTTTTCTACATGGAATCCTAGTATGGTTTATCTCAGGTGACCATTTCACTTCTCATTATTTATTTTAAGTGATATTTTTATTGACTCATTTTCTGATGTAAGTCTTTCAATGAAGTTTCCAAGACCAATTTTAAAATTGTAGGGACGCAATTTCAGAAAATGGGGGAATAATGTAACACCCAATGATTTCATAGTAAGTAATCTTATTTAAAGTAATTTAATAGTATGTGCTACATGCAACACCAAGTTCGAGAACACCATGAATTACCAAACTAGCTGTTCAAAAATCAGTTATGAATATTATTAACTACGTTTTGAATTTTATATACTATGTATAATTTTAACATCCATATTATGTGTTTCTTAGACATTATATAAGAAAAAATTAAATTTTTTTGATAAAAGAAATATTTTTTCAAAAAAATGAAAATTTAGTTACTTTTAATGGAGAAACTTTTTTAAATCCAATATCTGAAACTTTTATGTATTAAATTTGACGAAATAACCTTATTCTTTAGAGTTGAGACATAAAAATTTTGTTTGGATAAATTTTCGGTTCTTTTCTGATAACTTTCATATATTGATGAATAATGAAAAAACTGAAATTTTAATTGAAAAGAAATTTATTAATCAATATAATTTATTGTTTTTATTTATAAATTCGAATGGTTTTGAAGTATAATTCGATTATGTTTTTATTATTTATTACAATTTTGTTTATTGGATGTAATTCCACATTTACATTGGACATAATCACATATCAATCTTTTGATTGTTTTTACTTCTCAAAAACCCACTTTCTAGTGTAAAAATTAGAATATTTTATAAATTAATTTATGAAACGTCTATATTTTTCAATTTTTAAAATAGACATGATTTTTTAATGTAGAATATCAAAGTTATATTTGGGTGAATTTTAGGTATTTTTATAAAAACAATCAATTTTTTTATAAATAGTGAAAACACATATTTATTGTTTAAAGGTGGTTGTTTATATAAATAATTATTATTAATTTAAATTTATTTTAATGTAAAAATAGAAACATAATACCTATATTAGTTTAATTTAATTAATTTGCATAATTTTATAAAAAGTTTAGATATATAAAATGTTATTGATCTTTTTACCGTCTTTTACCCACCTTCTAGGAACATTTTCAAATTTTCATAAAATGTTATTTTATCACTTTTTTGAATTGAATTTGAAAAATACAAGAGACAATGTTGACATCAATAAGTAAAATATGATTCAAACTGATTAAAATATTGCTTGCTGAATAGTATCTTTTGGATATTATTTACCACGGTTAAAACTATATAGGGTAATTAAAGGTAAAAATTATATTATAAATACCCTAACACATGTCCTAATTCTTATGGATAAGTGTATTTTAACCAAAATAAACCTCAGGAAAAAACTATGATCCTTTTTATCAAATTATATTAGAATAGTACATTTATTATATTTTATTTAAAGAAGAGTTAAAATTGTTATATTCAGAGTTTAATAACTAATTTTTTTTAATATAGCACTAAAAATAAGATATATTCCACAATAAATATTCATTAGAAAGCTATAACAATTTAATACCTCATGGTAATTTTTTATAATGTTTATATATTAAGAAATTAAATTTATTTATGACACAATGATGATACATTAATTACTTTATTAATGAAAGACTAAAATAATTGATTTTATAAATATTAATATGGTGATTTAAACTATTATAAAACCTATTTGTTGAGATTTTTTTGACCCATACCCACCTTATCCTTTAAATAAATCCATTTTTAACTATAAGAAACCGAAATTTATTTTATAATAAAATAATATTTCAAGATTTTCCTAAAGTGACCCTCATATCTCTTATAAAAAGGTACTTCCCCTTATCTTAATTTCACGCCTCCAAAGCCTTATTAATCAGACAACCACTAGTAAAATATCTTCCTAACTTTCATCACTTCAACCTATAGGCCTTACATTGACCAAAAAGCCAACCTATGTTTCCTGTTTGTTCAAATAAAAATTAAGAACCCGAAGAAGAAGTAATTACATTATCACCTCATTCAAAGTTATTTTCTTCTTCTACTTCATATTTCTTTTTTGTTTCCATACTAAAATAATTAATCAAGTACCTTAAATATAATAAGATGTTATTATAAATATTTCATAACCATATTCATTATTCTATCCATCCTATGAATGAGAAACTCACCATACATGTATACGTACGGCATACTGTCTCCACGTTCTGTTTTAGTTTGTTATTTAACAATTCATTATTTGGATGTGTATAATAATGATTATAACTATTGTAAATAGTATATATAACATTTTAATTATTTTTTATATATAATATAACATCCAATTATATACTATTCCCCCACTAATAAATTGATATTGTTGCTCGTACGTACGTATGGAATACAGTCTCCACGACCCGATGAGATTTCGTTCCCCATCGAAATCGTTCAAGAATAATTTTCATTTTACGATTAAAAATTAAGGTTTAAAAACATAATATCATTGTTTATTTGAATCAAATACATCAAATCCTAAACAAACATTACTTACATAGAAAAACTTATATAGTAAAACGAATCACTTAACACCCAAAAAAATCATACTACTGAAATGTCTTAAACAGAGAAATATTATAATATCATATATGATATCATATTTTTGTAATTGGTTCTTTAATAATTTAATAAAAATTATTTAACCATTATAAAAAATGTTATCCTACCACCCAACTATGGAAAATTACAATGTAAGGGGTTTTTATCTCCCTTTTTATTCATATGAGATTCATGCTATATTTTCCACTACTTCCTTTTGTGTGGTGTATGTAATTATCATGATTATATTAATAGTTTAATATATGTTAATTTATGGGTATTTACATATTCATTATATGATTATTCTTTCATGGGGTGTATGTTTTGTTAGTTACAAAATTGTTAAGGGAACTTCTTAACCCAATTTCTATTTTTTGGGATAAACATCAAATTCTTGATTATATCGTTCTATGAATATGTGTGAATGACATCAGATTATTTTACATTTAGTATCCTATTATATTTGGTGTATTTATATTTTTCACACATATTTATTTCATTGATTTATCTTTAATGTAATAAAACTACATTTTTAAGGGTTAATTTTACAATCTCTTTATTACCCGAGGTTGGTTTTATGAAAGTATCTATAGGGACTTCTTTATTATCCACATATGTGTTTCTTAAAAATTTATTTCTAATTTTATTTTACTATTTACTAGAATATGGGTTTAATTCATTTAAACATTAGTTTTACTTTTTATAAAATGTTTTGAAATGAATATTTCTCTCTTTTTCCAAACAAGGTATTTTATGAACTTTTTAAAAAATTATGATAAGAATGTTTTTTAACTTATACAGAGGGTACTACTATTTTCCACCCTAATAACACCTTATAAGAATCCCTTACAAGCTTATAAGGATATTTTAAAAATATATTTTTTCTTTTATAATTACGTGACATTTAAATGATTACAAAATGGAATGAGATATTTGTCTCATATAGTTTTGATGTATTCTATTTCAACATCCTTTGATGGATTTTACACTTATTTGAAATTGATTCATTATGATACAGACTTCCATATTGTATTGAAGGTTTTTTTGATATGTTTGACTATGGTTTTTTTATTTTTATACCATTCATGGTTTATGGTTAAAGTGTTAACATTTCATATTCTAGATTTAATACGAATGTTGATGTTATGTTTTACCCTTTTCATATGATACTTTCATTAGACTTAGTATGTGACGGGTGGAGAACACTATAGCTCCCTGATGCATCGGTAGGTCTCATGATAAAAACTAGGGTCTTGGAAAAAGGTATTGAAAAAATAATATTTTTAGTCTTGTCATGAGTCCTTGACTACATGGTTATGATGTCCAGCATTATACATTACATCTATATAAAATTAGCCATTTAATTTACTTGTGATTATTCAAGTTGTAGAATATCCATTTAAATAAGTAAATGGAATTATTTGACTTAACCTTTCCTTATTATGATGATATTAATGTTTAAAAGGCTTGTCTTTTATTCTTATACATTTCATTAAATGTTTATGTTATCTTATTATTGTTTCTAATATACTTTTATCCTTACTAAGCATCTGATCTCAACCCTTTCATAGGTCTTATTTTTCCAAGGATTTGATGATGTATATTATGATTGACCTAGAGTAATAGTCTAAGTGATATGAGTGTGTTTAGAAGAGACACAATGTTGTAGTTTCTTCATTAAATAATTTAATGTAAATCATATATATGTATGTTGTACTTCCAAAGATACTAAACTAATCGGTCATTATACACTTGATCTCTTGTGATCAGTCCAATGTTATGTAATAATGCACAGACTCTGGGAAACTAGGGACGAGGCTTTACATTTCAACCATTATCGTTTGTCATGGGTGATCACGTAGTCTTTAAAATATCCCCAAGGATCAAACATAATCATTAATTAAATAAAAAAATGTTGTATCTTTAGTATGGGATACCATTGCATATAAAAAATTTATAAGGTATTTAGATTATTAGTTTTCTTTGCACCATGTTTCAAATAATTTCATAATTTTTTAATATACCAAAATTTATGATGTACCAACCCAACCCTAGTTATTCAATTCAATGGGATCATGTCAAAATTATTGTACATTCTATATTATTCAAGTATAAATCCATTTACCAGATATTAATGATAATGTCTTATACTAAAAATGTACTCCATTGGTCTATGTATTGTGTTAATATGTTTTTATTCAAGTAGAAACATTATTGCGAGAAATTGTATTGTTGGAGTAATGGTTTGAACTCTTCTAGAGTACCTTCATTATGAATATTCACATTGGTAGAAATCCATATGATAGGGTGAATGTAACATCCCTAATTTTAAGTAATTAATTGTTTCATTGGTTGTGATGATATATTTTATGCTCAGTTGTAAGCTTGTGATGTTATTGGGTGGTTTTTGAAAACTTTTAGAGAGATTATTTTAGATTACTATTTCTATAATGGATTGAAAAAATTGTGTGGACTACATAAGAAACCATTAAATTAATAGGTGTGGTCATATGTATGGAAAATGGTTACAAAAATTTTCAACGAACAGTATGGTAACAATATATCTTTGAAATTTTCTAGGTAATATTAATTAATATTTTTTATAAATGTCTTTCTAAACATTGGGGGATAATAATGGAATTCACTTAATTAAATCTAAAATTTTCATTTTCATACTAAAAACTACCCATAATGACATTAATTATTTCTTATAATAGGATCTAAACCATTATCCCTTATCTAGTTTATTTTGGTGATATTCTTCATTATGGATCCTAATTTCATTGAATCATCCAGTGTTGGATACATAAAATCCATGGTAAATTCTTTTTTCCTCATTATTCATCTAGATAATCTCATTTTTTATGAATATAACTCTTCATCAGGGCAATCATGGCTGGTTCTAGGGTTTAGATCATGTTTTTATAAGAGGAACATCCAATTTATATAATGAAAGGTATGGGGTACCCATATCAACCTAGATCATTGTGTGATTCTTTATGAAAAAACCAATACTAGGAATGTGGATGGATTTATCCATCCACCCTATCCTATAAATATATGTCTTAGAATAATAAATTTATTTATTTTAATGTTTTTGGGAAGATATTTTGGAACACTTATTGGGAAACCCTTTCTTGTTTGAAAACTATAAATTTGAAATCAAAGATGATTCCCACAAAATATTTAATTGAATTTCAAAAAGTAAAATTTATTCTTTATAAAATAATGGTTGTGTGACTTTGGTATACCCATGGTAGGATTAATTTAATTATATATATACAGAAATTTTTTGGTTCCAACATGACCCCCAATGTTCAGGGGGAATATTTTTTATTGTAAATTTTAATATAAAATTTATTGTTTTTAAAGAATATGTTAAATTACAGTTAAAATAGTTTAAATATTTTCCTAGATATTTTAATAATGATATTTATTTAATGGAATTATAATATATATATTTCTTAAGTTACTCACAATAAATATTATTTATATTAAAATTTCCTATTTCGCGGTCAAATTACTATTTCAACGGTCAAAAAACTATTCCTGATGAGCAGGTTACCAGTGAAAATTGTTAGGTTAATATTCCAATAATCACATTTCTATTTCGATAGTCATATTACCTCTAATAAATACCACATAAGTTTTTAACTCAATATTCGATACAATTCCAACCAAGGTTATATATTATTTATTTTTCAAAATTTATATATTTTCAATAATTTTTTTCTTTTTCAGTTTGTTGTCTGTGGTGGTAATGAATATAGTAGATTTAGGGGATCCAAATTTTTCAATTGATTTTTTTATAAATATTTTTAAGCCCCTGTATTGTTTTTAATTTTCATGTGTTTAGTTTTTGATTAATCTAATGATAATTGTTAATAAATTAGATTTTTTTGTTTCGTTCTCTGTTCTATGTGTATAAAACTATACAATATAATATATCACATATTAATTTGTGAAATAATATTACTATTAAATTATCAGTCACTACATTTCTCCCCCTTCAAAAATTTTATCCCTAAAACTTCAACTCATATTCACAGTTGAAAGAAGAGGAGTGAATTTCTTTTTATTATTTCCTGTAGTTCCTAAATCACATCTTCATATTTATGGTTTTGCAATGAAATTTGGTAGTGTTAGTTGTATTATTACATTGAACATTTTCTCTCTAGTTCATGCTAATTACCATATTCTTCTCATAATAATTTTAAATATATACCACCTCTCGATTTACCATATGTAAGTGATTGTGTAAGTAATTCCTCAAATGAGATATGAGGAAAAAATCATGTACGTGATATATATTTATTGGATGTGCTTATAGATATATGACTGATTATATATGATCATGGATCTAAAAATGGATGATATACAAAAGTCTATGATTCAATTTCATTTTAAATCCCATGTCTATATTCTATAGCGATATTTTATGGAGAACATTATATCGAACATCAATCATCATGACCCTTTTTCAATATTAAGCCTAACAGTTCTTCTATATCTAAAAAATTTTGTATGTTGTATAATTTTTAAAAACATATCTATCATTTATTTCACATGATCAGTTCCAAGTAGAATTCATTATATTAATTCATCTAGATAGGTTGGAGTTCTACACCACATACCCTATATTGATTCATATTAAGCTATTTTAATAATCAAATAAAAGATTTTGTTGTATTATAACTCTAATAATGATGGAAATTTATCCCATATTATGATAAATTAAACTGAGAAGGCTATCCTAATACCCATGATTGTCTGAGTAATCTATTTATATTATCTAATAGTTTTGTGGTGATAGGGTGTATTGAAATTCAATTCATTATTATGTGCATTTTGATGCATTATACAAAATTTTGTATTGAAAATTGGATAAATTTGAGAGGAAATATAATTTTGTTTCACACATATCCAAACCACTTATTAATCTATATCATGACAGCTTTTTCAAAATTGAAAGCTCCCTAAAAAGAGAAGTAGTAGGAGGTAGTTTTGAGTAAATCCTCTAAAACCCATATCATATTTCTTCATTTTTTATTTTTATAAGAGACCAATCAAAATCCCATAGTAGTGTTTTCTAATTTACATGTTAGTTTGGGAAATGGATACATCATCAACATAGACTTATATCACTCTACATTATCTTGTCAATAGACAATATAATATGTCGTGTACTCATAATTCTCCCTCTCCATGTTATCTCCCCCCCAAGTTCTCTCGAAGATCATAACACATATTGGTACATCCATTATAGAGGAGGAAATATTATCAATGTGAAATTTAAAATATCACATTAATTATCACATATGATAATGGAAAAAATGTATAGTTCCTAACCAAATGATAACATATTCATTGATATGGTATTCATGACTATTAATTTCCTTTAGAGCTTCCTCTTTTTTCTAAATCTACATGTCATCACTTTATGACTCTATTATAATTTTTTAGATATATAGTTAGGAAATAATTTGGGAATGGTAAGATTTATTCCCCAATACTATAATTTCTAGATCCATCATTTCGATATCCATGCAGGTAATGTCATTTTCAATACGCTACATGGATATAGTATCAATTTAAATTATTTTAAGAGTGATAAGGACCTTGTTCCAATTTCTAAGATTATAGTGAATCGAGAAATCATTATCTTTGATCAACTCTAACAAAATTCACAGATGCTTGTTTTCTTCATTTTTTATAAATATAAATATTAAACTATTATGATCTATGTATATGTCACATATCACACAAAAGAGGTAATGACTCCAAATATATAGATATTAGATCATAACTACCATATTTGTTCTTTATTTGGGTAGTTCTCCTCATGGATATTCAACTATTATGAGGTATAGTCTATCACTTTATCATTCCACGTGATTAAAAAAATCAACACATTCATTAAAGAATCATTGTAAATCATAAAAACTTCTCCACATTATGGTAGTGTGAGTACAACTATTGTAATTATCCTCTACCTAAGCACATTAAATCATTACCCACATTCATCAATAAATTGATATTTCCCAACATTCGTTGTTAACATGATATCAAAAAAGACTATCATGATAAATATATCACAAAACATTGATAATGCCAAGATATGATACGATAACTATAGATTTCCAGGAAACATGTATGTAAATTTAATTTTTAGATTTCAATTGAATTTGTACATAAATTCCACCAATTATGAAAATGTATCGAACTAAGGTGAATTTTTATATCCATAAGTCACACATAATATACTTATAATACTTTATATCCCTTGATAATGACACCAGATAAATCCATGAATTATATTCATGTTCCTCCACACTCTTGAAGTTAATGAGAATATCATTGATAAATAATACCACAAATATTTCATGGTAGTCTCAAAAGAATGAATTCACTAGATAAAACAATAGAATTGAGGAATTATAAAGTTCTATGAGAATCACTTTGAAATCATAGTATTTATATCTCGTATTGAAACATATCTTCTGAATATCTTCAATCTTTAGATTCAATGGATGATATATTTAATGACTATATGCCTTTTATAAGTACTTATCTACTCTTATTTTATTTAAAATTTCATCATTCCATGGTATTTGACATGTGTTCTTTATGGTGATCTTATTGAGTTTGTTGAAGTCAACAAAAAGACTCATTAATCATTCCATTCTCCTAACAAATATAACTAATGAACCCAATGGTGATATACTATGTCATATGAAAACTTTTTCAAAATTTTATTGTATCTTCTTAATTAACACCTGTAGTTCTATGGAGTCCAAAATATAAGGTAATTTGGTGATAGAACTAACTCAATGTATATGCTCTATTTTGAATTCTAATATAGTATTTGGGGAATGTTTGGAAACCCTTTAGTAAGCACATTTCAATATTACCTTATACTGAGAATTTCCTAGTGGATGATAGTATCCTTTGACTCAACCATTTAAGAAAGGTATGATAGATCATTGGGTATAAAAAACACCATTGAAGGATTTTACAATGAATATTCATGATATTCCTTATACATATAAAGTACCATTGGATGGTTTTTAAAATATATAAAAATATTTATTTTTCCTAAAAATTGATGTTTGATATATATAATAACAGAAACACCATTACAAATAAATGATAAAATAACACAAAGGTAATGATTATGAGATTCAATTAGAGAATCCTCGTAGAATCTCTCATAGGAGTAGATTCTGACACTAGGGATTTATTGATTTCATAAGAATGTTTTTATCAAAATATCTACTTTAAGGTTTTAAGACTTCTATTCAGCCATATTATCCAGATGGCAAGATAAAAATGAATTCATATAACTGTAATAAATTAATAAAATTCTCATTTCCTGATTGAATTCGACATGTACCATATATATCATTATTTTCATACTCTTCATCTCTATTAGTGATATAATTTTAATTCCTTTTATCCATTTCCTTTGTGGGATGTTGATACTGATTACCCTGGATGAATTGTGGTATACAACACTAGATTTCATAGTTCCCATGATCCCAAAATTTGAATCATTTTACCCTCGATGGTGAATTTGGAGGTGACTTCCTCTACTATAGCATATTTCCAATATTTATTATGACCCTTTCACAATCATGAGTTTGGTGGACCTATCTCTAACATTTGATTCATTTACATATCCCTTTGAGGTAATTCCCATATTGCTTCTTTCCATATTTTTGACATATTGGTTGTTCGTTCTTCATTCCTACTTTTTCATTTTATCATACCACATGAAACTCCATATTTAATTTCATATGTCGACAATTATGTATCCATTCACCAAAACCCATCACTATTTTTAGATTTCATCAAACCACTATTTTGTAACTCCAAAGTTCTATTTGGAGGTTTGGTTTAAAACCACTAAAACTATATCTTTTTTTTCATTCATTGTTAATAAAAAACCCAATGTGTATCTTCAAATACTTATGAATTTTGGATCATAATAAATGAAATAATCACCAAAAATTTTCTTAATAACAAAGAATTAATTCCAAATATTTTTTAAATTATTATGAGGAAAATAATTGTTAATAAATTTTTTCTTAATGTCATCCCAATCCTATTTTATTTAAACCTTAATCTAGGTTATATTGACCAACACCAAACATTGATCAAATAATATATCTAAATGAGAGTCACATATTGTGACCTCCTCATTCTAAGAATAACAGATCCCCTAAAATCTATTCTCCAGTGATTTTTCTTGCGATTTCATGATAGGTGAATCATAATATCAATAAAACGTCGATGACCATTTCTATATAAATAACTCAAGAGATAGTTTCTTATAATTGATAAAATATTGATATTCTTAATTTGTTCCTGTTATTATTCATTACATGACAAAGAATTATAAGAAAATACATGATGTTTTGAACTCTATATACCATCACACTAATAATTTCATTTAAACAAGAAATGCATTGTCCCTTTCATATGTTGTTTGTTTGGTTTTCCTAGTTGATTCCATTATCTAAAATATAAAAGGTCTGAAAAAAAAAATCCAAATTTTATGAATAATTAAACCATTATAATATGATAATTAAATTTAAATTCATATATTATGGGATCTGAATGTTTATCCTTTTACATAGATGATGTATCGTGTGCTTTAATTGACTAATAATCATATGTTTTTTATTTTCAGAAAAATATCTTTATGGTTGAGTTGTAACCTAAATATTGAAGCATGGGATATAGATTTCAAGTATCCAAAACGAAGTTAAAAATTCCAAAAACCATCGAATACAAGGATCTTTCAAACCATGATTACCTACATCATCCAATGTTTTCCCTATTCGTCATGTCATCATTACGACCCTCATAATCATCAATCCATCCTATCCACACCATAATTTCAATCACGATAATAGATGCTGTAGAAAATGACCAATGAAGAACAACATCAATTCCATAAAAACCATAAAAAAAGATAATCATCCATCATATACCACAACATCATACCACCTCTAATGATTGAAACTCTAAATTAATACAAGAAACACCATTGATACAACACTATTATGAATGACCCCGATGGCCACCACCATAACCGAAAATGAAAAAATATCTCAGGGACAAAAAATATTCACAAAAAAGAATTTAAAAGATTGATCACATGTTGAAATAATGTCGAGAATCTGAAAACCAAAAACAACTCCTTTTTCAATGCTTTGGCTACCTTTGAATTTAAAAAACATCGAAGAGGAAGATAACTAAAACATATATATAAGAAAAAATGACTCTAGTCGTTTTTAGAACACCGTCATTAGACAAATCCCACATCCCCAAATCTATATGTTACCACCACTCTAGGTTTAACTAGGAGATGAACATATTAAGTTGAGTCCATATTTGGGAATGTAGTTTCTGAAGTATTCATAAAATGAAGAAACTAAACACAGAAGATAAAACATGATCACCTATAAAAAATGGCCACCACCATACTACAAAACCCAAAACAACTTTGTTACCCCTAGTCTAGATCTGACCTAGATAGGAATAGAAGAACACAAGGTCAGGGTATGTTAGATTATCCAGTGGCCCTAGTATCAGACAACTATATTAAGACCTACTATGAATCCCAGAGAAATATCCACCATGATGAAAATAAATACCATGACACGATCAATCCAGAGAGAACTAATTAGAGAAATTAGAGGAGAGATATACAACTCAAGGAGAGTCTACTAGAGAGGGAATCAAAAAATGGAGGCATGGAGACAAGTGGGAGTGTAGGGGGAATAAACCAACAAGGGAATAAAATACTACCCTTATGGGACACTGCAAGGGAGAATCGTAGGTCAGTGGGGACCGATGCCACTCATAGTCTGAATAATTTCTTTAGTTATTTATTATTTAGAATGGTTTATATACATTTTTTGATTAACCAATTAATATACCTTTGCACAATATATATTGATGTTTTGTGATTCCAATTTTCCCTATATCAAGTGATGATCGATTTCAGCCCAATGATCAATTTTGGGGTTCTTACCCCTAAGTACAACTATTATAGAACCATATCCACATGAAGTATTAAGATAGATATTTCATTTTTTGAAAAACACAAAATATTATAAAAAAATTATGTGTTCCTAATCATAAAACAAACATTATATTTTTCACTAATTTTTCTAATACTGACTCTAAAAATTGACTAAATCATTATCTGATACCAACTTTAGAGACACATGTTTTTTACAGAGCTATTACATCATTTTTATGATATGCAACATATTCACAATTCAATCCAAGATCCAATTGTTATGCATCTTTGAAAAATTTATCTCATACATCAATTGTATCAAATTGAAAATATAAAATATTTAATTCCTTCTCCCTTATCCACTTATGACCTCTCATATTCTCCTTATACCATGTAATCACATGAGAATATACCCTAATAATGGGGTGACCTAATAGCCTTGTAATGGGAGAAGCAAGGGACAATAATCAACAGTGCATGGGTGATCATAATCAACATCATCATATCATAATCTTAGGGTTATCACCACAATAATATGGCAAACAATGGTTTAATTAATGTAATTTGTAATATGTATTATATCGAAACATTATAATTTAGTTTCAAATACCACAAAAAGTAGTGAAAATGTCTAGAATCATGTTCATACATAATATTTGTCCATCAATCATAATATCATAATTGGGTACAACAATGGAATCATTTTTAGTCACAATTAAAATAATAATATATGATATATTAAATTTTCCAATGCATTGGAGGGATTTATATTTCATGGCCTACTTATAACATGAAAAAATTATCATAATCAAACAGTCCACATAAATCATCTAAAAATAATAGTCATGAAATAGGTCCTTGGTAGGAAATGTTTTTCAGAAATTAAATCATATCATACATCGCAAAATAATCCTTATGGTTTCTAAATGAGGGAAAAATTCATCTTTTCAAAATAATTGTTCAATTTTCATAGAAGAAGAAACAACACAAGAGGAGTCAAAAGATTTTTTGTAAAAATAAATAACGTTTGAAAAAATAACATTAATTGGATTAGAAATAATTTCAGTAAGGTAGAACCATATATATACATGATATAAAGGGGAATGTATAATGAAAATAATTTTTCGGATATTAGAGGAATAACCCTATTAAAAATAATCTTAACATGATGATAACCAAAAAATTAAGGAATTAGGGTTGACGTTCCCATTACCTTAATTCCCTCAGTATTTCATATCTTTCCCATGTCATGAATAATAAATATTTTATTATTAAAAATTGATTTACATTTTAATTATGATAATTCAAGTCACTATTTATCAATTTTTATTATTGGATTATCTTTCTTAATTCCATTTTTTTTGGAGAGTTGTTAATATATCAAGTTTTCCTTGAGAACATCATATTTTGTTTTGATTTCAATATATTTATAACCATTTATACATAAGTAGAATTAATTTCCGAATAATTATATACATATATATAGATACTTATATATTAGAAATAATTATTCAAAACCATCCATAATGTTGTTAATAAAAAAAGAGTTGGAAACATTATTTTTGGAGACTAATAGGTAGTTAACAAGGCATTGTCAAATAAATTATAGAGAGAAGTATGATATATAAATACATCAAAAATATAATTTAAATATTAGGTTAACATAATTAATAAAATTTTAACATAAAAGTTAATTTTTCATTGAATATTTGTATCTTAATACAATTGGGAAAATGGAAAATCTAGAAAAAAATATGAGAAGGGTTTGTAAAAGCCTTCTCTTTTTTTGGTGATACTTCTTCAGTATGACACTGAACACTATAAATGATAGAATTTTTTTCTAATTAATTTCCAAAAGTATTATTAGGTTTTTTGTAGATGGTATTTTAGTTGGTATTTGGAATTGGTAAAATATGGAATAGTGGTTTTATAAAGGGATTTGTTGGGGAAATTTTTACTTGAGGAGATTTGTATTTTTAGAACAGAATTTTAAAAAATACTATCAAATAAAATACCATCTACCAAGACCCTAAATTAAACCTTACATATACCCATGGCATGATTCATTAGAAGTAGTAAACTTATTTGGATAATCCATATATAGCTTATAACTGGAAATAAAAACTACCACTAATCCATGTGACCATCGCCACACCTCCAAAGGACTGTCGGTAAGACAGTTTCATAATGATTCCACGAATGTCATTGAATATTATCTTATCATGGATAGGGAACAATTGAAAGATGAAATTAATTTGAGAGTTGATCTTGTTAACCATTCCCATATCATTTATAGATATCTATTAAATTCCAATGATGTTTTGTAGGGCTGGATTGAAGGTGTTCTCCCATAGTGTGAGAATATTTGGTAAATTATAATCCTCAAATTTCATGAAAGACATTTGTATAATAATTTCAATGTTCTATTGAGGTATATAGAAATTTCCAAAAAATGACATGCCCTAATTAGTTATTGAACCACTCTAAAACTAATACATAATGATATACCTAATTAATGGATTATAGTTTCAACAACATGATAAAAGTTATTGTCAAAAACCTTATATTTTCATTTATGATAGGAAAAATCCATTAACTAAAAAAATATTATGCAGAAGATGAAAATATAACCTCTTGAATCCATGTGTTTAAATTTTAGAATCCTTATCAGTACTGGTTTTGCTCTAAATGATTAATGTATAGCCTAGACCATCCATGTCCTTGGGCACATAGGCACTATGATTTCCACCCCAACATCAAATGATTGTTCTCTATTCTCACACCACTCCTTTTCAAAATTTATATAACCAAATAACCCCATGAATTTACTAAGGAGATAAACCTAGATGAATTACATTACACATTTTCTTCAATATATTGGATTTCAATGAGATTCATTCAGAAAAATGTTATTCATGAAGAGTAATATATGAATTGAGGAAAATGATTTGTAGAACATTATATTTCAAGATACAACCCTGTTTTCTAAAACCCATTCCTTGATTATATGAGAAATTCACTCATTCTAGATTCCCATGATTTGAAAAAAAAAATTATCCTTATAACACTCCAATGTTGTATTGAGGAGGTGTAGTGATGAAAGGATGGTTTCTTGGTCATCTATTCATCTATCAGGTTCTTCGACGGCTCACTGGTTTTCGTTGTGACCTTCCCGATTTTGGGAGATTCATCTCACTGTGTGGTGGAGGTTTCTGGTGCTAGATCGACTCAGTCGGATGGTCGTCGTCATTTCTATGGATTTGGGATGAGTGTGGTGGTTGCATCAGCATGTTTTTCATGTAGAGGCTTGATATGAGGTTCGTTTAATTCAGATTCGTTTTCCAGTTTTCATGTCCCCTGGTTCGTGGTCTATAGCCGGTGGATTCTTCTACAATGATGTGTCCGAGATCTTTTTTTTGATGGTTGATGATGGAATGATGATGACGGGTCTGATGCCACTGGTAACGATGGAAATGTGTGGTGGATACAATGCAGACATGTGTCTATGATGATGTAGTGATGGACAATGACGGTAGTGAGAGTCCTGAGGCAGTTGCGTGGAGAGTTTGGTGCAAATTTTTTAATTTATAATGTTATTGTTTTTGGAAGGCGGCATTGGAAGTACATGGATCTGGGTGTGTTTGATTTTGAATTCTGATAGGGTATGTTTTATGTTTTGTCTAAGTGGGTCAGTGCGGGTGATATGTGGAAATAATTTATGGATCTCAATTCTCCTCAAAGAGACTTCTTAAAAATAAAAATAAAAGTCGATTTTGGAGATAGTAGCTATTATTTGTGAAAATACACATACACAATCAATGTCATTAGATTTTACATCCAAAACCTTTTCATCATACATGGTTTGGGAAATATATTTAATAGTTTCACCTCAAAACAAGACGATTATTCTCTATGACTGTCACCCTTTCAACATCACATGTGTAATCCCCACTCATTTTCTCCCAACTGTGAGTAGCACAATGGGCCTCCAATTAGGATAGTTTATAAGGACCCTGTTTTATACATTACATAATCCAATATAAATGAATATTTCACATTGAGGATATTTTCAGGTTTTTATTTTTAGGGAATTCGGCCATATATATTACAAATAAACATGAGAATTACATGTATACACTACAAATCAGTATCCATTTTTTCATAAAATAAAAGCTCCTAAAAATAAAAACGTCTAGTTCCATGTTTTAGACAGAATAACGTTCCCTTGATCGCACCCTTGACCATATTCAACTTTATGTCATGTGGAAAACATTTGAAAAACATGGGTTGAGATTGAAAACCTCAGTAAGGGTTATAAAATAATGAAGGAAAACATTATCCCATCATTCAAAACACATCAATGAAACCATACTTTTCCATAATATCATACCTTACGAAATCATAAGATTTATGACTAACCCACACATATAAAAAATCCTAAAAGTAACTTATGGAATTCATAATATAATTACATTGTAGCTATCATAGCTACATAGGGAGTCACAATTGGAATACCCATCACAATATATTACATAAATATTTTAGGAGAAACATTAACATTTACCTCCATCATGTTACCCAATGCATTGAAGTGCTATCTTAGGCTCACCCACCGTAGGTTTATCAAATAAAGATATTGAAATAAATAATGCCTTTTCAGATAATTTTCAAAACCATTTAAATCATTTAATAAATAGATTTTTGAATCAAGGTTTCCCATACCACTTTTAAACTTTTAAATATATTATCATTTAAAAAAATTAATTCTCATATAAATAAATCCTTAAAACCATTTTTAAAACATGAACATTAATGATAAATATTTAGGATAATAAATCTTTGAAACATTTAAAATGATATTTTAGTTAATGAGTTTTTAACAAAATGAGAGACACTTGAATAAAAATAATTGGTAAACAAAATTTAATTAGAACTTTATAATCTCATGGGAATAAAGAAATCCATGATATAATATGACAAAAGACAATATATACACAATATAAGAGTGAATTAGTGAATAACAGCAACGAATCCTTAATGGAATCTAAATTGAGATGAAATCCAATATAAAAAATGTATCCTTAGATTAAGGATAAATCAATTTCATATTAATGTGTGAAAAATATATATAAACTAAATATAAGTGGATATTAATTGTGAAAATATCATAGGATATTCACACATATTCATAGCACGCAATAATCAATAAGTATAAGTTTAAACCAAAGTATTGAAATTGGGTTGATAATTTATCTTATAGAAATTTGACAGCCTAACGATGTCACTTTAAAATTTAGAAACTGATTTGATGATAGAGGAAAAGGTATCTCATCCTTTGGACACAAAATTTACAGCAATATGGATATATAATAACATATCCCAACATAACTAGATTTAAATTAAAAGGCATAACAAAAATATGTCTTTTAAATAGAGGAGGGTGAAAAGGTCCCCTTACCGATTTGGTAACATACGAAACAAACAAACCATGAAAGAATGATCATTCAATGAAGGTGAAAATACCCATAAATGAAATTATATTACACAAATAGTACATATAATGGTCAGTACATACACCAAAAAATGTAAATAGTGGCAAATATAGCATGAGTCTCACGAGAATAAAAAGTCAGATGAAAATATTTTACCATGTTGTAATCAATCGAGTCATATGACCAATAAGTAATAACCATAAAATGAGTCACAAAATACAATTAATATATAGAAAATCATGATAATATATATTAAATGTAAGTAAAAAATACACCACATGAAATTAATAAGTGGCGTATAATGGAAATATCATCGAATTAAAAGTGAGATAAGAAATCCCTTAACTCATGCCCGACTTGAATCATTTGTTCCTTGTTCTTCGTGAATAAAAATCTAAAGTAAATTTAAACATGATTACAAACATTTTTCATGTTTATTATTATTTTTATACCACTTATTACCAAGTTATAAACATTATATAATCATTTACATAAACAACTTTTGTTTTGTTGATATTTAGTACTTGAGTCAAAAATGGACTACATATAATTACAAGTTGTTCACATAGTCAAAGGTTTATTATATCCAGAGTTATACTCATGATTTAGATATCATATATATCATATATATGTAGTAAATACATGTATTTATAATAGTATATAACATTTGGAGGTAAGAAATGAAATGCACCGTTCATGGAGATGGTAAGTCATACGTACGCATAAACACTAGTTTCATTTCTATTTATTATTTTAAAGGAGTTAAAACATAATTATACATAGTTATATTATAATTATAGTATAATATAATATATAATATAATTAACTCTATCCTTTATACATCCCACATATGGAATTAATGAGTCATATCACTTTGAGGGGGTGGTAGTCCGCATTTCCCCAAACGAAATTACCGTGTTTACCCATAATGGAAACCATGATGGTATGCTATAAAATAATAATATAGAAGCATAAATAAAAATAAAAATAACAAAAATAATATATAAATATAGTGTTATCTTAATTTCCACCCTTAGAGGCGGTAAGAGATATTCAAACAATCATCGTTTCGTGAGGCGTTAGTTTTCCATTAAAAAATATTGTATGTTCTTCACCCATTAGATGGAGGTGTGTATAGGTGTAGTTCTAATACTTCTCATAGAAATATCCTAGTGTACTTAGGATAATGTTTTTTTTATAAAATAAATGAATAAAAATATTTTAGGGTTTTTACATGTAAAATAAAATAAAAGAAGTTAAGAGAAACTGTTACCTTTAATTTGGGTATCTCCCTTTGGTTTAAACCAAAAGTACTTCTTGAAGTGAATTCTGCCTAAGTTAAGGCTTCTAGGTAGAATATAGGTATCTTGATAGCTTATTTTATCATGGGTTTGATGATCCAAGGGGATATATTGGTGTGAGGAATGAGTTAGAATTGATGTATTTTTATAAGGGGGGATGGGCTCTTTAGGAAAGTGTTAAAATATTATTTTATTATATAATGATATTCAATTTCTAAAGGTCCAAAACTAATTAAAGTATAATATAAGTTGAATAATGTTTGAAATAAAATAATCGAACAATAATTGGAAAGGTTTTGGATGTTATTTGAATATTTATAATCTTATTTATTTAAATAACTTATTAATGAGGTAAATATTGCATCATTTTTGTGTCTTGAATAATTTTTTTTATTTGATGTCTAAAAATTATAAAACAAATACCATATTGTAGGAAAACGTTTTATATTTCAAAGTAATATTTATAGTTTAAAATATAACTTATATATCCCCATATAAAAATTAGTTTACTAAAATATATTTGTTTCTGTCATTTTTTCTTTAAATTAACTAATCTAATGTGTCATTATCACTCCCAAGTGGCTCCATGGAGTCTCAAAATTGATCCAAGGATGCCCATGGTCGGCTATAACTTATCCAATAAGGTTAGTACACATTTTAAGGTAATTGTTTTTATTATAATTTCTTTTTTACCTTGAATTTCTCTATTTACCTTTAACTGAGGTAAAAAAGGCAAAAATTACAATTCACCAAAAATTATTTTCATCTTATTGATCCAAATATTACTTGCTAATTGAAACCATGTTTGTTGGATTTTTAATATTCAATCCAAAAAAGAGGTAAAATTTCATTAAAATGAAACAGCCGATTTTTTAACTACTACTTAGTGGTTTCACTATTTATCAAAAATTGATGTTTTTTCAGAAAACTGCCAAACAATTAGCCAAATCTATATTTGATATTCATAATTAAAAAATAATTTCTATTTTACCAAATTAAAAACACATAAGTTTCATAAATTATTTGAAAATAAATTTCTGTTATCAAAACAAATAGCTTGTTTTTAAGAAACTATAACTATCAAAAGATTGATACTTGTTTAGGTCCAATTTCAATGTGAAATTAATTTCAATGACCAAGATTGTATAAAATGGTAAAAAAATAATAAATATAAACCTTTAAACCAATTAAAAAGGTAATATAACCATATAAATAAATTATATTAAAATCCACTTTTTAATTAAAAAATAGTATTTTTCACTATTCATAAAAAATGAATTTTATTAGAAAAATACCAAAAGATTACCCAAAGTAAATTTCGATGTCCTGATTTTAATGAAGAATTTTATTTTGGCATACTGAACATATAAAAGTGACCAAAAATATATTTAAATACGGTTTGTAATTAAAAGGTGTTTAATCATCCTTTTAAAGTAAATTATTTTTAAAATTGGATTCATTCACATTTTAAGCCTCTAACATTGATTCGATAAATGTAAAAACATTTAACATACATATATAATCATTTTTTAGTTAGTTATGTTTATTACAACCATTATAATGGATAGGTATTTAATACCATTTAAATTAATGATATTATATTATTAGTGTGCAACATAAGATTTCAAAGAAACCCATTATTGTGTATCAGGTACGCAATCAAACATAGTGTCCCCTTTAATGTAGAATTAATATTTAGATTACAAATATTAATAAATATAAAAAATTTCATGTTCTTTATTTACCTGGGATGTTAAATCCTTCCACCCTTTTGGGAAATTTCATCCTCTCAATTTTATAACTGTGCTTGGGAACATTATAAAAAGTCCCACATCAGAAAACAGTTAGTAAAACAATCATATTTAAAGAAAGAAATAGAAGTATAGAGGTCAACCGAGATAAACCATACTAGGAGTCCATGTAGAAAAACAAGGATATGTAGGAGAGAACAAATGGTCATATTCTGATGGAGAGTGATAAAAAACATGGTTAGGAGAAAGTTAACCACTAGAAAATCACAAACTTATAATGTGTTAAACTGTCTTTGATTACCCAGAAAGAAATTTAAACAAAAAACGTTTTTTTACATTCCTTTTCATTATTTGGATGAATCCATTTACTACATAGAACATGGATATAAGTAAATATACTTACCTTTAAGAAGCGTTTTATCCTTTAATAAGTTTCTACCAAAAACTAATCTTTTCTCAAAAAAATGAGCACTCAAAAAGACTTAGTCACGTTAAAATCACAAGAATCATCTTCCATAGAATCACATAATCCACAAAAGGAGAAGTATATATTTCCATTGTCTTTAGACATCAACTAAAACCAAATATTTTAGTGCAAGATCATATAATAACCAAAAAGGACAATCTTTAACCAAAATAAAAATTACTCTTAATATCCAAAAAATTTCAAACAAAACCCAGACATCAACAAATACCATTCAATAAAAAATTGTCCATAAAATTATTCAAAAGTAGTCCAAACTAAGATTAAAAACCAAATCTCATAAGGATTTAATTGCATAGTCTTATAAGATAAATCTTAAAATTTATCTCCAAATAACATCAGTTACTCATAAAGTCTCATATTGAAAAGTATTTAACATAATCACATATTCTCTATGATAGTTTAATCATTTTCATAAATAAACCAAATCATCATATGTCCACAATAAAAACGTAGATTCTTCCAAACAAAAAAAATTCAACATTTATTCCACAATTTAAATCCCATAGTATTCAATCTTCTTTAGGCATATATTGTTTCATCAAAAGAGAGAATGTCTTATAAAACAATCTTAACCACTTAATCACCAAATAATTTTTCTATACTAGGTATATCAATTTGATAAAACATAAGTTCCCAAAATCAACTTATTCTTATTCCATAAAATTATTTTAATAAAATAATAAGTCATACTAACTAGGTAATTCAAGTTTTCCAGTGGTAGGTGATGTTCCCTTGTCACCCTTCTGTTGTGGGTTTGATTCCTACGACCTTGCTGGATGTGATGGCTTTTCACCCATCCTATGGGGTGTCCTTTTTATAAACCTAAAAAATAACCCTAACATGTTTTAACCTAAATGGGTTTTTCATACCTCTGATTTTCATGCCAATTCATTATGATCTCAACATCTTCATTCTGGAAGTCTTATATATATTTTAATTTTTTTATTTCACCACTATATGATAAATTAAAATGATCCCCAAAATGAAGAAAATAATACATTGATCACGGTTTCCATTTGGTTTCATCATCACCTTGTTCACGTAGTTCGAGGGTGCATGCATTGGAACAATGATTTAGAGATCTTTCAAAATCATTTTCTTCCTTAATCCAAATATAACCTGTACAACATGGGTCATATGGGTGTTCACAAAAAATAGTTTTGAAAAATAATCATCTATGACATATAATTTCAAAACATCTCATAAAAAATGATTTCTATAAAATAGTGGGACCGAATATGAGTTGGAACATTAAATTAATGGTCTCTTTAAAATACCATAGGTATGTGCTGAGAGACTATATTGTAAAATAAAATATAAATAGGTTGTGCAAGGGTCTCCTTCATTTACACCATTTTAAAAATCATAATATGCTTCAAAATCTTTTGATAAGTTAAACTATTTGAAAATTCCTTGATAATTTTTACTTTTCATGAAAATATGAGAATATTATGAAAATAATATTTTCTTGAATACATCCCATGATACACGATGATAATGAGGTACAGTGGAGGTGTTTTATATCTCTAACAACTGCTTGCAACAGAGTTGAATTCTATAAAATGTTTCAAAATCATCGGAACTTGACTGTGTAATAATTATTGCAAGAATGTCATAAACAAGAGATAGAAATGTCATTTGAGAACCTCCTCCTTCTATTTGTAATTGACATTCCCTGATCTAAAAAATTTATAAAATAAGGATTTAATAGAAATAATAGACATATGGACTGGCCGTGTGTCCAACGAAAACTAATAATCTCTAAAGTTGTCTAAACCGACCATTGATACCAAATAAAGGACCCGACCTTAAACATTACATAATCGTGTATGAAATGAATAATTAACATTGAAGATATATTTAGGTTTATATTTTTAGAGAATTGGGCCACAACTATTACATATAAACATAAAAATTACATGTAGACACTACTACTCAGTATCTATATTTTTCATAAAATAAAAACTCTTAAAAAGACACATGTTTAGTTCCATATTTTAGACATCATAACTTTTCATTGATCCCATCCTTGACCATGTTCATATTTATGTAATGTGGAAAACATTTCGAAAACATGGTATGAGAATATAAAGCTTAGTAAGGAAAATAGTATCCCATCATTAAATACAAATCAATGAAACCATTCTTTTCAATCATATCATACCTTACGAAATCATAAGATTTATGAATAACTCACACATATCATAAATCATAAAGGTAAATTATAGAACTCATAAGATACTTACATTTAACTATCACATCTACATAGGGAGTAACATTTTAATTACCCATAAAATTATATTCCCTAAATCTCTTAGGATAAACATTAATGTTTACCTCTGTCATGTAACCCAATGCATTGGAGAGCTATCTCGGGCTCACCCGCCCTAGGTTTATCAAAGAACCTACCATAAATGTAATCAATTCCCAATAAATATAACATATTCATCACACATAACACGATAATAAATGAAAAATAACATTTCTACATTCCAATCACAATATAACAAATCAAGATATTGAAATAAACAATTCTTTGTCAAATCATCTTCAAAACCATTTAAAACATTTAATAAAGAAATTTTTGAATCAATGTGTCCCATACCACATTGAAAATTTTAAATAAATTATCATTTTAAAACATTAATTTCCATGTAAATGAATCCTTAAAACCATTTTTAAAACATTTACATTAATTATAATGATTTAGGAGAATAAATCTTTAAAACATTTAAAATGATATTTTTTTTAATGATTTTTCAACAAAATGAGAGACTCTTGAAAACAAATAATTGGGAAAAACATTGAATCAGAACATTATAATATCATGAGAATAAATCAATTAATGAAATAATATTCCAAAGGATAGTATATACACCATATAATAGTGAATAACTACATAACCACAATGAAGTCTCAATGGAATGTAAATTGAGACGAAATCCTTTATAAAAACTGTATCATTAGATTAAGGATAAAACAACTACATAATAATGTGTGAGAAAGATAAATACACTCAATATAAGTGAATATTATGTATGAAATAATCCAAATTTATTCACATATATTCATATCACGACATAATTAGGAAGTAGAAGTTTAACCCAAAAGAATTGAAATTGGTTAAAGAAGTTATCTTACAGAAATTCGACAGCCTAACGACGTCACATTAAAATTCAGAAACTAAGTTGATGAGAGATTAAAAAGTATATAATCATTTATAAAAAATATATAATACAATAATAATATATAAGAACATATCCCAACATAATTAGAGGTAAATTAAAATACATAATAAAAAAAGCATTTTAAAAAGAAGAGGGTGAAAAGAATCCCTTAACGATTTGGTAACTTATAAAACATACATCACATGAAATAAGGATCATTAAATGAAGATTTAAATACCCATAAATTAAATAATAGTACACAAAGATTAAAAATCATTTGCAGTACATACACCACACAATTGATATTGGGACAAATATAGCAAGAATCTCACAGGAATAAAAAGTGAGATGAAACTCTTTTACCATGTTATAATCAATCGATTTGTAAGACTAAAAGTTAATAACCATAAAATAAATCACATAATCCCATGAATGATGAAAATATATATCAAATGGAAGTACACAATATACCACGTACAATAAATAAGTGGCGCACAATGGAAATCTCACAGAATTAAAAGTGAGATAAGAAATCCCTTTCCTCGTGTCTGACTAGACTTGATTGTCCCTTGTTCTTCTAGAATATTAAAATAAAGTGAATTTATACTTCATTAAGAATATTTTTCAAGTTTATTATTCCTTTTATATCACTTATTACCTTGTTATTAATATTATATAATCATTTATGTTAATAACATTCATTTTGTCGATATTTGGTACTTTAGTAAAAAATATACTTCTTATAATTACAAGTCGTTCACATAGTCAAATTTTCATTATATCCATAATTATATTCATGAATTAGATATCATATATATCATATATATCTAGTATATACATGTATTTATAATTTTACATAACATTTGGAGGTAATAAATTAAATACACCATTCATGGAGATGGTAAGCCGTACGTATGCATTAATGCTACTTTCAATTCAATTAATTAGTTTAATGGAGTTAAAACATAATGATACAATGGTATATTATACTTATAGTATAATATCATATATAATATCATTAACCCCATCCTTTATATGTCTCACATATTGAATTATAGAGTCATATCACCTTGAGGGGTGGTAATCCGCACTTCCCCAAATGAAATTATCACGTTTACCCATAATAGAAACCATAGAAGTATTCTATAAAAGAAAAATAAAAAAGAATAAAGAAAACATAAACATAATATATATCATATGTTAATATATTATCATCTTAGTGTCCACTTTGAGTGGCAGTAATAGATAATCAAACAATCATGGTTTTGTGAGGCGTTAGTTTTCCATTCACAAAAATAGTATGTTCTTCAACCATTAGGTGGATGTTTGGGTATGTGTAGTTATTATTAGTCTCATAAAAACATGATAGTATATTTAGGATACTGGTTTAGTTATAAAATAAATAAATCAAAAGAGTTTAGGGGTTGCAGAAGTAAAAAAAGAAAAGAAGTTAAGAGAAACTGTTACCTTTAATTTGGGTAACTCCCTTTTGTTTAAACCGAAAGGACTTCTTGAAGTGAATTCTGACTAAGGTAAGGATTCTAGGTGGAATATATGGAACTTGAGATATTATTTGGTCAGGTTTTGGTTGATCCAAGGGGCTTGAGAGGTGTGAGGAATGAGTTAGAATTAAGGGCTTTTTATAACGGGGGATGGGCTCTTTAGGAAAGTGTGAAAATATTATTTTATTATCTAATGATATTCGGTTTCTAAAAGTCCAAAACAAATTAATTTCAATGATAAGACAAATAATGTTCTAAATTAAATCATCCAATAAACAATAGACATGTTTTGAATGTTATTTTAATATTTATAACCTTATTTATTTATATCATTTATTAATGAGTTAAACACTATGTCATTATTGTGCCAAAAATAATTTTCTTTATTTGATGTCTAAAAATTATAAAACAAATTCCATGATTTAGGAAATAGTTTTATATTTCCAATAAATATATATAGACAAAAATATAACTTATATAACACTGTGGAAAAATTAATTTACTAAAAGATATTTGTTTGTGTCATTTTTTGACATTACTTTAAATTAATTAATCTTATGTGTCATTATCACTCGCAATTTCCTGCTTGGGGTCTCAAAATAGACCTCAGTATTCCCATGGTCGGCCATGAATTATACAATAAGTTTATTAAAAGAGTTATGTTAATTTGGCATTATAATTATATTCTCTTTCCCTTCAATTATCGTATTTACCTTTAACCGTGGAAAAAAAGTAAAAAGCTACTATTCACCAAAAATTATTTTCATCTTATTGAACCAGATATTACATACTAATAAAGATCTTGTATGTTGTATTTTAGAAATTAAATCCATAGAAGTGGTAAAAATTATTTTAAATGGAATTGTCAATTTTTTAACTACTACTTAATGGTTTCGCTATACATCAAAAAATGATGTTTTTCACAAAACAACCAAAAATTCAGCCTAAGAAATAATTGATATTCCAAATTCAAAAATGATGTCTATTTTACCAAATTCAAAAAATAGAAGTTGAATTAATTATTTTAAAATTAATTCTCACTATCAAAACAAATAACGGGTTTTTAATAAACAATAACTATCAAAAGATTTATACTTGTTTATGTCCAATTTCAAAGTGAAATTAATTACAATGACCAACATTGGAATAAATAGTAAAAAAATAATATAGTTACACTTTAAAACCAATTAGAAAATTAAATATAACCATATAAAGAAACTAGATTAAAAGTCACTTTTTAATTAAAATACCGTATTTTTTCACTATTTACAAACACATAAATATTTTTAGAAAATTTCTTAAAATTTACCTAGAGTAAATTCTGATGTCCCGATTCTAAAGAAGAATTTTATTTTTTCAAATGTAACATATAAATGTGACTAAAATTATATTTAAATAGTGTTTTCTATTAAATGGCGATAAATCAAACTTTTAAAGTAAATTATGTTTAAAATTTGATTAATTCACATTTTAATCCCATAAATTTTATTGGATAAATGTATAAAAATTTAACAAACATATATTATAATTTTGTAGTTAGTTCTGTTTAATCACTCCATTACAACGACTAGGTGTTAACTACAATTTAAAATAATAATATTATATTATTAGTGTGCAATGTAAGATTTCAAAGAAACTCAGTGTTGTGTATCGGGTACGCCATCAAACATAGCGTCCCCTTTAAAGCAGAATTAATATTTAGTTAATAAATTTTAATAAATATAAAAAATGTCATGTTCTTTATTTACCTGGGATGTTACAGAGTTACTCCATTACATAATCATCATAATAAACCTACATGGTGCCTCAATTAGCCATTCTCCCATTGGAAATCTTAAGGCATAATCCCCACACTACCAATCATTATTTCTCATTTCAATACACAAGTTACCTCATCATAAGGTGTTAAATTTCACCTTATCCAATCAAATGAGAAGTGTATTACCTATGATATTATCTAAACATTACTCATGTGATGAGTGAGAGTTGACTCAAGTGATCAGTATGAAATGGACCCTATTTTATAGGTTCCATAATTCATACATGCTAAACAATTGATAAATTTATTCTAATTTAAAACATAGTTATCCTCATTACATCATGTTAAATTATATATTATCTTGTATAAAAACATATAAAAACTTATGATGTTATCCTAGGTTTCTAAATGTGATGTGCAAGAGATGCCTGAAGTGATGACAATGAGATAATTCCCTACATATATGTGTAGGTTTATTCATAATCCACAATCTTCCTATGATATTTAGCCTTTATTCATTATGTGCAACATTAGTGTAGGACATTATTCTGTAACTTACACTATCTAATGATCGTAGAATACCCCATTTGATAAGAATTTAATTCCTCATGTGAGAAGCATGAGATAATAGCTATTTTTTGATATCCTGGTTTATAATCTCCACACTAGCCATTATCATACCCCATTCTGTGGCCTAATCAACTTTTGTACATGATTTTCATTTTTGGTACAACCCTATCAGAGCACCATAAACTATATTCCTTGTACTAAATGTGTTTTACTCCCTCGTACTAGTAACATACATTTGGTTACTCTTTGTGGTTTAATACTGTAATCATCAAAATTTTAACTCTACTTAAGGGGCTATATCTCTAAATCCAAATCATATTCATAGAGAATAATAATACCCTCATTTCACCCTGCATAAGTCTACAAATGACATTAAACTATAGTTTATACTCTAGGTGAAATAAAATAAATTAATTATCATAATTTATGATCTTATTTTAACTTTCCCCCATTAAATCTTAAACTATGACTACATCACATATGATGAGTGTATGTGGTAGTGTCCCTGATTTACATTGAAACACTATCATCCCTTGTGTGAGGTGACCAAGATGCCCTATGAAATGATTGTAGGACAACCATAGATGATAAATTAGAAATCTAATAATTGTTTACAATTCTTAGGTTCCACATTTGATAATCCATAGATTCAAAATGTGATGGAAATGAGATGACTATGTTACTTGTAAATTTATCTATCGACCAACTCATTAGGTTTCGAGTTGAAATTATTTCCTAAGGTGATGATCATGAGATGGATTTTGTGATGATCATAAGAATCCTATGTGAAAAAAGTTATTTTCAATTTTCTCTTTCCTTACATTAGAATACATAGTTCGTTATTTGGTGTGATGAGAAATGGATTCATTATGTGATGTTGATTATAATTTCATGTGATGAACATGGGATCTCTTCATCATTTACTTGGGAAACAATCCTATGATTATTACATGGTGTGATGAGAACAAAAAAACTTTGGTGATAATATTGGTATGCCTTAATTAATATACATATATTTTCTTCTCGAGTGGTAATATGATTCATCATGTGAACATCATGAGTTGGAACTTGTTAAAAACTAAGGATTCTCTAGGAAATGAGTGTAAGACAAATTATGTGATGAGAACACGTTTCTATATTTGATGAGGACATGATGTTTTGGTTATTAAACATGATATTTCATATTTGATATACATTATATTTTCTGATGGACTATCTTGGGGTTGATATTTAAAAAAGACTAATATACCCATAAATGTAAGATGAATCCATATATACATACTCTATAACAGATGGCATTCACCATTCTTACAGAATAAATGATGTTTTCAAAATGGTGTTGGTAATGGGATTTAAAAATATTTCATAATTAAATGATGTGTACATGTAATATGGAATGACATCCAATGAGGAACCCAAGGAATAAAGGGTAAAATCCCATACTCGTATTGTAATAAATGATAAAACACCACTAACCCTATGGTTATAAGCCTCTTTATTTTGGAATATTGGATTTTAGGTCTAATGGAACATAAATATCCATGATGTACTCTGATGATCATACTGATGGTTGAAATTTTTGAAACAAAAGATGGTCAAAGATATAATTTCTATGGTAACTACCCAGATATTGGTACTAATATATGATCATAATGGACATTTAGTGTGTACGTATACATGTGACGGTGGATTTTTAATATTTTCATAAAAATGGAGATCATGCAAGGGATTGTCAATACTCATTGAAGATGGTGATTATTTTTTTAATAATTAAAGGATTCATGTGATAAATAATGTATCTAGAGTGATTATATGAATTGGTGTAATGAATGGTTATTAGTTTATATATTTCTAAGTGACTAAAAAATTTAAATATATCATTGATATAAAAGGTTAGAGTATGAGTTATTTAATGATAATTTCATAAATTTTAATTGGAGATGTACATTATTATTTAGTTTATGGGATTAATCATCATTGTAGTGCATGGGTAATCATGATTCTATAATCCATTAGTCCAATGGTGTAATAGAATAAATGATGTGAAATCGAGTACGAATTGTTTTTAATAAAATATTCTGACATATTTGAGGGAAAACTATTATTTATAGAGGCAAAAGTTATATAATTATAAATATAATAAAATTTCACTTAATTGGGTATGATGGTAGTGAATCATTCCAAATTAATGTTTATGAACGAGAACAATGAATCAGACCCTATTTATCAGTGTTGATCATGGGATATGAAAGATAAAAATTCTTTAGGATGATAAAGGATTTGACATTATTTTAGTGATCCATGAATTTTAGGGTTAGTTGATTTGGAGAATGGTAAAAAATTATTCACATCAGGACTGGGATATTTAATTTTTTTTAGATTGAAAAATGGAGCCTTTTTTCCAGCATTGGAGGAAAACAAATTTCCAATGACATTTAAATTTGAGAAGATAACTAATATATACTAGTGTGTTCCCTAGAAGAGGTGGCCCTTTAATCTACCATAATATGCCTATTGAGTGGATGGATGAAAACCACTGTTCTACTAAATCCAATTTTCAACCCCTAGATTAATCTGGGACCATTTTCTTATTTTGGTGTCCCTTTCTATTAACATACCTTATTGTTTGCGGATCAGCCCATTTATAATGAGTTTGATTATACATGTAATTTCTTTCCAATATACCTTTTCTGTTGTTGAATGATAATTCTTAGTCAGGATTGGGTTTATTCACAAGGTTTGGTATGGAATAATCCCTTATTTTTATTATTCTTATACCTCTATATTATCCTCTAATTTCATTTATCTTAATTTAAGGAATCTTATTTGGATTTCAATGTTTTCTAAAGGAATATGGTTTTATTGATTTGTATTTAATTACTGGATTCTATTGCATTTTTATAATGGTTTTTATATTTATTGGATAATATTTTATATTGAGGTGTGATGGTTACCAAATTGTTCATGGGTATTCAACAAATTCATATGAAATTCACAAGTAAATTAGTATATTGATTTGTAAATTTTCGTTATGGAATGACCATGTGTCACATAAGATTCATCTCTTAATGTTTTCATGAGTGTCTAGTGAGGACGAAATGCTTAATGAGTGTTTAGATTATTCCATTGATGGTAAAAATTTTAAAATGATTTGTTGATATCTATTTTGGAATATTGATGTCAGATAATATCTCATAATCAAAGAGAATAATTGATATTTTATTTTTAATGGATTGGTAGTGTTTTTAAGAATGTGATAACTATCTTATATGGTACTTGCTCACCAATTTACCTTCCATAAGTTAATTAACATTAATTTTTTGGAATGAAAGAATTTTAAAGAGGGAGTTATCAATCTAAGGGAAAGATAAGGGGGTTTTATGGTTTTACGGTATATAGATTGTGCTAATAAGGACTTGAAGGTGACCGGAAATGAATTTCCTTGGATTTTATTGTTTTTAGGGACCTATAGGGTGATGAGATAGGATAAATTATAAGATGCACCATGAGGGGTGTCTATCCTTGGGTCCGGTCATTCAATTCCTAATGAGAACAAATTGGTAGTGTGGTGAGGATTTGTTGATTCTGATGTAGTTAATGTTATATAATTATGGGTTTATTGAGAAACTAAATGGAATTATGTAATATAATGGGGAAGTACCCATGTGTTTTTGTTTGTTAAAGTGATATTTTCCATAACTAGATTACTTAAAGATTTAATTAATTTTTTAAATAATTAAATTAGTGAAAATTAATACTTATTACAAAATTTAAATCTCAATCAAATAATAATGATACTGTTGATATTTTAGAAAATATTAAGTCGGTATTTGGAACTTTTGTAATATTTTTCTTTTTAAAATTATTAGTTAGTGGTGTGTAGTTAGAAACAATAGAGTCCACTACATACCAGTTAAAGGATCATGGGGTACTCAATGATGTGTCCAATTGTGAGGGTGGTCTATATAGACCAACTGGTAAAAAATTGGCCCTTGGTAATTTTTTTCATTATGAATATTAATATAAACATGGGAATAATAATTAATTATTATTAACATAAATATTCAATCATTAATAGAAATAAATATGGGTTTGTCCTTTATTATCCAAACAATATTAATTTAAGTACTTATTTGAAAATTATTTTAATTTTTGAATACTAATAGATGATGAATATGTGTAATAAAAAAAATTTATGATAAATAATATTTTGTGTTATTACTTTCTATTTTGAAGAAAAATGAATTATAATTGTTTTCTCTAAGATAATTAAATAATGAATTATATTAGAGTAATATTTTTGGAATTGACAATATAATGCGAATTGTTTTTAAATTTTTTTAATTTTATTTGATTGTGGAATTAATTTTATTTGAAATATGTATAAATTTTATTATTATAATGGTTATTTTTATATTATTAAAGACAAATTTATTGATTCCATTCATTATAATGACAATGGCATATTATGACTAATTATTATATATTAAAGTACTATAATTTATGATTATTTTTTATTACATTATATATATATGTGTGTGTGATGGGGGTGTTTTATTATTATGTACTTTATTATCATTATATTATGATTAATATATGTGAAATTTTTTTAAAATATATTTTATAATATAATTACTAAAATATTAAAAAATATATAATTGTAATGTGCGTACTATTATTTAGAAAATTTAGATATGTTAATGACTATGTGTGACATTTACATTTTTATTATTATTACTGAAATTGTTAAATGTTAGAAATAGTTATATTATTTTAATAAGGAAGAAAAAAATATTATAAAACGAAAAATAACCTAGGGGTTCAGACATGCTAATGTGACTTTGTTAGGGGGTCATGATCTCTTTCCACATCTTACTGAGTATTCTTCTTTTATAATAATATTTTGGATATATAAACATATTATAAATCATCAATGAAAATTATTCCTTATCTATTCATTATATTTATTGTCTATTAACTATTTTTAGTTGATAACACATGAAAATTGATTTTACACACATATAACGACATGAACTATTATAAATAAAATTACCCTTTTAATTGAATTAAATTTCATATTATGTAATATGGTAATAGAAAAAACATGCACATATTTGGTATTATTGTATTCTAATGGTTTTAAAATAATTTATTCAAAATGATAATTGATAATGTATCTAGTAAACAATGATCACATTTTTAGTATAAATAGAAAGTTTTAACAAATCAAAATGAAACAAACATAGGAAGTGATGGCCTCAATCAGTGGGATCATACCCTATAAATCAAATTTATTGGATCTTGTAAACTAGATATAATCATTGGGATTTTTCCTTAAAAAACCAACAATGGATCCAAAAACATAAGCTTGATTAAAAGAATTAAACAGAGAAAGTTCATGCTTATTGAGATCACGTCCTAAACCCTGAACGCTAAACCACACCATGAATGTCACACCATCAAACACATTACCCGTATTTTTTATATTGTGTATTTGAAGGATATGTATCATTTCCATAATTATATGAGAATTTATATTTTATTTTCAACAGAATAATGTTCATATTTTCATCTTATCAATACAATATAAATGCATTTTATTTTTATAAAATAAAATATAAATTCTATTTGTCATTGGTATTAAATTTCAATTGATATATTTATTTCAATGAATAAATTAATTATAAAAAATAATAATATTTTATTAAAATATTATTATAAAATAATGTTTGTTAATGTAAAATTATCTTATAGTTTTTAGGAAGTAAAATCTAATTATTATAAGGGTTGAAAAACTATTATTGTTAAAAACCAAACATTAATTAATAATTATTAATTCTTTTTTAAAAGTATAAATTCATATATTTTGAAAAATATTTACATAAAATGAATATTATTTTTTAAAATCATAATTTTGGAATTATCTAAGGGTTATTTTTGTGTAATTCTACGAGATATTCCAATTTTCGAGTATAAATTAACAACTGTATAAATATGCAGTGTGTATTATAATATAATAATGACTGAAAAGTGATATATTAAATTCTATAAAAGGCATCCAAGACCAAATATATTTCACGCTTTAAAAATAATTTTATTTTTTGTCTATTAATTTAATTTTTGAAATTCCTTGTGAAGGCTCCGAAATAAACAATATATGTCAAGGTATTAAAATAATTTCTATAAGAGAATGAATCGCCTCTAAATAAGAGAGGGCATTATTTTATTATATTCAGCCTTTTTCCTTATTAAATAAAAAATAAAATCTCATTTGGATGAAACAAATGGAAAAATCCATGAGAGGGTTTTTGGTTTTGGTTACTTTATTATATAGATTCGAAAACCTAATTTTGTGAAATAATAAATAATTTCCCACTCGTTTCCAACATAATCGAAGTGAAGATCCAAATTATCTTCACTCTTAATCCTAAGAGAATTTCCTTATTCTCTCCTACCTCTTTATAGTATTCCTAAGGCACCCATAATCTTTCAAGATGCTCTTCTCTTGCATGTGGAGTCACACACTCAAGTACAGGATCATCACCTTATCTTCTTTAATCAAGTTTCATTATTATATTATACATTATATTTAAAAATTATAATGTTTGGATATTTAATTCCATGTACCTATTACTTACCATTGGATTTAGAAATTATGTGAGACACCATTCTCTCTCATCAGAGCATTTTATGCATTTCTATGTGACACCATTATGCTTCAAAACATTCACTATGATTTTCCATGTCAAATACTATATAGTGAATACCACACCTATTTCTGATGTAGTTTGTCACATTTATACACATATAAATATTATACTTCTGACTTACATGTATTTATTTCAAACTCCTGGATCATGGAATAAAATATGGAGATGAATGAATCCATGCTGTATGATATATGTGGCATTCATAAGCATAACAATGAAATGGTTGTGACTGGTGTGTTCATAAATATATACCACTCCAATGTATTGATAATGTTTATCCTCATGAGACTTCATGGTGGAAAATGGAGTGAACTTTATTCCTTTACGGGAATTTTTCTATCATTATTCCTTGGTAGTTATACATGACATACATTTATGATGAAGTGTTTTAAGATGTTGTCACATTTACAATGGTATCATGATGTACATGTATTTTTGGTCATGATGATCGATTATCAACCAATTAATGATTCATTGATATTCCTATTATCGTAGATGCCTAATTCTATTAATCTTATTCCATATTTATTTCCCTTACTTTGCTTTATATATTACCCATTTCTTATGAATGTTCATATATTATCCTATATAGTTTCACTGCGATCATATTAAGGATGTTTTCAAAAAAGATGTTGTTTTCTGTTTTATACTGTAATGTAATGGGACTAATTCCCAATGAAAATAGAATTTTATATGTTCTAAGTTGTATTAACTGTATTTTTTATGTAATAAATCATGAATTAATGTGTAATAATGAGAATGGTTTCTATAGTTTTTATCATGGTAAATGTATCATTTTTTATTTGATTGGGATTAAAAAACATTAGATAAATACATAGGAATAATAATAAATATAAATAAATACCTAAATTTTGGAATGTATATAATAATTTGTTTATCATGAATATACATCCTTTTTTGGATACTACACGAGGACATGGTTCTAGCCTAAATTTACCAAGGGGTAACAACATAAAAAATTTGTGTTGAGTCTGACTCTTCATTACCTGGTAATTGACAACGAACCTTACCAAGAATCTGATGTGACACTCCATATGAATATTCTTTGGTAAAATAATAATATCATTACTAACATTTATTATGAGAATAATAGAAGTACCATAAATAGTTTTAGGAAATATATCATGGATAAGACAGATTTATGCCTATAAATTCAGAAGTTAAGAAATACATTTATTCTATATAATATGCACTTATTCTCATTTGGATTCCCCCTATATGTGTTTCATAGTTTAAAAATAATCATCTCAAATTTTCAATTTATACTATCAAATGGTTGAAAATATAAGGAATCAGAAAAATAACCAATGGGAAGGGAAATGTTATGTCTTCCCCAGAAAAGTGCCCCACCTGATGTGTGTGGTAATAAAAAATATGTGATTATACCGTCTAAGATGACTCCAATTAAAAATAGAACCCTAGATCCATATTTGTATCCAAATCTCCCAAATAGAGAACAAGTAGTGCTTGATACCATTATATGACTAAGGCATCTGACATTCAATGGATCATATGATCCCTTAGTTGTGGATCAATAGATCAACTCCATTAATATGATCTTTTACATTATTCATTTTATTGAAGAATATATAGATGTACTAGTTTTTTTTGGAATAGAGGGAGAATATGATCAATTGTGGAAATTTATAGGGAATATGATGATGGAGGAAGATAGTGAAGGGAAAAGGATAGAAATAATTTCAAAAAAGGTTTCAAATAATTATTTTCCTCACACTCTCTAACATAAAATTGAAAGGGATTTCGTTGACCTCATGAAAAAAGTCGAATGGTCTATTAGGGAGTATGAGAAAATAATCAAAATACATGCATCATTTGCATCTATATTTTATGTTACCCTCAAAAACTATTTTGATAAATTATTTGGTGGGATAAAACCTAGTCTACAAAAATTCCAAGTGATCAGAGACATTAATGGCTATGAGAAAATTGTCTAGTGTTCCCTAAAAGTAGAAATGAAGACGACAGAATCTCAATGGAATCATAGGTACAAGAAGTATAAATATGATTTCAATTATGGTTGTCTGATATAAAAATCTAATGGTGACACTAAATTTCAATATCTGACATGTCATAGGTGAGGAATGAAGCACTCTAAAAATTTCTTAATGGAGAGAGGAAGTGATTTTGGTATGGAAATGAACGATGCCTATCTAGTGATTAATGATAGGAGAAACCCAATAATTCATTGCAATGGGGGAATTATCTATTAAAAACTCATCATATTTATCATTTCTACTACTTCATGGAACTATGGAACTTTGAAAACCAATTCAATAAGACAAGGGATTTTTTAGAAAACCAACAACCTCAGATGAAGAAAGGGAGTTCTTTTTTTCATGACGACGACTGAGGTGGATCCAGATTATTATGTGGTGAGTTTTATCATAGTTATTAATTCAAAAACATAGAATTTACTTTTTTATTCTAGTTTTTTGAATGTATTCATATAAAAAATGTAGAGTAAATCTATTAAAACACCCCCACAAAGCCTCTAATTAGAGCTGTCAGTGAGAATATAAAATGGGGAAATTATTCCATCCGATGTATATAACTCCTCCTCTGTAAAAATATTTTGGTTGAACATCCCAGTCAACATTTTAATACAATATTTAGTAGAATTTTATGAAATTATAGGTATGTATTGGATTTAACAATATTGAACAAACAAAAATTGTTATGATACTAAAATCACAATTTGTTTCTCAAATTTTAGTTTAAATATGTAGAAGTGATAGGAGGTGGATGAATTTTTTATGTCACCAACATCTAAATAAGGGTTATTTTTTCCCATAGGTAATAAATAACAACCAAAAAATATTTACTCTACGTAAAGATTCATACTTGAATAAATTCCCATTATGAAGGAATATAATGATGTGTTTCCCAAATAATTCATTGGTATTCCTCCCAATAAAGAGGTTGAATTTTAAACCAATCTTATACATGAGGTGTTACAATTATTAAATACTATATATAGAATGCATATTTTTGAACTTGATGATCTAAAGAAGAAACTAGAAGTGAATCTTGATAAAGGATTCATACTCCCATGTGCTTCAAAATGGTGGAACATATCATATTCAAAAATAATAATGATTGGTTAATGCACCACTACATCAATTATCGTGATCACAACAAGATCATGATAAATGAAAATTATTCTTGCAATATATTGATGACTTATTCTATTATCTATGTGGAGAAAAATACTTATCAAATATTGATCTGCAGTTGGGTTATTACCATGTGATGGGGAAAAATGAGGATACCCCCCAAACTACTTTTCATACAAGGTATATAAATTATGAGTTTATAGTACTTCCATTTAGTCTCACAAATGCTCCAAAAATAATCATGGAATTATTGAATAGATGCATTAGATATAAACATATTAAATTTGTGATAGTATTTAGAGATGATATTATTATATACTGAACAAGAAAGGTAGAGCATTAAAAGCCTCTAAATACTATTCTAAATACCATATGAAAGTAGTGGCTTTATGTAATGTGCAAAAAATGCGAGTTCTAGTTGAATTATTTATCATTATTGCGAAATATCATCACAAGTAATTGGATATTTATAAACCCATCAAAAATAGAGGCAATTGAAGGATGATCAAGGCCAACATCTATGACATATATTGATAGTTTCCATTTATTAGTTAGGTACTATTATAGATTTTTTAGAAATTTATCATGATTTTCAAACCATCTAACCATGATAAGTCGAAAGGTATATAACATTTCTTAGAATGTGGAATGTTAATTGTGCATGCTGGAGTTGAAAATGAATCTTTTAACTACCTCTTTTCGCTTTTATGTGCTGAAAATTTCTTGGTATTTAGTGATTCTTTAAATAAGGGATTATTTTCTTTTAATGAAAAATAAAAATCCGATAGACCATTATTCAAGGAAGTTAGAATTTTTGGAAAAGAAATACACAACACCTAATATGGAGATGGTTGCGGTGATCTTCGCTATGAAAAAAATGGTGAATTAACTCTTTGGGTAGAATTTTTAAATATATATGGATCAAAAAATCCATAAGTATATATTCACATAGAATGAGTTTAATATTATTTAATTAATATGTTTAGAGTTGATCATAATCAAGGTCTTCTCAATTATCTATTATTAGTGGAAAGCAAATAAGGTGGAATATTGTCTTAGTAGAAAGGATCCAAAAATATCATCATTTGTGAAAATTGAGTAGCATTAATTTCTCTAATATTTTAAAAAGGACGGACATGCTAAACATATAAGAATAAAAATTATCAATACATTCAAAAATTATTGATCAACCATCCCTTCTATAATCTAAAATGGATGATCAGATAAATGATGTGGGAATTTATAAGAAATTGGAAACTAGAAGAAAAGGGAAATCATAAGAGTTTAATGTTAATAAAGAAGTTATAAAATTTGTGTCACAAATATGTGTACCCAAAAATCATATGTTAAATATTTACTTGTGGGATGATGCTCAGTATTTAACATTATCTATTCATCATAGAATAAAAAATATGTATCAATAACTTTGAGAGAATGATTGGTGGGACAACGTGTAGAATGAGATCACATTATATAGATTAATGTTCCTAGTATGTTAGTATGTGAAGGCTGTGAGAAAAAGTTATAAGTTGATAACACAATGATTACCCATACCAATATGGAAATTGGAAAACATCACCATGGACTCTGTCACCAGACATGCAAATACATATAGAGGAATAAATGATATATAGTTTTTTGTGGGTCATCTTACAAAGACATCTCAAATTATCACAACTCGAGAGGTGTTCTCACCGAATCAAACTTCATTGATATACATCTGATAAGTGGTGAGGTTTCATGGAACACTACAATTTATTGTATCAAATTGAGAGACAATATTTACTTCGAATTTCTAGGAGAGTCTCCAATACTCCCTAAATACTACATTGAACTTTAGCTTGTCTTATCACCCATAAACAGATTGAATATCAGATAATACTATCCAAACACATGAGGAAATTGGGAGAGAATGCTAAATTGACTTCAAATGAGTATGGGACTAAAATATTCATCTGGTCGAGTTCTCATACAATAATAGTTTACAATCATGCATCCAAATGGAACCATTTGAATAACATTATGAGACGAGGTTCAGAAAACCAGGATGATTAGATGATGTTGGGGTATAAAAACTTCTTGGTCTAGAAATGGTTGAAGAAATGGTCAAAATGGAATCCACTATAAATGGACATCTACTATACTCCCCTATTAACACTAAAAAAACCTTTTAGTTTAGCTAATACCTACCCACAAACTATCCTTGATTAATTAACCATGTCTTTGAGGCATTTTTTGATAAAGAAACACTCTTATTTATTATTTTTCTATAAACATAAATTGTATCCCTAAAGAAAAGGAGTAACATTTAACCATGCATTACTATTTTATTTATTTTTCAAAATACATAAAGTATTCAAGAAAAATTATAAAATAATTTTTTATCTCCCATAAATTTCTATTTTATTATGTTAGTGTCCTAAACTATTTACATTTTTATTTCGATAAAATGGGGAATGTAACCTTTAATCCTGGGTACTAAGGGCTACTACATCATGAACCGATGCAATAGATTTTCTATTATCGACACTCAAAACTATATATATTGATGGGTATAACATATTTATATTATATTTATCACCAAATTAAACTTTTTAAATTTATAATATCATAAATACCTTCTTACCTTCTAATCTATTGGATAAAAAACATCTTTTATCTGTATGTGTGGACTACTGCCTCCACAAAGTTGTATGATAAGAATTTAATTTTTTCGACATGGATGGTAATAAGGATATACACAAGGAATATATATGATATCTATGATATAAAAATTATTTATGAAATTTTCACTAATATTTACCTTTCTTTTTTTCTATCCATTGATAAAATGAAAATGATGTTCATATATACAGATGACTTATCTTCTCCATGAACTGTATAATTTTTTTTCTATAAATAAATTTTATAGATGAATATAAATTATTAAATACAAAATCTATATGATTTTTATATAGTTTTCAAAATTATTAAGAAAATTTTTCCATTATCATATTTCATGTACATAATCTATCCAGCCAAAATATAAATAAAAAATTAGAAGGTGTCACCTAAAAAACATTAATTTTAATACTAAATATTAATTAATGAGTAAAAATTATTATAACTAAATCATATATGGTAATATACATATGATATTTTTCTAATTTATTTATAATTAAACAATAATTATTAATAATTATGTCTTAATGTGCATGGAGAAATTCAATAATTAATGTAACAGTTATTTGACCTCATTTTTAATTTTTGGAGTCACATTCCATAGTAAAAACATTTTCTTTTGTGTGGTTTATATAATAACTATAAATGTATTTTATGATTTTTCACATGAAATTTAGAGGTTATAAATATCCATATAACTATCTTTATTTTACAGGGTTTATGATTCAAATTCTACCAAAGTGGAAAAAGTTTTATGTTACAATATCATTGTTTATCATGAATTTTATACCTATATTACCATTGATGAAATATTATGGAATACCTATAAATTAACCTAATGAATAATCTAATACTATGGTTATCATTTTATAATAATTTTGTTTTCTTTTTAATTTTACTCTATTTAAGAATAGAATAAATTTAAGTAATATTTTAGAATAATTTTTTTATTGTTTCTGTAATGAAAAAAATATTCAGTTCTAATGAAAAATAAATTATTAATTTATAACTTTTAATGGTTCTTTTAAATTATTTTATTTAATAATATTTAAATATTTTATATTTTTAAGAATTCATTTTCAGTGGAAAGGTTATTTTATTAATGAGTGAATTAGTGATTTTTTATTGAATTTATATTCATCTATAATAGAATTTTTTTTGTTTTTTATTATACTTTACTAGGGATATGATGTAATGATACCTTTATAGTTCTTTATTTTTATGGTATTTCTTGATAATTATGATTAAAAAATGTTTATGAAACCCAATTCATCCACATGTTATGCCAGGATAAAAGGATTTTGAATTTTTTTTCTTTTTCAGGGGTCATGAAATGATGGATGTTTTATAATCTTATTAAACCCAAATATATGGATTATGTGATGATTAGGACCCATATTTTCCTCCAATTAATTGTTTAATGATTATTGTTTTCTATTCTCAAGGTTATGTGGGAGGTTTTTCAATGCCTAAAAAACGAAGGCATGAATGATGTTATCCCATGACCAGAATATAAGTCTACATGGGAGTTTATACCAAGATAGAAAGAATAGTATAGAAGAGAAGTTATCCCAATACCAAAATAGGGTATACAATTTCTTATCCTATTAAAATAATAATAATGGAACATGGGAGGTTATCCCAAGAACGAAACAAGAGGGTACAATGGAGGTTATCTTAAGACTAGAGTTCGAGGGATCATGTGAAGTTATCCCACACCAAAAAGAGGTTAGAAAAAAGTGTATCTGAAGACCTAGGGAGTCACATTTTTGGTTATCCAATGTTTAAAAACTTAAGACTGTCTTGGTTGGTAGCCTAACATATGATTTTATATTCTTATGTGTATGCCTAAAAACTATCTATCATGACAATGATAATCTCTCGTGTTTTCTGTTCATTGATTTCATTTATGATTCATGTAATATAAGATATCGTTATTTATCTTATATCTTAGTATTGTTATCTATTTTTAATAGGGTATGGTTTTCAAATAAAAATATCATGTTCTCATACCATGATGCTCATGTTATATTAGAGTGACTATTGATATCTCCCATGTTTACCCATACTAAGTAGTTGAGATCACCATTTATTATATTAAGATTCAAAATATTAGGAATACTAGTATTATAAATGATATTTAGAGAATGGTTCTTGTTATGATGAAAAAAGTGATAGATGATGTAGTTTACTTGTGAAGTATTTTTTGTAACCTTGTATCAAAACACATTAATCCTTTATGGTCCTAATTTGTGTTATTTTATGATGAAATTCATATTTATATATATTAGTATGTAATGTTTATGCAAGGAATGCGTTGGTAGATATTATTGGTATCAAAATAGTTTTTTAGTTATCCATGGAAACTAGGAATAGAAAACATTAGTGAGACCCCAATGGATATATATATAAGGATAAATATAAGGATATGTCAAAATATTGGAAAATTTCAATGACTTTTAGTAACTGATAGAGCAAGTGGTTTCTCTAAAATAATTTCCTTATCTAGATAATACAAGTAGATACCGAACTATAATAGTTTTATTAGGGTGTAATATCTCTAAAAATGGATCATTGTGCATTGAATCAATCTTGTCTGAATGAATGCCAACATGCCATACTTAACACCTATTTTGACACACCTAAGGGACATTTTTTATAAATTAAAAAAAATTGTCATACATATTGATAGATTTTATTATATGTTGAACATGAATTATCTTGATAAAAACCATGTTATCATGGATTGAAAAGTTTCCCTGATTGAAATATCTATGAAATGATTTCTCATGATTGGTCACTGTGATAAAAAATGGATGATGTTCATGTTAACCACATTATATTTAAAAGGATTAAAGATTGAGTTATGGAATTATAGAGGTAATATGTATTCTCATTTATTTATGTACACAATTTTGTCATAATAATTGTCTTATGTAATGATAATTAATATACTCAAGGAATAGATGTTGAATTAAAAATAAACCCCCCAGTGATTTGATAATAAAAACTCAAGACAAGGATAATTATCTAGGGGATGTTTATGGGAATTTTTTCAAACAAATATTTCAATCCTTTAAATGGTTGAATTTTATGTTATGTTAGGAATGTATTTGATTTCACTCTTTAAAGACAATATAAATTTCTATTGAAGGTAAGTATTGTTTGACATTCTAAACCGACCAATGATATTATATCAGTGTGATGATAAATATAAATTTCAAATAGAAATTTCGCACACAATATTGGACATGATTTCAATTCAAGGTGTGTTTATCTCTGATTGTTGGGTAGAAACTCAACATCAATGATATTCCTATTGTAAGGAATTTTTTTTATATCATTCTAAAATAATTGTCTATTCATCCATTGAATCGGAATATTGAGTTCTCAACAGAAGACATACATGGTGAAACCCGTATTTTAATAAATCCGTATAGAACGCCCATGATTGAGTTGAAACAATAGAATATGAAACTCAAGAAGAATATTGAAAAGATATTTATTTTACCAAGTGTGTCACCTTGAGGTGAAACTATTCATCTTCTTAAGAAGAATGACGTAATGATGAACCGTTGTATTTATTATTGAATCTTGAACATGATCGAAATTAAGTGTAAGTATCCTCTACCATATATATATGACTTGTTTGATCTGTAGGGTGGAGATTAATAATTTTCAAATATTGAATTACATTTTGGATATAATCAATATAGGTTTAATTATAGGGATATACCCAAGATTAAAATGTTGACATTGAATGGAATCTATGATTATATAGTTATGAAATTTTGTATCACCAATTCCCCTTTTATATTCATACATTTAAGTAGTAGAGACTTTATATATTATCTTGACCAATGTTTTGGTTGTTTTTATAAATGATATTATAATATATTCATTGATTAAGGAAGACCATTAATATAATTTTTGGATTATGTTAAAGACCACAAATAATGTTATGTTTTATGACAAATTAACAATGTTTTTGGCTTTATATAGTGTTAATTTTGGGATATATAATCTCCAGAGAGGTTATATTGGTATATTAAATAAATCAAAATGATATTATTAATTTTCCTAGAACAAAATATTTTAATGACATATAATGTTATTTTATAATAACAAGATATTATCAATGTATTGTGGTGAATGTTTCAACATTTTCAAATCCAATCACAATGTTAACAGGGATGGGATCCAAGTTTGACTGATTATGTGAACGCATGGAAACATTGAAGGATCTAAAGATAATGTCAGTCCTCAAACATTTTAATAAATTTTCCAATATTTTTAAGGTTTTATAATATATAGTCATGAATTAATGAAGTTTATATGATGAATTCAAGTGAAAAATGTTTTTCTGAGAGATTATTCCTCGTGAAAATTGATTGTTAATTGAAGGATTTTCCCAAATCATGATTTTGAGTTATCTATGGTAATTTTTTATTATACATATAGATTCATAAATTTTATGGATAAAGGTCTGATATATATACTAATAGTAAATTTTTGAATTATATATTCACATATAAAGGGAAGAACATTTTCTAGAGAATATGGTTGGATATGAATAAATATTATGACTGCCCAAAAAATAAAACAATGGGCATGTGAACAAGGTGGTTGATGAATTGAGTCAAAACGATCATGATATATTGGCTATGATGTGGATAAAAAACGATCTAGTATTTGAATATTTTTAAATGATGGAAATGTAAATCAATAATGAAGGGTGAAGTTATTATATTCACCAAATTAGTGCATAACCATTTATCTAGGTGAGTACTAATGAAGCGTATAAGAATACATAGAGATAAAGAAGAAGATTAATAATTATATTGAAATTATACATGGTGATGATGGAATGATGATGTTCATGAACTATTTAAGTGATGTGTCAACACCAAATTTTAAAAAAAATAGATGTTAGAGAAATCTTATAGTTCCTCATTGACTATTAATCCCCGAAGTACGAATATGAATATCGATATGAAAAATTAGTTTTGGTTTGACAAAATGAATAAAGAAATTTATGAATTTGTATCACAGTTCTTGGTATATCAATAGGTTAAGGGTTGAAGAAAGAATTATATGGCGATGGTAAGAACATTACCCATTTTATAATATACATGGTAAAACATCATTTTTGATTTAATCAGCATAATCCTTCAAAATTATGAAGGATATAATGTTATTTGTATTGTAGTTGATTTATTTACAATGTCTAAAAAATATTATTTATGTTAAATAGGATATAAATAATGATCATATTTCTACAATATAAATTATATAAGTGGTAAGGGTATGTGTTTTACAACATTATATTATATATATTAGTGATTCAAGGATTACCTTAATGTTCTTGTCATGTCTTCAATGGACTCTGGATACATAATTATGTTCTAGCATAGAATATAATCCTCAGAAACATGTCCATTATGAGAAAAAATTCTAATGATATATGGTGTGATGATATCTAGACCTATCGATATCAATCATGTTTTTTTATCAACACATTATACAAGTGATTTTTTCACAAAAAAAAAACATATTTCATTTTAGTATTTAGAAGGCTCATAATAAAGAAATTGTTGGAATTATGTGTATAAATACAAAATTATAGGATGATGGTAGTGAAATATTGTTATTTGGATCTGTTATTTCTTAAACAACGGTTGAGTATGTCATATCCATTCAAAAAAACACCTCAAGAGAACTTAGAGTCAATCGTAATGTTAAACTAGCAATCGTTGGCATGATATAGAGATTGAATATAGTGAGGAGGATTTCCTAAAAATTAATCCTAAAAATTTATTATGAAATTATGGTATAAATGAAACCTGATCATATGGTATATTATCCCCTATGATATCCATGATCAACTAGTGATGGTTTCTTATTGATTGACATTTCCACTAAACCTATCTTAAGTCCAAGATGTGTTTCATTGTATCTCCTAAGGAAGTACTATAATCACCATGTGTTTTAAAAAATTATCATTAAATTACACATTTTAAATAAATAAAATATTTTTCAAACATACACCCAATGATTATATTAGTATAGTGCCATTTAAAAAGTACAAAACATTATCACCTTCTTATACACATAAAAAACACATATCTTCATAAAAATGGGTAGGAAACATAAAATGGGGTGATATAAAATTCCCAACAAGGGTAAATAAGTGAGATATATAAGAATAATCCTGATCATAAGGGTATGAGAACATGATCATGAAAATAGAATATTATTCTTTGCATATCAAACATTATATACATGAATCACTGAATAAATCATGGAAGTTGTAATACATTAATCACAAGGAAATAAATAACATAATCCATGAAATAATAATATAGGAAAAAAGTAATGGAATTATATAAGAAACAAAATAATGAAATAATTATTTCTATCATAGTTAGGGAATTTCTTCCACGACAATCTTGGTGGAAAAAGTTCGTTAATGAAATAGTTTTACACCCCATTCAAAGACTTATATTACAAAATTGTGTTCAATATTCATTCTAGACTAGTATTAATGAACCGTTATCACTCCTTATTCCATCATGGTATTACCGAACCAAGTTGATTTCTTATTCCAAACCTATAATATTGACCTGATTTCATTTATTGTTCAAAAAATTCCAATATGATTAGATATAAATCCTTAACCAATGCATTAGAAATTGATTTAGGTCCCATGCATCTCATAATGAAGTCATACATACATGTTCCAAAAAATAATAAACAATCATATCATAAACCACGACCAGTATCAGCCCATAAGAATGTGTAATATTCCATACAAGGTTTTGGATAACCTTCTTAAGAAAATGGTGGCCCCTCATATGAGTTCTTGGGTGTCTTTTGAGCATTATGGTTTTATTAAAGGTGATTGAATTAAAGGGTAAATTGGTGTGGTGAAATAGATGTTTAGTGACATCAACAATAAATCTTTTTTGGGTTATCATGGGGATACAATTAGATTTGAGCAAGTCTTATGGATCATTAGAGTGGGGTTTCATCTTAAGCACGCTGGCTTGCTTGGGTTTCCCAAACTAGACAAGTGATCTTCCCTTTTGGTGATTCAGCTCAGCTCGGATATCAACCTCAGTTATGGGTAAATAGTTCTGGTTCTTCAAGGCCTGTAGTGGACTTAGGCAAGGACATATGTTATCCCACACTCTCTTCATCCTCTCCGAAAATTGATTGAGTAACCAAATAAAATTGTTTCATTTCATGAGAAAAGTCCTCTCTAATTAGAATATGTATGAAGAAATTAGTATTTCATCCCAAACATTCAAAGATGATACAAATTTGTTTATCAATGGCTGTAGAAGATCAGTGCAGTGGATGAATGAGATTCTTGGGGATTATTGTTTGTGGAGTGGGTAGGTTGGGAATAGGGATAATAGCCATTATTTTACAACCAAGAATACCTCTAAAAGTAGGTTCATTGCCCTATATTCTGACATGAATATGATCAGGAGGACAATCCTTATGGAGTATCTTAGGGCACCGGTGGGTCCTTTTTCTCTTAGAATTCACTATTTTGATAAGCTAGTTAGTTAGATCTTGGGGCCCATCTAAAATTGAAAAATTATATTCCATTTTTAAAAGGTTTCATCACTCTTGTGAATAGTGCCCTTATTGCTATTACCATGCACATTTTTTCCACCTTAAAGGTTCTTAGTAGTGTTATTGCTAACTTACGAAATATAATTTTGTCCTTCTTTTGGGAAGAGCAGATGGAGGGTAATCAACATTGGGTATCGGGAACGAGGCTTGATAGACCTCTATCTAAAGGAGGAATCAACTTGAAGATTGTTTCTATGACCATGCATGGTTTTTGTGCCAAACTAGAATGAGAGGCAATGGTAGGTCGATTAGTTAGTGGACGGCTGATGTAGGATAAATATAGTATTAGTGAATGAGTTGAGGACGTGGTCCTCCAATATCTTTAATCTGATTAACCCTTACATGGAGATCTGGTATCATCACTCTAACTGGTTGGTGGGCAGGAGAGTCATTAATTTATGGCATCATGACTGGGGGTAGGCAGGTTGTGGCTCCCGGGGTGCCCCACCCTAAACCTTTCATTCCGAGAGGCTGGTGGTCACCTTGGCTTTAATTAGTCTATTCTGGATGATAATCAACAAGATGTTTTCAACTATATGGTTATTAATGATGAACCTAATAATGATATTCTTACAGGATTCTCATCAGGGGAGTTCTCTTTAAAGGCTCTTTCTGGGATAAGGAGGGATGATTCCATTGTTGATCCCTAGGGGGTGACACTATAGTGCAAGAAGGTCCCCACTAAAATGGAATTAATCTTGTGGCAGGTTTCGAATAGGTCCTTAACCACTGATGAAACCATCAAATGCATGGGTTTGACCTTTAAACCATGGTTCATGTTCTGTCGCAATCTCATGAAAGAAATGGTGGACCATCGGTTCATTGATAGTGTGCGGGATAAATGGATTTGGTAGGCCATTTGTGTGTTTATAGGATGGAATGATCAGGGTGGAACAATGGATGTTTTTCTTATCACCTGGTTTCAGGGAGCTGGGTAACATGGTTTTTAGAGAGAGGGCGAGGGTGGTAATTGTTTTATCAAGGTGATGGATTGTCGTTTTGGTGAGGAATGATGTTCTCCACAAGAGTTTTTGTGGTTCTAATATTATAATTCTATTCAAAATGAGGAATCAGTTTCAAGATATGGTCTTGTTATGCATGGACTACCATGTTGAACTGTCAGTTTTTTGCAGGGTGTCAAACCAATTTCTTTCCAACCGGGCTTGCAATCAGGGCCCGGGGCATTGGGATTATTGGCATCTGCCTCACTATGGGATCAAGATCAATAAAAATGGCTCTCTTATTGGTGGGATACGTGTGGTGGTGGCTTCATTGAGAATCTATAAGGATTGGTGATTGTTTCTTTATAATCATTTCTGGAAGGGGATATACCTTAGAGGATGAGGTTTAAGTTATTCTCAAAGGGCATGAGTTGGGCGGGAGGCGACACATCATGCTTATTGTGTTGGAAACAAAATCATTTATTGTTTTCAAATCATTATCTAGTACAGGCTGTTCTACATGGAATGTTTCATACATCATTAGAAATTGAAGAATTCTCTAGGGTAATCAATATGAGATCACTCATACATGGTGGGAGGGGAACTAGGTTGTAGATTTTTTGGTGTCTCTGTCCTCAGCATATAAAAGTATGTCTTCCTTCTTTATCTTTTGATATTTTCCACTAGAGGGGGAGAGGTCTATTATTGAAGATACTATGGGACTGGATTATTTTAGACCCCATGATTTATTTTATTCCTTGGTTTTCTGTATTTCTGCACATCTAATTTAAATCAATAAAAATGTAAGTTTTCAGTCAGTCATTATAAACTATGAAAGGGAACAAATTACATAACCATAAAACCCATGAATGTAAAATGGGTTTAATAAAGTCCAAGGCATTTATCGTAAATCATTTATAGAAAGAATATGAATGAAACCTTTAGATTCTTTCTTATAAAGGTGTGAGTAACATCAACAAATGACAACTTAGATGGAAATTATTTTTAAATAACATTCAAATTTTTTAGGACAATATATTTTCATATTTGAAGAAACAATTTTAATGCCTAAAACAATTTGAAAATAATTTTATTAGAAAATAATTTCAAAACATATAAAGAACACATTCAATCATTTTGACAATATATTTATTTGAAATATTATAAAAAAATATTCAAAAAATATTGTTTGGATACATTGTTAGTACTTATAAAGAAATATTGAAAATGTTTTTGAAACCAATTCTTTGAAAATAGTTTGAAAAATTATAAATAAGGCTTGAAAACATTTTGAAAGCAATTTTCCTTGATGAAATATAAAATACTCTTGAAAAAATAGTGAAATTTGTTTCCTTTAAAATTTATTTTAAAACCAATTTCCTAAAAATTAAACATTTAAAAATAAAGTAGAATCTTCAAAGAAATAATAGTGGGTAAATCTGTAGATGCTGTAAGAGGTAAAAATAACTTTTTTTCCACGGTAAAATTGTTAGAAACATTTCTTCCTAGAAAAGTGAAAGTTAGATTACTTTGAAGATATTGGTAAAATAATTAAGGGTAAAAGTTTCATAGAAATATTATCGGATAATGTTATAATAATCCTTGAAACAAATTTTTGATAACATTGACATCTGACTATTGTAAGGGTAATTTCAGTCCGTCGTAAAAATAGATTCTTAACAATATTAATGAACAGAGAGTTGTAAAATGGTACTAATAAATTAATATTTAATTAATAAACATAAGATTAGAAAATTAATTAATATCTTGAAAAATGGGTTATAATATTTCATCGAATCAAGCATAATCATTAACAATCTTGAAAGCATGTAGAGATTGTTTCACTAATCACTTACTACTAGGTAACGTGGTATCACATTTCCGATGTATGAAAATAAACTTCTATTAATCATAAAATATCATTAAAATAATTATATTCTTGATATTACATTTAAATAAGAAGTATATACACTTCTAAAAATAAATAAGGGGTGTAACACAACAGGAGTTTCAAATATGGCAAGTTTAGACAAAACAATCATACCAATTTGGTAACTTTTGAAACATAAGACCCATTAAATAAATGTCCCTAAAATGTATATTTAGATAACCATAAGATGATTTGTATGTTATATATAATAAAAAAATGGGTAGTACATACACCCCACAAATTATGTGAGTGGTAAATGAGGCATGTATCTCATGGAAAGAAAAGTGAGATGAAATTTCTGTTACCTTATGTCGTGAATCTCTTCGTAATCATTTAGAAAACTCGTATAATAAATATAAATTTGTTACAAATATTTAAAAAATTGTATTAATATATCTAATACCATATATGTAATTATTATGACTTTATAATACCCTCTTGTTATAAATCCTATGTTACGGTTTCCCTTCGGGTAATATCCACTTTGTTCTCTGCATGTGTCTTAATTAGTTATATCATTGGTCCTTATACTTACATCATAATTACACAATGAAAAGAATTTTGTAAATATAATTTATATTAATTAAATATGTATTATAATAATTTTTTGAATATATAAGTGTGATATGGAAAACACAGTTCATGGAGAAGGCAATCCGTACGTAAGCATGGACATTGTTTCTATTTTTTATTATCATATGGAAGTAAATAAAGAAATTGAAATATATGTATATATGAATATAAAATAATTCAAATATCATTATAACTTTATATATGTCATATAATTTCACTCATTCCAACAATATTACAATCAATGTAGTGTGTGAACAAATTACATCACTTTGAAGGGGTGGTATTCCGCAATTCCTCTAATAAAATTATCGTATTTACCCCAAATAAAAAGTAACGAGATATGTGTTTTAAAGATAATATATAAGCTTAAATACATAATACATATAACATATAACATAGATAAATATAATTCTCATTATAATTTCTACCATAGGAGGTGGTAAAATAAAAACAAGCAACCATCATTTAGTGAGGCGGTTGTTTGCTGTACATGTAAACAATATGTCTATTACAAATTAGATGAAGCTGTGTAAAATTTTTGGTTAAATTATTTGAATAAAACATCCTATTATATTTATTATACTGTTTTTGTTATAAAATAATATAATAAATTTATTTTATTAGGTGGAGAAGGAAAATAAAATAAAGGAGCTTGAGAGTGGGTGTTACCTCTTAATCAGGTATCTCCTTTTGGTTTATTCCAAAATTCTTCAATGGAATACATCAATACCAATGAGAGACTTAAATTATTAAGTGAGGTATTTCCTCAAGGGTATTATTCAGATATTTCCTAAAACTATGTGGTCCTAGATTTTTGTAGAAGAGGGAGAGATGGTGGTTTTAACAGTGAAGGAGGAGTGGTACTCTTGTGTAAATTTGAAGAGGGGATTATGCTAATTATTTTCATGTTTCAAGTAGATTAAATAATTATAAAAAGTAAAAAATTATTATAGTGTCTAAATATGGCCATTAAAATTATTTTTTATATGTATATAGGTAATTTAGTTCTATAAGGTTAAAATTCAATCCTTTATTAAGCTTAATTTAACCTTAATTTATGTAATTATTTTTAATCAATTTCACAAATATTTATGGTCAAAATATAATTTTATTTTATCTGAATTTATAAATTATTCCTATTAAAAATATAGAATCTATTTTTCCAAATTAAATACACATAAGCAGATAGAAATAATTATAAATTAATCTATTAGTTGGGTCGAAAATGTGGGTTTTTGAAGTAAAAATGATCAAACCTTTGTTATGTTTTTTATGCAATTTCAATGTGAAATTGGTTCCAATTTCCTTCATTAGATTTATTGATAAAAATATTTTCATATAGAAATTTTAAAAAAATTAACAATTTCATTTATCGTTATAAGTAAATTAGGTGAAAAAGAAATTTTGAATTACAATCCATTATTTTAAACAAATAATTAAAAATTTAAACCTTACAATAAAATATAAAAAATTTATCATTAACTAATATTAACTAATTTATTCTAGTAATAATGTTAATTACTATATACAAAATATATAAAATATCCAGAAATTTTATATAAATTATGTTTTTTATTAAAATGATAATAAAATAAAAATATTGGGTTTTAAGCACAAAATTCTGTTTGTTCTTATATTATGTCTATAAAATTGATTGAATGGATATATAAAATATTTTATTGAATAAATAATATATATATTAAATTAATATCACTCACTAAATTTATTTTATTTAATTTATGAGGGTAAAACAACATTTTTAATCAAAAAAATAATAATATTTCCTTTTATATTCACTCCGTTTTTATATTCGTTTAAAATTAATTAGAAACCTATAAATTCATCTCATATTTTTGTAAACCATATATTTTTATCTCATAGTTAATAAAATTTCTAACCACCAATTTATCAACTAGGTTTTATCGTATTATTTTAAATAATATCATTTTAGTTATATACTATTGTTTGGTAATAATTGGTCATGAATTTTACACAATCCATCAAGGAAATTCCTTATTGAGTTTAATGAATTCTTTATCAGTGTGTCACACAGAGAAAGCTAAAATTTATGTTGTCTATAGTGTAAAATTATATTGGTGTTGCGTTTAATGTGAACAACACATTTTGTATTAATATAAAATATACTATTTTTAGTTCTTGTGAAATTGAAAATATTAAATAGACTAAATTATTTCCAAAAAAATATATTTACAAAAAATGGGGGTGTTACATTCTACACCTATTTAAATGAATTTAATCCTTGGAATTCGTATGGGTTATCAAAGGGTTAATACTTTGAAGATTCATTCATAGAAACTGGCATCACAGAAATTAATACTAAAAATCTCATAAAAATGGAATGTTGGAACCATAACGATTACCCAATGTAACATATAATAGGGTTTCTACATAGGAGAACATAGGTTGGGAGTGAATATTGGACAAGTTGGAAAAGCATAAATGTTTATAGAAAGTGATTTATGTCATCAATCAAAAACAACTAAATGATCAAATAAAAGTTGATGGCCTCAAAGTCATAAATCGTGATAATTTATAAGGCCCTTGGTTCAACAGAAATTAAGGTATTAGGTTAATTTTTTACCATTATCCAATATTTTAGAAATTATTTTATTGAAAAAACATATAAGAAAATATACTTAGTTGATATATTAGTATAAATAAAATTTCATTTTTGTTTTAGTTTTTATTTATTTTTAATTCACCCATTACTTCAAGAAATGTTTGTCCAACAATTAACATTGATTCCCAAAGCACAAAAATGCACTTTAAAAAGATATTAAGGCCCATTAAATAATTAAAACATAAACTATTTATTGACCACTATTCTTAAAAATCTATATTGTTACTTTTTTAATCTATAAACTTAACAATTAACAATAATATTTCATCATATATTATTAATAATCAATAATAATTATACATTATCCTAGACATTATATATGTTAGTGGTTGGTACGAAACCCTTATCGTCATTCGGTTATGGTTTGAAGTCTCGCAACCTTTCTGAACATGATTGTTTCTCAACCAACGTAGATGACGCCCTTTTCTAAAACTACACTAATATAATTTCCAAAATAAATATCATAGACATCCTTTAAAAAATGATAATCACTAAACAGACTGTAAAATATGTTTTTATACAAGATAAATACATAAATACTTCATCCAAATATTAACATATTCTTTTCATGAATAGTTAACATTATCATGAAAGGTTAACCTTATAACCCTTAAGAAATGTGGAAATAGAAATATTTATAAGGAAATTCACAAAATCTTCTTGACATTGATCCCTTACATATCATAAAGTAGCTCTTTGTTGTCACATTCTAAACATGTGAATACCCTCATCATATATTCTCTTCAAACATGGTAATAATTTGAATGTTCATCAATTCTTATTGAAATCATTCATGATTCCTTATTAAATGTATATTGGATTTATTTCATAAATTGAAAAATATTTTAAACTATGTCAATGATAGCATAAGCCACTTATCAATAAGACAATAAATATTTATAAGGTAATTAGTACATTATAATTTACTTATTCATATCCTACATATTATTTTCCATAAAACATTATCATAACATAAGAATCATCAAAATTATTATCTTTCCCATAATCATTTTTTAGACCCCACCATTCCATTATAACAATTTTCTATTCCATTATAACCATTCAATGGTTTCTTGTAAATCTGTAGTAAAAAACATAAATAGAACATTCCTTATATATTTCAACATTCATATAACTGACATGTGGATTGTAAATACATAAAAACATCGATTACTTCGTCTATAAGTAATTAACATGGATACATCGTCATATTACCTGTTTCCTTTTCACATTTCATATGTTGTAGAGACCCGAAGCTTATCGTACATGGACATTACATTACTTTTGCGGAATACTTAGTACATTACAAAAAAACACACACATAAGGACCGTAATAGTTTAGTGTCTTTGGAAACTCGGACTATAATCTTCTAATCGTGGTGAAAGATCTTCAAAATCTCCCATAAAGATCTTCCTTTTTTTTACCTAAAACCTTTCTTTATATCCTGGGAAAAAGAAAACATAAAATGGTGAGCTCAAATGCTCAGTAAGGGTAAACAAAAGAAATATCAATCACATCATATACATAAGAACGTAGCTTTTGGAAATCTTGACCTGCAAAAGAGCTCATAATATCATAACATGGGATAAATCATAGAATTGAAAATGAGATCCCCATAATCATAACATAAAACTTGAAACTTTGTGGCATGCACACATAATCATGGAAAATCATTTCTTGTTAGTCATTACTCATTGCCAAGACTATCTTAGTGGACAAAGTCCCTTTCTGAACCGAGTTCACTCCTCGTTTCAGTCCTGTATCACTGAACCGAAATAACCTTCCGTTCCATCCATGTCTATCTCATGAGATATAAAATCTTTACCCAATGCATTGGAGGGAGATATAGGTCCCACCCATCTTATAATGAATCCTTTCTTATGTGTGCCACATAATCATAAATCATACATCATCGCATAACACATGTAACAAGAATGGGATTCTTGAAAACATCATGACATCATAAAACAAATCATATAAGGTAAATGACTTCATAAAAATAATTTCCTCACAACATAATCAAATCAATGTAATAGTAGGGATAAAAACAGAACCCTTTATTATCTTAGATGGTAAATAATTTTGATAAAACACTTGAACTCCATTCTTGAGGAAAATATCCTTTCTTCTTCAAAAACATTTTTCTTTTCATAGCATGTCATACGACTTTAAAATAAAAGAAGTTGATTAAAAATAAACTTGAAAACTTGTAAAGGAAGCTTCTTGGAAATAATGTTTTAAAAATCCATTCATGCCGTATAAGTTAAAAAAAACATTCTTCGTACTTTTGTCGGAAAAGTCAAAAAGTACCTCGTACGGAAAAACGACAAAAGATTCCTTTCATATTCTTTACTAAAAACTCACCTAAGGGTAAAATTGGATTTAAACTATTGCAAGTGGATGGAAACAATATTACATATTGAGGGAACATGGATGTGGATGATAAAATACACCCCAGTAAATACTTACGAATAAACAATCTCGGATAAAAATGAGATTGTGATATTTCCCTTACCTTAGGTCCGACTTGCTTTGTAAGTGTCCGAACCTCCTGTATAATGATTTAAATCATGTTATTGACTTATTACAGAATCATATTCATTGTTATGATATCATATATGGTTCACTTATGACATTATATTACCCGTTCTTTTGTAAATTCTATGTTAAAGAAGCGTTTTGGGTAAAATCGTTTCATTTATCGTTGGTGTTTTGACTTGTTGTTCTTGACATCATTATTACTTATATCATGATTTACTTACTTCCAGAATATAAAATATTATTTATATATCATATATATTCAGTATATATATTTATATAATAGGTAGATAAATAAAATGAAAAACACCGTTCATGGAGACGGTAGTCCGTACGTACGCATGAACGCTGTTTTCCTTTCCTTATTGTCTTGAAATGGAAGTAAGTAGATGACATACATATGTATATATATACATAAATCCAGTAGCTTTATAATGTCATATATTTAATTATTATTTCTTATATATACATTATAATCATTCTTAAATGGTTAACATGGAGAATGAATCTCATCGCGTCGTGGAGACGGTATTCCGTACGTACGCACGAGCGATGATATCATTTCTATAAATATTGAATTGGAGTGTAGTGGATTATACAATATATCATAATCAATATGATGTTGTAATAACTATGTATAGTTATTATTTACACCATTATACCCATCCATGTAAGGTGGTGGTGGAAAATAGATTACAGCACGGCGTGGAGACGGTATTCCGTACGTACGCACGCGCGGTGATTTCTTTTTCCGTAGGATGGATAGATGGTGAAATAGGGTTGTTTCATACTTATAATAACATATCAGTATATGAGTGATACTGATGTTATTACTTCATAATGAAACAACCTAAGAAGAAGAAGTGGAAGAAGAAATAAAGATGAAAGAATTGGTAACGGTAATTACCTCTTCTTTGAAGTGCCTCTTTGAGACCTCCTCTTAGGGCACTAAAATTGGACTTTGAGGAAGCCCAGAACCTCTAGGATGTTGCTAGGGAAGTGGAGAGGAGAAATTGGTAGGGGTTGGCCGAGCTTGAGTGCTGAAATAGGTGTGAGGAGGAGGGGGAGGAGGTGTCCTTTTATAGGGGAGGAGAGGGGCACCTTAGGAATATCTCAAAATATTATTTTATATTAAAGTAAAAATCGGTTTATAATGGTTCCAAAGGGTCTTATTTCGAAGCTAAAGTGAGGATGGGTCGAAATCCTATCAACCAATAGGATTTAGACAAGTTTAGGGTATTATTTTAACCTTATCAATTTGATTTAACTCTAAGTTAAATAATTTAACTTTTACCGTGACTTTTTGTTTTCTTTCACTATATGGTTAATAAACTTACTATAACATGCCAAACGAACCCCAAATTGTATATTATTAATACATATATCCTTATCTAAGTCATTTGGCCGAACCTTAGATTTTTAGGAATAAAATAACAATTAATAATATAATATTTGATTTAAAAACTATTTTGTGTCAATTTTGACATTATTTGATATATGATTTTTGTGAAAGTCATATCAGAATTATATGTTCGAAACAAGTTGATTAAATCAACACTAATATATCATAGTAACCTAGAAAAATAGTGGAATTCATAAAAAGTCTTAAATTACATTTATTTTGGTATTTATATTATCAATTATGTCAATATTTCATTAATAAGATAATTACTGCATCATCTTTGTGTCATAAATAAATTATATTATTTGATGTCTAAAAATTACAAATAAAATACCATCATGTAGGATATCTTTTTAGCTTTCTAATGAATATTTATAGTCGAATTTATCTTATGTATAACCCCATATTAAAAATGATTTACTTATTAAACTTTGACTTTAACTATTTTAACCCTTCTTTAAATAAATTAATAATAAATGTCCTAATCTAATCCAAGTGGGCCTAAATGGTCATATTTTATTCTTAAGTTTGTTTTTGGTCGAATTACACTTGTCCAATAGAATGAGAAGATGTGTTAGGGTAATATTAATATCATATTTACCCTTAGTTACCCTATTTACTATTAACCGTGGTAAAAAAAGTAAAAAGTTACTATTCACCAAAAAATTATTTTCATCTCATTGAACCACATTTTAGTCCTTGATATTAACCGTGTCTCTCGGATTTTCGAAATTCTATTCACAGAAGCGGTAAAATTAAGGTTTATGCAAAATTCAGTTTTTAACCTACCACTTAGTAGTTTCACTATTCATCAAAAATTGATGTTTTTCAGAACAATGCCAAAATTTCATCCCAAGCTATATTTCATATTCCGAATTCAAAAATGAAGTCTATTTTACCAAATTCATAACATAAAAGTTGCATTAATTAATTTTATAATTAAATCCCGCTGTTAAAACAAATATCGTGTTTTTATGAAACAATATCTATCAAAAGATTGACACTTGTTTATGTCTAGTTTAAATGTGAAATTACATCCAATGACCAACATTGTATTAAATTGTAAAAATATATTCTAAATATACTTTAAAACCACTAAAATTAATGATTTATCACTATTAATTATTTCGATTAAAAAAGTTGTTTTTAATTATAATTTAGTAATTTTCACTATTCATCAGAATATGAAAGTTATCCGAAAAGTACCAAAATTTCACCTTAGGCTAAATTCGATACTCCGAATCCAAAAATGAAGTCCATTTTGAGAGTTAAAATTTCTAAAATTTAAAAAGTTGTTATTACTATTCATAATGGCTAGTTTTAATAATATTTTAATAGCATATCATTGTTTCGTGAAACTCAGGATTACGTACCACACATGCTATCGAGGAAGGTTGCGATTGCGTGTAATGCAAGGCAAGTCAAGGATGCGTGTTTGTGCAAGATCCTTTTGTTGTAGCGTATAACACAAGACATTAGTAAAATAAAAAAGAATATTTTTCAAAAAATCTCGGGCTGTTACATTCTACCCCCCTTAAAATGAATTTCGCCCTCGAAATTCGTCGGGGTTATAAATGGTTTACTATTCGAAAGTTTCTTTAATAGAAACCCACATCGTAAAAGGGAATACCAAAACTTGGCTTAAAAAACTAAAGTATGAAATGTAACGATTACCCAAATAAACTAATCACTGGGTTTCCACATAGGTGAAAATATGGATATGGAAGAGAAATCTAAACATCATGTTCTGATGGAGAGTGGTAGAGAACATGGCTATGGAAAAGCCAGTAATCACAAATCCATAGATTTGTGATGATATAAGGTACCATCTGATTCATCAGGTATAAGATCACTAGGACAACATTTTTGGTTTTCAAGATCATTTCCCTAAAGTTGAAAATTTGCTTAGAATAAATACTTACTTTATTTTGGTACAATCTCACTTTTGTTCGTGCCTTGAACAATTTCTAATTCATCTCTTAAATAAATGAAGTTGAATTTGTTATTTGTGAAGTGTTAGCAGATCATGTGATAGAATGACTGTTCATTCCATCTGTCTCAAACAAAAGGTTAGCAAAAGTTATTAAATATACATAAGTCATTCTATAGTGAGATTAATCATATATGGTTCCTAAAATGGACTTATACTTCATATATCATGCTGCTTAATATAATAAAACTAGTTTCTACTAAACAGGGACTTCCTGTAGGCCAGTGGTAGGCGATAAAGGCCAATCGCACTTCGGTTGTGGGTTCGATTCCTACAGCCTTGTCCGAAGCGATGGGCTGTCGCCCGTCCTGCAGGTTGTCCCTTTTTCTAAAACTACGTTACTATAACATCCCATCAATAATATCGAAAATCTTCTATCCTTAAACAATACTAACTTATGTCCAACATAATCCAGTCTAATCTTTAGGCTTATACATAATACTGCAGTCCACTCTCATAATATAGTGACATCGATTACCAGAGATTTAATACTGTCCTTGATCCCCACATATCATAAGATATGTCTTGTTGGTCACATTCCAAACATTCAAAGTCCTTAATCGTGTATTCTCTTGAATACCTTAGTGAAAACATGAGTGCAGTTAAAAGTTAACACTTTCCACATACCAAAATCCTCAAAATTCTATATACTCAAACCATGATATCACTTAATCAATCATGAGCTCATGAATACTATCAAACATTTAATTTTCTCCTTATCCCTTCATTATGCGCATATCATCTACATTCCAAAAATATCTGAATAACCTTTCATGGATACTGGTAACATTAATAATACACTTTCAAAACACAAGGAAAGACAACAGTGTAACAATCCATAGATGTCTCTTTATTCCAAAATTACAGATGATAAACATGTAATCATTCCACTACATTCTCAAACCATTGACCGAGCTTCAAAAATTATTTCATCTCACATATCATTTGTAGTCTCTTCATCATCATCCACATAAATACTACCCATATGACCATACTGATTCTCTTCATGAGTCTTTCCCTTAGGGCATTTGTTTGCATAATGCCCATACATTCCACATTTAAAACACTTAACCATTTTTGATGTCGTAGCAATACCATTATCCTCATCCATGGTGTTAACCGACCCTTTTCCTTTGCACTTACTTGCTTTGTGTCCTTCTTTTCCACACCCAAAGCATCTTCCAGTTCCCTTGAAACATTCTCCTTGATGCCTCCTCCCACATGATTTACATAGGGGAAATTGAACTTTCTTTCCTCTATGATCATCATGGAACTCCATCTTTCTCTTATTAGTCGAGTCAGGAAACTTACCAAATTTTACTTTATTGATCATGTTGTGAGATTGCTGATTCGGCATAATAATGATGTTTGGACATCCAAATCCCATTTCATTTGGTTTCTCATGAAGAATATCATTCCATTGTCCATCATATCCCCCATTATTGTGAATCATCTTGTTTCCAGTCATTTTCTAAAACCCAAACAGAATAGTGTTAGATGCAATAATCGTAATAAAGGGGGAGTAACTTAAATATCTATCATCTTTGGTTTAATCTAATATCGTTACCATAGTTCTAGAACTATATCCTATACGTATACTTATCCTTAGGGGCATCCCTAGACATACCTTAGAAATATCTCTAGGGATCTCACTAACGTTTTCGCATCCTAGTTTCCAAAGGTTGACTAAACCTCCCTCTGATACCAACTGTAGAGACCCGAAGCTTATCGTACATGGAAATTACATTACTTTTGCGGAATACTTAGTACATTACAAAAAAACACACACACAAGGACCGTAATAGTTTAGTGTCTTTGGAAACTCGGACTATAATCTTCTAATCGTGGTGAAAGATCTTCAAAATCTCCCATAAAGATCTTCCTTTTTTTTACCTAAAACCTTTCTTTATATCCTGGGGAAAAGAAAACATAAAAGGGTGAGCTCAAATGCTCAGTAAGGGTAAACAAAAGAAATATCAATCACATCATATACATAAGAACGTAGCTTTTGGAAATCTTGACCTGCAAAAGAGCTCATAATATCATAACATGGGATAAATCATAGAATTGAAAATGAGATCCCCATAATCATAACATAAAACTTGAAACTTTGTGGCATGCACACATAATCATGGAAAATCATTTCTTGTTAGTCATTACTCATTGCCAAGACTATCTTAGTGGACAAAGTCCCTTTCTGAACCGAGTTCACTCCTCGTTTCAGTCCTGTATCACTGAACCGAAATAACCTTCCGTTCCAGCCATGTCTATCTCAGGAGATATAAAATCTTTACCCAATGCATTGGACGGAGATATAGGTCCCACCCATCTTATAATGAATCCTTTCTTATGTGTGCCACATAATCATAAATCATACATCATCGCATAACACATGTAACAAGAATGGGATTCTTGAAAACATCATGACATCATAAAACAAATCATATAAGGTAAATGACTTCATAAAAATAATTTCCTCACAACATAATCAAATCAATGTAATAGTAGGGATAAAAACAGAACCCTTTATTATCTTAGATGGTAAATAATTTTGATAAAACACTTGAACTCCATTCTTGAGGAAAATATCCTTTCTTCTTCAAAAACATTTTTCTTTTCATAGCATGTCATACGACTTTAAAATAAAAGAAGTTGATTAAAAATAAACTTGAAAACTTTTAAAGGAAGCTTCTTGGAAATAATGTTTTAAAAATCCATTCATGCCGTATAAGTTAAAAAAAACATTCTTCGTACTTTTGTCGGAAAAGTCAAAAAGTACCTCGTACGGAAAAACGACAAAAGTTTCCTTTCATATTCTTTACTAAAAACTCACCTAAGGGTAAAATTGGATTTAAACTATTGCAAGTGGATGGAAACAATATTACATATTGAGGGAACATGGATGTGGATGATAAAATACACCCAAGTAAATACTTACGAATAAACAATCTCGGATAAAAATGAGATTGTGATATTTCCCTTACCTTAGGTCCGACTTGCTTTGTAAGTGTCCAAACCTCCTGTATAATGATTTAAATCATGTTATTGACTTATTACAGAATCATATTCATTGTTATGATATCATATATGGTTCACTTATGACATTATATTACCCGTTCTTTTGTAAATTCCATGTTAAAGAAGCGTTTTGGGTAAAATCGTTTCATTTATCGTAGGTGTTTTGACTTGTTGTTCTTGACATCATTATTACTTATATCATGATTTACTTACTTCCAGAATATAAAATATTATTTATATATCATATATATTCAGTATATATATTTATATAATAGGTAGATAAATAAAATGAAAAACACCGTTCATGGAGACGGTAGTCCGTACGTACGCATGAACGCTGTTTTCCTTTCCTTATTGTCTTGAAATGGAAGTAATTAGATGACATACATATGTATATATATACATAAATCCAGTAGCTTTATAATGTCATATATTTAATTATTATTTCTTATATATACATTATAATCATTCTTAAATGGTTAACATGGAGAATGAATCTCATCGCGTCGTGGAGACGGTATTCCGTACGTACGCACGAGCGATGATATCATTTCTATAAATATTGAATTGAATTGGAGTGGATTATACAATATATCAGAATCAATATGATGTTGTAATAACTATGTATAGTTATTATTTACACCATTATACCCATCCATGTAAGGTGGTGGTGGAAAATAGATTACACCACGGCGTGGAGACGGTATTCCGTACGTACGCACGCGCGGTGATTTCTTTTTCCGTAGGATGGATAGATGGTGAAATAGGGTTGTTTCATACTTATAATAAAATATCAGTATATGAGTGATACTGATGTTATTACTTCATAATGAAACAACCTAAGAAGAAGAAGTGGAAGAAGAAATAAAGATGAAAGAATTGGTAACGGTAATTACCTCTTCTTTGAAGTGCCTCTTTGAGACCTCCTCTTAGGGCACTAAAATTGGACTTTGAGGAAGCCCAGAACCTCTAGGATGTTGCTAGGGAAGTGGAGAGGAGAAATTGGCAGGGGTTGGCCGAGCTGGAGTGCTCAAATTGGTGTGAGGAGGAGGGGGAGGAGGTGTCCTTTAATAGGGGAGGAGAGGGGCACCTTAGGAATATCTCAAAATATTATTTTATATTAAAGTACAAATCGGTTTATAATGGTTCCAAAGGGTCTTATTTCGAAGCTAAAGTGAGGATGGGTCGAAATCCTATCAACCAATAGGATTTAGACAAGTTTAGGGTATTATTTTAACCTTATCAATTAGATTTAACTCTAAGTTAAATAATTTAACTTTTACCGTGTCTTTTTGTTTTCTTTCACTATATGGTTAATATACTTACTATAACATGCCAAACGAACCCCAAATTGTATATTATTAATACATATATCCTTATCTAAGTCATTTGGCCGAACCTTAGATTTTTAGGAATAAAATAACAATTAATAATATAATATTTGATTTAAAAACTATTTTGTGTCAATTTTGACATTATTTGATATATGATTTTTGTGAAAGTCATATCAGAATTATATGTTCGAACCAAGTTGATTAAATCAACACTAATATATCATAGTAACCTAGAAAAATAGTGGAATTCATAAAAAGTCTTAAATTACATTTATTTTGGTATTTATATTATCAATTATGTCAATATTTCATTAATAAGATAATTACTGCATCATCTTTGTGTCATAAATAAATTATATTATTTGATGTCTAAAAATTACAAATAAAATACCATCATGTAGGATATCTTTTTAGCTTTCTAATGAATATTTATAGTCGAATTTATCTTATGTATAACCCCATATTAAAAATGATTTACTTATTAAACTTTGATTTTAACTATTTTAACCCTTCTTTAAATAAATTAATAATAAATGTCCTAATCTAATCCAAGTGGGCCTAAATGGTCATATTTTATTCTTAAGTTTGTTTTTGGTCGAATTACACTTGTCCAATAGAATGAGGACATGTTTTAGGGTAATATTAATATCATATTTACCCTTAGTTACCCTATTTACTATTAACCGTGGTAAAAAAAGTAAAAAGTTACTATTCACCAAAAAATTATTTTCATCTCATTGAACCACATTTTAGTCCTTGATATTAACCGTGTCTCTCGGATTTTCGAAATTCCATTCACAGAAGCGGTAAAATTAAGGTTTATGCAAAATTCAGTTTTTAACCTACCACTTAGTAGTTTCACTATTCATCAAAAATTGATGTTTTTCAGAACAATGCCAAAATTTCATCCCAAGCTATATTTCATATTCCGAATTCAAAAATGAAGTCTATTTTACCAAATTCATAACATAAAAGTTGCATTAATTAATTTTATAATTAAATCCCGCTGTTAAAACAAATATCGTGTTTTTAAGAAACAATATCTATCAAAAGATTGACACTTGTTTATGTCTAGTTTAAATGTGAAATTACATCCAATGACCAACATTGTATTAAATTGTAAAAATATATTCTAAATATACTTTAAAACCACTCAAATTAATGATTTATCACTATTAATTATTTCGATTAAAAAAGTTGTTTTTAATTATAATTTAGTAATTTTCACTATTCATCAGAATATGAAAGTTATCCGAAAAGTACCAAAATTTCACCTTAGGCTAAATTCGATACTCTGAATCCAAAAATGAAGTCCATTTTGAGAGTTAAAATTTCTAAAATTTAAAAAGTGGTTATTACTATTCATAATGGCTAGTTTTAATAATATTTTAATAGCATATCATTGTTTCGTGAAACTCAGGATTACGTACCACACATGCTATCGAGGAAGGTTGCGATTCCGTGTAATGCAAGGCAAGTCAAGGATGCATGTTTGTGCAAGATCCTTTTGTTGTAGCGTATAACACAAGACATTAGTAAAATAAAAAAGAATATTTTTCATAAAATCTCGGGCTGTTACATATGTAGTCTCTTTATCGTGAGCAATGTAACCATTACTAGAACCACCTTGCTAATTATCTTTCATAGAATTCCTCTTGGGACATTGAGTTGCATAATGACCATTTATTCCACACGTAAAACAATAATCCTTTGACGATGACTTAGTGAGGCCAATATTATCATCAATTTTGTTAATCAAACTCTCCATTTTTCATAGAAGTCAATTTTATTGTGTTCTTCTTGTCCATAGTGAAAACATACTCCTGATCCTCAAAGAAATTCACATAGGTCATTCATTCCACATACTAGAAACAATAGAAACCAAATATTCTTTCCTCCATGGTGTCCATAACTTGATTTCTAAAATAACACTTTCTTTCTCTTCCTTGGTGATTTCTAGGGTTGTTGAAGGTATACAATATTAATAATTTATCATGAAAAATAATAAGGAATGATCAAAATATCTCTCACTCCAGTGATCACCACAGATGACTGCTCATCAGAAAATCATCCCTCAAATTCAACCTTAATCCAGTTCCTTATGGTTCTCACCATTTACTAAAACAATAATCATATTGTGGGAATTACTTATCAAATAAGAAAACCACTTTATCATGAAAAGTGTTACATATATTATTTTAAAATAATTACACCTTGTTTAATCTATGAAACCCTAGGTTCATCAAACGTTATTCACAGCCAAATTATGTTTAAATCATTCATAAAGTTTCACGAAGAGTTTATTTATTCGCAAAACATTTCACCGAGATTGTTAAACTAGGTGTTTAGGAATGCATGTTGTCGTGTACTATATCACCTCTAGTAAGGATTAGAACCTATTTTCAGAGTTGTTAGCCATTGTTAAAATTACTCCAAAGACACATCCACTTATATTATCTAGACATAGATGTATTTTTTAAGAATCCACATACTCTATCCATTATTAAAATTAAAAGACATTTCTGTAAATGTTAACTCTCCTTTTACATTTTTTAGAGACATACCTATACATATCCTTGTTTATATACCAAGGGATCTCAGTAAAGTGTCCCCATACATTTTTCTAAATGAAAACAGAACATTTCCTTCAATACCAACTATAGAGACCCTAGCTTAACATACATGTTTATTACTTGATTTTATATGAATATTTAGTAAATTAAAAAAATACATGCATGAGGACCGTAATAGTTTAGTGTATTTGTAAACATTAAAACAAAATCTTCAATCCTAATGAAAAATATTCTACATCTACCATAAATATATCCACATTTATTACTTCTATCTAAAACCATTCTTTATGACCGATGGAAAGGAAACATAATAAAGGGGTGATCTAAAGTGAACAGTAAGGGTTAATAAGGGAAATGTTTAAGCATAATAAAGAGAATAAGGGTATGATAAAATGATCTTGAAAATCGAAAATCATACTCGGCATATCAGAGGTCCTATATATGAATCATTTTTAAATATTGTATGTTTATAAGTCATGAATATTAAGGAAATAAATAACATAAGTCATGAATTCATATCATATAAATAATACATTTAATTTTGGATGACACATAACTATTTATAATTATTTCCATAGTAGTTATGGAATTTTTCCAAGACCATCTTAGTTGAAAACGTCCCAAAATGAACAGGGTTCACACTATGTTCCATACTTGTATTATTGAACCGAGTTAACCCCTATTTTCAGCCCCATATTCCAGAATTTAGTTCACCCCTAATTCCAGCCCTATATTACTAAAACGAGTTAATTTCATGTTTCATCCCCATAATACTGAACCCTGTTCATTTCTCAATATAGCCATTTTTATATCATGATATATAAATTTTTAACCAATTCATTGAAGGAAGATATACCCCACACTTGTCTCATTGTGAAATCATACATACATGTCTGACTTGTTACTTCTAGGTACATCTATGCCAATGCCACATCTGATTTTAGTATCCTGACATGTTTGTATTGAAAGGAAACAACTCACTCTATCCTTTACCAAAATTCCAGGACATTTTCTCGAATATTAACTCACCCTTGTACTTATCCTTTGATACATCCCTTGAGACATCCTTATAAATATACTAATTAATATCATTAATTTTTTTCCATCCTTGACTCAAAATTTTACTTAAAACATTAATCTGATACCAACTATAGAAACCCTCAATTTTAAAACATTAACATTAAATTAACATTTTTGGAAAAATAAATATATTATAAAATAATTTCCCAAAGACCGCATTGTTCTAGAGCCTCTGGAAACATGATAAACATAAACACTAGTATATTGATGAGCTACATTATCTACCACTATGTTCTTATAGAATATCACCCATCTTTGAAACATCAAACATAATACATATCTTTATATACAGGGAAACAAAACATACAAAGGGGTGAGCTCAAATATTTAGAAAGGGTAAAAAAGGGATAAGTAAGTGTATCCCTAAGAATAAAGACATGAGAACTTGCACAGGAAAAATATAATACCATACCCTGAATATCAGTGATTACATACAAGAATCATGGCATAACGTTCAGTGCATCATAACACATGAATCATAAGTAAATAATGAACATAAGACCTAAAAAAATAACATAGGAATACAAGGAATAAAGAATCATAAATTCAAAAAAGATATAGTATATAACATATATAAACATATTTTGAATAACAATTATCACCATGACTGTGGTAGTGGAAAAATGAACAATCATCGTTCAGTAAGGTGGTAGTTTTCCATACACGTAAACATTATGTTTGATACCCATTAGATGGAGAAGTGTATTAGTGTATGTTAGAAAATTGGCATAAAACATCATAATATATTTTTTTATTTAAATTTGAAATATATTTTAATAAATAGAGTGGAGTTATGGAGATGGAAAATAAAAGAAATGAGCTTCAAAAAGGCTTTACTTCTTTATCTGGTAACTCCTTTTCGTTTGTGCCAAAAAATATTCTAGGGAAATATTTCTGACCAATGGGAGGCATAAAAGAGTAATTTAGAGATTTTTTGAAGTGTATTGAAAATATTTTTCCTGAGGCTATTTTTTTGTGCTGTGAAGAAGAGGGAGAGGTGGTGACTTTGTATAGGGAATGAGGAGTGGAGCTCTTAGAAATATTTGAACACAGAATTCCACCCAACTTTTTCATGTGTCATGTGGAAAAAATAATGATAAAAGGATTATTAAATGGAGTAATGGGTCTATATATTTCCTCAAATTAGATTTTTTATATGTGTATAGGTCATTTTGAGCTTTTAGGTTATGGTTTAGTACCCTATTAAGCTAAATTTAACTATAATTAAGTAATTAATTTTAATCCCCTTCACTAGTATTTTTTGTAAAATACTACGTTTAACATATTATAAATTAGAAATTTTTGTTATTTAAAATATTTAATCCATTTTTAAAAATTACCACCACAAAATTGGTATAAATTAATTTTCAATTAAACTCACAGTTGGGTTGCAAATGTGGGTTTTTGTAGTGAAAATGATCAATCTGTTTCTTAGTTTTTAATACAATTTAAATATGAAATTGGTAAAAATAACCTATATTTTATTAATTGATAAAAATATTATCTCATTAAACTTTTATAAAATTATAAAATTTAATTTACACTTATAATAAATTATATGAAAAACTAGTTTAGATTAAATTCCAGTATTTTTAACTATTCAATAAAAAAAACCTTATAGAGAAATAATTAAAATTTATCCAACCCTAATCATTATTATTTTATTATGAATATAATTTTTATTTTGTATTATGATATCTTTGAAAGGTAAATAAATGTGATTAAAAATTAATTCCACATTAAAAGACGGTAAAAATAAAAATATAGGTTATTCAGTACATCATTTTGTTTCTTTTTTATCATATTTCATTCAAATATATTGAATGTATATAAAAAATATTTTATGGTATTTATAAGAAATATATTTTCTTAATATCAACAGCTAATCTAATTAAATTTAATTTACTATGGTAAAATATCTTTGCGACTGAAAAAAATAATACTTACTTTAATATTCAATTAATTATCACATTTATATCTAATTAATAGGTAACCTATGAAATCATCTTATATTTCTATAGAACATATATATTAATAAACTATTTTATAATATTTATAACCTCTAATTTTCATCATTTTTATATCTTATTATTTTAAATAATAACATTTTAATGATATGTTATTGTTCAGTAAAATTTGGTCATGTTTGTTACACAAACCATCAAGGAAAGTCATTTTTGCATGTCATGCAAGAAAACCTCGATGTTTCATGTAGAGAAACCTAAAAAATTTATTCCATTTAGTGTCACTATTAACATGGGGTTGGGTATAACTCAATACAAACATAGTGGTTTAATATATAATACACTATTTTTAGTGTTTCATGAAATGGAAAATACTAATGAGATTAAATTAATTCAAGACACCATAATTCACAAAATCTTGGGGTGTTACAAGTACAAAACTGATCATTAACATGTAATAATATCCATGATTCTAACAATGTATCATGATATTTTCTTTGAATAACTACATATAGGGACTATGGATCAAAAGGATACGGTTCAATGAAAAAAATACTACTCACATGGTGGGAGGGGAACTAGGTTGTAGATTTTTTGGTGTCTCTGTCATCAGCAAATCAAAGTATGTCTTCCTTCTTTAGATTTGGATATTTTCCACTCGAGGGGGAGAGGTCCGTTATTGAAGATACTATGGGACTGAATTATTTTAGACCCCAGTGATTTCTTTTTTTCCATGGTTTTCTTTATTTCTACACATATAATTTAAATAAATAAAAATGTAAGTTTTCAGTCAGTCATTATAAACTATGAAATGGAAACAAATTACATAACCATATAACCCATGAATGTGAAATGGGTTTAATAATGACCAAGGCATTTATCATAAATCATTTATAGAAAGAATATCAATGAAACCTTTAGATGATTTCTTATAAAGGTGTGAGTAACATCAACAAATGTCAAGTTAGATGGAAATTAATTTGAAATAATAGTAAAAAAAATCAGGAAAATATATTTTCTTATTTGAAGAAGGATTTTTAATTCCTAAAACAATTTGAAAATAATTTTATTAGAAAATAATTTCAAAACATATAAAGAACACTTTCAATAATTTTGACAATATGTTTACTTGAAATATTATAAAAAATATTCAAAAAATATTTCTTTGGAAACACTGTTAGTACTTATAATGAAATATTGGAAAAAATTTGAAACAAATTCTTCGAAAATAGTTTGAAAAATTATAAATAATTATTGAAAACATTTTGAAAGAAATTTTCCATGATGAAATATAAAATACTCTTGAAAAAATATTGAAATTGTTTTTCATTTAAAATTTATTTTAAAACCATTTTCCTAAAAATTAAACATTTAAAAATAAAGTGGAAGCTTCAATGAAATAATAGTGGGTAAATCTGTACATGCTGTAAGAGGTAAAAATAACATTTTTTTTCATGGTAAAATTGTTAAAAACATTTCTTCCTAGAAAAGTGAATGTAATATTACTTTGAAGATATTGGTAAAATAATTAAGGGTAAAAGTTTAATAGAAATATTATCGGATAATGGAATAACAATCCTTGAAACACCTTTTTGAAAACATTTAATTCTGACTGTTATAAAGGTAATGTCAGTCCGTCTTAAAAATAGATTCTTAACAATATTAAGTAACAAAGAGTTATAAAATGGTACTAAAAAAATTAATATTTAATTAATAAACCTAATATTAGAAAATTAGTTAATATCTTGAAAAATGGGTTATAAAATTTCATCGAATCAAGAATAATCATTAACAATCTCGAAAACATATAGAGATTGTTTCACTAATCACTTACTACTAGGTAACGTGGTATCACATTACCGATGTATGAAAATAAAATTCTATTAAGAATAAAATATCATTAAAATATTTATATTCTGGATATTACATTTAAATAAGAAGTATATACACTTCTAAAAATAATTAAGGGGTGTAACACAACAGGAGTTTCAAATATGGAAAGTTGAGACAAAACAATCTTACCATTTTGGTAACGTTTGAAAAATAAACCCCATTAAATAAATGTCCCTAATATGGATATTTAGATAACCATAAAATGATTTATAAGTTATATATAATAAAAAATGGGTAGTACATACACCCAAAAAATGATATGAGTCGTAAATGAGGCTTGTTTCTCATGGAAAGAGAAGTGAGATGAAATTTCTGTTACCTTATGCCGTGAATCTCTTCGTAATCATTCAAACCACATGTATAATAAATATAAATTTGTTACAAATATTTAAAAAAAATGTATTAATATATCTAATACCATATATGTAATTATTATGACTTTATAATACCCTCTTGTTAGACATCTTATGTTACGGTTTCCCTTCGGGTAATAACCACTTTGTTCTCTGTATGTGTCTTAATTAGTTATATATTTGGTCCTTATACTTACATCATAATTCCACAATGTAAAATATTGTGTAAATATAATTTATATTCATTAAATATGTATTATAATAATTTTTTGAATATATAAGTGTGATATGGAAAACACCGTTCATGGAGAAGTTAATCTGTATTAAGCATGGACATTATTTCCATTTTTTATTATCATATAGAAGTAAATAAAGAAATTGAAATATATGTATATATGAATATAAAATAATTCAAATATCATTATAACTTTATATATGTCATATAACTTCACTCATTGTAACCATATTACAATCAATGTAGTGTGTGGACAAATTACATCGCTTTGAAGGGGTGGTATTCAACAATTCCTCTAATAAAATTATCGTATTTACCCCAAATAAAAAGTAATAATATATGTGTTTTAAAGATAATAAATAATATTAAACAAATAATACATATCACACATGACATAGATAAATATAATTCACATTATAATTTCTATCATAGGAGGCGGTAAAATAAAAATAAAAAACCATCCTTTAGTGAGGTGGTTGTTTGTTGTACATGTAAACAATATGTCTATTACCAATTAGATGAAGGTGTGTGAAATTGTTGGTTAAATTATTCGAATAAAACATCCTATTATATTTAGTATACTGTTTTTTCTATAAAATAATATAATAAAATTATTTTATTGGGTGGAGAAGGAAAATAATATAAAGGAGCCTGAGAGTGGGTGTTACCTCTTAATCAGGTATCTCCTTGTGGTTTATTCCAAAATGCTTTGATGGAATACTTTAATACCAATGAGAGACTTAAATGAATAATTGAGGCATTTCTTCAATTTTATTAGTCAGGTATTGTCTAAAACTATGTGGTCCTAGATTTTTGTATAAGAGGAAGAGATGGTGGTTTTAATAGTGAAGAAGGAGTGGTACTCTTGTAAAACTTTGAAGAGGGAATTCTGCTAATTGCTTTCATGTTTCAAGTATATAAAATAATTATGAAAAGTAAAAAATGATTATAGTGTCCAAATATTTCCATTAAAATGATTTTTACAAGTATATAGGTAATTCTATTCCTTAAGGTTAAAATACAATCCTTTATTATGCTTAATTTAACCTTAATTGATGTAATTAATTTTAATCAATTTCACAAATATTTATGGTCAAAATGTAATTTTAATTTATCTAAATTTATAAATTATTCTTATTAAAAATATGGAATCCAAATTTCCAAATTACATACACATAAGAGGATAGAAAAAATTATAAATTAATCTATTAGTTGGGTCGAAAATGTGTGATTTTGAAGTAAAAATTATCAAACCCTTGTTATGTTTGTATCCAATTTCAATGTGAAATTGGATCCAATTTCCATTATTATATTTATTGATAAAAATATTTTCATATAGATATTTTAAAAAAATTAACAATTTAATTTATCGTTATAAGTAAATTAGGTGAAAATGAAATTTTGAATTTCAATCCATTATTTTTAACAAATAATTAAAAATTTAAATCTTACAATAAAATATCAAAAATTTATCATTAACTAATATTAATTAATTTATTCTAGTAATAAGGTTAATTATTATATATAAAATATATAAAAGATCCAAAAAGTTTATATAAATTATGTTTTGCATTATAATGAGTATAAAATAAAAATATTGAGTTTTAAGTACAAAATTCAGTTTGTTCTTATATTATGTCTATAAAATTGATTGAATCGATATATGAAATATTTTATTGAATAAATAATATATATATTAAATTAATATCACTCACTAAATTTATTTTATTTAATTTATTAGGGTAAAACAATATTTTTAATTAAAAAAATAATACATCCTTTTATATTCACTCGGTTTTCATATTCGTTTAAAATTAATTAGAAACATATGAATTCATCTCATATTTTTGTAAACCATATATTTTTATAATTAAGTTAATAAACTTTCTAACCACCAATTTATCAACTAGGGTTTATCTTATTATTTTAAATAATATCATTTTAATTATATACTATTTTTTGGTAATAATTGGTCATGAATTTTACACAATGCATTAAGGAAATTTGTTATTTAGTTTAATGAATTCTTTCTCAGTGTGTCACATAGAGAAAGCTAAAATTTATGTTTTCTATAGTGTAAAATTAAATTGGTGTTGCGTATAATGCGAAGAAAACATTTTGTATTAATATAAGATATACTATTTTTAGTTTTTGTGAAATTGAAAATATTAAAAAGACTAAATTATTTACAAAAAATATATTTACAAAAAATTGGGGTGTTACATTATACACCTCTTTAAATGAATTTAATCCTTGGAATTCGTATGGGTTATCAATGGGTTAATACTTTCAAGATTTATTCATAGAAACTAACGTCACCAAAATTAATACTAAAACTCCCATAAAACATTGAATGTTGGAACCATAACGATTACCCAATGTAACATATAATAGGGTTTCTACATAGGAGAACATAGGTTGGGAGTGAAGATTGGACAAGGTGGAAAAGCATATATATTTATAGAAAGTGATTGATGTCATCAATCAAAAACAACTGAATGATCAAATAAAAGATGATGGCCTCAAAGTCATAAATCTTGATAATTTATAAGGCCATTTGTTCAACAGAAATTATGGTATTAGGTTATTTCTTTACAATTATCCAATATTTTAGAAATTATTTTATTGACAAATCATATTAGAAAATATACTTAGTTTATATATTACTATAAATAAAATTTCATTTTTGGTTGAGTTTTTATTTATTTTTAATTCATCCATTACTTCAAGAAATGGTTGTCCAACAATTAACATTGATTCCCAAAGCACCAAAATACACTTTAAAAAGATATTAAGGACAATTAAATAATGAAAAATTAAATTATTTATTGAACACTATTCTTAAAAATCAATATTTTTAATTTTTTAATCTATAAACATTACAATTGACACTACTATTTCATCATATATTATTAATAATCAATAATAATTATACATTAACCTAGACATTATATATGTCAGTGGTTGGTACGAAACCCTTAGCGTCAGTCGGTTATGGTTTGAAGTCTTGCAACCTTTCTGAACATGATTGTTTCTCCACCAACGTACATGACATCCTTTTCTAGAACCACACTAATTTAATTTACAAAATAAATATCATAGACATCGTTTAAAAAATTATAATCACTAAATAGACACTAAACTATGTCTTTATACAAGATAAATACATAAATACATCATCCAAATATTAACATAATCTTTTCATGAATAGTTAACATTATCATGAAAGGATAACCCAATAACCCTTCTGAAATATGGAAATAGAAATATTTGTAAGGATATTCCCAAAATAATCTTAAAATTGATCCCTTACATATCATACAATATCTCTTGGTTGTCACATTCTAAACATGTGAATAGCCTCGTCAAGTATTCTCTTGAAACATGGTAATAATCTGAATGTCCATCAATTCTTATTGAAAACATTCATGATTCCTTATTAAATTTATATTGGATTTTTTCCATAAATTGAAAAATATTTTAAACTATGTCAATGATAGCATAAGCCACTTATCAAAAAGACAATAAATATTTCTAAGGTAATCAGTGCGTTATAATTTACTTATTCATATCCCACATATCTTTTACCACAAAACATTATCATAACATAAGAATCATCAAAATGAATATAATTCCCATAATCATCTATTTTTGTTGGACACCACCATTCCATTATAACAATTTTTTCCATTATAACCATTCAATGTTTTCTTGTAAATCTGTTGTAAAAACATAAACAGAACACTCCTTATATATTTCAACTTTCATATAACTGACCTGTGGAATATAAATACATAAAACCATCGATTACTTCATCTATATGGAATTAACATGGATACATCATCATATTACATCTTTACTTTTCACATTTCATATGTAGCCTCTTTAGCATGAGAAATGTAACCATTACTAGCACCACCTTGCTAATTATCTTTCATAGATTTCCTCTTAGGACATTGATTTGCATAATGACCATTTATTCCACACGTAAAACAATTAACCTTCAACGATGACATAGTGAGGCCAATATTATCATCAATTTTTTTAATCAAACTCTCCATTTTTCATGGAAGTCAGTTTCATTGTGTTTTTCTTGTCCATAGTTAAAACATACTCATGTTCCTCAAAGAAATTCACATAGGTTATTCATTCCCCATACTTGAAACAATAGAAACCAAATCTTCTTTCCTCCATGGTCTCCATAACCTGATCTCTAAAATAACACATTCTTTATCTTCCTTGGTGATTTCTAGGGTTGTTGAAGGTATACACTATTAATCATTTATCATGAAAAATCGTAAAGAATGATAAAAATATCTCTCACTCCAGTGATCACCACAGCTGACTTCTCATCAGAAAATCATCCCTCAAATTCAACCGTAATCCAGTTCCTTATGGTTCTCACCAATTACTAAAACAATAATCATATTGTGGGAATTACTTATCATATACGAAAACCACATTATCATGAAAAGTGTTACATATATTATTTCTAAATAATTAGACCTTATTTAATATATGACACCCTAGGTTCATCATAGGTTATACATAGCCCAATTATATTTAAATCATTCATAATGTTTCATGAAGAGTTTGTTTATTCCCAAAATATTTCACCGAGATTGTTAAACTAGGTGTTTAGGAAGGCCTGTTGTCGTGTACTATAATACCTCTAGTAAGGATTAGAACCCATTGTCAGAGTTGTTAGCCATTGTTAAAACTATTCCAAAGACACATACTTTTAGAGACATCCCAATACATATCCTTGTTTATATACCAATGGATCTCAGTAAAGTGTCCTCATATTTTTTTCTAAATGAAAAAGAAAATGTCCTTCGATACCAATTATAGAGACCCATGCTTAAAATACATGTTTGTTACATGATTTTAGATGAAAATTTAATAATTAAAAAAAATACATGCATGAGGACCGTAACAGTTTACTGTCTTTGTAAACATTAAAACAAAATCTTCTATCCTAATGAAAAATATTCTATATCTACCATAAATATCTCCACATTTAGTACCTCTATCTAAAACCATTATTTATAACCTATGGAATGGAAACATAATAAAGGGGTGATATAAAGTGCATAATAATGGATAATAAGGGATATTTTTAAGCATAATAAAGAGAATAGGTGTATGATAAAATGATCATGAAAATAGAAAATCACACCCGGTATATCAGAGGTCCTATATGTGAATCACTTTTAAATACTGTATGTTTGTAAGTCATGAATCTTATGGAAATAAATAACATATGACATGAATTCATATCATATGAATAATAAATTTAATTTTGGATGACACATAACTATTTATAATTATTTCCATAGTAGTTATGGCATTTTTCCAAGACCATCTTAGTGGAAAACGTCCAAAAATGAATAGGGTTCACACCATGTTCCATACTTGTATTACTGAACCGAGTTCACCCCTAATTTCAGCCCTATATTCCTTAATTGAGATCACCCCTAATTCCAGGCCTATATTACTGAAACGAGTTATTTTCATGTTACATCCCAGTAATACCGAACCCTGTTCATTTCTCAATATAGCCATTTTTATATCATGATATATAAATCTTTAATCAATTCATTGAAGGAAGATATACCTCACACTTGTCTCATTGTGAAATCAAATATACATGTCTGACTTATTACTTCTAGGTACATCTATGCCAATGCCACATCTGATTTTAGTATCCCGATATGGTTGTATTGAAAGTAAACAACTCACTCTATCCTTTACCAAATTTCCAGGACATTTTCTTGAATATTAACTCACCCTTGTACTCATCCTTAGAGATGTCCTTTGACACATCCTTAGAAATATACTAAGGAATCTCATTAATGTTTTTCCATCCTTGATTCAAAATTTTACTTAAAACATTAATCTGATACCAAATATAGAAACCCTCAATTTTAAAAAATTAACATTAAATTAACATTTTTGGAAAAATAAATATATTATAAAATAATTTCCCAAAGACATCATTGTTCTAGAGCCTCTGGAAACATGCAAAACATAAAAACTAGTATATTGATGAGCTACATTATATGCCACTATGTTCTTATTGAATATCACCCTTCTTAGAAACATCAAACATAATACATATCTTTATATACAGGAAAACAAAACATAAAAAGGGGTGAGCTCAAATATTCAGAAAGGTTAAAAAAAGGGATAAGTAAGTGTAATCCTAAGAATAAAGGCATGAGAACTTGCACATGAAAAATATAATACCATACCCTGAATATCAGGGATTACATACAAGAATCATGGAATAACGTTCAGTGCATCGTAACACATGAATCATAAGTAAATAATGAACATAAGTCCTGAAAAAATAACATAGGAATAAAATCATGGAATTGTGGCAATCACATCATTTTGAGGGTGCGGTAGTCCACACTTCCTGAAACGAAAGTATTTTATTTACAACAGATATAAAGTAAAATGAAATGTATTATAAAAGAAATAAAGAATAATAAATTCAAAAAAGATATGTTATATAACATATATAAACATATTTTCAATAAAAATTATCAGTATCACTATGGTAATGGAAAAATGAACAATCATCATTCAGTAAGGTGGTAGTTTTCCATACAAGTAAACATTATGTTTATTACCCATTATATGGAGAAGTGTGTTAGTTTAAGTTAGAAAATTGGAATAAAACATCATAATATATTTTTTATATAAATTTGAAATATATTGTAATAAATAGAGTGAAGGGCTAGAGAAAGAAAAATAAAAGAAATGAGCTTCCAAATGGCTTTACTTCTTGATCTTGTAACTCCTTTTTCTTTGTGCCGAAAAATATTCTAGGGAAATATTTCTGACCAATAGGAGGCATAAAAGAGTAAGTTAGAGATTTTTTTGAAGATTATTGAAATGATATTGGTTGAGGCTATTTTTTATGGTGCTGTGAAGAAGAGGGAGAGATGGTGACTCTTTATAGCGAATGAGGAGTGGAGCTCATAGAAATATTTGAACACAGAATTCCACCAAAAATTTTCATGTGTCATGTAGAAAAAATAATGATAAACGGATTATTAAATGGAGTAGTGGGTCTAAATATTTCCTCAAATTAGATTTTTTTATGTGTATAGGTCATTTTGGACATTTAGGTTATGGTTTAGTACCCTATTAAGCTAAATTTAACTATAATCGAAGTGATTAATTTTAATCCCCTTTACTAGTATTTTTGGTAAAATACTATGTTTATCATATTATAAATTAGAAATTTTTGTTATTTAAAATATTTAATCTATTTTTAATAATTACCACCACAAAATTGGTAGAAATTAATTTTCAATTAAACTCACAGTTGGGTCGCAAATGCGGGTTTTTGTAGTAAAAATGATCAATCTGTTTCTTAGTTTTGTATAGAATTTAAATATGAAATTTGTAGAAATTACCTATATTTTGTTAATTGATAAAAATATTATCTCATTAAACATTTATAAAATTATAAAATTTATTTTTCACTAATAAGAAATTATATGAAAAAGTAGTTTTGAATTAAATTCTAGTATTTTTAACTATTCAATAAAAATAAAACCTTATAGAGAAATAATGGAAATTTATCCAACCGCAATATTTATGATTTTATTATGAATATAATTTTTATATTGTATTATTGTATCTTTAAAAGGTAAATAAATGTGATTCAAAATTAATTCCACATTAAATGACGGTAGAAATAAAAATATAGGTTATTCAGTACATCATTGTGTTTCTTTTTAATCATATGTCATTCAAATATATTGAATGTATATCAAAAATATTTTATGGTATTTATAACAAATAGATTTTCTTAATATCACCAAATAATCTAATTTAATTTAATTACTATGTTAAAATATCTTTGCGACTATAAAAATAAAAATACTTACTTTAATATTCAATTAATTATCAGATTTATTTCTAATTAATAGGTAACCTATGAATTCATCTTATATTTCTATAGAACATATATATTAATAAACTATTTCATAATATTTATAAACACTAATTTTCATCATTTATATATATTATTATTTTAAATAATAACATTTTAATGATATGTTATTGTTCAGTAAAATTTGGTTACGCATATTACACAAACCATCAAGGAAAGTCATTTTTGCATGTCATGCAAGAAAACCTCGATGTTTCATGTAGAGAAACCTAAATTTTTTGTTTCATTTAGTTTCACTATTAACTTGGTGTTGGGAATAACTCAATACAAACATAGTGGTTTAATATATAATACACTATTTTTAGTGTTGCATGAAATGGAAAATACTAATGAGATTAAATTAATTCAAGACACCATAATTCACAAAATCGTGGGGTGTACAAGTACAAAACTGATAATTAACATGTACTAAAATACATGTTTCTAACAATGTATCATGATATTTCTTTTGAATAACTATATATGGAGACAATGGATCAAAAGGATAATGTTCAATGAAAAACTACTACTCACATAGTCAACGTATTATGGAGAAACCACTAACCTGATAAAGCTACATTGAAACCGAAGGATATGATGACAAATAATTATCCTTATTTTTTTACATCATAGTGAAGAAATTTATAGTGTAAAATTAATTTTACGTGGGTAGAATGTATCACCATTTGATATTATGAATTTTTTAATATAATTTGAATTGCATTTATAGCATGTGTTACACATAATACTTCGTTTTAATGAAGCACAATATATTATTAATATAATTATTTAAACAAGACCATTATAAAAATGAAGTAAAATTTGGAGGTATATATGGTAATAAAAAGATTTTAAATTATTTATATATTGTATATATATATAATATAATTATTATAATAAAGTCGTTATATGTTAAAAAACAATTTCCAGAAAAATGGTTTTACTGTTTTTTTGAGAAATTAATACAATAAATTTATACCAATTTTTAAAAATATATTTTAAAAATTGCTTTTCATTTTTGAAAATAATTTATAAATTATAATACACAAACTTTTTGAAAATTTTCTAAAGAGGATTTTGTTTGATCAATATTAAATAATGTTGATTTTAATTGAAAACCTCCCTTTTATTTAAAGTATTTATAAAGTTAAATGATATTTTATAATTTATTAAAAATTAAAAGTTGTAATATTATCTATATATTAATCCAAGTTGGTTCACTTGAATCATCTTCATCAAGAATTTTTACATTATATCATGATATACTTTGTAGAATGTTTTTTTGGAGAGTCACTTTTTCATCAGATCTATGAGGTTATTTTTCAACTAAAATATTTCCAATTATTTAAATGAAATTTGTTAAAATGTATTGAATATATTTTCTGTATAATCAAAAATATATAATAATTAAAACTAATATATTTGTCATAATGAACATGAAACTGTAGATATTTAATTACCGCGGTTAAGATACAAAAATGTTTTACTAGTGCTTAAACAAAAATGATAAGGGTACGTTTTCTGGTCAAACTTTTCAAAATAACACCCTATAGAAATATTTAAATCTTATCATTTCTAAAATTAAAAACTATTTTCATTAGGAATAATTTTTCATTAAAATGAATTTAAAATTTTTTATTATTAATTAAAATGTCGTAGTAGTTTCAAAGTGGGCTTGTTTCACCACATATAAAAGGAAATCCCATCTCCTATCCTATCCACACATAGATAAATATTTCTTTCATTACATCCCAACCGAAATAAATATCTTATTCTCTTAAATTTTCTTATATTAATTAGTTTTATTAAGAAACTCACCTATGAATTATTTAGGTATAAACCTAAGTAGGCTCTCGGAAGAAGAGTTATAACCCTTAACCGTGAATTATATACTTATTTATTCTTTCACTTCCTTCATGAATTCCTAAAAATTGATGATAAAATAAAATAAATATCTAAAATATATTGATATTTTTTTATGTTAGGATCTAAACCTATATTAATCTATATTTAAATCAAATGGGAAAAAACCATTGATTTTGTGTGTGATGCAGTACTGCCTCACGAACCAAGGTAATTGATATTTAATAAAATATTATGAAATATGGATATAATAATGTATTTATAATATTAATATGATTTTTATGATGTAATTATACTTATGGTAAATATATTTTCATATCTACCATTTTACTTTACAATATTTTGGAAAATGAGAACATTAATTGTGTATATATGTGGGCTACTGCCTCTATCAAGTGATGTGACACATTTCTCATTTTATTTTTACAATAATAGTTACAGGGTTAGATTTGAAAATTTTATATGATATATAAGAAATAAAAATGATTATATGAAGGTGAATTAATATTTATCTTCATTTTTTTCCAGTATTCAGAATAATAAAAACTATGTTCATTAATATGGTCAACATACCATCTGCATGAGTGGTGTGATTAATTTTCTATAAATAAATTTTAAGGGTGAACTATAAATATGTAAATAATGAATTAATTTTATATTAATATCATAGTTTAAAATATTTTTATATTTTTACTTTGATAAAAGTATAACTATCAAATATCCTGAACCAAAATATACATAAAAAAATGAAGGAGTAATGAATTAAAATAGTGATTTACCAAATAATTTTAAACAGATTGGTGATAAAAGGTTATAAATAAATCATGTATGTTATTAAATATATAATTATGGTACTAAAATATATTTATAATAATCCTTAATTTATTATTAATTATTTGTGAATGTGTTTAAACAAATTCAACTCTTTTAGTAAGGCGATTTTCGCCTATCTTTTATTTATTTGAGACACATATCATATTCACCATTTATTTATTTTATTTTGTATAGATACGATCCATGAATATATTCTATGATTATTATCCTTAATATTGTGGGACATTAATATCCATTTATGGTTTATTTTTTAGGGGTCTTAAAATTCAAATTCTACTATTGGGGTAGGATTTTTTTGTTACACTCTCATTATTTGAAATGTTTTTTTATAAATAAGTTTCCAATGAATAAATATTATTTTGTAACACCCATGATAAATCATGACTATTCGTATCCACTACTTATTTCTTTAGAATATAATGTTTTCACTATCATATTCCTCCCATTTAGAACTCATGATACTAAAATATTTTTTAAATGGATTTTATTTCTCTCTACCATCAAAAATCCTCTTTTATCCATGTCCATGATTTTCTAATTTTTTTACTAAATGATTCAATATTCTCCAATTATTTTCTGATTACATTTATACCAATGTATTGATTTTTAATAAATTGTTCCAAATTAATCTTCTTGTCATTTTACAAATGCGGTAGATTTTAAATTTTTACAAAAAAAATGTGAAATGATTCGATGATTTATTGTGTATTTTATGGACAATGTTTTCTATAATCATGACCAATAAATTATTTGGAGCATTATTTTCATCTTTTCGGGGTTATTTTAATAAATTCCTTAGTTTTTTAGAAAATTTTAAATTCTAAAGAAGTTACATCAATGGGATGTTATATTTTCCACAAAAATGTATTAATACTATATTTATGTAATTTTTATTCGTAAATGACAATAAATTTTGGAATTGATTATATTTTAATGTTGATATAATACAATTGTATAAACCTTATTCATTATTTTTATGGTTCATTTTTATGATTATGATGGTAATGTGTTTTTGAAATATGTTTCTTACATGACTTATTACATGATGAAATAGTTATGAAACCCTATTTTTTCATGTCCTATGGCCTGATTAATTTTTTATGAACATCTGGAACAGTGACTTATGGATTATCTGATTTGTGGTACATATATCTCGCATAAATGTTTTGGGTAATGATTAATTTTTTGTGAGATCAAAGGTTACATGGATGGTTATCCCAATATAGAAAAAATAAGGTTATACATGAGGTTATCTCAAAATTGGAACAAGATGGCACATGGGAGGATACCCTAAATATGAAAAAATATCTTACAACAGAGGTTATCCAAACAAAAAAATAGGTTACATGGCATGTTATCTCAAGAATTAAAAAACAAGTGTACATGTGACTTTATCACAATCCCAAAAAAAGTTGTTAAATTATATTTTATCCCAATACTATAACAATAGGGTACATAAGTGGTTATATAAATCTAAAAGGAGGGAATATCTTAGGTTATCCTATCACTAAATAAGGTAGATAGGTGGTTATCCTTAGACTAAAATGTTAAACAAAATTGGTTATTTTGATTTACATATTTTTTATATACTTATTTGTACGCAAAAAATCAATGTATGGTGCAAATTTTAAGTTATAAGGGTTTTGTTTAACACCCCAAGCTTATATGTTATGCTTCTTTTTAAATACTTATATGGCTTGCATTTACACAACCACGAGTTCTTGCACACCACGAGCTATCAAAGTAGACCATTAATAAGAATTTATGGATAGTATTAACCACTTTTATAAATTTTATAAACAATATTTTTAAAAATATAAATTTTTTAATTATTAAAATTAAGATTATCATAGGGTAATATTTTGGAAATCTTCTGAAAAGTTTCAATTTTTGTTCAAAAGTGAATAATACTGCATTTTAATTCCAATATGTATTTTCATCTAATTTAATTATATCATTATAATGTTTTTATAATTGGTTTTAATGTTTAATTGGATTAATATACTATAATTTAATCCATTTAATTTCATTTTAAATAATTTGACATTTTAATTGCACATAAACATGTGTCAATATTTTGATAGTTTTTACTTCGTAAATACCCGATTTCTAGTTTTAACAATGAAAATTAATTTGTAATTAATTATTGAAACTTTTGTGTTTTTTATTTAGAAAAATTGGTTCTATATTTCAAATCATATTTTCAAATTTTTTTAAATAGGTATCTTTATATTTGTACATTATGAATAGTAACATCGGTAATTGTTTTATTTACTATGGTTAAAGGGTAAATCTTGTAAATAAGGGTAATAAAAAAATATAATAATATTAAACTACACTAAAACATGTCATAATCTTATTGGATGATATATTTCTGACCATGGGAATCCTTAGGATGATTTTAGGAACCCATGGGACCACTTGGGTGTGATAATGATATGCTATAAGAATTAATTTAAAGTAAAGATAAATATAACATAAAAATGTATCATTTACAAAAAAAATCTAATATAGGGTTATCTTACTGATAAAATTTAATATATATAGTCATTATTAATATAAAATTATATCCTACATCATGGTATTTTATTTATTATTTTTATAAATTAAATAAATAAATTTATTTACGAGGCAATGATGATGTAGTGATTACCTTATTAATGAATGATTCAAATTAATGATATTATAAATATTAAAATAAATGTAATTTGAATATTTTTATTCCATCCACGAATTTTATGGATGATATTGACATATTAAAATTGATATATTATTTTTGTTCGAAGTAATCATGTTGTTATGTCTTTAAAAAATATCAATTCCTATATAGTGTAAAAATTAACAAAAATGCTTTTTAAAAACAAATACTATTTTATTAAATGATATAATAGTAATAAAAATATAATATTTTTCCTCCTGACTTATAGAATGTTATATATGTAATTATGGATCCCCTTTTGGTTCTCTTGGAATTTTATAGTAACTAAATTAGCCATATGGTGGAGAAATTCAAGAAGACATAGTAAGAGTTAAGTTATTTAACAAAGGGTTAAGGAAAAAAGAAAAGGTTAATTTTGTGACCTAAAATTTTCTAATATATATTGGTTGAAATGATTTCAACTTATTATAATCTTATACGTGAATTAATTTACTTGGTAGATTTTAGAAAACTAAAATCAATTTATAATAAATTAATATTTCAAAATTTTCCTAAAGTGCCCCTCAACTCTCTTATAAAAGGGCACATACTCTTCTCTTTAATTTACACCCCCAAAGACATTTTTTGCACCCAAACCCTCAAAAATATCCAAAAAATCATTCTAATAAACCTATAGTCCGCCCTTTGTGCTGAAACCCATCTTAAAGAGTCCTATTATGCAAATAAAAAGGAAAACATCAAAAGAAGAGGAAATCGTTTTATCCCTTCTTTCAAAGTTCATTTCTTTTTCTACATCCTGTCACTAAGTTGTTACTATAATACAATAATAACTCCAATATATAATATATTCAAAGATTTTTTTTATGATTATGGCATATCCATATTCATATTTTTTACCCGCCCTATGAAAAACATTAGTACCATGCTTCTGTACATATGGCTTACTATCTCCGTGTCGTGGTGTAAAATAGTTTTCATCTATAGATTATTTTTATGGGTATAATGATGAATAAAAATGAATTCAATAATAAGTATAACGTGATATTATTTATATTCCATCCAAATCCATTCCATCGTAACATTAATTAAATGATATTGTCGCTCATGCGTTTGTACGACTAACCCTCTCCATGTTGCGATGAGACTCATCTTCTATGTTCACTATCCAAGAATGATTATAAAGTTATATATTATGAATAATTATGAAATATATGACATTATAATGACACTGTAATAATATATAAATATATATATATATATATATATATATATCTGTGTGTGTGTGTATTTATGTACATATATTTTATTCACTTAATTTCAGTCAATATGATAAGAAAACAGAAATAACGTTCATGTTTACGTACGACCTAATGTCTCCATAAATGGTTTATTCAATTTAATATATCTATATATTATATATACTTATATTATTTATATAAATGATATATAAATAGTATTATAAATTATGGATGTAATTAAATCATGATCTAAGAAATATGATAAAGAATAACATCTCAACACACTTATGATAAACAAAGAAATTATTACTATAATTGTTGCATTAATTGGGAATTATAAATAAACTGGTAATATAAATTCATAAAATAATCATATATTATATCATAAATATTATAATTATTATGATATATGTTAACAATATGTTTAGAACCATAAATCATGAGTTTTAGACAAATATAGAGAGTATCATAATTAAGGTAAGGGATTTTGTCTCAATTTCATTTCAGTGTGGCATATTGAAATGTTATGCACCTTGTAACATTTATACAGTGTATATTCTACATTTTGATTTTTTATCTTGAATATCATTATTTTCATCATATTATATTATTTCCTTTATGGGAATTATTGATATATCTATATTACTCATTCAATATGGTTATTTGAGAAGGCATATTATTTATTTTGGTTATTCAAAATGAAAAATACATTGGACTAGCAATGATGGGTGGAGCCTGTACATTATATAGCTCCTAGATTCCTCGAGAGGTTATAATGGGGTGACTAAGTTGGCCAAATGGGTTTCAAACCTTAGTTTTAAAACATCTTGTGAAATGACTTGATGATAATAGGTTTTCATGTTCCTGAGATAGAACGTCCTTAAATAAAGTACTTCCCTCTTATAATTTCCGTTATTATTTATCCATGAGATTTTTCAATGACATAAATATGGATGTACTTCATTCTAATTTTGTTGATTTATGAAATATGTTTCAGTTCCTTACTTTCCATATTATTTTTTCCTTATCTAGTTTTTTAAATACAAAAAATTATCATATATTTACCTTCCTGTATAGATTGATTATTTCTTTCTTTGTACATACCCATATTGAGAATTTGAGCTCACCCTTAGTATGTCTCTCTCCCCAGTTTATAAAAAATAGAACATTTATTAAATATTCAAGGTTGCAATATATTTTATTTATTATTTAGAATGTTTTATTTTGGTTTCCCAATTTATAATGTGTATCTTGAATGAAATATGGGTTTACAAGACATTTCATCTGTATGGTCCTTCAGGATATGTTTCCTTGTAATAATTCCAATGAAATGTAATAATGCATCGGGATATGGTGATCTGAGGTTGGGGCATTGTGTTTGTTATCAAAGGTGATGCTGATCAATGATGGTCATTGATCTAAAATACTAGGGAAGAAGATGATATATATCTTATGGAATGGAGAACTTTTATGGAAACATTCTTCAAAAAAAAACATTCCTCGTGATAAAAAAATTGAGAAGATGACGAAGTTTATTCGCTTAATAAAAAAGGAACAAGAGAGTGTTTCAGATTATGAAGCTACATTTATAGAGTTATCCATGTTTTCTACATATTTTATATGTAACAAAATGTATACGATCAATCACTTATTTAATGCTCTTAAACCAAATCTCTGAAGGGAATTGGTTTCGTAGAATTTTTCATCATATGATGAAATTGATTTATGTGCCATAAAGATGGAGTAATAATTTTCTAGGATCAATATATTTAATGTAAAAAAATAAAATAAGATTCCATATGAGAACAATAAAAAATGGAATTTATCAATAAATAAAAATAAGTTTTAATTATTTTTATCTATCCAAAACGATGGAAAAAGGCACCCTGGGAAATGATTGAATGGGTTGGGAGAAAGTTATAATTGTTAATTTTGTAATAATACCTATGGTTTATTTTGATATAATCCTTATTATGTATTTTATTTCAAAATATGTTGTGAAAATATATTGCAATAAGAAAAATGTTTTGATTTTTGAGGAAAATGCAGAATCCATTAACATTAGAGAAGAAAATTCATCACCGTATTCTTATCAGAATTCATCTATTGTAGCTTTAATAAATGAGATTATTATAGATGAATAGAAAATAAAATCTAGGGATAAAGTAGTTAATATTAAAATTGAGTATGTACCTATTGTAATGGAATATATTGATGATTTTCTTGAAGATTTTTTTAGACACCCCCAAAGGGTGATGTGGAGTTTTGTATTGATTTAATCCCTGATGAAAGGACAATATAAAAAACTCCCTATATAATTATAAATGTGGAATTATTGTAGCTAAAAGTTTAACTTTAAGAGTTGGTCAAAAAGTTATTTATCCACCCTAGTGTTTCTCCATTTGGAGCCCTTGTTCTCTTTGTCAATAATAATGATAAATCCATTTGGCTGTGTATTGATTATGGGGAAATAAATGCGATTACAATGAAGAACAACTATCCTATACCAAGTATTGATGATTTATTTTATCAAATTCAAGGATATAAATTATTTAAAAAGATTGATATTCATTTTTGATATCATCAATTATGAGTGAAGAAGGAAGACATTACAAAAACAGCCTTTCAGATGAGGTACGATCATTGAAATTTACAATAATTCCTTTTGGATTGACTAATGAACCTTCAGTTTTTATGGATCTCATGAATAGATTATTCAATTAATATCATAATTATTTTGTTTTGTAAATCATTGAAATTATTCTGATATATTCTAAAAGCATTTAAGACCATGAGTATCACTTTCTAGTCATTATTGAGACTCTTAAAAGATTATAATTCTATGGTAAATTTAGCAAGTGTTAATTATGGCATCAGGAAATTTCTTTCCATGATAACATAGTCTCTAAGGATGGAATCTTATTTGATCTTTCAAAGAAAAAGGAAATAGAAAATGGATAGAAACGATAAATGTAACTGAGGTAAATAATTTTGTTGGTTTAACAGGTTACTATCGGCATTTTATCCAGAATTTGGCTCGACTAGCTCACCCATTAATAAAGATCACACATAAAGAGGATAAATGCATTTGAAAAAAAGAGGGTTAATAATGTTTTGATGAAATAAAAAAATAATAGTCAATTCTCTAATCTTGAATTTTCAATCTAAAAATGATGGGTTTTTCATTTATAGTGATGCATCAAGGAAATGACATGGTTGATTCCTTATGTAGAATGATAGGGATGTTTATTATGCATCAATACAATTACAAATGCATGAACAAAACAATCTAACTCATGATCATGAGTTAGTTACAACAATATTTTCTCTGATGATATAGAGACACTATAACTATAGTGAAAAATATGAGATATATACTGATCATAAGAGTTTGACATATATTTTCTCACACCGAGAACTCAACAAGGGACAAAGGATATGACTAGAGCGACTCAAGGATTATGATTGCACAATACACTACCACCCTAGGAAGGCATATAATGTGGTCTATGCCTTGATCAGATTGGACCATGGAGTTATGAAAAATATGAGAGTTGAAAGGGATTATATGATTGTGGATATAGTAATAACGGTTATAGGAATTATCATTTAGGGTGAAACATCACTACTTTTTTCAAATGGTTGCCAAATCATCTTTACTAGAAAGTATATACTGTTCTCATACTGGTGGTGAGGAGATTCAAAATAAAATTAGTGTTGTTTATGATGGTAGATTGATTTTGTATTTCAAGATGATATTTTTAAATTTGGGAAGAGCCTTTGTGTTCTTGATATACCTGATCTAAAAAGGGAATTATTGTATGATTCTCATAGATCCAATTTCTCTATACACCCTGATGACACTAAGATGAATAGATATTTGAAGGAAATTTTTTTTGGGACAACATGAAGAGGGATATTGATAAATATGTGTCAAAATGTTTTGTTTTTAAACACGTGAAGGTTGGAAGACAACATCCTAGAGGATTTATGAAACCTCTTCCTATACCTGTTTGAAAATGGGATGATATTAAGAAGGAATTTGTCATGGGGCTACTAAAGACTCCTAGAAGGAATGATGTAATATATGTTATTATTGATCATCTTACCAAGTCATCACATTTTCATGATATAAGAGAAGATTCACCACATTAAAATTTACCACGACTATATGTTAATGAAGTTTCAAGACCTTATGGTTTACCCTTATTGAATGTTTCTGATCATGATCCCTATTTTTCATCATGATTATGAATAAATTAATCATAATTCCATATATACTAAACATCATATGAGCATTTACTACCACCCTCAAACTGATGGAAAATAATAAAGGACTAATTCAACATTATAAGACATGTTAATATCACAATCACATGAATTTTGTGGTATGTGAGATCATTATTTATCTATATAAGAATTTTCCTAAAAATATATATTCTATTCAAGTATCCAGGTGGAACCATATAAAGCATTTTATAGAAAGGGATGTCATATACCAACTTTTTTGGATAATTATAGTTAAATAAAACTTTTAGGTCCATACCTTGTGGAAGAAACAATGAATAAGGTGAAAATTAACCAAACCCATATCAAAACTGGTCAAAGTAGGAAAAATAGCTATGCCAATAATCGAATGATGGATTTGGAATTCCAAGTAGGAGAACATGTTTTCATCATGGTATCTCTTTGTAAGGATGTAATATGATTCACATAGATGGGTAAATTGACTCCAAGGTACATATTACTATTTTAAATCCAAAAAATAATAGGAGATGTAGACTACCATTTTGAAATGCTTCCAAGTCTCTCGAAATGTCATGATGTGTTCCACATATGACTATTAAGGAAATACATGCCTGAACAAACATGTGTTATCACCTATGAATAAATAGAACTGGAACCTGATCTATATTATTGTGATGATACTATAGAGATTCTTAATAACAGATGACAATTGTTCAGTAATCGGACAACTTGTATGGTAAATGTTCTTTGGAGAATCCCTAAAATGGAAGAGGTCATGTGTGAACCAAAAGAAAAAATGACGGTGTACCACCCAAATATTTTTATATCGTGATATTCTAAAAATATCTAGGACAAAATTATTTCATGTATGGAATAATGTAGCACCTTATGCTTCCATGTTATTCATAATTTTAAATAATTCAATAACTTGTGTTGTACGCTACCCCGAGTTCAAGCACACCATGCCCTATCAATATAGAGGTTTAAAAATAACTTATGAATTTTATTAACCAAATTATGAAATTTTAAAATCTATGTTTTTTAAAATAGACATTATTTTTCATTTCATAAAATCAACATTAGCTTAGGGTGAAATTTTGCTAATTTTTTTGAAGGTTCCAATTATTGATGAATAGTGAAATATACTATATTTTATTTCAAAAATGAATTTTCAAATAATTTTTTATATAGTTAGATTATATTCTCAATATTTTTTATAGGATAATTGGAATAAATTTTTTTATCATTTTATCCAATCTTGTTCATTGGAAATAAATTCACATTTAAATTTTATATAATCACATGTCAATCTTTTGATTTTTTTTACTTCTTAAAACCCCACATTCTGGATTTGACAACGAGAATTAATTTAAAATTAATTACAAAAAACTTGTGTTTTGAATATTTAAAAATTTATTCCATGTTTGGAATCAGATAGACCAACTTGTTTAAATAAGTTCATTTTATTTTTGGACCATATGAAATGTAACTTCACTATTTTTTTTACCATGGTTAATTGGTAAATATGGGAAATAAGGGTAAACAAATAATAATATAATAATATTAAACTACCAAAAAAAAATTTATAATCATATTGGATGAGATTTGTAAGACCATGGTAACCATTATGACGATTTGAGGAACCCAAGTGACCACTTGGGTATGATAATGACATGTTATAGGAATTAATTTAATGTAAATATCAATATAACAAGAACGTGTAACTTTTACGAAAACAATTTTAATATAGGGATGAATGACTGATTACTTTGAATATAAATAATCATTTTAAATTTCAATATATTTCTTATATCAGGGTAATATATTTATAATTTTTATAAATTATATAAATAAATTTATTTATGAAACAATAATGATGGTGTGGTGACCTTTTTAATGAAAGATTAAAATAAATTATATTATAATTATTAAAATAAATGTTATTGGAATATTTTAATGCTATAAAATAATTTTAGGTACAATATGGACATATTATATTTAATTTATTTCCATTCTTTCAAGGTAATCAAGATGTTATGAATTAAAAAATCAATTCATAAATATAGTCAAAAATCACATAAAGGTGTTTTTTGAAAACATATACAATTTATTAAATGATTTAATAGTCATAAAACTATAAGGTTCCACCAACTGACATATATAATGTTACAGATGACATTAATGATCCGATTTTGGTTCTTTTTTCATTTAATTGTAAATAAATTTACCATATGGTGTAGAAATACAAGAAGACATATTAAGAGTTATGTTATTTAACTATGGGTTAGAGATATAAGATAAAGTTCATTTTCTTATCTATACTTGTCTAATAACTATTGTTTTATATAATTTCGACCCATTATCATAATATCCTCAAAATAAATCACTTTTGAGATATTATTAACCGAAAAAAATATAATTAATTAGTATTTATTTGTTTTTCTAAATTGCCCCTCACATCTCTAATAAAAGAGAAATTCTCCTTCCCTTCATTACACACCTTCAAATCCCCTTGGATTGGCCTAAACCTTCAAAAATCACCTCCAAAAATCCCTCACATCATTCTAGAGGCCACCCTTTGGAAATAAAATCAACATGAAGAGTCCTTTTAGGGAAATAAAAAGGAGACATCTGAAGAAGATGAATTCATTTTATCCCTTCTTTCAAGGATTATTTATTCTACTACATCATATTACGTTGCTTTCACTATAATATAATAATAAATATAGAATCTAATATATTTTGAGATGATTTTATGATTATGGGGTAACCATATTTCTCTTTTTACACATCCTATGAAATAACAGTACCACCATGCATGCGTACGTACGACTTACGGTCTCCACACCGTGGTGAAAACTTTTTTTGTCTATAATTTATTTTTATGGGATTCATGATAAATTAAAATGAATAAGTAATAAATATATCATGATATTAATCATATTCTATCCAAATACATATAATTAAACCATTAATGAAATGATATCGTCGTTCGTGCGTATGTACGACTTACCGTCTCTATGACATTATGAGACTCATCTTCCACATTCACCATCCAAGAATGATTATAAAGTTATATATTATGTATAATTATCAAACATATGACAATATAATGCAACTATAATAATATATATATGTATATATATTGATATATATATTTCAATCACTTACTTCCATTCAATATAATAAGAAAATCGAAACAACGTTCATGTGTACGTACGACCTACTATCTCCATGAAAAGTGCATTCCATTGAGTAGATATATAAATTTTATATATTTATATTATGAATATATATGATATATAAATAATATTATAAATTATGTTATTAATTAAATCATTATCTATGTAATATGATCATGAATAACAAGTCAAAATTCGAACAATAAACAAACAGACTATTAACTGAAATATTGTATTAATTTGGAATTGAAAAAAGGGTAATATAAAGTCATAAAAGAGTCATATATGATATCATAAATATTATTATGATTCTAATATATGTTAGTAATATTTATAAAACCTTCATATATATTTTTTAGAAAAATACAAAGAGTATCTGACTATAGTTAAGTGACTTCGTCTCAATTTCATTTCATTTAGGAATATTGAAATATTGTGCACCTAGTTACTTTTATATGGTGTATATTATACATCTGTATTTTTCATCATGAATCTCATTATTTTAATTATATTATATTATTTTTTCATGGGAATTATTTATAGATCTATATTATTCATTTAATATGTTTATTTGATAATAAATATTATTAATTTTGGTTATTCAATATGTGAAATACTTTGTAATGGAAAATAAAGGTGGAGCTTGGATATTATATAGCTCTTCAATACATCGACAGGTTCTCATGAGACAAATAAGTTGGAAATTGTTTTTTCTACCATCAATTTTAAACCGTCTTGTGAAAGGTCTTTTCGGAAATAGGTTTTCATGTGACTAATACATTAACTACTTAAATAAAGTATTTCACTCATATAATTCCAGAAATTATTTATCCATGAGTGTTTCCTTAAACATATCTATGGAAGTAGTTCATTCTCAGTTTATATATTTAAGGAATATGTTTCAGTTCTTTACATTCCATATTATTTGTTCCTTATCTAGTTTTATAAATGGATTATGTTCTCAGATATTTACCATCCCATATAGATTGATTATTTCTTTCGTTGTACATATGATTACTAATAATTTGATATCACTCTTATTTTGTTTCTGTCCATAGGTTATGAAGAAGGGAACCTTGATTAATAATTCATCGATTCATTATATTTTAGTTATTGTGTATCATGTTTTATATTGTCTTCCCAATGTATTATGGGTATCATGTATGTAATCTAGATTTCCAATACATCTAAACCATAAGGTACTTTCGGATTTCGGTCATTATAATAATTACATTGAAATTTAATAATGCACTAGATTCAGGTGATCTGAGGCCAAGGAGTTGTGTTTTATACATTATGCTCCGTGTATTATGAACTACTATGTTTAATAATACAACTTTTGATTATGATCATTATTATTCAAGTTACTATTTAAAGATTGTATCCTTCTGTTCTAATAACCTAATTCTCTTGTTATGTTTATGTCATTATTGATTTCTCCCTTTTTAAGCATTACTGAGAATATTACCCCACCCTTTCTTGGGATTCCATTCCCCGTGTTATTATGAATAGTATAGTGAATGATATTTATATGATGTGTGTAAGTTTTGAAGAACATAGTGGGAGATGATATAAGTCACTTAGGTACTAGTTTTCATGTATCCATGATTCAAAATATAGTAAACCATTATGGTTATCATTGGAGTTTTTTAAGATGAAATTATATTTCATCTATTATGATGTAAAAACAATTTGTTATTAGTTTGGATCGTAATACTAGAAGAAACGATCATAGGTTCTCAATGAAAAGAGGTATATGTACTTTTAAAAAAACTCGATATTACTTTCAAATCACTATCAGAGTTATTTAAGATGATGAAACAAATTGGAAATCCCCTTCGTGAACCCAATAAAAGAACACAAATTCCCAATACTTTTCAACATTAATACAGACTCTAATTTTTGTAGGATTTTATGGATCATGTGAAATAGTTTAATTAGAACTAATGAGTTGGTATACTAAGTCACCATGATAGACCCTGGAATGGATTTCTATCAACCTCTATTAAAATTACCAACCTCCATACCTCAGGCTATTTATACCCTAATTTTATTACTAAGGAGAATCAACCTTTTAGTATGTGGGTACACTATAAAAAAATATGACATCCAAAAACAAATGGTATTGGTTTTGGGAAATTTATAAATAATGGATTCCCAATATTAAAAAACATCAACATGATGAACATGTGGAGGACCTTTGATTCTCTCAAAATTACAATGAAGAGGTTACTATTGTTTAATTATACCTTGTATAAGTTTATTATGTCAAGTGTTACATGGATATTTATTTTATAGAGTGGTACATGGATACTGTTATACTGGAAACAAGAGACTATTGTATATATCAAGTACACTAGATGAAATTTTCATCCTTTGAGATATAATTAAAAATACCTTAGGAATTAACATAATTACAGTCTGAATTCTTTTTATATTTGGATATAGAAATTCTGAATTTCCCGCTTCTCCTATAAATCATTTAGGATATAGATACGGTGAGAAAAATACTCTCAACAAAATTAATGTCAAAACTCAATTTATGGGTCCTTATATGTTACTCTGAATTCTATATTATGGAATTATATATCATTTAATGTACTTATTTGTAGTAATTAGTTGTATCAACATATTGGAGTCCCTTTATCATGACAAGAATGTTTCAAATACAGTGTTAATGGAAAAATTGGGATATTATATGGCGATAAATCATTATATGAATCTTATGAATATCAATAAAAAGAATTTTTATTTAATAAGAAATATGGAAAAACTCATAATTAATTATTTCATTTCATTTAATATTGAAAATGGTCTAGAAATGAACCTAAATAACCAATTCAAAGAGATGGATAATGAATACTTATTTCTAGTATACTGAATTAAAAATACAATATCATTATTGGGAATGTATTCATCAACTCTTACGATATTGTTTATATAATATAAACCAAAAATTTATGAATTTTTCTCTTTTAATTACATGACATAAACACCATAGGTGAAATTTCCATCATTTTATCCCCATAGATTTAGAATAACCCTCCATGATCATCTGAATTAAATGAAACTCTAATATCACCATTTATGATTTGGAATACCCCAAATTCATCTACTAAATATTGGGCTATTGATGCTTCTTATAGACATATAAATCCCCCTTCATCACTTATTCATATTAATATTGGTTTAGATAGAGTATAAGAATATTTAAAATAATATATCAATGGTGCATCTCCAACATTGGATGATGGTTTCACAATCACTTTTGAAGAGCTTCTGTGGATAAGTATGGGAACATAAAATTATATATTAACTATGTTGATTAGAACGTCCATTTACTCCAAAGAACAAGTAGTATATTATACATATCTAAATCATCACTTACATTTTTCCTCCAAGAATTACATTTTAATTCTAGGCCTTCATCCCGATGTATCCACTAACTATCTTGGTATTCCAGATTATCACCACTGTTACACGATGGATTCCAGAAGAATTCATCTAACTCCATCTAACATGTTTGAATAATAATTTTATAATCTAAACAAATACAAAATCATTCATGATGTCCAATACTATAAGTATATCACCAATATTTTCTCGACTAATGAGAGTACTATACAAATCAATGATGTCATCAATTTCTAGGATCTTAATTGACATTTTCCAAATGTTGATTTTTCATGACCAATTAAAGAACATTGCATAGATTTAACTTCTTGTTATTAAGACCCATCCATTATAAATGTATATTTAGGGTATAAACATATATGCATAACCCATGAATTTTAAGATTCAACAAAATTCATGGATCCAAAAATAATATAATGGTATCAAGTGATACACATAGGTTTAAAGAATGATAGAACTACTTACCAATGTTACATATATAACACCCCAAAAATATCAATGAGGGATGGATTCAAAATATACATTGAAAAACTACTTTTTTATTTCCTTTTAATGTGATTAAAAAGAAAAAAAAATTTGGAGAACTTGTTTCTCATTCAGAGACCGTAACTCCATGTTTTATAAAGAGAATCTAAGCCACATGGTTTGAACATGGTCAATGATAACTGTGCACATCAACCATATAGGGTGTTCCTGTTCACTATTGAGGGATTGATGGTTTTATAACCATGAATCATATTCCACATAGTCATTAAAGTGTGGTGTAATTGTTTTACATAGTTGATTGTCATTGGTCGCACATAGTTAGTCTCACCATGTGCATAGCATATATAAAGGGGTCACTATGGAATGTATTGGAGCATAGGTTGGACAATCATGTTGAGAAACCATGATATCATTTAAATTTGTGTTATGTTTCCATTTTACCCTATTTTAATTTAAACATAAATCCTCTTATTTCTTTCTCTCTTTTACATCGAACTACACACATGGGTACCCCCCTTCAACTCAAAGGTAGGATTTGGGATACAACCTTTATCCATACTCTGATTCCATCATTGTCAGTTTCATTGGATTAATATAAATAAGTTATTCATTCAAACCCATTCCATTCTTTATTTATTACACCATTTTAGTACTATTTTTGTTTGAGATAGTATGCCATATTTTTTAATGCATTTTTCTATGTTCCTAATTTCTTCTATTCTATGTTGATTTAGGGGAAGATAATGGATGAGGAGAGTTTTACCAACCTATTGTAGGAGGACCAATTCATATTCCACAATGTATCATTTATTTATATTTCCTTCCATTGAGATTTACACTATACCCTTTAAGTTATGGTTCTAAATGTAAAAAAAATTAAATTAAATAATGTTGTCGTGCTTTGTGTAATTATAGAAACCAATAAATCACCATCATCTGATTACTAACTAAATGTGAGACAAACTCAAGGGTGTTCCTTCCTTAAAAGACTAAGAGACTCATTCAATGTAATTAATTGAACAATTAAATTTGTGTATTAAAATGGATTTATTAACATAAGGTATTTTAAATAGGATGAAGGTGAAATGGTGGGAAGATAAATTGGTAATTTACTTCCATGGTATATAAGGAATGAAACATGTTAATGTAATTACTGAACATGAATCAAACATATATTTTTAAGGGTATGTATTAATTTTTATACATTTTCATTCGCTATGTGAAGGTAATAGTGATATAAGGGTTCCAATTGATAATTCCAAGTATAGACTCATTGATATTAAAGAAATAATAATTTATAAATAAATTATAGAATATCTAGAGTGATACTAATGTTCATAAATATAACCATTTAGAGTATCACCAATAAGATTTTTTATGATTCCCATTAGTGATACAGTTTTCCCCAGTTGATTACCTTAGGTGAGAACGATGGGAATTATTTCCACAACACACCAATATAAATTCTTGGAACATAATATGGTACACATTGGATTAATACAAAGTGTTTTAAATTATTCTACACTGTTAATGATACATTTGTATTTATATGGGGACCTTATATGGAGTATAATGGAGATGCAATATATTAGGCACCTAGGGTGATACTCGTGATTGTTTTTACGAAACACATTAGAGAGTCCCCTAATTTTATGTAATTAAAACTATAAATTCATTCTAATGTCTTATGAAATGATTAGTGTAACACCCCAACACAACTAGGATGGAGCTGATGCATTAATTGTGATATTGGCATGGTTATATGGAATGAAAATACCGAAGGAATGATCAGTTTAGTATTATTGAATAAATTAGATATCTAGATTTAACACAAATTACAATGGATAAGGTTACAAGATACAATACATAATAAAAAAACAAAAACTGTATCCACATAGTACTCAATAAATGACCTCCTCTTCATAACCTGTTGAAGGTAAACAATGAAAGGGGTGAGCTCAAATGCCCAGTAAGGGTTAAAAATAGCAGAAGCATGAGTACAATAATAAGTGAATCACAATCACTCTAACATAATCAATATGGCATAGTGGATAAATGAACAACTAATGCCACTGATAAACTGATAATGAAAGTACATCCATAGATTTTGTCATAGTGAAAACCTCATGGATAGTGATAATAATTGATCATGAATAAAAATAATTCTTATTAATTGGACGTCATGTATCTAGAACATGAACCATGATACCATAAAAAGGGTTCAGTTCTATTGGTAGAAACCAATCTGATTTTTTTGGAAACAAATTGGAAGGGTATGTCGACATACTATTTTGTCTCATGAGACCTACCGATGCATCAAGGGGCTATAGAGGGCCCCACCCACCACTGCATGTCCAAAGCATTATTTATACATTGATTAAATACAAGAGAAATATGACCATTTCAATATTTGTATAGATTAGAGTATACAGATTCTTAAATATTTCTATAATTAAAATGACAATCCAAAATAAACAACGTATGTAAAATGATATATGGTTTAAACAACAACATATCCATGATATGAGATTATTGATATTTATTATCAATATAATTTAAAATGAAAAGTGATCTCAAATAGGAATTAGGTATACCACATAATGATTATTAGGTGCACAATACAAGGTTAGTTACAACAAAATAGTAGTTGAGACAAAGGCCCTTACAACAATGTAATCGGTCGAATCATATGACCAGAAATTAATAAACCTCAAATGAATCATTTATTAACAATAATATAAAGAGAATCATGTTATTATGTATCAAATTTTAGAACACATATACCACATACAAGAATTAAGTGGTGAATAATGAAAATCTCGTAGAAATGAAAGTGAGATGAGAAACCCCTTACAAAAATTGTGTCATTATAGTGACGAAAAATTAATGAAATATTTATGTGTGAAAAATAAAAATCAAAAAAATATAAGTGGATATACGTTATAAAACAATAATAGGTCATTCACACATATTCTTGGAGCAATGTATCCAATGAAATAGATGTTTAACTCAAATAATGAAAATTGATTAAAGCAATCCCTTACCTTACGCTCGAAGGTATTCTTGTCTATTTTTAACGACCTGAATAATCAAATTTAGCTTTATTAATTAATAATTCCAGAACCTCATAAACATGTAATGGATATGGTATAACCTTATTAAGTTCATTAATGGCCTTTTTGATGGGTTTAAGATATTCAATTTTATTGTTGTAGAGGCATTTTCTTACTTGGTTTTAAATGATCAGTTCACTTATATTCAAGTTTGGATAAATATATAAGATGGATGTGGTTGTCCCGAAATGAAGTTATATAATATTAGTTCACATCCATAAGGTCACATGGCTTTATATTTAATTTTTTTACTTAGAGTGAAGTCTAATTATTATATATATAACCTTAGTGACAATCGTTTTTGCTAAATGGTGGGTTTGATTACAATGAACATATTTTTCTTTATAACATAATACCATTTGTACAAAAGGATTACAGAACTAAAAATTGGATATATTACATATATAATAATCTGGTTCAACCATAACATGAATGGTTTCCTGGCCATAATTAATTATTAAAATTGAAATGGATAAACTGTTGTCCTTGAATGTGCTAAATTAGCACATCTCAAACGGCGCTTTCATTTCTTTCAAAAAAATGGTGGGGAAAGGAGAGAAGGTAATGAAATATACCATTATCATGAATAAATTCCAATACATGTATGTTACTGGATTTTTCATACCATTATGGTGAAGGGAGGTGAGGAAAGAAACAAAAATAAAAGAACTTAAAAGAAAAGAAGGGATTTGAAAGAGGAATTTACCTCTTGATACTTCCTCATTTGATAACCTATTAAGGGGAGACGTTATGGTATTTTGAAGAGGATAGGAACTTTTGGACGTGGGGGAGGATCTTGGGGAGTGATTTGGGTAGAATATTGGAAAGGAACAAGTCTTGGGATGAGTTAAGATAAGAGGGAGTGAAGGGGGTTTTTATAGTGGAGGAGAGAGAATTTTTCTTAATATAAACTTCATTAGTTTATTCTTTCCTCTCAAGAAAACCAATAGTGTGTATTTAATGACCATGGATAGAAATATATGCATGTTAATGTGAACCAATTATGATTACATCATCATATCATCATATATGACCCAATTAATCCATTATTTAGCATTTATTGTTAATTATCATATTTTACTATTCATAAAAAATTTAAATATTTTAGAAAATTCCCAATAATTCACCCTAACCATTTTTCGAAGTGTAGAATCCAAAAATGATGTCCATTGTTAAAAACCAATTTTTAAAATACGATTAATTAAATATTTGATTAAATCATTATTTAATTGAAATATATAAACACTTAGAATATCAATCTTCATCATTAGGGTGTCTAAATTCTTTTATACACTCAAGGGTATGGATACCATTAAAAAGAGTCATATTAATATTTATAAGGGTATGTTACTATTAATAATGGTAGTTTACTATTCATAAGGGTATGTTACTATTCACCAGAAATTAATTTAATTCTATCAAACTCTAAATATCATCTTGAACACAACTATGTATATCAGATTCTTTAAAATTCAAATCACAGAGCTCGTAAATTTTAAATTAGTGGATATGTTATGGATATCTCCTATAAGTAACTGTGCTTTGTTCCATAGTGGATCAGTGATTCATGAAATATAGGCTACGTAGTGAATAAAGTGTATTTAATAGAAACATACCATAAAATGTTTGGGGTGTGACATTATTCCCTCCTTCGAAGAATTGTGTCTTCGCAATTCATTTTATATACACAAAAGAATGCTCTATGATATTCCTACCAAATCTCCCGTCGTAGAGGATCCTCTGGTGTGTTCATCAGAAAAACAAAATTTATGCTCAACTCCTCTATATCTATGACCCAAACACACCTTAGACAGAAGGGGTTGAACTCTTGCATCGAACACTCAGGCTTCCAGAGGGAGGCTTGAATGGTGGAATTTTTGGAAACATCCAAATGGACCAACACATGAAGAACTCGCTGAACTATGTCTCGAATGAGAACATCTAAGTCTAAGATGTTATTGTGGAGGCTAAAACTAAGGAGCTGGTACATGTAGTCCACACAAAGGTTTCCCTCCAATGTAGCCTCTTTAAAACATAACCTGGCCGTGTAGTTTTAGCCTAGGGTGAAACATAGTAAAATCCCTTCGCAATATTTTCCTCTCCTCCTATACTCGGCCAATTGTGCCATGGGTATACGGTAGTAAATGGAATCATTACATTGACAGGTTCAGAGAATGTCCAGACTATTTATCACATCATATAGTGGTTTACATGTTTTTCGAAAATTTGTGAGAGGCATGTACTCCTCTTCACGGGTTTTGATTGCAATAATCTCCAATACCATCACAGGAAGAGATAATATATTGGTTTGTCCTTCCATCTGAAAATATATTATGAAAGTTCACATAGTGATATTCATTAAAAAGTATAACTGATGAAAGGATAACAAAAATAAGATACAACAAGTTATATTCTTATATTATAACTGATTCCCAAAGTGAAATAGGGCTAATGGTTTCCCAGTCACCCAATACATGAATCCCCATACCTAGTTTAAGGATTTCAACCTCCTAGAATGATATTCCACTCTAGACATACGTCTCTCCTAAAGTCCCTTTACTAGGAACACCACCAATTCCAGGGTGCTAACCACCAATGCTAGGGTGCTAGCGACCTCTGGTGGATTCCTAAGGTAGTATTTAGCTACTTGATTTCTTTATCCCAGACACAATGCAAACAACTAGGGTCGAATATGTGCTTATAGCACTCAGGCTTCCATAGAGAGGCACGAGAAGTGTGGAGGTCGAAAATTTCAGTGTGAACTAAATCCCTATAATTCCCACACACCAATTCATTCTTTAAATTATTGATGTTGTAAAGTACTTCGTACATACTAAAACTCAGGATTTGAAATAGGTATGTCGCTCTATGGTCACCATCCAAAGGATCTTCTAGAAATTTACACACAGCTTGGTAGTTATCATTCAAAGTGAAACATAGAAAAGTGCTTCGTGATACGTCCCTCTCTTCATATATGCATCAAATTGTGCATATGCAATACATTAATATGATATATTGCTTTCTTGGTAAATATGGATTATTTTTTGACAATTCGATACCCGATGGAGTAGTTTACACGTCAGATGTAAGTTGGCATAGGGCTGGTTCTCTTTGGAGGATGTCTTGACTATTATTGTCTCTAAAAACTCTGTTGGTAGTGATAATATATTTTTCGGTTGACTCATATCATCTATCTAAAAAGTTTTAGTAAATCAACTTTCAGTATGGAAAATCCATTTCAAACAAAGTTATTTTTTTAAAAAACATTTCAAAATAGAGAATACAACATCATTCATTTTGACATGATTTATAAAACTCAATAAATTATGAAATATCTTGATCCCTTTCAGAAGACACTATTATGGACATCCTGGAATCCTCTAAGATTACTCCTCATATATTCCACCGATGTTGGGGATTTCCCCATATTTCAGACAAACGGATCCCCAAAGCGATTCCAAATTCCTCTATCTTCTTGGTCCAGATACAACGTCTACAACTAGAGTCAACTGTATGTGGACACTATAATTCAGATTAAGAGAAGCATGTCGGGTGTCAAGTTTAACAACATTAGTATAAAAATTATGTCCATAATGCAAACGAGTAGTCTCGTCCTTACGGGATTCAAAGTCCACACCTCGATCACAGATTCCATAGGTCAAAATCTGACATAGATATGCTGCTCGGAGGTCGCCCCCTCATGTAGCCTCCTAAAAGTCCTCAAGAGAAAATAAATTATTAGATAGGGTAAAAAATTTAAAGATACCCTCTACGTATTTCCCTTTTCATACATAGAATGGGAATTGTGTTCTCATCATGAGGTAATAACCGAAACCTTCTCCATGGTGAAGTTGGAGTACCCGAGGAGATTTTGATACTCTGTAGAGGGTTTTGCATGATAAACGAATATTTTTAAAAGTCTCATAGTTTTCTACACATGATTTTCTCACTATGGTCTCTAATACTTATATTGGAAGAGACAAAAGTCATGTAACATTTTTTCCCCTTTAAAAATAGAGAAAACATTGCTCTTAGTATTGTTTAAGTATGTTTTTCATTTTTTCGTTCTAGTTTCTAGAGTTATCCAAACCAAATCCTATGAGGAAAATTTACATTAAAATACCTTATAATGGCTTGTTAAGAAAAATGTGAATTATGATAAGCATATACCCCAGGAGTGTCATAACCAAGAGTGCAGTAAGGTTCGATCTCAAGTACCAGTTCCCGTTTGAGTCTATCTCAAAGAGGTGTTTTCGGGTTTTACCCCTAGATACATCTGTGCCAGAGCCACCTCTACCTGCTCGTATCCAGACAAGGATGTCTTTGCAAGAAATATTCACATAATCTATTCCTTATCAAAATTCTAGGACATTCATTCATGTATATCCACAATTTCTTATCTTAGGAACTCTTCCCTAATCTTTGTTTTCAAAATCTAGTTCGCAAGTTTCCTACTAAACTTCTTCTGATACAAAATGTAACACCTCGTCCCCACTAGGCTGGAGCTGGTGCATTACTTGTGATATTTTAATTGTTGGAAGGAATAAAAATCCCGAAGTAAGGATAATTTTTGTATTCTTGAAGAAACTAGATACATAGATTTAACACAAATTACATTGTATGGTTACAAGATACAATACATAATGAAAAAACAAAAACAACATCCACATAGCACTTAATAAATGACCACCTCTTCATAAACTTTTGAATGTAAAAAATGAAAGGGGTGAGCTCAAATTCTCACTAAGGGTTACAAATAGCATATGAATGAGTACAATAATAAGTGAATCACAACCAATCTGACATAATCAATATGGGAAAGTGAATAAGTGAACAACTAATTCCATTAATAAACTGAGAATGAAACTGCATCCACAGATTTCATCGTAGTGAAAACCTCATGGATAGTAATAATAACTAATAATGAATAAAAGAAATTATTATTAATTGGAAATCATGTATATGGGACATGAAATATAATACCATAAAAACAGTTTAGTTCTATGGGTAGAAAACCGTCTGATTTGTTTGGAAACAAACTCGAAGGGTACGTCGCCAAACTGTTTTGTATCCTGAGACCTATCGATGCATCGAGGTTCTATAGCAGGCCCCACCCACCACTGCATGTCCAAATAATTATTTATACATTGATTCAATACAAGATCTATATGACATTTTCAATATCTGTATTGAGTAGAGTATACAGATTCTTCAATAATTCCATAATTAAAATAACTTTCCAAAATAAACACTGAATGTAAAATGGTATATGGTTTAGACAAAGACATATCCATGATATGAGATTATGTATATTTTTTATCAATTTATTTTCAAATGAAAATTTATCTCATATGGGCAGTAGGTACATCACATAAGTATTATTAGGTGCATAATACAAGGTTAGTCACAACAAAATTGTAGTTGAGACAAAGGCCCTTACAACAATGTAATCGGTCGAATCATATGAACAGAACATAATAAACCTCAAATTAAAAATTGATTAACATTAATATAAATAGAATAATGTTATAACATATCAAATGGCAGAACACATATACCACATTCATGAATTAAGTGGCGAATAATGAAAATCTCATAGAAATGAAAGTGAGATGAGAAATCCCTTACAAAAATTGTGTCATTAGAGTGAAAATAAATCAATGAAATATTTATGTGTGACAAATAAAAATCCAAAAAATATAATTTGATATATAGTATAAAACAATAATAGGTCATTCGCACATATTCTTGGAGCAATTTATCCAATGAAATAGATGTTTAACTCAAAGAATGAAAATTTAGTTAAGAAATCCCTTACCTTACGCTCGAAGGAGTTCTTCATTGTTATTAAAGGCATGAATAATCACATTTAACTTCATTAATTAATTATTCACGAAAATTAAAAACATTTAATAGATATGTTATAACCTTATTAAGTTCATTCATGGCCTTTTTGACGGGTTTAACAGATTCAATTTTATTTTTTTGGAAGCATTTTCCTACTTGGTTTTAAATGATCGGTTCACTTATATTCAAATTCGGATAAATATATAAGATGAATGTGGTTGTATAGAAATGAATTTATATTCTATTAGTTCACAACCATAAAATTACATGTTTTTAAATTTAATTTGGTTACTTAGAGTGAAGTTGAATTTTTATATATAAAACCTTAATGACAACCGTTTTGGCTAAATGGTGGGTTTGATTACAATGAACATATTTTTCTGTATAACTTAATACCATCTATACAAAAGGATTAAAGAACTAAAAATAGGATATATTAAATATATAATAATCAGGATCAACCATAACACAAATGGTTTCCTGACCAGAATTAATAATTATAATAGAAATCGATAAATGGTTGTCATTGAATGTTCTAAATGAGCACATCTCAAATGATGCTTTCATTTCTTTCAAATAAATGGTGGGCAAAGGAGATAAGGTAATGAAATATACCATTAGCATGAAAAACTTCCAGTACATGTATGTTACTGGATTTTTCATACCATTATGGTAAAGGGAGGTGAAGAAAGAAACAAGAATAAATGAACTTAAAAGAAAAGAAGGGATTTGAAAGATGAATTTACCTCTTGAGACTTCCTCCTTTGAGAACCTCTTATTGGGAGGGTTTTTGGTACCTTGAAGAGGATAGGAACTTTTGGAATTGGGGGGGATCTTGGGGAGTGATTTGGGAAGAATATTGGTAAGGAACAAGGCTTGATAGGAGTGATGATAAGAGGAAGTGAAGTGGGTTTTTATAGTGGAGGAGAGAGGAGTTTTCTTAATATAAAACTAATTAGTTTTTTATTTCCTCTCAAGACAACCAATAGTGAGTATTCCATGACCAAGAATAGTAATATATTCATGTGAATTCGAACCAATTGGGATTACATCATCATATCATCATCTATGACTCAATTAATCCATTATTTAGAATTTATTTTGAATTATCGGATTTTACTATCCATCAAAAATTTAAGTATTTTAGAGAAATCCCAAAAATTCACCCTAACCATTTTTTGACGTGTATAATCCAAAACAAATGTCAATTTTTTCAAAAATAATTTTTAAAATATGATTAATTAAATATTTATTTAATTGAAATATATAAACACTTAGAATATTCATCTTCATCTTTAGGGTGACTAAATTATTTTATACACTCTATGGTATGGATACCATTCATAATAATCATATTACTATTTATAAGGGTAAGTTACAATTCATAAGGGTAGGTTACTATTCCTAATGGAAGGTTACTATTCACCGAAATTAAGTTAATTCTATCAGACTCTAAATATCATCTTGGACACAACTGTGTATATAAGATCTTTAAAATTCAAATCATAGAGCTGGTAAATTTTATTTTAGTAGCTAAGTTATGACCATCCCCTATATGTAACCATGTTTTGTCCCATAATGGCTCAGTGATTCATGAAATATAGGATACCTAGTGAATACAATGTGATGTTCCCAGATCAGTGTGATCACTGAGAGGGGGAGGGGGTGAATCAGTGATCCTTTAAAAAAATTTACTAATTGATTCTTTATCAATTAAACCTCTATGGATTGTTAAGACCTCGATCCACTCTTCTAGTATCTCTCAGCCTTTCCTCGAGTGATGCAGTAAATGTAAAGGCACAGGACACAATGATTTACAAGGATCGACACCAAAGGCCTACGTCCTTGCCATGTTGGTTATACACCCCAACATGGTTTCTCCATTATAACCTATTAAAATTAAAATGGCTGATACAGAGTCCCACTGTATCTCTCCTGAGTCCCATAGGAGGGTCTTTATACTGCGTCCCACAGTGTTACCAGAGTCCCCCTGGCCTGCTTCAGAATCCCACTGAAGACTTCTTCCACCCTGAGTCTCACAGGGGGCTTCTCTTGGCTCCTCGAGTCACACGAGTAGCTCTTCTTCACTTTAAGCTTCTTCAAGTATCTTCAGCAGTCTGGGATAAAGACTGCTGGCCTTGATCTTTTCTTCTGCTCACTTGTGATGAACAGGGATTCTCTTCTTGCTCAGGCTTTATTTCCTTCTTCTAAGGATGACCTGGCCTCTCTCTTCAAGAATCCTCAACAGCCTCTGATAAGGTATGTTAGTCTTGCTCTTCACTTCTGATCACTTATGTTGATCAGGCTCTTCTCAATCACTGAAAAATCAGACAACTAATATCTCTAACTTCAGTCTGGCTTCAGCCTGACTTCAACACAACATCATGCCCTTAGTGCATGGCATATCTTCATCCTCATGCACTGACAGCATGGCTTCTCAATAATCTTCAAGAACATTCGGTCTTGGTCAACTCAGATGCACACAACCAGATTTGAGCTTCTTCACGTGTGCACGTGCATGCATGCAAGCATGCACTCCCCTTCTTCTTATCTTGGTGAAATAAACCCACAAAGGGTGTAACACTTTTTAGAACACACCTTCTTACTTCCTTCACACAATTTTTTCTTTTTTTTCACACACTTAAAAGTTTGTTATATTTAGTGTGAGAGTCTACCACTTCTTATTCTTAGTGTGAACCCTTCATTTTGCACACACACTATGGTTCAGCCTATTTGTCACTTTTGCACACACTTCTTTCACTTTTGCACACACATGAGCTTCGCCTCTTCTTTTTTTCTTAAACACACACAAAGTGTGGTCTTCCACTCCTTCGTGCACACAACTTGTAGGTGTGCACTCACTTGGCAAGGGTGTGTTATCCTTAATCACACACACACATGGTGTGTAATTCACATCACCCGAACCTCCTGCCAATATGAAGGCGCGCATGGTGTGCGGCCTATCATCCTCAAAATTGTCGCACAGGGTACCAAGCCGCACAAGTGTGCAATGGGTGCAAGGGCCGCGCATGCCTCAACCAACCGCGGGGCGCACAAGTGCAACCGCCGCGCAAGCCACTATGGACAAGGCAGCACGCAAAAAGATGCGGCTCAGGTTCTTCCTGTCGCGCAAGGGAGGCGTGCAAGGGACTCCTTCGGGACCTCGGGTGGCCCTGAGAACATTAGCCGCACAAGTGGGTTGCGCATGGCTTCTTCTTCGCGAGGCACAAGGGTTCTCTCACGGGACTCTCGTTTATTAAAGGATCAGCAACATTCTCTCGAGCATCGGCCTCGCTTTTTATAGGCAGAGGTGCCTCGGTGGATCCACAAATATATACCTTGAATGCCTGAGATTTTCGGTTCATTGAAAATTTTTAAACACAATCCACAAATCACGTTTTTTTTCTTTTCTATTTCACGCGGAATTCTTCCGTTATTCGGCCTTCTACTCGTGCATGCGCATGGAAACATATGCATGCCTCTGTTTAACCACAATTCATACAAAGCATAAACCCCATGGCCTCGGCATATTCTTTTTCCTCATCCGAACTCCAAATACTCCATTCAACGTGTGCATGCCTTTTTTATTGCATGTATATGTTCCTTAGGGTGATACGAGCACAATGGTGCCTTCGGCTTCGAGAAAGACAGCCAGGAGCTCGACTTGAGTGCACGGGGAGGTGCCTGGTACACAGTGAGGACGCGGGTGGAACAGGGTGTCCTCGGCTCAAGCTCGAGGAAGGAGATGATCCCCGAGCCATTGGATCACCTCCCAAATGATCAGCGACGACTGATATTAGATCGCGAGCGACGCGATGAGATGAGTGGTGAAGATCAGCCGCGAGATCGCTTAGACGCCTTAGATTAGATACTGGGTATTTTTCTCCATCCCACATCAAAACAGAGGTTGGTTTTTCCACTGTCTATCAAAGTTCCACTGCCGGCATATGCTCAATCGAATTCTCTCCCCTCTCGGTGCCGCCCCACACCGAGTTCTCTGCGGGCACGCTCTTGCGCCCACCCCTGCCACTCGGGCGCGCCACTCGCGCCCACTATGCTTGTCACGGGCGCACTCCTCGCGCTCACGCTGCACAGGGCTTGACAACCCTACGTGGCCCTCAGGGATAATACACGGCCCCCCGACCTCTCGGGCTGGCCCCATGGGATCCCCATGGGCGTGGTGACCTTGAGTCCCACAAGAGCCTTGGGTAAAACCCATAAGGCTGGCCCTTTACGTTGGCTAATAATATTTTTTGCTTCTTAAACACTAAGTACATTATTTAAAGACAATGTACCAATGTGTAAAATGCCAAATGCAAAGCCACTTCTTCCAAGCCATTCTTCCTCTTTTACATTCTTCTTCTTCTTCAAAAGAATTCCTTCCATCCTCTTCATGATTCCTCATCTCCTTCTATAATATGTAACCCTCAGTAATAATTGGAATTTTTCTTCCACTGAAATCTTAAATCAAACAAATTCTTCAAAGTTATTCATTGATCCAATCAGAGATCAAGTTGGATCTTTTTAATGTTCACATGCACTACGAAATAGTACATGGTCTCTTTCAATCCACTTCATCCACTAAGAGTTTGTGGATGGATCTCCTCATCTCCTCATGCATTGTAAAGACAATTCATGGTATTCTAACATTGTGATGACATTGCATCCAGTTGAAACATGTTCTTTGAACTTAAAGATCAGCTCATCAATCATCTGATGTAACGATGCTCCATCATCATTCATTCTTCAAGTGTTGTCACTTATTATCACCTTGATACAAGTATTTAAACATTAATATCAGTTCTACAATCGTCTGATATGATGTGGAGAATGTTTCAAGAATAATCTCCAATGTCACTATGTGAATCTCCTAAGTGACATGACTCTAAGTACCATGGCCATTTTCCATTCATCACCATCACCATCGCATCCTTTTTCATTCACATATTGAAACTCCTTGACATCCATCCATTCATTCCTTGACAACAACATACCTCATTGACAACAAATGCAACACAGTGCACTTCAATCTCCCCCTTTGTATTTTTTGGAAATATATTAGAGCACATATGAATGGGTCCATATGTGTGCCAATATTTCTCCCCCTTATTGGAAATAAAATGAAAAGGTGTGGCGTGGTTCTCTTCAAAAAAATCACTTCCTCCCTTTGAAAAGCACTTTCTTCACAACTACTAAGAGAGGGATGATGTCACATGTTCTCTTTAGAAAATAACCATTAGTAAATCATATCTAAGTCTATTTGGGCTAACTCAGTGTAGAAAAAAAGAGTGATGTAACCAAGGAATTAAATGTTGTCCATAATTCACTATACATATGAGATCATGCTTCAAGAGGTTTGATATTTTTCAGATATAACAATGAATTGCTAAATCCTGCACATACATCACCAAACTCATTAGAAAGTTCAGGTGCAAAGATAAAGCTCCCCCTTTCATCCTTTTGTCATCAATCAAACACTCCCCCTTAATTGACATATTAAATACAATTAAGAATAAAGGGATGAAAGTGTGATTGGAATACCTTCATTCTTCCCAAGATGATATGAATCACAAAAGATCATCTTCTTCAGATTAGCTCCCCCTTAAGGGGTGCACTTCATTCTGTCCATACCAGTCTCAATTTGAGAATGATCATCATCTTCAATTCCCTGAAATGTAGAACATGTATATACTATTGATTAGGGAATAAGATGGAACCTCCTTTGTTCATCAGTTTGAACAACAAGGTTGATAAGATTCTCTAAATTGAGATGTTCCACTTTCTCCATTCTTCACACTTGCACATTTGATCTTCAATGATGTTTGTGATGGTGTGGATCTCAACACATCTTCATGTGAAATATACTTCTTCCCTTTTGCCTTAACAATTTCCAAAACTTCATCTTCACCTCTTTGCAGATCTTTGGCAAGTTGCAACTGATTTGGCCATATGACTAGTAAGTCACTTGGAAGTGTGGCCTCAGTTCTGGATATTCCACATGGTTCCTTTGATGCTTTCAAGCTACATTTCTTAGGAAACTTATTTTCAACAAATCCCTTCTGCTTTATCTGGATTGATTGTCTGTTTGAGTCCAGTCTGCCTCAATTGAATTTCATGGCTTGTTTACAAAGATCCATGATATGACCTTTCTTTCCATAGTACAAGCATGTTTTCTTCTTGGTGGTCTTTCTAGATGCATCACCCTTCTTGGATTTAGACTCCAATGACTTCTTTTCCTTTTTCAAAACATTATTGGGAGCATCTTCAACTTTCTTCTTGCTTCCCAAGGATTCCATTTTAGCCAGGTTCAATGATCTTCTCTTATTTTTAGCTCTGGATACAGTTGGAGATTGACATGTGTCTTTTTGACCACTTTTTCAATCATCCCAGATGTTGTCAAGTAATCCAAATCTATTTGCAGTAAACTGATGTCTCTGGACCTGTGGATGCTGATTCTTTTCCTCTGGCTTGCTCCCCCTTGGCATGGGCTTGCTTTGTGCTTTGACATTCAGTGGATTGTACCAACAATCCTTTGCACAGTGCCCATACTTATTACAACACCAACACTGACCCACAAATCGTGACCTCTTCAATCCTTCCAATTTTAGGGTACTTTTCTTGACTTGTTGTGCTGTTTCAGGAGAGATTTCTTTCGTCATTGACTTCATCCATACTTGTTCAGAGTTATTCTTCCATCCTCAACTATTTGTGGAAACACATTTAGAAGCATGAGTACAAGATGGGATGGATGGTACCTTCTTCTTAGAAGATGTTTCCCTTTAATTAGAGTATGTCCTTCTTTTGGGATCATCCTTCTCAATGCATACTAGTGTAGAAACATTTCTTCTATCAGCTGACTGGGAGGTTTCATCTTTGGGTGATTGCAAATTTTTCAATATCACCTCTAGTTCTAAGCATTTCATGTTGTGGGAGTTCTTCTCATCCACAACAGTTCTTAGCCTTCCTTCCCATTTTTCTCCCAGCTGTTTCATCTGGTATTCATGCACTTTCTTCATTTCCTGCAATGAATTGTCCATCTCCATCACCCTTTTGAATTTCTCTTCTACTTGAGCATCTTTGACAACCATTAAAACTCCCTGAAATTTTTCCAGCGCATGGAAAACTTCTTTGACCATTGTCTTAAAGAATTCTTTCTCAGAAAGGCTTCTTTGCAATTCTTCACAAGTATATTCATATCTATCATTACAAAGAAAAACTATTTCATCCTTAGCCTTCACCAGCTTTCTGAGAGTGTTTGATATGCCAACCCTTTTTTCCAATTGATCTTCCATAGAATTGGATTCCTTCTTCTAGCTGTAGTTTTTCATCTTGAAGATCAAGGATTCCTGTACTAAAACACATTGCCACTTCCTTGGGTAATGTCTTCTGATGATATTTGAGTGCATTTTGGAGATCATTCATTGTTCCATCTTCATCACAGCTAGGAAAAGCTTTCTTCATCTTATTTTCCTGTTTCTTCTTCCTGTTTTTCAGAGTCTTGGAAGATATCTCCATTTGAGGGTATTCACTCACTTCCTCAAATCTTCACTTCATAAAGACTCCATTGGATCATTTAGAGGTAACCTCCCTCTGATACCAATTGAAGTGCCCAGATTAGTGTGATCACTGAGAGGGGGAGGGGGTGAATCAGTGATACTTTAAAACTTTTTACTAATTGATTCTTTATCAATTAAACTTCTATGTCTTGTTAAGGCCTCGATCCACTCTTCTTGTATCTCTCAGCCATTCCTTGAGTGATTCAGTAAATGTAAAGGCATAGGACACAAGGATTTACATGGTTCGGCATCAAAGGCCTACGTCCTTGCCATGTTGGTTATACACCCCAACATGGTTTCTACATTATAACCTGTTAAAATTACAATGGTCGATACAGAGTCCCATTGTATCTCTCATGAGTCCCACAGGAGGGTCTTTATACTGCGTCCCACAGTGTTACCAGAGTCCCACTGGCCTGCTTCAGAATCCCACTGAAGACTTCTTCCACCCTGAGTCTCACAGGGGGCTTCTCCTGGATCCTCGAGTCACACGAGTAGCTCTTCTTCACTTTAAGCTTCTTCAAATATCTTCAGCAGTCTGGGATAAAGACTGATGGCCTTGCTATTTTCTTCTGCTCACATGGGATTCACAATGCTTCTCTTCTTGCCGAGGCTTTATTTCCTTCTTCTAAGGATGACCTGGACTCTCTCTTCAAGAATCCTCAACAGCCTCTGATAAGGTCTGTTGGTCTTGCTCTTCACTTCTGATCACTTCTGTTGATCAGGCTCTTCTCAATCACTGAAAACTCAGACAACCGATATCTCTAACTTCAGTCTGGCTTCAGTCTGACTTCAACACAACTTCATGCACTGAGTGCATGGCATCTCTTCATCCTCATGCACTGACAGCATGGCTTCTCAATAATCATCAAGAACGTCCGGTCTTGGTCAACTCAGATGCACACAACCAGATTTTAGCTTCTTCACGTGTGCACATGTATGCATGCAAGCATGCACTCCCCTTCTTCTTCTCTTGGTGCAATAATCCCACAAAGGGTGTAACACTTTTTATCACACACCTTATTACTTCCTTCACACACTTTGTTCTTTTTGTTCACACACTTAAAAGTGTGTTATAATTTAGTGTGAGAGTCTACCACTTCTTATTCTTAGTGTGATCACTTCATTTTGCACACACACTAAGGTTCGGCCTATTTGTAACTTTTTCACAAACTTCTTTCACTTTTTCACACACATGAGCCTGGCCTCTTCTTTGTTTCTTGAACACACACAAATGTGGTCTTCCACTCCTTCTTGCACACAACCCGTAGGTGTGCACTCACTTGGATAGGGTGTATTATCCTTAAGCACACACACACAAGGTTTGTAATTCACGTCACCCGAACCTCCTGCCAATATGAAGCCACGCATGGTGTGCGGCCTATCTTGCTCAAAACTGCCGCGTAGGGTACCAAGCCGGGAAAGTGTGCAATGGGTGCAAGGGCCGCGCAAGCCTCAACCAACCACGGGGCACGCAAGTGAAACCGCCACACAAGCCACTATGGACAAGGCAGCGCACAAAAAGATGCGGCTCAGGTTCTTCCTATCGCACAAGGGAGGAGTGCAGGGGACTCCTTCGGAACCTCGGGTGGCCCTGAGAACTTTAGCCGCACCAGTGGGTTGCGCTGTGCTTCTTCTTCGTGAGGTACAAGGGTGATCTCACGGGACTCTCATTTCTCAAAGGATCAGCAGCATTCTATCAAGCTTCGGCCTCCCTTTTTATAGGCAGAGGTGCCTTAGTTGATCCACAAATATATACCTTGAATGCCCGAGATTTTCGATTCTTTGAAAATCTTTAAACGCGATCCACAAATCACGTTTTTTTCTTTTTTGTTTCACGTGGAATTCTTTTTTTATTCAGCCATCTACTCGTGCATGCGCATGGAAACGTATGCATGCGTCATTTTAAGCATAATTCATACAAAGCACAAAACCCATGGCCTCAGCATATTCTTTTGCCTCGGCCGAACTCCAAATTCTCCATTCAACATGTGCATGCCTTTTTATTGCATGTATATGTTCCTTAGGGTGAGACGAGCACAATGGTGCCTTCAGCTTCGAGAAAGACTGTCGGGAGCTCGAATTCAGTGTACGGGGAGGCGCCTGGAACACAGCGAGGACGCGGGTGGCACGGGGTGTCCTCGGCTAAAGCTCGAGGAAGGAGATGATCCCTGAGTTGTTGGATCACCTCTTAAATGATCAGCGACGGCTGAGATTAGATCGCGAGCGGCACGATGAGATGATCGGTGAAGATCATCCATGAGCTCACTTATACACCTTAGATTAGATCCTGGGTATTTTTCACCATCCCACATCGAAACAGAGGCCGGTTTTTCCGTGGTTTATCAAAGTTCCGCTGTCGGCATATGCTCAATTGAATTATCTCCCCTCTCGGTCCCGCCCCGCACCGAGTTCTCTGCGGGTGCACTCTTGCACCCACCCCTGCCACTCGAGTGCGCCACTGGCGCCCACTATGCTTGTCACGTGTGCTCTCCTCGCGCTCACGCTACGCAGGGCTTGACAACCCATCGAGGCCCTCAGGGCTTATACACGGCCCCCGACCTCTCGGGATGGCCCCATGGGATCCCATGGGCGTGGTGACCTTGAGTCCCACAAGAGCCATGGGACGAACCCTTAAGGCTGGCCCGTTAGGTTGGCTAATAATATTTTTTTCTTCTTAAACACTAAGTACATTCTTTAAAGACAAAGTAACTAAGTCTAAAATGCCAAATGCAAAGCCACTTATTCCAAGCCATTCTTCCTCTTCTCCATTCTTCTTCTTCTTCAAAAGAATTCCTTCCATCCTCTTCATGATTACTCATCTCCTTCTATAATATGTAATCCTCACTAATAAATAGAATTATTCTTCAACCGAACTCTTAAATCAAACAAATTCTTAAAAGTTCTTCATTGATCCAATCAGAGATCAAGTTGGATCTTCTTCAGGTTCACATGCACTACGAAATAGTACACGGTCTCTTTCAATCCACTTCATCCACTTAGAGGTTGTGTATGGATCTCCTCATCTCCTCATGCATTATGAAGACAATGCATGGTCTTCTAACATTGTGATGACATTGTATCCAGTTGATATGAGTTCTTTAAACTTAAAGATCAGCTCATCAATCGTCTGATGTAATGATGCTCCATCATCATTCATTATTCAAGTGTTTTCACTTAGTATCACCTTGATACAAGTATTGAAACATTAAGATCAGTTCTACAATCGTCTGATATGATCTGGAGAATGTTTCAAGAATAATCTCCAATGTCACTACGTGAATATCCTAAGTGACATGACTCTAAGTACCATGGACATTCTCCATTCATCACCATCACCATCACATCCTTTGTCATTCACTTATTGAAACTCCTTGACATCCATCCATTCATTCCGTGACAACAACATACCTCGTAGACAACAAATGCAACACAGTGCACTTCACAATGTATTTAAGAGAAACATACCATAAAATGTTTGGGGTGTTACAATTAGGTTAGGAACATGATTTATACATGGCTTATATGATGGCCCAATTCTATCTCCATTCTTATATTTCATGAGGGTCATGAAAAACCTCATATGTAATGGTGGATGCCATAACATTTCACCTCATGACCTAACTATTAGTACATATCTATATATATGCATGTATATGTCTATATGTATATGAGAATTATATATATAAATATATATAAATGTACATACATGATGACATTTGTTCAGAGGCATCTCACTTAGGTCAAAGCTAGTAGTGTTGGTCGTGTGTCCCGTGAGGAACCCCATTTTATGTGATGTCTTAGATCAATGTCCTATATTTTCAATTACAATAATAGTTGTCATATTATGTATATAGACTGGATACTTATATAAACAATTGTTAGGTGCAACTAAGTATATCTCACACACTATTCCTTCCACTGTTTGGAACCGGAATAGACATTATTGATGCACGTAGATGGAAAGGAATGTATCTATCATTAGAGGATATAATTACTATCCAAGGATGGAGTATGGAAGTGGAGTACCAAGATAATGAACATGATTCCAATAGAGTATTAATTTTGTTATTTTCCTTTTTTAAATCATGTTTCATATGTATATACATCAATTTCCCATGTGCATTCCCATTTTATTGGTACCATATTTTGATCATTATAGTTATCTGAAATTGATTCAACGTTCACCTAATTATTTTATCACGATTGTTTATTATAATTATTTTTCATGTTGTTTATTACTATTTTTACTAGTCGCTATTATGGTATACTGTTGTGATATACTCTAACCTAAGGGTATAGTATAACCAATGAAACACCAAAAGGGTTTTCTTTTAGTTATCATTATTTGGTGTTTACGGAGGAATTATGGAGTCCATATATTCATTTATGATTGGTTAATTATTTGTGTATCATGTTCAGGATACTACAAATTCGTATCAAATCCCTTTTCTCCCTTTAGTCACACTATTTTGGAAAATATACTGGATATAATGAAAGCATTAGAATTTGGAAATGAACTTTTTCCGAGGAGTTGGTAACCTAGGTATAAGGGAAATGAAAATTTCCTAGGTTGGGATATTTCTATTTTTGTTGTGTCTATTTTATTAAACTGATTTTACTATTGGGATATGGATGTGTTTTGTGTCAATATAATTTTTGACATTATGAATATGGACATCCTTTTTCCTTAGACAGGTACATAATGGATGTATCATATCATGCATCATTTTAGACATACATGGATTCATATTTTAGGAATATTCCATTCCATATTTATATTATTTGATTCTTTTCATACTATGTATTACTGGTTCCTAAGATTTTATGTATTTGGAATTAATTAACATTTCCTATATAGATGTAATAATTTGATTAATTAATGTTTGTGCATCAATAAAAATAGGGTTTTCCCAGATAACATAATGATTATAGATTCAATAACATATTTTTTCATGTATGATCAATTGAAAACTAGTTCCCTAGATTGAAACATAAGTTGATTTGATTTAATGAATTAAAATTATCATTTATGAAACATGTAATCAAAAAAAATGGAAATTATGATTCATTTAAAAAAATGCTTTTATATTCTCTTTTACATATTGTTATCGGTTGTGAGTTCCAGGTCATAGTTACATGAAATATTAATTGCAATTAATAATGAATATAGGATTTTAAGAATTGGGTATTTTGATGAATCAAAATGGACTATGATTTCAATTTACATATAATGACTAAAAACATATATATTTTTTCAAATTGAAATATTTAAAATTAAATGGGGATGACATTTTCAATTTAAATGGTTTTTTACTCTATACCGTTCAATTGGAACTCCATATACCAGAACCCATATGGGTTCATTTGAGAACCTGACCCACACCCATCCTTAGTAGTGGGAAGTAAGAAAAATAACAATTGATGTATATGACCTCTCTTTTCACATAAAACTATCTTTGAGGAAAGGAATATATGTGTGACACTGTTATATGAAGGCATTGAACCTATAATTCTAAGTTATCATTGATCCTTTATATTATTAAATATTATATGAGGTATGAGTTTGAAATTATAGAGTTATTTAAACATTATTTCCTCATATAATTCACCATAATGTTGGTGATGATCATACTGCAAATGTTGTTATTCTAGAGCCCCTGGTATTGCCTCACGTGGTTCCACATGATGCGCATCCAAATATTACGAATATAGGTGCCAAATATTTATCTAAAGAGATATATTCCTATAATATTTATAGGATTTATATAGAGATATATGACCTTCCCCTAGTATGGAAGAGTTGACCCTTGAATTCATACATCAGAATTATCCCACATTCATTTGGGGTGGAAGTCCTTATAATGAATATTTATGGATAGAGGTCATAGTATCCATATTAAAGAATTTGGGGATGCCTTAGGAGTGGAGGGTCAACTTTATAACCCATATTCCTCACTACTATACTATAAATTGTTGTGATGTTATCACCCATGCTAATTAAAATCATGGTATGGTCTAGGTGGACATCGAGATAGCCATGTATGACTACTTATTCCATAAAATTTTAATATAATAACACTTTAGTTTGTATATATATCTACATTAGTTTCCTATATCAATCATGGAATATTTATCTCACATCACAGAAATTAATTTCTTCACACCTACCCTTTACAATGATTAGTGGACGAAAATGTGTTTGTTTGATAATGGATGTAGTATTCCATCTTATCATACGTGAATGTATTTCGGTTGAACGTTATTTCATAAATTGGGAACCAACCACCCCCCCCCCCCATCATAGAGAATGACTAGAGTGAGGATATTAGTATAATAAAATGTGGTTCAGTATTGAGACACTATGTTGGTTTAACAAGTAGCATAGATCATCACTTTTTGTTTGCCCATAGGGGAAGCGCTTTTTAGAAGACATGCATCGATGGTTATGTGGTGTCATTCCAGGGGGGTAAGGTGTCCCATAATAATCCATATATTTTTATGTATACAAGGGTGTTCTTATCTTGATGTTGGATGGGTATTATTCAACAATTTTATTTGAATATTCCATCGAGTTCTTATTGATAAGGTAACTGCAACAATTCCACATTTGAGTACATGATCGGCATATCCATGTCATGTAGGAAGCTAAACATTACAGGAAGATCAGGCCAAGGAGGTGTATGTTGAAGAGGTATTGGGACTTTGTATTTACAATGCCAAAATAAAAGAATTACCTAGGTTAGTCATGTTGAATCTTTAGATTGTAGATCTGGATATATCCATTTAATACAGCCTACTCCCAGAGGGGTATGGGTTATAGCCTTATATAAGTTTTGGGAAATATTAAAGTTGCTTCATCACTATTTTATACCTTATCTGATATATGATATTCAAATTCAATTATATAAGTGGTGATTATGGGATGTCTAATCTATAAAAAAGAGTACATCTGTGGCATGATGACACTCAAAACACCATTGGAAATTTCATTAGAGAACATGTTTATATTTAAAGGATGTCCCCTTAAGACTAGTGGTTATATTTTAGTGTGGGAAATATTTTTCCTCAATATAACATCCATCAAAATAATACTATGAATAAACTAGTTAGTAACATCAAATGCTCATGTTGTTTCTTTTTCCATAATGTATCCTTCATAGCACCTGATGGTGGTACCTAAATTTATATGAGTAAATGTGATGTCTAGGTGATTTGAGATTTAACCAATCATCATGAGTTGGGTGGAGAGATGGGCTATATGGATAGTGTTTTAATGAGTGATCATGGAACATTATGTATAGAGTTACCTCCAATAATGTGCTCTACAAGGAAATTTTCCCCGATGAATTGTCTAATTTAAATATTCCAAGAGATGTGATGTTTACTGTTGAGATTGTTCTAGGAGTGGCACCCGTGTCCAATCATCTCTATAGGATATAACCTACTATGGAATAGGATATTTAGGAGAGACTATAGTATTTTAATTCTAAGTGTTTTATCAGACCCATTACTTCTCCATTGCCTTCTCCTGTTGTATTACCCAAGATGGTAGATGTTACCCATATTATTTTTGTAGATTATATATTGTTTATCCATCATATGGTTAAGAATGTGTTTCCACTACCATGTATATATAACCACTTTAATTAGATCTGAGCGGAGATAGTTTTCTATAAGATCAATTTGAATTTTGGATACCATCTTGTGAATGTGACACCATTAGACACACCATGTATGACACCATATAATAGATATGACTAGTAAAATAATTTGGTTTGGTAGTTTAGTATTGCTAATGTGCCAAACATTTTCATTTCACAATGAATTAGGTTTTTCACCAGTATTAGTATTCATTTTTTGTTGTATTCATTGATGATATCATTGTGTATTATCACCCAAAACATGATCATGCCAATCTTATTGAGATCAAAAAAAATATAATTAGAGAGCATATAGAGTATGATAAGATTACCAAATTCCACTTTTGTGTTGAAAATGTTCTCTTACTAGGTCACATAACCTCATTGGATGGGGTATCTATTTAACAATAGATTGTGAGTTCCATAGTCCCATAGGTGATTCCCAAAACATTCTCAATCATATTCATTTTATATGGGTTATATTGGTTTTATAGACTTTTTATTCATTACTTTTCATTTCTAGATGTTCCATTCATATGCTTGACTAAAAATGGGTTTTTGTTTTTATGTAATAAAAAGTGTGAAGTTTCCTTTTAGGAGATGAATAAGTGATCGACTTCAATGTAAAACATAATTATTGAAGATCCAACCAGATAATATAATGTTTTCTGTAATGATTCAAGAATTATTATTTATGATGTTATGATATATAAAGATTAGGTTGTTTTTTATTCATACCTATATTTGAAGATTTTGAAATGGAATTACACTAAAAATGATCTCAATAAATTAGCTATAGTTCCTACTTTATGACGTTGGAAGAATTTTCTTTGGGGGGGGGGGGGGGTTCTTCATTTACACAGAATGAAAAATATCAAATATATTTCCATACAACCTGATTTTCATAATATCAATCCCAAGTGGGTAGAATACCTATTTTCATTCGAATCTGAGTTCTATTATACACCCATGAAGTGAAATGAAGTAAGAGACACATTGAGCGGGAATACTTAGACGCGGGCTATCCAAAAGGCTAATAGTGCGTGGATTCTGATGACCCTATTCTTTTAGTTTCACTATGATATTCAAATGTTTCATACGGATGTTTTTTGTAGATTTTATAGTAAAATCATATTTTCTAGAATGGTTAAGGATGATGATATTTTCGTATTCCAATGACCTATTCCTATGGGAGAGTGTCTTATGGGAGGGCCAAAAAATTGGTTATTTCATCGATAAGGATGATATCATGTCATATTAGGGGAGTTTATGGGTTCTAGTATAATTATTGGAATAATTGATGATGGAATATCATACCCCAATTTGGGAAAGTACACCCAAGTCTTACTAATATGTACTGAGATGTCCATTTTCAGTATGGGTGTCCTAGTAATAAGATTAAGATCAAATATTTTATCACATGGTGTTCCCCTATCAGTAGTTGGAGGTGGAGAACTAGTGGAATATGTATTCTTACCACATCTATAAATTCGATAGTGTAAATGGGATAATTTCCCCATGGATTTTGTAATGAGGTTTTTGAGATCCCCTTGAGGTAGTAATGTATTATTAGTGATTTTCTACTAGATAAAAAAGGTTTTAGACATAGGATGTTTACTGATAAATTTTCAGAATGCGATATTGGGAGGCTTTAAATTCAGGAAATTTAATGCATTCAAAGACTCCTATGTTTTATCATTTCATACGAATATATTTATTTTACATAGATGTTATACTAGGGTGTAAAGAAACCTGTGGGTTCACTTATTCATTTATATACCACATGCCACACATAGGCTGATGGTCAATCGTAATGTGCGATACTGGTTCTAGAGTAAATTATTTAGTCATAAATCATCTATTTTGTGTGTTATTAGAATAAGAACTTACTATCATCTTGTTTTTTATAAAATAATGTATTTCAAGAAACTATTTAGAAGGATCTCTATGATCTCCAATATGGTAGGTCACACTATTCAACCATATCCTAGTTAGAGGTATGGAAGGTTACATTGTAGTTTAATTTTCATGGTCAGTGGAGTGAGAATAATGTAAAACTTATCTCAAATCATAGGGATAAATCCCAATCTAGAATAAATTAATATAAAATTGTATTCTCCGACCTTTAGTGATTTGTGTGGTACATCATGTCATTCATTGAGTTTCTCTAAGATTGTTTTATAGAATGATTCATAGAGGGGGGAAGTTATTTCTTAATTACATTAGTAAATTCATGATCATGAAGATATTCAATTTATAATCCTATAATTTGGTTCTATTATAGTAGTATTTTACCACACAAGACTTCTTCCACATATCACATTTAGTTGTCGAAACATTTCTTGGATAATTGTTTACCACCCTAGAAAGAGAATCTTGGGGATGAGTTGTTTTTAGGAGGGGAGTTTTAAGCATCCCATGTTTATAAAAGTGGTATTAAAAAAAATTACTGTAAAAAACTTCTTAATATCTACTAGTAATGTTTATAAGATCTTATGCATAGTTTCAAGAGATTATGGGGCTCATTTAAACCTCGGTGCTCCATGTTTTGGAAAGGTAGAATTAGCTGAATGGTTAGGGTATAGATAGTTATAACCATGAATGAATTTATAGGGCACTATACAGGTCCATATGAACTGATAATTATGAGTCCTAGGATAACAATCCATGTAAGTGTAAAAACAATTCAATAAAGGTTATTTTCACAGGTTTCACATGGTAAGCTTAACCATGAACATAGCATGTGCATGGGGGTACATTTTTTTAGTGGTGGAACAATATTGTAATATAGTTTCACCAAACATGGTGCCAAAACATGTAAAGCCTAGAACAAGGTTAATTCCCCCCCCCCTTATTTTTTGTAACATCGGGAACAATCTAAAAGTGTAACATTTATTCAATTTTATGGATGACCCAAAACACCAAAAGAGAAAATGAATCTAACCTCTTGATACATTATGATATACTTGGTATTTAAAATAAATTAAATATATTACATTTAATTGAATTCCTGAAACACTGATTTATCTTTTACCACATGAAACAACAATTTTCATTAATATCTTATGTTACACGCTAGACCGGGTTTTGCAGAACAATAATATTTTTTTATAAATTATAATTTAATATAATAATATATAAAATATACTTTAAATTAGGGTTTATTAATATGATTAAATAACTTATTGAAATTTGTAAAATATATATTAAATGAATTTTTTTGACATTCATTCAATAAATTGTACAGTCAGAAGACAAAATAAATCATAATTTTACACCTAAAAACCTGTATTTTTTTAATGACAGTTTTCCTCATTTTAATGGATAACCTATTTTGAAAAAATATTGGAAAATTTATTAATTTAAATTAATAAAATAAAATTTTTTTATAATGATAAATGGTAAAATTAGGTTATGTTGTTTTTTGGGTATTTTTATGAGAAGTTTAATGTTTCGGTGAAAATTGAGAAAAAATGAATTTTAATTTAAAAATTATTTTTCGTATAATTTATTTGTAAAGTTAAAATATTTATATTTTGTTTTGAAATTATATTTAGTTCAATAATAAATCATGTAATTAAATTTAATTGAATGGAATCAATTTGAAATTGAAACATTATAATAAAACATTTCAAACAATTGAAAATATTTACATTAAAAAACCAATTTCTCATCCCTTATGTAGTATTTATTTTAAGTTAATTTATGCCACTTATGGGATTGAAATTTGGAAAAAATGATTCCATATTTTAAATTATAATAATATAAAATTTCTAATATGATATAATTATTTTTGGACCAACAAAATTAGTGGATGTAATTAAAATTAATTACAGCGACTCAATGTGAAAATAAATTAACAAGGGTCTAAACATTAAAACTATGGAAAAATAACCAAGAAAAAAGACATATTTTATGGAAACATTAGGAAAAAATAATCTATTTTAATGAATTTTTTTAATTATTGGTTCCTCTTGACATGGAAAAAACAAGGAAGAAATTCCCATATTCATAAAATATAAACAAATTCATCTCCTCATCTAATATAAAAACGCAGTTACCCCTCCCACTCCTTCACTTCTGTAAATCCATTTGGATCATCCCAAACCTACGTAGATAATCTACAAAAATACCTTATCTCATGATAGAAGCCTCTTTTTGGAATTTACCCAACCAAGGAACTATTTTATTATTAATCAAAATATTTTACCTGAAAAAGTTGTAACATTATTCAATGATCATATTTTTTTCATTTCTTTATTGACACAATAGATATTTACTACATATTTCAATTATAATAACATTATAATCCTAAATATTAATTAATTAAATTTTTAAAGGGTATGATCTACACTAACACATACTTCCATCAAATGTAATACACAATCATCATTTTTGTGTACAACAGACTATCACCTCCTGATCAGATGTCATCCATTATTCTAGTAACACCTTTTATGGTAGGAAATAATGATGGTTTTATAATTATTTATGATATATATGATATTTATAATTTATTAAAAATAATTAATTTGTTTTATAAAACTTACCTACATGTTTTCTATTTTGGGGGAATGCGATAACGTTATTTGTGGATGTGTCAACTAATACCTCCTAAAAACAATGTGATTTGTTCACAGTATACATGGAAAATATTAATGATGGATTTAATAAAAATATTTGAATTATATGATGTCAATAATATACAAGAATTTTTTTATTCCTATATATATCATTATATTTTCATTATTGTAATCTGAGAGTAAAATGGAAATAGGGTTCATGCGTACATACGACCTACCATATTCATAAAAGGTGAATTTCATTTCCGATCTCCAATTTTTTTTATTAATTTTATCAATTAATATATGTTGAATATATATTATATTTATATAATGTTTTAAATTATATATATGATGTAAAAATGACCATTTTTATAATAAAAAAAATAAGTCAAAACATAGTGGTAAAACATTACATTTTACACCTGAAAAGCTGAAAATAATAAGAGATTATTAAAAAATGGGTAATAAAATATTATAAGAAGATAATATATTTTATTATAAATAGTATTATGGTTATATTATAAATTAAAAACATGTTTTAGACCAATGAAATTATGTTTAAATTCCCCCAGAACTAAAAGGAAGCAAATGTTATGGAATATTATTTCAATTTTCATTCCATTGAGACATATTAGTTATTACACACCACTTGAAATTTTTATGGATTATATAATTCCAATTTATCATTTAATATAATAATTCTCTTAAAATTAATGGTATTTTAATGTTTCACTCTGAATTATTCCATCTAATAGGTTTCGAATTAAAAAAATTCAATTGGTAAAAGTTATCTCTGCAATATCACTTTAATTTTTAATTCATTACTTTCTATGTAAACAATAAGTCTATTGTAATAATTATTAATAAGAAATTAAATTTATATTAAATATCCATATAATATATCCTCGATATTTTTTTATAAACCCTATAAAAGTTTTACATATGGTTTATATTTTGGATTATGTTGGAATAACATGGGAGTTATTAAAGGCCTTCGGGGGCATTGGATGGATTGATAACTATATATAATTTAATTAATACAAATATTTCATTAGGCCCATTTTTTATTTGTTAAATTCCCCATTATTTGTATTAGAAATTATTTGGACATGAACTACATGTTTTTGGGACTAGTTAATGAAAGATCCTCAGTATTTCTGTTGTCTCATGAGATGAATTAGTTTTCCAAATCAGATGGATTTTTACCCAGTATTTTTTAAAACATATTGATGAAAAATCTTGATAGTAAAGGTAACATGTGTTTGGGAAAAATGATATCCAATAATTAACCATTTATATTATTTAATATTCATTTATAATTATTATTATAAATGAGATTTTATATTTTACATCATATATTGATGGATTTTAGTTCATAGGTTTTTTATATAATGAAATGTGTATTCTGTTAATTACCATTCCATATTGATTATGCCTTATCCATTAGATTAAATGGAATGTTTGTTCAATTTTTTCCTTTCCATATTGATTGTTAATTATTAATTCCAGATAACTTATGATCTAGTTATCCCTTATTGTGAATTTTATATCAATATTATTTTGTTATCTTTCCCCATACAATGAAGAAGAAATATTTTAATAAACATTCAAAAATGTTGTTTGTCTCAATTTTTTATGATCCATGATTTTCTTTATATTTCCCATTGTAAATGGATATCATCCAAGTTATATGGTTTTCAAAAAATATAAAACATATATTTACATTGAGAATTGATACCTTGGAATCATGTAAAAGCAATAAAGTAAGGCACAAACTCCATAAATCTTGGATCAAGGTGTTATAGTGGGTATAAAAGGATGTTTAGTAAAATAATTGGAAATTAGATTTAGGAAAATAATAATTCAGGAAAATAAAACTATTATATACTTTGTGTATAAGTATATAAGAAAATCATATAATTTTGGTTAGGTACATATTATATATTTATTCCAAGAAATACATCCACATCAGGATACTAAAAGTGGATGTGGTTTTGAAATAGATGTACATAAAAGAAATCCCTCTGAAATGGTCTTTCATGTTTGAATTGAGTGATACATGGTACATGAAAATGTGCCTTGCAGGACACATGGGTTGAAACTCCATAGCGGATACAAGTAAAAATTCACATTTTCTATACAACTATTATTAAGGATTTTAATGTAAGGATATTTCCAAAAGAACCATTTTTTTATTATGATTTATTTACGAAATTGTTTCTAAATTTATATTATTTAGTACACCATATTTATAAATATAAAATGTTATTAATTTTATGAGATAATCTAGAATATTTACTTTTTAATAAATGGATCAAAGAAGGAATAACTCTATCAATACTAAAGGCCAATGTAAAGGATGCCATATTGAGAAATTCAAGATTGTTGATATCAGAACTGAGTAAGTTACAGACAAATAAGTTTAGTTTAAGCTGGTTATTTCACATAACCTTTTCTTGATGGAGAAACATATCCCATAAAATGATTGTTCTATGTTGGATTTTTTTATGGAATAAATCTCCCCATCATTTATTTGTACTAATGATCCAATGGAATCAATGAAATTAATTAAGTAGTAAGAGGAGATATTTATTGGATTGGGATTTGGCGAAGGGGGAAAGGATACAATTTTTGTGTGTTGTATAAATTGTGATGTAGTTCACTTGTGGTCCTTGATTCATAATAATCAAATAAAGTGGAAATAGAACTCAAGGAATGGAATTTGTTTTAGGAGAAATTCATCAAATAAATAAACCCCTCATAAGAAACAAATTAAGATCAGGGGATATATCCATAGATTAATAAAAAAGGGATAATAATTTATTATAGATTATGAATCCACCTTTACAAGGATTTCTAGGTATGTTATAGATTACATATGAAACACAGAGTTAATGATTGATAATTGTTTTTAAAAAAAAAGCCAATTCATTGAAGGGCACTCATGACGGAAAAAATCTATTCATATGATTAAATTTTATAATTTTCTATCAAGACTATGAAATAAATATTCATGTCCTATTTATTCAAAGTGAATGAGGAGAAGAAGTGTATGACATAAAAAATAATGGATAATGAGAATAAGGGAAAGAAATATTTCCCCACATCTGATACATATGGAAAAATCACTTTGGGATGTGGATGAAAATATTATAAGTTTTTTATTATTGTGAAGATAAGGTTAAAATGGAAAAATATTTAAAAGGGAAGGGTAAAACATTTCTATTCATTATTACAACTACAAGGATATGATGTATTATTGAAATGAATACCGCAAGTATGAAAGGAATATACCTCAAATGAAGCTAATAGATCATGGAAAACAATATGTTTTAAAGAAAACTACGTGAAATGATTAATTTAATTCTATAATGAGATATAATAAATATGCGGTAAAAGTATTTAATGGGAATTATAATTATCTATATCAGATGTTATCTAATTTATAACCCCATAACTAAAAATTTCTACCTCACAGAATGCGCCTAACAAGCCTCCCCAGTTTCAAATTCCCTTGCATATTGTGCATCCGTCCCCATTATAGATGTTTCTTCGATTCCTCAAGAGTTAGCTGATAAAAATATTTAAATCCCCAAATATCAGTTTTTAGTTTTTTTTGGGATCGTTTATCACAACTCATCTTCTAGAAGGTAAGGATAACTGGTATTTCCCCTCCACGAAGGAGGTCTTCATTCAACAGTCACTTTATTTGTCGACTGGTCAGCCCTCGATTCCTAAGATCTTGATCATTGACCTTTCCATGAATTCAATGAATGGTGCCCCATCATTGGACATTCAACCAAATTCATTCAAAGATGTTGTGGACTTCCATTATTGGAAGCTGGTTCCTTGTACTGGAGCGTACAATACTCTCATCCGCCATATTTGGAATGTTGTTCTCTCATGTGGATTAGAATCTCTTACCTGGGTTTTTTCCCTCACATGGCAGGAATCCTCTTTAGATCTTGGTTTTTATGATGATTTTGTTAAGGCATGGGCACAAATCCCCTATTAATTTTAAAAATATAGTTTTAACCCTTTTGGGTGGTCAATAAATACTATTTTTTGTATGGATTATCCCTATGAATTGGTTGTGATAAACATTCCAGGACTTCCCCTCACATTTCACAAAATTTCCTTCATTAAAATTATATGAAACTTTAAGTGTGTATTTGTCTTCATGAATAAGCACACAGTTCTCCTCCAAGATGTGTGTACTCCTTGTATCTATGTCAAAATAGTCGCATCACTTCCTTTTCCATAACACATTATTTTTCACGCAGGTGATGTAGCGTCTTGGTGGAAATCACTAGTCATTATATACCCCTATCTCTTATACACAAGCTTCCATTTATAGAGCCAAAAACATTCTATTTTCCAAAAAACAGCAGTACATACACCCTTCCTCAACCCCAACTAAAACATTAGTGGATACCTTCACCTATATGCAAGGATGGGAGGATTACAGTGGGGGTGTTGTGTAGTCATTCAACTATTGATGACCTCTCTATGGTCGTCAAAAGGGTCTCCATCCTAAGGAATCAATTGTCTTTCCACTATAATATAAGAGAGGCTTAATCCTAGGACTCCATTCCCTTATTCATTGAGGTACCATGTACTAATTGTGTTTCTTTTTTCCACCTATACATCCCCTTATCCTCAGTTTTGTGTTTGATCACCCTTATTCAGTGCTTAACCAAGCCTGTCAACATTCATTGGTGCCTGCCGATCCTATTTATTTATCTCCTCACCACTGGAATGGACCTACTTCTCATATGAAGACATTGGAATATGATATGTGGAACTCCCTTTCGTCTCATATCATAATGTCTAATAGTTTTCTGTATTATCAATTGTGGAGTCATGAAGGGAGGAATGAAACCCCTCTCAACGTCATTGTGGGAATGAACTAGGATGTGGGAACCATTGAAGTTATTTAGTGGAAATGGGGTATGTTTTGTGTTTTTTTTCAATAATCTAATGTAAGAACACTGGATGATCAGGGATATTCCAAGGAAATTGATCATACAGTTCATGACAAAATAATTAATGAAATTATCTTTATTTTCTAGTGTTTGCCAAATTTTTGGGGTAAACAATTTGGAGAATGGAATGCATTGTGATAAGTGGTTTTTCTTGAAGGCCTTATGAAAACACAGAAAATAAATGGGTTTCATAGAGATATATTTCATGAAGTGTGTCTCGTAGAGACATGAATATTCTGATGGTGATCATCACAATTATGAGAAAAGGAGCATCGTGGTAATGAAAATGTTGTTTGGATGGATGGCTTTGTGACTGTGATGAGCATTGAGAATAGGGAATTTCATTGGAGCATTACGAGGTTAGGAGAACTATTGAGACATTTTTAACAGTTATTGAAAAGGAAAACGAGTTGTTTTACCTTCACGATCATTCATTCTTATAAATAAGTGGATAACCCTCTTCAATTATTACGAGCTCTTCAGAGAAAATCTGAAATTGATCTGATTTCATGAAGCAAGGGGTGCTACGCAAAACAAGGATTCTATGAAAGAGTGAGACTTTTGAAAATACTAATTTAGTGTTGATAGAATTTAATGATTTTATTTAATGAGTTCATTATGAATATGGTTTATTCCATATTGGCTCAGTGAGATTTGATAATATACATTATTCCATGAAGGATGTGTTCTTCATAATAGCAGGTTGTTTCGCAAAGGTGAATGAGCTTTAAAAACTACTAATTTTTGAAAAGTAGTGAGATTTGAAAAGTAGTGATAATTGAGAATAAGTGAGCATTGCAATGTAGTGATCATCGAGAAATAGTGAGATTCGTGATGGACTGAGATCTATGAAGGAGTGAGCTTCACGAATGAGATTTGCAGAAGATAGTTTATGAATATCTGGGTTAAGTAGATAGGGATTTCAGTGTGAATCAACAAATGTCTATGGTGCATGTAGAGCCTAGAGCTATGGATGAGAAAATGGAATTCATACCAAAAAATTTTAGTGACCTTAAATATAAAAAATTATGTTTCACTTACCTCAGGGATTTGAGAAAATTGGAGTCAACGGAAGTGTTCTGATTGATGTAGTGAGATATCATTGAATTCTGGTAAATGCATTGTTCCTAGAACTAATTTACTTAAAATGTAATTTAATATTCCCTAGAATATGTAGAATATAATATTTTGATATGACCGACACATTTTGTAAGTATTATTCTTTTAAGTAGCCCTTTGTGGTGGAAAAGGTAAAAGTTTTGTGTTATATATTTGCATGTGAATGTTTTATTGCTGATCATATCCATCATAAAGGGTTAAGGAATTCTTACTATAAAAGGAATAAGATTTATCACGCTAAAAAGAAAACGTTTACAATATGATTCACCCATATCCTATCAGGGTGTCTCAAGGTCCTACATCAGTTCCGTGTTAGATAAGAATTCAGTCTCTCATCTTCTAAATCTTTGTGCTCAACAATGTCAGGGGCCAAAACCAGACACTGCATATTTCAATAATATCTTTTCTAGTCAAGATCATTAGGGGCATGGTGGCTAGATTGAGGAATGACATCATCACTTGTTATTTTCAAAAGAATAAGACCTCTAGGTTGGATACAATCAAACATAAATAAATCCGTCTATGTTATAAGACTTTTCTTATACAATATATATTCAAAAATGAATGCTTTGGGAGCCTTAAAATAAGAATATATGGTCTTTAAATAGTTTTTTTATTTTAGTGGAGAAAATTTCTTCATCTGATCCGCTAGTAATCATTATGGTCAGTTTGGGTTATAATTTATGACATTTTTTCATTTATTCTAGGTGTGACCTAAGGAAAAAATATATTTGTGGCAGGATATTAGTATGCTCAACTTGAGGAATTTAGTTTGTATTGGTGGGGGAGACTTCAATATCATCATATATCCATCTAAGAATCAAGGTAGCGGTGATTATCTATGGGTGAAAAAATGATCTTTAAGTTTTTTTAATCGCACAATAACCTCTTGGATTTGGGTTATATGGGGTACCATTTTGCATGGTGTAATAACCAAAAAGGGGAGAATCATACGTGATACAACAAGAAACATTTCTTGGACAATTTTCCAACAATATATTCCTTTAATAATACTAAATTATACCACATTGTTTGGGATTTACCAGACCACTCCCCCTCATTATTCATTATGTTATTAGTATATCCTTCAATGACCATTGTTTTTATTGTAGGTGATGAGTGTTAAATCCCAACTGTCACAAGGTGGTTTAGGATTCTTATGAGAAACTCATGAGACAAAGATTATTTCTGGGGTTCCACGACATGTTTTGGTGATTGAAGTGGGACCTATGGGCCTGGTTATTAAACAATCCCCCACCATTCACGGGTTTGGATAGTTAGAAGATTGATATTGGGATGACTAAGAACATCCTTGAAGAACAATGGGTTGATGAACTGTTTATCTCTAGATCCCTCATAAAGACTTATACTAAAAAATTTATTCTAGGAAAACAATTCTTCTATATTAATGGTCTAGGTCAAATCTATTAAGTAAGGGATAAGAAAACATCTTTTTTGATGCATGTATTCGGGAAAGGAAACAGTTTAGTTCTCATCATATTGTGCTTAATGATGGATCCTCTTCCAATGACCCAAAATCTATTGGAGGGATAGAAGTCTCAATATTCTTATCCTTTATTTTTGATCCCATCCATAGTATAAAATATGACTACCATATAGGAGGTTAACCAATTTTATTAACATTCCTCCAGTGGTTTCTTCTGAGATCCATATGTCTTTTAAAGACATCCCAGATGAGGGAGAGTATTTGGAGGACATTTTTTATCTCTACTATATAATTTCCCATGGTATAGATAGACTTACAAGTTCCTTTTATGTGGATTTTTTGGACATAATTAAATTGGATCTTGTAGACATCATCCAATAAGTATGTGAAATTTATAATAGAAATTCCTTCGCACTGTTATCAATAGAGGACTCTCAAACTTGCTTATTTTTTTGGATCTCAGAAGAACAACAATATTTCATTTGGGGTAGATCTCTATAATTCTCTATTTACATGGAACATGAAGTTATTAGTGATTTTAATAATTAGAGGTATGCTTATAATATAAAAAACAAGATCGAAATTGCAAAATATTAATCCATGGTTTAATTAAGTTTTGTCATAAATTTTATGAGGTGTATGGGATTATAAAAGTGGGTAATTGGTCTTTTCATTAGGTTTATTTTCTCTCCTTATGTTCTTACATATTTTATGGTTAAGAAAAATAGTCTTTTTGAATAATTCAGTGGTCTAAAGCATGCAGATCTTCCCTCTCATAGTGTTTTCCTTCTATTTGATGAATCCCTTAGTAGATATCATAATTAAAGTGTTATAGATGGTTTTGTTATTCACTATTAATGTAGACCAAATTTTAATGTTCTATATCATTTATTAATTTAGAGGATGTTGTCCTTTTTATCAACTCTAATATAAAAACTACATACTGGGATAATGGTTTTTTGAAACATATGATATGTGGAATGGAAAATTTACAACTAGGACAAGTGTAGTGTATGGATTTTCGGTTCTTCCATGGATATAAAGAGGAAGAATATTGAGGATCATCTAGGGATTTACAGAAAATATTTACCAATGGAGTATTTGGGATCCTCGGTTTCAACTGGCCAAATCCATAATCAACACATTGATGGGATAATGGGTATAATTTCTATCAATATCCTTAATTGTAAGAACAGGTTCCTCACTTTTGGTGTCGCATCATTCTTGTTAACATTCTGTTATGTTCATTACTATAAATTTCTTATCATCACTTATTGTCCCCAAGATGATCATATGAATAATTGAGAACACATTGACCTCAATCATATGGGATTATCATTATGAAGGAATGTTACACTAGGCTAAGTGGGATAGGTTAGCTACAAAGATTAGGGAATTTGGGATGGTCATAGAAGCTTTACAGAGACCATGAATTGTATTTGGGATAAGATTACATTTATATTTATGAAGGGATAGTCAATATTGAAAATCATCATCAAATGAATATGGGGCATATCATGACTTTTAAAAGAATAGGTGTTCTAGTCTCTGGGACTCAATCCGGATACACCTGCCTTGTCTTCACAAGTACTAATGTTGGATCATTGGTTGAGATAACATGAAATATTGGAAGGGAAATTAGTTGGGGACTCATCTGGGGTTACCAACATGCTCAGTTCCACTCCTATCCTTCTATCAGGATAGTATATTCCCATAGTTGATCTAATACACCCTCAACCATCACTAGCAAGAGATATATTTAAATATTTTGATCATATCAGATGTTGATAAACTGTTTTTATAGAATCCGTATTGGGTATTTTTTTGACTAACCTTCCTGGACATGTTTTACATGAAAATATTGACAATAATTCCTAGTGATGTTTGTTAAGATGTATAAAGGACCCAACTAAACTAAAATTTCCTATTTGGAATTTCTATACCCAATCACTCCCCACATATGGGGGAGGAATGCCAAAGGTGGCCACCCTCATATCCAGATGGATATTCTACAGTATCCCAAAATATGAGATGACTTTTCACCTAATTTTTGGTAGGTAGTGGGATATTTCCTTATTTTGAGGCTTAAATATTTCTATTAAAAGGATGGTGTAGGAGAGGATCGATATGACTCCATCCATTGTTCTGTGCAATGGATGGGAGCAACTATGAGCAATGGGATATGTATATTTTAATGGCTAAAGGCTATTTAAGAAGTTATTCTTTTATAGTATGAAACAATTTCAGGGGACCACAATGTTTTTCATGTTAGTGAAAATATGCTTTTGATCCCTCAGATTTGAGTTGATTCCACTTCTCAATTAGTGGGATCTCTTACGCATACTGAAACTACACATGGATAGAGAGAAACCTTGTCGATCGAATTTAAACAAAGATATCTAATATAATTTGGTGATGTGGGTTCTACATGGGATTGGTCTGAAGCATAACATTGATGGTTCCTTCTTAAATGGGGTTATGCTAGGAGGAGTAATTGTTTGTGACCTATTTTTATCCATAATTATTTTGGTTAGTTGGTTACCTCAGTTTGTGTGACTCCAACATCATTGAATCCTCTGATATGATCAAGGTGATTTAGGTGTGTATATCTCATGTTATTATATTGGGATGGGTTGATACTGATTCATCTATTCTCCATGGACCCATTTTGGGAGATATATAAGTCCAATGGTGTATCCTTTATTTTTCCTGCAAATGCATAAATATCATCCCCGATCAAAAGATAGTTGAACAAAAATAATGAAAAGGGAATACAGTCTCCAACTTATTGGACTCATGGGACATTACTGAGACTCCTTGTAATGTTTTTTACTCTATATGATCTGATTCCATGGGGATTCACTACATTATACCACGTTGACTGTTTTTGGGCCTTAGAATATAACACCCCAAACATTTTATGGCATGATTCTATTAAATACATTCTTTTCATAGCGTATATTTCATTAAGAATAGTGTTCCTTTGAAACAAAACTTGGTTATTTAAGAGATAGTCAAAACCAATCCATTAAACAAAAAAATTTCACTTCTATGTTTTGGAATTTCGAAAAACAGTCATCTAGAGTTGTGACCGGAAAGTACTTTGGAGTTTGATAAAACCAACTTGATTTTTTTATGAATAGTAACACACACTTATGAATAGTAATATGAATAGTAATATGACCCTTATAAATAGTAAATAATGATAATATTTTATTTTCTTAAGGTAATAAGATAATGAGATATTAATTAATTTTCCAATGTGATGTAGAACTAATTATACCTTTAAAATTGTTATTTTTCGAATTAACTATGATTTTATATAAAAATTACATTAAAAATACTTTAAATTTATTTTAAAAAAATGGTGATCATTTTTAAATTATACACCTTGAAAAATGGTAAGGGTGAAGATTTAGGATTTTTTTAAAATACATGAATTTTTCAGGAATAGTAAAAATACAGTTTTGAGTTTTCGGTAGATTAATGACATCATAATGATATAAAAATTAAATATAAAAGTATGGTAGACATTTTCACAGTATCCAATGACATGAGGTGTCCCGCATGGCTAAAACCATGGGAAAATACCAAGGTAATGTCCATGGTTTGGAAAAAAACCCCTAATGAGGTGTCCCTTCGAAATTAATAAAACACTACGTCTATTTTTCTCTAAATACCCACTCATCCATTCATTTTTATTCATTCCTAATCCTTAAATATACTCTATGATATTGTGGTATTACTTCCCTTGGAGTCCTCCAATGGTTTTCGCAAACCCCCAAGGTCCCAACCTTCATGTATTGGGAGTTACTCTACAAGGTAAGAGAATCAACCACCCTTCTCTTTTCTTAAAGATTTCATTTTATGTTTTTACTTTTATTTTCAATTTTATTATGTGGAGACATTTAATTCCATATTATCATTAATTCCAATATTATGTAAGAGTTATGTCATACCCCCTTTCTCTCATCAAACTATTTTATTAAATTTTAGGTGACGATGTTAGGATACCGAATATTCGTAAGAGATTTCTCAAATTTTCTCTTGTATTGAGTTTCTTTATTTTATACTTCATTTCTCATCTCCCCTCATCCAAATTCTATGATAATTCAAGTACCGTAAATTAAATTTAATTATATTAATATAAGGGAATATTTTATTATCATCTCTTTTCCCCCTCCTCTTGTACTAAAAATGAAAACATCGTCCGAGATGTGTTAATTTATCACATTCAAGGATGACAGGTTCTCAATTTTCATTACCATGTCCAATTTCTGTCATGAAACCATTTTTATGGTTGAACAAGATCCAAATATATGTATTTAATATCATTAATGTGTTGTAATCTTTACGCACTCATAATTTGGAATAATAATACCAAACAAGTTCATTATTCACAAAACTGCCATGCTTAATCCAAGCGTTTATCAATAACTTTTAACTAATGATTCGTCCTAAAGTATATAACCCAGAATTATTATAATATAATTTATATCTCCTTAATTTCAAAAATAATATATATTAATAATTCTGTATGTTTAAACACATTTCAAATGAACATCCATTCATGAAAGCAAGTAAAGAATCATGAAAACCAAGGAAGAAAGTGATTCCAAAAAAATAAAATTGAACCTCTTAAAACAATTTAAAGGGCCATGAGTGAACCTAATAAGGTCATAAAAAATAAACTAAATTTATAGGAGGATATTTACTTATTAATTAATAAATCTAAATTTGATTATTCAGGTCATCAAAACCAATGAAAGACACACTCGATAAAAAGGTGAGTGGATTCTCATCTAACTTTCAACTCTATGAGATTTTAGTTTTTTTCCACTTATTTTTTGTATGTTGTATATGTGTACTCCCATTTGATATATAATAAAATTATTATATTTATATTCAGTAATTATATGATTCATTTTATGGTTATTATGTTCTGATCACATGATTCGACCGATTACATTATGGTAAGACACTTTGTCTGAACTACTATTTTGTTGTGACTATCTTAGTATGGTGCACCTAATAATACTTATGTGGTTTACCTACTTGCCATTTTTTATCACTTTTAATATGACGTTATATTTATAATAAATATCCATAATCTCATATCATTGATTTGTTTTTTTGTATAAACCGTATAACATCTTACAAACAATGTTTATTTGGAAAGTTGTCTTAATTATGGAAATATTGGACAATCTGTATGTTCTACTCTATACGAATATTGAAAAAGGCATATTGATTTTTTTATTTAATCTATGTATAATGAATGCTTTGGACATGCAGGGGTGGTTGGGGCCCGCTATATCCCTTCAATTCATCGGTAGGTCTCATGAGACAAATCAGTTTGGCGACAAACACTTCAAGTTTGTTTCCCAAAATCCGACAAGTTTCTACCCACAGAACTAAACCTTTTTTACAGTATTATGGTATCATGTGACAAATACATGACGTAAAATTAATTAAAATTATCTTTATTCATTATCAGATATTACTATCAATGAGGTATTCACAATGACAAAATTTGTGAATGTAGTTTCATTCTTAGTGTCTTAAGAGCATGAGTTTTTAATTTATTCACCATGTCATGTTGATTATGTCAAATTGTTTACAATTCAGTTATTATTGATTCATGATTCCACCATTTGTAACCCTTACTAAGAATTTTATCTCATCCCTTTCACTATTTTCCTTCAATAGGTGTTGAAGTGGAGATCATTTATTGACTTCTTGGGGATGCAATTTTTTATTTTTGTTATGTATTGTATTTTGTAACCTTTTCCAATGTAATTTGAGTTACATTTAGTTGTCTAGGTTCTTCAGGATTAAAAAACCGATCATTCCTTCGGGATTTTTATTCCTTCTAACTTGGAAAATATAATAAGTAATGCATTGTGTCCAGTCTAGAGGGGTCAGGGTGTTATTGTTTGTATCAAAGGAAGTTTATTAGAAAACATGGAAACTAGAGTAGGGATTGTACAATAGCGAAAAAAGCCCTAAGGCAGTATTTGAGGATAACCATACAAGAATATATTGGTATTTTGGTATGTAATAGATTATGTGAATACTTCAAAAAAATACATCCCTGTCTGGATATAAGGAGGTAAGGGTAGCTCTAGAATAGAAATACCTCAGATGAAAGCTCGGACAAGGAGTTCCGAGCTTGAACTGGGGTATCCTTGTACACAACAATGGGCCTTGTAGAACTTTTTTTTACGACACTCTCGGGGGATATGCTTTAGATAATTCATGTCTTCTTTATAATACATTTTGAAAGATTTAAATGTAACTTCTTCCTCAAAGAAACCATTTTTTATTATGGGATTATCCATGCGTAATATCTCAATTTATGATAAGTATTTTTGTTATGATCCGATTATACATTATTATTCATACCCAAATCTAATGTGTGCCATTTTTTGAAATAGAGTCTAATAGAAGAATAAGAATTAATACTCATGGGAAACGTAGGAAACTCCCCACTGAGCGAGTAAAAACAGTCAATGTTGGAGAAGATTAGATCATGACCATATTGGGACAACTTACTCAGGTTGTTACGAATAACCATTCCACACCTGTGTTGGATCATTTTATATGGCAGAAGCCCGCATCTTTTAGTGGGAATACTAATCTATTTGTTTCTAAGAAATGGATCATGTCCCTTGAAATGATATTCATGGTATTAAAATACAATGAAAATGAAAAGGTAGTAATTGAATAATGTTGTATCAAAGGCAATGCTGATCAATGGTGGTCCTTGATTCAGAATACCATGGAGGAATAAGAAATAGATTATATATAATGGAGTAATTTTAAGGAAATATTATTCGAAAAATATTTCCCTCATGAGCAATGAACCGAAATGAAGAGGAAATTCATTGGCATAAAGAAAAGGGAAGAAAATATTGTTGCAGAGCATGAGGATACCTTCACAAGGCTAGCCAGGTATGACACAAATAACGTACGTGACTCAACAGACAAGGTTGATCATTTCTTTAAAGGTCTTATGAAAAGTAATTGAAGGGCACTATCTTCTCAAACATTTTCATCATATGATGAAATTGTATCAAGTTCCATCAAAATAGAGAAGGAATTTTCTATATCAAATTTGATCAAGGAAAAGTAAGATAAGTATAGGAACTCTGATAACCAAGGGAATGTTGAAGCTCAAAAGAAGAACAAGGGAATGAAGAAATTCCCATTATGAAAAAAATGTGGAAAGAATCATCTCAGGGAATGATTAAAAGGAAAGGGAGTCTACTATAATTGTAGAGAAAATGGTCATTTATCCCATGAATGAAAGGGAATGAAACAATTTTATGATGCTCAATTCTACACATAGGACATTATGCAAATGAGAGTCCTAAGCGCCATGGAAACATGCCTCAGAAAAATCCACAAGAAAAAGGGGGAGCCTATGAGATTACAACCACAGAGGTTCAAGTTCCTAATGATGTGGTGGTAGGTACATTAATTATTTCCTCAAACATAGACAACACTTTATTAGATTATGGATCATCACATTCATTTATATATTCCCTATTTTCCAAGAAAATTAGATATGTACAATTTAATTTTATAAAAACGTTTTCAGTCAAAACTCCCAGGAGATGTGTCATTGCAACAAAGTCATGTCGACTAGTCCCCCCACACCAAAATGTTCTCTAGTTTCTAACCTTACCATCATACCAATGACATAATTTGATATAATTCACAGTGTGGATTGGCTGTCAAATTATGATGCGGGGATTTATTTCTAGAAAAAGGAAGTTACAATTTTGGAAAATGGTGTATAATCTCTTATCTTTAGAGTAGAGACCTCGCCATCTGATTCTTATCTAGATCCACCCACATTGTCTTTACTAAATTCAATACATGGAGAGGAAGATAAAAAATATTTATAGGTGAGGAAAGGAATCTTCAAATTGGAGTTGTGAATATAGTGAAAAATGTATTATTGTATTTCCCATGGATTTACCTGGAAATCCTCCATAGCATGAAATTTTATTTTCTATTCACATAATTCTAGCTGCAAGACCTATATCAAAGACCCCCTATAGAATGGCCACTTTGGAGTTAGTGGAGATAAAGAAATAACTATACGAGTTATGTAATAATGGATTTATTCAGCCTAGTGTTTCTCCATGGGGATCCCTTGTCTTGTTTGTAAAGAAGAAAGATGGATCCATGATGCTATGCATTGATTATAGGGAAATCAAGGCTATTAAAAAAAAGAATTAGTATCCTCTGCCCTTAATTGATGGTTTATTTTGATCAAATTCATGGATTTTAATACTTTTCAAAGATTGACCTTCGATCTGGATATCATTATCTTTTTGTGAGGAAGAATGGAATTCCAAAGACATCATTTTGAACCTGGTATGTGCATTACGAGTTTATAGTGATGCCTTTTGGACTGACGAATGCACCATCTGTTTTCATGGATTTAATGAATCGGTCATTCAAGGAATATCATGATAACATTGTTGTGGTATTCATCGATGATATCGTTGTATTCTAAAAAAATCATTGAGGACCATGAGAATCACACGTGGATTATTCTAAGAACACTTATAAGAAGTAAATTATATGGGATGTTTAGCAAGAGAAAATTTTGGCTACAATCAGTTTCTTTTCAAGGACATATAATCTATAGGTATGGAATCCTAGTTTATCCTGTAAAGACAAAGGCAATCCAAGAATGGCCAATTCCAACAATCATAACTAAGGTATGTAGTTTTATTGTCTTAGCTGGTTACTATCAGCATTTCATTCCGAATTCTTCCTAACTGGGTAACCTTATCACCAAGCTCACATGTAAAGGAATTATGTTTGTGTGGACACAAGAGTGTATGGAATTATTTGACATATTGAAAATAATATTGTTCAATGCACCAATTTTGACTCTTCCATCTAGAATTGATTGATTTATGATATATATTAATGCGTCAAAGAATGGGTTGGGTTGCATTATTATGCAAAACAGTACATTTATTTCTTATGCATCAATATATTTAATGACCTATGAGTAAAATTATCCAACTCATGATCTTGAGTTAGCAGCTGTAATATTTTATTTGAAAATATGGAGTCATTATCACTTTAGAGAAGGAGGTGGGATTTATACGAACCCAAATAGTTTCAAATACATTTTCACCCAAAAAAACACAACATGAGGCAAAGGATATGGCTCGAGTTACTCAAATAATATGATTGGTCACATAATACCACCCAGGAAAGGTGATTATGGCGGTAGAATCATTAAGTAGGAAGGATCTTGGACTTCTGACTCAAATAAGTATTGAGAGAGATACTATATTTTAGGATCTACTAAAGATGAATATTGGAATTTTTAAGGAAGGGAAAACATATTTTCTATAAAGACCCAAACATTCCATGATTTTTTTAATACATGGGAAATTTAAGAGTTCACAGTTTCTAACAGTGCTTGATTCCAAGACCCGGTGTGCCCGAAATCAATTTTTGATGTTTTTTTTGGGAACGTTCAGCAATCGTACGAGTAAGATTTTATATCATTTGAACCGGTGCTCGGAATTGAAATTCAAGGGCACCGTTGAACTCGCAGCGTCGATCATTTCTTAGTGATACCTTCACCGCAGTTGTGTTCTAATGAGGTTGGATGTTAATTTTTGTGGTTTTTAAATAAATTAAATAAAAATATGTGTAGCATATTTTTATTTGAGTGGTGGTTTAATCCTCCAAGGTGAGGTTGGATGTGGGGCCCACCCACGCATAACCTCCCTAGAGAGGATATTTTTTAGTGGGTCCCACACGAGATTCTTACCCCCCATTAACTCCCTATTTATTAATTTGACACCCCTCTTCATTAATTGGAACTCTTCACCTCCCCCTACTCTTTTTCAATTTGAACTACTCCACCCATTAATTAGATGAGTTGTTGCATTTAATTAAAATAGTGGATTTGGAATGGTTGTGCCAACGAATAATAGACAGTTCGTATATTATTGTTGGGTTGGGAATTTATCTTTTGGGGGAGCATTGGAGTTCTTGAAGAATGACTTATTCCAATGAAGATTGCTCCTCATCACCAAAGAACATTGAGCATCAACTTCTTTCTCCTTAAACTATGGCAAGGATGGGAAGCATTGTCCCCCAAGAAGTACACCGACAATGTAATATCGAATCGTCTTCACCGAGCTCTACCACCTCCAACATTGACGGTATGACGTCCATATAATGTGATGTATGTCTTCACATGACTCTGTCAAATGACACCGACAAGCAAGGTAGGGGTTTGTTTTGATTAATAAAATCATTGTTACACGATGTTTATTATTGTTTGACATTGACCAATAGTTATCACATAATGTGGAGGGAGAGGTCCAAACAAACACGGCTCGACGACCCTATATTGGTTCTTGTTTGGTTGACATCGGAGGCAGAGCTGGAAGTGCGCGGTGTCATCGCACCATGCTGGAGAAGAGCCTCAGCCAGGAGGGCTACGACACCATCGTGCCACAACGGAGAGGAACCGTGACCGGGAGGGCCGCGACGGATGAAGAATCATGGCATCGTCGCGCAACACGGAGGAGCCAAAGGCCGCAGCCAGGTTAGGCCACGGTGGTGGTGGTTCTATGGGCTAGAGGACCGTGGCCCCATCTTCCCATATTGGAGGAGTGGTGGCGGCCGGCCGAGCCGGCCGTAGTGGAACCGGTCAAACGGGACCACCCGAGTCTCGCGACTCTTGAACCGGTTAAATGCACCAGTTCTATTTGAAAAACCGAAGGGGAGGGGGGGAACCCCCCTCCCACGTGTGCCCAGCATGGCCGCCACGGGCCGGGCCGCCACGGCCGGGCCGCCCTTCGACCCGGCCGCTGTGGGCCGCACCGCCCTTCGGTCGGGCCGCCCCGGGCCTGGACGCGCCTTTGAGTCAGGCCGCGTCTTCGGGCTGGGTCGTGCGTTCGGGTCGGGCCACGCCTTCGGGCCGGGCCACCCACTCGGGCCGGGTTTTTCCGACTGGGTCGGACCGGACCCGGACCAACTATGGCCATTTACACCTTTTAGCCCGTATCTTGGGCTACGTGTGTCTGATCGATGAACCATTTGGGGAGATGGAATTCATGGTGCGAGAAGATTCTTTTTGAATACTCCACTTGTGGTTTTGATGCAGTTGGGGTATGGTCAGGTTGGTTTGAGCCTAAAAACTAATCGGGCCCCTGGATTGGAAATGCCAATAACTCAAAAACCGGGTGTCCAATTGACGCGCCATGTCTCACGTTGGGTTCATTATGATGACATGGAACTACTTGATACAACAACTCGAGACTTCGTGGTAGTTGATGTATCGACATTTGACTCGAGGAGCAGACCCTCCCGGAATCGAGCGTGTTGTGTGTGGGAACCCTATGGCTGGTTGCGACAGAGATAATAGGATCCCCTATGGGTTCGACATCGAAGATGCTGTACTAGGATCCTCCATGGTTTTTACAATGATGTCTTCTTCACTGGGTTCCTCCATGGGTTCGACATCGGTGACTTCTGTACCTCGATCCTCTGTGGGGTTGATAGTGATGACTTCTGTACCATGACCCCCTTGGGTTCGATAGTGCTAATATTGTTCCAGGATCCTACGTGGGATCGACTGATTAGGTGATTCAGAGGCTACAACTAATCAAATATTCCCCTGTTTTTGTGTTTTATACCTGTGTGAGATGAGTCTTGTCTTTCAATCATTATCATCGAGTTGATTGACTATACTTCCTTTGAAGACTGGGATGTGCTTGGGATCGAGAGTTGGAGGTGGACTGTGACTGGTAACTTAGGTATATGTATGAGCATATAACTAAGTAGGGATGGTTGATACTTCATGATTGTATCTTACTATTGTAATTTAAACATTGTGGATTCTGGGAGGCCATCAAGGGTCTCGGGGTCCCTACTGAGTATTGTTATACTCACGCGTACACAGGCTTCACCCGCACCTTGTTGTGTTCTGTGAAGATGACAGTCAGCAGTGATCAATGCTGAGGGAGATGGACGGGAGGCTACTCGGAGCTGAACTAGACGATACGTATCTCAAGGAGGAGTTGTTCGAGTTCTTGTTTCTACCCTTCAGGTAGGTTTCCCCATGGACAATTCATGATATGTTTTCCCCTTTTTACTAGTACATGTACTTATTGTTCAGTTGGGTTTGTATACTGGCCCACTTACTTTCAACACACTTTTCTTATCTAAATTATTACGTGTTTCTTCTACTGCTTGTGTTCATACTATGTGTTTTATAGTTTTAATGTAAATTAGTTCCCTTTTATCAGGAATTCTCCTTTGGTGCTGGTCGCCATACTCCGGCCTATGGAAGGCGGGTTTGGGGTAGTCATGACACGGGCCCCAAGGACGAGTCGTGACAAATTGGTATTAGAGGAGTCGGTTATACCACAAAACGTGGACTCTAATTTTTTTAAATGGTTATAGTTTTATGTTTTTTGGGTGTGTTTATTAATTTAGGGAAACCGGTGTTGTTGCAGCGACCGAAGTATCCATAAACTATGACTCTGACTTCTGATTTCCGACTCAGTACATGAAAACCCGGATTGAATGTGTGTTTCCTTTGAAAAGTTATCTTCGTGATTATTTGGTGTCACCTCACCAGGTATATTGTTTTGACCGTGGATCACCTTTTTTTAAATATGTCCTCACATAGGCTGCCAGCTAGAGTTTTGAGTTTTGTACGAGATGATAAACCACCGAGTGACGAGGCCTCGGTGCAGGGCCCCATCACATCGGTGGTACAAGTGGTACCACTACCCACTGGGCCACTGATACCACCAGCTCTAGTAGCAAAGAGTGTATGCCCTCTGATTTCATTTCACGAGTTCCTGTGCCAGTGGCCACCCAAGTTCAGGGGAGAGATGAACACACATGAAGATGAATATTGGATGGAGGCCATTGTGAGTGATTTCAGATTGGTAGGGACACCAGCCAACCTCATGGTGATCCTTGCTGTGAGTCTCCTGCAGGCAGCACTAGGCAGATGGTGGAGCCTGATTCTCCAAGTGCATAATGAGGCATCACTAATCTGGGTGGACTTTGAGATTCTCTTCTGGTTAGGGTTTGTTCCAGCCACCCTTCATGTGGTGCATATGCAGGAGTTACTGCATCTGCAGCAGGGTAGCATGACAATAGCTATGTACTCAGTGAGGTTCACCGAACTCTTGCGCTACTCCACAGATATGGTGCATGACCAATTCTCCAGGGCCCAAACCTTTGAGCAGGGACTCAGGCATGAGATCAGAGCTTTGATGATCTCCCTCAACATCCCGATGCAGGCGGGGGTGTTGAAGTGAGCCCTTCTAGTGGAGAATTTTCTCACTGAGTAGTCACCAGCAGCGAGACCCGCCACATGGCTACACATAGTGGAGTCTTCTAATGCCAGCCATAGAGTGATGTCGAAAAGTTTCAAGAGGACCATGCCATTAGGTGGGCAACCCCAGGATACAGGTTTGGTTGTGCGGGGCATACGAGGCAGAGTCAACCATACGAGGAGTAGATAGTGCTTTGCAAGCAACGGGTAGGGTCACATGGATTATGAGTGGCCAAACCGCCATGAAGATGAGAAACAGATAGTAGAGTGATCTCACAGGGAGAGTAAGAGGTTCGACTGTGGTGGTCCTCTGGGAGCTGGCGGACGTGACAGAGGAGCTGGCCGAGCAGCAGGTGTTGGATGACATTTCGAGGGCCTAACAGCATCACCACCAAGAGGTCCACCCCAACCACAGGGAGCTGGTGGACTGAGGCGGGCTCAGCTCTAAGAATTTGAGGCCCATGACTACGGCGCACCTGATATGATTTGAGTTACTATCTGTTTCTACTCCACCCTTTTGCAGTACTTATAAGCACATGTGAGGGTCATTCTTTTATTGGCACTTCCCTTGTTCGGAGCTCATAGATTCGGACGGAGCCATTAGCTAGATCCTTAAGGATAGAGACTCCTATGGGAGAAGACTCGATGATTAAGAACTGGTGCTGGCAGTGTGAGATTACTCTAGGAGGTGACCGATTTTGATGGGATCTCCTTGTAGCGGCGTCGAGCCTTACGACGTCATCTTGGGTATGGAGTGGTTATCCAAAGTTCATGCTCAGATTGACTGTATTTGGTAGAATGTGTGGTGTGTCAGTGAGGATTTGATGAGGTTTACCTTCATCGGTGAGAAGAGAGTCTTTATAGTGTAGGATGGACTTAACCAGAGGAGGGGGGATCTAATCACACATCAGTTGGCTAGTCTCATTCTCGGAGTGGTTGATGTTCAAAGTCATAGTTTTCCTGTTGTGGTAGATTAGTACGCGGATATGTTCCCTAAAGATGTTCTAAGACTACCTCCTCTTAGATAGATGGACTTTTACATTGACCTGTACCCTAGGATGGAACTGATATCTACTACAGCATATCGGATGGATCCCGTCGTGCTTCATGAGCTGCGGGTACAGTTGGAGGACTTCCGGGGAAAGGATTTATCTGACCCAATGTTTCACCCTATGCATCCCCAATTTTTGTTCGCCAAAAAGGAGGATGGGAGCTTGCGTCTTTGTGTTGATTATCAGTGCCTGAACCAGGTAACCATGAAGAACGAGTCCCCACTCGTGAGGATTGAAATATTCATTGATCACCTCAAGGGAGAATGATGGTTTTCGAAGATAGACCTTATTTTAGGCTATCACCAGCTCAGAGTTCGAGATGAGGATGTGAAGAAGAAGGACTTCAGTTTTCGGTATGTCCACTACGAGTTCCTGGTTATGCCGTTTGGCATAACCAACACTCCAGCAGTGTTCTTGTGTCTCATGAACATGATATTCCAACCTTACCTCAATTTCTTTATCGTAGTCTTCATCAATGGAATACTGATATACTCTAATACCGAGGAGGAACATGCCTACCATTTGTGGGTAGTATTGGACACACTCTCAGAGCACCATCATTATGGTAAGATCACGAAGGATGGAGTTGCAGTAGATCCTACAAATATTGAGGCGGTTCTTTCTTGGGATCCATCCAACAATGTGACGGAGGTACAATGTTTTTTTGGCATTGGATGGTTACTGTCGGAGATTTGGTCCAGACTTCTCCAGAGTTGCAGCACCACATTCATCAATGATGAAGAAGGGGAAACCATTTGTGTGGTCAGAGAGATGATAGTAGAGATTTTAGGAGTTGAGGTAGAGGTTGAATAGTGCGCCCATCTTGCGGCTTCCATAGGAGGGCGTTGGGTATGTAGTTTACTGCAACGCATCCGGGACCGGACTCGAGTGTGTCCTAATTCAGGAGCGAGTAGATATCACGTATGGTTATTAGAAGTTGAGACAAAACGAGCAGAACTAAGCTACCCATGACCCGGAATTAGTAGTAGTGGTCTTCACCTTGAAGATGTGGTGACAATATCTTATGGGCGAACACCTTACAGTCTACTCTGACCAGCAGAGTATCAGGTATATCTTCTTACAGAAGGACTTGAACCTGAGACAGCAACGTTGGATTGAGATTCTCCAGGACTATGACTTCAAGATAGTCTATACTATTGGGAAGGGGAAAATTGTAGCAGATGATCTCAGTAGGAGATCAGACATTCAGCTACAAGGAGAGGTGACAGAGTAGCTGGCCGCATTGCAGATATCCTTCATGGATAGAGATGGATCATCGTTTTAATAGTCTCTCACAGTCACACCTCCACTTATTCAGAGATTCAGGGAGATACAACGTGGGGACATTGACTGTGAGATGTGACGTTCTCAGATATTCATAGGGCATGCACCTGATGGATTTTTTGAAGGTGGGGAGAACTTCATTCTCTTCCGAGGATGTACCATGGTACCTGTTTCACATCAGAAGGAAGTCTTGTGGGAGTTCCACACATCTCTATTAGCGGTACATCCAGGAGTGGCGAAGATGTATTAGGACCTTTGACGATAGCACTGGTGGCCAGGTATGAAGAAGGGAGTAGCAGAGTTTGTCATAAGATGCCTCACTTGTCATCAAGTGAAGGCAGAGCACCAGGTTCTAGAAGGCTTGGTTCAACCCATAGAGGTCCCAGAGTGGACGTGGGATGGGATATCCAATGATTTTTTCATGGGACTCCACGTACATCCAGGGGACACAACTCTATCTGGTTGATCGTAAGCCGACTCACCAATTCATCCCACATCCTACCGATCCGAGGGCAGGGTTCAGTAGAGAGTCTAGGACGCCTCTATGTATGAGAGATCATATGGTTTCATGGTGTGCCATCGATGATTGTCTCCGATCAAGATGCTCGATCTACTTCCCGGCTATGGAAGGGGTTGGAGGAGGCTTTCGAGATGCAGCTTCGTTTGAGCACCATCTTCCATCCTCAGACGGATGGTAAGACTGAGAGGACCATTTAGACTCTCGAGGACATGCTCCATAAATGCGTCTTCGACTTTGGTCATAGTTGGGAGGATGACATACCCTTGGTATATTTTTTGTATAACAACAGCTACCACTCCACCATCAGGAAGGAACCTTATGAGGCACTTTACGACCGACCATTCCGATCGCCTCTGTGCTGGACTGACCCAGGGGAGTCAGCACTTATGGGACCGAAGATGGTGTAGGCTACAACAGAGAAGGTGCAAATCGTCCAAGATTAGATGAATACTTCACAGTTTAGGAAGAAGGCCTATGATGAAAGGATATGAAGACCACTACAGTTTGAGGATGGAGACCACGTCTTTCGACGGGTCTCACCTCAATGAGGTCTACTGATATTTGGCCGAGGCAGTAAGTTCTCTCCATGATTCAGCAAACTATTCCAGGTCCTCAGTAGAGTAGGTGAGGTGGCTTACTACCCGACTCTTCCACATCAATTGAATTGGGTGCATGACGTCTTCCACGTATCTTAGTTGAGGAGATATGTGCATGAACCCTCTCACATCATTGACCATGGAGAGCTACACATAGATGACGGGGTGACATTCATGTAGGTTCAAGTTGAGATTGAGGATCAAAAGGAGTGGGTCCTACATGGAGGGTCGATACCTCTGGTGCGTATTCTCTGGCAGCACGGGAACCTCCAGGAGAGCACATGGGAGAAAGAGGCTCAGATACGTGCTCAGTACCCCCATTTGTTCCCTTAGTTTGGTTTGTTGCTTATGGGGTCGTAAATCCCTATGGTGGGGAGAATGTAAATACCTTGAAATTCTCTGATTTGTTTTTAAATACATGGGAATTTAATGAGTCTTCAAATTCTAACAGCTCTTGATTCCAAGGACTGGTGTGCCCAGAATCAATTTTTGAATTTTTTTTTTCAGGTATGTTCATTAAACGTACGAGCAGGATTTTATATTTTTTGAACCGGTGCTCAAAATTGAAATCTAAGGGCACCGTTGAACTCGCAGCATCAGGGATTACTTAGTTAGAACTTTACTTCAGTTTTATTATAAGGACAATGGAAGTTAATTTTTGGGGTTTCTAAATAAATTAAATAAAAATATGTGAAGCATATTCTTATTTGAGTGGTGGTTTTATCCTCCAAGGATAGGTTGGATGGGGGTCCCACCCGCACATAACCTCCCTTGGGATGATATTATGTATTGGGTCCCACATGAGATTCTTACCCCACATTAACTCCCCATTAATTAATTTGACACCCCTCTTCATTAAATGGAACTCTTCACCTCCCCATACTCTTCTTTGAATTTGAACTATTCCACCCATTAATTAGATGAGTTGTTGTATTTAATTAAAATAGTGCAATTTGAATGGTTGTGTATGGTTGGTAATTTCTCTTTTGGGGGAGCTTTGGAGTTCTTGGAGAATGAATTATTCCAATGAAGAATTCTCCTCATCTCCGAAGAACGTCGCGCATCAACTTCATTCTCCATCAACCAGGGAAAGGAAGGAAAGCACCACCACCCACGAAGTACACTGATGACGTCATCTCGACTTGTCTTCACCGAGCTCTACCTCATCCAACATTGAGAGAATGACATCTGTCGCCTGCGATGTCTGTCTTTCCATGACTCCATCAAAAGTCACCAACATGCAAGGTAGGGGTTTGTTTTGATTAAATTAAATCCTCATTCCACGTCATTTATTATGGTTTGACATTGAACAATTTTTATCACTTAAAGTGGATGGCGCGGTACGAACAAACATGGAATGATGACCCTCTATTGGTTCTTGTTTGTTTGAAGTGAGAGGCAAACCCGGAAGGGCATGGTGTCATTGCACCCCGTCGGAGAAGAACCATAGCCTGGAGGGTTGCGACGGACGAAAGAGGCGGGGCGCCGTTACATTGAGCCGCACCGGAGATGAAAACCACGACTTGGGTGGGTCGTGACAATGGGGGACAACACCTTCACGCCCCACTAGAGAGGAACCACAGATGGGAGAGCCATGTCAGATGAATAAGTGCGGTGTCGCCGCACCGCGGTGGAGGAGCGAAGTCGGTCAGCCGAGCCGGCCGTCGGGGATCCGGTCAAGCGGGACCACCAGGGTCCAGTAGATCCTGAACTGGCACAATGCGTCCGTTATGTTTGACAAACCCAGGGGGGTTCGGAACCCCTTTCCCATGCGTGGCGGGCCAGGCTGCTACGGGCAGCGATGCCACGGCCTGGCTGGCCTTCAACCAGGCCGCCATGGGCTAGGCCACCCTTCGGCCAGGACACGCCTTCAGGCTGGGACGCCACGGCCGAGCCTCCCTTCGGGGTGGGCCAGGCCGCCACAGACGGGCCACCCTTCGGGTTGGGCCGTGCCTTTGGGTCGGGCCACGCCTTCGGTTCAGGACGCGCCTTCGGGGCGGGCCACCCCTTTGGGTTGAGCCGCTCCCTTTGTTCGGGCCACCCATTTGAGCCGGGCCGACTACTCGGGCCAGTCTGACCACTTGGGTTGGGATTCCCCCGCAGACCAGGTCAGACCCCAGTTCAGACCGGACCTGGTCCCGCTATGTCCATTTACACATTTTGGCCCGTATCATGGGCTACGAGTGTTCGATCGATGAATCGTCTAATGCGATGGAATTCTTGTACTGAGAGGATTTTTTTTTCATACACCACATGAGGTTCGAATGTATTTGGGGTACGGTCCAGTTGGTTTGAGCATAAAAACAAACCGGGCTCGTGGAAAGGAAACACCAATAACTCACAGACCGTGTGTCAGATTGGTGTGCCATCGGTTGCGTTGGGATCCTTATGATGAGACAAAACTATAGGATACATCAACTTGAGACATCGTGTCATTTGATGTATAGACACTTTGCTCGAGGAGAGGACCCTCCCAGAATTGAGCATGTTGTCTGTGGGAACCCTATGGCTGGCTACGAGAGAGATGATAGGATCCTCTGTGGGTTCAACATCGACGATACGGTACCAGGATCCAATGTGGGTTCAATAGTGATGACTTCTGTACCGGGATCCTCCGTGGGTTCGACAGTGGTGACTTCTGTACCTAGATCCTCTGTGGGTTCGATAGTGATGAAATCTCTACAAAGATCCTCCGTGGGTTCGACAGTACTAATAATGTTCTAGGATAATACTTGGGTTCGACAGAGGAGATTACTCAGAGGCTACATCTAATCATCACTCCCTCTCTTCATGTGTTGTAAACTTGAGTGAGCTGAGTCTTGTCTTTTAATCATTATCATTGAGTTGATTTACTTTACTTCCTTTGTGGACTGGGTTGTGCTTGGGCTTGAGAGTTAGAGCTGGACTATGACTGGAAACTTAGGTATATGTATGGGCATATACCTAATTAGGGATGGTTGATATGTTGTGCTTGTATATTACTACTGTGATTTAACCTTAGTGGATTCTGGGAGACCATCAGGGGTCTCGAGGTCCCCTACTATGTATTTTTATACTCACACCAGCACGGGATTTTCCCACACCTTTTTGTGTTCTGTGAAGACGACGGTCAGTAGTGATCGAGGCTGAGGGAGATAGATGAGAGGCTATTCGGAGCAAGACTATATGGGACGTATCTCAGTGAGGTTTTTTTGTGTTCTATACCTACCCATCATGTAGGATTCCCTGGTGGATGATCTAGGAGCTTTTTCCCCCTGTTTACTTGTACTTTTACCTGTTGTTCAGTTGGGTTTGTGTGCTGGACCACTTAATTTCAGCACACTTTTCTTTTCTATATTAGTACGCATTTCTTCTACTACTTGTGTTCTGACTATGTGTGTTACAGGTTTAAAGGAAATGTCTTCTCTTTTATTGGGAATTTTCCTTTGGTGCTAGTCGCTAGCCCCTGGCCTATGGAAGGCGGGCTTAAGGTAGTCACAGCATGGGCCCTAAGGATGGGTCGTGAAATTTTCTCATTCAAATGATTTCCAACCCATTTTTATTAGAGAAGATAAAAAGCTCTCAATCTTATGATGAGAATCTGCACAAGAAAATTATTGCTGTTAAGGATGAGAGATTGGAAAACGTCATTTATGAGGAAGGAGTTATGAAGCTTGGGAATAGGTTATGTGTCCCATCTGCACCTCAGATAAAAAGGGACTATTAGTCGATTCTCATAGCATAAATTTATCTATACACCTGGGAAGTTACAAGATGTATATTGATCTTAAGGAATATTTTTGGTGGGATAATATGAAGCGGGAAATTGATGACTATGTGTCAAGGTGTCTAGTTTGTCAAAAAGTGAATTTGGAGAAACAACATCACAAAGAAGTGATGCAACCTCAACATAATCCTACATGGAAGTGGGATAAAATTATAATGGATTTTGTCACCAGACTACCAAGGACACCTAGATGGAATGATGCAATATGGGTAATTGTTGATCATCTCACGAAATCAGAACATTTCCTTCCCATAAGAGAGTATTTAACACTTGAGTTCCTAGAAATACATTATATTAATGAATTTTTAAGTCTACATGGTGCACCTCTATCGATTATGTCTAATTGAGATCCCTGGTTTACATAAAAATTTTGGAATATTTTTCAGAAGGCCTTGAATATAGAGCTTCGTATGAGTACTACTTATCCCCCCCAAATAGATAGACAATCTGAAAGGACTATTCAAACTATAGAAGATATGCTGAGGTCATGTTCTCGTGACTTCCATGGTATGTGGGATCCTTAATTGAATTTGGATGAATTTTCATACAACAATAGTTTCAATTCTAGTATTCAAATTGTTCTATATGGAGCATTATATGGAAAGAGATGTTGAAATCCAACTTGTTGGGATGAAGTTGGTGAGAGGAAACTTATAGGCCTAGAACATATTGAAGAGACCAAGACAAAGGTGAAGACAATCCAAGCCAATATTAAAGTATCCCAATGTAGGGAGAAGATTTATGTTGAAAATCATAGAAAGGATTTGGAATTCCATGAGGGAGATCATGTCTTTCTGAAAGAATATCTAGGGAAGTGTGTCTTAAGGTTGATTATGAAAGGTAAACTATGCCCTAGGTATATTGGAATGTTTTAAATTCTACAAAGAATCAAAATAGTAGATTACAGTTTAGAAATTCCGCCAAATATCTCCAATGACCATGATGTGTTCTATGTATCATTGTTGAAAAAATACATGCCAGACCCGATGAAGGTACTCCCCTGTGAAGAAGTTGATCTGGAACCTGATTTGTTATAATGTGAAAAGCATATTGGGATTCCTGACATAAGTGAGCAGATATTGAAAAATCAGACAACTCTTCTAGTAATGGTTATTTAGAGGAACCATATTACAGATGAAGCAACATGAGAACCAGAGGATTTCCTGATGAAAAACCACCCACATATTTTTGGTGGTCTTTATATATAAAATTTTGAGGGAGAAATTTCCGAAGGATAGAATAATATAACACCCCAATCATTTTATGGTGTGATTCTATTAAATAAATTCTTTTCATAGAATATATTTCATAAACAACTGTGTTCCTTTGAAAAAAACTTGGTTATTTAACAGATAATCCAAACGAAGCCATTAAACATAAATTTTCAACATACATGTTTTGTAATTTCAAAAAATGTCCATATAGAGTTTTGAATAATAAGTCATTTGGAGTCTGATAGAACCAACTTGATTTTGTTATGAATAGTAAATAACCTTTTGAATAGTAACATGAATAGTAATATGACACTTATAAATAGTAAATAATGATAATATTTTATTTTCTTAAGGTAATATGATAATGAGATCTTAATTAATTTTCCAAAGTGATATAGAACTAATTATACATTTATTATTGTTATTTTTGTTAATTAACTATGATATTATTTAAAAACTTAATTAGAAATACTTTGAAAATTATTTACAAAAAATGGAGATCATTTTTGAAATCTAGACGTCCAAAAATGGTTAAGGTAAATTTTTGGTATTTTTCTAAAATACATGACGTTTTCATGAATATTTAAAATACAGTTTTGAGTTTTCTATAGTTTAATGACATCATAGTGATGTAATAATTAAATATAAAATTATGGACAACTTGGGTACAATAAAATATGAAATTAGGTGTCCCAAGTGGCTAATCCCATGGGAAAATACCATGGGAAAGCCCATGGTTTGGAAAAAACAACTAATGTGGTGTCCCTTTGATATTATTAAAATACTACCTCACTTTTTCTATAAATATCCACGCATCCATTTGTTTTGTTTCATTAAAAATCCCACAATATCCTAGAATATATGGTGATATTATCTTCTTAGGTGTACTCCCATCGTGTCCTCAAACCCCCAAGGTCCCAACATTCATGTTTTTGGAGTTACTATACAAGGTAAAAGAATCAACCACCCTTCTCTTTTCTTAATGATTTCATTTTATGTTTTGTCTTTTATTTCCAATTGGATTATGTGGGGATATTTCATTCTATATTTCACTTACTTTCCATATTATTTAAGAGTGATGGGATACCCACTTTCTCTCATAAAACTATTTTATTACATTTTAGGTGATGCCGTTAGGCTGCTGAATTTTCGTAAGAGATTTCACAATTTTTCTCTTCTCTTTAGTTCCATTATTTTATACTTCATTCCTAATATTCCCTCTTCCAAATACTATTATAATTCCTGTAAATTTCATGAAGTATAATTATATTATTCTAAGGGAATATTTCATCATCATCTCTCTTTTCCCCTCCTTTAATCTAATAATGAAAACACTTTTCAAGATGTGTTAATTTATCACACTCATGGATGATGAGTTCTCAATTTTCATTACCATTCCCAATAATGGTCATGAAACCATTTTTATGGTTGAACAAAATCATAATATATTTATTTAATCTCATTAATGTTCTGGAATCCCTGCACACTCATAATATGGAATAATAATACCAAACAAGTTCATTGTTCAAAAAACCGCCGAGCTTAATCCAATCGTTTATTAATAACTTTTAAGTAATGATTCATCCTAATGTATATATCCCAGAATCATTATAAGATAACTTATATATATTTAATCTAAAAAATAATATATATTAACAATTTTGGATGGTTAAACCCATTTCGACTGAACTTCCATTCATGGAAGCTGGTAAATGAATCATGAAAATGACGGAAGAAAATGCTTCCAAAACCATAAAATTGAACAACTTAAACCCATTAAAAGGGATCGTAATGAACCTAATATGATTATAATAAATCAATTAAATGTATATGAATCTCTATAATTATTAACTAATGAATCTAAATTTCATTATTCAGGTCATTAAAACAAATTAAGAACACACTTGAGGAAAATGTAAGGGGTTTCTCATCTCACTTTCATCTCTGTGAGATTTTCATTTTTTCCACTTATTTCTTGTATGTCGTAAATATGTACTGAAATTTGATTTATCATAACACTATTATCTTAATTTTCATGTTATTAAATGATTCATTTGAGGTTTATTATGTTCTGGTCATATGATTTGATCGATTACATTATAGTTAGAGACATTGTCTCAACTACTATTTTGTTATGACTAACATTGTATGGTGCACCTAATAATCCTTACGTGGTGTACCTACTTCCCATTTGAGATGGATTTTTATTTAAAACTATATTTATATTAAATATCCATAATCTCATATCATGGATATGTTTTTTGTCTAAACTGTATACCATTTTACATACGGTGTTTATTTGGAATGTTATCTTAATTATATAAATATTGAAAAATCTCTACACTATACTCTATAAATATATTGAAAAGGTGCATTACTCTTATATTGAATCAATGTATAAATAATTATTTGGACATACAGTGGAGGGTGGGGCCCACTATAGCCCTCGATGCATCAGTAGGCCTCATGAGACAAATCAGTTTGGGGACAAACCCTTGGATTTTGTTTCCAAAAATCAGATGGGATTCTACCAACATAACTAAACTGTTTTTACGGTATTATGCTATCACATGATAGATACATTATGTTCAATTAATATGAACTCTCTTTATTCATTATCAGTTATTACTATCCATGAGGTTTTCACCATGACAAAATCAATGGATACAGTTTCATTCTCAATTTATTAATGGCATGAGTTATTAATTTATTCCCCATACCATGTTGATTATGTGAAATTGTTTGCAATTCAGTTTTTATAGATTCATGCTTCCACCATTTCTAACCCTTACTGAGAATTTGAGCTCACCCCTTTCACTATTTACCTTCAATAACTGATGAAGCAGAGATCATTTATTGAGTTCCTATTGATGCATTTTTTAGTTTTTGTTATTTATTGTATTTTCTACCCTTTTTCAATGTAATTTGAGTTACATTTATGTTTCTAGTTTCATCAAGACTAATAAAATGATTTTCCATTCAATAATTTCATTTCTTCTAACCATTCCAATATAACAATCAATGCACTGACTCTGGTCTAGAGGGGCTGATGTGTTATATAGACCCTCTCTATAAAAAAATTTCGTAATAGTTACAATGAAAAGTAATTTAGTGACAATATTGTCTTGTTGGAAAACATCATATTGAGGGAATAAAATCCTTGATACTTTCCTAATGTTAATATGATGATTTTTAGACAAATAGATGAATGATATTGATAAAGTAAATTAGATGGTACTTATTACCTTTGAACTAATTATTAATTTTTAGAAACATGGTTTATACTATCCTTAATGGAGATTATTGAATTTTTTGGATTTATAGAATATATAAAATAACAAGTGTCTTATTTAAGGTAAAATGAATAATTCATGTTTACCGTATAGTTTTATGGAAACTGATGTTGTTGCCATGATTCAAGAGAATACATGATTATGTTGTTCACATGTTCAGAGCTAATTAATATTGAAATGATACATTCATTTTGGAAATATTGTGACCTTATAAATTTTCAAATCATAATATTTTGGAAATTTTAACCATTTATGGAATGGTTTATGTTAATATTTGTAGTTGGTTATAGATATTGTTGTATTCCTTCAACATATGATGTTACATGTGCTAAGAAATAATGTCGAAATATTTCAACTAAGAATAAATTTATAATATGATGTTTATAAAAACATATATTAACTTATATTCTTATAGAATGAAATAATTACTCAAATCTAGGAAATAGGTTTTGAACAAATTATGTTTCACTATTATCATCATTTTTTCATATTGGTGACTTTGTTCACAACACTCATTTATGTATTTGTGGCAAAAAAGTTCCACATAAACATGTTATCTATCACTCTCCATCAGAACATGATAGTTATAGTGTTTTAAATTTTCCACGGTTTCACTATTTTTCTGATATTTTGAATCCCAGATTTGTGGTGACCTTCACATTTCCTTTTCCCTCTTATTAAGAATACATGTTGTTTACTGTATTTACGATGTGGGTTTTTCTAAAATTGTTTATTTTTAAATATCAAACCCTCGATTACTGAGATCATGTTTAAATTGTGTCGATTAAATTTATTTATGGTTGGTATAATGTGATAGCTCAAAAATTCTAAAAGAGTGACTTTTATTCTATAGCATGTATGTCATGAAACACCAAATTTGGAGAGGAATATAACCTCTCAAGACATTACAGTTTATTTAATATTTTTTATATTTTAAATATATTTCATAGATTCAAATGCATGCAGTGCTGAGTTATCTTACAACTCATTCCACAAAAATTTCGTAGATCTCTTTCATTACTTCCTTGATCTAGTTTTACTGAAAAAAATATTATTTAAATATTATTATTTAAAATAAAAATTTATAACATATTTGATAAATTAGTAGTTATTATATTTATTAACTAACTTATGAAAATATATATATAATATATAAAATATGTTTTTACATTCATTAATCATATTTCATTGTAATAAGATAAGAACAAACATAATTTTTTGTTAAAAAACCATTATTTTTATAAAGTTAGTTTTTGCACCTCTTAATGGATAAACTATTTTTTTAAAAAAAATTGAACATTTATAAATTTTATTTAAAAAAATAACTCCATTTTTTAATGTAAATGTAAAATTTATTTCAGGGTGAATTTTTGGTATTTTTTCGAAGTTTCATTTTTCAATGAATAGTGAAATATTCGAAATTTTAATTGAAACATGATTTATCATCTAATTTAATCATATTATTAAATTATATTTTAATTGTGTTTTAATTTATATTTATTCCTATTATAAATAAATTATTCCAATTTAGGTCATTTTAATCTATTTAAAATTTTAATTGGACAAAATGTATTTCAAACATTTGAACATTTTTACTTTAAAAACCAGCTTTCTAACCCTGTATGTTGGATCAATCATCAATTTTTTTCTTCAAATTATGTGACTATAATTTTTAATTTTTGCATTTATATTTAAAATAATAATACTTTATAATTTTTAATTAGTTAAAATTATTTCTTTACTAAAAAATTAGTGAAAGAAATTAAAATTATTTACAGTAATTAAGTGACAAATATGTTGAACAAGGGATTAAACTTCAATATTAAGGGCCAAAATGTCATCAAAACATTTCCAAAACCTACTATATAGAAATTGTTTTACCATATAATTTATTTTACCTATTATTTTCGTTATTGGAGTCAAATTATATTGAATAAATTACGGTGGAAATCCCTCTATCATAAATCTACAAGAATTCCACTCCTCAGCGAACATACAAATACAAACACCCCTCCCACTCATTCATAGTTATAAATCCATTTTATTATATATTACCTACTATAATCATCTAAAAAATATCCCTTAATTCATCCTAGAATCCAAAATCTTTGTAGAAATCCAATGAAGGAAATATTTTGGTAAAAATCATAAGGAGTTACCTGAAAATTAGGTAACATTCTTCAACGATCAATTTTGATTCATTTCATTATCCACCATATAAAATCTTATTATAAAACTAATATATAATAATAAAATCATAATAAATATAATTTAATGTTTTTATTCCATGGATATGACATACAATCACACACAATACCATTAAATTTGATATACAATCGTCATTTTTGTATACGACGGTCTACCATCTCATGAAACGATGTCGTTTATTCATCCATTACCACCATTCATGGTTTGGAATAATGATGTATTTATAGTCTTAATATTATATATATTATTTATAATGTATATATACTTATTGAAATTATATATAACTCATACTTTCATGTTTTCCATTTTGTGGAAATACGTTAACTTCATTTTCGGATTTGGGGAATAACGCCTCCTTAAAGCGATCTGATTCATTCAATCAACACATGAAATGTGTTAAGGATAGTTATAATAAAGTTATTTAAAATATATGAACTAAACATGATATTGGAATAATAATATACATATATATCATATTCCTTTCATTTTTTTAATACGTCAATAATGTTGAAACAACCTTCATGCGTACGTACGACCAAGTGTCTCCATGAATTGTGTTTTTCATCTCTTATCTCCAAATTTAAAAGGATGATATAAATACATATATTATGAATATATATTATATTTAAATAATTCTTTATATCTTTTATATTAAAAAATCATGATCGATATAATAATAAAAAAGATACAAAGTCAAAACATACTCATAATACATGCCTATTAACACCCAATATGATGAAAATAATGAATAATTATCAACAAACAAATAATAAGATATTATAATAAGACATTATATGATATTATAAAACATAGTATAGTTTTTTCAAAATTTATTAACATTTTTAAAACCACTATAATATAAGTTAAAGGCAAAAAAACAAAAATGTATAATAATGTAAGGAATTTCGTCTGAATTTACATTACATTGAGTCTAATTTGTTATTATTCACCAATTCACATTAATGTTGTGTATATACGACCCCTTTAACATTTTATATCATGATTTAATCATAATTAATGGTATTCTATTATTCAATTTGAATTATTCCATCGAAGGGTGTTTTATTAAAAAATAACTTAGTGTTAAATGATATCTTTTCAATCTCAACATATTTTGTGATTGTAAGAATTCTCTTGAAACAAGTATTATATTATAACCATTTACAATTAGAAATTAAATTTACAATAAATATAAATATATTCTATCATTTATACGATTATTTCTTAATCTGTATAACGATTTTACATATAATGTGTATTTTTTAGGTCGTTTAATTAACTGGGGAATTATTGATAAATATTTATTTATTTATAAGAAAAGATATTAGATAAGGAACATTTTTTATGGGTTAAATCAACTATTCCATATATAATGAATGATTTGGAAATGTACTATATGGGTTGGGGAAAAGTTAATTCAAGCCTCTTGATTCATCCGAAGTCCCTTGAGATGAATCATTTTCCAAATTAGATCGGGTTTTTCCATGTACGTTTTGAAATGTCTTGATGATAGATCTTGAAAATAAAGGTATCATGTTCCTAGGAAACATGATGTCCAATAATTAATATTTTAATTTATTTATAATTAGGTAATTATTATTATCTATGAGATTTATTCATTGACATCATATGTAGATGTATTTTTATTCATATTAAAATTATTTAATGGAATATGGTTTCATTTCATTACCTTTCCATATTGGGTTTGCCTTGTCTACTTAATTTAATGGAATATATGTTATGTTATTTCTTTTATATATTATTTATTAATTAATAATTCTTGATGGATTCTGATATAATTAACATTTAGTGATAAATGTTATCTAACTATTATATCATTTCATTTCCACAAGTTATAAAGAAGAAATATTTGAATAAGCATTCAATGGAGTTTTTCATATCATTTCATTATGTATCATGTTTTATTTTTTATTTACCAATGTAATATGGGCATCTTTTATGTTACATTGTTTTACCAAAAAAAACTAATTAACCCTTTGGAATTTGATACATTGTAATCATTCCAATGTAATAAGTTAAGGAAATGACTTTAGGGTTATGGGCTTGGGTCTTTATATATTATGCTTAATGAATCCTAGTTCATCCTCCTCTTTCGAGTGGATAAAATTCTGGGGAAACCTCCCCCCCCTTCCAATGTAGGCTTTCTGATACATTCATTGTTTAAGCCATGATTTTTCTAACGTCAGTTGTGTTAGATACATATCAATATGATATTCCTTCCACTTTCATCATTTATTCATTTTACACCATATTTGGAACTATTTTATGTGAGATAATATTCCATATTTTCAAGCAATTTGATAGTTTTTCCAATTTTACCAATTCTAGATCAATTTTTGGGGTAGTAATGGACATATATTGTTCTACCAAACTATTGCAGTTGGTGTGGTTATTTATCCCTAATGTTTTATTTTATTATTTGGTGAGCCATTATGTCTCTCACCAGACCCATCATCATACAATGTTTCCAAAAGTTAAAATTTATTAAATTAAATGTTTTTTCTATGAATTGTGTAATTATAGTAACCTACATATCGGTATTTAATGATGATCGCCTTAATGTGAGAAAAAAAACTAAGGGTGTTCCATCCATAAATTCATTAAAGACACTATCTTTGGAATTAACTTAACTACCAAACAAGTTGTATTTAATTGAATTTGTAAATTTAGTTTATTTCATACTGGATCTATGGATAATGGTGGTCCATTTTTATTTTAAATTTCACATCATATTGTAACACGAATTAACCATATTAATTGAATTTAGAAACATATGTGAAATTTCGTTTTTTGAAGTGTATGAGTAAATGGTTATCTATGTCATTACCTATTTCCAGCTAAGGGTAATGCATGGGTTCTAATTTGGAATTCCATGGAATAATTCTTTGAGATTATAAAAAATTAATTTTTAAACAAATTATCGCATTCAATGAGTGATACATGGGTTCTAAATAAAAGTAATGGAATGCCTAGTAGGTCAATTTCTTTATGTTTCTTATTAGTGAAACAATGTTTCATAATAGACTTCCTTTGATAAGCTCTATGGTTAATGTTACATTAACAAGACAAGATCTTTACCAAGAACCAGATGTGCTATATATTGATAGAATTATTTAGTTTTGGTTTATACCACATTGTTTGCGATAAATGGGATCATGGATGGTCTGAAACACTGATGGGTTTTATATCACACCTATAACAATACCTAGGTTCATTTTTACAAAACCCCAAGGATGGGACCATGAGTCCATTTAATAAAAACAATTTATATTTATTCTAATACAATGAACTTTCTTGTGTTCAAACAATTATTTATAAATGACTTATATTTGATCCTACTTATATCTCAATTCTTATATTCCACATGGATTGGAAACTCCCTTCACAAGTAAGTGTGGATTCCTTAGTCTTACAAATTGGGTACTCATTATTGGAAAATATCTATTAATATTCACATATATTTCTATTTGTATATGAGGTTTATATATAAATACATTTTTAAATAAATGATCACAGATGGTGAAATTTGGAAAAAATTACTAGATGTGGTGATTTTTGGTAGTGTCAGTCATGTGTGCCACAAGAAATACAGTCCGATGTGATGTAATTTTTTACTATCTTATATTTATTATATTTATCATAATGGTAATAATATTTTCACAGATTGGATAGTTCAAGACAATATTGGTGGTCACATATTGATCATATATCACACCTTATTTAGTCCACTAGATGGTACCTGAACAGACCTTATGGATGGAGGATAGTACAATGGGATGTATTTAGATTCATATGCCTCATATACTATCACAGGGTGAAGTATGAGAGATGAGGACCAATCCCATGATCATGATGATAGTGAGATAATCATTTATCCATTTTTATCATGAATCATATGTCTATAACTCTATATCCAAGGTTAATTTACTTGATTGGTACCATTTTAATAGAGATAACATTTTCATTATTTTCCATATTTGATTCAATTATTTAATCCATTTGAGAGGATATTCATAATTTTATTATTTTTGATGAATTTTGGGATTAATTTTGTATATTGGTTAATTCCTAAAATTTATATGTTTTAAGAAGCATTGGTTTTTAGGGAATAATAGTTAAAATTTTAATCCAATTTATGTTATTACTTAATATAAATATTCCTTTATTATTGGGATTCAAATTTTTCTACTATACCCAGATCCCATTCAAAACACACTAGCCTAGAAATATCTGTCTAGAGGAAGAAGTTTATTGGTCGAAAAAATAGACCCCATCATTGAAATTTAGTAATATAATGGTCAAGATAACATAAAATCAACTGATTATATATGGATGATAAATATTCCCAAAATGATAATTATAAAATTAAATTGTATGTATAAACTCTGTTATTAAGGATTCCATTACATACTCCCAAATGGAAATATTGAAGTGTCTCTTCATCCACATATAGTATACTTTAGTAATTAGGTAACAATTCCCACTACACATGTCCAATTTCTGGTAAAATTTAGGGTTCTATATCAAAATTCATTTAGAACAACATTTAATATGTTACATTAGTTTTTTTAGTTTTTGTGACAATAACTAAAAGAAGTTTTCAGTGGAAGGATTCTGGATGAGATTTTTTCTATTCTTCCATTTTCCTCTATTATTTCTATTTAGTTTTTTAATATATCCTTTTTTCCCACTGCTCATGGATTCCCTTCATAATAGGTGTAATCCTATGATTGATAGATGAGGGAGATGATTTATCTTTTTTAATTTTGGATTTCATGCTCTTCATGGTATAAAATATGTTCCCTCTTTGCTAATGTCAGTTTCAGTTTCAAATAGAGGGTTTTTTTATAAAGTATAATCAAATTTGGGTTTAAATTATTTTATTGTTATTTGTTTGTTTAATGATTATTTTATCCCTCTAATATTTTATAGTCTATTTATGATATAATATATCATGTCTTATTGGTTATGTACATGGAGATCGTCAGTACGTGTGGGAGGGGTAGTCGACCTTTTTTATTATTTGTGATAAACAAGACCTGATCAAGAATTTCTAATGTTGAGTGAGGGTATTTTCTGAAAATTATTCACATATAGTAATGAGATTTTATTTAGCTGAAATATTTTTATGTTTTAATCTCACCATCACTATTGAATAGGGGAGTGAGAGAAAGTGATCATGGAATCTCACTATAATTGTCCTAGTTGAAGAGGAATGGATAAATTTGAACCATGACGTCACAACAATTAGAAAACCAAACCCAAGTCAGTCACCAAATTCATATAACTATTTTCAGTAAAATTATTTTAAATATATTTCCAATACTATTATTAATTTCATTATTTTTTTTATTAATTTAGTTTCTCTTTGAAACCAATCTTGTTTAAAAATAATCTCTAGTTGTTTCTCATATTTAAGGTTACGTCTTGATCAGTGTGCACACTTAAATGAAGGAAGCCTAGGTAGACCTATATACTAAATTCTAACTTAGTAAGTACTTGGTTTTGTTACAAGATATAAAAGGAACATGTCAAAACATGGAACTATTTTCGACGAGGCTCTAACAACAATATAATTCTGACATTTTTAAATATTTTTCATTACATTCATTTAAGAAAAAAAAACAAATATTGTACCTGATGTATAGGAATTGAAATTATTTTTCATAGATTGAATCATCATGGTTGAAGGGAAAAATGGTTCATAATGGTAAGGAATCAATCAATAAATGGTTTTATAAACCCACTATTTTTGGGAAGAAAATGTTGAGAGTCCATGACATAGGTCCCTCACTTATAGAGTTGCTGGACACCCTTAATCAAGTAATAATCGATATAAAGTATTAAAATCCAAGGAGGAGGTACCAGTGGATTACGGACCTCAACCTAAACTAGAATCCAATATATTGGAGGAGGTGATTTACACACACATATTTCAAATATAATATCTTGACTACTTACCTCTATCTTGAAAAAGTCAACTACAAGTGGAAACTCCCACCTATGAAATAATTGATTCCAAACAAAATCACATAGATGATATTTTCAAGGACTCATTATCTTCTAATTTTATTGAAACTGAATTGACTATTTCCTACCATTTCTCGAAATTTTCAGATTCTGAAAACTCTTTTATTTATATGAAAGAATATCATGAACAAGAAGATTCACCTAAAGCAGAACAACTGGAGCTCCATGAACATGTAGATCATTTATTGTACGGAGATCAAGAGGAGGCAAAAGTGGCTTTTCTTAATGATATTGTGACACAACATGCATACTCTAAAATGGAATTATTTGATATTCACACTTCATGATTTAATTTTTTTTCAAATATAATTATAATAGGACATTCTCCTTAATTATAATTTTGACGAAACATTGCATGATAAAGCACTGGAAAATTAAGTAGAGGTTGTGGCAGTGGAAGTCAAGAAAGAGGAGGACCCAATGTATATTATATCCCAACCATTTACGTTTTATGTCATTTATGTGGGGATGGATTTTCTATATTATTTCCATTGATTCCAAAATTAAAATGATGAATCGAATGCTAGAAAGTAGAAGTTTTGTTGCTTCATCTCAAAAAACTACGTGCACCATCATATTGGGGATACTGACTAGAACATCCCATCTAGTGGGAGAGATACCCCAGGGCCCACATGGGAGATTAAACTATGATCTATCATTCTTTTCTCAATATATTTCATTTTTTTCTTTAAATGAATATATCAATTTATTATCTTCTCTTTTTTTATGGTTTTCATTGAGCAATGCTTATGATATTAACTAAATATTTCACTGCTTATAAGTGAAGTTGTACCTCTCCTTTACACAAGCTTTCTTATTGTGGTTCAAATAAAAGATTCCTACATGATAAATAAATTTTAATACATTTATTACTATATATAATTTCTGTGTAATGGAGGGAAACTATTTTGTTTGGGATTTTAATAATTTTTTAATATTTCAATTTTTCGAAAATATGTGCGTTTTTTTATAATTTTTGGGTGTTTATTTTTAATTATTTGTGTTTTTTGAATGTTTTGAGCTGAAATTATTACCATTTTCTTTTTTGAAAACGATTTATATTATTGAATAAAATTATTATATGAAATTTATCTTAAATGAATGCTGAATATTACTTATTTCATGTTCAAATCTTTAAAAACTTCATGAAAAGTACTATGATTTTTAAATCCCATGACACATCTCAATGACTTCATATATTGAAATAATATTCCCATTAGACTTATGAACCATTTTTTCATTTTCGTTTAATTTACATAACCTTTTGATAGAAAAATTACATTTTTTTCTTTAACCATTATTTGATTTGTTCCTATCATAAAATGAGGTTTTGAGGAACTTTTATTTGAAATGATTGATGTATCTCATTGGTTTTAAATATCCACATTAAATTATTCATTCTTAATTTTGTCCTAGAATTAAAATTTCTTTCTTGTAGTCCCTAGAATAAAGGAACTATATATTAGGTTATCCACATTATAATATAATTTTTCCAATCCAACAATCTCTTGAAGTGAAATTTCATGATCCATTTGAACATAACTGCAGATGAAGCAATATTATGTTGTGATACCTCATTTGGTGATATTTTGGGAGGAAAATGAAATAAATAAGATATGTTTTTTATCTTTAATATAATAATTATTTTTATATCTATTCATTTTCAAGTGATTTTATGACAAGAGATGTTGTGTGTTTTTATAGCTTTTAATGGAGAAATAAACTTGTTCATTTTCCATAGAATTAAAGAAATGTTATGCTTTAGTAGATTGAATTTTTTTCTAATAAACTTTTGACTGGTGTGAAATTTTCTTAACTTTTTGTGATGATTTTTCTTATTTTCTACTACAGGGAGTGAGGATGAGACCATATATGAGTGAAAATTATAATCTAGCATTTTTTTCAAAACATCCATGCCCTCCTCTTGCAACCTTAGAATTTTTTGCATCTAAATATTTCAAACTAGAAACCACATAACACCGTGATAATTTACGCATGACAAACACAAGTCCTTGAATCACATCATGTTGATATTTTTTAATTTATCAATCCCATTGTGATTCTTTCGTGGTTTCGATGAGAAAATCCTTGTTGAAAATTGACAGTTGTGAGATGATTGAAACATCTTGTGAGGAAAGAGTTTTTTGTGATGGGAGGAGATATAATTAAGAAATATATTGAATGATCTAGTATGAGAACTTCAAATAATTATTATATATAAGGCATGATATGTTTTAATTCATGGTGTGGAATTTATGGATCTCATTGTTATGTGTTTCTAATTTTAATTGATTTGATTTTAATGATGACTTGTCATAGAGTCAAAGAGATAAGTGTGTGGGAATTGGTAAAGTTAATATCATCATTTTTATGTGTTTTTCAATGATTTAATCACTTCCAATAAATCAAGCCTTTATTTTTTGGTATAATATTAGTATTTTTGATTAATTTTGGTCTTAATTGTAAAAATTAGTTAATTATTGAAATATAGAATATTTATACATCTTCATTTTCAGGGAATAAAATTTATAATTTTTATCCAATATATGTTATTTCTTTCTTGTAGGATTTAATTGTTCATTGATTTGGAATTTGTCAACTGGACCAAAATCCTATTCGAAACACACTGGTCCACAAATATCTATCAAGAGGAGCAAGGTTGTTAGCTGATAATATAGACTCCACCTCAGTAAATGATGCAAATATCTATCTAGTGACCTTTAAATGTGGTTATTATAGATGGAGGAGATATAGTCCTAAAAAATATAGACTACCATTAAATTTTATGTTGAAATTATCTCATTAAGGATTCTTTTACATGAGCCCAAATGGAGGAAGTGCAAGATTCTTCTGATCCAGAAAAGTAAACATCATTAGTTGGGTCATAAAACATCTACATGTGTTCAAATGCTTTAATGTTTTTATAGTCGATATCAAAATTCATTTAGAAAAACATTTAAGATGTCATGATGGGGTTATTTATAGGTCTGATGGGATTAACCGAAGAATTATATTGTTGAATAGATTCTGGAGGAGAATGTTTATATTATTCATTTACCCTATTTTATTTCATTTTAGTTTTGTAATGTATTATTCTTCCCCCTCCTTCCTGGATTACCTTCACATGGAGGGGTAATACTCTAGGTTATTGGGTAATGAGGGGTTTTTTCTTTTAAAATATTTGAGTTCAGGTACTTCATGGTATAAAATCATTTTTCTATTTGTCAATGTTGGTTTTAATTTCTAATTGCAAAATTTATTATCAAGTATGATCATATTTTGTTTGAAATTATTTTGTTATTTCTTTGGTCAATTGTCAGTATATCCCTATACTAGTTTTTTCTATATAAACGTTGGAATAGATAAGGAATTAGTGGTGCAATACTTGGTGATTGTCAATACGTGTGGGAAGGGTAGTGGATGATTTTGATTTTTTGGGATAAACAAGACCCAATAGGGAACTGCCTTTATCAGCTGAGGGTATTATATAAAACACATTCACACATTGGAAGGCGAGTAGATCAAGATAAGATCATGATAATGTTTAATCTAACCATCCCAATTTACCAATGGATTTAGATAAATCAATCATGGAATCTAACATTAATCATCTTAGTTGAAGAGGATTGGAGAAATTGGATCATTGATAGCATTGCAATTATAAATCTATACCCAACCTATTCACCAAATTTATATAACATCTTCTAATAAAAAAATTCAATTTTTTTAAATATATATCTTAATTTCCCCATTTTGTTTCATTAAATTATTTTTTATTTAAAATCAATCTTTTTAAAAAATAATCTCTTCTTATTTATCAAATTTAAGGTGAAAGCTTGATTAATGTTCATTACAATCTCAAGGAACCCTAGGTTAACCACTATACTATGTTTTAACTAATTAAATATTTGTTTTTGTCAATCCCCATGACAAGCACACATCAGAACATGGCACCGTTGCTGGGGTGGTTATGACGATAGCCAAAGTATGACATTTTTAATTAATTTTCTTCACTTTAATTTTTAGAAGACTAAAATATATTTTCCATGATGTATGTGAATTTTAATTATTATTATTTTATTGATTACTCACAGTTTCATTTAAATATGGTTCATAAAATGAGTAATTCCACTTTCAAAGTGATAATTAAGTCACTAATTTTGTGAGGACAATTTTGAGGGTCCATGTCAAAGGTCCCTCACTTCAGGAAATGGTGGACAAGATTAATGAAGTAAATAATCGATTAGAAAATATTGAAATCCATGGAGGAAGTAACTGTGGATAAGGGACCTCAACCTGAACTAGAATTCAAAATAGAGTAGGAGGTGACTTCCACGATCATATTTAAAATAGTGGAGCATGAATACTTACCTCTATCTAGTGAAATTCAACTACAATATACCTATCCAAATGAAAAATATATTGACTCCAAACCAAATCTGGGAGATGATTTTTTTCAGAAATTCAATGTATTCTTATTTTATTGAAACAGAATTTAGAGTTACCTCCCATTTCTTGAAAATATCAGATTCAGGAAAGTCTTTTTATTCTTTTGATGAATATGATGAACATGAAGATCCACCTAATGAAGAGGAGCTGTTGTTCCCCAAATATTTTTATAATTTATTGGATGGAGTTCAAGAGGAGGCCAATGTATCTTTTCTTAAGGAAATAGATACACGACATATGTACTTTGAATGGAAAGAAGCTGATATTTATACTTCATGCTTTAATTTAGTTCAAACATAATTACATTTTGACATTCCCTTTTAATATACTTTTGTTTCATCTTTCCTTGAAAAACCATTAGAAAATGAAGTAGAGGTTGTGCATGAGCCAATCAAGGAAGAGGGGGAACCATTATATATTTTATCCCCAAAATTCATGATGTATATAAATTCATTGTGGATGGGTTTATATAAAACTTCCATGGTCTCCTCAACAAAAAGGTTAAAATAAATTCTTTAAATAGGATGTTTTGTTGTTTAATCTAAAAAAACTCCATGTACCAAGAGATTTAGGATAGCCAATTGGAACTGAACATCTAGAGGCAGTCAAAACCAAGGTCCAAATTGGTAGATTAAACTATGATCTATCCGTCTTTTCTCATTATATTTCTTTTCCATTTATTTTGATTTTTTTATTATGTTATCTTGTCCACTTTTTTAATAGGTTTTCAAAGAGCAACAATTATAAGCTTAACTCAACATTGCACTTCCATAAGTTAGGTTGTAAGACTCCTTTACACTTACTTTCTTATTGTGATTCGATTTCAAATCATTTTAAATGTTAAATACATATGAATGCATTTATGACACTGTATAATTTATTTATGTGAGAGGTAACCTTTTTAGTTTATGATTTTCATTTATTGTTTGTTTTTTTTTCAAAAATATTTGACTTTTTCAATTTTTTGGGTGTTTATTCTTCATTTTTTTGTGTGTTTTTTAAACATTGGAGTTGAAATGATTATCATTTTAATTTCTCAATCACATTTCATGGAGTCAGCCAATTTTTTCCATGAAATTGAGTATACATTAATGTTTAAAATGAAATGTTTCATGTTCAAATCATTGTAAATTTTATGAAATGTGCTCTGATTTGTAATCCCACACCACTTAACACTGAATTTATATTTTAAATCACTATCCTACTAGGATTCTGACCATTGGTCTCATATTATATTCATTCTCCTCCCTTATTGAGAGAACCAGATCATGATTCCTTTAACCATAATTTTATTTATTCCTATAAAATATGGAGGGTTTGACGTACTTGTGTTTTAAATGATAGAGACTTCTTTTTTGTTTCAAATCCCCCTTTTCATGAAATACATTACATTTTGGTCATCACTGTACAATAAATCCTCATAAACCTTAGAATACATGAAAAATATATTAGGTTAGCCTCATTACAAGCCAATTTTCCCGATCCAACCTTCTTATGAAGGGAAATTTTATGATATTGGGGAACTTATATGCGGGGAAGCAATCATGTGATGTGATTTCTCATTGGGTGATATTTTTGGTGGTAAATAATATTATTAAGATTTGTGTTTCCTTTTGAAAAATATATATTTGTTGAAATTTGTGACTTTAAACTATCTTTCAGGATAAGTGAAGTTTTAACTTATTGGAGGTTTCAATGGAGAAAGAAATTTGTTCATTATCTGAAGCTTTCAAGAAAAATTCAGCTTGATAAGATGGAAATTTTATTACTGAAATTGATAAAGGTGTCAAATTTCAAAAAATTTACATGGTGATAGAGCTAATTTCATACTATGGGGATGAGGAGGAAAAAACATTTGAGTGAAAATTAGAGTCTTGAAAGTTGGATTCAAAAGGAGAAATACCTCTTCATTTATCCCCATAATTTTTCACATATAAATCCTACCAACCAGAAGCCAAAAAAATACTTGTAGTGTCTTCATGATAAACACATGTCCTTAACTAACATCAGGTGGATATATATAAATTTATCAATTCTAGAGTGAAACGTTCCTTGGTTTGGATGAGAAAATCCATTTTTAAAATTGACATTTACTAGATGAGAGAACATTAAAGTGAGGTATGTTTTTTATGTGCTTTTAAGGAGAAATGAGGAGGAAATATATTAGTATAATTTGTATTGAAAACATGAAATAATGGTTTTTTATGATTCCTGATATGTTTTTTTGTGGTGTGGAATTTATAGACCTTGTTGTTTTGTGTTTTGAATTTTCATTGATTACATTTTGTTGTTGACATATCCAGGAGTCCATGTTCTAAGTGTGGGGGAATCGATTGAGTTAATATTTCAATTATTTTTCATTTCTGTTTAATGGACTTAATCTCTTAAAATTAATCAAATTGATAAAAATTTCATAATGAAAGTATTTTTGATGAATTTTGGGCATATTTGTGAAAATTGGTTTATTCTTGATATTTATTAATTTTATGGAACAAAAATTTTTAGGGGAAAATATTTACAAATCAAATCCAATTTAAGTTAGTCCCTTAATTTGGGGTTCATTTTTTATGGGGCTTAATCTATTCCTACTGGACCCATGTCCAATTTGAAACACACTGGCCATGAGGAGCAATTTTTCTGGCCGACAGAATGGACCCCACCTAATTAAATGAGGCATATCACTTTCATAATACCTCCAAATGAGGTGGTTTTAGATTTAGTAGAAATTTGTTTAAAATCAACATGTTACCATTATATTTTATCCAGAAGTTATTGTCACGACCCATCCCCTGAGGCCCGTTCCGTGACAATCTCAAGCCCACCTTCCATGGGATAGGGGCTGGTGACTAACTCTGAAGGTGTACTCCCTAAAACTAAGAAAGAATTGCCTTTATAACCTATAAACACACATAACCAAGCACACAACAAGATACAAACTCATGTAAACTGAATTGTAAACATAGTGAGTACAGTTAGAAAAAGGGGCCAGAATACAAGCCCAACTAGAATGTTCTAGAAACTAAAAGTATAAGTAAACTGAAACAGCTTCTCTGAACACCATCCATGGATCCTTCCTAAAGGGTAGATACATCTCTCGATCGACCATCTCTATAGTATGCATCATCTAATGTCTCCCTCTGACCTACCTCTAGTCCTGGTACTCTCATGCTCTATAAGCACTGTTTATCATCTGCACCAAACAAAATAAGGTGTGGTCATTGCCCGTGTAGGGGGGTGGGGGTGGGGGGTATAACGATACTCATTAGGGACCCCAAGACCCTTATGTTCTCTCAAAATCCAAAAAGTATAAACCAAAAAGCATTAAAATAGCTATCAATCCTACTTAGGTATATGCCCATACATATACCTATGTTATCATGTAAACCCATCTCAATCATGAGGAAACACAAGGCCCAACTCATTAGCCCAAAGCTCATCTGTTCCACAAAGGAAGAAATACCACGAAGGTATCTACCACACAGGTACAAGATTATCTCACACCAGGAATATCTTTTAGAATATTAGTAGAGATGATTAGATTTAACTACTAATTCATATTTCTATGTTAAGAGGCAGACCCATGAAGGATCCTAAACAATAATTAGACCCACAGAGGATCGTAGTACATCACCAGACCCACACATGGTCCTAGTACATCACTAGTACGTCGTCAGGCCCACACATGTTCCTATTATATCTCAATTACATCTTCAGATACACACAGGTCCATAATACATCTCATGTTCATCGTCAGAACCACATAGAATCCTAGTATATATCTAGTATGTCATCAGACCCAGATAGGATCCTAGTATATCTCCAGTAGGTCTTCAGACCAACAAAATATCCTTGTCCATCTCTAGTATGTCTTCATACCCACAAATGATCCTAGTACATCTCTAATGCATAGGCAGACCCACACAATATCCTAATACATCTTCAGTAAATCATTAGACCCCCACAGGATCCTAGTACATCTCCAGTACGTCGTCAAACCCACACAAGATCCTATTACATCTCAAGTATGTCGTCAGACCACATAGGATCCTAGTACATATCTAATACCTCGACATACCCACATAGGATCCTAGTACATCTCAAGTATGTCATCATACCCACACATGATCCTAGTACATCTTCAGTATGTTGTCAGACCCCTACAGGATCCGAGTAAATCTCTAGTATGTCGTCCGACCCACAGAGGATCCCAACACATCTCCCGTACATCGTCATTCCCACACGGGTTCCTAGTACATCTCCAGTATGTCTTTAGACCCACATAGGTACCTAGTACATCTCTAGTACATCATGAGACCCACACCTGATCCTAGTACAAATCTATTATGTCGTTCGACCCACACAGGACACTAGTAAATCATCAGTATGTCATCACATATAGCTATAGGGTTCCTACACTAAGATCACTTATCTCTGGGAGGGTCTGCTACACAATCCACTGTTCAATACTCTAATTTCCATGAAGTCTCATGAAGATTTTTCTTAAAGCACCTCCACGTCATAGGGGTCTTAATGCAACTGACGGTGCATCAAACAGATGCCCGATCTGTAACTTATTAGGCTTTTAGTTCCGATGGCCTGATTGGATTCGTGCTCGATGCAATGTGATCGTACCCCAAATTTTATCAAAAACAAAATTGGTAATACCAAAAGGACCATATTGCTCTATTTTTCCTTCCACCATAGATGGTTCATCAGAAAAATGCTCGGTGCACAGGATATGGGAAAAAGAGAGTATAGGGTTGAAACTGGTCCGGGTCTGGTCTGACCCGATCAGCCCGACCCAGCCCAAACCAGCCTGGGTGGACCCAGTTCGGGTCGACCTGGCCCGACATGCTGGGTTCGGCCAGGTCCACACTGGGTGTTCCAACCCGCTAGCCGGCCGTGCCCGCACTGGGCAGTCCCGCCCGCTGGACGGCCCGGCCTGGGCATCGGGCCATGGGGTTGCGGGCGGTCGTCGAGGCCAAAGAGGCCGCAAGAGATGAGGAGGACGTAGGGTATAGGAGGATGTGGGGTGGTGGAAGTAGTGGGGTGGTAGAGGCCATGGGGGCCGCGGGGCGTTGGAGGATACAACGGACTCAGAGAAAAGGAGCGGCGTGGGGCCACGGGGCTGCGGAGGCGATAAGGCGGCGGAGGCTGCGGGTGCTGCCGAGCAGCGGAGGCCGCAGGGATACAGGGTCGCGGTCCAAAGGGGCGGCCATGGTGTGGCGGGGCAGCCGCAGTACAGGGGTCTACCACGGCTGGCCGGATGGCCAGCCCTCCTCTTCCCGTGTCGCCGTCCTGCACCATACCTTTGCCGGCAGTGGGTTCGGACGGTCGCTATTCATTCGTCGCATTAGAACAAAGCTTCCGTATTCCATCACGAAGAACACACCATTCAGGAAGATCATTAGAGGGTTCGATCCATGATTTTTTGTCCCACACCCTCCGCATTTGAGCAGTAGCAGGAAGCTCTATGGGGGTGATTCAAGGTGAGGGTAAAATTTAACATTGATAAATTTAAAACACATCCCTTCCTCGGAGGTTCATTAACATCGATGATGAGGGATATACGGACGTCGGTGGTTTCATCATTTCCTTGATCATTGGTTCTTTCGTTGAATATGGTCCTCATTGGTGAGAAATTTCTTCGTTGTGGAGAATGTTTTTCGTTGGAGAACACATTCTTCGTTGGAGAGAATGATCCACTGAAAACTCTCTTTTTGCCAACCCTTTCCTCCCAATTCCACCCAAAATGTGAAAAAGACAACTTTTTAATTTACATATAAAAAAATAAAATAAATTAGCACAAAAATGTTGGAAAAATTAATGTAATGTGTTGAACCCATTAATTATCTCATTTTATTAGACCAATTAAATGGATTTGAGTTGGCATAAATACATTGTAGACGCCGGAAAAGTCCGTTGTTCCCAAACGAAGCTCCGGATGCGGAAAGCGAAGTGATATTTGGAGTTAGAGGCACGTTCCGGAGGGCCCGGAGGACTTGCGCGAAATTTCAGAGGCCCGCGCGCAAAGTTGAGTCGCGGCGCGCAATCCTCCCGGGATGTGCGCAATGCGCTGGGCCGGCGCGCTATTTTGCGCGCCCGTGGCCTGCGCGGCTCCCTTGCACGCCGGGTCCTGATTCCGCGCCCGCGAAGGGAATTCCACGCCCGAGACCGGATTCCGCGCCCGGGGTTGCCTATAAATATAAGGCGACCCCCGACGTTTTGAAGGTTGCCAGAATCCGAAGCGTCGCTCGTTCACGCAATCCAACCCCTTCCGCGCGCAATGCCGATCATCAGGTAACCTCCTTTCTTTCGTGCAATAGATCCTTGGGGTTCGCCTTCGCGCGCAATCCCCTTGGCTCCTTTCCTTTGAATAATCCTTAACCCGAAGGCCTTTGGGTGCAAAAGAAGCCTCTTGCGCGCAATTCCCCCGGGTGCGCGCAATCCAACCCGATTGCGCGCACCCCCCATCTTCAAAGTGGCCATTCGTTAGAGAATGAGCCGTTGCCCCCGCGAGCTGTCCGAAGCCCGGTGCGCGCAATCTCAATCATCCGCGCGCAAAGGGCTGGCCCGATTGCACGCCAGCCCGCCATTTTGCGTGCCGACCTGCTGTTTTGCGCGCAAAGCTCCTCTTTTGCGTGCAATCCGCCAGGGTCGCCCCCTTGACCCCATGAGGGTACCCGCCTGCGTGGCGCCCGATGATTTTCATCCTGGGTGCCCGCACCGTGTGTTGTCTTTCCGTGCGACCCTCCAGGCTTGCGCGAAGTGACACGGACCCATCGGCGGCCACCAACGTCCTGCACGACGTTAAACTGCATATGTCCAAGCTGCACGACGTTAAACTGCCTAGCATATCGTCCGCGCTGCAAGACGTTAAACTTCCAAGTGTTTTGTCCAGCATGACGTTAAACTGTACCACGTCCGCGCTGTAAGACGTTAAAATGCCAAGCACCTTCGTCCTCAACACACGACGTTAAACTGTACTTCGTCCGGCAAGACGTTAAACCGTCCGCATCACCCGATCTCGTGCCTCGCACGCAGGGTCCCCCCCGGTTTGGATGTGGCCCCCACCCGCTCGTCTCTGCAGGGATGTCGGGATTGCCCCTCTTTAGGGACGATTTAATGGGAGCGGCTTTTCCCTACGGGGGTAGGGTATTACAAACCCCTAGTTTCTTGTGGGGGGCTGCACATGTGTATCTCCATTGCGCTCCCCCACCGCAGAAGCCAGTAGAGGGTGTGACTGGGATCGAGGTGTCTCCTACTTTCGGTCCAAGTCCCTTCCAACTGAGTTTTGCCGCATCCGGGCTGCCTCAAGTGCGTAAGTCCTGACAGAATGAACTACGTGGACTTTGATCCCTGTCTTCTAAACAGGGTACGTAGGAAGCCTCCCTGAGGTTCAAGCCCACCACCTAGTCGTCCCGGTCGTATTCACGTCGGTTCATCCATCAGTGGACCCCTCCAGGGTTCACGCTTGCGTCGATTCACCTATGAATCCGCCCCTGTGGGAGACTGCCCGTGTGTATCTCCACTGTGCCTCCCCACAGCCCCTTTTCCCATCTCTCATTTTATCGTCCAGCATGACGTGAAACTGTGATCCACCCGGCCGTTCCATCCCCCTCTGTGCGAGGTGGTTCGGTTCAATCCTCCGCCCGGCGGCCTCGACCTCTTCGTGAGTCGGCTTGCCGACGTCCAGCATGACGTTAAACTGTATACCCGAACTACGTTGACTTTGATCCGTGCTAACGTGCGGTACGTAGGAAGCCTCTACGGGGTCCAAGCTCTTCACTCCATCATCCATCCTGATCCTTACCCGGGCCGCCACATCCCGGTGGGGTCATGCCACTTCACTCCACTCCATATCACCTGGGAAGCCGCCCATGCGTTGGCCCCAGCATCGGAGGTTCCCCGCAAGGGGTTCTGTCATCTGATCCACTGTTCGTGTTGATCGGTCTAATGCCGTCCCCGCTGGACGTTAAACTCGCGGCGTACCCCGTGTTAAACATGGGAAGCTGAGGAAAACCTCAGGGGACACAGTTCCCCGCACCCAGTGTGGGATGCCTCAGGCCATCATGCCTTCGAGAATCCCTATTAGGGACGGAAGACAGACGTGCAGAGCCGCAGTGTTACGACACGCCACCAGCACCCAGAGCCACCCGGCCTCCTCACCGCAGGTTGCTGCCCCGACCAGACTCCTTGGAGCGTCCGGGCGGAAGCAGCGTAATTAACCGGTGTCCATGAAGATATGGCGCCGGGAACGAGATTCACGAGCATGTCTTAAATCTATGAGGGAGACCCGGATTAGGCGACGAGTTCCGAGGAGACGTCCAAGGAAGGAGGAGCTGACATCCCATCATCCCGGTTTCGATCAAGGAGCAGACGCCCCTGAATAAGGGACGGATGCCGCCCGCCTTTGGAAAGCGGGACTGCGGGACCACAAGCCGCGCGCCCGTCCCCTCGGGTTGAAGGGTGCACGCGCGAACGCGTCCTGGTGGAACAGCGTAACCCGACGCACATCCGCACCGAAACAGAAAAATGGTGAACCCGACGTGAATCTCTTCTCCTCGGTACGAGAACCGATGGCTTTCAGAGGTGTTGGAAGACCGGCGTGTTGCCCGGCCAAGCATTCAGTCTTACCCGCCAGGGGCTGGGGAAGGGACATCGGGCACTCCGTCTCGCAACGTCGAGGGCCTGGGTTCCCCCCACGGAAGGCGTCATGGCGCTAATGGTTGGTTGTCGATTCCTTTTTCTTGTCAGTGTTAATGGGTCATTCTCCCTGCTTTCAGAAATCAGGTCGCCCGATCCAGTGCCCGATCGCCACCCGCCCACTGGCGCAGAGGTAGGGGAAACACCGACGCGGCTACACCGCGCGGTCCCGCCCGTTCCACAGCCGTCCCAGCAGCCGCAATTGCGGGACGACCACGCCCTCTCTCCCCCTCGGAGGTCATCCAGAGAAGGGTGATCAATACCCTGGTGCGGAGATATGAGGAAGAGGGAGTCATCCCCACTAGGGACATGGCTCGCCTGGACCTTGAGGAGGCTGCACCTCGCCACCACCGCCGCCCCCAAGGGCCGCGCAGGGAGGCACCGCTGCCCACCTCAACGTCCAACCGCTTCGGGAGCTTATCCCCGGAGCACTCTGACAGTTCCCTTCCCTATGCGGATGAGGTGGAAGATGTCCGGGATCACCCTATCCGGGATTCGCTCCAGGGATCTACGGTAAGGGCTCCCGCCAGGCCACGGCGACACCGCCGCCAGGCCTCTCAAGTCGAAGAGCGGACTCTCCACCTGCCCGCGCCGCTCATCCCGACTCGTTTGTCCCGACGCCAACGTCGGGCACGAGCGGAGGAGGATGTCCACCTTGGGGCCCTAGCAACAGCGGCCGCATTGGCCCAAGCCACTGTTGGCTCCAGTCGCCAGGCCCCTGCGCATCCTGAGCAGGGGAACTCCTATGCCCGACCTGGATCGAGGCCTCGACCGCCCCAAAGGCAGGTTGGGTCGACTCTCCCGGTTGCTGGTGCAGGCAGTAGCCACCGCGGACCACCTCGTGGTAGCGCTATTCACCAGCGGGATCTACTCCGTGTGGCCGATCCAGGAGGCATGGGTCATCCCACCTTCCGATCCCGGCCCGGAGTCCTGCCCGGAGTCCTGCCCGGAATCATCTCTCCCCGCGTCCCCTTTGATATCTGTCCCGGTGCCCCTCGCACCTTGGTTTCCAGTCCTCTTGGCCCCAGCACCAGTGCGGCCGGAGGACGCCAGGACAGAGATCAGCCCTGCCCCGAAGAACCACCCAGGGGCAGGAAGGCAAGGCGTCGACGCCGAGGGAAGAATGTTACGGAATTCCGGACAGAGATCCGACCAGTTCGCTTCTCTGATTTAGAGGCGGAGTACGATTCGGCGACAGAGCCCTTTCCCCAATCCCGCCAGTCAAGGGCAGGGGTAGGAATGCGGCACGTCAGCCTCGTGCTCCCCGAGAGCGAGATCGATGTGATCCTCGCTTCTCTCCGAAGGTATATCCGGAGTAACGAGGGCCTGGTAGACCCCCAAGGATCAAGCTTGCGGTTGGTACCGGCCCCTCCGGAAGTTCCTTCCGTCTCGGTCGGAGAAGCCGGATACTTTTTCTGGGGACCGACGGTCGAACCACAATCTGGTGCACCCTCGGCGAGCACCGATGCTACGACAGGATGTTCGCTCGCCGGCCCGTCCTATCGTGATGTGGTAGCCAGGGCACTGCCACCCTCAGAGGGCGGCCCGGGATATGGAGGCCAATCGGCCTGTTCGCCGTATTCACCGCCGGCCAGCCCGTCAGCCCGGCAGCCCGCCTCGGCACCACTGCCGGTTCCCCGTCCGTTCCCAGCCATTGAAGAGGACCGAGGAGATCTGGGTCCCGAGTTTGAATCGTGGAGCTTCTGGACCGTCCTTGCAGAGGGCCACTTCCCTGAGAAGTTTTGGCCTGTCGCAGGACCGGGCTTTGATGCACCCGAATCGCTCACCCCGGATGAGTTCGAATGCTTCCGCCGAACTCTCCGGGAGACTCGCTCCTGTCTTCACCGCCTACAAATGCCATACCCCGGGAGTCAAGCGCACCTGGAGGATATTGGTGAGCAGTGCCGTCAAATTGACCTGGCCATGCTCCCCGCGGTTCGGCACCCCGGGTCATTTGGGCACCACGAGGCCCTCCAACAACGATGCGTTGAGTGTTTTCAGGTACTCCGCAAAGTTATCGAGGAAGCCACTCCCCACGTGTATATCCGTGGATGGGGGCAGTACGCTGCCCTACGCTTCAGTGTGATTCGCCGACAGCCCGATTCACTGGGTGGCCCTGAGGGTACATCCCCAGGGACAGAAACGGTCAATATGGCTGACCTGTCGGGAGAGGGTAACGACTTGGAACTTCTCGACGGGGGCTTCCCCCCCCCCCCCCCGAAAACATGCCGTCGTCAGAGCCATCGGTGAGAGTTACTCGTCATCAGAGGAACCTCCTGGGGCTCCCCGCACCCACTGAAGCACTGACGTTGAGCCGAAACGTCAGCAAAGGAAAAGAGCACAGCGAGGCTATAAAGCCCGCCGACCCATCTGCCTCCATCCAGAGGGCAGAGGAGGATCCCGAGAAGGCTAAGCTATGTCAGCAGCTCGCCGAACAGAAGAAGCTGGTTGACCAGCTCCTCGCCGAGCGCGCTGTAGAACGACGGCCTGACTACGGTGATCCTAGGCCAGGACAGCAGGGACTGGAACAACCGCCCCTCGACGAGACTCTCCCGGGCAACCGTGATTACGCCGTGTTCGCCGACAGGAGAGAGGCCATTGCCTACGGAAGGAGGGCGCGGTATGTTTCGCCACACCCTCCCGAGCGGCGTGACTACCTGAGAGACCCCGCTCGGATTCCTCCCGCTGCCCCAAGGGCCGCTCCGCCCGCCATCCCACGAGCTGCCGAGTTCGACGACCCGGTCGACGACCCGATTGAAGGGCCGTGCAATGCGCTCGTGGTTAGAGGTCCTCGCCAGGACTGGAACCCATGTCCGGACGATCCGATGGCGGCACTCATTGCCCGCTTGGAGGCCTTGGAGACTCGGCAGGTGGCGATCCCACCGGACGGCAAGCCCTACCCAGCATGGGTGGATGACATGCCGGCGCCTCCGGGATTCGGGAATCCCACTTTCGCTCCCTTCAATGGGACTGGAGATCGGCCACAGCATTTAGCCCACTTCAACTCGAGGTGCGGGCCTATGTTGGGGACTCCGGCGCAGCAAGAGGCTGCTAAGCTTCGCTGCTTTTTTCAGACACTGGAAGGGCCAGCATTTGTCTGGTACAGCCAGCTCCCCGTCGGGTCGGTAACCAGCTGGGAGGACCTCCATAGACAGTTCCTCTACCAGTTCAGTTCCACGACCCGGAAGACAAGTATCGCAGACCTCTTCAAGTGCAAGCAGAGGCCTGATGAGCGAGTCGCGGACTTCGTCGCCCGATGGAAGGGTCTCACGTATTCCCTTGACATGCCATTGACTCAGGACCAGTTGCTGACAATGTGCGTTGGGAACGTCAAGACCGAGCTGGTCCCTTCCCTGATCACTCAAAATTACCCCGGAGGGTTCAGGGACTTCTCAGACAAAGCTCAACGTCTTGAGGAAGCCCTGCAACAGGCCAGCCAGGCACACCCGCTGCCTCCTATGATTCCTGCAAGGAGAGTCAGCAGGGCTGAGCCCGCTGCTGTTTCCCAGATAGAGGCCCGCAGGCCGTTGGAGCTGCTGCCGGCGAGGCCAGCTCCACAGCCTCACAGGAATCCGCCTCCACGGGCTCAGTTCCCGGCCCAGCAGCGGCAGCCTCAGAACCGGCCGGCCCCTCCGCGTAATGTACCGCCGCAACCCAGGCGAGATAATCAGGGTCCACCTCCTCGGCCGGCCCCTCCAGCCCCTCGTCAAGACCACGCTCCCAGGGGCCCGCGACACCTGACTTACTCATTCCACGAGGATCAGGTCCCCGGTTATTTCCGGAGCGCCCTGGAGCAGAGAATTGTGCGACTGCCTGAGTGTTGGAGGCCAGAGGAGGCACATCTTACGAATAACCCCCGCTACTGCCCCTACCATCGGGCCCTGGGGCACACCATCCAGCGGTGCTATGTGTTTAAGGATTGGCTCCAAGACCAGATTAACAACAATGTAATCAGGTTGGGCCCAGCTCCAGCACAAGTGGCGGGCGTGTTCGTGGGATCAGATGACGATAGTGGCAACGAGGACGAATGGCAGCTGGTCTCCAACCGCGGATCCCAGAAGTATAATAACTGGATGGCCCGCAAGACGACTATTCGCGCCCATGGAATCATCCGTGCGCGCTTGAATCAGCCTGAGCCCCCAGAATCTGCGGGTGCTGCTTCGGCATCGTCGTCCCAGCCTGCCTCTTCCAAGAGGAGCAAACGGCGGCAGCGCAAGAAGGAAGAGCGCGCCCCGCCGGTTCCGCCACTATCCCGCACTCTCGGCGATTTCATGCCCCCGGAGATGGGGGTCCCTCCTCGGATCCGCCCGGTGATGGATGATTCGTCCGATGACGGTATTGGGTACGCTTCGGTTAACACCGTCGAGCTGGTAAATCCCTTTTCGGTTCCCGACGTTGAAGAACACCAGGTGGACCTCCCTAGTGTCCCCGGTCGTCGCCACCGTTGGAAGAACCGCAGCAGCAGGAGTCGCCGGGGCACAGCCGTTGGTACTTCCAGCCAGGCCGTGCACGCCACTGAGACTAGGCAGCAGGCTCAAAACCGAGCACAACGTGCGCCGCCCCCCCATTCGGGGATGATGGATTCGCCTCCGCCGCTGTTTGTGGTATGGGACCAGGCAGAACCGCCTCAGCCGCGTCACGACCAGCTCCGCCCTGCCACGGGTCCATCCCGGCCTCCTGACCCCAGTACGGTGACCATTTCCCGGACTGTAGCCAGTGAACAGCGAGATGCGCCAAGTACCAGTCGGCCGCCGATCCAACCGGCAAGGCCCGTCATGCTTCCAACCGCAGAGCAACCTCCTGCAACCAGGGGCTCGCGCTTGGCCAAAAAGTATGATGTCCTGAAGCATTTGGCCGACATCCCAGCAAGGCTCTCCATCCTTGAGGCTCTACGCATGTCATCTGAGATGCGCGAGGCACTCGCTGAAGCCCTGAAAAGCCCCCTCCAGTTTGAGACAGAGGTTGCGGCTGCAGAGGCCTTTCACGCCGAAACGATCGAGGACGCCGAATGTCAGGCAGTTATCTTGTTCTCCGGTAAGGATGAAGACCCTCCTATACAGGGACATATTCGTCCGCTGTATGTCACTGGCCAGTTCAATGGCTTTGAAGTCCGGCGCTGTCTTCTCGACACGGGGTCCGGGATCAACCTGATTCCAACTCAGACGCTCCGGAGATTGGGGTTGTCTGAGGATGACTTGATTCCCTCCGACCTCAGGATCCAGGGGTACGACCGCACCGAGCAAACCCCGGTCGGCAAGATACGTTTGAAGACCCAGTTCGGTGACTTGGTTGCCAACACCGAATTCATGGTAGTCTCTCAGGACACTGCTTACAACGCATTGATGGGCAGGCCATGGCTCCACCTTCACGCGGTGGTTCCCTCGTCATACCACCAATGCCTCAAATACTCCCTTAATGGTCGAGTAGGCGTGGTTCAAGGAGATGCCTCTCCTTTTGCCTCATGTGAAGCCCGCTATCTGGACGCGGACTATTACAAGAGCAAGGATAAGCAGATCCTGGCAGGTGAGGTTGAGCCTGTCACTGTTGCAAGTGATCCCTGGGCAAGTCTGGATGAAGCTTACGTCCTCCCGATTCACCGGTTGGACGTCGCCATGGTCTCGACGGCCCGCGAGTCTCCTGATGAGATGACCGCGACCGCCCGTGCCAGCACCAGTGGCCCAGCAGGATCTGGTATCCCCAATGCAGTTGCCAACGCAGTCTCTCCCGTGGACGGTCCCTCCCCGAGTGGAGAGGACGTGGAAGATGCACCCCCAGCCTTTGAGGAGGGCGTCCCCGCCACGGTCGATGAGTTAATACAGGTGAACCTTGGAACCGAGGCCGATCCAAGACCCACATTGGTCAGTGCCGCCATGCCCTCTGAGGAGCGGCAGCAGTACGTGGACTTTCTCAGGCAACACCGTGATGTGTTCGCTTGGGGCTATGACGAGATGCCGGGGCTAGATCCTCAGGTAGCCGTCCACCGCCTTGGTCTCCCGGCGAACCATCGCGGGTTCAAGCAGCCTCCCAGGAAGATGCACCCATCCCACGGTGCCATGGTTGAGGCCGAAGTTGACAAGCTTATCAAAGCCAACTTCGTGAGGGAAGTTCAGTACCCCAAATGGCTGGCCATCATTGTGCCAGTCAGGAAGAAGAACGGGCAGATTAGAGTCTGCATCGACTTCCGCGATCTCAACCGCCACTGTCCGAAGGATGATTTTCCCCATGCAGTGACAGAGCTGTTGATTGACGCCACGTCGGGGTTCCAATCCCTCTCCTTCATGGATGGATACTCCGGATATAACCAAATTCGGATGGCCCCTGAGGATGAGGAGTTCACTGCCTTCAGGGCCCCCCAAGGTACCTTTTGCTACCGGGTCATGCCCTTCGGCCTGAAGAATGTAGGTGCCACCTATCAACGGGCGATGCACCGCATATTCAAGCCAATCCTCGGCACACTGGTGGAATGCTACGTCGACGACTTGGTGGTGAAATCACGCCAGCGTCGGGACCATCTCAAAGATCTTGAGAAAGTGTTCGGCTTCCTCCGGTCTCGCTGCCTGAAGATGAACTCGTTGAAGTGTGCCTTTGGGGTCACCTCTGGAAAGTTCCTTGGATTTGTGGTAAGATACCGGGGTATTGAGATCGACCCATAGAAAATCAGGGCGATTAGCCAGATGCCTTCCCCAGGTACCATCCGGGAACTACAAGGGTTCCAAGGCCACTTAGCCTATATACGCCGATTCATCGCGAATCTGGCCGGTAAGTGTAAGCCCTTTTCTCGGCTCATGAAGAAAGGTGCCACCTATGTATGGGATAAAGAGTGTCGGACCGCTTTCGAGGAAATCAAGCAGTACCTGCTTCAACCTCCGGTTATGATGCCGCCTGTATCCGGAAAGCCGCTGGTCCTTTATGTGACCGCCCTGGAACGGTCCCTGGGTGCCCTTCTCGCCCAGAAGAACAACAAGGGAACGGAGAATAGCCTCTATTACCTCTGTCGCATGCTCCTCGATGCGGAAGTTAGGTATTCCCCCATCGAGAGGAGCTGCCTGGCGCTCGTATTTTCCGTACAGAAATTACGACACTACTTGCAGCACCATGAGGTACAGTTGGTTTCTCGGGTAGACCCGTTGAAATATATCCTGAGCCGGCCTATGTTGACTGGCCGTCTAGCACGGTGGGCTGTGATTCTCCAGCAGTTCGACATCAGGTATGTGTCTCAGAAGGCCATCAAAGGGCAAGCATTGGCAGACTTCCTAGCAGCTCACCCGACCTCCGCGGATCAGCCGCTGGATCTAGGCTTTCCTGATGAGACCATTCTCTCGGTTGATCGAGCCGATCCATGCTGGCAGATGCACTTTGACGGTGCCTCCCGGAGCCCCACCGGTAGAAGACTCGATAATCCTAAGCTCAACAGAGTGGGCTTGGGCATCGTCTTCATTACCCCGGAGCGAGCCGTGCTGCCATACTCTTTCCTGTTGTCAGAGGGCTGTACCAACAATGAGGTGGAATACCATGCCCTCATCACCGGCCTCGAGTTGGCTCTCGAGATCGACGTGCCCCGTCTGTGCGTGAAAGGGGACTCCAAGCTGGTCGTTAAGCAGATCAATGGCGACTATGTTGTCAGGAAGCCGGAACTTGTGCCATTGTTGGAGTGCACCCTCATTCTGATGGCCTGGTTCCCTTCTCGGCCAGAAATTGTCCATATTCCCCGGTCGCAGAACGGTCGAGCAGATGCCTTGGCCAGCCTTGCCGCGTCACTTGCGGAGCCTGAACAGGACAACCTGATCGTCCGCGTGACGCGCCGCAGGCTCATCGCTCCCGTTATCCCGGAGGAAGATCGCGGCCCGTTGGTAAGTAATCTCACCACGGTTGCCCCTATGCCCGGAGCCCCGAGTACCCCAGATATGACAGTCGGATCAGCCCCTGATTGGAGGACGCCTTTGGTTGAGTACCTCCAACATGTCACTCTTCCATCGGATCGGGCCGAGCGCGAGCGAGTTCGACGCCGCGCATCGCAGTTTGTCCTCCAGAGCAGTCCCGTCCTGGAGCAGATCCTCTACAGACGCGGATTCGATGGTGTTCTCCTCCATTGCCTTCAGGGAGTTGAGATCCCACGAGTCATGCAAGAGGTTCATGCTGGTTCATGTGGCGCCCACCAGACTGGGCCGAAGCTGTCCCACCAGATTCGGAGGTGCAAATACTTCTGGCCCTCCATGATCCATGACTACATCGAGTATGCCAGGAGGTGCCATGCGTGCCAGGTTCATACGAACTTTGTGCATCGGCTGCCGGAGCCTCTCCATACCACTAAGTATTCCTGGCCCTTTGCAGTCTGGGGTCTGGACGTTGTGGGACCTTACCCACCGGCGACAGCTCGCCAGTGCCGGTTCATTCTGACCGCCACGGACTTCTTCTCCAAATGGGCAGAGGCGATTCCGCTCAGAGAGGTCAAATCCTGTTCGATCGCTGACCTTCGTGACCTCCAACATCATCTATCGATTTGGAGTGCCTCACGCTATCCTCACGGATAACGGAACCAATTTCCGAGCATCCGAGTTGAAGAAGTTGTACGCCAAGTATAACATTCGCTCGAACCATACATCTCGCTATCATGCGCAGGCGAATGGACAGATCGAGGCGTTTAACAAAACCCTCTCTAACATTCTGCAAAAGATGGTCGGTCAGAACAAGAAGAGTTGGCCAGACAAGCTCCCCAACTCCCTCTGGGCTTATCGGACGACGACTCGCAATTCCACCCAGATGACCCCTTATTCCCTGTGTATGGAGCTGAGGCCGTCCTGCCATCGAGATCCAGTTACCGTCCTTGCGCACTGCGGTCTACGACCAGCAAGCGCCGGACAGAGTTGTTGAAGCCCGTCTAGTCGAGTTGGAACCACTGGATGAGAATAGACTTCGCGCTTTGCACAACTTGGAGAGGCATCAAAGCAGAATGCCTCGAGCTTTCAATAAGAAGGTTCGCCTCTGCTCCTTCCTGCAGGGTGATCTAGTGCTAGCCCTAAGAGCACCGATGATCCCCGGCAGGAAGCCGCCCAAGTTGGAGCCCAAGTGGGAGGGACCTTTTGTTGTCCACAAGGTCTATCCCAATGGTGCGTAACTCCCTAGCGACTATGGATGGTGAGCGTGTCACTCCTCCCACCAACGCTAGGTTCCTCAAGCAGTACTTTGTCTGAGTGTACCAATGTCCAGCATGACGTTAAACTGCACATTCGTCCCGCATGACGCTAAACTGCATACGTCCAGCATGACGTTAAACTGCACATTCGTCCCGCATGACGCTAAACTGCATACGTCCAGCATGACGTTAAACTGCACATTCGTCCCGCATGACGTTAAACTGCACATACGTCCAGCATGACGTTAAACTGCACATTTGTCCAGCATGACGTTAAACTGCACATTCGTCCCGCATGACGCTAAACTGCATACGTCCTGCACGACGTTAAACTGCATACGTCCAAGCTGCACGACGTTAAACTGCCTAGCATATCGTCCGCGCTGCAAGTACGTTAAACTGCCAAGTGTTTCGTCCAACACGACGTTAAACTGTACTACGTCCGAGCTACAAGACGTTAAACTGTTCAGCATTCGTCCTGCATGACGTTAAACTGCCTCTCAAGAACTACGTGCGGCTTGATTCCCATCCTTATGGGATACGTAGGACCGCCTGAACATTCATGTTTCAGGGCCCCATCCCCATCCTTTGGGAATTTCCATCCCATCTCGGGCCCTTGGGCCCAGTTGCCTCCGGGTGTGCGGCGTATGGTGTGAACGCGGGGCTATGCCCTCATTCACGTCGGTTTGCTCACCACGCTGTACGCCCCCACGTTTGGGGGATGCCTTCTGCTCCCCCCTTCTTTTCTCGTCCTGCATGACGTTAAACTGCACTTCAAGAACTACGTGCGGCTTGATTCCCATCCTTATGGGAAACGTAGGACCGCCTGAACATTCATGTTTCAGGCCAGCCCCATTTCCCGGAATCTCTATCCCGCGTTGAGCCTCTGGCCCAAGTTCCCCTCCTTTTTGTGCGAGGCGTATCGCTGCGAGCGGGGGATTATGTCCTCATTCGCGTTGGTCTACTGGCCGCGCCGTACGCCTCCCCCCGTGTGTGTGGGACCACCTCACACCTCTCATCGTCCTGCATGACGTTAAACTGCCTCTCAAGAACTACGTATGGCTTGATTCCCATCCTTATGGGATACGTAGGACCGCCTGGACGCTTGTGTTTCAGGTCCAGCCCCATCTCTTGGTTGATCACGGGGATCTGCCCGCTTTTGGTTGCTCTCAGGGTGAGTCCTCCGACCCTTTCCGGTGATCTGTTAACATGTTTTGGGTACTTCGGTCTATGACTTGTAGGTGTCAGATTCAATCCCGACAAGTCCTGTGTTGCTTGTCAGGCCTCGCGCTTCCTCTTGTTCGAGCCTTCACTCAAAGGGATCCTCGTTAGCGGTTTGGGTACGATGCCTCAGTGCTCTCCTACCGCTCCGGGTCGATTTACGGCGAGTCCTGGCCGCAAATCGATATGAATCCTGCGCTTGAGCGGTTGATGCTCGTTTGCTTGCCCCGTCTTAGGCTGAAGCGATCGGATGTTGTGTTGCGAATATGGTCAGCAACGTCCTTGATCGCCATGTCGGCTCTTTCAGGCTCTGAACATTGGTTTTGCAGTCCTCCTCACACTCCGCCTTTGCGCGTTGTAGTGGAATCTCGACACTCTCTTCATACTGACCTTCAGTAACACCTCTACACGTTAGGCAGACCAACCAGGGTAATGATGTCGTTCGAGGCTCCCATGATCTGAGCACCAAGGATATATGCGGATATCCTCCCTAAGGGCCATGCGTAGCTGGACCCTCATCCCCATAAGGAGGAAGGAGTCGCCCGAACAATCGCGTTCTGGGCCCAGTATATCTGGAGGCTAGCATCTCTGCCCCTCAGTTGATGGACATACGCAGACCCCTGTCCCAAGACTCTTCTCCTGGAATCGTGCGTGACCGCAGGGGCTGGGTATGTTCCCACCTCCGCCGTGTCCGCCGTACCGCAATAAGCGGATTCCTCCATGGTCCGAACCACACGACCTTAAACTATGTTGTCTGGTCCTACCACACGACCGTAAACTGTGATCGTCTTGGCCGCCCGACGAGAAACGGCACTGCATCGTGATGTCCTCCTCAGGGGACACTCATGATTGGGCGCTGGTTAATAACCACGCCATTCATCAATGCCTTCCGTGGCTTGATTATTGTGGCGACGCCAGAGAGTTTCTCAATCACAGGCATGTCCCCGCACAAAGAAAAACCATTCATCTTTAAGGACAAACAAGAAATATCAAATGCCGCTCCTTCTGTGTGCGAGGGTCAGACCCGCACTCTTCCCCACGCTGGTGCCCGATTGTGTTGCGCCGCACGTCAAGAACTACGTGTGGCTTGATTCCCATCCTTATGGGATACGTAGGAACGCCCGGATGTTTGAAACTTCGGGTCCAGCCCCCCACCTCTTAGAGATTCCCCCTTCTCTGGGGAATCCGCCGCCTTCAGGTCACCCTCAAGGCGTGTTCCCCGACCCCTTGCAGTGGTCCACCGGTGTCAAGAGTACTCTGGTTTATTGCCAGGAGGGTCAGGATCCGCTTGGTCAGGTTTCCTCCACTTTTCAGGCTTCGTGCTCCCTTTCATTCGGACCCATCGTCTACGCCCTGGGTGGAGCCCCCGTGAACGGTTCAGACACAATGCCTCAGTGCTCTCCCACCGACTCGGGCCGGTACCCCCAATGGCCTCGGGCAGCAAATCGATATGAATCCTGCGATTGAGCGGTCGATGCTCGTTTGCTGCCTCATTCCAACAACGGTTAGTGCGATATTGATGCTGCTTTTCCACCACGGTCGGCAGTACTCCCATATCGTTACTCTGGTGCACCCAGTCCTTGAGTGAATGGCCGCATGATTCACATTTTCCACCTCCATCCTGACCAGGCGAAACCTTGACACTCTGACACTATCCCTCAGTGCATCTTCGCATATCCAGGGATAGGACCACGATGCGGCGTACTTTGAGGTCTTTATGGTCCGAGCTCTAAGACGTTAAACTAAGATCTCCCCTTATGGTCCGAGCTCTAAGACCTTAAACTAAGATCTCCCTTTATGGTCCGAGCTCTAAGACCTTAAACTAAGATCTCCCTTTATGGTCCCGAGCTCTAAGACCTTAAACTAATATCTAGCCTTTATGTCCCGAGCTCTAAGACCTTAAACTAAGATCTCCCTTTATGGTCCCGAACTCTAAGACCTTAAACTAAGATCTAGCCCTTATGGTCCGAGTTCTAAGACCTTAAACTAAGATCTCTCCTTATGGTCCGAGCTCTAAGACCTTAAACTAAGATCTCTCCTTATGGTCCGAGCTCTAAGACCTTAAACTAAGATCTCCCCTTATGGTCCGAGCTCTAAGACCTTAAACTAAGATCTCCCCAAACGGGATTCTACGTCCTGCATGACGTTAAACTGCACTCTCAGAACTACGTGTGGCTTGATCTCCAGCCTGATGGAGTACGTAGGAACGCCCGGGCATCTCAACTCGGGTCCAGCCTCAGGGATCGTTAAGTCCCGACCCTCCTCGTCGCCGACCGTCTGGCCTGGCTTCTGGTAGAGTGGTGCAGTTGTGATATTCTCCCCGATTCGGCTCGGGATGCCCCATTGCAATGATGGGAAGCGACGGTTTCCTCATCAAAGAGGTGCTGTCTGAGAATTGGGGTGATTCACGGCCAGATTAGTGCATCCGCCTAATACGCCTTCCCCACGGTGGCGCAATTCTGAGAGCGTTGGATTTTGTCCGAACAAATCGTCACTTCGCCCCACGCTTCGCATGCCCTGTTGATCTAAATTTCCACCCTTGTGTCTGAAGGAACCCCCAAAGCGGTATTCATGATGACATGTGGTCCGCCTCCTGCAATATTGCAGTTGTTATGGTCGATCCACTGTCCGCCTACCGTCTTGGGCATTTCCTGGAAGGCCGACCGTTGTGGATGTCTGGATTCGGGACACGCGATTCACCCTTTCTCATTTCCCTATGTTCGGATAAAATCTCAACGCCCCTAGCATTGTCCCGCTCGTGTGTTGGAACAAGTTGGGGGGATAATACACTGATTAGGCTTGAGGTCTCCTTCCCTAGGAACGACCTCCCTCTTTTCTCCAGCAATCCAGGCCCAACTATGGATGCCTGATGCTTGGTTAACGCTCCCGCTAGATAGTGAATTGTGGTTGAGCATGTTAAGACAAAAGATGCAGATAAATATATTGGTTCATACAAATGGATCAAGGTAGCAGAAGCAAAATGTTCTGGGACTGGCAAAACAAAGCCCCTAGGGATTAGCGTGCTGAATGAGTCTCTCTAACGCCGCTACCCTTTGGCTGGCGGCCTCCAGGGCTGCTTCTCGCTCTCTGCGTGCCCTCTCCTCGTCGGCGGTCGCAGCACGCAGTTCGTCGATTCTGGCCTGTGCACGCTCCCGCTCGACCTGAATTGTGACCATCTGTTGGCCCGCCTCCGTCAGCTGTACCTGGGCGTCAACCAGCTGGGCTATTAGTTGCTCCACAAGCTCGGTACACGTTGCGACAAAGGCCTCCTTCTCTTCCGCCTGCCCTTCGAGGCGCCGGACTTCCTGTTCCGCCGCGAGGAGCGCCCGCGTGCTCTCCGACATGTCCCGACTTTGTGCGACGTCGGCACGCTGGCAGCTCTCGCGCATCTTTTCGGCCATGAAATCACGGACCGTCAGATGGAGGCGTTGAGCATCAGCTCCCCCGGCGCACAGGAAGCGCAGCCAGGTTTGAAGTGATCCCATGCGCCCCAGCCACTCCGATGGGTCTCGCTTGAGGAAGCGCTGGATGCACTTCCACCCCCTGCGGCGCGTTATCCGGCTCTCCTCGACCGCCTCCGCGTCCGAGTCGTCCATCTCCTCGGGCTCGGCAGGCCGGTAGGCAGGGAAGGCAGCCAGCAGGTCTGCTGCAGGGTCCGCCCCTGGGAGGTCCTCATGAGGGAAAGGTTCCCCAACATCTGGGCGACCTTCTTCTCTCTCCCCAGCGGCGCTGACACCCTCGTCAGCCCCCGACCTCTCTCCGATGTCAGCACTGCCGGCGTCCGTAGCCCCCTGATCAGCAGTTGGTGGGGCCGGATCGGTTTGGGAAGTCTGTTCCGGAGCAGGCGGCATGTCCACCACTGGTCCACTCGTAGATGGCCAGGGTTCGGCAACCCGACGAGCCTCCAATGTTGAGATCACTGCTCGGGGCATGCCATGGTTAGTCACGGATCGTCAATGGCAAGCACCAGCAGTAAATTAAGGAGACTTACGGGAGGTCAGAGCGTCATCTTCCGCTATCCCGGCCGCCGCAGGAACAGTTGTAGCAAGGGGCCCTTCCGCGCCTGTCAATTCGATAATGGGTGCCTGGCCCCCGCCTTGTCCTGCTGGCGCCCCTCCTACTCCCACTGAGGACGCCTGACCAATATCCGTACGCTCCTGAGAAAGATGGAGAAATGGGTTAGAAGCTGCATAAGAGAATGGATGAAGCAGATTGAGTAGGGATAGAAGCGGACCTCGAGGAGCTCAGTGACATCAACGTTGTCAGAGCCGGCCACCTCGCCGCTCTCCCGTGGGCTCCCCTGATGGGATCTTCCCTCGGAGCCTTCATCCTCCCCCATTTCCTCCTCTTCCTCGGAGTCGTTGCTACTGTCGTCTTCTTCCGGCGGCATCTGTTCTGGAGCGGGCTCTAGACCGAGCATCACCTTCACCAGAAGGGATGGCTCCGCACGCTGACCACGTTGGCGCGTGTAATCGTCCATGGCCGTCAGATACGCATACTGCCGGTTGAAGTCCACCCTGTCGGAAATATGGAGGCGCCCGACCTCTGGCAGATGGATTCCTTCTCTGAGAATCATTCGCCAGATGGCGTCGGTCCCCAGTGACTGCCGCAGGGTCATCCAGGCCGACCACAGCGCCGGGAAGACTGCATCGTGGGAGGGTTCGAGCAGACGTCTCACCTGCTTCCCGGGCCGCTCTTTGACCACCGTGTGTGCCCCCTCTCTGGGCGCCGAGGTCGTAACGGTAGCTCGCGATGTGCCCGCCGCCGAAGTTCCTGCCCGCGCCGGCTCCGCTGCTTGGCGCGCCTCCGTTCTCCCCCATGTGGCGGCGCCTCGCCTCCTTCCTTGACGCCCGGTCTCCGCACGGGTAACCTCGAGCCACCGAACTGGCTTCCGTAGAAGCCCCTCGGGGTACGCGATGGCCCAGTGTTCGGCGTACTCGGTTGCCAAGCCTGCGTCTACCCCGGTAGGAGGGAGAGTGATGACGTCGCCAGAGCCAAAAGCGGCAAACATCAGCCACATCTGGCGAAGAACGCAAGGGTTCGTCTCCTCCCGGATAGCAGTGAATACCCTCTTCGGCATCCGTTGAAGGCACCCGAACTGCCTGGCGAACCGGGTTGGCACGTAAGGCTCGCAGATCACCTTCCCGTCGATCCGAGCCACGAGCACCCCGCCCCGCTTGTTCAGGAAGTACTCATGCTGCTCCAGCGGACCCTGCCCGTTGTCGATCATTTGGCCAACGGGAGTGGGGAACGGACTGAAGTTGAAATTGGCATGATTGCCAATCCGAATCCTCACGCCCTCCTCACTTAGGGTCATCGGAGCGACCCCCGCGATGTTCAGCAGGGAGGGTCGCAGGCCGTTGCCCGGAGGAATGATGGCGTTCAGAAACGTGTACCCACCGAGGTGAGCAGCCACCCAGCCGTGGAAGAACTGAAAGGGCCCACAGATCCTTCGTGGCGACCCCCCTCATGAGATGCGTCCCAGGATGGCATACAGCCTCGCCAGCACTGGGACCCCGAGGTTGTATCTTTTGTTGGCGGCCATAGCGCCCGCCACCGCCAGTGTCGCCGGGCGAACGCCCATTCTCGCGTCCCGCACTGGCAGGAGCCACCCACTCAGAAAGGCGGCCAGGAACGCCGCGTACCGGACATTTGGGTCCCGGGCCTCGATGACGCGGTACCCCCATGAGCCGTAGTCGCCCGTCTCCAGGACCCGCCAGTACGACCCGTTCCGGCTCCTCTGAGCTGCGGTCGGGCACTGCTTCCCCCTGCCTGGCATCTTGACCGCCGGGTCACGCTCCAAGAACTGGCCGAACCACTCCTTGTAGGCTATGTCCTTCTAGAAGTCCTTGATCCCGAGCCGCTGCGTAGCCAGGTCAAGCAGATGCCAGGTCAGAATGGGAGTCCGTGACCTGTCCTCCCAGATGTTCTTCAGTGGCAGGAACTCATCGTATTGGTAGCCCTCCAGCGGGATACCTCCGATGCAGTGGATGTCCCAGAGACCGATGCTGACCTCCCCATGGTGAAGATGGAAGGTGTTGGTATCCGGAGACCAGCGGGTGAACAGCTCCAGCCCGAGCTCGGACTGCTGGTAGAAGTGGGACTGCGACGTCCACACCGCCTCAAACAGGCCGATGTACCGCAGCTCCTCTGCGAAGTGATCGCAAGTGTGGCGCACCCAGAACGCCCAGGCCCACTCGCTGGTGAAATGGCCCCCAGACCGCAAGTCCCAGTCCTTCAGCCAGCCCTTGGTGTCGTCAGTGACACTCTGGCGATATGTGCTCGAGTAGAGGGCTGGAGAATTCTCCGCAGTAGGCTCACCCCCGTCAATGGTTCGCGTCCTCGGGTTCAGGACATAGACGTCCAAGTGCCTGGTCTCCCTGGCAGGATGCCCATTGTTGGTGATGTTATAGCGGAGAAGCTCGTCCTCCCGAGTCACCCAGGTCCGTGGCGCATCAACCTCGTACCCTGGCACCGGAACCTCATCTAGGATGCCGAAGTTCCAGAGCGGCAGGTTGTCCGACAGCGGATATGTCTTCTGGGCCGGCGTCAGCAAGTCGAACAGGGATTGATTGTTGGAAACAATCTCCTTGGCTCCGTAAACCTCCTCGTTCGTCGCCATCTCAGCTCTGCGAGTGGCGGCATCCCCCTCATTTCCTTGATGCGCGTCCATCTCAGAAGTTTCGGGAGTCGTGCGGGTTAAGGGATGAAGCATGCGGGATCGGACGAGGCTGGTAGAGAAGTTTGAAGGTTGGCGCGCAATCCAAGTGGACGGCGCGCAATTGGGAAAAATGTCGCGCAAAGTTCCGGGTTTTCGCGCAAAGGCAAGCGAATTCCGTATGGTTTTTGCGCGCCGATCGGGCGAATTTCGCGACCGGAAAAGGCAATTTCGCGCACGAGAGCGTTGAAGCTTATCGCGCGGAGGGCCTGTGTACGGAACGCGGAACCCTGGACCCCTATTTTTAGACGAAGCCGGGATTCCGCGCCGCGCGGAACGCTCGATTGCGTGACCGCGGCTGCGAATTGCGCGCCCGGTGCCCCTTTTTGCGCGCCTAAGTCCCGCGCAGCCCAGGACTTCGGCATTCCGGCGTCTCCCTCGGAACCCGATCGTTGCGACCTCTCGCCGATCAGATTCCGAGGGGGGGCTTTTGAAGACGCCGGAAAAGTCCGTTGTTCCCAAACGAAGCTCCGGATGCGGAAAGAGAAGTGATATTTGGAGTCAGAGGCACGTTTCGGAGGGCCCGGAGGACTTGCGCGAAATTTCAGAGGCCTGCGCGCAAAGTTGAGTCGCGGCGCGCAATCCTCCCGGGATGCGTGCAATGTGCTGGGCCAGCGCGCTATTTTGCGCGCCCGTGGCCTGCGCGGCTCCCTTGCGCGCCGGGTCCTGATTTCGCGCCCGCGAAGGGAATTCCGCGCCCGAGACCGGATTCCGCGCCCGGGGTTGCCTATAAATATAAGGCGACCCCCGACGTTTTGAAGGTTGCCAGAATCCGAAGCATCGCTCGTTCGCGCAATCCAACCCCTTCCGCGCGCAATGCCGATCTTCAGGTAACCTCCTTTCTTTCGCGCAATAGAGCCTTGGGGTTCGCCTTCGCGCGCAATCCCCTTGGCTCCTTTCCTTTGAATAATCCTTAACCCGAAGGCCTTTGCGCGCAAAAGAAGCCTCCTGCGCGCAATTGCCCCCGGGTGCGCGCAATCCAACCCGATTGCGCGCACCCCCCATCTTCAAAGTGGCCATTCGTTAGAGAATGAGCCGTTGCCCCCGCGAGCTATCCGAAGCCCGGTGCGCGCAATCTCAATCATCCGCGCGCAAAGGGCTGGCCCGATTGCGCGCCAGCCCGCCATTTTGCGCGCCGACCTGCTGTTTTGCGCGCAAAGCTCCTCTTTTGCGCGCAATCCGCCAGGGTCGCCCCCCTTGACCCCATGAGGGTACCCGCCTGCGTGGCGCCCGATGATTTTCATCCTGGGTGCCCGCACCATGCGTTGTCTTTCCGTGCGACCCTCCAGGCTTGCGCGAAGTGACACGGACCCATCGGCGGCCACCAACGTCCTGCACGACGTTAAACTGCATACGTCCAAGCTGCACGACGTTAAACTGCCTAGCATATCGTCCGCGCTGCAAGACGTTAAACTGCCAAGTGTTTTGTCCAGCATGACGTTAAACTGTACCACGTCCGCGCTGTAAGACGTTAAACTGCCAAGCACCTTCGTCCTCAACACACGACGTTAAACTGTACTTCGTCCGGCAAGACGTTAAACCGTCCTCTTCGTCCTCAACACACGACGTTAAACTGTACTTCGTCCGGCAAGACGTTAAACCGTCCGCATCACCCGATACCGTGCCTCGCATGCAGGGTCCCCCCCGGTTTGGATGTGGCCCCCACACGCTCGTCTCTGCAGGGATGTCGGGATTGCCCCTCTTTAGGGACGATTTAATGGGAGCGGCTTTTCCCTACGGGGGTAGGGTATTACAAACCCCTAGTTTCTTGTGGGGGGCTGCACATGTGTATCTCCATTGCGCTCCCCCACCGCCGAAGCCAGTAGAGGGTGTGACTGGGATCGAGGTGTCTCCTACTTTCGGTCCAAGTCCCTTCCAACTGAGTTTTGCCGCATCTGGGCTGCCTCAAGTGCGTAAGTCCTGACAGAATGAACTACGTGGACTTTGATCCCTGTCTTCTAAACAGGGTACGTAGGAAGCCTCCCTGAGGTTCAAGCCCACCACCTGGTCGTCCCGGTCGTATTCACGTCGGTTCGTCCATCAGTGGACCCCTCCAGGGTTCACGCTTGCGTCGATTCACCTATGAATCCGCCCCTGTGGGAGACTGCCCGTGTGTATCTCCACTGTGCCTCCCCACAGCCCCTTTTCCCATCTCTCATTTTATCATCCAGCATGACGTGAAACTGTGATCCACCCGGCCGTTCCATCCCCCTCTGTGCGAGGTGGTTTGGTTCAATCCTCCGCCCGGCGGCCTCGACCTCTTCGTGAGTCGGCTTGCCGACGTCCAGCATGACGTTAAACTGTATACCCGAACTACGTTGACTTTGATCCGTGCTAACGCGCGGTACGTAGGAAGCCTCTACGGGGTCCAAGCTCTTCACTCCATCATCCATCTTGATCCTTACCCGGGCCGCCACATCCCGGTGGGGTCATGCCACTTCACTCCACTCCATATCACCTGGGAAGACGCCCATGCGTTGGCCCCAGCGTCGGAGGTTCCCCGCAAGGGGTTCTGTCATCTGATCCACTGTTCGTGTTGATCGGTCCGATGCCGTCCCCGCTGGACATTAAACTCGCGGCGTACCCCGTGTTAAACATGGGAAGATGAGGAAAACCTCAGGGGACACAGTTCCCCGCACCCAGTGCGGGATGCCTCAGGCCATCATGCCTTCGAGAATCCCTATTAGGGACGGAAGACAGACGTGCAGAGCCGCAGTGTTACGACACGCCCCCAGCACCCAGAGCCACCCGGCCTCCTCACCGCAGGTTGCTGCCCCGACCAGACTCCTTGGAGCGTCCGGGCGGAAGCAGCGTAATTAACCGGTGTCCATGAAGATATGGCGCCGGGAACGAGATTCACGAGCATATCTTAAATCTATGAGGGAGACCCGGATTAGGCGACGAGTTCCGAGGAGACGTCCAAGGAAGGAGGAGCCGACATCCCATCATCCCGGTTTCGATCAAGGAGCAGACGCCCCTGAATAAGGGACGGATGCCGCCCGCCTTTGGAAAGCGGGACTGCGGGACCACAAGCCGCGCGCCCGTCCCCTCGGGTTGACGGGTGCACACGCGAACGCGTCCTGGCGGAACAGCGTAACCCGACGCACATCCGCACCGAAACATACATTTTATGGTGTTGTGAGGTTTTCTATAATTGAAGTGGTTCGAGATGTCTCTGGATTTCAATTCAAAATAGGGGTTAGTATTGGTGGTCTCCACATCTCCACTTGCACAAGGGAGGTTTAGGCTCGGGTGGTCCCCACCACCAAAACTCATGTTGAGGGGTTTTAGAAATAAAAAATTTTATAATTTTTTATTTTATTTTAATTCTTTCATGAAATGAAAATAAAATTACCTTTCACTCTCGACCCACTGCGGTCGAGGTGAAGGTCTCTTTAAGAGAATACCAGTGCTGCGATTTCAACAGCGCCTTCAGATTTCAATTATGAGCACCGATTAAAAATTTAGAAACTCTGATTCGTACATTTTCTGAACGTACCTATACAAATTTTCATAAATTCATTTCGGGTACACCATGCCTCAAAATAATGTGCCAAAAATTTTCGTGGACTCATAAAATTCCCATATATTTAAAAACAATTACATGAAAATTCTAGGTATTTACATTCTCCCCAACTCAGGGCTTTCTTCCCCCATAATCCACATTTCAAACTAAGGGAACAAGTGGGTGTACTGAGCACGCATCTGAGCCTCCCTCTCCCATGTGCTCTCCCAGCGGTTCCCGTGCTTCTAGCGAACATGCACCAGAGGTATCGACCACCCATAAAATACCCACTCCTTTTGATCCTCTATCTCTAATAGAACCTCCGAAAATGTCGCCCCATCTTCGATGACCAGCTCGCTGTGGTCGATGATGTGAGAAGGGTTGTGCCCTTATCTCTTCAGATAGGATAGATGGAAGATGTCATGAACCCGGTGCAAATAAGGAGGAAGAGATAGGTGGTAAGCCACCTTTCCAACTCTACTAAGGACCTTGAAAGGTCCAATAAATATCAGAGAGAACTTGGCACGCTGGCCCAATCTTTGTAAACCTCATCGAGGTGAGACCTATAGAACGACATGACCACCATTTTGGATCTCCAGAGGTCTTCATCTCGAGTCCGTATAAGACTTCTGCTTACACTGTGCAGTCTTTATCTGCTCTAGGATGATCTATACTTTCTCTGGGGTAGCCCATACCATATCTGGTTCAATGAGTGCTGAATCACCGAGGTCAGCACAGCTCAAAGGTGATCTTTAAGGTCTCCCATACAACGTGTCATAATGTTCCATCCCAATGGTGGAGTGATAGCTGTTATTGTATGAAAAATCCACCAAAGTAAAGTGATCCTCCCAGCTGCGACCGAAGTTATGGAAGAAATCATGTAGCATGTCCTGGAGGGTTGGAATGGTCTAGTCAGTCTGACCATCCATTTGAAGATGGAAGGCGGTGCTCAAATGAAGCTGCATCCTGAAATCCTCCTAACAACCTTCCATAGCTGGGATGTGAAACCTGTATCACGATAAAAGACAATCATCAATGGTAGTCCATGTAGTCTCAAAATCTCTTACACATATAGGAATCCCAAGCTCTCTATATGTCCCTACTCTCTGATCGGTAGGAAGTGGGCCGACTTGGTGAGTCGGTCGACAATCACCCTGATAGAACCATGAACACTGGATGTATGTAGATGTCCTGTCATGAAGTACATGGATATCTCATACAACTTCCACTTTAGGACCTCTAAACGTTGAACCAATCCTGCTGGTACCTAATGCTCCACCTTCACATGCTGGAAAGTGAGGCATTGGCAGACAAACTATGAAACTGCTTTCTTTATTCTCAGCCACCAGTGTTGTCATCAGAGGTATTCCCAATGCATTGGAGCACTATAAGGGCTCACCCTCCATAAACATTTCATTTCATGCATAAGTGTGCCACATGGATCATATAACATGGATTCACAAAACACAATCATGTATTCCATGTTAAAGAAATGTGGAATTCATACATGAATCATTATAATCAATAATTAAATTTTCATAAAGCTGAATACTCTTGATAGAGAAATGGGCATGGTATTCCCTAAACAATGACATTGGCATGGAAAATCGGTGCAATTTCAGCAGCGTTACGACGTGACGTAAGAATTCAGAAAAATGGTTTATGAGAGAGAAAGTGGTGTCTAATCATATTTATATGACATTTATAGTAATGGGGGTCATTTAGATACATCTACAACAAATTTATTAGAATTTTGATTAAATATACAAAAGAATTTCTTTATGTAAATGAGGAGAGGGAAATTCCTTTGGGAATTTCAGCATAGTAACTGCTGTACATGGGAGGAATTTAATGCGAGGGAAAGGGGTGACCCATCATTAAAATATAAAAGCAGGTAGTATGGAGGAGGTTTGAATCAATACCCCAACATTTATAATTTAAATTAAAAGGGCATAACAACATTAAGAAAACTGGACAAAAATGAGAAATAAAGAAAAAACCCTTACTTGGAAGTGTCCTTCGAAAGGCTTGGGAGAGGCTTGGGAGAGGCTTCATGGGAGCTTGAGGCACCATGGGAAGATTTTAGGGAGATTAGGGTAGATTTTGGACGTACTCCAACGGATTTGAGTGAGGAGAAAGTGGGTGTTTGGGTGGTTTATATAGGAATGGTGAGGGGATTCTTTATTATTTAGGGTTGTGACACCACACATTAAACCAATTCAAACCACAAACCAGCCCATGGTTTTTTCCCATGGATTTTTCCAAAATAGAGTGGAAAAAAATATTTTATAAGGCCAAAGTACGAACTTTTTAAAATAATGGGGTTTCTTATGTGAAGGTGAGTCACACTCCCAAGGAAAAAAATTTAAAAAGACAAGATGTTTAATAACCCTTGAAGGGTCCATTAATGCTTTTTAAAATAAGTAAAACAAACCCAAAATCAAATTATTTTAATGTTAAAACATATATTGGCCGAAATTAAGGCTTATAGTATTTTATTACATTACTATTGGGTCATTATGATGTCATAAAACTCATTATATACTTAAACGGTATTTAATTGTTACCCAAAAATTTGACTGGTTCAGAAAATTATGAAAAATACACTGTTAGATAATTTCGAAATCATAATTCCATAAATAATATTTATTTTATCTAAATAATTTTTCTCAAATTGTTAATTTTCACTTTTTAAATAAAAAATGACATTTCTCGAAAATTCATGGTTTTTGAAAAAAATGGATTTCAAACCTTAATAAAAATTACGACTGCATTCATAAAATAATAAAATCATTTATATTTAATAAAAATTAATTTAATAATAATAATAATAATATTTGTTTTAAATATTATTTAATGCAAAAATCCATTGACTTATGAAAATAGGTTTATTAGTTGAATATAAACTAAAAATACTATTTGAGCTTTAAAACATATTTACAAAATATCAAAAATAACATGAAATTATATTCATTATTATATAAAAAAAATTGTACATCACCATAGTGATATGGTCATGTTACATAACCCCTTATAACACCCACATAAGACCGAAGAGTAAGGTGTGCGTTGGGGACTTACTCTTGGGATGGCTCAGATAACATTGGTCATGTGGTAATCTCAATCAACTTCCACTTCTCTCGTAAGCGGGCCTGCTCGAGCTTAACATATTGAAGCTCATATTTGACTTGATAAAGAGAAAATCCCAATGATGCCACCTATTTTCTGAGTTCCAGCAAATGGGCTTCATATGGTTAATATCTACTGGATGAGGTTGTCGCTTCCATTGTCTGAGTAAATTGAATTCGTTAAAGCCCTTTATTTATACCAATCATGTGATCAATATTCAACGGCTATATTAACAATGGTCACAATTCTTAACATAAAACCAAATAAGTTGACAAATTATATAAAAATTTTACCTAAAGATACATTTAATTATATCAAGAGGGTTTTCCATTAATGAATGTTTGGGTCGTTACAATCTTTCCCCCTTAAGAAATTTCTCCCTCGAAATTTCCTTTTCCCATACTAAAACAAATGTGGGTAACTCTGGTTCATCACTTCATCTGATTCCCATGTCGCTTCTTCAGAATTCTGGTTTCACCACAACACCTTGACGAGGGGCATTGTCTTATTTTATAGAACTTTTTCTCTACGATCTAAGATCATCACTGGTTTCTCCCCATAAGATAGATCATCCGCTAACTATACCACCTCTAAAGAGAGCACATGTGAAGGGTCTGATATGTACTTCTTTAAGATGGATACATGAAAGACATCATGCACTTTGGCCATGGTAGGTGGATTGATAGTCAATAGGTCACAACCCCAACATGATCAAGAATCTAGAAGGGGTTGATGTACCTTGGACTTAACTTCCTTTTCTTTCCAAACCTCATGACCTTCTTCCACAGAGATATGCGTAGAAAAAAAATATCTCCAACTTTAAACTCAAGGTCTCATCGACAGTTATCTGCATAACTCTTCTATCGACTCTGAGATGCCTTGATATGATACTGAATGGTTTTCACATTCTCCACCATTTCATCATCCATTTCTAGTCCAGCAGCTTACACTCATTGACCTCATCCCAAATCACTAGTGTTCTACACCTTTCCCCACAAAGGGCTTCATATGGTTCCATTTGGATGCTCGTGTGTAAACTATTATTATAAGATAACTCAATTAGATGAAGATGTTGACCCCATACTTCTATAAATTTCATTGAGAATTCTCTCAACATGTCCTCAAGTGTTTGGATAGACTTCTTAGATTGGATATCAGTTTGAGGATGATAGGTCGTACTGATGTTTAGTTCATTATTCAGAGCATTTTGAAGACACTTCCAAAACATAGAGGTGAATCCTGGATCTCGATCAGAAAAAATAGATAGTGGTACCCCATGCAGTCTTACCAATTCCTTGATATATATTTGTGCTAGTTTATCCAATGAGAAATACTCCTAAATAGAAATGAAGTTTGTAGACTTTGTAAGATGATCCAGAATAACTCAGATTGCATTGATTCCTTTGGATGTCTTCAGAAGTCTGGTGACAAAGTCCATGGTGATGTTCTCCAATTTCCATTCTAGTTTAGGCAATGGTTGCATCATCCCCTTAGACTTCTACCTCTCTGACTTCACTTTCTAACACACCAGGCACTTTGATGTATATTCAGTGATCTCCTTCTTTATATTATCCCACAAATAATGATCTTGGATATCTCGATACATCTTTGTGTTTCCTAGGTGAATATAGAAATTTGAACTATGTGCACCATCAAAAAGTTCATTCTTCAGCTCTAGACTGGATGTAAAACATAGTATTTTCCCAAATCTCACAATTCCTTCTTCATTAAAATTAAACTCTGTGAATTTACCTTTTCTGATATCTTCTACTTTTTCCTGAATTCCCACATCATCCTTTTGAGCATCCTTTATCATTTCAAAAAGTGATGGTTGGGCATTCATTTGTGAAAGGATTTATGATGATCCCTTATATATGATTCACATTTCCAACCTCATCAAATCTAAGAATATTGGATCCTTTTCAGTTCTCATGAATGAAAGAATTGCTGGGTCCCTTCTACATAGAGCATCTTCCACATTGTTCACTTTACCAGGGTGGTAATGGATTGAGCATTCATAGTATTTTATCAGATCTAACTATCTTTGTTGGCGCATATTTATCTCCTTCTATGTGAATATATACTTGAGGGTTTTGTGGTCCGTATATATTTTGAACTTCTCTCCAATGATATAATGTTTCCAATTTTTTTAAGTGAAGATCACTACCGCCAGCTCGAGGTCATGTGTTGGATAGTTCTGTTCATGAAATCTCAATTTCCTTGAATCATAGGCAATGACTTTGTCATTTTTCATCAATACACATCCCAGTCCCTTCTTTGAATAATCATTGAATACCATGAAAAGTTCTCCAGTTATGGGTAATGTGATCATGGGCGTATTGATAAGCCTCCTTTTAAACTCCTTAATGATATCTTCACATTCATCCCTCCAAGAAAATTTTAATCCCTTCATAGATAGCTTGGTATGAGGGTTTGACAATCGTGGGAATTTCTCACAAATCATCGATAATATCTAGTTAACCTCAAGATGTTACGAATACCAATTATAGATGTTGGCCTTGACCATATTTCAATTGGATCTATTTTGGAGGGATCCACATATATCCCACTTCTTGTGATGATGTGGGCCAAGAATGAAAACTCCTTCAACAAGAACTCACACTTGTTGTATTTTGTATAGAGCTATTCCTTATGCAAGGTATATAGTACAGTTCTTAGATGCTCCTCATGATCCTTCTTGGTTTTGAGGTATATCCGAATATAATCTATAAATACTACCAAAACATTATCGAGGTAATCTCTAAAGACTCTATTCATCATGTCCATGAATATTTATGGATAATTAGTTAGTCTGAAAGACATTACTATGAATTCATATTGCCAATATTATGTACAAAAAGTAGTCTTTGGGATATTTTCCTTCTTCACCCTTACTTGATAATATCCCGACCACAAATTCACCTTGGGGAATTATTTTTCTCCATGAATCTGATCAAAAAGTCATAAATATGTGGGAGAGGATACTTTTTCTTTATTGTTATTTTGTTGAGCTCGCGATAATCGATGCAAAGTCGCATTGACCAATCTATCTTCTCGACAAAGAGGATTGGAGCACCCCATGGTGAAACACATGGGCATATGAACACTTTATCCAGATTCTCCAATAGTTTTTTCATCAACACTTCAAGCTCCAAAACTGCCATTCTATATGGATTTTTGGATATTGGAAACACCCATAGTATAAGTTCAATTGAGAATTCAACATCTCTTCTAGGAGGAAGACTAGGAAATTCCTCGGGAAACACTTCAGCGAATTCCCTCACAATAGGCATGTCTTCAAGGTTGGTTGCTTCCTTGGACTCAATCATCTGATCCAGATACACATGCTCATTGGGCAATAATATCCACGCATGAGATGATGTATGTAAAGAAGATTCATCTTCCTCCTTTCACTTGTAAAGAATCGGGGGTCGATTCTCTACATGGAGAGTGATTTATCTCTCACAACAATTTATGTTAGCTATATATAAGGAAAGCCATTCCATGCCACGAATTGCATCAAATTAAACCACAGGGAGTATACAGAGGTTCACCAGGAAGTTAAATCCACATACTATGATAGGGGAGCAGTTATATTCATGGGATGCAATAATATACCCATTTTTCATACTCAATAAAATATTCACTTCCATGATTTTTGGTGGTGATGTAATTGTTCTACTAAACTTTCAAGATATAAAATAATGCGTAGAACCATTATAAAACATTAATTTCACTATTCATTAATGAATAGCTAGCGTACCTGTCACTACTTCATTGTCAGGGTTCACTTTGGCAGCAGTGATGTAAAAAGATCACCCTTCCTGGACTGATGGTTGTTGGATGCCTCCGAAAACCCTTTGCATAGGGTACTGATTTGCAGGATGCCCTGGTTCTTTATGGTTGTAGCAATGAACCATGCGTTGAGGTTCAAACAGAGATTTAATCTCCTATGATGAAGCCACAGGTCATTCTTTCCAACGGTTTACAGCTAGGTTCCCTTCTCTTCCACACCTAAAGCATTTTCTAATACATTTTATTGAATTTCCAGGGTGCTTCTTTCCATACCATTGGAATGTGGGGTGGTGGATCTTCTTAGAACCGTTGGATTTATCCATTGAACCACCATCATTTATGTTCACCTTACGCTTCTTATCCCCATGATACCCATGAGATTATATAATATCTATTTCGACCATGAGGGAACATCAGACAATTTCTTCACACCTGTCGATGTCAAGGATTGCCAGTGCTTTCCGCAGGCTAAGTTTCAGCCCACCAAAGAAGCAGTTAACCTTGCATCCGGGGCTAACGAAAAAGCTGGAAGTGCATCATGCAAGCTGTTTGAAGTTTTCCTCGTACACTCCAATAGATTCATCATCTTTTTTTCTTGAGGGAAAGGAAGTCCCTTTCCATCTTAACCAAGAGGTTGAGCAGAAAATATTTATAAAAAAACATCTTTCAGAAATCGTTACATTCCAACGCCTCAATCTCCTCCTCAGGCTTGGTATTTTTGATCAACGTCCACCATTGTTCAACTTCAACATCTATATGATAAGCTGCCAGGAGAACCTTCTCTTGATCATAACATTTAAGGATGGAGAAGATCTTTTTAATGGAGTTTATCTACTGTTCAATGATTGAGGGATCGGATGATCCATTAAAAGTAGGAGGCCTTTGTCTGATGAAGCTCTCGATAGCGACTTGTTCTTTCTTATGGCGGGTTGAACATTCCTCTTCACCCATGCTTCTATTCAAACACAAGTTATCAAAGATAGAAGCATGACAATGTTTGTGATTCCCACTCCCATTGGATTGGGTGTCTCATTAGTACAGTCATTACATTGATCTTCGCATCGATTCTTAGCTAGAGTCCTCTTATTACCAGCCATTGGCTGGAAAAAAAATTAATGTTATGTGTAACACATAAAGGGTAAGATGTGGAAAAAATTGATGACATATAAATAACTATTATTTATTTAACATATGAATCCATTGGATTCAGTCTATGTTATCCACGATCAACTTTCTAACATGTATTAATAGGGAAATGTTTTTTCTCTTAATAATTGTTCATAATATGCTTGTGAATTTACCAAAGCATATCCGGTGGGAGTGTTGTAATCAAGAGTGCTGCAAGGCCCATTGTCGTGCATCAGTTCTCATTCAAATCTATCTCAAAGCGGTGTTTTCAGGTCTTACCCCTAGGATACATCTGTTCCAGAGCTGCCTCTACCTGCTCATATCTAGAAAAGGATGTATTTGTTTGATAAACCACTTACTCAATACCTACCAAAACACAGGTGTGTTTTTATTGTACATAGTCTTGTCTCTAAGGGTTTATTATGGGTTTCTAATCCTAATCCCAAAAATATCTAAACCACCCATTGATACAAACTATGAAAACCCTGCTTTTATAACTAACTTAAACCTGATTTATTACATAAAACTTTCACTTGATAAAATGTAGAATATCATGAGGTATAGTGTATATGGGGCTTAAGAACATTAATTAAAAACTGAAAACATGAAACACAACATCTTTTTTGAAAACATCCTTTACATGACCACTACATTCGCTCGTACTTAGCATTGCATGGGATAACCTGAGGACATGCATAAGAAAAAGGTGAGCCATAATGGCCAGTAAGGGAATCATCATGGAATAAAATGAGGAATACAATACATGTTAGAAAATCAGCATATCAATAGAGAACAAGAGAAGAATAAAAATAATGGCATGATAAAGCATGAAAATCATAACATGGAAATGTGGCAACAACACTTAACATGGAATTATCATGGGCCAAGGCTCATTGCACATTGAGCATGAGTAAATCATAATTGAACATGAAGAATGGTTAGAACCTCATTTCACTTGAATTAGAATAATTCAACACCCATTTCACACGACGTATCATGATAATATATTTTACCCAATGCATTGGAGCACTAAAAGGGCACACCATTCTTAATCATTTCATTTCATGCATAAGTGTGCCACATGGATCATATAACATGGATTCATAAAATATAAGAATTTATTCCATGGTAATGGGAAGTGGAATTCATAGATGAATCTTTATAATAAATAATTAATCGTTCATAAAGATGAATGCCCTTGATAGAGAAATGGTAATGGTATTCACTACACAATGACATTGGCTTGGAAAATAGGTGCAATTTCGGCAGCGTAACGACGTGAAATAATAATTCATAAAAATGTTTGATGAGAGGAAAAAGGGTTTATTATCATATTTATATCACATGTACAGTAAGGGGGTAATTTAGATACATGTCCATCAAATTTATTGGAATTTAGATTCATGATACAAAAGCATTTCTTGAATGTAAATGAGGAGAGGGAAATTCTTTTCGGAATTTTGGCATTGTAATGGGTATACATGGGAGGAATTTAATGTGAGATAAAGGGTCTCCATTAATTCATAAATAAATAGGAAAGTATGGGGGGTGAAACCATTCCCCAACATTTATAATTGAAATTAATATGTCATAACATCATTAAGAAAATTGGACAAAAATGAGAAAGGAAGAAAAAACACTTACTTGGATGTGTGCTTCCAAAGGAATGAGAGTGGCTTGGGAGAGGCTTCTTGGGAGATTGGAGAACCTTTTTAGGATTTTAGGGAGAGTAGGGAAGAGTTTTGATGAACTCAAATGGATTTTAGTGCGAAAAAAGTGGGAGCTTGTGTTAGATTATATAGGAAAGGTGACATAATTCTTTTTTATTTAGGGTTGGGACACCTCATATTAAACTAATTCAAACCACTAGCCCGCACATGTTTTTTCCCTTGGTTTTTCCCAAATAGGAGTGTAAAACAATATTTTTAAAGGCCAATTTCCGATCTTCCTAAAATAATGGGGTTTCTTATGTGAAGGTGATTCACACTCCCAAGGAAAACAATTTAAAAGGACAAGATGTTTAATAAGCATTCAAGGCTCCATTAATGCATTGTAAAATAAGTCAAAGAACCCAAAATCAAATTATTTTAATGGTAAAATATATATTGTCCAAACATAAGGCTTATAGTATTTTATTACATGACTATTGGGTCATTATGATGTCATAAAACACATTATATATTTTAACGGTATTTAATTTTTACGCAAAATTTTGACTGTCTCCGAAAATATTGAAAAATACATCATTGAATAATTTAGATGTCCTGATTCCAGAAATAATATTTTTTTTATCTAATGGATTTTTTAAATATGTTAATTTTTAATTTTAAAATAAAAACTGACATTTTTCCAAAATTCACAGGTTTGGTCAAAATGGCTTTCAAGCCTTAATAAAAAATACGATTGCATTCATAAAATTAAAAAATAATTTTAAATTAATAAAAATTAATTTAGTAATAATAATAATTTATTAAAATATTATTTAATACAAAAATCCATTAATTTAGAAAAATAGATTTCTTAGTTTAATATTAGATAAAAACACTATTTGAGCATTAAAAACTATTTACAGGGTAACAAAAATAACATGAAAATGTATTAATTATTATATACAAAAATAATGTACATAACCATATTTCTAAGGTGTTGTTACATAACCTATTATAACATATGCATAAGACCGATGAGTAAGGTGTGCGATGGTGACAGACTCTTGGGGTGGCTCGGATAACATTGCTTGGGTGGTAATCTCTATCAATTTACACTTCTCTTAAAGGCGGTCCCTGTCACGACCCGCCCTCGGGGTCCGTGCCGTGACTACCCCAAGCCCGCCTTCCATAGGCCAGGGGCTGGCGACTAGCACCAAGGCGTATATCCCAGTAAAAAGGGAAGGCATTGCCTTTGAAAAGTAACCAACTCCACAGAGTAAGCAAGCGGAAAGTAAACACTAAACAAGCAGAGTACGACTGAAAGTGCGGAAAAGTAAATGGGCCAGAATACAAACCCAAACTGAAAGTAAAGTACAACTCGAAAAGGGAAAAACAGCAACTGTAAAGTAAAAGCCGCTACTCCGAGCTGTCCACCGGAAATCCCACCTGAAGGGTGGGTACAGATAGCTCCTCTGCTCCACGGGTCCCGCCGTCTGCTCCGTGCACGTCCCGCCCAGTGGTCCACCTCCGGGTACCGTCCCGCTGTGCAAGCCTCAGCTAAGGTCAACGCTGTCCGTCGTCTGCAACCAACACAACGTAGTGCGGGCGAAGCCCGTGCAGGGGTGAGTATAAGCTACTCAGTAGGGACCCCGAGACCCCTGAAGGTCTCTCAAATCCAAAAAGGATAAACCACGAAGAAAAGTACAAACACGAAGTAACAACTGACACAGCTTAGGTATATGCCCATACATATACCTAAGTCATCAATTAAAATACACTCCAACCTCCGAGCCCAAGTACAACTCAGTCCACGCAGGAAAGTATACGTATTCCACATAGGAAAGCAAAAAATATAATCCACACAGGATTGCACAACACAATCCACACAGGAAAACAACAGGATTCAGCTCACACAGGTATACTTCTTCAAGGACGATAAAGATGATCACTGATCCATCTAAGTCGTCGGACCCACGAAGGATCGATAGGTAACTAACCCCCGCAGAAGACCCACACAGGATCGGGCTCACACAGAACCTGTAGGCGCTGGCTCACACAGAACCGCTGAGCGTAAGGACCCACACAGGATCGGGCTCACACAGAACCTGTAGCACTGATCCACGTAGGATCGCTGAGTGCTGTAGTCGTCGTCGTCGAATCCACACAGGATCTCTGTACTGTCGTCGTCCAATCCACACAGGATCTCTGTACTGTCGTCGTCAAATCCACACAGGATCTCTGTACTGTCGTCGTCAAATCCACACAGGATCTCTGTACTGTCGTCGTCGCAGTCACAGTAGCAGTCGTAGCAGTAGAACAGTCGCAGCCAGCACTAGGGTTCCCGCACACAGCAAGCTCGTACGGAGGGTCCGCTCCACGAGCCGAGAGGCTGATACATCAACTGTCACGAAGACCAGAGTTGATGTATCCAAAAGTTCCGTATCGTCAACAGGAACTCAACGCAACAGACGGCGCGTCGATCGGACGCCCGGTCTGAGAGTTATTGGCATTTTCGTCTCCGGGGCCCGGTTGGTTTTTAAGGCAAAACCAACCCGACCGTACTCCACCTGCGTCCAAACCTCGGGCGGAGTATGCCAAAAGATCCGTCTCACTAAGAGGAACACTACGCGACTGACGGCACGTCAATCGGACGTCCGTAGCTCAAGATATGAGCGTTTCCGCTCCGAAGGCCCAGTTGGTTTCGTGAACGAACCAACCCGGCCGAACTCAAAGTAACCCGAAACCTTGAGTGCGATATACCGAAACGACCGTCTCGATCCAAGGATCGCGTTGCCGCAGACGGTTCGTCATTCGGAGGTCCGAGGCTCAAGTTATGAGCCTAGAACCGAATCAGGTTCGAAACGGGGGGTCCGGGTCCGGGCCGACCCGGCCCGACCCCCCCCCTCTGGACGGCGCGGCGGCCGGCGGCGGCGGACGGCGGCGGCGGACGGCGGCGGACGGCGGCGGCGGCGGGCCGCGTGGCGGCGGCGGCGGGCCGCGTGGCGGCGGCGGCGGCTGGCCGCGTGGCGGCGGCGGCGGCTGGCCGCGTGGCGGCGGCGGCGGGGCGCGGCGGCGGCGGCGGCGGCGGGCCGCGGTGGACGGCGGGCCGCGGCGGCGGCGCTGGGCGCCGCACGTGATTGGCACGCGGGGCTATGCCCCGCGTTTCTCTTCAAGCGGCACGGCTCAAGGCCGTGCCTTTGCCAAAAACGGCCCCCGCAAATGGGGGCCGGCTTGATAAAACCGGGGGGCTGTTGCCCCCCCTCTTTAATTGATCCGCCCCCCCTCATTAAGAGGGGGGTTTATTGAACCGGCCGGGGGTTTTATTCCCCCGGTTTTTAAGATATCCGGCCGGCCCGCTGGCCGGCCGGTTTTTACCAACGGGACCGGAATTTCCGGTCCCGCCCTCGACTTCCGACGCCGGCGGCCCGGCCGCCGGTCTTTCCTTCCGCCGCGGCCCGGAACCGGCCGCGGTCTCCTCGTCTCACCGCGGCCCGGAACCGGCCGCGGTGTTCGTCGTCCGGCGCGGTGCGACGGCACCGCGCCCCTTTCGCCGTGCCATGAATCCTCCCAACGCGGCGCGACGGCGTCGCGTTCTTGAAGTCTCTCCTCGGCGAAGCGCGACGGTGTTGCGGAAAATTATAAGCATGTTCATCCGCGTGGTGCGACGGCACCACGCCTCTTGCTTCCACCCGCATGAATAAAACGAGAACTAAGGAGGGGGGGTTCGGCCGTGTTCATGCGGCCCGACCCCCCTCACGTTAAATAATAACATAACTAAGAATATCCAATAGCCTTACGTTTAGTCATGCTAAAAAATCCACGATTCAAGAATGGAATAAAAAATCAATAAATAACATTCCCTACCTCGGGTTTGAGATTCAAAGAAACTTCTACGTTCCGCGGAAGACGGCGTCGCGGAAGTCGGGCGTCGCGGTCGTCGTTCGTCAAATCCGTTGACGAAGAAATACGTCCGATGCGACACGTTGTTGGCGGATCTTCGTTTGCCGACGAAGAAGGTCCGAAGAGGAAGCAGAGGTCCGAAGATACTAGGTCTCCGAGTCGATGATCCTTGACGAAGTGTTGTCGTTCTTCGTTGAGGATGAAGACGTTCTTCGCCGGAGAAGATGAAGTTCTTCAAGAGACTTAGAGCTCTCTCCTCCAATCCTCAACACAACCAAACTAACCCCCAAAAATAAAATAAGCTAACCTTATTTTATTAAGTCATTCTATGAGTTTCAAATCAAAAACTTAAATCCATTAAATGGTTTAGTGTGTTGGCATGATTTAAAAGAGGAGAGGGAAAGTCACCCAATTAATGGAAAGTTTAAAGGTTAAGATGAGTTACACATCTTAAGTGGGGGGTTTAGAGGAGTTAGGGAAGGTGAGGGGTTGGGATCGTGTGGGCCCCACCCCACCTTTATTCTCTCAAGGGTAGTTAACATCAAGTAGGTCCCACCCAACTTCCACAAAGGTTTTAACAAGTAAAAATTAAATTGTTCATCACAATTTTATTTAACTCAAACTAAAAACCCCAAAACGTAACTTTCAACCCGCAACAAACGCAACTCCCGAAAAGGTCTCAAAAAGCGAATATCGGCGCTGCGAGTTCATCGGTGCCCTCGGATTTCAATTCCGAGCACCGGATCAAAAGTTAGGAATTCCCGCTCGTTCGTTCACTGAACGTACCCGAGCCAAACTTCGGAAATTAATTCCGGGCACTCCGGGCCTCGGAATCAGGTGCCGTCTGAAACCGCGCTCTTGTAAAATTCTAAAGAAAATTAAGAAAAAATTTTCCTTGAATTTTACGGGTCTTTACATTACTCCCACCTCAGGGCTTTACGTCCCCGTAAAGCTACATCAAAAACTAGGGAAACCAAAAGAGAGTACTTAGCACGCATCTGAGCCTCCCGCTCCCATGTGCTCTCCTGGAGATTCCCGTGCCGCCATCTGTTGCGCACAAGAGGAATCGATCGCCCATGTAGGACCCGCTCCTGGATGACATGGACCTCCTCTGACGTGGCCCGGACCATCTCCGGTCCCACCAGAGCTGCAAGATTTCTCTTTTGCCGAAAAGAGAAATCTGGTCTCATCCCCTGGATGAACCACATTCTTTGCCTAAAACAGTCAATCCTAACATGGATGATACTAATCCATACTAAGGATGACTTCGTAAGGCCTCGACGCTACTACTAAGAGATTCAACCGTTACTCTCGCCTCCAAGGGTTGAGTCACACTGTCGGCATCAGTGTGTGGTAACTGGGTCTCCTCCAGTAGATGTCTCACAAGTGAGGGTCAAGTCAACAGCCAAAACTGGAACCTCTTAGTAACATTACGATAGAGGACAGGAACGAAAACATCACAAGGTATGCGTCTTTTATTATTGCAGCTCGTAATACAAGACGCTACACAAAAGCAACAAGGAACCAGAAGTACAAAGGATGTATCCACTAGTTCTGCTCCTGTCCATCGGCTCCTAGGGCTCCATGATCGAAGGCCTCGGCTGCCTGAAGCTGAGCTCTCCCCTGCGGTCGGGGTGGACCTCCTGGTGGTGGTGGTGGTAGAGCCTCAAAGCGTCGGCCACCACCAGCTGCTCGTCCAGCTCCTCTGCCTCGTCCGCCTCCTCCCTGCGGACCGCCACGGTCGAACCTCTGCCTCTGCCTAGGTGGTTCCTCAACCGTCTGCTGCTCCTCCGCATAGCGGGTCGGGCAGTCACGAGCCATGTGGCCTTGCCCGCCGCATGCATAGCACAGTCTTCCACTCGAAAGACTGGCCCCGCGTTGTGTGCCCTGCACTGCTGAGCCAGTGCCCTGAGGTCTGGTCTGTCTGAACCCCTGAGTCATTCGTCGACTGCCAGCTGCAGATGTCTCTTCCACGTGCTGCCCTGCGGTGGGTCTCTGTGCTGGTGTAGACTCAGCAAGGAAGCTCTCGATCAGAAGGGCCCGCTCCAGTACTCCTGTCTGAGTCGGTATGCTGAGGGAGATCAGCGATGCCCTGATCTCGTGTCTCAAACCCTGCTCGAAGGTCCGGGCCCGGAAGAATGGGTCCCGTACCATGTCGGTCGAGTAGCGCGAGAGATCGGTAAATCTCGCCGAGTACTGAGCGACCGTCATGCTGCCCTGCCGCAGCTGTAGAAGCTCCTGGATACGCACCGCACGAAGGGTGGCTGGGACGAACTCCGAGCGGAAGATGCTCTCAAAGTCCGTCCAAATAAGAGATGCCTCATCGTGCACCTGGAGCATCAAGCTCCACCATCGTCCTGCTGCTGCGTGTAGTAGGCTCGCAGCGAGGATAACCATGAGGTCTGCTGGTGTCTTCACTAGCCTAAACACTCGAACCACTGCCTCCAGCCAGTCCTCTGCTGCCTGGGGATCCGTCTCCCCGCGAAACCTGGGCGGTCGCTGGTGCTGAAACTCATGCAGTGCGCTGAGGCGACGTGCATCGTCAGCGGCTGCTGCTGGAAGCATCGGGGGCTCGGCGGGTAAAGCTACCGCCGGTGCCACTACTGGAAAAGGGCCCTGCACCGAGGCCTCGTCGCTCGGTGGGCTGTCGTCTCGCTCGACTCTCGGAACCCTAGCTGGCTGCCGTCGTGGGGCCATCCTGAATAGGAAACAGGTGCGCCACGGTTAGAACAGTATACCAGGTGAGCTGATATAAGTAATCACAAAGAAAACTTGAGACTTTCATTAAGCAGATCAGTATACCCGGTGAGCTGGCACAAGTAATCACAAAGAAAACTTTGAAACACACACGCAATCAATGTTTTCGTGCATTAAGTCGGAAATCAGAAGTCAGGGTCCTGGTGTACGGATACGTCGGCCGCCGCACCAACACTGGACTCCCTGGACTGATAACCACACTCAATACGCTAAACATTATTGCTTCACATAGAAAAGATCAGAGTTCGCGGTAGAACCGAACTTCTCTGATACCAATTTGTCACGACCCGCCCTCGGGGTCCGTGCCGTGACTACCCCAAGCCCGCCTTCCATAGGCCAGGGGCTGGCGACTAGCACCAAGGCGTATATCCCAGTAAAAAGGGAAGGCATTGCCTTTGAAAAGTAACCAACTCCACAGAGTAAGCAAGCGGAAAGTAAACACTAAACAAGCAGAGTACGACTGAAAGTGCGGAAAAGTAAATGGGCTAGAATACAAACCCAAACTGAAAGTAAAGTACAACTCGAAAAGGGAAAAACAGCAACTGTAAAGTAAAAGCCGCTACTCCGAGCTGTCCACCGGAAATCCCACCTGAAGGGTGGGTACAGATAGCTCCTCTACTCCACGGGTCCCGCCGTCTGCTCCGTGCACGTCCCGCCCAGTGGTCCACCTCCGGGTACCGTCCCGCTGTGCAAGCCTCAGCTAAGGTCAACGCTGTCCGTCGTCTGCAACCAACACAACGTAGTGCGGGCGAAGCCCGTGCAGGGGTGAGTATAAGCTACTCAGTAGGGACCCCGAGACCCCTGAAGGTCTCTCAAATCCACAAAGGATAAACCACGAAGAAAAGTACAAACACGAAGTAACAACTGACACAGCTTAGGTATATGCCCATACATATACCTAAGTCATCAATTAAAATACACTCCAACCTCCGAGCCCAAGTACAACTCAGTCCACGCAGGAAAGTATACGTATTCCACATAGGAAAGCAAAAAATATAATCCACACAGGATTGCACAACACAATCCACACAGGAAAACAACAGGATTCAGCTCACACAGGTATACTTCTTCAAGGACGATAAAGATGATCACTGATCCATCTAAGTCGTCGGACCCACGAAGGATCGATAGGTAACTAACCCCCGCAGAAGACCCACACAGGATCGGGCTCACACAGAACCTGTAGGCGCTGGCTCACACAGAACCGCTGAGCGCAAGGACCCACACAGGATCGGGCTCACACAGAACCTGTAGCACTGATCCACGTAGGATCGCTGAGTGCTGTAGTCGTCGTCGTCGAATCCACACAGGATCTCTGTACTGTCGTCGTCCAATCCACACAGGATCTCTGTACTGTCGTCGTCAAATCCACACAGGATCTCTGTACTGTCGTCGTCAAATCCACACAGGATCTCTGTACTGTCGTCGTCGCAGTCACAGTAGCAGTCGTAGCAGTAGAACAGTCGCAGCCAGCACTAGGGTTCCCGCACACAGCAAGCTCGTACGGAGGGTCCGCTCCACGAGCCGAGAGGCTGATACATCAACTGTCACGAAGACCAGAGTTGATGTATCCAAAAGTTCCGTATCGTCAACAGGAACTCAACGCAACAGACGGCGCGTCGATCGGACGCCCGGTCTGAGAGTTATTGGCATTTTCGTCTCCGGGGCCCGGTTGGTTTTTAAGGCAAAACCAACCCGACCGTACTCCACCTGCGTCCAAACCTCGGGCGGAGTATGCCAAAAGATCCGTCTCACTAAGAGGAACACTACGCGACTGACGGCACGTCAATCGGACGTCCGTAGCTCAAGATATGAGCGTTTCAGCTCCGAAGGCCCGGTTGGTTTCGTGAACGAACCAACCCGGCCGAACTCAAAGTAACCCGAAACCTTGAGTGCGATATACCGAAACGACCGTCTCGATCCAAGGATCGCGTTGCCGCAGACGGTTCGTCATTCGGAGGTCCGAGGCTCAAGTTATGAGCCTAGAACCGAATCAGGTTCGAAACGGGGGGTCCGGGTCCGGGCCGACCCGGCCCGACCCCCCCCCTCTGGACGGCGCGGCGGCCGGCGGCGGCGGACGGCGGCGGCGGACGGCGGCGGACGGCGGCGGCGGCTGGCCGCGTGGCGGCGGCGGCGGGCCGCGTGGCGGCGGCGGCGGCTGGCCGCGTGGCGGCGGCGGCGGCGGGCCGCGCGGCGGCGGCGGGCCGCGTGGCGGCGGCGGCGGGGCGCGGCGGCGGCGGCGGCGGCGGGCCGCGGCGGACGGCGGGCCGCGGCGGCGGCGCTGGGCGCCGCACGTGATTGGCACGCGGGGCTATGCCCCGCGTTTCTCTTCAAGCGGCACGGCTCAAGGCCGTGCCTTTGCCAAAAACGGCCCCCGCAAATGGGGGCCGGCTTGATAAAACCGGGGGGCTGTTGCCCCCCCTCTTTAATTGATCCGCCCCCCCCCCTCATTAAGAGGGGGGTTTATTGAACCGGCCGGGGGTTTTATTCCCCCGGTTTTTAAGATATCCGGCCGGCCCGCTGGCCGGCCGGTTTTTACCAACGGGACCGGAATTTCCGGTCCCGCCCTCGACTTCCGACGCCGGCGGCCCGGCCGCCGGTCTTTCCTTCCGCCGCGGCCCGGAACCGGCCGCGGTCTCCTCGTCTCACCGCGGCCCGGAACCGGCCGCGGTGTTCGTCGTCCGGCGCGGTGCGACGGCACCGCGCCCCTTTCGCCGTGCCGTGAATCCTCCCAACGCGGCGCGACGGCGTCGCGTTCTTGAAGTCTCTCCTCGGCGAAGCGCGACGGTGTTGCGGAAAATTATAAGCATGTTCATCCGCGTGGTGCGACGGCACCACGCCTCTTGCTTCCACCCGCATGAATAAAACGAGAACTAAGGAGGGGGGGTTCGGCCGTGTTCATGCGGTCCGACCCCCCTCACGTTAAATAATAACATAACTAAGAATATCCAATAGCCTTACGTTTAGTCATGCTAAAAAATCCACGATTCAAGAATGGAATAAAAAATCAATAAATAACATTCCCTACCTCGGGTTTGAGATTCAAAGAAACTTCTACGTTCCGCGGAAGACGGCGTCGCGGAAGTCGGGCGTCGCGGTCGTCGTTCGTCAAATCCGTTGACGAAGAAATACGTCCGATGCGACACGTTGTTGGCGGATCTTCGTTTGCCGACGAAGAAGGTCCGAAGAGGAAGCAGAGGTCCGAAGATACTAGGTCTCCGAGTCGATGATCCTTGACGAAGTGTTGTCGTTCTTCGTTGAGGATGAAGACGTTCTTCGCCGGAGAAGATGAAGTTCTTCAAGAGACTTAGAGCTCTCTCCTCCAATCCTCAACACAACCAAACTAACCCCCAAAAATAAAATAAGCTAACCTTATTTTATTAAGTCATTCTATGAGTTTCAAATCAAAAACTTAAATCCATTAAATGGTTTAGTGTGTTGGCATGATTTAAAAGAGGAGAGGGAAAGTCACCCAATTAATGGAAAGTTTAAAGGTTAAGATGAGTTACACATCTTAAGTGGGGGGTTTAGAGGAGTTAGGGAAGGTGAGGGGTTGGGCTCGTGTGGGCCCCACCCCACCTTTATTCTCTCAAGGGTAGTTAACATCAAGTAGGTCCCACCCAACTTCCACAAAGGTTTTAACAAGTAAAAATAAAATTGTTCATCACAATTTTATTTAACTCAAACTAAAAACCCCAAAACGTAACTTTCAACCCGCAACAAACGCAACTCCCGAAAAGGTCTCAAAAAGCGAATATCGGCGCTGCGAGTTCATCGGTGCCCTCGGATTTCAATTCCGAGCACCGGATCAAAAGTTAGGAATTCCCGCTCGTTCGTTCACTGAACGTACCCGAGCCAAACTTCGGAAATTAATTCCGGGCACTCCGGGCCTCGGAATCAGGTGCCGTCTGAAACCGCGCACTTGTAAAATTCTAAAGAAAATTAAGAAAAAATTTTCCTTGAATTTTACGGGTCTTTACAGTCCCGCTTGAGCTTAACCTGCTGAGGCTCAGCTTGGGATTGATTAAGAGTGAAGCCCAATGATGCTACCTCTTTTCTGAGTTACAAAAAATGGGCTTTGTATGGATCATGACTACTAGATGAGGCCATCTCTTCCTTTGTCTGAGTAAATTGGACTCGTTAAAGTCATATATTTATACTAATAATGTAGTCATTGTTCAATGACTAAATTTGCAATGGTCCCCATTTTTAACATAAACCAAAGAATTTCACATATAATATAAACATTTTACATAAAGATACATTTAAATAGCTCCATAGGGTTTTCAATTAATGAATTTTTGGGTTGTTACATGACTGGTTTGGGTCTTTCATTGGTGGTCGATACCTCTGGTGCATGTTCACTGGCAGCAAAGGAACCGGAAGGAAACCACATGGGAGCAGGAGGCTCAGATGCATTCTCATTACCCCCACTTGTTCCCTTAGTTTGAGTTGTGGCATACTGGAATGAAAATCCCAAAGGTGGGAAGAATGTAAATACCTATAAGTTGAATTTAACTTTTTTTAAAAATAAATGGGAATTTTATGTGTCCGCGAAAAATGATGGTGCATGATCTTGTGGCCCGGTGTGCCTGGAATGAATTTATGAACAATTTCTTGGCTACGTTTAGTAAATGTATGAGTGATATTTTCTATCTTTTGAACCGACGCTCGAAATTGAAATCTGAGGGCACCGTTGAACTCACATCACAAGTATTCTCTTAAGGAGACATTCACCTCGACCGTAGTGGGTCGATAGTGAAAGATAATTTTTGTGCATTTTGTGAAAAATTAAAATAAAATAAAAAATTCTAGCATTTTATATTTCTGAAACCCCTCAACATGGGTTAGGATTATAGACCCGGTGTGCTCAGAATGAATTTATGAACTTTTTCTCTGGTATGTTCAGTAAACGTAACAGCGTGCTTTTCTACCACTTGAAACGATGCTCTGAATTGAAATCTAAGGGCACCGTTGATCGCAGCGCCGGTATTTTCTTAAGGAGACCTTCACCTCCACCCAAGTGGGTCGAGAGTGAAAGATATTTTTCGTGATTTTCTTGAAATAATTATAATAAAATAAAAATTTCAAACCTATTTTATGTCTGAAACCCATCAACATGGGTTATGATGGTGGGGACCACCCGAGCCTAAACCTCCCATGTGGATGTTAAGAGGTGGGGACCACCTAAACTAACCCCCATTGTGAATTTAGAGTTGGGTGCCAACCGAACCCTATTATTGAGAGAAAACCTCTAAACTCCTCTAACATTATTTATGACAACTCAAAACCATTTAATTGGGCCAATTAAATGAGATAATTAATGGTGCCAACACAATACATTAATTATGCCAGCATTTTTGTTCCAAATTAATTTATTTTGATAAATGTAAATTAACAGGTTGGCTATTTAACATTTTTGGTGGAATTGGGTGGAAAAGGTTGGAAAAAAGAGAGCTTCTGGAGGATTATTCACTCTAAAGATGAATGATGATCTCCAATGAAGAACAAACTCCCCAAAGAAGAATGAATTCTCCATCGAGGAATGTATTCATCGAACAAACCAATGATCGAGGAAACGCTGATGCCAACAACATCCGTATATCCCTCCTCATCGATGTCAATGAACCTCCAAGGTAAGGTTTTGTTTTAAATTGATCAATGTTATCTTTTACCCCACATTGAATCACCCCCCTTGAGATGCTGGCTACCTCTCTAACACGGAGGGTATGGGCCAAACAAACAATGCCCGACCCCCTCTGGCGTACTTTATGAATGGTTTGTTCTTCACGATGGAAGAAGGCGACATTGTGATACAACGATGAATGAAGAGCAGTCGTCCGAACCAGCCACCATTGATGGTGCGGCACATGACCATGCCCCCTTGTGACCCCCATTGCCTCCCCAGCCCCCATGGACCCTACAGCCTCCGCCACTCTGAGGCCCCGCACTACCCGCGGTTTCTACGGATCCGCTCCGCCGGCGGGCTCTGTGGCCCCCTCAACCTACACTATCATCGTGGTCTCTGTCACCCTGCGGCCTCTGCCCCTCCGTAGCCCCCCCAAACCACGACCTTCGTAGCCCCCACGGATTCGGACATCCTAGGGACTGCGCAGTTCCGCAGCACCCGTGGCCGACGCCACCCCTCGTCCACAGTTTCCCCCAGGCCACTGCCGCCCCACGGCCTCCACTGCCCCGTGGCCGTTGCTGCCCCGTGGCCTCTGCCTCCCTGCGGCCTCTATCACTTTGCAGCCTCTACAGCCACCCCTCCACCCCGTGGGACGCGGCTCAGGTCGTTCCACCCCGCACAGGCCAGGATGGACTCAGAGTGTCAGGTCGGGTCGACCCGAACTGGGTCGACCTATGCCGGGTCGAACCAGACCGAGACTACTTTCGACTCTATACTCTATTTTGTCCATAACATGGGCACCAGGTGTCCGTTTTATGAACCATATGTGACACATGGAATCATAGAGCGTGATGGACCATTTGTTATAACCCACCTATGTTTTAGGTAAAATTTTGGGTATGGTCGGGTTGGATCAAGCACGAATCCAATCGGGCCGTCAGAACTAAAAGGATGATAACTTAGAGACTGAATATCCATTTGATGCACTGTATGTTACATTGATAACCCTATAACGTGGTGGTCCTTTGAGATACTTCTTCATGATACTTCGTTGCATTTGGAGTATCAACTAGTGGCCTGTGGATCAGACCCTCCCAGAGGAAAGCGTGCTTAGTAAAGGAACCCTATAGCTAGCTATGACGACGTAATGACAATGTAATAGGATCTTTCATGGGTCTAACGATGTACTGGATATGTACTAGGATTTTATGTGGGTATGACGATATACTGGAGATGTACTAGGATCCTGTATGGGTCTGACGATGTACTGGAGATGTACTTTGACCCTATGTGTGTCTAACGACGTACTATGGATGTACTTGGGATCCTAATTGGGCCTGATGTTGTACTGGAGACGTACTATGATCCTATGTGGGTCTGACGACGTACTGGAGATGTACTAGGATCCTGTAAGGATCTAACAAAATACTGGAGATGTACTAGGATCCTGTGTGGGTTTTGCGACGTTCTGGAGATGTACTAGGATCATGTATGGTTCTGAAGACGTTCTGAATACGTACTTGGATCCTATGAGGTTTTGACGATGTATTGTAAATATACTAGGATCTTGGGTGGGTCTGACGATGTACTGGAGATGTACAAGGATTCTGTGTGGGTCTGACAACGTACTAGAGATCTACTAGGATCATGTGTGGGTCTGAAAGCTTACTGGAGATGTACTAGGATCATGTGTGGGTTTGATGACATATTGGAGATTTAATTGGATTGTGTGTGGTTCTGACGATGTACCAGATATGTACTAAGATCCTGTGGGGGTCTGACGATGTACTGGAGATGTACTAGGAACATGTGGGAGTCTGACGACGTACAAGAGATGTTCTGGGACCTTGTGTGGGTCTGGCGATGTACTACGATCCTCTGGGGTATGATGATGATTTGGGATCCTTCATGGGTCTACCTCTTAACATAGTAAGATGAATTTGTAGTTACATATAATCATCTCTAATGTTGTACCTAATGATGTACCTGGTGTGAGCTGATCATGTACCTGTGTTCTAATTACCTTCGTGGTATTTCTTCCTTTGTGGAACAGATGAGCTTTGTGATAATGAGTTGGGCCTTGTGTTATCTCATGTTTGCGATGGGTCTACTTTATAACTTAGGTATATTTATGGACATATTACTAAGTAGGGTTGATAGTTGTTTTCATTCATTGTTGTTTATCTTTTGTGGGTTTTTAGTGACCATGCAGGTCTCGGGGTCCCTACTGGCTATCGTTATACTCACCCCTGCATGGGCTACGCCCGCACCTTGATGTGTTTGGTGCAAACGATGGACAATGCTGACTGAGGATGATCTTACTAGAATTTTTGGTAGCTCCGAGGTGGAAATTAGATGAGGCATACCATAGAGACGACCAATCGACATTTGTACCTACCCATCAAGTAGGATCCTTGGCGGGTGTTTATAGGAGTTTTTCTAGTTTACTTGTACATTCAGTTTCATGTACATTCTAGTTGGGCTTGTATTCAGGCCCCTTTTTCTTACTGTACTCACTCTGTTTACTATTCAGTTTACATGAGTTCATATCTTGTTGTGTACTTGGTCTTGTGTGTTTAGAGGTTATAAAGGCAGAGCCTTCCTAGTTTTAGGGAATATGCCTTCGGTGCTAGTTCCCACCCCCTAGCCTATGGAAGGTGGGTTGGGGTAGTCACAACATGGGCCCCAGGGGATGGTTCATGACAATTCCTTCTTTATGGTTCCTTAAAATGCTACCAAATGAAATAAGTTGAAGAGTCTTCTCTTTAATAAAAAGGATACTTCATAAATGAGGTCATAAAACCATCTAAACATGTCAAAATTCTTAGAAATTTTGAGGATTGATATAAAAATTCATTTAGAAAAATGTTAGTGAAGTGAAATTTATTATCTTTGATGTTCAATTCAGAAAAAATAAAATATTTAGGTGGAAGGATTCTGGAATAGAAATTTTATATTCTTCTTTTCCACTATTTTATTTATTTTTAGTTTTGTATTGTCTTTGTCATCCTCCTTGGTTATAAATTCCATGCACGTAGAGGGGTAATACTCCTAGTGATTAGAGATGAATATAGTTTATCTTTTTTAATGTTTGAGTTCATATACAACGTGGTATAAAATTTTCTCTCTCTTTTGTAAATTTTATTTAAATTTAAATAGCAGTTCTCATTATCTAGTACAATAAAGCTTGATTTTAAATGCTTTTGTTGTTATTTAATTGGTATATGGTCATTATCCACCTCTACTAGGTTGAGGTCTATATATTATGTAATAAAAAGGGACATTGTGGTGAAGAACTCAGCTATCTTAAATACATGTGTGAGGGGTAGTGGATGTTTTGGAATGTCTGGCATAAACATGATGTGATAAGGAATTTCCTAAGTCAATTGAGCGTATTCACAATAACTCTATCAATAATATAAAGGAGAGTAGATAAATATGAGATATTGGTAATTTTTAATCATATCATGACCATTTTCCATGGGAGTTAGAGGATAAAATCATGGAATCTTACTATCACCATGACCATTTACCAAGGTAGTTAGAAGAAGCAACCATGGAATCATACTATCATGTGTGAGATGAGTGAAGATTCATGTATTGTATGTGTTTAGTGAGGATGGGGGAAAAATAAAGATTAAGTATATTTAATGTTATAGTTTTAGAACATGAATAATGTTTTTTGATGAGGTATGATTTATTTTGTTTCATTGTGTGGATGTTTTGGATCACATTCTTATGTGTATTGAATTTTCATTTATTTGATTTTGATGTTGACTTGTATAAGAATCCAAGTACTAAGGGTAGCAGAATTGATAAGGTCATTTTAATTATTTTTCATGTGTTTTAAATGATTTAATCCATAAAAATTAATCAATAATATATTATTTTAAGCGTTTTAGTATTTTAGAAGAATTTTGGGCTAAATTTTGAAAATTTGTTAATTATTGAAATTTAACTGTTTTCTGGAGCATTAGTTTTTATGTAAAAAATTTTACAATTTTGATCTAAGAAAATCATTATATTTTTGTAGGATTACTTTTTTCATTTTTATTCAACTTTTTCATCTGGACCAAAATAAAATTCTAAACACATGAGGCCAGAAAAAATCAATCAAGAGAAGTAGGTTTGAGGGACGACAGAAGGGACCCCACCTGAGTAAATTAGAAAATATATTGGTCTAGAGGACTCCACATAATGGAATTATACCTAGATGAGAAATAAGAATAAAATTAAAATTATATGATTAAATTTTATGGAGAGATTCAATCATTAAGTCTTCCATTACATTCTACCAAATGTAGAAATTTGAGGCCTCTCCTCGGAGAAAACTGGACAGAACTTTTGCAGGACTCCAGCTAGGGATTTTTCTTCTTGCATTGAACGTTCTAGGTTGCATGAAATTCCCATCTCTGGTTCAGAGTTCACATGGTTTAGGCACACTATTAATGGGAGGCAAGATAACAAATTAAATCAGTGCTTTGTTCAATTGGATGAAAGGAATGATATGATGGAAATCTCTGGCATGAACCTTCCCAGAACTCATTCTAATCATATTCCCATTCTAATTGATCTTTTCTTTTCTAATCTGAGATCAGCACCTCTACCCTTTAAATTCAACAACGCCTGGTTGGTTATGCCAAGCTGTAGGGAGGTTATTTTGGAGGCTTGGGAATCTAATACGAATGGCAGTTTTTTGCACAGATTATCTTACAAACTGAAAGCTGTGAAATCTAGGCTCAAGACTTGGAGTAGAATTTCTTTTTCAAGCATTGAAAAAGATATCAAGGAGGCTGAATCTCGTCTGTTAGGCTGTCGGTAGATGAATCTGATTCAAGATTCTCCTTCTTCAGAGGAAATTCAAGCTGTCGCCAACTTGGATAAACTCTTAGTCCTAAAGGAGAATCTGGATCGTAATCAGTTGAATGTTAAATGGCTCAAGGATGGAGAAAGAAATTCCAGATTGTTTCATTGCTTGCACAGGGAGAAGAAGGCTAGTAGGACTCTCAAGGCCTTAAGAACTGATGATGATTTGTTTACATCTGAAAATGAAATTGTCAATGCTGTCACATCTTACTTTGAGCAGCTTTATTCTGAATCTTTTGGGAGCTATTCAAGAAGAATTCTAAATTGTATTGATTCCAGTGTTGATGAGAGTCATAATAAACAGCTTTCTGAAGCTCCTTCATTAAAGGAAATGCATTCGGCTCTTTTTTACTTAAACATTGACAGTGTGACTGGCCCTGATGGCTTCACAAATAAATTTTTTATGTTCTACTGGGATATTATTCATGCAGATATTATCAATGCTGTCAGATAATTATTTCATTGCTCTTTCTTGCCATTTGGGATGAATTCCAATTTTATTACGTTAATTCCTAAGAAAGATAATGCCCTGGATATCAAAGACTTTAGGCCCTTTTCCATTGGGAACACGATCCCTAAGATAATCAGTAAGATTATGGCCATTCGTCTTGGCGAAGTGGCTAAAAACATCATTACTAACAATCAGTTTGGCTTTGTACCTGGGAGAAACATTCAAAACTGCTTGTTTACTGCATCTGAATGTGTCAATATTATGAAAGGTAAGGTTCCCAATGGTAATATGTCTATAAAGATTGACATTTCAAAGGCTTTTGATACAATAAGGTGGGAGTTTATCTTCAATATCCTTAGGATGCATGGTTTTTCAGAGAAGTTCATTTGCTTTATTTTTTCTATTTTGGAAAGTTCCAGGCTTTCTATTATTGTCAATGGATCCCCTAGGGGTTTCCTAAAATGCACTAGAGGGGTCAGGCAAGGTGATCCCCTATCTGGGATTCTTTTTGCGATAGCTGAAGACTACTTAAGTGTCTGCCTACATGACCTTGTCAACAGTGGGATTTATCAAAGAATGAGGGCAGGAAGGAATTCTTTTGCTCCTTCACATCTCTTTTATGAAGATGACATCCTTCTTTTCTATGAGGCTGACATGAAGAAAATTTCCTCCATTAAGATAATTTTCTCTCATTATGAAGATGTTTCAGGTCAGGCAATCAGCTGGAAGAAATCCTTTGTTGTCTTTGGTCAAGGTATTAGCAACTTGAAGCAGAGCAGGATTGCAAGAAGGCTTGGGGTTAATAAAGGCACATTACCCTTTCATTATCTTGGAATCCCTCTATTTTGGGGAAGGGTAAAGCATGCACATCTTGAGGGTATTGCTCTGAAAATCATCAAACAACTTGCAAGCTGGAAAGGAAAAGCTATGTCCCAGGCTGGGAGAATCTGTCTCATTAATTCTGTTATTACCTCTATGTTTGTCTACTCATTCTCTGTCTACAGATGTCCAACAACTCTCCTCAAGGAGTTGAGTGGCCAGAATAGAAATTTTATATGGACTGGCTCTGTCCAGCAGAAAAAACATGTCACTGTTGCATGGAAAAAGTGCATTAAGCCCATCAAGATGGGAGGAATGGGCATTAAGGATATCAGAGTATTTAATAGTGCTCTCATCCAGAACTTTGTTTGGAAACTTATTGCAAAGCCTGAATTATCAATGGAATTCTTGATTGACAGATTTGTTTCCAGGTTATAGAAAGGGAAGTGTCTATACCTCAAATCTTCGGTTTGGCCCTCAATAAGGTCTGCCTTTTTCAGACTTATGATTCACTCAAAATGGATTGTAAGTCATGGCTCTCATATCAACTGGTGGAGTACTTCATGGTTGTCCTCTCCCCTCAATGAACATGTTTCAGTTTCAGGATCTCTTGAGAAACTGTCTACTGCTGATTTACATGATCATACGGCTGCTATTAACCACATTCCAGAAAATTTTAGGCTGGAAATTGCAGATTACATTTATGTGGATGTTGATATAATTGTTTGGAAACCTGCACTTACTGGTTGTTTTTCTACTCGGGATTGCTATAACTTGCAGGTTGGTTTGGTTAATGCTCTGCCCCCATGGATTGAAGGCTTACGAAGGCCTTTTATACCGCCCAGTAACCTGCTGCTTCTCTAGAGTATTTGGAAAAACAGGTTGCCCCTCCAAAGCGCGCTACAGCGAAAAGGATTCATCCTTGCTTCGGTATGCCCGTTTTGTTTCAGAAGCGATGAGACTTTGATTCACACCTTCATCCACTGTCAATTTGCTGCTCGGCTTTGGGATCATGTGCAGTTGGATTTCCATTTCTCCCTTAATACTTGTTCTATTGATTCCTTGCTTATGTCATCCTTCAAAACTGGTTCTAGCGAGCAAGTTAATTCCTTGATCCTCCCGGCTGTTGTCTCGATTTTCTCATTTATCTGGAAATCTCGGAACAACATTGTGTTTAATAACATCAGGCCCTCTTTCAGAGATGGTGTTCTGCTGATGCATCGTGCCATCATATTTGCCTCGACAATTCAAACTGGCTCCATGCATAATGATGTATCTGACTTTGTTCTCTTGAGAGCTCTTGGTGTTCGTGGCAGGGAACAGAAGCCCCAAATGGTAAAGTTTATCCAATGGATCCCACCTATCTGTGAATGGTTGAAGGTGAATGTTGATGGGGAAGCCTCTGGCGCACCAGGTCCTGCTAGCTGTGGAGGGGTCTTCAGAACTCATCGGGGCTTCGTTAAAGGCTGTTTCTTCCATTATGTTGGACATGCTCAGGCAATTGAGACAGAACTTTGGGCGATGATCAAAGCGATCAGGTATGCTGTCCATTATGGTTGGCCTAGAATTTTGCTGGAGTCGAACTCTGCTGTTTCTGTGAAGATTTTGAAAGATCGGTCTCGGAATGTCCCCTGGAGAATGATGTCCTCCTGGATTTCCTGCCTTAATGTTGCTGAACAACTTTGCATGGATGTCTCTCATGTCTACAGGGAAGCAAATCAAGTCGCTGATGTTCTCTCAAAGAGAGCCATTACAGAAGCTAGCTCCAGTTGGTCTTTTACCTTACCTCCCTATTGTGACTCCTTGGTATGCAGGGACAGGGATGGTGTCTTATATTCTCGGTTTTGCAAGAGTCCCTGTATTTGAGCTTCTTTGTACTGTTTATTTCTTTTTTTGTTATAATATTTTGTTGGGAGCAGGCCTCTTTATTGTCTCTCAGACCTTCTGGCTACATCTTTCCAAATTCATTAAAATTTATACAGTAGATCCAAAATGTGATAAAAATTGTTTATAAGTTTCCTTGGTGATTTTATGAGGTTTGATGAGTTGAACTAAAACTAACTTTCAATTAGAGAATTATGGAGGAGAAATTTGTTTATTTTCACTTCACCTATTTTTTTAGTTTTGTAATATCTCCTCTTACCCCTTATCATGGATTCCATTCACATAGAGTTTTAATACTACATGTTATTGGGGAATGAAGGGTTATCTCTTTTGTATTGTTTGAGCTCATGCACTTCATGGAATAAAATATTATCCATGTTTATTAAATTTGGTTTCAATTTATAATATAGGTTTTTATTATGATGTGTGATTTTATTTTGTTTTAAATTATATTGTTGTTATATCATTGGTAGATGGTAATATTATATCTCTATTGGAATATGTTAAATTTCTTATGGACTTGATCATGGCTTAGTAGTGATGTACTCATTAATAGTCAGTGTGTGTTGGAGGACTAGTGTATATTATTGATTGTTTGGGATAAACATGAACCAATTAAGAATTTATTAATTTAATTGAGGTTATTCACTAAAACTATTTTGAAAATTTGAAAGAGAGTAGATCGATATGATAACATGTTATAATTTACACTCTCCAGGACCATTGACCAAGGGAGTTAGAGGAAGCGATCTTGGAATCTGACTTTAATGAGCCTAGTAGAAGATGATTGTATAAATTGGAACTATGAAATCATTGCAATTGGAAAACTATACCCGACCTGAACACCTAATTCATATCTCAATTATCAATAAAAGTTTTTTTATTTGTTTTAAACATGATTCTTAATTTAATTTTTTTTCCATTTTATTAGATTAATTTTAAAATCATACTATTTAAAAAAATATATACTTATTTCTCAAATTTAAGGTGACAACTTGATTGTTGTGAACTCCTCTCTGAAAAAAACCTAGGACTACAGCTATATAAAATTTTGAATTTGGAAATATTTTCTTTTTTCACACCCCATGAAATGCACATGTCACATTATATGATAATAATTTTTCTACATGACATTATTTCATCTTTCACTTGTTTATTATTTCTAGATGGTTTATTATCATTCATTTTTTAGTTATTTATTTATTTTTCAACTTTATAGTATTATTTTATTCCATTATGATTCACTATAACTACAGATAATACACTACCCACTGTCACACCCTATGCCTTTTCTGCTTGTCTCTGACCTATGTAATTATTGAAGGCATGCTTTATGTGATGTAGAAAAATAGGGTTTTTTAATTAGGATTGATCCAGGTATGGGATGTAACACCAGTAATCAAATTTTCAAACCCTTATTGGTAATCTTAATCAAGGGTTACATCAATGATTTTTCATAATAATTATACAATTTTAATCATCTTACAGATACTAAGATAATATTCAACAAACTATACCAACATACCATTAAAATCATTCCATTTAAATGTTATTTTGGTGTTACCTCCAGAATTTGTTGTTGGATTATTAGTATTCCATAACTTATTTCAATTTGATCATGAGAGTAATAAATTTATACCTAACATGTCACCACCTCCAATCCTCAAATATTCGAGAGGAATTTTGATTTATTCTCATATATCTCATTATTTATAGATAATCATGTAGGTATTTGTTTACCCAATACTAGGATAATAAAAAATAGAGTCACCTAGAAAGGTATTTATACTTTTATAGAATCCATTGACACTCTAAAGAAATATATTTTGTGTTGACAAGATCTAGTTACTCTAATCAAAGGAAAGAATATCATTTTATATTTGATGGAATTATAATGATCAATAGGAACATTACCTATAAAAATAAATGAATATAAAAATGAAAACAATTTTAATTATCTTATGAAAACCATGCTCAATATTAACAAATGAAATAATGATATTGAGAATAATTTCCTTATATTAATCTGTGAATTTTGGATATTGTGGCACTACCTGCAACAGAATGAGGTCAACACGGTCCCTTATAATAAAATGTCTAATTATATCCTGAATATTCCAATGATTACAGGACACTTGGAATAGTTTGAAGAAACTCTATAATAGATTGAAATATGGTTCATAGAGAAAAATTAAATTAATGGGTTTTCATTATCATGTTTTCTTGAAAATAAATATTTTGTTAATGAAATTACGTTAAATGATAAATTGTTTGATGAAAAAATATTCTCCAACACAGATTACCCATAGATGTGGTAAATGTACTTTAATGATGCTTCTATAAGAACTAATGGATAGATAGTGGAAGGTATCAAATTCATAAATTTCAGTTATAGTGTAATAATTATCTCTCCAGCATAGGAAATTATACTATATTAGATCCTATTATTAGTAGGATACATTATTATTAAGATAGAATACTAAGACCTCATTGCTGGTTTAGAGTAGGAACTATAAATACCAGTGTCCCACCTTAAATTCAAATGCAATTTAGAGTCTTTAATCACAAATATCAATGGTAATTATGACATAAAAATGGAATAGGTAATTCCCCAACTTCACTATGTGTAGAGGTTGATTTAGGAATAAATCTCTGAGGCTAAATTTATGAATGTTTTACTATCATAGAATTCATTGGATAAAGAATTATTTAATGCAGCTATAACATTAGAATCTCAAAACTGAGATGAAACAATCATCATCATTGTGAACTACAAAAAGGTGATATCATTCATTGGAAAAAACATGGATTAACATGGAAACTTGCATCCCTATCCTAGATAATTATTAAAGTGTTTGGATGAAACCCATATTACAATACCTCTAAAACAGAATTATGATATCAAAATGTGTACGAAAAGAGAACGCCCAAAAGATATAAATTTACATTACACTTTATGATATTATGAATCATCATATTATTCTATAAAATTTTACATGATAGAGTTTTCCACTTATTCATTAATAGATGGGAATATGTCACTTTTTGGATAGAATGACAAACTTGTGCCTATGGAAATCATTATTTAGGGATCAAAAATTATCATCAAATTAAGAATCATGGTATTTATGGACATAAATGGAATTTATTTCAATGAAATTAACTAAAAAGGAATAATTATATTAATAGACATTCCAAATTTATCCATGAACCCTCAGATCTATTTCACACTACCAGATACTATTACCATTTTCTGTATAGGGAGTTCATATAGTAGGGCCATATCCTCCATATATATCTAAGTAGATGAGTTATACCCATACCAATACTAGATTCTATTAAAAATGGTTCCAGGATATACTCCTTATGGATGTGGGAAAAAATAACATCATCAACTTGATTAATCCTAATATCATCACCATATTTGGCATCCCTCACATAATTTTGATGAAAAAAAACAAATTTATATTCATCCTAATTGAATATGCTATACCAGGAGTGTAACATTTAGAAAAACCATTCACCTTAATATCATAAGTTAGAAAACATTCTTCTATAAAATTTTAATAAAACTCTGAAATATTTATCCATATGATGGTGGAAAAGATTATAAATAGTATCTTGATAAGCGTTTACGTGCCTTGTGTGATTATCATACCACAACTTATATTTTTACACATATAAGTTGTATTTACACATATATGATACAGACGATGTTATACCCATTTAGGACAAATTATGATCTTTTTATATTCTCATTTGACGAAAACTATCAGTAAATGAGTAATATAAGATGTGATTAGATGAATTTGAATTGTTTTATGAGAAAATATTGTAATTCATTCACCACATAATGTAGAGACCCAAATCCTGATGTACATGGACATTACATTACTTTTTCAGAATACTTAGTACATAACAAAAACACTTTCACACACAAGGACCTTAATAGTTTAGTGTCTTTGGAAACTCGGAATATAATCTTGTAGTCATGGGGAAAGATCTTCAACATCTCCCATAAATATCTTCCCCTTTTTAACCTAAAACATTTATTTATATCCTGGGAAAAAGAAAACATAAAACGGTGAGCTCAAATGCTCAGTAAGGGTAAACAAAAGAAATATCAATCACATCATATTCATAAGAACATAACATTTTGGAAATCTTAACCTGCAAAAGAGATCATAATATCATAACATGGGATAAATAATAGTACTGAAATGTAATCCCAATAATCATAACCTAAAACAAGAAATTTTTTGGCACACACACATAATCATAAAGAATCATTTCTTATTAGTCAAGACTCATTTCCAAGACTATCTTAGTGGACTAAGTCCATTTCTGAACCGAGTTCACTCCTTGTTTCAGTCCTGTTTCACTGAACCGGTTTAACCAGCCGTTCCAGCCATGACTATCTCATGAGATATAAAATCTTTAACCAATTAATTGGAGGGATATATAGGTCCCACCCATCTCATAATGATACCATTATTATGTGTGCCACAAAATCATAAATCATACATCATTGCATAACCCATGTAATAAAAATGGGATTCTTAAACATCATGACATCATAAAACAATTAATATAAGATAAAGGAATTCAGAAAAATAATTCCATCAAAACATAATGAAATAAATTTAAGAAAATGGGTAGAAACAGAACCCTATATTATCTTAGATGGAAAATAATTTTGATAAAACACTTGAACTCCATTCTTGAGGAAAATATCCTTTTTACTTCAAAAACACTTTTCCTTTCTTAACATGTCATACCATTCTAAACTAAAAGAAGTTAATTAAAACTAAACTTGAAAACATGTAAAGGAAGCTTCTTGGAAATAATGTTTTAAAAATCCATTCATGCCGTATAAGTTAAAAAAACATTCTTCCCGTACTTTTTTCAGAAAAGTCAAAAAGTACCTCGTACGAAAAAACGACAAAAGATTCCTTTCATATCTTTTACTAAAAACTCTCCGAAGGGTAAAATTGGATATAAACTATTGTATTAATATATAAATATTACATATTGAGGAAACATGGATGTGGATGATAAAATACACCCCAGTAAATACCAAAGTATAAACAATCTCGGATAAAAATGAGATTGTGATATTTTCCCTTACCTTAGGTCCAATTTTCTTCGTAAGACTCCGAACCTCCTGTATAATGATTTAAATAATGTCATTGACTTTTTACAGAATACTATGCATTGTTATGATATCATATATGGTTCACTTATGACTTTATATTACCCATTCTTATGTAAATTAATGTTAAAGTAATGTTTTGGGTAAAATCAGCTTATTTATCGTACGTGTTTGGACTTGTTTTTCTTGATGTTATTATTACATATATCATGATATACTTACCTCCAAAATGTAAATCTTGATTTATATATCATATACATTCATTATATATCCAGAATATACAATCATTTATAATAGCACATATCATATGGAGGTAAGAAATTAAACGCACCGTTCATGGAGACGGTAAGTCGTACGTATTCATGAACGCTACTTTCATTTTTATTTCTTATTTTAATGGAATTAAAACATAATGATACATAGGTATATTATAATTCCAGTATAATATCATATATAATATCATTAACCACATCCTTTATACATCCCACATAAGGTATTAACGAATCACATCACTTTGAGGGGGCGGTAGTCCGCACTTCCTCAAATGAGATTATCGTATTTAACGACTATGGAAACCGTAAAGGATTGATATAATTGGGAAGTAAAAAATCATAAAGAAATAATAAACATAATATATATTATATATAAATATATTTCCATCATAATGGCCACCATGAGAGGCAGTAGGTGAAAATCGAACAATCATCGTTTCGTGAGGCATTAGTTTGCCATCACAGAAACATTATGTTTTTCATCCATTAGATGGAGGTTTGTGTAAGTGTTGTTAGAATCCTTCTCATAAAATCATCCTAGTATTTTGAGGATACTCGTGTTGTCACATAATAATGGATTAAAAAGATTTTATGGTTTGGAGAAGTAGAATAAAAGAAAACAACTTAAGAGAAACTGTTACCTTTAATTTTGGTAACTTCCTTTGGTTTGAAACAAAAGGACTTCTTGGAGAGTATTGTGCCTAATGTAAGGCTTAAAGGGGAAGGAGAGGGATGTAGGGAGCTTAATTGGGCAGAGTTTGGACGAGAAAAAAGGCTTCAGAGGTGTGAGGAATTGCATAGAAGTGGTCTCCTTTTATAATGGAGTGGAGGGGCTCTTTAGGGAAGTGTGAAACCATTATTTTATTATAAACTTATCTTCGGTTTCAAGAGGACCGAGACACATTAATGTCGAATATCAGATGACTCATATTCGAAATAAAATCATCCAATGGAAATTGGACAGGTTTTGGATGATATTTAAATCATTTTAATCTTATTTATTTAAATCATTTATTAATGAGGTAAATACTGCATCATTATTATGTCATAAATAATTTAATTTATATGATGTGTAAAAATTATAAAAAATACCAAAATGTAGGAAAGATTATATAGATTTCCAATGAATATTTATAGTCCAAAATATAATTTATATATCCCCATATAAAAATTAATTACTAAACGATATTTGTTAATTCCAATTTTGTCCTTATATTAAATTAATTAATCTATGTGTCATTGTCTTTCATAAGTGGCTCCATGGGTTCCCCAAATCGACCCAATGATGCCCATGGTTGGCCAATGCTCATCCAATAAGGTTAGGACAAGTGTAAAAGTAATTTGGAATTATTATAATATTCTTTTAACCTTGAATTACCCTATTTACCTTTAACGGTAGTAAATAAAAATTACCGTAGTTACTATTCATAATATCAAAAAAATAAAAGTAACCTATTAACATAATTTGGAACCACTGAATCCTATATTTAATCCATTTTTAAAAATTCAAAACACAGAATTTTCATTAATTGATTTAAAATTAATCTCGTTGTTAAGCAAACAGGTTTTAAAAGTTAAAACATTGCCAAAGATTGAAATTATTTAACCTATGAATTCAATGTAAAATCAAGGCTAATGACATAAATTATATTAAATGTTAAAAATATATTTTATTTATACTTTGAAACCATTCAATATTATTATTTAAACACATAATTTATTACGATGAAAAATGTTGTTTTTAATTAAAATATAGCGTGTTTTTACTATTCATTAAAATATGAATGTTATCAGAATAATATGAAAAATTTATCCAAAGTAAATTTTTATATCTTGATTCTAAAGAAAAATTTTACTTTGCCAAATTGAACTTATAAACTTTTCAAAAACTAGATTTAATGTGGGTGCGCCATCAAAAGGCAGTAAAACTACATTTTTTTAAAAATACTTATTTTACCCGAAAAATTTATTTTGTTCTCTTAAAAAGTTCTAGAAAATGTATAAGATGAATAATAATGTTATAAAATTCAAAATTTAGTTAATACTATTCATAACGGCTAGTTCATAAAAATATTATAATAATATATCGTTGTTTAGTAAAACCCGGTATTGTATACAACACATGCTATCGAGGAAGGTCGTGATTGCATGTAACGCAAGCCAAGTTAGTGTTGCGTGTTTTTCAAGAATCCTTCGTTGTTTCGTATAATAGAATCCAACAATATTTCATTTATACATTGAATATATATATATATACACACTCAATGTTGCGTATAATTACTATTATAAAACAAACATGAAATTGTGTGTAACAGGATCCAAGAATAGCATTGTGTATACTGCAAGCTAATACGGTGTTGCGTATAGTACAAGTTAAACATGGTGTGCTATATAATAAAAGACATCAATGAAATTAAAAAAATATTTTTCATAAAATCTCGGGGGTGTTACATTCTACCCCCCTTAAAATGAATTTTTCCCTCGAAATTCGTCGGGGTTACAAATCGTTTATTACTTGAAAGTTTTTTTTAATAGAAACCCACATCGTAAAAAGGAATACCAAAACATGGCTTTTAAGAACTATTGTATGAAACTTTATGGTCACCCAAATTAACTAATCACTGGGTTTCCAAATATGAGAACATAGGTGATAATATGGATATGGAAGAGAAATCTAACCATCATGTTCTGATGGAGAGTGGTAGAGAACATGGATATGGAAAATCCAGCAATCACAAAGCCATAAATTTGTGATGATCTAGGGTACCATCTGATTCATTGGATATAATGGCACTAGGATAACATTTGTTTGGTTTTCAAGATCATTTCCCTAAAGCTGAAGATTTTGAATTAGAATAAATACTTAATTTATTTTGGTACAATCTCACTGTTGTTCATTCTTTGAACAATTTCCACTTCATCTCTTAAAGAAATGAAGTTGAATTTGTTATTCATGAAGTGTTAATAGATCATGTGATAGAATGATGGGTCATTCAATCTGTTTCAAACAAAATGTTAGAAAAAGTTATCAAATATACATAAGTCCATCTTTGGTGAGGTTAATCCTATACGATTCCAAAAATGATCTTATACTTCATATATCATAACGCGTAATAAAATAAAACTAGTTTCTACTAACCAGGGACTTTCTGTAGGCCAGTGTTAGGCGATAAAGGCCAGTCGCACTTCGGTTGTGGGTTCAATTCCCACAGCCTTGTCTGACGTGATGGGTTTTCGCCTGTCCTGCAGGTTGTCCTTTTTTTAAAGCTATATTACTATAAAATCACATCAATAATATCGAAAAAAGTTCTATCCTAACTTATGTCTAACATAATCCATTCCAATCTTTAGGCTTATCTAAAATACTTCAGTTCAAGCTCATAGTATAATGAAAATGTTTACTTGAAATTTCACATAACAATCACGTGAATGCCATCATTTATCCCCCATATATCACAAGATATATCTTTTTGAATACCTTAATCATGTATTCTCTTGAAGAATGAATACCCATTCAAAATTAGTGAAAATATAAATGTAGTTAAAAGTTAACACTTTCCACATACCAAAATCCTCAAAATTCTATATTCTCAAACCATGATATCACTTAGTCTTTATATCAATCATGAGCTCATGAATACTTTCAAACATTTAATTTTTTACTTATCCCTTCATTATGTACATATCATCTTTTTTACAAAAATATCTCAATCACTTTCCATGGTTACCGGTACAATAAAATTAATGAAAACCACAATAGACCAATACATAAATATTCCAATATTCCATGATACTATATACAACATTATTTTGGAATCCCATTACATAAACACTTAATCATTCCACCACATCGTTGTCATATTCAACATCGCCAATGGTGATCGCATGTGACTTCCCTTTGTCCTTTGTCTTAAGTGGTTGCTCATGTCAATCATCACTAACCCTTGTATTAGAGAATTTATTAGAATAATGCCCCATTTCCTTGCACTTGAAGCATTGAAGTGTAGTAGGTTCATTATGTGTATCCCTTCCTTTGTTTGCATCATTAGACATCTTCTTCCCATCATTGCGGCATTCAAATTCCCGATGACCTTCCTTTCCACATTTGAAACATTTACTTGTCCCTTTAAGACAATCTCCACCATGCTTCTTTCCACACTTTGAGCATAAGCAAACATTCATCTTCTTTTCACCATTATTCTAATATTTCTCCATGAACTCCATCTTTCGTTTCTTATCAAAACTATGATATGGATAAGTAACACCAACTTCCATTTCTACCTTGATAGAACAACGCACAATTTCTTCCTAGCTAATGAAGTCTCTAATAGCTAATGCCCTTCGAAGATTTGGTTTTAAGCCACTGAAGAATCGATCAACTTTACATTCAGGTTGGATTATAAATCCAGATTCATACTTTGCATGTCTTGTAAAATGTTCTTCGTATATACCAACAGATTCATCATCCTTTTGCTTTATTCAAGAAACTCCTTCTCCATCCTTGTTTGAAGAATACGAGGGAAGTACTTATTGAAAAATAAGTTCTTGAACTTGTCCCATTCCATGGACTCAATTTCATCTGTTGGTCTCGTATTCTTGATAAGATTCCACCATTGATCAGTATCTGCTTCCAAGCGATACACTGCTAAGATGACTTTATCATGTTCATAACATTGAATAACTACAAATATTTTTTCAGTAGTAATGATCCATTGTTCAGCAAAAAGTGGATCAGAAGACCCACTGAAAGAAGGTGGACGTTGCCTCATGAAAGACTTAATAGAATATTGTTCCCTTCTCTTCTCATTTGGAAGTCCAGAATGATTCATAGCTTGTGTAAGTATAGTAATAATATTTTGCACTCCATCTCCCATAACATTTGTTTGTTCAGGAGGACAATCATTGCATTGTCCATTACATTGATCAACACGGTTCCTTCGGGTTCCTTCCATCGTCTAAAACCCAAAAAGAATAGTGTGAGAAGAAAAAATCACTCTAGGGAAAACAATATAATAAAGTGGGAGTAACATCAATATCTAACATCTTGGGTTACCGTAATTCTAGTACTATAACCTACACTTATACTTAACCTTAGAGACATCCCTAGACATACCTTAGAAATATCTCTATGGATCTCACTAAAGTTCTCGCATCCTAGTATCCAAAGGTTGAATAAACATTTCCTCTGATATCAACTGTAGATACCCGAAGCCTGACGTACATGGACATTACATTACTTTTGCAGAATACTTAGTACATAATAAAAACACACTAGTGCAGAAAATGTTTTTTACGTCGGTTATTTTTAATTTTTTACATCACTTTATAGCCGATGTTAATACGACCGATGTTATAAATAATGTTTTTTACATCGGTTATTTTAAAACTGACGTAAAAAAATTAATATCACTATTTTTCACATCGGCTAATAAATAACCGACATGAATAACGCGCGCCAGGCTTCATTTTTCACGTCGATTATTAAAAAAGCGACGTGAAAAAATGATGAGGCAGGCATTTATAATGTCGGTTATTTGAATAACCGATGTGATAAACCCCTGGGTTATCATTTATAACGTCGGTTATTAAATAACCGACGTGAAAAATGAGGCCTGCCGCACGTTTTTCACGTCGGTTATTTAATAACTGACGTGAAAAATCATTTCCCAGGTCTTTATCACGTTGGATATTAAATAACCGCCGTGAAAAATCAATTACAACTTGTAGATAATCTCCTGAGCTTCGATTTGGTAGGTCGTGGCGCTCAAATGGAGTTAGGGATCAAAATTTATGACTATCAGAAGTTTGATAAATGTTTTTGAGGAAAGATTCATTGCGAAAATTATTACTTCATATTGGAAGGAATTTTATAATTCAAAGGAGTATTTATAGTTTTTCGATGATATGAAGAATTATTCATCATCATAATAATGTATGAATCATTAAAAGGTATATAAATTATGAAAACCACTCATATAAAATATAAATCATGGAAAATTGATTACACATACCTTGAAGAGATCACAAAAAGAAGAAATAGTGGATTCATGTGGAATATCAAACAAGAAAATTCAGTGGAAAGATGATTGTTGAATGAAATTATCATTAAATGGTAAATCAATTTAGAAAATGAATCATAAAAAATATAAATCATGGATAAATGATTACAAATACCTTGACAAGATCGCGAAAATAAAAAATAGTTGATTCACGTTGAAGATCAAACGAGTCCAGTCGGCGGATTGATAATGGTTGAAATAAATGATCGATAAGTTATTATATGCATATAATGAAACATTATAATTGATATGCTAAAAGAAAATGTGGTATTAAAAGTTTTAGGTGGAAAATGAAAATTTCAATGCCGCGATATAAAAAATTGAAATACCGTGTTGGCGGGATATTTAAATTATATTTCACGTCGGTTTTATAATAACCGTCGTGAAAAGGGATTAAAATTTATTCACATTTTTCAGGTCGGTTATATAATAACCGACGTGAAAAATCAAATTTAATAACTAATGTGAAAACTGAGGCCTGCCGCCCGTTTTTCACGTCGGTTATTTAATAACAGACGTGAAATATAATTTCCCAGGTTTTTATAACATCAGTTATTAAATAAAAGACATGAAAAATCAATTCCAACTTGTAGATAATTTTCTGAGCTTCGATTTGGCAGGTCGTGGAGCTCAAACGGAGTTACAGATCAAAAGATATGACCATCAGAAGTTGATCGTCTCTTAACAAAGTCTTAGGGAAAACCAACTTCCGAGGGGCATAACTTTTAATCTGTTAATCCGTTTGGGCTCCGAGACCTATCAAATCTAAGCTTGGGAAATTTTCTACATGTATGATCACATTTTTCACGTCATTTATTCAATAACCGACGTGAAAAATTACTTTTTAACGTTGGTTATTAAATAACCGACGTCAAAAAGGCATGAAAACCAGATTTTTCACGTCGGTTATTTAATAACCGACGTTAAAAATGCATTTTTCACGTTAGTTATTAAATAACCGACGTGCAAAATGTTAACAAACATGTATAAAATTTCCCGATCTTCGATTTGATTGGTCTCAGAGCTCAAACGGAGTTACGGATTAAAAGTTATACCCCTCGGAAGTTGGTCTTCCCTAAGACTTTATTTAGTGGCGATCAACTTCTGATGGCTATAAATTTTGATCTGTCAATCCGTTTGGGCTCCAAGACCTATCAAATCAGTGATTGGAAATATTATACATGTAGGTTAGCATTGTTCACATCGGTTATTAAATAACCGACATAGTAATATTATTTTTTTGATGCCGGTTATATAAAAACCGACCTGAAAAATGAATCATGTCGTGCGTTTTTCACGTCGGTTATTTAATAACCGACGTGAAAACCAATGATATTATTATTTTGATGTCGGTTATTAAATAACCGACGTGAAAAGTCATGAAAACTAGATTTTTCACATCGGTTCTAATATAACTGACATGAAAAGGTCATGAAATATGAATTTTCACGTCGGTTATTATATAACCGACGTCAAATATAATTTTAATTTCCCGCTAATGCGGAATTTCATCATTTTTACATCGCTGCGTCAAAATTTTCAATTTACGCTGGAAAATTTCAATACCATGTTTTTTTTACATCGCAGAATTTATTTTTCACGTCGGTTCTTATATAACCGACATGAAAAAGTCATCAAATATTATTTTTCACATCGGTTCTTAAATAACCAACGTGAAAAGGACCGCACAAATGGATTTTCACATCGGTTATATAATAACCGACATGAAAAGTCCATGCAAATGGATTTGATGTTGGTTATATAATAACCGACGTGAAAAACATGATGTTAAAAACAGTTTTTGTAATAGTGACACTTTCACACACAAGGACCGTAATAGTTTAGTGTCTTTGGAAACTCGGAATATAATCTTCTAATCATGGTGAAAGATCTTCAACATCTCCCATAAATATCTTCCCGTTTTTTACCTAAAACCTTTCTTTATATCCTGGGGAAAATAAAACATAAAAGGGTGAGCTCAAATGCTCACTAAGGGTAAACAAAAGAAATATCAATCACATCATATTCATAAGAACATAACATTTTGGAAATCTTAACCTGCAAAAGAGATAATAATATCATAACAAGGGATAAATCGTAGTAATGAAATGTAATCCCAATAATCATAACATAAAACATGAAACTTTGTGGCATACACACATAATCATAGAGAATCATTTCTTATTAATCAAGACTCATTTCCAAGACTATCTTAGTTGACTAAGTCCATTCCTTAACAGAGTTCACTCCTTATTTCAGTCATGTTTCACTGAACCGGTTTAACATGCCGTTCCAACCATGTCTATCTCATGAGATATAAAATCTTTACCCAATTCATTGGAGGGATATATATGTCCCACCCATCTCATAATGATACCATTCTTATGTGTGCCACAAAATCATAAATCATACATCATTGCATATCCCATGTAATAAAAATGGGATTCTAATAACATCATGACATCATAAAACAATTCATATAAGATAAAGGAATTCATAAAAATAATTCCATCACAACATAATAAAATCAATTTAATAATAGGGGTATTAATAGAACCTTATATTATCTTAGATGGAAAATAATTTTGATAAAACACTTGAACTCCATTCTTGAGGAAAATATCCTTTTACTTCAAAAACAATTTTCCTTTCTTAACATGTCATACAATTATAAACTAAAAGAAGTTGATTAAAAATAAACTTCAAAACTTCTAAAAGAAGCTTCTTGGAAATAATTTTTTAAAATCCATTCATGCTGTATAAGTTAAAAAAAACTTTTTCTCGTACTTTTGTCGGAAAAGTAAATAAGTACCTCGTACGAAAAAACGACAAAATATTCCTTTCATATCTTTTACTAAAAACACTCCGAAGGGTAAAACTGGATATAAACTATTTTAGAAGGATATAAATATTACATATTGAGGAAACATGGATGTGTATGACAAAATACACCCCAGTAAATACCAAAGTATAAACAATCTCGGATAAAAATGAGATTGTGATATTTTCCCTTACCTTAGGTCCAATTTGCTTCGTAAGAGTCCGAACCTCCTGTATAATGATTTAAATAATTCCATTGACTTATTAAAGAATCATATGCATTGTTATTATACCATATATGGTTCACTTATGACTTTATATTACCCATTCATAGGTAAATTAATGTTAACGTAGTGTTTTGGGTAAAATCATCTTATTTATCGTACGTGTTTGGACTTGTTGTTCTTGATGTTATTATTACTTATATAATGATTTACTTACCTCCAAAATGTAAATCATGATTTATATATCATATAAATTCATTATATATCCATCATATACAATCATTTATAATAGTACATAACATATGGAGGTAAGAAATGAAACACATCGTTCATTGAGACGGTAAGCCGTACGTACGCATGAACGCTAATTTCATTTCTATTTATTATTTTAATGGAATTAAAACATAATGATACATAGTTATATTATAATTCCAGTATAATATCATATATAATATCATTAACCACATCCTTTATACATCCCACATAAGGTATTAACGAATCACATCACTTTGAGGGGGCGGTAGTCCGCATTTCCTCAAATGAGATTATCGTATTTACCGACTATGGAAACCGTAAAGGCTTGATATAATTGAGAAGTAAAGAAGCATAAAGAAATAATAAACATAATATATATTATATACAAATACATTTCCATCATAATGGCCACCATGAGAGGCGGTAGGGGAAAATTGAACAATCATCATTTCGTGAGGCGTTAGTTTGCCATCACAGAAACATTGTGTTCTTCATCAATTAGATGGAGGTGTGTGTAATTGTTGTTCGAATAATTCTCATAAAAACATTCTAGTATTTTGAGGATACTGGTGTTGTCACAAAATAAATGATTACAAATATTTTAGGGGTTGTAGAAGTAGAATAAAAGAAAACAACTTAAGAGAAACTGTTACATTTAATTTTTGTAACTTCCTTTGGTTTGAACCAAAAAGAATTATTGGAGAGTCTTCTGCCTAATTTAAGGCTTAAAGGGGAAGTATAGGGATGTAGGGAGTTTATTTGGGCAGAGTTGGGATGAGCAAAAAGGCTTGAGATGTGTAAGTAATTGCATAGAAGTGGTCTCCTTTTATAAGGGAGTGGAGTGACTCTTTAAGGATGTGTGAAAAAATTATTTTATTATAAACTTATCTTCAGTTTCAAGAGGTCCAAAACACATTAATGTCGCATATAAGATGACTCATATTCGAAATAAAATCATCTAATGGAAATTTTACAGGTTTTGGGTGATATTTTAGTCATTTTAATCTTATTTATTTAAATCATTTATTATTGAGGTAAATACTGTATCATTATTGTGTCATATATAATTTAATATATATGATGTGTAAAAATTATAAAAAAAATACAAACATGTCGGATATCGTTTTATATTTCTAATTAATATTTATAGTCAAAAAATATAATTTATATATCCCCTTATAAAAATTAATTACTAAACGATATTTGTTAATTCCAATTTTGTCTTTACATTAAATTAATTAATCTAATGTGTCATTGTCATTCATAAGTGGCTCCATGGGGTCCCCAAATCGACCCAAGGATGCAAATGGTCGGCCTATACTCATCCAATAAGTTTAGGACAAGTGTCAAGGTAATTTGGAAATATTATAATATTCTTTTAACCTTGAATTACCTTATTTACCTATAACCGTAGTAAATAAAAATTACCGTAGTTACTATTTATAATATCAAAAAAATAAAACTAACCTATTAACATAATTTGTATCCACTGATTCCAAATATGGAATCAATTTTTCAAAATTCAAAACATATAAGTTGCAGTAATTAATTTAAAATTAATCCCGTTATTAAGCAAACAGGTTTTAAAAGTTAAAACATTGCCAAAGATTGAATTTATTTAACCTACGTATTCAGTGTAAAATCAAGGATAATGACATAAATTATATTAAATGGTAAATATATATTCTATTTATACTTTTAAACCATTCAATATTATTATTTAACCACATAATTTATTACGATGAAAAAAGTTGTTTTTAATTAAAATATTGCGTGTTTTAACTATTCATTAAAATATGAAAGTTATCAGAATAATATGAAAAATTTATCCAATGTCAATTTTTAGATCATGATTCTAAAGAAGAATTTTATTTTGTCAAATTGAACTTATAAACTTGTCAAAAACTATATTTAATGTGGGTGCGCCATCAAAAGGCGGTAAAACTGCAGTTTTTTAAAAATACTTATTTTACCCAAAAAATTTATTTTGTTCTCTTAACAAGTTCTAGAAAATGTGTAAGATGAATAATAATGTTATAAAATTCAAAATTTAGTTAATACTATTCATAACGGCTACTTCATAATAATATTATAATAATATATCATTGTTTAGTAAAACCTGGTAATGCGTACAACACATGCTATCGATGAAGGTCGTGATTGCGTGTAATGCAAGCCAAGTTAGGGTCGTGTGTTGTGCAAGAATCCTTCATTGTTTCATATAACAGAATCCAACAATATTTCATTTATACATTGAATATATATATATATACACAGACACTCAATGTTGCGTAGAATGACTATTATAAAACAAACATGAAATTTTGTGTAACACGATCCAAGAATAGTGTTGCGTATACTGCAAGCTAATACGGTGTTGCGTATAGTAAATGCTAAACATGGTGTTCTGTATAATAAAATACATCAATGAAATTAATAGAATATTTTTCATAAAATCTCGGGGTGTTACACATAATGTCTTAAAAAACAAAATAACATGAGATTTTAACAAGAAAGTTAACATTTATTCATTATTGTAAAGAGACTTGGATTTTGATCATAGATCCCAAATGATATATGGGATAAATCATTTGAAACATGTATATAGAGTATTTAACTCCACCTATCAACATAGGGTTTCTCAATAAATAATTCATGTAATATTGAAGTATGGTTTTATATATAATACCTTAAAAGGCACACCATTTGCATGAATTATGTGTCCCCAAAATATAGGATCCATAAAACCTCACCATATGTTGTTAAATTTCATATATACTTTCATTTATATGATATGTTATTCTTGATTTTAAACCATTTCAATTTAAATCATGATGTTAAAATGTTTGTTTTTGCCTCCCTCATAAGAGAGAACCTAAAATCTCAATCTCAATCTCCCACCACTATATATTTTTCTCAATAACAACCCGTGGCTTGACTTATATCTATAAAGGATACTTACTAACACCCATATCCCACATCGTGGACAAACATCAAGATTATAAAAATGACCCTATCCCCGTACAAGAGGATAATCTATATTAGAAAATATCCCTTCATGAACTACATGTGTATTAACTTATGAATATATATGATATTTAGTGACATTGAGATCCCACATCTTATCCTAGATGTATGGTAATAAAAAACCCCTTTTTTACATATGAACTTGAACTTTATGAGGAACAATATTTCCGAGAACTATGCATTTCTTGTTTCTAATTTTGATAAGATTTATAGGGATGATTAGATTTAAAACTCATGGTTAGACCCTGAATAAAATACCTAACCTCTTATTATGATGAAAATATATGAGGTATATTCCAACACAGTTTCTCTCATTTAAAAACTCATGTTGGAAGAAATATTTCCATGTTCTTTACATATGATTTGGATTAATCATGGGGACAAATTACTTCATAGAACTATCTATAACTTCATTGTCATTTGGTTGAGATATGTAGTGATAACTAAACACTTGAATATCAAAACCTATAGATAAAAACATTCCCTGCCTTGTAATTCACATCACTTTTATAGTGGATACATTATTCAAAACAACTACATGTTTATTGATTATTTCTCTGATGACAAACATAGGTACCCCCAAACTCCATATATTAGCCCCAAACATCATAACAAATATACTAATGACCCTTTTCATTTTATATAAACATTATCTATTCCTGGAATTCCATATGAGATCCATATGAATCCTGAAATATTCATATCAATGGGACTCACAATCACATAGTCACAGCATGTCCAAATATAAACAATTCAGTCATACTTTTTGGAGATATTATTCTTATAAACAACACTGCATTTTTTGAAATTATTTTATTGGATATCAAGGATAATATAATTTGAATCTGTAGTTAAAATATTTTTTTACTATTAATACTATACCACAAATATGGATATGCAAAGCACCCTGATAGAACCTATAAACTAGAGGAATATTAATACTCATGAGAATGTTCTATTATCACCATATTCCATGAGAATACATCCATTGAACAAATATTTTAAACATGTTATATAGTAAATAATTATATATGTTTCCCATGTTACTACCTTAGGATCTAAAATCACATGATAATGGCATAAAATTTCTCTTATCACACTAATTGTTTTTGGAGCATATTTGTCATGTGATCCCTATTTAGGATATTCCTGGTAAATCCATTGGTAAACTATTTTTGACCTAAAAATCATAAATCTATTTCACAATCCTAAATTTTATAAAGATTATTTGAGGTTACATCATTTTATGAATTTGAAATCGTTATGAGTCATGTATATATAAGGTATTGTGACACCCAGACATAACCAATTCTAATCCAAATTCTTCTAATATAATTTAGATACATATGATTTTAACAAATCAAACTTAATTTCTAGTGAAACTAAATATGGATATCGGTGATAATATCATCCAACTCTGAAGGACACGTTTTTTTGAAAATAGGAACCACGCCCATAATATGGATCTACATTCATTCCCTTGATATGGCTATCAACCAAATGCGTCTTCATCCTCAAGAGAAAATTCTTTTTATCAACATACACCCTGATAGCATTATGAAAAAATTTACTATTTGAACATGGTTATTTTCCATTCCTCACATGCATACCCTGTAACATTACCTCAGATGAAAGATCCCCTAGAATATGACTTACAATTCAACTTTTCACATCCAAAAGAAGTAATAATATCATTTCCTAGTGGGCCCCATGTGGGTTATTCTTCTTGTTTTAGTTTTCCACTAATCAAGACCTTAAAATATATTCCAATATTTCATTCTATGTATTATAAATAAAATTTTACAACCATAAATCTATCAAAGCTATATGATCTTAAACTACAAAGACCATTAGTCCGAAATTAATGACTTCAAACATCCAAAATAAAAAGTCCTAAATCCCATTAAAATGTGAAACCAATATCATAATTATAGAGTAAATTTTGAGGCTATGATCTTTATAAGAAATATTTGAATAATATAGTTTAACATAAGCATTTGATTTAAAAATCCACAAAACTCACCAGTTAAAAAACCCTCAATAGGTGTCCTAAATTAAAGCCATGTATTTTTTATAATGCTTTACTTGTAACCAGCGTTAGAGAAAACTATGGAAGAAACAAAAACTGAAAATCTTGTGGGATATACCCCAAATCCCCAATGATATTCATGCTATGCTCAGTAGGTCCCTTATTTGAGGAATATGATATACATTCATTTTTCTAAATAGTGATTTTATGATACTAAAAAAACCATTTCAAAAGTTTTACAAGAGTTCATTCATCAAATAAAACAACTATAATATAATAGTTATTGTAGTTAAACTTTCACTTATTCTTGAGCCATTACCTGGGAAGAATCATTTTGACTTAGGTTATTAGGATTAGGACTGATATTTATGTTCGATGGTTGAACGATCTCAGATATATTGATGTTACCATTCAATTAAATTTATATTATTATGGGGTGGAGTCAAGGTAATAAAAATGATAGACAAATGATAAAAATTATTTTTTTATTTATCTATCAAATTATTGAATAATAGAAGCATACTTAAGCTAAATTATATCTTGGAAAATTCATGTAGTGATGAAAAACAAGTTTTCTACAATAAAAACTATCCATTATAATTCAATATAATGGCTTTCACTGGATGACAAGTATTAAAGGATTTTTTATGTTTTTTTATTGGACATATTTCTCTTTGGTCATTGGGATTGTTTGTCTGAATAAGCATTAATATCGTAGATTATTCATCTAACAAATTCTTACACAGTGTTTTCTAATAATTACTACACAGTAAATCTTGACACAAGATCATTGTCATATAATAGTTATAAAGTCTATATTCCTATCCAATCATGAATTTTTTCTTCCTCAATAACAAAATAATGCATCACTCCTTTAGAATACCCAATTGATTTTGGATTAAAGTTAGTAATATCAAATTGGATAATGTCACATTATAAATATGTGAGCTATTATTGAGATATGATTACTTGATAAACTATGTTACTCATGTTTCCGTAATCAAACCCACCGATTACAAAGCGTTGGAATAGGTGATAGAGGATTCCCACTTTATTAACAATCATATCAAAAGGACTATCTTTGATAAAAGTGTAAACGTTGGAGTAGTTTTATTTTTTATCACACTTGATTTTAGGGGAATAATTAGGGTCAAAATCAATTTAATGAATTTTATTGATATATAGCACATAATTATGATTACTGTGAATGTGTTTTAATTAAATGGTAATACGGTTACAGAAATGCTTTCTTCCATTTCCTTTGGATTAACTTTATATAAGGTGTTAATGAGAATGACACCAAATGATTAATCAACTGGTGTTGTGTAATTGAGACGAATGTCATTGATACGAACAATAACTTTGGTTGAAAATTATAAGTCTATACCATAGCCTCTGTTTACTGAAATTGAGGCAAAAGTTCCATATTTTATTTTGAATATTTGGCCATATGATTCTCTTCCTCATAAAATATTTTTGGAAGAATGTAAATAGTGGGACACTATGAATTCAATGGATTATTTACTAGTCAAAGTGGATTATATGATATTCCATATTGAAAATATTACAACCATGATTTGGAATATTTTAATGAAAATATTATTCTAGAACTAATGGAGTAAATGTAAAATTTCATGCTAGTATCCTTATGCATCCGCAATAAATAACATTTATTGAGGACATCTAGATGAAATTCCATCCTAATATTAGTAATATGAATGTAAATTTTGTATTTAAAACATTCAAACTATTATGAAAGAAAATACTATATGTAAGGGTGAAAAATGGTCATCCCATATTTTTGAATTTTCAAAATCCCATATTGAACTGAAATAATGTATAAACACTCTACTATGGATCTTAAAAAATTGTTTTTTATAATTAAATAACGTATAAGGTATGTTGAAAATTTTAATTAAAGGGGATTACATAGTATCATTATAATTTTAGCAAAATATTAGCATATTGGATGACCAAAAACAAAAATCTCGGCCAACATTACATGAAACATAAATTACTAATTGTTTCATTATATTTATATTCATTAAATTTAAAGTGTTTTTTATAAAACCATATATGAATTGGAATAGTCTAATAAGAAGATGTTGAGAACATACTTGTTATAAGAAACCAAGAAACATATAAATCTTTAAAAGGGTAGCTACCACCATGTTAATGTGTTTTCATTTTTATAGTGTAGACACCAATATCAAGGTTCAAATCATAACAATAGAGTAAGAATCCTTGGATAATGATAACTATCCTTTTAAGAACATGGTAAAAACTATCAAAAACAAATATGAGGTAAGAACGAGCTATATCGTATAGAACAATTTGGTGTATTAGAAAACATACAGGGTATCTTAATATGTGACATATTTATATACACTGTTGAGTAGGGTGGGTCCTAGTGTTCCTTTCTTTTGTCTTTGGCTTTCTATGTCGAATGAGGATTTTTAAACCATCCCTAAATGTGATATTTGAATGGGTATGGAGGGGCATTTGCAATAGAATTTTTACTTATATTCATCAGTATCTTTATCAATGATATGTTTTGTCAGTATCCACCCATGAATAATCCATAGGGAGAAAGTCACCGTACATTTCACCATGGATTATGATTCCAAAAAGTTGAATGATTTTCCGTAGAATAATAAAATATTCATCATTTAGAATATGGATGAGGTTGGGGTTTGAACTTACATGGTTGATTAGTGTAGATATGATCCGTGTATATATATGTATCATATATTTGTAATTCTATACTACTAGGTACAAATCAATAACCTTCAAACACATGGAAAATTACTTACAGCTCTGATACACCCAGAAATCCTAGGCCCATTCATCAAAGAATTTCCCACCAAAACAAACATCACTCATTGAACTCCATCCTCCATAGTAACTATCCCGTTAATGTTTAATAATATGTAAATTGTTAAATGATGTATCATTAATAAATTTTGAATCTGGGTTCCATGAATATTTATTTGAAATGAAAAGTTTTTCATGTCCTGAATATGGGAATACATAATCCATAGTCAATCAGTCCACTAGAACATAGTTTATAAAACCCTGATTTTAAGAAGATGAAAAAAAATTGAATATAAATTTTTATTACTTTTTTTATGAAATAAAAATTTTCGTAGAGGTATTAAGGTAGATAATGATTAATATTAAAACATAGGAAGAAGAATACAGTACATGGTCCCCTCATAAAGAACAATTTGTTATGAATTTTTGGCCTCAACATTTCGAGTAATATCTATTTCCCTTTCAACAATAATAATCAAATTATATAGGTTTATTGGATCATAAAAAATTATATCTATAAAAATAAGAAATAAATTAATCATAAAAAACAAGTAAAATTGTAAAATCATTGAAATTTGAAAACATATAAACATTTGTGTGGCATAATGTGCATTATGCATAACAAATTTCACTCAACATATACAATTAATGAAATTGGAATAAAAAATGAAAAGAAATTAATAATGAATGATCGTTAGTGGGACCCTATACTTGTGAACCTTTTTGAGTTTTTGTAGGAAAATAGAATAACCTATCCTAAATAGAACTTTCTATAAAAAAGGAATCATAGTTCCTGAGATCAATGTTAAACTTAAAACATATTTTACTATGTTAAGAATGAACATTCCTAAATGCTTTGTATTGGATTTGGATATACTCATTGTCCACAGTTAGACCAAAAAATAATCATGAGGTATAATGTTCCTTCTTGAAATTTACTCTTCTTCGTGCCAATTACAACACATTATGATGGGGGGAATTGTTTTGCGCGTATGAGTTCACAAATAATCCTATTAAATTATTGGGTAATTTTTACGTTAGAAAACATAAAAGGAAAATGATATATGGGATATATTTTCAAAATTAATTTAATTATAACAACAATAATGTCACGACCCGTCCTCGGGGCCTGTTCCATGACTACCCCAAGCCCGCCTTCCATAGGCCAGGGGTTGGCGACTAGCACCAAGGCGTAATTCCCGGAAAAAAGGGAAGGCATTGCATTTGGAAGGTAAAAAAACACCACAGAGCAATCCAGAAGAAGTAAAAACTTAGTAAAAACTTGGTACAACAGTAAGTGCAGAAAAGTATGTGGGGCAGAATACAAACCCAAACTGAATGAAAAGTACACATGGAAAGGGAAAACAACAACTGAAAGTAAATTCGTAGACTCGATCCGTCCATTGGAAGTCCCACCTGAAGGGTGGGTACAGATAGCCTCCACAGCTCCTCAGGTCCAGCCGTCCTCTCCGAGTACGCCCCGCCCAGTGATCCACCTCCGGGTACCGACCTGCTCCTCGTGCCTCAACCACGATCAACGTTGTTTGTCGTCTGCAACCAACACAACATTGTGCGGGCATAGCCAATGCAGGGGTGAGTATAAGCTACTCAGTAGGGAACCTGAGACCCCCAATGGTCTCCAAGAATCAATAAAGGAAAATCAACAAAGGAAAGAAACAAACATGAAGTAACATCCGACACTACTTAGGTATATGCCCATACATATACCTAAATCGTCAATTCTCGTTCGGCTCCAACATCCAGGCTCAAGTACAACCCAGTCCACACAAGAAACCACAAACCAATCCACACAGGATAGCATAATATAATCCACACAGGATATCAAGTCAATCATATTGAAGATAAGGATTGAAAGTCAAGATACAGCTCACATGGGTATACTTATTCATGATGTCAAAACCACGACAGCTGGAGAACTCCTCCTCTATCGTGTACGATGGGCCTGCTGCTATAACCAAGCACTTCCTTCCATGTGTCTACCACTACGACCAAGCGCTCCCCCTCATAGTCTCCAGAGGTACTCCTTCTGTTGTTTACCGCGGGTCTGCCACTACTACCAAGTGCTCCTCCACCATGGGTCTGGAGCTACAATCAAGCGGTCCCCCTCACAGCCTCCAGAGGTACTCCTTCTATTGAGTACCACTGGTCTACCACTACTACCAAGCCCTCCTCCATCGTGGGTCTGCCGCTACAACCAAGCGCTCCCCCTCATAGCCTCCAGAGGTACTTTTTCAGTTGAGTACCGCGGGTCTGCCGCTACTACCAAGCGCTCCTTTATCATGGGTCTGCCGCTACAACCAAGCGCTCCCCCTCATAGCCTCCAGAGGTACTCCTTCTATTTAGTACCATGGGTCTGCCACTACTAAAAAGTGCTCCTCCTCCATGGGTCTGCCGCTACAACCAAGTGCTCCCCACTGGGCTATCTGAAATACACTGAGTCGATAGATCAGCAGTCGTCAAGTCTCAGCGAGGTACTAGGTCTCTTCACTCTGCTAGCTCGTCACAGGGAGGGTCCACTCCACGAGCTACCGGTCGATACTCCAAGTATCAAATAGTTCCATGAAAAAATATCTCAGAGGACCGCCTCATCATAGGCGTCTCAACGCAACAGACGGTGCGTCAGTTGAACGCCCGGTCTGTGAGTTTTAGCCTTTTTCATCCTAGGGGCCCAGCCGGTTTCGAGTGTGAACCAACCCGGCCATATCTCGACTGTAAACAGAACTCTCATAGGGTATGCTCATAGGGGCCATTTCTCAACGTGATCACCAACGCCGCTGACGGTTCATCAAACAGACGTCCGGTCTGAAAGCTATCAGCTTTTCCGTTCCAGGGGCCCGATTGGATTTCGGGTTCAATCTAACCCGACCATTGTCCAACTACATACAAAATGCTGGTGAAGCATGCCAAAAGTTTTTGCTCATCAAGAGCAATCCAACAAAGTCGACGGCACATCAATCGGATGTCCGGAGCTCAAGTTATAAGTGTTTCCACTCCGACGGTGAGGTTAGTTTTGTGTACGAACCAACCTGGCCGAACTCAATGTACCCTGAAACCTTGAGTGTAGTATACTGAAATGACTGTCGCGATCCAAGGATCACATCTCCGCTGACGGTTCACCGATCAGAGGTCCGAAACCCTTATTATGGTGAAAAGACCGTGAGAGGTCCGGTATTAGGGGGTTCGGGCCCGGTCTGACTCGGCCCGTTACCCCCTAGATCGGCCCAAACTGGGTCGACCCAACCCGAGGCCAAGTCTGTCCCGCTTGGGCGCTGCCCAGCACGGCCTAGGCACAGCCCGGCCTGGCGGTCCGGCCGGGTGGCTCGGCCCGGCGCGCTGGTGCTGGCCAAGCGGCCGCGCAAAGGGTCATCGCCCATTTGAAAGAAACTGTGGCCCCATGTGGGGGCCGCCCCTTGCCAACGGACGTGGCCGAGCGCCGCGTCCCGCCTTCCTCGTTCCCATGCGGGCACGGGACCAGCGGTACATCCTAGTGGCACGCCAGGCGTCGCCGCCTCCTGGCGGCCGGCCGGTGCTGGCGGAGTGTTCCGCGGACCACCGGACGAGCTCCGGTGGTCGGTTTTGTCTGTCGTCTTCACCAACAACCCTCCGGGGGCTGGTTCTTCACTGCGAAGACCTCAAAACGCACGTGCAGCCTGCTTCATCATCGCCTACCGATCCGTACACCATGAATGAAGAGACAGTGGGTTCGGACTTGTTCGTTGGTCCGCACCCACCGTGTTAGCGGTTTAAAAAGGCTTCTGAAAATTTTTAATCCCATGCTGAGGCTATAAATCAAATAGATTTAACTGAACCAGAACCCCTACCTCAAGTGTCGTCAAGCGAGGGTTCATCTCCGAAAATCACGTCACGGAAGAAGGCATCGCGAAAGTGGGATCATCACGTCACGGAGAAAGCATCGTAGAAGAAGCATTGCATAAGAAGCATCGCGGAAGAAGGGTCGTCGGCGTCGCGATACACGGCGTCGCGTAGTCGATCTCCGAGTATTCGACGTTCTTCATCAGAGATCGGTGCGTTCTTCGCGTTCTTCACGTTCTTCTTGAAGAGGATGAAGATCTACAAGCCTCCCCTCTTTCTCCCAAAACCCTCTCAACACAACTAGCCTAATAAAATAAGAGTTGTGTTATTTTATTATCGCACAAGCCAACATTTGAATTTCAAATAGAAACAATTAGTTAAATGAATTAATTACAACGATTTAACTGCCCAAATTAATGAGACATTTATTAACCAGATGAAATGCGTGGGTTGAATTTATTAAAAAGGGTGTGAAGGTGCATTTCATAATTAAAGGAGGGGGGGTTGAAAAAGGTGGGGCTCATGTGGGCCCCACCCCACAAATATCATACCTAGTGGTGTAGGATATTTTGGGTCCCACATTAACACTTTAACTTATGTTAAACAACTTAAATAAAATAAATGGTGTGGCCAATTTATTATATTGATTTACTTAACCCGAAAATTTAAAATAAAAACACACCCGAGCAAACACAACTACGGAAAAAGTGTTTCTAAGCAATTACCGGCGCTGTGATTCCAACGATGTCCTCAGAATCCTATTCCAAGCACCGGTTCAAATGTTAGAAAAACCCGATTTTTCGTTCACTGAACGTACTCGAGCTAAACTTTGGAAAATGATTCCGGGCACATCGGGCCTCGGAATCAGGTGCCTTTAGAAACTGCGTTCTTGTAAAATTCCCAAAAAAATTATGAAAAAAAATCATTGAAATTTACGGGTCTTTACATTACTCCCACCTCAGGGATTTATGTCCTCGTAAAGCTTTAACACAAACTATGGATACAAAAGTGGTGTCGAGCATGCATTTGAGCCTTCCACTCCCATGTTCTCACCTGGAGGTTCTCGTACTACCAGTGAAAGGGAACTCGAGGAATCGACCGTCCTCGTAGGATCTGCTCCTATTGTTCCTCGATCCCCACTGGAACCTCCGTGAGGGTCACCCCATCACCCAAGTCCAGCTCCTCATGGTCAATGAAAAGCGAAGCGTCGAGTTCTTATCTCCTCAGTTGAGATACATGGAAGTCTTCGTGTACCTGGTGCAACGGAGGTGGGTGGGTCAAGCGGTAAACCACCTCGCCTACCCTGCTGAGGACCTAGAAAGGTCCGTTGATCCTCGGTGAAAACTTGTTGCCTCGTCCACATCTCCATTACTCAAGTCAAGGTGAGACCCGTAGGGAAACGTGGTCTCCATTCTCAAACTCTAGTGGTATCTGCCTCCTGTCAGCACTAGAATTTTGCCGGCTCTGAGATGTACTCATCCGCTCTTGGATGACTTGGACCTTTCTGGTCCTACAAGAGCTGCTAAGATTTCCTGTTTGTCGATAAGAGAAATCAAGTCTCATCCCCTGGATGAACCACGTTCTTCACCTAATATAGTCAATCCCGACATGGATGATACTAACCCATACCAAGGATGACGTCGTAAGGCCTCGACGATACTACCAAGAGAACCAACAGTTACTCTCACCTCCAAGGTTTGAGTCACACTGTTGGCATCAGTGTGTGGTCACTGGTTCTCCTCCTTTAGGTTTCTTAAAGTGAGGTCCATGAAAATGTTTTTTTAAACCGGATCCTCTTAGTAACAACATAAAGAGAGGACAAGAAGGAAAACACCACAAGAAAAGTGTCTTCTATTACTGCATCTCAATGTACAAAGACATAAAGCATATATAAACAAACATCAACAAAGCTAGAAGCAGCATAAACAAAAGTCTCCAGGTCTGGAGCTACTGCCGCTCCTATCCATCTGCTCCCAGAGCTCCATGATTGTAGGCCTCAGCTGCCTGAAGCTGGGCTCTCCCATGTCCACCAGTTCCCTACAGTCGGGGTGGACCTCCTGGTGGTGGTGGTGGCAACACCTCGAAGCGTCGTCCACCTCCAGCTACTCGACCAGCTCCCCTGCCACGGTCTCCTTCTCCATGCAGTCCGCCTCGATCGAACCTCTGCCTCTTCCTGGGAGGTCCTTCGTTCATCTTCTGGTCATTTGTATGGCGGGACGGATAGTCATGAGCCATGTGACCAACCCCGCCAAAGGAGTAACACAGTCCGCTCAGGGTAAGTCGTTATCCACCCCGGGTGCCTCGCACAAACGATCATGTGTCATGTGGTCGACCACCTGTAGGTCTAGTCCTCTTGGACCCTTGCGTCATCTGTCTACTGCCCGCTGCAGAAGACTCTGCCGCATGCCGACTAGTGGTGGGTCCTACTGCTGGAGAGAGCTCAGCAAGGAAAATATCCACTAAGAGGGCTCGCTCCAACACCCCTGCATGTGTCGAAATGTTGTGAGAAACAATTGAAGACTTGATCTCTTCCCTGTGCCTCTGCTCAAAGATTCGGGCCCTGAAAAATGGGTCTCGTACCAAGTCCGTCGAATAGAAAGAGAGATCGGTAAACCTCGCTGCGTACTGGGCTACTGTCATGATGCCCTGCCGTTGTAGTAGTAGCTCCTAGATGTGCGCCGCACGGTGGGTGGCTGGGACTAACTCTGAGTGGAAAAGGCTTAAAATGTCCGTCCAAAGGAGAGATGCCTCATCGTACACCTGAAGCATCAATCTCCAACATCTGCATGCTGCCGCGTGCAAGAGGCTCACTACAAGGAACACCATATGGTCAGATGGTGTCCCTACCAAACGGAAAACACGTACAACTGCCTCCAGCAAATCTTCTGTTACCTGAGGGTCCGTATCCCGACGGAACATGGGCGGTCGCTGACGCTGAAACTCGTGCAGTTCACTAAGGCGACGTGCACCGTCAGCGGCTGGGGATGGTAGCATCGGTGGCTCTGTGGGTAGAGGTACCGCCGGTGACCCTGTTGTCAAAGAGCCCTGTACCGAGGCCTCGTTGCTCGGTGGGCTGTCGTCATGTACAACACTCGGAACCCTAGCCGGCTGCCGTTGTGGGGCCATCCTATAAAGAAACAGGAGCCCCACGGTCAAACAGTATACCTGGTGAGCTGACATAAAGTAATCATAAAGAATACTTGAAACACAAATGCAATCATTGTTTTCGTGCATTAAGTCAGAAATCAGAAGTCAGGGTCCTGGTGTACGGATATGTCGTCCACCGCACCAACACTGGACTCCCTGGACTGATAACCACACCCAATACCCTTGACACTATTGCTTCACATAGAATAATGACCAGAGTCCAAAGTTCTGCAGTAGAACCAAACTCCTTTGATACCAATTTGTCACGACCCGTCCTTGGGGCCCGTTTCGTGACTACCCCAAGCCCACCATCCATAGGCCAGGGGCTGGTGACTAGAACCACAGTGTAATTCCCGGTAAAAAGGGAAGGCATTGCCATTGGAATGTAAAGAAACACCACAGATCAAGCAAGCATAAGTAAAAACTAAGTAAAATCTGGGTACAACAGTAAGTGTGGAAAAGTAAGTGGGCTAGAATACAAACCCAAACTGAAAGTAATGTACAACTGGAAAGGGAAAGTAGCAACTGAAAGTAAAGCCGCCGCCTTGAGCCATCCACTGGAAGTCCCACCTATAGGGTGGGTACAGATAGCCTCCACAGCTCCTCGGGTCCAGCTGTCTGCTCCGAGTACGCCCCGACCAGTGATCCACCTTCGAGTACCGACTTGCTCCTCGTGCCACAACCATGATCAGTGATGTCCATCGTCTGCAACCAACACAACGTTGTGTGGGCATAGCCCGTGAAGGGGTGAGTATAAGCTAATCAGTAGGGACCTTGAGACCCCCGAAGGTCTCCCAGAATCCACAATGGAATGAAACAAACAAGAAGTAACATCTAGAACTACCTAGGTATATGCCCATACATAAACCTAGGTCATAAATTCTCGTTCGACTCCAACATCCGAGCTCAAGTACAACCCAGTCCTCACAGGAAACCACAACCCAATCCACATAGGAAAGCATAACGTAATACACACAGGATATCAAGTCAATCATATTGATGATAAGGATTTAAGGTCAAGATACAGCTCACACAGGTAGACTTTTTCATGATGTCAAAACCACGGCAGATGGAGAACTCCTCCTCTATGGAGTACTGTGGGCCTGCTGCTACAACCAAGCGCATCCCTCTATGGGTCTGCCGCTACAACCAAGTGCTCCCCCTCATTGGCTCTAGAGGTACTCCTTCTGTTGAGTACCGCGGGTTTGCCGCTACTACCAAGCGCTCCTCCGCCGTGGGTCTGCCGCTAAAACCAAGTGGTCCCCCTCATTGCCACCAGAGGTACTCCTTCTGTTGAGTACCACGGGTCTGCTGCTACTACCAAGTGCTCCTCCACCGTGGGTCTGCCGCTACAACCAAGCGCTCCCCCTCATAGCCTCCATAGGTATTATTTCTGTTGAGTACCGTGGGTCTGCCGCTACTACCAAGCGCTCCCCCTCATAGCCTCCAGAGGTACTCCTTCTGTTGAGTATCGCGGGTCTGCTGCTACTACCAAGAACTCCTCCACCGTGGGCCTGCCGCTACAGCCAAGCGATCGCCACTGGGCGATCCAAAATACACTGAGTCGATAGATCAGCAGTTGTCAAGTCTCAGCTAGCTACTAGGTCTTTGCACTCTGCTATCTCGTCACCAGGAGGGTCCGCTCCACAATCTACCGGTCGATACTCCATGTATCACGAAGCTCCATGAAGAAGTATCTCAATGGACCACCTCATCATAGGGGTTTCAACTCAACAGACGTCGTGTCATTCGGACGCCTGTTCTGTGAGTTACTAGCCATTTTCTTCCTAGGGGCCCAGTCAGTTTCGAGTGTGAACCAACCCTGCCATATCTCGACTGTACCCCCAAACTCTCATAGGTTATTCTCATAGGAACCATTTCTCAACGTGATCACCAACGCTGCTGACGATTCGTCAAACGGACGTCCGGTCTGTAAACTACCAGCTTTTCCGTTCGAGGGGCCCTGTTTGATTTCAGGTACAATCCAACCCAGCCATTATCCAACTGCATCCAAAACTCCGGCGAAGCATGAAAAAAAGTTTCTTATCATCAAGAGGAATCCAACAAAGTCGACGACACGTCAATCAGACGTCCGTAGCTCAAGTTATAAGCATTTCCGCTCCGAGGGCCCGGTTGGTTTCATGTACGAACCAACCCAGTCGAACACAAAGAACTCTGAAACCTTGAGTGTATTATACCGAAACGACCGTATCGATCAAAGGGTCACATCACCGCTGACGGTGATTGATCAGAGGTCTGAAACCATGTTATGGGAAAAAGATCGTGATAGGTCTGGTATTAGGGTGTTTGTGGCCTGTCCGACCCTACCTGGTACCCCCCCTGGGTCGGCCTGATGAAAGAACCCACTGCCCCACATGGGGGCTGCCCCTTGCCAATGGACGCAGCTTCAGCCGCGGCGGCCCATCCTGGTGGCATGCCGACGGAGTGTTCCGCGGACCACCGAACGAGCTCCGGTGGTCGGTTTTTCCTGTTGTCTTCACCAACGGCCCTCCCGGGGCCGGTTCTTCCCTCCAAAGATCTCAATGTAAGATTGGTATAGAGTAAGAGGTTTCCAACCTCTGATACCAATTTTAGGATCGAAATAGTGATGTAGATGCTCAATATACAAGAGAGGGGTGAATTGTATACTTTAAAAAAAAATTTGGAACCTTTAAATTTAGTTAAGAATAACTATGTTTTCCTTAAGCAAAGGAAAAGGCTAAGTTTAACAAAGTTAAACTAAGAAAATTCACAACACCTCTAACTCCAAATGCAAACTTGGAAAGAGATTCCGAAAGAGGGTTCCGGAAGTATGGTTCCGGAAATTGAATCTTAACAAATGATTACAATATGAGATTCTACCTGAAAGCGTATAGAATCTAAATTAATCAGAGTACAAATAAGGAAGTAAAAGAAAGTTATAATTTCCTTATAATATAAAATGCAGCGGAATAGAAACAAGTAGTAAAACTACAAGTAACAAGATATAAGTCTTTTAACCCAAAGAGAAGGGTATCCAACAACCTTGGATAAAGGTCCCTTGATTTATACTTTCAAGCAAGTCTGTCTTACCCACACCAGGGTAAGCCCTCGATACGAAGATCGGAGTCTCTGTCTTGCTATCCCCGCAAGCCCTCAACTTCAAGGTAGTTGGAAACCTCTGTCTTCCTCAAAAAGAAAGCCCTTGAACTTTAAGGTAGTCGGCACCTCTGTCTTCCTATCCCCGGAAGCCCTCGAATGTAATCACCAACATTCGGAGTCGCACGAAGCTTTGAGAGTTAATAAGAGCCTCTCTCTCTCTAGAATTCACTTCAACAGCATGTATGCACAAAACCAAGTTGTTCATCTGTCATCAGTTATCAGCCATCAGTTACGAGCTCTTTCAAATGAGCTCCTATTTATAGGTAAGGTCGGCTCCTTCTCCAACGGTCATATTTTCTTTAAAGACCGGAGGGACCTGTACACGTGTCACTTAGACAACGGTTAGTTTATAACAAAACAGACGACATCGTTTTATAACAAAACAAGTGTAACAGAATGTACACCATCGTTTTAAACTCTAACATAAAAGATCGGAAAGAAAACTTTGGAGTGAAGGTTCGGAGTGTAAGGAACAATAGTAAAGAGTAGACAAATTTTAGAAGTGTAAGAAATATAAAAGTTCGAAGTCTAACAAAGATATTTTTCGGAGTCTGAATTAATTCAGAGTGTATATAACAAAGATACTCAAATTCTGTTTAATAGGTGAATTCAGAATGAGAATTCAGAATAAGAATTCGTCATCAGAAATCATAATGAGAATTCATCAACAGAATTCGTAATGATAATTCTTCATTAGAATTCGTAATGAGAATTCGTCATCAGAATTCGTAGTGAGAATTCTTCATCAGAATTCGTACTGAGAATTCTTCATCAGAATTTGTAATGAGAATTCTTCATTAGAATTCATAATGAGAATTCATCATGAGATTTCTTCATTAGAACTCGTAATGAGAATTCATCATTGGAATTCGTAATGAGAATTCTTCATTGGAATTCGTAATGAGAATTCTTCTTTAGAATTCATATCCTGAATCTGGAATAGAACTTAGTCAGAGTTCATATCTGGAATTCGGAATGAAACTTCCTTATAGTTCTTGTCCAGAATTCGAACAGAATTCTTTATATCAAAGTTTCAATGATTCCGAGAAAATGAATCCGAATCTCATACTTAAGAAAAATATGGATGAAAATATGATAAGGATAATTTTTCTTATAAAAGCAATTTTACTTAAGAAAGCAAATTTCCTTATAAAAGAGATTTTCCTTAAGAAAGAAATTTTCCTTATAAAAGATATTTTCCTTAAGATAAGGTGTTTGTGATTTTCAAAACAAGAAGGAATGGAAAAGTCCTAAGGAAAACCTTATTGACTCAAAAATCTCCCCCTTTTTGGAAATCACAAACATCCTTATGAAAAAAAAATTCTAAGAAGAAAGAAAAACATTAAGGCTTATCTCCCTTTGCTTTAAGGATACTGATGAATACGACTAACTCCCCCTTAGGTTTTGAAAACTCTAAGGATCGTATTCAGATTTCCGGAGTGATAGATAAGAATGTCTTCTTTAATGAAAAAGCACCCCCTTAAACAAACTCTTATTAGAGTTTTTCTTTTTCATAAGGATCATTTTCGTCTCCCCCTTTGATAAACTCTTATTATAGTTCTTATTTTTCATAAGGATCTTTTTCTTATCCCCCTTTGTGATTTTCAAAATGAATTGGAGAGAATGGAAAAAAATAACAAAGTACCTGAAATATTAGTAATGACAACAAAAGAAATGAGAGGCACAAATTTCATTAGATTTGAAATCTCGACAACAAAGAAAAAAATTACAACAAAAATATCGGATTTGGTTATTTCGGATCTTTTTCCTTTGACATGAGCCCCTTTAGAATAGTCTTGATCTTCTTCAGGTCTTTATGACCTTCTTCAGCATGCTTCTCTAAGGCAACTATTCTTTCGGATTGAGCTTCAATTTTTTCTTCCTAGGCTTTCAGATTTTCTTCCGGAGCTTTGATCTTTTCTTCCTGAGCCTTCATCCTTTATTCAAAATCAATACGATGATCTCTTTCAAACTTCCAGTTTTGAGAAATGGAATTCAGCTTCCCATTAAGATCTCTCACTTCTTGAATCTGGATGTTCTTTTCTTCTGTCAGCTTCTCTTCAAAGGATGAAGATAACTCATTTATCTTCTTGTCCTCGGTTTCAAATGCATCTTTAACATTGTCTTGAAACTCATCGAACAAACTCATCTCTTCCACAGTCTTCTTCGACCAATTTATCATCCTCTTGCAAGATTTTCTATGAACTTCGTAACCAACAAAGAAGGTTTTGAACTGAGCTTCAATCTCAACGCACTTGTCCATAACCATAGATACAGAGTCAGTTTTCTGATTCAACGCATGTTGGAGCATCTGACATCTAGAGTCAATACTAGAGAATGTCGGAATGGATCCCACCAACTTCTTTAAAGACTGGACAACAAAATCATGCCCCAACGAGGATGACTCCGAATCTGAAATCTTGCTTGGAGAGTTTTCTTCCTCAATAAGCTCCAACTTCCTTTTAGACGAATCGCCATATTCTCTTTTCTTGCTAGCCACTGATTTCAGAGTTTCAACAAGGAGTTGCTTTCCCTTATCTTTCTTCGGAATTGATTATTGATCAGGAGTTTTCTGCTCCCTAGTAGATACTTGAACAATCTCATCAACAACTTTCTGAACAACATCTTCCTCATTCTTATCCTTCTCTGGAGTTACTAACTTAGATGATTCATCCTCTGAAGTTCGGAGTGATAGATGTTCCGAAGGCGATCCTTTATAATAATCCGCTTTTTTCAAAAGATATCATGTTTCACCACTTCTTTCAGCAACTTCCTCTTCCTCTCCCAGTTGCTGAATCTGCTCAATTTTCTCAACATGCTCTGCTGTAGTCTCTTCCAGAAAATCAAGGTTTCTTCCTGGAGTCTCAGGTAGAGATTCCAGGGAGAAAGATCTCAGAACTGGGATGCTTCCGGATACCATATCATTAAACTTTAACAATGCTTGGACTGCCTCGGCTTCTGACATCTTCTTCTTAAGTTTCTTTTCCTTTGCTTGTTTTTCAAGCTCATCAGCAGTTCTCTCCTTTAATGCCTTAGCTTCCGCAGGGTCCAATCTGAACTGTGGATCCCCTACTTTCCTTTTCACTTTATCGTCTCTCCACTTTGTAACTACCTCATCAGGATAGGTCTTCTTCTTCTTTGGTTTGGGAGGAGCGGTTTGAACTTCCTTAGCCTTAGGATCTTTGACTTCAGCTGCAACTTCCTTTAACTTTCTTTTCGTCACTGGTTTGGATGATTCTGGTTCAGCAGCCTTCGGAACCATTTCTTCTTGATTAGGAAAATCAACGAACTCACCAATCTCTTTATTTAAAGCCACATCCATCCTCTTAAGGGTTTCATCACTAACCAACAAAATTTTACAAACCCTTGGCTTAGATCTGCAAGCTTCCTTGAAAGATTCAAGGTACCAGACTATCTACTTTGATAATATTGCAGGGTACATTACGATCTGAGCTCTGAGATTTCCTTTCTTAAGATTCTCAATGGTTATAAGAATGTGCCTCATGAAGTTAAAATTCCTTAGATTTATCATGAAATCTAAGATATAGATCTCACTCTTCTTCAAGCTGTCTTTATCGCCTTTCCTCGGTACGATAAGTCCTTGTACCCATAACTCCAGAATCCGGAAATTTGTGGATAGACTTGAAATCTTCGGAGCCTTATCATCAGCCAGTCCGAGAGTTTCTAATGCTTTTTCCTTGTCGAAGCTACCCTTAGAGTCTGGCAACACATGCGAAATAAATTCGTCTTCTCCTTCAAAGACAACCCTACCAAGCTTGCTGCCTTGGTATAAGAATGTTTGTAGGTCTTTCCATAAGACTTAAAAGAAAACTTCTCCCTATTATCTTCCTGGAAGAAGGAAACAGTTTCATAGAACTCAACAAGTAACTCTGTAAAAACATCGTCTTGAGTCCCTAGTTTGGATACAACAAAATCTTCCCAGCCATTCAACTTAATGTTATTTGAGATAAGAGAGTCATAGTTTTTGAAGAAATCCGGATGGACTAACCTTTCTCTGTAAACTATCCACTGAGAAATAGGCTTAGTGGATGACATTTCTTGAGATGCTAACTCCGCAGACATTCGGATCTGAAGTCCTCTGAGAAGTTCGGAACGAAGAAAACTGAAGTTCGGAACGGCCTTAAAATGGAGAGGCAGAGATTCGGGACGCGAGAGCTTGAGATCGATGTGGGACGAGTAATTGGGTCCCCTTTATATAGGCAACGAGATGACGGTTCACATTCCACAGTTGATCTAACGGTTGGAATCAGCTGAGATCAGATCTGACGGTTGAAAACTTGAATCCAATCTTTTTGAGGTTTTTATTAAGACAAAGAATTAAGAAAACTATAATCCGAAAACATAATACAAGAAAATAAAAGAAAGTAAAATATGACTACGAAAACATGAGTAAGGAAATCATACCTTTCGGATTGGATTAGGAGGATTATTCGTAATGAGTAATATAACAAAGACTAAAAAAAACTTTATTATGAGAAGACAGATTTCAAAAAAATTTACTTTGGAAAATAAACTTAGTACGAAAAACTCATTATGGAACACTCATTATGGAAAACTCAGTACGAAAAAAAACTTAAGAAGAAAATCAGTATGAAGAACTTAGTACGAAAAATACATTACGAAGAATTTAGTACGAAAAAAAATTGGTACAAAAAAATCTGTTTATGAAACTGCCAGTACGTAAATTTTCATTCCGGAAATTTTCAATACGAACACTTCCATTCCAGAAGTATTCTGTACGAGAATATCCATTTTGGAAAATTTTAGTTTCAGAAGTTCCATTCCAGAAATCTTCGTTCCGAAAAGTTTGAAAATAAATTTTGAAAAAACATTGTTAAACAAACAATCAAATGTACTCCCCCTATGAAAAGGAGTTTAGTACTGTAAGAAGATTTTTTTCAACAGAAAGTTAATTAAGAAATATTACCTTACGGTTATCATTCCTAACTTCTGTTTAATATATTCAAATCTATCAGAATGTAAAGATTTTGTGACTATATCAGCAATTTGTTCTTGCATTCCGATAAACTGAAGAATAATATCTCCTTTAAGTGTGTGATCCCTAAGAAAGTGATGCCTAATATCTATGTGTTTTGCACGAGAGTGATGTGCAGGGTTTTTACTTAGGGCAATGGCACTTGTGTTATCACACAAAATTTGAGTTTTAGTAAAACTCAAGCAATAGTCTGTGAGTGTGTGTTGCATCCACAACACTTGAGCACAACAACTTCCAGCTGCTACATATTCAGCTTCAGCAGTGGAAAGTGCTACAGAATGTTGCTTCTTGCAGGACCAAGAAACTAGTGAATCTCCTAATAAATGACAAGTTCTGGATGTTCTTTTTCTATCCATTCTACATCCACCAAAGTCAGCATCAGAAAAGCTTTTTAGAACAAAATCATTTCCAGAAGTATAATATAATCATAGATCCATGGTTCCCTTAAGGTAGCGAATTTTTTTTTACTGCCTTTAAGTGAGATTCCTTAGGATTGGATTGATATCTTGCAATAAGCATACTGAAAACAGTAAGTCTGGTCGACTAGCTGTTAAGTAAAGTAGACTACCTATCATACCTCTAAAAGATGTTTGATCTACTGGTTTCCCAGCTTCGTCAAGATCTAGAGAGTTTGAGGTACCAATGGGAGTACTTATACTCTTAGTGTTGTCATAACCATACTTTTTAAGAATATCTTTAATATACTTATGTTGAGATATGTAGGTTCCTTATGGTTTTTGAGAAATTTGAAAACCAAGGAAAAATGTTAACTCACCCATCATACTCATTTCAAACTCAGATTTCATTAGACTTGAAAAAGAGTCAGTCAAAGATTGCTGAGTTGAAACAAATATAATATCATCAACATAAATTTGAACAATCAAAACATTTTTCTTATCTTTCTTTATAAAAAGGGTTGGATCTACATTTCCCTTAACATAGTTATTTTGAAGCAACAATCCGGTGAGTCTATCATACCATGCTCTTGGGGCTTGTTTAAGGCTATAAAAAGCTTTGGTAAGTCTAAAAACATGATCAAGACGTTTTGTATCTTCAAAGCCAGGAGGTTGTTCAACAAAAACTTCCTCTTGAACATAACCGTTAAGAAAAGAACATTTTTCATCCATTTGGAAAAGTTTAAAATTAAAGAATGCTGAAAAGGCAAGTAGAATACGGATTGATTCAAGTCTAGCTACTGGAGCATAGGTTTCTTCATAGTCTATTCCTTCTTACTGATTATAGCCTTTAGCAACAAGTCTAGATTTATTTCTTACTATGACTCCATTTTCATCACATTTATTTCTGAAAAACCATTTTACTCCAATAACAGAAGTTTCCTTAGGTTTTTCAACCAAGGTCCAGACTTTATTCCTTTCGAATTCATTTAGTTCATCTTGCATGGCTTTAATCCAATCATCATCACCTAAAGATTCATCAGTGCTTTTAGGTTCTAATTGGGAAAGAAATTCTAGATGTTATACTTCATTTCTTAAGGAACTTCTAGTCCTTACAGGTTGATTTACATTACCAATGATACTATCACTGGGATGATTCTTAACAAACACCTGATTTTGGTTTTGTAAAACCTGTTCATCAACATAGGGTAGAAAGTCTTCTGGGGTAAATGTTTCAGAAGTATCTTTTTGAACAATTTCCTTATCAGAAGGTTCTTCTATCAAAGGTTGATAATCAGTTTTTGAAAACACATCCAAATATTTATGTTGAGATGGTTTTAAAACAAAAGGATCTGACTCATCAAATTTTATATGTACTGTTTCTTCAACAGTACAAATATTTTTATTAAAAACTCTATAAGCCTTAGAAGTTGTGGAATATCCTAAGAAAATCCCTTCATCAGAATTTGGTGCGAATTTATGTAAGTTATCTTTAGTATTCAAAATGAATACTTTGCAACCAAAAACCTTGAAGTAGGAAAGTCTTGGTTTTCTACAATTCCATAACTCATAAAGAGTTTTATTAAGAAAAGGTCTAATCAAAACTCGATTTATAGTATAACAAGCAGTATTTACAGCTTCAGCCCAAAAATGTCTAGCGATAGAATATTCACTCAACATGGTTCTAGTTATTTCTTGAAGAATTCTATTTCTTATTTCAACTACACCATTCTGTTGAGGAGTTCTAGGTGCTGAAAAATTGTGAGTAATACATTTCTTACTACAAAAAGTTTTAAAAATCAGAATTTTGAAATTCACCTCCATGATCACTAGGAATAGTTTTCAATGGAAGGTTTTTCTCATTTTTAACTTGAGCTCTAAAACTTTTGAAACAAGAAAAATCTTCAGATTTCTTTGCTAGAAAATAGACCCAAGTAAATCTAGTGTAATCATCAACTAGAACAAACACATAGTATTTTCCTCCAATACTTCCAGTTTGTGTTGGACCAAAAAGATCCATGTGCACTAACTGTAATGCATCAGTTGTTGAGACTTCACCGATTGACATAAAACTAGATTTATGTTTCTTGCCATATTGACAAGGATCACAAACTTTAGAAGAATCAAATCTAAGCTCCATTAGATCCTTAACTAGTTTCTTCTTAGAGAGTTTACAAAGGTTTCTCATATTACAGTGTCCTAATCTTCTACGCCATAACCAAGAATGATCTTCCATTGCACTTAGTCAAGGTAAATCTGGGCTCCTCAGGTCTTCTAGGTTCAAAGTGTAGACATTTTCTTGCCTATTGGCTGAGAGAATAAATTTTTCCTTGGAATTGCGAACTAAGCAATTATCATTCCTAAAATTCACAAGGTAACCTTCATCACATAACTGACTATGCTAATGAGGTTGTGGTTAATACCTTTAACAAAAAGAACATTTGAAATCAAGGTTTTACTTAAAAGCACATTATTACCAATACCAACAATCTCTCCCTTGGCATTGTCTCCGAAAGTTACCTTTCCTCCTTTCGTTTTGATAATCTTTTCAAAAAAGATTTTGTTACCAGTCATGTGTCGGGAACATCCAGTATCCATGTACTATGTATTGTTGCTGGTACTTTCTTTATTTTCCTGAAATCAAGAAGAAAATTAGACTTTCGGAATCCAAACTTGTTTGGATCCGAGATTTCCAGACAATAAAATTTTAGGAACCCACATCTTCTTAGAAAAGTAAGCATTGTGAAATCCTAGAGATTGGGTTTTGTTTAAGGAACAATTCATTGCCCAGTGACCACCATATTGACACTTGGTACAGAATGGGTCACTTTGAGGAACAAAATAATTGTTAGTGAAAATAGGTTTTTCATGGGTATAACCAAATCCAGATTTATTTCTTAAAGGTCGTATATGGGAATACATCTTATCAAAATTTTCCGTTCCATGGGTAAAGTTTGATAAACATTTCTTTATGGAAAAAATTTCGGACTTGAGTTTTACAACCAAGTTTTTATTCTCAAAATCATTAGTTTTAGAACTAGAGTTAGGCTCGAAAACATTTTTCTTAGAAATTACTTTTTCTAATTCTTTAGAAATTTTGTTCTTCTCAGAACTTACTTCCTCAAGTTTTTTTGAAATATTTTCAAAATCATCATTTTTCTTATCAAGATCTTTAGAAAGATCTGATATCTCTTTTGTAAGAATAGAATTCCTAGAGTTTTCCTTATCAAGTTTCTTATTGAGTTTGGAATTCTCAATCTCAAGAAGTTCAGAAAACCTAGAGACTTCTTCATAAGTAGGTAAAGTATTTTCCTCATCAGAAGACGATTCTTCATCAGAAGAGTTATAATACATACTATCATTAGAATTTAAAGAAACATTGGTCAATGATTCATCATTTCGTACCTTAGCCATAAAACAATGATTATCAATAGGTAATCTGGATATAAGACCAAGATTCTTCTGTCTTGAGGATTCATAATCAGAAGATTCATCTGAAGAGTCACTACCACTGGCACTCCAGGTGTTATTAGGTTTCAGAACATTCTTAGATTTAGCTTTATAATACTTCTTCCTTTTCCTGTCTGAATGTCTTTCCATCCTTTCTTTCTTTTTGAGCATAGGGAAATCTGGTCTAATATGTCCAGCTCTTTTACATTCATAACAAGTAACTTCTCCATCTTTCTTATCTTTCATGTCCTTCTTTTTATACTTAGATTAAAAATTTCTCTGGCCAGCTATCTTGTTCATCCTTCGAGCAAGATTGGTTAATTCATTTTCTGAGACTTCACTCTCACTAGATTCGGATTGGAAAATAACTTTCTTAGACTTGGATCTGGTTACTCTCTCAGGAGTCTTAGCTTTCATCTGATTTGAAGTTGTAGTAAAAGAAACAGTACCATTTCCATTCTTCTTCTTGATGTTGTCAGCATCTCTCTTCATTTTTGTTTCATGTTGTAGAAGAGTTCCAAAAAGCTCATCAAGAGTAATTTGAGTGACCTTCCTATTCTCATATATATATGTTCTCTGGGATTCCCATTAATTGGGCACAATATCAATTATCTTGTCCACAAGAGCTTCATCATCTAAACCTTTCTCTCCCATAGATTGTAGACTGTTGACGATAGTCATAAATCTTTGTTGAACTTTACAGATAAGTTCTCCATGAGGAAAATTGAAGCCATGATATTCAGCTCTAAGCATAGCTCTTCTAGTCTCAATCACTTTAGAAGTCCCAAAGTGTGTAACCTCTAACTTCTTCCATATACAATTAGCTGCTTCACAAGAAGAAATTTTGCTATATATATTTCTTGTCATTGAACATAATAAAGTATTACGTACCTTATAGTTGAGTTGATATTCTTGATTTTCCTGGTTAGTAAAAGTTCTGACTTCCTTGCCCGGAATTTTATAATCACCAGTAAGCATAATAATGTTTTCTACTCCAGTATTAATAACAAAAGTCTTCATACGATATCTCCAGTATTCATAGTCATTACCAACAAATATAGGTGGTCTTGTAGGATTCAGATTGTCAATAGATCCAACATTAATTCCTGCCATACTTAATATAACTTTGCACACAAACTTGTTAGTAGCAAGGAATCGTAATAACAAAGTTCCGAATGGAAAAAGTTCGGAATAGGAAAAAAAATTCAGAATGGGAAAATTTGTAATGATAAAGTGAGCAAGAAAAACTTGTATGTGAGTACAAGTATTTCAGAGACCTGCTCTGATACCAAATTTATGATTGGTATAGAGTAAGAGGTTTCCAACCTCTGATACCAATTGTAGGATCGAAATAGTGATGTAGATGCTCAATATACAAGAGGGGGGGGGGGGTGAATTGTATACTTTAAAAATTCCTTTGGAAACTTTAAAGTTAGTTAAGAATAACTATTTTTTCCTTAAGCAAAGGAAAAGGCTAAGTTTAACAAAGTTAAACTAAGCAAATTCACAACACCTCTAACTCCAAATGCAAACTTGGAAAGAGATTCCGAAAGAGGGTTCCAGAAATATGGTTCCGGAAATTGAATCTTAACATATGATTAAAATATGAGATTCTACCTTAAAGCGTATAGAATCTAAATTAATCAGAGTACAAATAAGGAAGTATAAGAAAGTTATACTTTCCTTATAATACAAAATGCAGCGGAATAGAAACAAGTAGTAAAACTACAAGTAACAAGATATAAGTCTTTTAACCCGAAGAGAAGGGTATCCAACAACCTTGGATAAAGGTCCCTTGATTTATACTTTCAAGCAAGTCAATCTTACCCACACCAGGGTAAGCCCTCGATACGAAGATCGGAGTCTCTGTCTTGCTATCCCCGCAAGCCCTCAACTTCAAGGTAGTTGGCAACCTCTGTCTTCCTCAGCAAGAAAGCCCTCGAACTTTAAGGTAGTCGGCACCTCTCTCTTTCTGTCCCCAGAAGCCCTCGAATGTAATCAAAAACATTCGGAGTCGCACGAAGCTTTGAGTGTTGATAAGAGCCTCTCTCTCTAGAATTCACTTCAACAGCATGTATGCACAAATCCAAGTTGTTCATCTATCATCAGTTATCAGCCATCAGTTACGAGCTCTTTCAAATGAGCTCCTATTTATAGGTAAGGTCGGATCCTTATCCAACGGTCATATTTTCCTTAAAGATCGGAGGGACCTGTACACGTGTCACTTAGACAACGGTTAGTTTATAACAAAACAGACGACATCGTTTTATAACAAAACAAGTGTAACAAAATGTACGGCATCGGTTTAAACTCTAACATAAATGTTTGTAAAGAAAACTTCGGAGTGATGGTTCGGAGTGTAAGGAACAATAGTAAAGAGTAGAAAAATTTTAGAAGTGTAAGAAATATAAAAGTTTGGAGTCTAACAAAGATATTTTTCGGAGTCTGAATTAATTCAGAGTGTATATAACAAAGATACTCAAATTCTGTTTAATAGGTGAATTCGGAATGAGAATTCGGAATAGGAATTCATCATCATAAATCGTAATGAGAATTCATCAACAGAATTCGTAATGATAATTCTTCATTAGAATTCGTAATGAGAATTCATCATCAGAATTCATAGTGAGAATTCTTCATCAGAATTCGTAATGAGAATTCTTCATCAGAATTCATAATGAGAATTCTTCATCAGAATTCATAATGAGAATTCGTCATGAGATTTCTTCATTAGAACTCATAATGAGAATTCTTCATTGGAATTCGTAATGAGAATTCTTCTTCAGAATTCGTATCCTGAATCTGGAATAGAACTTAGTCTGAGTTCATATCCGGAATTCGAAATGATACTTCCTTATAGTTCTTGTCCAGAATCCAAACAGAATGCTTTATATCAAAGTTTCAATGATTCTGAGAAAATGAATCTGAATCTCATACTTAAGAAAAGTATGGATGAAAATATGATAAGGATAATTTTTCTTATAAAAGCGATGTTCCTTAAGAATGCAATTTTCCTTATAAATGATATTTTCCTTAAGAAATCAATTTTCCTTATAAAAGAGATTTTCCTTAAGATAAGGTGTTTGTGATTTTCAAAACAAGAAGGAATGGAAAAGTCATAAGGAAAACCTTATTGACTCAACACTCAAAACACCCGTGCGGCCTGCTACATCATCGCCGGCCAATACTCACACCAAGAATGAAGAGACGGTGTGTTCAGACTTGTTCGTTGGTCCGCACCCACCACGTTAGCGGTTTAAAAAGGCTTCCGACAATTTTTAAACACATAGCGAGGATATAAATCACATAGATTTAACTGAACCAGAACCCCTACCCCAAGCTTCGTCAAGTGAGGGTTTGTTGCGGAAAAGCACGTCGCGGAAGAAGGCGTTGTGAAAGGGGGATCATCACGTCGCGGAGAAAGCATCGCAGAAGAAGCGTCATGGAAGAAGCGTCACAGTAGAAGGGTCATTGGTGTTGCGGTACATGGCGTCGCATAGTCTATCTTCGAGGATTCTGCATTCTTCATCGGAGATCGGTGCGTTCTTCACGTTCTTCGCGTTCTTCGCATTCTACGCGAAGAGGATGAAGATCTTCAAGCTTCCCCTCTTTCTCCCAAACCCCTTTCAACACAACTAGCCTAATAAAATAAGAGTTGTCTTATTTTATTATCGTGCAAGACAACTTTTGAATTTCAAAAAGAAACAATCAATTAAATTGATTAATTGCAATGATTTAACCACCTAAATTAATGAGGCGTTTATTACCCAGATGAAACGGTTGGGTTGACTACATTAAAAAGGGGGTGCGGGTGCATTTCTTAATTAAAGGAGGGGGGTTGAAAAAGGTGGGGATCGAGTGGGCCCCACACCACAAATATCCTACCTTGTGGTTTAGGATATTGTGGGTCCCACTTTAACCCCTTAACATATGTTAAACAACTTAAATTAAATAAATGGTGTGGCCAATATATTTTATTCATTTACTTAACCCGAAATTTTATAAAACAAAACCCACCTGAGAAAACGCAACTCTGGAAAAGGTGTTTCTAAGCAATTATCGGCGCTACGATTCCAAAGGTGCCCTCAGAATCTGATTTCAAGCACCGGTTCAAAGGTTAGAAAAACCCTCTAATTCGTTCACTAAATGTACCTGAGCTAATCTTCAGAAAATGATTCCGGGCACACCGAGCCTCGGAATCAGGTGCCGTCAGAAACTACGTTCTTGTAAAATTTCAAAGAAATTTAAGAAAACAATTTCCTTGAAATTTCTAGGTCTTTACAAATAAGTATTACCTTCACGTCACATATATTATGCAAACCCCACTCCTCCATATAAAACAATGAAAAAAACCGATTTTAATGCATGTTGGAATATTGACACACTCGGTAAAATTCATTTATATTTTGAGGTGTTCAATACATTATGGAAAAAAATGAAAATAATGTATGTATGAGGTGTAAATTATCTCCCACCCCATAAAATTTGAAATGATATTTCATCAATCATTTATGAAAAGTGGTTATTCATGATATACTAATAAATAATGAGTGTTTTCACTAATTTAATATAGTTTCTGACGCCCATCTAAACCAGAAGGTGGAATTATAATGATATAGAATGAGAAATTACAATTTTTCTTGGATCACTAAAAAATTATTTAATATACTTTCTAAAATATGTAAGGTAGTCTTTCACAAATTATATGTTAATTTAATTATCATAAAATATAAAAATGATATCCTTCATGAAAGAGGATGCCTTTCTAATTATCCACTGAGGAGATACTCCCATTTTGGATTTAATCTTCTCATGTAGGAACTCCCTTTCATAATACACCCCTTTATGATATCCCTCATCCCATATAATGAGAAAAATATAAGGAATGTTTATCCTTTCAGTATTTACCATTTTTCTCCTGCCATTATCTTCCATGTAGCATTTCAAATTATTCTTATATGATCAAAATGTTTTATAATTGTTACCTCTAACAAATACTTAGACCAAATTAAGGACAAATTAAGAACTCCTCCAAGACCATTGGACTATATGATCAGGATATTAGAATCAATGGTATTTTTTGTCTATTATATGTTCAATTTCTTTTCATCCACTTGCTAACAAAGATTCTATACTTTAAGGTAATTGTTGAAAGATTTATCAGTTCTAGAAGTGGAATTTTACTTTCACACACTCTTGAAAATATGATGTGAATTGTGAATAATTTGTTCCTTCTAGTATTATATAAACATATATTTGTGAATAATTATGTGTTTTAGTAATAAAAATAATGAAAAAATGGGCATACATCAAAGAGCAAGACCATGGTCATTATTCTTGAGTACTCTATCGTAAACACTCCATTATTCACTAGTGTATAAAGAAAAAAAATATCATGATAATACCTTAATAAGTAATCCAACATCCATTATTTTATTATTCCATACCCATAAATCCTTTCATATCATATATCTCTTTTACCAGTCTGTAAAGAAGGAATTTAAACACATGAAATTTAATTTCAGGTATAAGACACATTCATGCATAATTTTATGATATGATGGACATTATAATATCAATTTTTTCTCAAATCAAGAATGAATAACATGGATAAGATATTTGTAAAAATAACATCACTATTATCATTTAAAAAATTTAAACATGACTCCCCCTAAAGAGTAATTCCCAACCATTCCAAACAATATGTGATTTCATTCACATCTAAGAAGGATATGTAGGATAACTCATGTTGGTTCAAACATAACATCATAAACCAATAACCATCATTATTGGGTCATAGTATAAGTAATATCATGCCCCATCCCGACGTTTACATTCCATCTAGGTTGTTTTCACCTCATCCTCATCAAATAAAATTCTAAGTGTAAGATATATTTTAAGGATTATATTCATTTCCAGATCAAATTGATATCTTCAGGTCATATTCACCATTATATCAACCATAACGGACCTCTCCTGAGTATTTCTTAGAAACCATTTCTAAAAACCATTCAACTAGTTTTCCTCCATGTATTATGCTAAATTGTATGGTTTGGTCATCATCACATGTTCATAAAAGGTTTGATGTGTCACATTATCTTGAACCAGACTACATCAGTTTTGATTTGATTCATGAGTATATAATGGGATCCCTTCAAATGTTCCTGATATCAACATAAAAAAATCAAACATATTACTGGATAAAGATAATTTCAAAAGCACCTAGATATATAGATTAAAACAATCATAAAATATTTATAAAAAATAAATGGAGAACCTATTATACAAAAATATGTTCATATTGTCATTTATAAATTATTGATTTATAGATATTTTGTGTGACCAAAAATATATTATTATTTACGATAGATTCACTAATATTATATAAATATATTAAACAATCTTGGAGTATGAAATAATTCTCCCCAGAAAGGTGTGATGAGCCATACCTCCAATAAGTCCAACCAATGCATGTTTCTAAGTGTCATTGTAAAAAATATTAATAATAAACTCTTATTGGAAATAATATCTTTAGAACATAATGAATGATATAATTTTTAGTTCTTCTTGTTCCTTGAATATACCCAATTGTGAATTTTTTTATGTATGAGTTATTCCCTATATATAAATAGTTGCATGAAATCACTTCTTTGGGTGTAAAACAATTTTCTTGGTAAAATTTTGAGTTTATAGACTTTGGATCTTTTGAATATGTAATCTAAATGGTTCAAAAAGAACAATTCTTCATGAAATTTAAATCCTAATTATGTTTGAGATCTTGTTCCCAGATGAAAATCTGTACGAACCAACCGAAAAGGTATACTGCTATTGCTGAGATACTATTACAACATAGATGATATGACCATACCATAAGATTATGTGGACCATTATATAGTGATTTTATGTGGATATTTTAGACAATGGTTTTTATTTATATGTAATAAGAAGTAGGCCCAAAAAATATGTGCATGATTCTATGAACATAGAAATTTAAAATCTATATATGAGGCTGATTTCAAGGATTATTTAAATACACACATATCACAGGTGATTTTAATATTCAAAAAGAATTATTTTAATGAGAGTTAAAATTATTTTTAATGAGGGAAATAATCATGAATATATATTACCAATTTAATTTAGAATATCACATATATATTCAATTATCATAGAGTTTATATATTTTGAATATTGAATGTATTATTCACATTATATTTTTTATTAATATAAATGTGTTTTTATTGATGATAAATATGTAAAATAGATTATTGATAAAATTCATCCACTTTGAGAAAAATAAAAGAGTTCAATAATATAATGTATTAAGGATACATAAGGATTTTAGTCTTGTAAAATGTTATAAGTAATGTGATCTACTATTCACCCATGCATTGGAGATGGTCGAAGAGGATTCGAATCTATCATGATCATGTCATATTTTTGAGACCACTAGTACTTTTAATGTTCCCAAATTGATTTTAACTGTAGTATTTTTAATCTTTTGATAGAGGAAGATAGTTATTCATAGTTTTAGAATAATCGAAAGAAAGAAACCATATCTTTTTATCATTAGATAAAAATTGTGGGATATTGTAATTGATGTGTATAAAACATTTCTGGAGAAGATTTACATTAATGTTTATAATAATCCACTGGTGATGTATATATTGAGTTTGTTAATACCAGAAAATCCAGGAGCTGGTGTAAGCCGGTCCTAATAAAATTAAATAAAGAAAGAAAGTGAAAAGAGTCAAGCATATAGGGGAATATTACAAAAATGAGTGTGCACCACCTCGCACCTATCTGCCTCCACCAGTGGGGCAGAATAGTCCGGGGTCATAAAAGACAACATCTCTCCTGTATCAGTGAGCACCCGCTTTTCCAGCACATCCGGCACCTGATTCGCCCCTTGGTAGACATGTAAGTCCTCCACAAGCATCTGTGCGATATCATTAAGGCAGTCCACCCATTGTGGCAGTACACGCCAAGGATCCTAGCACATCTTGGTGCTCAAGGCATGGACCAGGACCTGAGAATCATATTCAATCAATATATGTTCAGAGTTAAATCGGACAGCGTACCTGATGGAATATACCATGGACCAAAGCTCCGCTTCAAACGCATTACCAATTCCAATGGCATAATGATAGCATCCTTTAACGAACCCATGGTAGGTATGAAACACACCTCCGCAACTCGATGGTCCAGGGGCACCCAACGCAGCCCCATCAATATTAAACTTTAGGCAGGGTCCGATGGGTGGGATCCATCGAATATACTTCTGCATCTGAGGCAAGCGAGGCCACCCCGAGACACCAAGAGTGTGCAGAATTTGCAGATTTGCAACTGTGTTAGACATTGTCCCATCCTGCACACAAGATGTTGCATGAAAATCCCTATGAATCGCCCTCACACCTTGCTGAACAGTGGGGCGCAAATCAGTGAAAGCAGCAGCATTATGGGATTCCAAAAGGACAGCAACAGCCGCCGCAATAGCAGTCAAGAACAGATTAAAAATCTGTTCGCTGAACCTGCCATGGGAAGCAGCAGACATCACTTGACAACAAACAGATTTGGTGGAGAAACCATGTTTGGTTGCCTATAAAATATGAAAATGAGTAGGCCCTTCAAACGAATGATATAAATACAATTTTATTATATGTCTTATATTAATTTTAAGTAGTAGGAAAGAATTTGAGATAATATTTATTTAATTTATAACTTCAATTTGTTTAAGAATTTTAATTTGAAGAAGGAGGAATCCATAAGAGAATAATTCATATCCACACCCACATTAGGGTCTAATAAATATAGGGTTACATAATTTTTATCAAAAAAGGGATCCAATTAATGATCAAAGAATAATTGTTAGATATATCTAATCATAATTTAATAAAAATACCTGGTTTTCAAATAAATAATTGGAAAAAATTTCACAGTTAGAAGAACAAAATTATATACTATCACCTTTATCTTTTAGTAGAAATGATGGATGCTGAAAAATGGATTTTTCACCCATTGTTTATGGGTCTTCTAAGATAATTGATAATAATCAAAACCTGTAGTTTCGTAGAAATGAACAAAATTAAATATTATGAACCTATAATAAATGTGATATATAATTTAATGGAAATAAAAATTATAAAGGGAACATGGGTAAAATGTTAATTATGTCTATTGAAAATATAATATTTTAAAAATCCCTAAAACAAGTACATATAATCCAATTAAAATAAATTAATAAATTTATAATGTTAGAATTGATAAATAATTCATGTGGGAAAATATGATTATGAGAATTTTCTAAGGCACTGGTGAAAAACAATAAGATTCCATTTTTGTTACAAAATATAATGAGGAATATTATAGAAGAACTTCATTAAATCATATTAAATATATACTAAATAATTGACTTGAAACTAGAAGATTTTCATAATATAGTCATGATTATGAGATGAAGCAAATACATCTTCTAATAATAAAGAAATATATGATCTGAATTTCATGAATATTAGAAAATAAAAATATATAAAATAAGGAGTTGAAATATGATATTTAGATATTATGGTTGATTATGATCTTACTGTAACCTTTTCCATAAATATATATTGTTCAAAAGATAAATTTAAAAGGTAATGGAATCAATTTTAAAATAATATTTAATTTATATATAACTGTACAGTTTCATAAGATTATCTAAATAAAAGAAATATAAAATCTAAATTTAAATATTAATGTGATAAATATCAAAATACTAAAAGAATAATAGGAATAAAAATAATTCAACTAGTAAGAAGATAAATATTATGAGAAAAATTGATAAATATTATTAATCATGAATTTTATATTTATAAGAAAAGGTTAATTATTATATACATCTGAATGAGGGATTTGATTCATCATATATTAAAGATAAAAGAGAATAAATGCAAAATTAAATACACAATTTAAATGTGAGTTGGAATTATGTATTGAAATTATTTAAAATCCTAAAAAATTAAAAAATTTATTAAGGAGATAGATAATAGTACAATATAAAAGGAAGTTATAGTCATGATGTACGATTCATATTTTTATAAGACCGTAACCTACAAGATAAAGGTGAATAAGAAGAAATTATTACAAGTGATCTAGAAGAAATTTTAAATATTGGTGAATATAAAAATTCCATAACACAATCGAAATTAATTGTAAATAAAAATGACCTAAACAATATTATAAAAGGCTAATAAAAGGAAACTGTGAATGTATGGGATTATTTTCAAGCTGTTGAGATGAAGTGTTTTAACAAGGAAAAAATATATACACCTAATATGGCCCATGTTTAATTTATTATCTCAAATAATTCTTGGTAAAACATGACTCAAAACCTATTCATACCAAGAATAATCATTAGAGTCAGTATACACCCTTAAATATAGAAATAAGTCAATTAAATCAATATACCACTATGATGAAAATTCCCAAACTGAATTAAGTCTCCCCTAATAAAATATAATAAATATTTGAAATAAATCATGAAAAAAAAGTTTCAACGGTTCTAATTGTGTTTGGGATGTTGTGGACATTAATAATATTTAATTTGGTATGATATGTCATCTCTATTAATTATGTAGTAATTATGTGGGGGGAGGGGCATTATAAAATTATAGATAACTCATAATGGAAACCAGATATGACTAGTTCTTCATTGAATCTATCCACATTTAAAAAAATTAAACATTAGAAAGTGGTGTGTTAGAGATATGGAAAAGATGGTAAATAAGATAAGTTATATATTCCAGGAGTCATTTTATAGTTTTTAAAAGATATTAGATAGAATTCAACTTATTTTTTGACTATGAATGTTGAGAATGTCAATAATGTGTTTCTGATTGTCTGAAATGACCAACTAAACAAGGCTAAAAAATAAAGGAAATAAAAAATGAGTGATGATGCTAAAAGAATGTATGTTATGGATATAAATAACACTAAAATTATTAATTAATCAACTTTAGGTGTTAACTAATTGATATAATGAAAAATATGTGAATGATATGATCATGGTTGATATGATATGATGTATTATATGACTATCATTCCTAAGTATGAAGAATTAGTGTCATTGTCAATGAAAGAATATGAAATTTAGGATTCTCAAGTAATTGACATGGAAGAACTTATCCCCACAGATCACGATATCTAAGGAAGATATAGAAAAATCTATATGATAATGTTCCACATATAAAATGGAATACAGAGAACTCTTCCCAATGTGATTTTTTTTTATGAACTCAAGGATAAAAAATGCTCATTCATAACATTTCTTATAAACTGACTATGTGGACCCTCATTTTTTAATAATATAAAATTTTCACTTGTATTAAAATATATGTAATTTATGTAGTTGAGTGAGTGTTGTATACACATAAAAATTAATTATAAATCTATTATTCAGTATTCTATCTTCAATGAAAACATGATGTGAGTACATCACTTAAGGTGGAATAAAAATGAATATGGTGTTGTCAATTTATCATAATCATTGTGAATAAATAAAATCAATTAAACCCAATGAAAATTCTAGTATGAGGTATCTAAATGATACATAAATTCCTTTTTCTTAATTATATAACATACTCTATAAAGGGGGAGTGTTAGTTTGTTAAAAGTGCAAGACAAAGGTGGAGTTTTATATTTAGCAGTTTAAATTTCTAATATGTTTGTTGATATGTATGTATGCTATATTATTTTATTAATAAAATTATATGGAAAGAAAAATTAATGAGTTTATATAATGGAATCAATAGTATGGATATTTATGGACAACATTTAAAACCATTTCATGATCTCTTGTTTTAAATATTTTATTTTCCAATATTGACTTAAAACTACATGATTAAAGAATATTTTCCTTGAATATAGAGATGTATCGTATTTTTTCTATAAGTATATCATGATGTAATTTAAATTTAAGAAATTGAAGAAGAATTTGAGTTTTAGGAGAAAGAGGATACAGAAAAATACATTGCCATTTTATTTTTTATTACATTTTATTTTGAGGGAGAAATGAAATCACACATATTAATAATAAAATGTGTGTTATGGTATTGAAAATAATATAATATGGTGGAAATTGAATCACACATTGGATAAAATATATTATTTACCATCAATAAGTTAACATGTTCTTGGATTTTGAGGCTACAAATTGATGATCCCAAGGTGTGAGGTTCAAAAAAATTCGGAAAATTAAATTTTATTACTGATGTGATTTTCTATTCTTTTACTAAAGGACTGTATTGTTGGTTGTAGATATATTTTATACAATACTGTGGAAGAGGCATTGAGTAATGTTTTGTAGGATATAACTTCTTTGAATGATTAAATACAAAATACAAAATTAAATTTGATGATTTGTGTGATTGTATGGTTGATTGAATGCCTCACTATAAATCCAAAATATAGTAGATTCTTTGTTTTGTAGTCAATACAATTATGAATTCAATCCATATTTATGTCAATTTAGATGAGAGATAAATCTAGATGTAAATTTGATAAATACGATACAGTCTCTTTACATGGTCTTTTCACACAATTGATATATACAATTATAATTTTAGTCATACAATCGATCTAGATGTTGTAAAAACTTGATATTGTTAATCCTTTAATACCATCCATATCACATTCAACTAGGAAAACAACCAATTTTATATCGATAAAAATGGTGAAAAACTAATATTATTTATTTTATATATTCTATGGAAATAAATCAAATAGTTAAATGATAACTACTATTCATTGATTATACATCACAGGAAAATATTTTGATCATGATCCATGTAAAAAATCTCGATGAGACAACATAGGAGGGAAGATGATGTTGTTGAGTTTTGTATGCTAGTGTAAAATAGAGGAACACAAACTAAGAAATATTGATCCATATCTTAGTGAGCTTTATATGGTTATTTTAGTTTACATTATGAGTTCTATATTAAATAGTAGATATCTATTTGATAAAGATTAACGATTCCATGAACATGAAAATTCTGAATCGCCTATTGAAGTGTATATAATATAGAATTAAAATCTAATAATATATCAAGTATTCATAAGATATAAATATAAAAATGAATGCGAATTAAAATTATTTTGATAATAAATTTTATTTTATTTATATTTCACTGGTTTAATTGAGAAGAATGATCCTTTATCCAATGATCACAGAGTTTCCAAATTTGAAATTTGGAATATTTTGTTATCTTGAAAGTTTTTATAAAATACAATTTCACATACAAAAATTGAAATTTTTAATGATTTTCATAACATGAAGACATTTTTGGATAAATATAAGAGCACAATGATCTACTATAATGAATAAATATATAGTTGTGATGTTGAGGTGTATTCTTAAAGAAGTTTATCTCGTATACACGCAATGATTTGAGATGTCTGTGGAGGATCAAGATTTATAAATATCTACTGGGAAGTTAGAGAATTGTTGTTAAAATACTATTCCTGAAAAGATTTTACATGAAGATCTATTGATCCATCTACTCATGGAGGAGGATTATTAATCAGTAGTGTTTAAGTAATTGAAAGAAAAAAATAGTTCATTTCATTAGTAGATCAAAACCAAAAGAGAATATAGCTATGGTGTTCAACCCGTATTAATGATTCTCTTTCAAAATGGTATATAACTTATTGTCAAATGTTTACAATTAGCGTGTATAAAGAATTTCAGAAAGAGTTTTAATAGTTGTATATATATAGTGGTAACAAAATTCAGTTACTGAGTCTCACCAACCATTATCATATCCACATATATATTTAGTGGATAATTCTTTTTGGGGTGTCTAAAAAACTAATAATATATAAGTCCATTTAAGTGAACCCAATAAACATTATTACTACTCACTCTTTAACTATTACTACACATGTGGTATGTCATTGATAAAATATTGGTTGGGTCAAGAATTTATATAAGTGAAAAAGTTGATTTGGATAAAATTAAAAAATTCATAAATACCGACTAATGATTCCCCCAACACACAACGATCTAACTATCAAGTATTAATACACTAAAAAATATCAAGTATCAAAATGGATTGTAATAATGGATATTAGGGTTGCATTGTGGCTAAAACAAACCTATATAATCAATTTTATAAGTTATTTATCTTAATGGTAATAATTTAAAAGTATAATTTTAAATTTAATATTTTATCATCATCCATTCTACAATTATTTTATGTCTTTTCAAAATTTTGTTACAAACTCTATGGTTTTTGAAAATCTAATGTTGATGGAAAATATTTATACATATAAATAATTAGTAGAAAAATATAAAACAATTCATTAGTTGAAGGTTACAATAGATTTTTATAATGATTATTTAAAAAACAATTTTTATAGGTGTAAATATGAATACCATTAATATGATATTTGAAAAAAAATTCTTCAAAATCATCAAATGTCGGGAAACATTATTTCTTATTGATATCTAAACAAATAGGAAAATAGGGTGTAAAACTATTTCATGGGGACACATGAATAATGTAATTTATCTAAGAAACATGGTTGTATAAAATTAAAATGTTCTAGATAATGTTTTTATGAATTGGGAGGATCTTACCTTATACATATATATTACCTGATCAATCATATAATAATTATGAGGTTATTAAAATTCATGGGTTGACTCTAATAAGGTGTATATGGTCACTATTAAATTGGGTAATTCTCTTACAACTTTTATCTTTTATTAATTGGATTAATTATTTACAATATTGGGTAAATAAAAAAGATATATGTTGGAGGGGATGAAAATAAAGGTAAACATATTTCCTCAATTGATAAGGATATTGAAACAATGGTTATTAATGGAAAATGTTAAAATCATTATCAAAAAACCATAGGAAAACCTGATGGAGTATTTGGGAAACAATATATTATACCATCCTAGGGTAATATGATAAAAATAGATTATTTTGAAAAAAAATCATATTTGAGAGGAAATAATCAATATCTAAAGGAAAAAAGAAGTTAAAGACCCTATATTAGAGCTTTAATTAGAATACCTAATCCAAATATATAATATAACTTCATAATATTCTTATTAAGAAGAATACTTATATATTTGTTTTGAACAATCCTATGTACAACTTTTCAAACCAAAGGAATATTAATTTGGAAAAACATTGCTATAGAATCATCACATTCTATACGAATGACTCCATTGTTGAAGAATTATAGATTCTTTCTTATATAATTATAATATATTTGTTTCTGCATTCAGTAAATTATTAAGTGTAACATTCATATTTTATTTTTATGAATTGGAAATTTTTTACACTTTCATTATGTATTCAAAAAATAAACATAATTACGATATATATAGATTTAGATTTAATCAATTTTTGAGAAAATTACAAATTCTGGATGATTATTGGGGAAATAAATATGGTTATGGAAATAACTAAAGAGTAAATCTATTATACTGTAGAATCTATTATATAGATTGCAAACACTATGTTAAAATGAATAATTTTTTATTGCCAAATTTTATTGAATCACATTTTTTAGAATGAAATATATCAGTTCATCTTTTAGGAAATTTTATTGATCTTTTATAAAGAAATCAATTCTCTGATCTATGGTATAAAATCCCATGTGTTACTTTTCTCAAAATTAATTATTACCAACATAACATTATTTCCCACAAGGAAAAATTGAGATTTTGAATTCATAATTCCCTTTATATTTAATAATTTTTGGATGTGACAACATTTTTACAAAGTCCTGGTGTCTAATACATAGATATCCCAATATATCTTCATTGATCTTTATGATTGGTTCTTTAATGTTAAAATTTAAACAATTAATCTCAATTAATGGATTAAATAGAACTTATGCCTCTTTATGGGTAAAATTATGACATGAATAATTTGTTTGAATATATTAAGAATAACCAATTTTTCATTAATTAGAATGAATTAATTTTTTTAGAATATCTTATAATTAAATTATATTTTTTTGAGGATGGTTTTGTTTTTATAGAAACATTCAAGGAGAAATAGAATATAGAAGGGGATAATAACAAACAATTCATTTAAATTTATATAAATAAAGTAATATCAACTATCCCATAAATCATATACATATTGATGGTGATGTTAACTACAATAGGGATAGAATTGAGGAGTATGTTATTCAATAATATCAGAATCAATTCAATGGATCTAGTACTAGGTGTAATACAATGTATCATCATTTTATCCCATATAATGTCAAAATTATGGAAAATATTTTTCTTACTCAATTAACAATATATGACGATGATTATAATGTTTTACTTTATTTAAATACGAGTATAAATTTTTGGTTGGATGGATATATAAGTAAATTATTCAATTATTTATTAATACTCCCCATTTTTAATTATATAGGATGGTAAAATAATATTTCCACATAGGGTATTTTCTACGTAGTTTCAGGACAGTATTTATGAATCGCCTCCATAAAGAATTCAATTACATTGAAAGTATTCAATATAAATCTGTTTCAATATAAAAAAAGGTTATAAAATTATCATTACATTTATAGCCATTATGTTTTGCAGGATTATTATTAAAAAAATTCTTATATCGAGTATAAATTTATTCAAAATATATTGATTCAATAATTATAGGTTAACTAATTTTATTTCATTAACTTATAGAATAATCCTAATATAATAGGTAATTATTTATTAAAATGAATTTCATTAAATAATTAGAATATATTAGGAGGAGTTTAATCATAAAAAATTTTAAGAATTTTTTTCTCGACTGAATTTTGCATTTGTTTGAGGATTATTTTTAAAAAATTTATATTTTGGTTATTATTAATGGTATACTACATTATATTTATATTATTTAATTGGAATGAGAAATGGTGTCCCACTCTCTTATATTGTATTCCATGTAGTTAAAGATTATCATAGTATGTTTCTAATTAACATTATTGATGAAATAATATTAATTACAATTGAAGTATGTAGGGGACCCCATATCAGTCACTCACCTCTTTTATCTAAATGATATGATCATCTATAAAATATCTAAGTAACCAGATATATGTTTTATTGTATAATAAAAATGTTTTGGGATAGGTTATTCATTGGGTTATATATCTTATGTTCATTGGGAGGGGGTTTAATCTTATCAAATAATATTCCATTTTGAAAAAATAAATTTTTAATAAATTAATATTCTTATTAAATATTAGATAATTCCTTCATTATGGGGTGAACATAATTAAACTTATATCAATGATATTAAATATATCTTCACACTCTATGAATATTGGATTTATTTGTTTATGGATGGTATAATATATCTTATTAATTCTAATATTATCTCAATGATAGTTTACGCCATGTTGTACAATTTACATTTTCTCTAATGATAAAAATGAATGAACAAAGTGGAGAATTAATCTAGGATAGTTAAATAACTGAATGTAAATATGTTATTATTGTTTGGGAGGAATGTTTTAATATATCAGTTGATGGTGGACTCAGTATTTAAAATTAGATCTTCTTTGATGTGGCCACAAAAAACTACACATTTAGGGAGATATCAAGAGAATTTTAAATTTAAAAAATTTTATTTAGAACAAAATTTTTAAATTACATTATGATAGAGAAATGGAATCCTTAATTAATTCTTTTTTTATATGAATCATGTATGGTATAAATTATGGTGGACTCAAGGTGGTTAGTTTTTAAAATAAAAACAAAATTTATGACTTAATAATTATCTTGACACATTAATATATAATATCATGTAGTTTTATATATCAACTCTTAAAATTAAAATTAAGGATAAAAAATATTTAGGTGATGAAATTATTGATATTTTTTGGATATTGATTTTTAATTACAAGTCCATCCCTAATATGTATTTCCTGATTTGGGAGTATTCATATAATTGAATTCATTAATGTAAAGTGATGAAAATATTAATAATTTGTATTTATAATACAAAATTTAGTAGGATATTATATTTCAAAGATACATTAATCCATTCTAAATATTACTATATTTTATAGAAAATTTAATATCAAAGGATTCTTATAAAGGTATGTTTTTAGAATTTTCATTCTAAATATTCTTTGTCTTTTTTCTAGTGAAAATTATTTTGATAATATTAAAAATAAAATATATTTTGGAATTGAAAATGTACTCACTCTTTGGATTTTATTATTTGATCTTATTAATCGACATCATTTTTTCATAATATTATGGTGGATATATTTAAATATATTTTGAGCACATTTTTCTTATAAAAGTAGTGTATTGAGGTCATTTTTTCCAATATGAATTTATATTATATTGTGTATCCATAATTACATTAATATTATTTATTACATATATCACTTGAGGAGGAAATGTTATGTAACATAATAATTTTGAGGATCTCCACTAATTTCTGATTAGGATATGTGGATTAAACAATAGATTATAATTTTTATTCTGTTAATTCTAAGTGATTCTTGATTTTTTAAGCTAAAATTGGTCTCGATTTATGATTTATTAGAAAAAAAAATTATTTCAAAGAAGTAGATAAACATTAAAGGGTCTATCGAAGGCCATAAGGTTGACTATATAAGTCTATTTTGGGACTCAAATATTATTATGAAGGGAAAATTACACAACTAATAGGGATAAATAACCTCAATTAAAGTGAATATTATTTTAATGATTTTGGAAATTTATATTAAATGATATATTGGGAGGGATCATAAATTCCAATAGATAGACTCGTTGATGTACGTGATAACTTTAAAAAAACTTTTATCTAAAAGAGTCTCGATCCATAATGGATACATTTTTATGAGTTTATTTTTAATGGTTTTCTTGGTTCTCTCTTATATTATTTGTTAGGTAAATGGGATTGAAGATTATTTGGATTTCATTGGGAGTGGAACTCAAAAATTTATCCTATGGATAGATGTGGATTCTTATAGTATATATTTGGTCTTCAATCAATTGAAACAGAATAAGTGGACCTTGTGAAACATGAATATTATGGATGGTTTTAGATATAATGTTGGAAAATATTTTGGAATAATTTATTTCACCAAGTTATCACTCTATAATTATGTTTAAAATAATTAATTAAGAAGGGTAGATCCTATGTTGTCTCAAGATTAAGATTTGGTGTAATGTTTTTTAGACCTTTTCATATTCATAAATTCAATAATATACACTCTAAACTTCAATTTATACCACATAATTCCTTGATATAATTTATAAAATATTCTATGTGTAATCATCTATGAACATAAAGTAACATGTTTTGATCACTCGAAGGAATAATATCGTATTAAACTAAATTTATTGTTTTTCAATTTAGAGATGGTGAATAAAAAAATTAATAATCAATACATAAAATGAAATAACCAATTAGTGTTTTATATCAAAAAATATATAATACAACCCATTTTAATCACAAAAGTCAAACTATAATATGTTTATCCCCATTTTTATTTGATTCTCTTGAAAAAAGATGAAATTTTACTCATATAAGAAAGAATATAAAATAGAAGAGAAATAAAAAATGAGAAATGAATTTTTTTATTATGATTTTCCAAAAAGAAAAAATTAAATTACAATGATTTTATAATGACACCATTTTATTATGAATAATAATATAATTTAACTACAAAATAAGATTTATTTTAGATAATATCAAATTTAAGAAAATATTTGCAATAAAAAAATTGAAAATACATGTTCCCCAATAGCATGAATGAAACGACATGTACTTTCACTGAATGTACATATAAATAATTTTTCAATTATAAATATAAATTGACGTAGTAATGTTTTCAATAATATTCAAGAGGTATCAGGTGCATTTAGGGCTCGTTCGGAGCCTAGTTCCCGAAAGGGGAAAACCATAGTAGGGTACATGGCTCTCTATCCACCATGAGACCCATGAAACATGGCTATACGACATGCATCATATATGTGAAAAATATATTTGGATGTTTATTTACAAGGGTAGTCAATCCATGCACCTAACCATATAGGATTCATATTCTCTATTGGAAACCTTGCACGGTTGGAAAAATGTTTGGATACTGTAAGTGTAAACCATGCACCCCATAAATATTGGAATGTAATTAAAAATTCCCTAGTCACATAAATTTATAACCTATTACAACATTAAAACCATCCCTCTAATAGATTGACTTGCCTCCTCTTTTGACCTAAATAATGCATTATCTACAATTGGAGAAGACTCTTTCATCAGATGTTTGTTCCTCAATCCCGTGGAAGCATTAGATCTGTCTTAGTAAAATCATATAGTATCTCAACTCCTATAAAATTTAATCTCCAAAACCATTGTTCTATTTAGGATTACGCACATTTTTTTCTAATTTTTATGGAATTGGACCATCTCTATGATCTATTTCATCCTACTTTTAAATTGAGTCTGATACTGAGTGAGGAATCATCTTTGGCCTTGAGGTTGGACATGATTATCCCTTTAGTTTTTCTTATCGTTGATGTTCCCTTATGCTTTACACCAGATTTTGGTGATCATATCCGTTATATTTAACACATAATGTATAAATTAACCTTACTCATAGTTAGAAGTTTTCTGAATCATTTTAGTGGTTTTGTGTTCGGTTTAAACACTTATGTAATCACATGGGTGTGCCAAGAACAATTTGTCAATTTAGTCAATTGGTTCAAATTCCTGTAACTTATCCTAGTCTCTGGATTGTCTTTTAAATGATGTATACTTTTAGAAATGCGTATTCAATTATACCCAATGAACCTATTAACCGTTTGGTTCTATTATAGTTTGAATTTACCAAGTGGTAAATTAAATAAATGATAATGTCATATTCTATGTGACCATTTGATCTTATGAATATTTTTTCCATGTTTTAAAGGAAATGAATGAGATAAATGGAATTTTTCACACGGTTTGGATTAAGCATGATGGATTCCCTAACTTTAACGAAAGAACTTGTCTTAAATATAGTAAACCCATGGGATGGTAAGTACATTCCCTTTTTTTATCTTTTATAAAAGTATTAATATATGTTTAAGTGATATAAATTGAATTGAACATGGATGGAATGAAACATATGAAGTAATTACTGTTGTTGTGAATTGTGAAAATTTTTATTCCTTATTTTAATGTTATATTAAATGCTTCTCATGAAATGTATTTCCTTTTATATAATGTCACCTAGATAATGAGATGCATAAGATGTTATGAATTCTGTAATATATTTTAAATAACCATTCCTCTGAAATATATATCAGATAGATTAAAAAATGGATGAGCAGTAATTCCCAATGCTAGTCATAGTTATAATATGCCTTTATGTAGGATTTTTATTATGATAAAGGATGTTGAGAATGGTAGAAGACCACAATCCCTTACAATGAGTGTTGATTATGTCTTGTCAACCTGGTGATACAATATGGGTGGTGGGATTCATGCACCATGATCCATGATTTGAGTGATTACATGACTGGTCACTCTGCATCCCATGTGTTGTTTCATGAAGTCTCTCCCTTTATTGGTATGTATTGCATGTAACCTATTCCATGATCTTATATTCTCATTAGAATGGTAATGGGCATCTGAGTTATGCCCTGGTCCTAGCAATAACTAGTATTCATGTAATATGGAAACATACATATGAATGTACTTGGTTAATATAGGTGGATTAAATATATATAATTATACATAATATATATTTACAGTAATGAATATAATGACTATTTGGAAACTCTATCCTGCAATGAACTAAAGTAGGCATATCCTACATGTATCCCTTAGGAACCTTAGTGGCATGGTTATTTATTTTGAAATATATCTACTTATTCTACTATACCTGAACACTATTTAGTTATGATCACTTCTTGGATTACACATCGACACCGTTGGTGGAGTCATAAAAATATTTTATCTAACACCATACTTGGGCTGCCTCTAATAACTACGAATATTTTCTGTCTGTAGGTACTAAAATTAAAATACCCTGATACTGGTATTTGACATTATTACCTTGATATGTATCTTATGAGAAGAAGATCTAGCACAGTTTCAAGATTCTGGGAGATATTTTGTATTTTTTCCCTTTTAATTATTGTGTAGAATACTTTTATATGTATGTTCCCTTTTAGTATTACTGCATTCCATGTATTCATGTATTAGACACATCCTAATATACTTATTATTATATTAATAGTTTTTCGGTTTATTATCTTCTGCTAATTATTAATTTAGTTATTTATTTATGCTTCTAATTTTTTTATTGAATCTTTATGTTTATATTAGGATTATACTATTGAGTCAATCTGATTTTATATGTTATAACAATATGATATGATTGTATAGTCTCCCCATTGTACAACCTCTACACCCTCTCTAGTAGTCGACAACCTCTGGCATATTGCGTGGTGTGCTTGAGGTCATGTCACCCACCTGCTCGGGGGATGGGTTAAGTGGATCCCAGATTGGGATGTCACACTAAAAAAGATAATCACTTTATTAAATTTGAATAAGAAAAGCCGAATATAATTATATAACATTTAAATATTTAGTAGTATTAGTGAACAATATATATACATTAATGTGTAATTATAATTAAAAAGTTAAAATACACAGAGTTTATTCATTGATAATTCCATTATTCCTCAAAGAATATCCCTACATATCAATAACAATGTTATCCTTGAATCATAGAGAAAATAAAACACAAGAAATGGTTATGCTAAGATACTCAAAAAAGTTTCGAATAATTTGAAATCAATTATTAATAATTAATCATATTATATATATTAAGGTTAATAACTCAAACACTTTCCATTTATTAAATATAAATGAATAATATAGAATAAATAAATTATATTCAAATAAATATATATAAATAATCACATAATAAGGAATCTTATCAATAGATGTTATAAATAATATAATAATCAAAAAATAAATAAATAACTAGTATCATAATAATGGAATGCATACCTTCATACATCAAGAATATAATTTTATGACCTTTTAAAACATAGTGTATATATATATGGGTAGAAACCCTTCTAATTTGGCCAATTTATTGGTCTCATAAGAATTGTCGAATCATTAGTGGATTTCTATAACTGGGATCCACTGATAAAATACTATACTCAATGCATTCCACACATGACTGGGGACATATATAAAAATAATAATAATATTTATAGAAATAATAAAAATAAATTTTATATAGTTACCTAAATCAAATAAAATTAATCTTAAACCATCAGGGTAATATGGTGAATGGTAATAAAATTGTACATCCTCAGACAAACTAAAAATTATCCATCCGAATAAATAATAATTATGATATCAATAAAATATATCCCTATTGTATCATAATTCGAATAAATATTTTATTTCATTGTTTAGTAGAAATGCAATTAAGATGTCATTAAAAATAATTTTTTTGGAGAATAACTATTTTTCATTGAACATTTTGTTAAAGAGAAAAGTTGAAAGAATATTTTAGTACAAATCATGAAAATAACCTATAAATGAATGTAAATATTCATTAAAACATTGAGTGGTCATGATAGCTGAAAATTAATTTTATAATATACACGTTGAAATAATTATTACATCCATATTTCTAATATAGTTCAAATAAAACATACCTTGAAAATTACATGAAACGTACATTAATTATTTTGTGTAAAAAGTAAAATTTTTAAATTAGTCCTTTAATAAATAATATAAATTTTTTAAAAATATTATTGAAAATAATTTGAAATTAAATGAATTTTGATGTAAAATTATTTTCAACTGAAGAGTGAAATAATGTGATATTTTTATAAAAACAATTCTAAATATATTTAAGTGTCAATGAGTTAGAAATAGTACTATTACATTAAATAGTTTGTGAATAAATAAAGGGGATAGAAACATATTATTGTTAATATAAAAATATCAAATCATACTGTAAGGGAGAAATAAATAAAAACAATCATTTTATTAAATGGTTGGGGCCAAAGCCTCATTTTTTTAATAAAGCACAGCAAATCCCTCTTTTCACTAGGTAGAGGGAGACCCATTACATAGCCCGATGGCCCAGTGGGCTTATAGCCCATTACATAGCCCGTAGGCCCAAATATCTGAACCCAAATCCCATTCTGTGAATAGTAACCCAGCTGCTACAGTACCCGCACAGTACCACAACCGCTACAGTGCCTGCCGATGAACAGTACCGCCACTACTACAGTACTTGCGCGCAATGGGTTTTGAACCCCCCTTTTTAATGTAGTATTAAGGGGTGCTTACCACTAAGCCAAACCCCAAATACAAACCCTTACTACATTGGTAATATTTGAATCATAATCCCTAGAAATGAAATTAAATCAAATGAAACACTAAATAACATGATGTTAATTAGTTTCATGATATAAATTATCAGAAGGGGGATTACATATAGCACATAAATAAATATGTGGTGAAAATGTTGAATATCTCATGAAAGTCATTGTGAGACGAGAAACCCTTACTTCCGGTTCAACATCCATCATATATGTCTAAAACTAATATATACTAAATTTTTCATATTATATATCTAATATATAACTATAATCATATATTTCATTGCATATATTATTTACTTATAGTATATTATTTCTCATTTATTATCAATTCCTTATTAAAATAATTATTTCAAGTGATAATTGCTTCGTTTTCATATATATTTGAGTATGGTAAATTTCCTCCTTTTTATATCATCATGGTTAAATATTAACCATAATTTTAAACATGATAAATATATATCGTATATAATTATTATATATGTATTTATAGTAATATATTAATGGAAGAGGTGAAAAATGGATTACACTGTTAATCAAGACGGTTGACCTTACATATGCATTAATGTTGATTCCCTTTTTTCAAAGGATGAAAAAAGATGAAAATAAATATTAATTGATCTTAATTGAATCATTAGTATGTAAAATAGATATTTTAGATTAATATTGTTTATCCCTATTACCATCCATGAAAACATTGACACCGCTATTGGAGGCGTTAGTCCACACATACACACATGCGATGTTATTTTCTTCCAATATATTTGAAGGAAAGATGTTAGATATGATATTATACTTCCAAAATTATTGTTAGGTATTAAATATATAATATATTAATTTATTTAAACCATACTACCTTCCATTTCAATCATTTGATAAAACTGATATGCAACACTTCATGAGGCTGTACTCTACCATAAACACAAGCAATATTATTATATCTCCCTTAGCATTGAATGCAAGATGTTATTTGAGATTTAATAATTCCACAAGTATAATAATTTACCTAATATCATTTTAATAAGTTAAAACAATAAATATGTCTATCTTGAATGGTGGGGATGGAAAACAAATTTCATATGTTTGTGAGGTATTATTTCTCTATACACACGATTAATAGTATTGTTTACCATTTGATGGAGTGGAGATGGATATCAGATATTAAATTAACATTATAATATATAAGTATATATTAGATAAAAAATTTATCCTATTATCATTTTTTAGATTATTTTAAGGATGTGGACATTAAATAATATTAACATTCCATTTTAAGAGTTTTACCCCTTCTTTAGAGAACCACTTTGGATTTATATCTCTAGTCTTCTCAGGATAGATTCATTTTCAAAATAAGGAAAATATCATATGTTTATTGATTAAAGTAAGTTATTTTTGTGTTATAGTATGAGACAAAATTTATTAGATGATTTAATTTTGTAGGAGAGTGGGTGGCGTATTAGATGTTAGGGAAAGGACACATATCGAATTTTTTAATATATAAATTGATACCCATGTTTTTATCATTCCACCAGACTCTAAAATGGGGATATATTAAACCAATTAGTTTATAAGGTTTATATATTTCCATAAAATAGATTTTAAAAATGTGTAATTTCATTTTTAAACATTACCTTCTTCGTTTAACCCCCATGTAAATGATCTTCTACATTAACTGTGATAATAAATTTTTGTTGCTTTCACAAATCATTTTGGTCAAACATTCAGTAGACCTTATCAGAAAATATATATTATGGATATTAAAAAAATTTAATCCATTATTGCAAATTCTATTCACATATTTTAAATAATTCAATTCACGTATTTGAAATAATTCAATTTATAATTAGACCACATACATGATGAAAGTGCGGTTTTAAAAACAGGAAATTCTCAAAAGTTTATAAGTTTTTAATATCAAATTACAATATGACATTGAAACCAAAAAAATAAATTAGATAAATTTAATATATATTAATTAGTTTAAATTTTAATAAATAAAAAATATTTTATTAACATTGGAAAAAATTAAAATTAAATATAGTTGTCAATGAAGATATGTATCTTTCAATATTCATAAAAAATAAACGTTTTGAGAATTTTCAAAAAAATATGCCAAAGAATAATTTGTACAGTATATTTAGAAAATGTATTTGATTTTCCACAATAAAATTTATAAAAGTGATATAAATTAAATTAAATTACTTTCATAATGAATTACTTATTCCAATTCTATTAAAATAATGATTTTCAAAAGACATTCCTTTCTTTTACAAATGGTTTTTATTTTATTTTTAATCAATGGATAAATATTAATTTTTTTATACATGTATAGAAAATAAATTTTTTGATATATAGATATTAATATTCTTACCCCCCATCTTATCTATTATGTTATAATGTTCCTGATAAAATAAAAATATTTTAATAGAGTATATAATATCTCAGCCTGACTAACCACTAAATCCGTAAGTGAACGAGCGGGTGACATGAGTGTAAGCTCATATCCCCAAACATCGTAGGCTACCGACTAGTAGTGGGGGACTAGGTGTGTTTTTGTGGAGACTATTCCCTATATATTAGATTAGTACAATGGAATAATAGAATAAATAACAGCCAATAATGAAACTAAAAAAAATGGAAGACTAGTGAATGAAAAATATTATAATAGGTGCATTAAGTGTTCATAACCATTTTGTTACATCTAATTTATGAATAATTATTATAATACATAAATAATCAAGAAATAAAAATAGAAATATAATGTAATAAACGAAAGATTCTTTGACTATTATCTCCATGATCATCTCGAGCATGAGCTCAGTCCTCTTCTCATAACTTCCACATACAATCCAAGCAATAACACACCAGAAATGAATCCAAATACATGAAATCATGTAGAACTGCTTGGGTACCTCAATGTATTGGAGGCTCGAGTTGGGTGTAATACATATTCCTCTATAGTCTAGAACTACCGATGTCTAACCAAATCCAGATAATGTAATATAAATTAATAAGTGTTATATACATATAATGAATGTATAGTTGTAAAAAATTAATAATAGCAATGTGGTCCGAGTTACTAAATAGACACTCATCCCATACCACCTTCTTCAGATAAATCCATATGTTTATAAGTTATACAGGTGCAATGAAGAATATATATAAATTGTAAAATAATAACATAGAAAAACATATAAGTAATACACCCATGCATTAGCTTTGTATTGGGTTCTAAATTCCATGTCATCATATATGTGTGCAGATAATATAATAGAGAAATCTCATGTGCAAGTACAATACATAATAATAATGATGTATCTCATATGATTGAACAACCAAACATACAAATAAATCCTAATAATCCATCAAATCCATGTGTTGTGTTTCGTTCCCATCCATGGTGATCTATAAAGAATCCCATGTATCACAACAAGAACACCCAATAATCCAATACCACTAATTCCATATATGGTGACACTTATGGTGTCCCAAGTAACATTATGATTCATAGTAATCTCTTAATCCATCCTAGGTAACTTACATAGGGGAATGAGTTTCACCCAAGGAATGGAATAACTATCTTGATGAATGGTTCATACATAGTTTCCCCTATAGTGAACCAATATCACTTAGGAGTATCAGAAACCACATGGAATACCCCAACAAGGAAATCTAAATCATCGTACCAAGTGTATCAAGACGTAACCAAATGAACATGATGAGTCCATCCATTCATCCTTAATATAGAACCTATGCTATATCTTGGTCCATGTTAAGATATTCATAGTATAAAATCCCATCACAAGAAAGGAATATATTTTGGAAATGTGTATATCAATAAACACATTCCAATATAGAAGCATCCCAATATCACATGCTTACTATGTATTTTATATAGTTAAATCCACTATGAAAGGGTAAATTCATAAATAATTTTCATGAACAATGAAATTTAAACCAAGGAATGTGGACTCACACACCTCTTCTCCCATGTCATTAAGTCAATTTTATGTCTATAGATATTAAGCATGGACACATGTTTCATTCAATCCATGAAAATCAGCTAGGTACCAGAAATGTTGATAAACAAGAATAAAACAAGGCACTTGGCTCAATGAATCATGAAAATAAACATATGACACCAAAGCATAAAATTTATACATAACAAAATTTTATCAATAAAATTTATTTAATTATATATATCAAGAATTAGAATTAAAATATATGGCCAGTGGCATGTAGCTCAAGCCAACAAACTATGGAATATGGTAAAAGACAATAGGCATTGTGCCTATGAAAACAAAAAGAAGGATGGCCTTACAATCCCTTGGGATCATTCCATTTTAAACCTATTAATTCATTTTGGGTTAGGAAAACTAATTTAACCTGGCTCAAGAGGCACTTAGGAGGTTACATTGTAAACAGGGAAACTACCTACAAGGGTAATCCCATTGACAAATGAAGATATTAGATTGAAAAAATGAAATTTATTTATCGAGGTTCAATATACACTTAGAAGTACTCATTCACAAGTTGATATTTACCTACATGGGTAATCCCACATATTAAAATGTTATTCCATTAATAAAATTGGTCACGTACCTTGAACGTGTCATTGGAAAGGGGAGATCACTTCTACATTTATTTCTAATTAAAAACTAGGTCATAAACTTATAATATGTTTTAGGTGACTTAATGTTTATTTTCAAGGGGAAAACTCCATTTAATAACATCTATAAGGGACATGTTCTAAACATTACACATTCCATCAGTGATAACAAAGCATAAAGATACCATGATTTATGGTAAATATAGATAAATAAACATAAATTATCACAATGAGTTTTAGAAAATAGTGCACCTCAATTTGAGGAGTTTTATTATAAAAACATGAATTTTATTAACAAATAATTCATGAATCATAAATATGCATTTATTCTACAAATAATTCATCACTAATTAAATTTATGAATAAAAAATGCAATAGATTAATACATTTTTAAATATAATGGAATGGAAATGGGATCATGCCTCAAGAAGTAGCCCAAGCTAAAATCATTAGAACATGAGACTTTTATTGATGAAAACTTGAAGCCACTTCTACCCCCTTCCTGAATTTGAACCTTTTAATATATATAAGACAAGTATCCCTTATGCATATATTTTTATGTTTATAAATATGTGAAAGGGGATCCATAGATGTTTTCTTATATGGATACTCCTATCTCCACTCGTACGTGTATACATTTTCATATTATATCTATAAACACCTAGCGCCAAATATATTTATTCACATACGTGGATGAATACACATATAATGAGGGAATATACATATAAATTTTCCCACTGATGCATGTACCCTGATTCACCATTGAAAATTGATACTAAAACCCACATATTGGGTAACCCAACACAGTAAAACAATTTTTATGTAGTAAATACACACTGCAACAAGGTTCAACAAACAAAATGATTTATTAGGGACTCAAAAAAATATAAAGTCCCAAATTATATAGGCAAACCTAAGGTGCAATTTAAAAACCTAACCTCAAATTGATAGCGGTGAGTAGAGATGATCCAATCTATGTCAGCATCCGCATCAGCTTCAGAAAAATGAATAAGGGAGACTATAGAGATGCTTCACATATAATAACAATGAATGAAGAACAAAAAATTCATATTATCACAAACTCTAGGTTTCGACTTCATGAGAATAGAACAATAGGGGGACCAAAAATCACCAACCAAAGGAGGATAATGCACTACTATAATGAATTGAATGTAGAATTAGTGGTCACCACAATAGAAAAAGTCATGAGGAGGGAGGTCTCAAAGAGGGAGGTCGCATGGTGTGATGTCATGAAGAGTACATTCATGTGACCAGGGGGTTCATCCGATGGGTTGTCATGCGAGGGTAAGGAAGGCATAAAGGGGGATACCCCTTTTGGGTATCTCTAATCCAAACATATAAAAAATGAATAATAATAATAATTATAATATTTATTTAATTGAAAACTATTATTTATTTTTATTTCCCATTTTCCAAGTTTAATTTTATTTCCATTTTAATTATATTTTAATTAATTTAATTTCTTTAGGAAAAACATATTGTATTGTTATGACTATGGGATTTATGTTCCAAAGATCAGTTTTACAAATGACCCATCCCGAAAATGTTTTATTTAACTCCATTGGATTTTGTCGTCTGGATTAAAACAAGAGATGTTACAACCTCCCCACTATAGAATGTTTTTGGCCCTAAGAAGCCTTCTTTATCAAAAAAAAAACAAATCACCCGACCTACATGTTTTGTGATGCTTCGTTCAAATAGTCATATTTTATTTTGAAACACCCAAGGAACCATCAAGCATTACATAATCATATGGATCTTATGTCATCCCAACTTGATCCAATGCTTTATTCTCCAAATGAATCACCAAAATCATGCTCACACGGGCTTGTTAATATAGATACATGTCCATACCATCACCCCTTTAACCTTTTGGCTAATGTTTCTCCCCATCATAGTCCTCTCAACATCAAAATAATCCAATTCTGAACCGTGGTATGCCCCATTATCAAACATTCCATCGAATCATGCTCCAACATTCCAAAAATTATTCTATATATAATTTTAAAAAGATAAAAAAGGGGACACACACCACACTTGAATCCTCTTGATTATGTTCCCAAAAATGATCCTTCAATAATCGAAACCCCCAAAAGGTTGATAATAAGTCCAGCAGCTACAACCGACCCAAAAAAAGATTCATGGATTAGACAATTGATTCTTTTCAAGTTGAACTACATTGACTTATCCAAATGAACCATATATTTACATTTAAAATTTTCAACAAAATCCTTAACCTATATACAATGACCCTATTTTATGAAACCATAACCTTCCCATTTTTTAACTATAATGACTTAACAAAAACAAGGGTATAACCTCAATCCAAACAACTAGAATCATTATCTGCTCTTGAACATTAAATTTGTTCCCAACAACAAGGCTTGGATAACCTCATATTTAAAAAAATATAGTACAAGGAACTATAAAATATAGTCCATACTCCATGACCACAAATGATACGTTGGTACAATGCCAAAGCATCCACATCAGAACACTAACGGATCCCAGATCATCACCCACCTGGCAGTCGAGTCTGAGAAGAACTACTTGTGTCCACAATTCCATCCATGTAATTCTTAAATGGGAACCCAATATCACTTATAACTAAACAATACTCAACAAGAACCATGTGTTAGCATGAAGCACTATGAAAAAAACTAGGAAAATTACAATTTCATTATATAATTACTGTTACATAAGACTTACACTATTTTAGTGCATGAAAGATTATGTTAAGATAGGGGACATGATCATCACTAAGAAAAATAAAACAAGAGGAGTTTGAAAAATAATGATGGGTTTTGAGACACTTCCATCATGCCCAAACCAATGTTCTTGGTTTAGATTCAACCAAACAAACTTATCAAATTAAAGAAGAACAATAGAACCACTACTGTTTAACATATTTAGAGAGGAATTCGGCTACACCTCCGACACATCAAAATCAACTTATCACAAAGCCTTTACCACCCAATTAATTCCATGATCGATCAATCGTTACCTTCAATATTTGTCCAAGGATAATTGTAATATATATGGGGTTTCATACATTACCAACCAAAACGAATTCAACTTTCCAAGAAAGAACTAACATGTATTTAATACTTCAAAGCCTCAAGGACAAGCATGAAAGCCCAATATTTTCAAATAGTCCTTTTTGTTTTTATTCCTTATACATGGAAGGACACCTTTTCTAGATTGGACATGAAGATCCCTGGCATAGGAGTTTCCTAGTCAATAATGGGAATAAAATATTCCATATGATCCCCAGTGTTCTTGATATAAGTTGATCTTAAACTTACACATGATGATCCATTGAGTGAAACTCGCATACATTGTTAAATTTGGAAAGAAACACAAACACCCAACTTAATCACGTGTCCAAACTACCGTGTAAAGGAAGTTATACTAATCAGTGGGAAGAATAATATTTCTTTAACTCATTGGTTACTATACATTGGAGATGACCCTATTACATACTCAATAGCTCAAGGCTCAACAATTTTACTGAACTCAACCAGTTTGTTACAACATTTTAAACACAATTGGTAACAAGTATATCAATGCATAATACCATAAGGATTCTAAATCCAGTAGACACACCATAAATAGTATCCATTGTCTATTTACTCAATGAATTCATGTACTAGGTGGTTTGTATAAAATACATAACCCAATGTCTTATTTCCCAAAAAAACCATTAACCTTAATAAAGCCATATCAAATCACCCCTCATTAAGTAAGAAGAAAGGGTCATGATACCTACGAAGCATCTGACCATGCCATAAACATTTCTAGACTTCAAAAATGAATCATTAATCAATACTCATGCCCATAACATGGTTCAAAGATACAACAAACACCAATTAAAAGATGTGTTTCCATTAGAAGAAATTAAGCCAATGAGAGACAATATTACCAAAATGGTACCAAACATCAAGAAAGCTCACCAGATTTAGTAAGGAATAAAAACTCTATGTGTTCTTCCTACTACGGGTTAACCTATTATAAAAATAAAAATATCAAGCCAAAATGAGGTCACATCGAATAGGTTATAGTAGGACATAATCTTTTCATATAATCAATTTTTAAAAGAAAATAGCCTATCAAAAACCTTTATGGTTCCATTCAAAGGCAACTAAAAGGATGTATTAATTTACCCTTACAAGATGTTTAAAATAGAGTACACCACTACAAGATTAATTTTCTAGCCCTCCAAATTTAATCACATATATTCATTATAAATTAAAATGTTTAATCCCATAATAAAGTAATTTCTTTTAGAAAAAATAACAATATACATGATTTAAACAAATCATCAAAGAAAAATAATAACTTCTTATCAAACATCAATTTTATCGATTTAAAATTAATTAATATCTTATCTTTATTAGAAAACTTACCATATAAATTCATTTTTAACAGATATAGCGGCCTATGAGGGTCCCAATGAGCCAACCTGGGTTCTCTAGAAATAAAACCAATATCTGTTTCATTGTTTTAGAGATTAAAGACACCAAAATGGGTCATCCCTTAGGTTATATGTCTCAATTGAATAACTTAGATATAGTTGAATATTGTAGAATTTAAACAATTGATTTTAGATAAAAATTAAATAGCTTTAAAATTTATATCATTTCAAACATAACATGGTCATTACATTTAATATGGGTTTACATTTCCCAATTCATGAAGTGACCATACACTCCAAAAGTTTAAAATTTGCTATTATTTTTCAGAACCAAATATATTTTTCCCATTCCATCAATTACATATTTAAACAAAAGTGAAGCATGTCACTAAAAGGAACTAACATATACTAGACATGATATGTGTAAAAAAGAAAGGAAAATTAATAAAAAACCATGTTAAATAAGAAATCATATGAAATAAAATGAAAACATCAAATATTAATCATGGAACAAACCCATATTAGCAGGAAACCTACATATTCAACTATATGGCATGAAATATGCATGTCATGTGAATATCTAAGTGACAATAATGATTAATGTAATGCCTCATCAAAGATATAAAATGCCAAGGAAAAATTTACATAAAATTCTATAAATTGATAAGTAGTTGAAAGTAATCCAATCTATATTGGTGAAATCATATCAAATGTATCAACGAACCACATAAATATAAATACCATCCCTGTTCACTTCGTCATTTCCCATACAATGGGGGATCAGTCCCAAGACTTACTATTTAAAAAGTTCTAAAACTTTATCAATATCTAATCTATAACTAAAAATAGTAAAAAACAAAAAATGATATCTTTTGACACCACTTTTTAACATCCTCGGCCAACCAATCAATAAATATGTAGCTGAACCGGTGGGTCAGCTGACCTCAAGAACATCTCGTCAAATGCTAGAGGCTATCGAATATTATAGATGGCCTAGTGTGTGTCTTAAGGGAGACTATTACCTAATATATCTGACTATCAATGTGGCATAACAAATTAAATAATATAAAACAATGAAATAATTATTATGTAAATGGAAAGGCCGTGGAATAAAAATACTAAAATAGCTAAAATAAAGTGGGAAACACAAATTTTCAACATTTCATGTAAAAAAGATAAAGCTAAAAGTGCACGATAAAACAATACAATGTAATAAATGAAAACTACCCAACGACTTGCTCAATGATAATATCAAGAATCATATCGGTCCACTTATCTAAACTCCCACATTCAAGAAAAGTAGAAGAAAACAAGAAATAAATCCAGACACTGATAAGCATGATAGAATTATTTGGTACCCCTATGCAATATCGGCTCGAGTAGGGTGTGAGAAATAAATCTAAATAGGTCAGAACCACCAATGTCTATACCAATACAGATAATTTAATATAAATTAATAAGTGTCCCATATGTAATGAATGAAAATTGATCAAAATAATAATAATATAAAATATTGCATGGTTCCTAAATGGACAATCATCCCAAAACACCTACTTTGGCCAATTCTGGATTTTTGTAAGGAATGTAGGTTCAATGAATAATATATATTCAAGGTCAAATAGTAACATGGAAAACGAAGGATGGTATATTACCCATCTTGAGATTTTAATAGGTTTATAAATATCATGTCATCAAATAAGGGTCCTTATAATGTAAGGGATACATTTCATGTGTCATCACAATACATAATAATAATGAAAGATTCCTCTCATATGATACATCAATTTGATAGACAAAGAAATATAAAAAATCTATCAAATCTAGGTGTGGAGTCTCATGACCATCCATGGAAATATATAATAATCCCCAAGTATCACAAGGGGAAAATTCAAAAATCCAATACCATTGAGACCTTCCACGGCAACCCCTATGGTGTCCCATGTATCTCTATGAGGCATAGTAAACTATTTGTTTCTCCTAGGTATCTCACAATGGGGACTTAGTATCACCAATCCATGGAACATACATCTTTTAAGAAGGTCCATCCATATTTTCTCCTTGGGGGAACCAATATCACATAGGAGTATAAGAAACCACCTTAGATCCCCGCACTCGGAATGAAAAATCACCTCCCCCAGTGCATCGAGTCGTAACAAAACGAACACAGGGAGTCCATCCATGGGTCCTTAATATGAAACCAATGTAATCTCCTTGTCCTTATCATGAGATAAATAGTCTCCAAGAACATCACAAGCAATGGATATATCAAGGAATTGTATATATCAATAAAAAAATTATAAAAAATAATCATCTCATTATAACATTACTACCATGTTTTTCAAATATTTCAATCCACAATACAAGGTTAAAAGAATAATTTAATTTTAATAAGAAACAAAATAAAAACCATGTCATAATTCCTTAACAAATCTCTTCTCACATGTCAGTATGAAGATTTTATGTCCCAAAACATCAATCTTGGCCAAACATTTCATTCAATTAAATCCAATCAAAATGGAAGAAGCAATATTAACAACCATCATAGCACATATCACTTGGAATAATCAAACAAGAACATGCACATAACATAACATTTCATTACATGTATATATGATTGAATTCCATCAGTGAAACATAATTAATTTAAGATATCATGAATACACATTCAATTATAAGATGAGAGGATTGTAGCTATTGAAAACCAACTATTGAATATGGTCAAAGACAATAGGCACTAAGCCATATCATAAGAAAAGTGGAATGGCCTTATGAAACATTGGGGTCATTCCATTATATACCAATAAATTAATTTTAGGGATGGAAAATTCATTTAACATGGATAAAGTTGAAATTAATAGGTTCTAGGGTTAAATGAAAAACTATGAACACTGGTAATCCCCTTATAAAAGGAAGTTATTCGATTAAACAAAAAAGGAAATTTATGTATCATGGTTAAAGAGACACATAAAAGGTGTCATTTAAAAATGGGAATTTACCAACATGGTATTCCCATTTATTAAGCACGATATTCTATTTATAAAATTGTTAATATTCTTTTAAGGTGTAATTTGAATGGGTAAATCACTTATACATTTAATTTCCAATTAAAAATTAGAGCAATAACTTAAAAACATGGCTTCTTGGTTCACAACATGGAAATCATGGGCATGGAATGAAAAAAGAGGGCCATTATTCTCTCTTCCATATGATGGACTATATGGGAGACACATAATTTTCCATAGCTGGGTAATCACAGTTCGATTTAGTTTATTTTGATGAGGTTTAGCCTGCTAATTGTGGATTTTAGTTCGTTATTGATGGGGGGGGGGAATTTTGGTCCACTATTTGTAACCTTCTCAATAGACATCATTTTCGGGGGAGGGTAGAATGATTGTGGGTCCGATGGAAACCACCTCTCAGTAGTATGAAATTGAACATCGATAGATCCTTAATGGAAGTGTTAAAGAGAGGTGGCAGGGTCCTTCAGGATCCAAGGGGTTTGATATTTTGGGGGATCAATGCCTATTTTACACTAGGAATTTCTTTGGGGGTGGAGACATAAGCACTACATTCTGGACTATTGATATGAAGAAGGAGGGGTTTCCCCATTTTAAAAGTTGAATCAGATTTGGAAATTCTGTTTGGGTCTATCCAAAGGCATTTTTTGGTTCTATGGGATTTAGTATATTTTTTCTGAAGAAGCATTGTGGAGATAAATAATGGGAAGATCATTCATTGGAGTTGTTGGGAGTCAACTTCATGATAAAATGTTTTTCACCATTAGTAAGACCGGGAGAGGATATATTTATTTATGATAGTATTTTTTTCTCTTCCTTTAAAATGTATGGTTTTTATCCAAGGGGATGCCATTGGTTCTAATCATTTTCTTCCTCCCTAAGGGACCTTTGTTTTCCTATAGCTTGTTTATGTAGGGGAACCTTAATTAATAAAATATTGACTTTTAGTCATTCGTTTTCAAGGGGGTAAATACATTTATGAACATATATAAGGGATATATTCTAAAAATTCCTTATTCCATTATTGATATAAAGATATAAAAAAACCATTTGATGCGTTTAATAAAGATAAAAAAACATAAATTATCACATTGATTTTACAAAGACAAAACACCTCTTTTTGAGGGGTTTTATTATAAAAACCATGATTGTTATTTGCAAAAAAATCAGGTATCGTAACAAAGAATTTATTTTATTAATAATCCAGTACTAATTAAATGAAATAAACAAAAAAACAAAAAATTAATTCATTACTACATTTTTGGTTTGGGGAATGGTATCTTACATGAAGAAGTAGCATAAGATGAATGCTTGGGAACATGGAACTTTTATTAATGAAAACCAGAAGTTGTTACTACCCCCTTCAAGAATATCCATCTTCTTATATATTTAATTAAACCTATTCCCAATGAGAATATTTCCATTTCCATGAAGATATGTAAGGGGATCCTTACATATATGAATATATGAATACACCCATATCCATTCACACAAATATGAATTTTCATATTATACGTAAGAACACCTAGACATAAGATGCACCCAATTTGTGTATACATTTCCATATATATAATTTAAGATAAAATCATTTTTTCAGAAAATATATGTGGTTTCATGAACATATTCTTTGATTTTGGTAAATCTGTTCACTTGCAGGATCTTTCTGGCTTAATACACGGATCAAGGGAAGTTTGTGAAATTTTTGAAAACTACATGGCGTGTACTTTCTATACACGCCATGTACATCCAAACATGGACGTAGACCAAATCAAGGAGTACACGCCCATGTATCCAGGAAGAGACACACGCTGTGTGGGGAGGCGCTACACACCGTGTGCCACTTTCTAGAAGCAGTGGTTATGGAGAAAAGTCCACACGCCCATGTGGTCGTTGATGAAGACACGGCATTTTTGAACTTTTACACGCCGTGTCTACTATTCTAGAAGGGGTCGGTGGGGCTATAGGCCATGTATGGAAGTTCTACACACCGTGTTCACCCAAAAACCAGGCGGCGCCGTGTTTAAAAGTCAAAGATGGCGTGTTTGGCTGCCTACCCGTGGAGAAATTGGTGCCAAAACGCGTTGATAAAAAGTACACGGCGTGTACTTTCAATACACGTCGTGTACTTTATTTTTCTATAAAAAGAAGCCTTAGCCTATGGATTTTTGGAGTTGAGAACCATTAGAGGAGAGAGAAGCTCTGCTACCACCATTCTCGAAGCCACCAAGGTATCGTCATTCCGCTATTCCACCATTCCACCTTTCGATAATCTTCCTCAACGTCTACACGATGAATCCGTCAGGTATCACCTGTGTCATTTCTTTCGTAAATTCTATGTGTAACTAAACCCCTCATGTTGGGGCTGTGGATGATGGGATCATAATTTGTATATTGTTTAATCTAGTTGTGTTTGAATCGTTGTAATTCATCTTACTCTTCTTAAACCACTATCTAATATAACTGATAATTCTTAGCCGGACCAAGGGAAGGATTCTTAGTGATACAAAAGAAAAGTAACGGTGAAAACATCCATGACCATTGGAAGGTTTTCACTGATTCAAATAATGGACTGGATGTAATAAAGAATTAAGGACTTTGACTACCGGACCAAGGAGTTAGCTTCTATAATTCCAAAAAATAGGAAGTGGACCATGGAAATCTTGTAACAAAATGAAATCCTGAATGATTGAATTATTATGAACAACACAACCATCTAAACAATCTGCATAAGAAGTCCTTATTAACCATAGCCTCGACACGTCTTTTCTTTACATTTCTAAGAACTCTTTAAATTTACCCGTTTTCTTATTTCAAACTGTATCCATTCTTCAAAGTAAATCAATTTAGTTTCAATCAATACCCAAAATCAACCCAATCGTTTCTAAATTTTGCATAATTCACCTAATTAAGTATTAGCTCAATTAAATTCATGAACGCCATGGTTCCCTGTGGATCGACCCAGAAATTATGCTATACTAAAGTTCTATGAATGGGTAATTAATTTGGGATGCATATAACTTAAATCAACGATAAGTGAGGCCAAATTTTTGCGCCGTTGTTGGGGAACCAGTTTGGTTTTAGTGCTATGATTTAAATTGTGTAAATAATTGATTTAAGTGAAAATAAAAATTAAAAATTATCAAAAATATCTTTTCTAATCCCATTTCAAATTTATTTATTTTTTCTTATTTTTCCCTTTTACGCCTGATTTTTATTTTTGTGTTGTGCAGAGCTTAAAGTGTATGTTTAGACACTTTACACGATCCAGAAGCGCCGAGTATTCAGAATTAGTTCCACTTGACCCGGAAATCGAACGGACCTTGCACCATCGTCAGTGTACATAGGCAAAAACTCACAAAAATCATCCACAACCCATGGTGAACAAGGAAGAGGGAGCACGAGCTGTAGATGCTGCGACTGAGCATCAGTACTAGGATCAGCAGCCTCCCGCTGCTGGTCTACCGGAGAAACCTTCTAGAGCCTTCATGGAATTACTCCCAAGGGATTACCAACGGCCGCCATAGCAACTCTTCCCACGGCCATACTTTGCCCCTCAGGAGCAGTTTATGCAAGCTCCACCCCATCAATAACAACCTCCAAGATGTACCCTTATGGAGTACGAAAATCCATCAATTCACGGAGCTGATACGGGCATCGTTCGTCCTCCAGTCCAGGCCCAGCACTTTGAGATCACACCTGCAATCATGTAGCTAATCCAGAACACCGTCCAATTTGGAGTCCAGGCCAGTGAGGACCCAAACACCCATATCTCCAATTTTCTAGAGATCTGCGACACCTTTTAGTACCATGGCGTGTTCGAGGACGCCATCCATCATCACCTATTTCCCTTTTCTCTACGGGATAAGGCGAAGGACTGGATCAAGGGGCTGCCACAACGATGTATCATCACCTGGGAGGAGCTAACCCAGGCATTCCTGTCCAAGTACATCCCACCATCCAAGATGGTGACTCTCCGGAATGAGATTCATAACTTCCAGCAGCACGACACTGATCCATTGTACGAGTCCTGGGAACGCTTCAAGGAGATGTTACGAAAATTCCCCCATCATAGACTCCCACTCTGGATGCAAGTCCAGACCTTATACGGAGAAATTACCACGAATACCATGTCTATGGTGGATGCTACTGCTGGAGGTACGGTGATGTGATAGTCCCCCGAAGAACTATTAGAACTACTGGGAGACATGTCAGCCAATAGCTTCCAGTGGCACTCCGAGCGGGGGACTCAAAAGCGAGGTATGCACAACATTGATGCTACCACTATGTTAGCTACTAAGTTGGACACTGTGTTCGATAAAATCGACGCATTGAACCTCAAAAGAGCATCACAAGTTCATGAGTCGCACCATCCAGCATGCAGCGATTATGGTGATAAACACATCATGGGGGAATGCCCGAGTTCGACTGGAGGCCCCTCGACGAGCGAGGTAAGTTATGTTGCCCAAAATCGAGGGCCCAACCAGTACCAGCAGTACCAGAACCCGGCATGGCGAGATCAACAGAACACAGGCTGGGGCCAATAATAGTAGAATCCTCCTCCCCAGCAACTGCCTAACTACAACCAGCCTCCATATCATAACCAATTACAAAGGCCGCAACAACCCCATCAGGGTCCATATCAGCAACAAGGGTATCAAAACCCTCATCCACAGCACCCACGGCAGCCACCTCTTCCACCGGCTCAACAACCACCTCAGCAGGAGAACACCTTAAGGTTAGAATATATGATAACTAAATTCATATCTACTACTGAGACTCGGTTCCAGAATCAGGAAGCTTCGATTTGAGGCTTGGAGAATCAGATTATCCAGCTGGAAAATCAACTCTCAGGGAGGCAGCCCGATATGCTACCGGGGAACACCGAAAAGAACCCAAGGGACGAGGCCAGGGCTATTATGCTCTAGAGTGGAAAAGAGCTCCACCAGAACCAATCAGCATAGCATGGTGCATACATGCCCTCTATTGAAGAAAAAGGTACCAATACCGTCCCCTCCTCATCTAAAATCCCGCAGAAGGAGGCTTTACAAAATAAAGAAAAGGATGTAATCCAACCATTCAAGCCTGCATTACCCTTTCTCGAAAGATTGAAGTAGAGGAAGATGGACCACCAATTCGGCAAATTTATGGATGTTTTCAAGAAGCTACATATCAACATACCATTTGCAGAGGCCCTGACACAAATTACAACATACGCCAAATCCATGAAGGAAATTCTCTCTTATAAGAGGAAGATGGAGGATTTGGGCGTTATTGCACTAACGAAGGTGTGATCCTCGGTGGTTCAACATTCCATTCCTACCAAACTCCAAGATCCAGGTAGTTTCATCATTCAATGTACTATTGGATCTTGTGAGTTTGGGAAGGCCCTCTGCGATTTAGGGGCCAACGTGAACCTTATGCCCCTCGGAGTTTTTAAGAATCTGGGACTCCACGAGCTCAATCCTACCTGTGCCGCCCTTCAACTTGTTGATCGATCCATCAAGCAACCGAAGGGACTACTCGAGGACGTACTAGTCAAGGTGGGTAGGCTGCTTCTCTCTGCTGATTTCATCATCCTCAACATGGGGGATGTCCAGGAAGCACTTCTTATACTTGGAAGCCCCTTCTTTGCAATTGGGAAGGCACTGATTGATGTGCACCAAGGGGAGATTATTTTTCAGGTAGGTGATGAAAGAGTTTCCTATAACATCCTCAAAGCCATCAAACATGCTTCATTGTCAGGGCATGAGGACTGTTATGCATTTTCCATCATGGTTAATCATTTTAGCAACAAAGGGGATGAACTGGTATGTTCTTTTATTTCGAATAATTTAACTGATCCGGATATTCTATTAGAAGAAGCTCCAGAAGACTTGCAATTCATAGAAGGCTAGGGCGGCCACTATTGGCAGTGTGTAGTTGTTCCTGATAGTTTGGAACGGGACAAGGTGCAACCAATTGTGCCTTCTATTTTAAAGGCACATGATCTCGAACTGATGCCTCTTCCATCTTCTCTTAAGTATGGGTATTTAGGACCCAATCAAATATTTTCTGTTATACTTAATGTAGAACTATCACAAGAGCCGGAAGATGCACTTCTACAGGTTCTCAAATAGAGAAATCACGCTATTGGGTGGACAGTCACTAATCTGAAGGGTATCATTCCTACCATTTTCACTCACAAGGTGCTACTTGAAGAGGGTGACAAGCAATCTAGGCAACCACAATGGTGCTTGAATCTTCAAATGAAGGATGTTTTAAAGAAGGAGGTGATCAAATTATTGTATGAAGGAATCATCTATCCCATCTCGGATAGTCCGTGGGCGAGTCCTCTCCAAGTGGTACCCAAAAAGGGTGGTATCACTGCGATTTAAAATGAAAAGAACGAGCTAATCCCTACATGAACTATCATGGGCTGGCGAGTCCGTGTGGACTACAGGAAGTTAAACGATGCAACAAGAAAAGATAACTTCCCCATGCCATTCATGGATCAAATGCTAGAGAGGCTAGTAGGGCACAACTTCTATTGCTTCCTTGATAGTTTTTCTGGTTACAACCAAATATCCATTGCTCCGGAGGATCAGGAAAAGAGCACTTTCACTTTCCCCTACGACACATTTTCTTATCGAAGGATGTCTTTCAGTATGTGCAATGCCCCCACCAACTTCCAGCGCTGTATTCTGGCCTTCTTCCATGACATGGTAGAACAAATCTTGGAGGTATTCATGGATGCTTTTTCCATTTATGGAAAATCATTTAGCTTTTGTTTATGACACCTAGAGCTTGATTTGGAAAGATGTGAGCACACAAACCTAGTCTTTAACTGGGAAAAGTTTCATTTCATGGTGCAAAGTAGCATAGTCCTTGACCATAGAATTTCAGCAAAGGGGATAGAGGTTGACCCAGTGAAGATTGATGTCATTTCACGACTACCAATACCGACTTCCGTCCGCGCCATCTGCAGCTTCCCGGGGCATGCAGGATTGTACAGGCGGTTTGTCAGTGACTTCTCCAAAATAGCCCAACCCCTCACCAATCTTCTATCCAAGGATGCCATATTTTAATTCGATGACCGTTGTGTCAGATCTTTTGAGCATCTAATGCAGCGCCTTGTGGAATCCCCAGTTATGATTTGTCCCAACTGGGAGGAACAATTTGAGGTGATGTGCGATGCGAGCGACTACGTAGTGGGAGAAATGGTTTTTGCATTTGACAGGTTTTTTTCTTACTTAGTGTTTTCTATGGTTATTGTTTATACATACGATGTAGCACTAAAGTACCTACTCAACAAGAAATATGCGAAGCCCCGATTGATCCTCTGGGTACTACTCCTACAAGAATTCGATCTTGACATCTGAGATAAGAAAGGGAGTGAGAACTTCATTTCTGACCATCTCTCTCACCTCGAGCTTTCGCACTTGGAAAAGAAAGAAGATCGGTAGATTCTGGAGGATTTTTCTGATGAGAACCTCTTTTCAATCAGTGAAACACCTCGACCATGGTATTCTGATATCGCTAATTTTCTGGTTACAGTAATCGTTCACCCCGACCTCTCCTTCTAGCAATGGAAATTATTTTTATCTGATGTGAAAATGTACTTCTGGGAGGATCATCTGCTATTCTGATCCTGTGAAGATGGACTGATCCGCCGTTGCATCCCAAAGAATGAAGTTCACGGTGTCCTGGAGTTTTATCATGCCTCACCAGTACGAGGACATCATGGGCCGGACCGTACCATAGCTAAGATCATGCAGTCTGGATTTTTATGGCCCACCATGCATAGAGATGCCCGAGCCTTTGTTTCCTGTTGAGATCAGTGCCAGAGGACAGGTAATGGGGGACGTAGATTCGAGATGCCTCAACACCCCATCCTGGAGGTCTAGATTTTCGATGTCTAGGGCATAGATTTCATCGGTCATTTTCCACCATCTTTTGGGAACACTTACATCCTGGTCTGCGTCGACTACGTCTCCAAATTGGTGGAAGCTACTAATACAGCTCACGACACAGCCAATGTAGTCTTAAATTTCATAAAGAAAAATATCTTTAGAAGATTTGGTGTTCCACAAGTACTGATCAGCGATAGAGGGAACCACTTTGACAACACACTGATGAGAGGAATACTATCGAAGTATGATGTAAAGCATCATATGGGGACACCATATCATCCCCAGTCCAGAGGAAAGGGGGAGCTCTCCAATAGTGAGCTCAAGCAGATCCTGGAAAAATCAATGAATACCTCACGGAGAGGATGGTCCAAGAAGTTAGATGATGCCTTGTGGGAATATCAGACTGCTTTCAAAACACCAATGGGAATGTCCATGTTCCGCCTCGTCTATGGAAAGCCCTTCCATTTGCCAGTAGAATTGGAACACAAGCCCTACTTGGCCGTCAAAGCCCAGAATTTTGAACTAAAGGCAGCTGACGAGAAACGGAAGTTCCAACTATCGTAACTAGATGAGACCCGCTTAGAGGAATACGAGAACGCCAAGTTGTACAAGGAGAAGACAAGAGCCATTCACGACCGGATGATATCACAGAAATCTTTCCAACCCGGTGATCATGTACTTCTCTTTAATTCTCATCTTCGGTTATTTCCAGGGAAGTTAATGTCACGCTGGTCGGGACAATTCAACGTTATCTTCGTATTCCATCATGGAGCGGTAGAAATTTCTGGAGAAGATGGTCAACCATTCAAGGTAAATGGGCAGCGCTTGAAAGCATACCATCCTACAGATAACATGGTGGGAACATTGTCCACCATACTCCTCTAGTAAGCAAGATAAGTAGATTGAGCCAACTACCTAAAATAAAGCCACTTCCTGGGAGGCAACCAAGAGGTTACACGCCGTGTCCCATTTTTTTTACACAGCGTCTACTTAACTTTTTAATTTGTAATATTAATATAAATCTCTAGAATAAAAAATTAATAACTAGGGATGATGCCTCTGCCAATGGCAATGTCACTGGAGTTTATTCGAGCCATCATCGGGTTCGAATCCTCCTGACCTACCATTGGAATGGGGTTCCTCCTTTTAATTGCACGACGTGTGTGGTATTTTCAATCTATATATATATACATGTGTTTAATAAAACCCATGGTGTGGATGGGCCGGTTGGCTAGAATCGTAATCTGGTTTCACAAAGACTCGGTTTCGAATCCAGACAACCGTCCCTTTTCCATCATTTGTTCTTTTAATAAAACCACACGACGTGTACTTCGATATACGCCGTGTGACCCATGATTTTTCAAATATAAATGAAAAAAGTTTTAAAAATAAGAAATTACATGCAGGTGAAGTTGGAGGATTGGAAAAGTCTAAACACCAGGTTCACAAGATCCGGTTTCGAATCGCGCTAATCTCCCCACTTCACCCCCATCGTTTCCTAAATAAAAACCACACGCTGTGCTTTTCTTTCTTTCCATGTGTATAGGCCGTATAAAATAAATATATATAAAAAATAAATATGAACAGCAGAACAACCTTTTCTCCAGTGGGTGAGGGTGTCTGTTCGAATCAGCTGATCGCTGGTTTGAATCCCGCCCCAAGCCCCGGACGAAAGGTTATACTACTCTTTTTTTATTTAAAAACACTCGTCGTGTATTTCCCGATATACATTGTGTATAGGTTTATGTATAATAGAATTTGTGGATATATTTATTGTTTTTAATTATTAATAATAATTATTATATAGTTTACTATAATAATTATTTTAAAAAAAATTGGGATACATGGCGTGTACCAAAAATAAACGTTGTGTACCTCGGCTATATAAGACGTGGTCCACCCGGCTTGAGGCCGTGATGCACGGCCATCCCAATTTCCTCCATTTTTCCTGTTTCTTCTCCCAAAAGCCACCCGCACCCCCCTTTTGCCCAATCCTTCGATTTGGGGCATTTCAAGTTCTGATTCTTCTCACATTGTGATCCTCAGTCCAGGTACGCCAGTATGCACCCTCTATTTCATGTTTTTAGAATCGTTTAGGGTGTTAATCCGATCAGCTGAACGTTCTACTTCCGGAAGTACATGTCTATGAAATGAAGAGCACACGCCTTGTACTTAGGAACACAACCACAGAATGAATTTTCAGAAATTTGAATATACAAGGTGTGTATGTTCGGTACACACCGTGTCTGTTTCATCGTGCTCGAGTACACCTTTGCAAAAGGTATCACACAACATTTTCGTTTACACAGCGTGTGTGTTTGGTACACACCGTTTCCATTGTTTGTGTTGTCCCCTACATGTGTGGCACATTAAACGACCTGTCACCCCATGTTCCCGAACACAGCGTGTATGTTCGGCACACGCCGTGTCCGTTATATCTGTCACCGGCCCATGTCTCTCCCTCTCCAAGGCCATGTTCTGCGCGTGCAGTCCACACCGTGTCCAGAACCTACATGGCGTGTATTGTTTTCTTAGAACTGATAGAAACATGGTCGTGTCCTTTTTATTACACGGCCACCTGAACTTTTTTGTGAACACGGCGTGTATATTCGGTACACGCCGTGCCCTATGACATTGTCTCTTTCCACCCTCTGTGTGTCTTTCCAGAGAACACAGGATACTCTCCATTTCTGACTACACGCCATGTACTCTGCAGTGCACGCCGTGTACTTCTATTTTCCAGTTTTATCACATTTTATTTGTATTATTTTCATCCTTTTTCTTTTTCTTTTGTTTTGTTTTCTTTTTATTTCTATTTCAGGATATGGCAGATCATGATCATTCATGCAGGAAGTGGCCAGCCTCCGCCAATGAGGGAATGGAGTCCAGTTATCGTCGGATCCGACTCTCACCACCTACGCAGCCAGAACCCGATGCTCCGGTCTTTGAGCTCCCTCTATTAGTCGTTCTGCCGCCACTCACTCCCTATGAGGTCGCCCGACCATCTTCTGCTACACCAGATGCTACTTTACCTGTACTATCATCCTCAGCAGCTGGTCCCTCTTCGAGCACACCTTCCACCGAGCCACCTTCTACTTCGGCGGATCCACCTTTAGAGGCAGACGTTGCTGCTGCACCGGCACGTGGGCCGGGACCTGCAGGTGCTCCCTATCCCTACATGGTATTCCTGGTCACCGACCTCACATACGACAGGCTCTGACACTTCTCTCGTCGGCCGATACCATTGAGCGGTTGGTACCTTGACAGCAGCATTCCACAGCGGCTCGTTATTTGGGAGGTGTTGGAGGTACTTCTCAGGCACACCGCACTCCTCGAGATTTTCCAGGTCAGCACTCCTATGTTCTGAGATTTTTTTGGAGTTTGTGGCCTCCTTTGAGTTCGATGGAGAAGAGTACCGGGAGACACCTGGCGATGCGGTGTCAGTAGTTCAATTCCGGCTAGGCGACCGATGTTTTTCTCTGACGATGACAGAGTTTGGCCGAGCGTGAGGCTTCTATCCCCATCCTATCACACCATCCCCCATTTCTGACTTGACCTGGACTGAGCGCTCTAACCGTATTGCCATGTGGTGGGAGATCACTGGGCCTGACCACCGGTACTCCCCCACTTCTCATAAGAGCACTCTTATCACCGACCCTGTCCTTCGCTTCACCCACCAATGCTTTAGCGCCATCCTATTTCCCCGCCATGAGGATATGGGGGTCGGGACCGGCCGTGACATGGAAATTCTTACCTGTTTCATCTGGCACGCCTACCCAGACCTCCCCTATCTTTCCGCCTTCTATTTTCACTCCATGTTTACTAGCCGTTAGGGCAACCTGAACGGTGAGTTTTACACCACCCATCTTGCCCACCACTTGGGGGTATTTGGGCCCTCATTACCTCATGAATTGATAGGTTAACCCCAGCGGATGGACATCCTCATGATCATTCGCATGGGATTGGTCTGGAAGCAGGGGGTGCCTACATCCTTGCTCAGGCTCGAGCCCCGCCACCTTCTATTCTTGCCCCAGCTGCTGACCTCGAACCTCCTTCCCCAGCCCCTCCAGCTTCTCCACCTCACCCACCTCCTACTGACCCCACTTCTTCTGACCTTCCTTCTTCTGTCCCATCCCCCATCCCACCTACCCCCATACCCTCGGTCGATTCGGTCATTTCCCTCCGTCTAGCCATGATGGATCAGAAGTTAGCCCGTATCATCAGCCACCATGACACAATTGCACGCCATTTGATTCGTCTGGGCGGCCACCAGGACCGGATGGAGCATCTGTTGGTGCATATTTCTCAGCATCTTGGTGTTCCTCTGCCTCAGCCAATAGCCTCTTCCTCCGTTCCTAGCCCTTCTTCTGGTGCCCCACCTCCGTCTCCTTCGCCGGCCACAGATTCTGTTCTGATTACTATGGTGAGTTCTGCGATTGCCACTTCTACCGGTCCAGGGCCTGCTGCTAAGGTTCTGATCCCGATTCTTGCACCTGTGGCTCCTACTTCTTCAGCTACCCTTCCCGATGTCGAGTCAGAGCCTCACCCTTCCACGCCCCCTACGCCATCTCTCCCGGCCGATTATGTACAGGATGATGCCTCCCCTGAGGCGACCCCATGATAGTGACATTTTCCTTTATCTTCTAGATCTCTTCTGTCATTTTATCTGCTGTGATGTTATGAATGTTTGTAGTTTTATTTTTTCTCGACAGTCACAGATATGGGCATGGAGCGCTTTGGGAATCACTTTTCACGAGGGGAGTATTTTTCCATTTCTATTTTCATTTTTTTTGGATTTACTTCTTCCATTTCTTTCCCTCATTTGTCCCCCATTTTCTTCCCGTTTCCCACCCTTTACCTTGCTGTTGTACTTGGTGGACCATGTGCAGTATTAAGTGTGGGGGCACATCTATATCTTGCACCTTAGTCTTTGCCCTTAAAATAACTTAGGATACATCATTATTAGACTCTATATTTTTAAATGTAAAGAAATTTTTGTTAATAAATCTTATAAATGATAGAGTTATCAATAGGAACTTTTGGAAAGGTTACATGCTTTTTAGTTTTTAAGTATTTTAAAATGATTGCAGATATAGTTTCAATTGCAACCTTTCAAACTTGATTAAATTACATTAATTTGGCTATTCATTTATATGCATGTCATGACCTGATTGTCCATTTTTATTTCACTTCTGAGAGGTATTCTAAACCATTTTTCGTATTTTTTTCTAATACCCTCTTTCTTGAGAGATTCTTTTGATATGCATCACTACCAGAATTTTCATGTTTTTCTTTTCGAAACTTGAAGAAATTTTTGAATTACTTTAACATGATTGAGGCATTACATTGTTTCAACCCCTTTATCTTGAGACCTACCCTACAATTAATCTTTGTTAAGCCCATAGAAGCAATGAACAACCTTCATAGGAAGCCACATTACAAGCCTATTTCCATTACTACCCTATTTCTTTTTAATCTTTGTATGATTATTCATTTAAGCTTTAAGGAGGGAGTTGGCAATACATGGCATATGTTTGTGTACATCCATGAAATAAATTGTGGGGGAGTGCCTCTTGATTATTTGGGGCAGAATGGGTTCCAAACATCTACTCATTGTATTTATAAGGGATTCCCTTGTGTTTTATTGTTTAAAAAAACAAAAAAAACAATAACCACAAGCAAACAAATAAAAAGGGGACCTTATGCTTATTTTCCCATAAACCCTACTTGCCTAAGGAAGTTGGTGACGATTACAAAAGCATTTGACTGACCTTTTGAAGGATGTATTTTCAGTGAGTTTTACTTTGAATATCATGAAATGTTGTTTAAAAGAATTATCCATCCTTTTTCAAGCCTCAGAATTTATTTTCACATCTGAACCTACCAACCGTTTTCCACAGAAACATCTAAACCTTATTGATAATTCCCTCATGATTTTTGTAATTAAATTTTTCTGAAGTAGAGAATAATATATCTTGCAAACCGATGGATAGTATGTATATGCCTTGGATTGAGAATAACTTTGATTAAAAACATCTTTAGTGTGGGGTGTAATTTTAACTGGTAAGGTAAATTGTCAAGTGGAATGCTTATTTTTTTGAAAGGTTAAAAAATGTGTTGAAATAGGATGAGAGTAGTTAATTACATTATATATAAGGCATGATTTTAATATCTTATGAATTGAATTTTTTTGTACCTTTTAGAATTTTTCCTCAGTAACTTTATAAATTATACGTTTGATTAATTAAATTACTTTCTTTTCAAAGTATAGGCTCTCTTAATTAGATGTTGAGATTTTTCTTGAGGGCAAGAAAACGACTAAGTGTGGGGGAATTTGATGCACTCAATTTTTGTATACATTTCCATATATATAATTGAAGATAAAACCATGTTTTCAGAAAATATCTATGGTTTCATGAACCTATTATTTCATTTTGGTGAATCTGTTTACTTGCAGGATCTTTCTGGCTTAATACACGGATCAAGGGATGTTTGTGAAATTTTTGAAAACTACACGGCGTGTACTTTCTATACATGTCGTGTACATCCAGACAAGGACACATACCAAAGTAGGGAGTACACGCCCATCTCTCCAGGCAGAGATGCATGCCCTGTGGGGCGGCTCTACACGCCGTGTAACACTTTCTAGAAGCGGTTGTTACAGAGACAAGTCCACATGCCCATGTGGTCGTTGATGAAGACACGTCGTGTTTGAACTTTTACACCCTGTTTCTCCTATTATAGAAGGGGATGGCAGCACTACACGCCGTGTATGGCGGTGCTACATGTCCTGTTCACCCAAACACCAGGCGGCACCATGTTCAATAGTCAAAGACAGTGTGTCAGGCCACCTACCCATGGAGAAATTGGCGCCAAAACATGTTGACGAAAATTACTCGGTGTGTACTTTCTGTACACACCGCGTAATTTATTTTTCTATAAAAATAAGCCTTTGCCTACGGATTTTGGGAGTTGAGAACCATTGGAGGAGAGAGAAGCTTTTCAACCACCATTCCGGAAGCCACTGAGGTGCCTCCATTCTGCTTTTCTGCCATTCCACCTTCCGATACTCTTCCTCAACGCCTACACAATGAATCCAGCAGGTATCACGTGTGTTGTTTCTTTCCTAAATTCTAGGTGTAACTAAACCCCTCGTATTGGGGCTATGGATTATGGGATCATAATTTTTATATTGTTTGATCTAGTTGTGTTTAAATCGTTGTAATTCATCTTACTCTTCTTAAAACACTGTTTAATATAACTGAGAATTCTTAGCCAGAGCAAGCGAAGGATTCTCAGCGATACAAAAGAAAAGTAACGGTGAAAACATCCATGACCATTGGAAGGTTTTCACTGATTCAAATAATGGACTGGACGTAATAAAGATTTAAGGACTTTGACTACTGGACCAATGATTCAACTGCTCTAATTCCAAACAAGAGGAACTAGACCAAGTAAATCTTGTAACAAAATGAAATCCTAAATGATTGAATTATTATGAACAAAACAACCATCTATAAAATCTGCATAAGAACTCCTCATTAACCCCAGCCCTGACATGTCTTTTCTTTCCATTTCTACGAACTCTTTAAATTTACCGGTTGTTTTTTTTCAAACTGTATCCATTCTTAAAAGTAATTCAATTTAGCTTCAATCAAAACCCAAAATCAACCCAATCATTTCTAAACTTTGCATACATCACCTAATTATGTATTAACTCAATTAAATTCATGCCTTCCATGGTTCCCTGTGGATCGACCCCGAACTTATGCAATACTATGGTTCTAAGAATGGGTAATTAATTTGGGATGCATATAACTCCAATCAACGATAAGCGAGACCAACCCATATATATATATATATTCACTACCATGGATTAATATACATATATTGGGGGAACATACATATAAATATTCCTACCGATGCATATTTTCCATGTAACCTTTGACAATAACAACTCGAACCTACATTAAGGGAGACCCAACACACTACAACAATTATTAAGAAGTAAAAAACACATCAGTAAGGTTAAAGACACCTAAAAACTATCATCGTCTCAAATACAATTAAATATGATAAATTAAATATGCAAATATAAGTTATTGGGTTAAAACCATACCTGAAATCGATGGCAGTGATTCGAGATGATCCGAAATACATAGCCTTCAGAAATGGTTACTAAAACATGAACAAGGGAGTCTTAGGAGATGCTTCATGCCCTAACATCGGAAAAAGAAACAAAAATAAAATTATCCCAAACCCTAGGGTTTGGCCCCATCAAAATCAAGCAACATCTAGACATATAATTAATAACTAAATGAAGATAAGGTCTTACCTCAACAAATCGAAGGTAAAATCATTGATCAAAGCATAAGAGGATATTATGGTGAGAGGGGTCATGATGAATGTGGTTGCATGCCCATGTTGTTCTGTCGAGGGGCTGTCATGCGAGGGTAAGTTGTGGAGAAAGAGGGATACCCCTTTGGGTATCTCTAGGACTAACTTAAGGCCATAATAATAATAATAATAATAATAATAATAATAATAATAATAATTTTTAAAAATTGTTTATTTTTATTTCCCATTTTCAACATTTTATTTTATTTACATTTTAATTTATTTAATCTAATTTCTCTATGAATAACACATTTTAGTGTTTCAAATCATGAAATTAATTTCCTAAGAATAGTTTTCAAAATGACCCATGCAATAAAAAACAAATTAAATTCCCTAGTAATTGTTAATCTATTTTAAAACAAGGGATTTTATAGAGTATCACATTTCATTTAAAATTGTTGTTTCTTGCATCAAAAGCTGTTAAAGAAAATGAAATTTAGAAAATACATTTTATGGTCTCTTGGAGTTATATTATTTTTTATGTTTGTGTGTGTGTGTTGTAGATGAAATTGAACATGATTTTCCTCTTTAAACCTTGAGTTGTTTCATTTTAAGCCCTTAATTAAGTTTGATCTTCATAATTTAATCTTAATCTAATCAATCAAGTGATTCATATTTTAAGATAAATTTTTAGGAAATGAACATCATTAATGGGATTAATAAATTATCATTTTTGTAAGAGAGAATGGTAAATATGAAGTTCATCTAGAATAACACATTACTAGGTTTCTGTGTAGGGGAATAATGAGGGTAATTGAAATAATTGACATCGATGAGTATACTAACACCAATGGAATAATATATGGTGATAGAGAACATGGCACTGAGATTGTTAACAACCAAAAAATTTATCTGTGATTTGATAACATTATATTGGTTCAACATAAATTATTGGAATATTTACTATTAATTTTAATATCTTAAAAAAAGTGGAGTAATTAAGTCTTCATTATGATAGAGAACACCAAAAAAATACTTATATTTCATTATTTTGTTATTATTTGATCTATTATTACATTATATATAAGTCCAATAATAGAATATCAATGAATAAGTTTTATGAATGAAGCACTAAAATTTATATTTAATTGATACTTTTCTCAATAATAGAATGAGAAGTCATTCCTCATATCACTTGATGTTTTCCATGACCAAAATAGTTGGAAAACATTATCTAATAACTACCAAAGTTCATTATAATCCATTTCATAAATAAATAACCATAAGAACCATCCAAAATATTTCTAACCAAATATAATGTCCAAAAATTCCTACGGGAGTATATTAAATAAATATTACATTCTCTTGAAAATATAAAGTGTATCTTAATGTAATATTCCAATTATGTGAAGACCTTGATCACCATAAAAATCTAATGAATCTATTAATCCATCAAAAAAAATATAATCACTTTTGGACAAACCTATTTTATAAAAAAACATTATATAATATCCAATAATGATATCATAAATCACTAATAACTTCCATGTTTACCAATATTATCCCGTAAATATCACATTATCATTATTATCTCAACATCATCCACAAATTAAGGGTAATATTCAATAAATCATGTGTTTTTTAAAAATATCAACATTCCACAGAATAAATTTTCATTGTCATTGGTATTATTTATCATAATATTTTACATATTTAATGAAAATTCAATTAATAAAATCATTTTACATTTTATTATTCTTATAATGATAATATCATTTATAAAATATTTTTACAACATATTTCGTTAACCCATGTACAGAAACATTATTCATTCCACTATGGTTTTTTAAATAGAATTATATTCACCATGAAACCTTATCTTTTCATGGTGTATATTCCATTGAGGTTTGGGATATTCATTTGTCTAGTGACACATCGATTTTCGGTTGAAGCATTGAACATTTGAAACTTTATTCCTTACCATTCAATAAAGATCATGGTATCCTTTCTCTAAATGGCTGTAAAAACCCCATTCAATTCAACAATGTTCAAGGGTGTTTCTTTCTAAATTAACACATATGGGAAAAACCATATTTCCCATATTATATATATAATTTGTTTTCACTAATTTCCTATTATTCACTTATTTTAATAGAAGATATAATACTTGGATATTTATTTCTCTTTCTTGAAAAGACATGTTACCAAGTACTATAAAGATAGAAATGTTTGGAGAATGATTTTCATTAAAGGATTATCTTAAAAAAGTCAATAAAAAATCAATATTAATCATTGGATTACATAAGTTGTCCATAGAATGCTTTGATAACCATGAAAATAAGGCTTAATACTCAATTACATTTTTATATTCCTTCTTTCATGGACTAAGAAATTTTCCCTCCATATCTTTTCATTTCTCTTGAGTATAATAATTATCCAAAAAGAGTAACTTAAAACCCATCCATTCCGTGTTACTGTTTATTATTCATTCTTATTATTTTGAATCAATTATGAACATTAATTATTATCTACTAGGAGATGATATCCATCAATTAAAACCCTCTCCCCTTAATTATATCTTGATGTGATAAATATCATATATAAGGAACCTACCTATTTTTCCCCTATAAATGGATTTGTAGTCCCATTGAATGAAGCATGTTTTTGACTAATAAGGTGGTCTAGCATTGTTAAAAATAATGGTGAAATATTAATATTCTTCATATTATAACAATTAATTCGCATAAATAAATTCATCTTCCGCAACATGATTATTAATTCCTTAGAACCAACTGCAGCTCTAGCTTCAGCTTTATTGTCATTCCGGGGAGGTAAATCCCAATATGAGGTATGTGTATTGATATGATTCCAATTATTTATACTATGAACCATTTCTAAAGGATATAGTACACTATATTAGATCACAATGTTATGAAATATAATGTTTAATATTTATATTAGTGAAAAATAAAAAATAAATTAAACATTTAAGTCATGTAAAATATTATAATGATAAAAAGTTTATTATTGGAAGGTTTCCAAAACATAAAAATATGTTCAAATAATTTACAGTTGTTTATAATGAAAATTTTATTACTCTTAAGAGTACCCCCAAGGAGTTTCAAACCTGGTGTGCCAAATAGCCCATTTTCAAGTACTAGATAATGATCGAGTCTTATTCGATGTGCCTTTTTCCTAATTATTATCTGTAGGTACATTAGTGGTATAACCACGACAACATATAGTTTCTAAAAAAATATTTATTGATAAGAAAAACTACATAATTAATAAATTACTAAAAATAAATTATTTTATTATATAATTATCAAAATATTTATTTATAGGTTTATATTACCTAATCCACATTTCCCAAAATATAGTTTCATAGATTTCTGCTAACATTACTCTAATACCAAAAACAAACATCTTGAACCCAATAGCTTAGATATGAATGTTACTTATTTATATTTTCATTATATACAAATAATATTATCCCTAATAACCAAATAGTTTATTAGTATAAGTTAACAAGATGTATTGTTGAAATTAAAATTACAATAAAAAACATAAGGTGCTAAATGTTCTTTTCCTTGAGAACACCATTATTACTTATATTATATCAATCCTATCAAACATAAAATTATTCATATGCGTGGGATAATAAACAATATGAAAGGGTTGATATCTGATGTACAATAAAGATAAGTACGAAATGGAAGCTATCTTGAATAAATAATCATTATCAATAAGGAAAGGTAAATAAAAAAACACATTTCATTAATTTCAACAAACTAAATATAATTTCTAAAAAATAAACGATGATTAAATAAAGATGTAAAAATATCCACAGGATATAAAAAATTATATATTGGTATTATAAAAAATATAATAATCATATGTACATCAATAATTGATATCGGAATAGGGGAAACCATAATTATAGACTTCTGAAATATGCTGTGGATACCTTTCCCAAGACTGTTTAATTCTATGGGTATAAAGTCATCTAACATTTACAATTCATTTTTCTTATTAGAATCATCAATTCATAAAAGGGATATATATAATCAAAACCATCCTATCACTTACAACATCTAATACATTACTTACAATAAGCAGTGAAAAATAATCAACATAAACATTTGTATTGAATAACTAACTAATGAAAATATTAATACATATCTTAATAAATTCACCAAAATCATAAACCATCCAATGAATTTTTATGAATTGTAATAACATAATATGTCCTCATTCAAACTGACCAGAAACTACAAAAAGGATGAATAAGTAAGATATCAATACAACATATCCCAATTGGATCATTAGTACAATAAATGGATGTTTTCAAATATGAATATTATACCATAAAAATTTCATTAAAAACATTTTGGGGATAATAAACTCTTCACATTTAATTAATTAAAAAAGAACATCAACAAATATTTTTATTTTAATTTTATATAAAAATATACCTTGAATCATTTAATAACATTATAAACATTTATTGGTCATTTTGGTGGAAACTTTCATTCATTCTATACTCATTAAATCATTGATTCCTTCCAAATTTTCAATATGAGCCTAACATGACTTGTTTTGAAAATTTCATTATAATTCCATTAGAAAATATTTTAAAAAATAAAAATGGGTAAAACATTTTTTAATAAATTGTTTATAAATTTTTAGAAAAAATTTTCAATTCATATTTATATAAAATTTATTTTTATGATAAAGGATTTTTTACCAATGAGATAAATAATGTCAGATTTTCATTAACATATTTCCCAGTATTTTTAAGTCCAAAATTTAAAAAAAAGTACTATTTCATAAATAAGTTAATTAATAATAAAAATATAATTATTTATAATTATATTATGATAGTAATATCAAATAACTCCCCGATGAGAGACTAAAATAAACAGAATCTTGAATAACGATGAGATTGGGAAAAATATTTTACCACATTGGTAAGATAGGAATCATAATCAAAATGATTATAATAAAATAGGAAAAATTTAAATTACATTAATATGAATATTTTAATGAAATATAATTTCAAAATGGGTATTATATACACTATATAAATGAATAATTTGTGCATAATACATATGTCTAATAGATGTAAAAGTGAGATGAGAGACCCTTACCTTAGGTTCAAAATCATTTGTATATTTCTGAAAACATTTATAATAAATATATGTATATTATAATTATAGAGAAAATATTATGTAACATCCCAAGTAAGTAATGAATAATAGATATTTTTATCTATGTATATTAATGATTAATATAGTGTTTTAGTGGCTTAAAATGAAAATAAATCCAATCTTAAGCATGAAATACACTAATATTCTTAAAAGATTATTTTACTGCCTTATGATGGAAAACCCTTTTTAAATCTATCTTTTGACAATTTTATAAGCTATGTTTGTCAAAATAATCTTATTCTTTATGATTGGGAAATCAAAATTTACTTTGTGTGAATTTGTGGTATTTTTCGGACAATGTTCATTTTTTAATGAATAGTGAAAAATACTGCATTTTACATCAAAACTGCTTTTTAATATAATTTATTTATATGATTAGATTATCTTCTGAATTGGTTTTGAAGTGAAATTAGAATATATTTTTACCATTTAATCCAATGGTGGTCATTGGAATCAATTTCACTTTGAAATTGGACTAAAATTGGTGTCAATCTTTTGATACTTATTCTTTCATGAAAACACGCTATTTTCTCTGACAGCGGGAATTAATTATTAAATTAATTAATGTGACTTATATGTTTTGAATTTTGAAAAATATACTTAATTTTTGAATTCGGAATATCAAATATAGCTTAGGGTGTATTTTTGGTAATTTTCTGAAAAACATCAATTTTTGATGAATAGTGAAACCACTAAGTGGTACTTATAAAAACTGATTTTTCCGTTTAAATGAAAATTTTCCATCATTGTGTTTTGAATTTCAAAAATCAGACATACATGGTTGTCATTAAGAAGTAAAATTTGGTTCAATGAGATTAAAATAATTTTTTGGTGAACAACAACTTATTATGTTTTAATCGCGATTAGTGGTAATTAGTGTAGTTTAAGGTAAAAATAATGCTTTAATAAAATAAGATGAGCTTGAAACATGTCCTACCCTCATTGGTTGTGTCATGGCCGACCCAGACAAGCCATGGGTCAACTTGGGGACCCCATGGATCCACATTGGTTGGGAAATGACATAAATTACTTTTTATTTAATGTAAAAGTAAAAATGACACAAACATAATCTATTTTAAGAAAAAAAATTTACATGGGGTTATAAAGATCATAATTTTGATTATAAATAATCATTGTAAAGATAAAAAGATTTCATACATCATAGTATTTTTTTTATAATTTTTAGACTTTAAATAAATTAAATTATTTATGACATAATAATGATGCAGCGATGACATCATTATTTGAAGATTTAAATAAAATGTACAGATAATGTAAAATCTATGAACTACACATGTCCAAAACTTATTGGATTGGTGGATTTAGAACCCTTATCACCTTATCCACGAATTATTGAAATGTGGGACCTTTTGAATCCGAAACTCTTTTTAAAATAAAGTAACTTATCTTTACTTTCCAAAAGTTCCCCTCATCTCCTCTTATAAAAGGCCCCCACCTCTACCTCATTTCACACACTGCTCAACCCTTTGGCTCAGCCAAACCCTGCCCATTTAATCTCTCCACATCCCTCTCCACATCCTAGAGGATTAACTTTGGGCAGAATCCTTTCAAAGGAAGCCTTTAGGCTCAAATCAAAAGGACGTACACTTTTAAAGGTAATTCATTCTGTCATGTTCATTTGTTTTATTTTGCTTCTCCAACCCCCTAAACGTTTTTTATTTACTTATTTTGTAACAACACAAGTATCTTCAATATACTAGGATGTTTTTATAATATTTATTTGAGCTACACTGTCACATAACTACATCAAATGGTTAAAGAACATACGGTTTCCGTGGATGGCGAAATTCTGCCTCCCGAAACGATGATTGTTCAATACTCATTTAACACCTTCAAAGGTGGCCATTATGATGTCACTATTTTTATATATGATATATAATATTCTTATTTTTTCCTTAAGCTTCGGTTTTTTTTTCATTTTGGGCATACCTTTATGGTTCCCATTATGGGTAAACACGATATCTTCATTTTAGGAAGTGCAGACTACCGCCCCCTGAAAGTGATTTGATTCGTTAATACCATATCTGGGATGTGTAAAGAATAAATTTAATGATATTATATATGTTATTTTATTGGAATTATAATATACTCTTATATCATTATTATTCCATTCTAGAAAATACGAAATAGAAATGGAAGTAGCGTTCATGCGTACGTACGGCTTACCGCCTCCATGAACGGTGCATTTCATTTCTTACCTCTAAATGTGATGTAATATTATAAATACATGTATATGATGAATATATATGATATATATGTTATCCAAATCATTAATATCATTCTGGATATAACTAACCTTTGACCAAATTAACAACATGTAAGTGTAAGAAGTCTATTTTTGACTTAAGAACCAAATACCGACAAAATGAACATTATTACCTTAAATGATTACATGATGTTCATAACATGGTATAAAAGGAATAATGAACTTGAAAAAGGTTCATAAGAAATTATAGATTAACTCAAGTTTATTATGCAGGAGATTAAAGAACGGTCGGGTCAAGTCGGATACGAGGTATGGGACTTCGTCTCAATCTCCTTTCATTGAGGCATATTTTATTTTATACACATCTTTTTTTTATACGGTCTATAAACCAATTTGACTTTTACGTTTATTCAAAAGGAATCTTTTTTATACGAAGCATTTACTAAACGACAAAAGGGAATGTTTTTGTCGTACGTATGCGGCGACAACGACTTCTCCGCCGTCATGACCGTTATTTGAGTTTCAGCTTCCTCTACAAGCCAATACTTATTTTTAAAAGAAAAATAAATACCATGTTTTACTTTTCTTTTATTTTGGTATTGAAAATGGTTTTCACTATGTTTTTTGTGTTGTATTGATAACTTGTGATTGAAATGTGGAAATGTTATGTTTCCTTTATGCATGTTTTATGTGATACGATTATGTTATGGTTCTTGGGAATTATTATGAAGATGGGTGGTTCCGTGATAAACTAAGGGCAGGTGAGCCCGATATAGCTCTCCAATGCATTGGGTAACGCGAAGGAGTGAAACGTTAAGGTTTCTACGAAGAGATTTAGGGAATATACTGTGATGGGTATTTCAAACGTAACCAAGAGGGTTACTCCCTACGTAAGAATGTTATGAATGCCTCAAGTTACCTTTATGTCTTATGATTTCTATGATTTATTCATGATTTTATGAGGTATGTTAAAGTGCATATGTTTTATGGGTAAAGTATGATTTCATTCTTATGTATATATGAACTCATGTTTCCTTTCCATGTTTTTTTATAACCCATACTGAGTTTTTATTCTCATCCCAAGATTTTGAAATGTTTTTCATAGGTCAAGGGAAAGGTACATGATAAGATGATAGTGTCAAGGATGTGTCAAGAAAGAATCCATGTCTTATTTTCAATATGTTTCCATTGATGGGAAAAAAAGAATACTATCTTTTATTGTAACCACTTTGTTTAAATGTGGGTTGTAATGCAAGTTTTATGATCCAATTCTCTAAAACTCGAAACCCGAAAAGATCCTCAACGTGTAATCTTGTGATAACTCAAGATTATGTAAAGTTTAAGGCTGGGGACTTATAGTTCGTATCAGAGGTCGGTTTAGATAACTTTAGGAGTTAGAATTCTATTAAATGGTTATCCAAAAATACTTTTCTTGAAATGATATAGCATTTGAAGATTACCATGTTGCTTCATATAAGACATGTTTGTTCAGAATGGTTTTTCGTAGAGGAAACAGGGAAGCAGTGCTAGGAAGGCATACAGAAGGAAATAACCTTCTGAATCAGCATCCCGAAATAGTCGGAATTGGAACTGAACAGTTTGTTGCAGTGATGGAACAGTTGACTCAGGCTATAAATGGTGGTGGTATCCATGCACAAGATCAGCCAGATCAACCGCAGAGGAACATGTCAGTGGTGGAACATTTCATGAGGCAACATCCCCCATCATTTAGAGGATCATCTGACCCTGTGTTAGCTGAAGGGTGGATTAAATCACTGGAGAAGATTTTCGATGTCATGGGTTGTTCAGACAATCAAAAGGTTAGTCTTGCTATTTACCGTTTGGAGGGTGAGGCAGATCAGTGGTGGTCAATGGTTAAAAATATCAGGGACGCTGATGAGATTGATGCTCTCCACTGGGAGGAATTCAAAGGTATGTTTCTTGAGAAGTATTTTCCTAAGGCTGTTCAACTTAGGATGGAAAAGAAATTCTTGGAATTGAGGCAAGAGGAAGAATCAGTGGATGCCTATGAAGAAAGGTTCACTCGATTGGCAAGGTATGCTCCAAATTTTATCCAAGACCTTGATAGTAAAATCAATCGTTTTTACTCAGGATTAAAGCCAAAATATCGAAGGGCATTAGCTTCTAGTGAGTTTAAAAGTTATGAAGAGCTTTTTTGATGTGCTGAGAAGGTGGAAATGGAGTTTGCCGATGACCATGTGTTCTATAAAAACCAGCAGAAGAAGAGACCGAGGTGGCAGGAGAAATGTAGGAATTCTTCAAAAAAGTCTGATGGTATTAAAACTAAGTTTCCAGTTTGTGATAAATGTGGCAAAAGGCATGCTGGGGAATGTCTTTTGTATTCTGTAATGTGCTACCGATGTGGTAAGATGGGACATAAGGCTCGTGATTGCACTGAAAAGGATCAAGTTGAAGGTAAGACCAAATTTGATTTACAGTTAGTGAAATGTTATAAGTTCAATGAGATGGGACACTATGCAAACGAGTGTCCGACAAAGAGCTTGAGTGATGGGAAGCAGTTAGACTACAAGCAGAAAGGGGTGGTGAAATCCTTTGCAACTACTTCAGCAGATGTCGGGCCATCAAATGATGTTGTATCAGGTACTTTGTTTGTTTTTTCAGATTATTCCAGTGTGTTGTTTGATTCGGGGTCTACACATTCATTCATCTCTGAAACCTTTTCTAGTAAAATAGGAATACCATCTCAAGAAATGACTCCTGAAATTTCGGTAAAAACACCTGGGGGAAATGTTGAGGCAAAAAGAATTTATAAGAATCTTTATATCCTTATCTGTGGAAAGAACCTACTTCCAAAACTTATTGTTCTACCACAAGTAGAGTTTGATGTTATCCTTGGTATGGATTGGCTCTCTATTTAACATGCTAAGATTGACTGTAGAGCTAAAGAAGTTTCTTTTCAGAAAGACTTTCAGTTTGTTTACAAGAATGAACCCTTACCTTTGATAACATATCAAGAGGATGAGAAACTTGTAAAAGATGGAAATGAATGTTACCTTGCATACATTGTTGAAAATAAAGGAATTGTTCAGATTAATGATGTGCTAGTGGTAAATGAGTATCCTGATGTTTTTTCTTGATGAGTTTCCTGAAATAATACCAGATCGGGAAGTTGAGTTTACTGTTGACTTAGTTCCTGATGCTAAGCCAATTTCAAAACCCCCTTATCGAATGGCACAAATTGAACTTTTAGAGTTGAAGGAGAAATTGCAAGATTTATTAGAGAAAGGTTTCATTAGACCTAGCACATCACCATGGGGTGCTCCTCTTTTATTTGTTAAAAAGAAATATAGTTCTATGAGACTTTTCATTGATTATAGAGGCTTGAATAACATCACTGTTAAGAACAAATATCCTTTGCCTCATATCGATGATTTGTTTGATCAGATCCAGGGAGCTCAGTTTTTTTCAAAGATTGACCTGAGATCAGGGTACCATCAGCTGAAGGTAAAGGAGGCAGATATTCTGAAGACCGCATTCCGTACGAGATATGGCCATTATGAATTTGTAGTAATGCCTTTTGGGCTAACCAATGCACCTGCTGTATTCATGGACTTAATGAATAGAATTTTCCATGAGTTCTTGGATAAGTTTGTGGTGTTTTTCATTGATGATATTTTGGTTTTTTCGAAAATTAAAGAGGAGCATGAAAGACATTTATGTTTTATCTTACAAACCTTAAAAGAAAAGAAACTGTATAGAAAATTCAGAAAGTGTGAGTTTTGGTTGCAACAAATTTCCTTCCTTGGTCACATTGTTTCTAAAGATGGAATAACTGTTGATCCAGCAAAAACAAAAGTTGTGGAAGAATGTCCAAGACCCACAAATGTAACCAAGATTCGTATCTTCCTTTGTTTGGAAGGCTATTACCGAAGGTTTTTTAGAAATTTTTAACGATTATCTAGTCCAAGGACTAAGGTAACTCGGAAGGGTGTTAAGTTTATCTGGACAAAAGAATGTGATGATTTGTTTCAGGAATTGAAAAGAAGATTGGTGAATGCAACAGTTTTGGCACTACCTTCCATGAATGGTGAGTTTGTTATATACAGTGATGCTTCATTGAAAGGACTTGGTTACGTCCTAATGTAGAATGATCAGGTAATTGCTTATGCTTCACGACAGTTGAAAACTCCTGAGGTAAATTACCCTACACATGATTTGGAATTAGCTGTTGTTGTTTTTGCTTTAAGAATTTGGAGGCATCATTTGTATGGAGTAAAGTGTGAAATATATACCGATCACAAAAGTTTAAAGTATATATTCACTCAGAAAGAGTTAAACATGAGACAGAGGATATGGCTAGAATTAATCAAGGATTATTATTGTACAATTCATTACCATCCGGGAAAAGCAAATAAAGAGGCCGATGCTTTGAGTCGAAAAAATAATGCTTCGTTAGCAATGTTGAATTTGGAACGTGATCCTTTGGTTAATGATTTGATGAAATTTGGCATAGAATTTGTTGGTGCGGAAAGTCCTTCTGTTTTGTTTCAGGTATCAGTGATATCTTCTCTATCAGATAGAATCAAGCAAGCACAGAAGAAAGACAGTGAGTTGTAGAAAAATGTAGAGCTGGTTCAGAAAGGTAAGTTGCCTGAATTCAACATTGATAATGATTGTGTTTTGAGATTTGGGAAGATATTGTGTCTGCCTTGTGATTCACAGTTGAAGAGAGAGTTGTTATGTGAAGCTCATAGTTCTCCGTTTTCAGTTCATCCAGGCAGTACTAAGATATACAGAGATCCGCGGGAGTATTACTAGTGGGATGGAATGAAAAGAGATATTGCTGATTTTACTGTGAAGTGTTTGACATATCAACAGGTTAAAGCAGAGCGGCAGTTACTGAAAGGGATGCTTCAGCCTTTACCAGTGCCAGAGTGGAAATGGGAGAATATATCCATGGACTTTGTTGTTGGATTACCGAAGACATCTCGAGGTAATAATGCAATCTGGGTTATTGTTGATCGCTTGACCAAATCTGCTCATTTCCTTGATCTACGAGATAATTTCTCTCTTGATCAACTTCCCCGTTTGTATCTTAAAGAGATAGTCAGGTTACATGGAGTTCCTCTCTCCATTTTATCGGATCGTGATCCCAGTTTTACTTCTAACTTTTGGAAAGGCCTTCAGAAGTCGTTGGGTACTGAATTAAATTTTAGTACAGCATTTCATCCTCAATCAGATGGGTAGTCAGAACGAACAATTCAGACCTTGGAGGATATTCTACGAGCTTGTTCTACGGATTATCAGGGAAGTTGGGACCAACATCTTTTTTTGGTTGAATTTTCATATAATAACAGTTTTCATTCCAGTATATAGATGGCACCATTTCAGGCATTATATGGGAAGCGGTGTCGAAATCCTTCTTTCTGGGATGAAGTGGGTGAAAGGAAGTTGATGGGACAATAATTGGTAGAAGAGATGGTAGAAAAAGTTCAGCTGATTCAGAAACACATGAGAACAGCTCAGAGCAGGCAGAAGAGTTATGCGGATTACCGGAGGAAGGATCTATCTTTCGAGGTATGTGATCATGTTTTTCTCAAGGTTTCTCCTTGGAAAAGTGTGATGAGATTTGGTAAGAAAGGAAAGTTGAGTCCAAGGTTCATTGGACCATAAGAAATTCTGGAGAGAGTTGGATCAGTTGCATACCGGGTGTCTTTACCTCCGAGTTTATCTCAGGTACACAATGTTTTTCATGTTTCGATGTTGAGAAAGTATATGCCAGATCCATCTCATGTTTTGAGTCCATAGGTAGTTCAGTTGGAAGAGAACCTATCTTATGAGGAACAACCGGTCCAGATTCTTGACCACAGGGAGAAAGTGTTATGGAATAAGGTGATTCACCAGGTAAAGGTTTTTTGGAAAAACCACATGATTGAAGAGGCAACATGGGAATCTGAAAATGCAATGAGGGATATGTACCCCCATTTATTCGATAAGTAAATAAATTGCGGGGACACAATTTTCTAAAGGGGGGAAGGATGTAACATCCCAAGTAATTAAGGAATAATAGATATTTTTATCTATGTCTATTAATGATTAAGATAGTGTTTTAGAGGCTTAAAATGAAAATAAATCCAATCTTAAGCATGGAATACACTAATATTCTTAAAAGATTGGTTTACTCCCTTATGATGGAAAACCATTTTTAAATATATCTTTTGACAATTTTATAAGCTATGTTTGTGAAAATAAACTTATTCTTTATCATTGGGAAATCAAAATTTACTTTGTGTGAATTTTTGGTATTTTTCTAACAATATTCATTTTTTAATGAATAGTAAAAAATACTGCATTTTACATCAAAACTGCTTTTTAATCTAATTTATTTATATGATTAGATTATCTTTTGAATTGGTTTTGAAGTTAAATTAGAATATATTTTTACCATTTAATCCAATGGTGGTCATTGGAATCAATTTCACTTTGAAATTGGACTAAAATTGGTGTCAATCTTTTGATACTTATTGTTTCATGAAAACACGCTATTTGCTCTGACAGCGGGAATTAATTATTAAATTAATATTGTGACTTATATGTTTTGAATTTTGTAAAATATACTTCATTTTTGAATTTGGAATATAAAATATAGCTTAGGGTGGATTTTTGGTAATTTTCTGAAAAACTTCAATTTTTTATGAATAGTTAAACCACTAAGTGGTACTTATAAAAACTGATTTTTCCGTTTAAATGAAATTTTGCCATCATTGTGTTTTGAATTTTAAAAATCCGACATACATGGTTGTCATTAAGAAGTAAAATGTGGTTCAATGAGATTAAAATGATTTTTCGGTGAATAGTAACTTATTAAGTTTTAATCGCGATTAGTTGCAATTAGTGTAGTTTAAGGTAAAAATAATGCTTTAATAAAATAAGATGAGCTTGACACATGTCCTACCCTCATTGGTTGTGTCATGGCAGACCCAGACAAGCCATGGGTCAAATTGGGGACCCCATGGATCCACTTTGGTTGGGAAATGACACAAATTACTTTTTATTTAATGTATAAGTAAAAATTACACAAACATAATATGTTTTACGAAAACAATTTTTACATGGGGTTATAAAGATATGATTTTTGATTATAAATAGTCATTGGAAATCTAAAACGATTTCCTACATCATATTAGTTTTTTTATAATTTTTAGACTTTAAATATATTAAATTATTTATGACATAATAATGATGCAGCGATGACATCATTATTTGACGATTTAAATAAAATGGAATGATAATGTAAAATCTATGAACCACACATGTCCAAAACTTATTGGATGGGTGGATTTAGAACCATTATCACCTTATCCAAGAATTATAGAAATTTTGGACCTTTTGAATCCGAAACTCTTTTTAAAATAATGTAACTTATCTTTACTTTCCAAAAGTGCCCCTCCTCTCCTCTTATAAAAGGCCCCCACCTCTACCTCATTTCACACACTCCTCAAGCCTTTGGCTCAACCAACCCCTACCCATTTACTCTCTCCACATCCATCTCCTCATTCTAGAGGATTCCCTTTGAGCATAATCCTTTCAAAGGAAGCCTTTAGGCTCAAATCAAAAGGATTTACACTTTTAAAGGTAATTCATTCTCTCATGTTCATTTGTTTTATTTTGCTTCTCCAACCCCCTAAACATTTTTTATTTACTTCTTTTGTAACAACCCCAGTATCTTCAATATACTAGGATGTTGTTATAATATTTATTTGAGCTACACTCTCACACAACTACAAAAAATGGTTAAAGAACATACGGTTTCCGTGGATGGCGAAATTCTGCCTCCCGAAATGATGATTGTTCAATACTCATTTAACACCTCCAAAGGTGAACATTATGATGTCACTATTTTTATATATGATATATTATATTCTTATTTTTTCCTTAAGCTTCTGTTTTTTTTCATTTTGGGCATACCTTTATGGTTTCCATTATGGGTAAACATGATATCTTCATTTTAGGAAGTGCGGACTACCGCCCCCTGAAAGTGATTTGATTCGTTAATACCATATGTGGGATGTGTAAAGGATAAAGTTAATGATATTATATATGTTATTATACTGGAATTATAATATACTCTTATATCATTATGATTCCATTCCATAAAATACGAAATAGAAATGGAAGTAGCGTTCATGCGAACGTACGGCTTACCGTCTCCATGAACGGTGCATTTCATTTCTTACCTCTAAATGTGATGTAATATTATAAATACATGTATATTATGAATATATATGATATATATGTTTTCCAAATAATTAATATCATTCTGGATATAACAAACCTTTGACCAAATTAACAACATTTAAGTGTAAGAAGTCTATTTTTGACTTAAGAACCAAATACCGACAAAATGAACATTATTAACGTAAAAGATTACATGATGTTCATAACATGGTATAAAAGGAATAATGAACTTGAAAAAGGTTCATAAGCAAGTAGAGATTAACTCAAGTTTATTATTCAGGAGATTAAAGAATGGTCAGGTCAAGTCGGATACGAGGTATGGGACTTTGTCTCAATCTCCTTTCATTGAAGCATATTTTATTTTATACACAACATTCTTTTATACGGTGTATAAACCCCTTTGACTTTTACGTTTATTCAAAAGGAATCTTTTTTATACGAAGCGTTTACTAAATGACAAAAGGGAATGTTTTTGTCGTACGTATGCGGCGACAATGACTTCTCCGCCGTCGTGACCGTTATTTGAGTTTCGGCTTCCTCTACAAGCCATACCATATTTTTAAAAGAGAAATAAACACCATGTTTTACTTTTCTTTTATTTTGGTATTGAAAATGGCTTTCACAATGTTTTTTGTGTTGTATTGATATCTTGTGATTGAAATGTGGAAATGTTATGTTTCCTTTATGCATGTTTTATGTGATACGATTATGTTATGGTTCATGGGAATTATTATGAAGACGGGTGGTTCCATGATAAACTAAGGGCGGGTGAGCTCGATATAGCTCTCCAATGCATTGGGTAATTCAAAGGAGTGAAATGTTAAGGTTTCTCCGAAGAGATTTAGGGAATATACTGTAATGGTTATTCTAAACGTAACCGAGAGGGTTACTCCCTACGTAAGAATGTTATGAATGCCTCAAGTTACCTTTATGTCTTATTATTTCTATGATTTATTCATGATTTTATGAGGTATGTTAAAGTGCATATGTTTTATGGGTAAAGAATGATTTCATTATTATGTATATATGAACTCATGTTTCCTTTCCATGTTTTTTTATAACCCATACTGAGTTTTTATTCTCATCCCATGTTTTTTAAAATGTTTTTCATAGGTCAAAGGAAAGGTACATGATAAGATGATAGTGTCAAGGATGTGTCAAGAAAGAATCCATGTCTTATTTTAAATATGATTCCATTGATGGTAAAAAAGAATACTATATTTTATTGTAACCACTTTGTTTAAATGTGGGTTGTAATGTAAGTTTTATGATCTAATTCTCTAAAACTCTAAACCCGAAAAGATCCCCAACATGTAATCTTGTGATAACTAAAGATTATGTAAGGTTTAAGGCTGGGGAATTATAAATTATATATCTCAAACCTTATACGTTATATATATATATATATATATTATTTTGTCATCCATTAATAAACAATTAAATTTTGAAATCACTATTTCAGGTGATATTTTTTTCCTATATATTTTGGTTTCGTAAATTTACTTTATTTTTTTCATATATAAATTATATTTTGAATTTTAAAGAAGATTTTAATATCATATATATTCTCAATAATTTTATTATGTTCAATATATTATTTTTTGGAATAAAAAATTCGTTATACAATTTATAAAAATGGTAGGTCGTATGTATGCTTGAATGTTGTTTCCATTTTTCATAATGAATGTAATAAAAGGTAAATAAAAATAAATTAATATTTATAGAATAATTAATATGTAATATATATAATTTTTATTACTAATTTACATCCTTATAAACATCAATAGAAAAATTTCACTTTTCTGCCTAGAGGAGATAGTCAACACATCCACATGACTGACGTTAATGTTTTTAAATATATTTTCAGATAAAATATAGACCGGATATTATACCTAAAAAATTATGTTTAAATTATAAATATCAAATCTATTAATTATATTTAACCGTAATACATTCCATGTAAATAATAAGAGAATAATTAGTCACCTCACTTCATGAGAAGGTAGTCTGTCGTATACACGACCGATGTTAACATTTCAACCACGGAATGGAATGGAAGAAGGTATATGAGATATAATGATTGTAGAAATATAATAATTTCATAAATATAATATAAATATATTTAATCCATAATTATTTATAACATATAATTGAGGTTATAGATGAAAAATTACATCGGTTAATGAGGTGGTTATCCACCCTATACACAATATACAGTTCAGTTTCCCATTTGACGGACATGGAGATGAATCTGGGAAAATAAATTACTGTAAAAAAATATTAGTATATATTATATAATTATTTTATTATATTGAAAAATTTAAATAAGGTTTGAATGATTTTTAATAATTAATAAAACAAATACACATGTTAATTAATTTTACATCGTCTTCAGAGAGCCTCTTTAGGTTTATACCAAAATAATTATTATACGGGATTCCTAATAAAACATAGGACTATAGGATGCGTAGATGGAATTATGGAATTTATATTTTCTATTATTACATAGAATAATTGGTTTGAGATGTGTTAATATGGGTGGGGATGGGGTTTAATTATAGAAGTTTGGGAGAGGACACATGTGGATGTTTCTAAAACATAAATGAATACCTATTTCTTTCACAATAAAAAAGCATAAAAATGTATAATTATCAATAATTACAAGTTATAGTGTTACAATATGGCCATATAATTTAGTGGAGACATGTTTTCTATAATTTTGTATGCTTAAATTTTTATATAAACAAGTCCTGATAATTGTTTTTTACCTTTACCTTGATAATTAATTTTTATTGTTTTAGAATCAATTATTTGAAAACAATTTTGTTTACCTTAATCGATAATAAAAATTATTAATCTTAAAAATATTGAATCCATTTTTAAAATTAAAACTCTAATATATGGATGAGTTAAGTTTTAAATTCAAGCATATACGTAGTGAAAGAACAATTTTTAAAGAATCAATTATCATTAGAATGGAATGTTTTAAAAATATGAATTCAATTAAGAATTAATTACAATGTAATAAATTATTTAAATTTTAATACATTAGAAACATATTTAATTTGAAAACAATTTAATATATAATATTACATTTTAAATAATTTAAATGAAAATGTAGTTATCAATAAGAAGACATATTTTTCACTATTAATCAAAAAATAATTTCTATTTTATAATTATCAACAATTCAGGATATATTTTTTTAAATATTGATAAAAATAGAATATTATTTTTATAAAAACTATTTTATATATGGTGAAAATAAATTTTAATCTATGTTCCCATTGAAATACTATTCCACTATTTGAAAAAAAAAATATTTTTTTAAAAAATATTTCTCATTCAAATAGTAATTATTTCAAATCAAATCTATAGATAAACATGGAATTTATATTATTATTGTTTAAAAATATAAATTTCACAATTTAATTATTAATATTCACACCCACTATCTTAATGGATTTGATATACTATTCATGTTTAAATAATAATTTATTAGTTGAGTATTTCGTTTAATTTAATCTCATTGGTATGTGGTCACAAGATTTCAATGAGATTGAATTTAATTAAACCTCTATTAAATTCATTGGGTGTGTAAAGCACTCGTAATACTAGTATTTTTTACTATACAAGATTTAACATGATTTTACTCATTAATAATTTTGAGGTGTTACTAAAATTCAAGGAGAACATTACATGACAGATAGGAATTGAAATACATATATTTGTTCCAAAATATAAAAATAACATTTAATTTTTTATTGAATTAGGATCATGAAAACATTTTAAACATTTATAACATAATATATTAAACAAATGGTGGTTAAATACTAGTGGATAGTTTAATTTAATTTATTCTGATCTTTTATGAATTCTTTTCTATGTACGATTTAATGAGCTAAAAATGCCTTCTTATTCAGTGAATTATTATGTGTCAAAGAGAAAATATAATTTGTGGGTTTGTTTTATAGACCAATGAAACTATACCATATATTGAATTTCAAAAATGTATGATCGGATAACAATTAATGGTACAAAATTATCTAGGGTAATAATTTAAGGAAATTGTTCTCATGATATGTTTTATCTATATCAGAAATTTCATTTTCATTCCACATGTATAATGGGATGTATATAAATTGATTCTTATGTTTCCAACTTTATTTGTCTAGAATATTTATATGTAATGATAAAAATCATTTATAAAAATATAATTTCTCTAAGAAGAAAATATGTTTCCCAAAAATTGAGTAAATTGATTTTGAAATTTCAATTTATTTTGTCACAATAGAGTTACATATAATTTTTTTCAAAATGGGATCTGAATTAGTGAATTTAAAAAAATAATGACAAGCATGGTGAGAAATGATTATTAATATATAAAATAAATTAATCTTGGAACATTAGGTCCATGAATCTGATGATAACATAGTGACACGATTCAAAAGTATCCAAATTCATAATAACATGATAGACACCAAAAAAGTATTTTGGTAGTCCCCTATAATTATTTTCCAATAATATCAATATCAAAAGCCTCTTACCAATAAAAATTTAATATAAATTTTTCCTATAATAACCACACATCAAATAATCATAAATCCCATCTGTATCTTTTAACCAAAGGAAAATATAAAATCATGTCCCAATTAAAAACCAATTAATTTTTTAAAATTTATAACTACACTTGTTTAAATTATATTTAAGAAAAAATGTTTATTGTGCATTATAAAATTTATGGGGAATATTTTGATTCTAGGTGAAAAGATGGAAGATTTATATGGGAATCAAATTTCATCATATTGATTAATATCCATTGTTAGCCACACTAGATATGAAAATAAAAAAAATTAAAAAGTCAACTATGGAGTCACTATCCCAATATGTCACACGCCACAAAATATATCAATACATATTAAAAAATTAGATATTTTTATCCTACTATTAAGAATTAAAAATATTGATTCAATATACCTATGTGTATGTTGGAACATTTTATATTAAACCATAAATCCATATGAATTTTTTATTTTTTTATTTTTTCAAATTTTTAATTATTTTATTTAGTACTAAAATTATTCTTAGTATCATCAAAATAGTAATGCAAAAAATTGGCATCAATAACATAATCTAACAATACGCAATCTAAATGAGTTTTGTTATGAAATTTTGGTCAGATTAATAAAAATGATGGTAGTTAAAAATCAAATCAAATTTTCGTGCTACAAAAATCTTATGCTCATGAAAAAAACGTATATAACGATGAATTATTGTGTAAAAACCCCAACTATAGATATATTATGCTAGTATTTATTTCATTATATCTGTACAAGATACAACTAATTTCATTATATTGGATCTTATAGTTTATTATTATAAGAATACACAATACACATATATTTTCCATATTATATATGAATCATTAAAATAAAATATTAATGATATATCATAAAAATTAATATTCTCTTTAGTGTATCCTTTAATTTGTTAAAATATTACAGTAACTCTATATTTTGTAATATAAATTTCTGTATATTAATACTATGTTTTATAACTTATTTCACTATAACCACCGAACCAAATGGAGCCACAATATTTTATATAAATATTATTATGAAACATTTATAATAATAAAGGCCATGGTAAATAAATTTATTTAAATAATTTTTAAATTATTATAAAATATTATTGATAACAAATAATATTTAAAATCTACTTTTTTCAATAGTATTAATCTTCAATTATATATTTAATAATTATTTAAAATAAAAATCATAAATTCTATATTTTTTTTATTTTTTTAATGAACATAATTTTTTAATAAATTATGTACAAATTAGATTATGGGTAATTTTTGTGATATTTAGAGTAATTAATTTTTAAATAAATTGTAAATAATCATGTTATTTCCATATTTTTTAATTGTTTGACATTATCAATATAAAATCTGGACTAAGAAGTTTATAAAACATTTCAATTTATTAATTACATATTTATGGGCTAAAAAATTTAATTTTAAAATATGGTTTTAATTATATAAACCCAATTTTTAAATTTAGAAATTAAGTAACATTTTTTTCTAATTTGAAAACAATTTTTATTTTTGATTTAATTACAAAACATTATTATAAATATTAGTTTTTTTATTTCACAGATGACAGAAAAAAATATATTTTTTACATACTAAAAGAAATTTCCCCCTAAAAGATAATAGTATTGTTAATTTAGCAGATACAAAAATTTTATGCTTCAAAATAACTTTTTATAAAAACTCATTCTAAACATAATCTTCATTTAATTTAAATTAAAAAAATTTCACCCTTATAATTATTTTTTAGAAAATTATAATAAAATTATAAATCATTGTCTTCAATTTATGTAAAAAGTTCATTTTTATTTTTTTTCAAAAAAATTAATTACTAACATAAAATTAAATGATGGGAAATTTTATAAAGTTACCAAGAAACATCCCCAAATGACTCTTGGTTATCTCTAACACATATGTTGGATAGGGGGATATGGACAATACATATAACAACTTTTTATTATCTTCTTATTGTCCCTATGACCCTTTAATATAAATATTTCATTTTTGAAATGTAATGGGTACTCTAAAAATTACCCTTCTCTTCACCTATAAAAGGGGACATTTACACCAGTTAATATCATGCTTATCCTTCTGAATTCAATTATATGATTATGGAACTTTTCTCTGCATATAATCAATTATCAGGTTCAAAATCCTCTTCTAAAAATTAGAGAGCACATGTCCTATATTTCCAAGAATATTTTGAAGTAAAATATTATGTCCCCAATGTGAGTATTTTATACTCTTAATAAATTTCATTAAATATTTTCCTTACAGTCCTATTCTAGGGACTATAATGTAATGGGAAATTAATTATTATAATAAATAAATTGTGTTATCTCAATTAAAATCCCCATATTCAATCATTTCCATCCATCAATAAAATAACATCAATCATTCATATATGTAGACTACAACCACCATAAAGAGATTTGGTCCCTTTTTCATTAATTACATTAATAGTTAATACAAAGGATGTTTTTTTTGAACGAATATGTTAAATATTTCCATTTTATGAGTCTAAAACCATTATTTATCATATACCTTCATTATTTCCATTTTTTTTGACAAATGCTCTCGTTAATCACGTATACATGGACTACAACCTCTAAAATTACTGAATTTCATTTTCCATCACCACCCTAATGTATAGTTATATAATTGAGTATAGGAATTTTAAATGATATTTATGAAATTGTAAATATTTTTTAAGATTCATATTAGCATTATATAAAAAAAATTCTTTATTAAAACATTATAACACATTCTTTTTTGGTTGATTTTACCATATAAATGAATGGTATTGTAGTATTTATATCATGATTTGTTATGAAATGTTATCTAATGAAAGTGTAATATAACACTAAATTTTTGGAAGTAAATATGAGATATTTTCCAAAGGATAAGTCTCTTATCAGGGTGAAACAGAGTTACACCGGTCTGAAGGATGAAATTTTAATCTTATCTCTTTGGTAATGTTGTATTTACACATTGAGGAAGGAATTGATCAGAATTAGGACATCATGGAACATCACTTTATTAGTAAGACCGTAAATAAAATAATTAACTTATCAATTTCATGAGTAATAAACTAGTTCATTGATGAGTTAATTTCATGGTAATTGATCTATTTTTAAGTCATCCTCTCTTGAATACTAAAATTCAGATCACACATGTGGCATAAATTATTTCAGATTCACTATATAACCATATAAAAAACATTGAAAAGGGTAATAATTTTAGATTCTATTGAATATTTGATTCCATGGGGACAATAATTGAAAACCATGATATCCTCATCATGATCTCTAAAGAAGAAACACAATTTCACATGGAGTATATTTACATTCACTTATATATTATAGTTTTATTTTATACAATTGATAAATATTTATTTCTTATGACTTCAAGAGTTATTTTAGGAAGAAAACAATTACCAACAGTATTAAATAATTTCAAAAAAGATAAATAATACATATAATAATTACATTGATCATGATAGAGCACAATATCAATCCTCATTTTTAGAATGATTTATAAAATTATATTTTGTATATGGAAGGATTCATGGATGTGAATTTCATTCGGTCGTAAATTATATTAATAACTCAAAACCACATTCTTTGATTTAAATGATTAATTATTTATATACTCGTTCTATTATTGTTTTCTTCCACCCCTAATATTTTATATTTATGATTATACTTATCAATATTGAAAATTAATCCTTCGCTTAAAAGCATTCACATCAATGAATCTCTTCTGAGAAAAATTTCATGATGTTAATAACAATTTCCATTTTAATTAATAATTATTTTACATATCGACCTATATTTTCGAATCCAATAAATAATCATCATTAAATATGGGAACACAAATATGTGTTCTATCATTTGAATATAATTTGTTTCCTTTTATTTTTTTAAAATAATGTTTTCATAATCTTTTTTAGGATATGGTTTTCCAAAAAACAATTATAATGGTTTTCCATCCTTTTAAAATCAAATGTTATATATCCTTTCAAAAATAAATACATTTATCTTCCCATCAACATTATCTATAGAAATATTTTATTTATTTTAAAATATATATACTGTTCAAAACTCTTTTTAATGTAAAATATTAATATATTTTCATTTACCATTTCAAAAATGACTTTGTAATGGGAATGTATGTTCATTCTTCACATAAAAGGTAAATTTATTTTATAAAAACTAGGTTATGTTTTCTCTCATCATATGATAATTCTTATTTATTACATTTCAATTTATCTTTTTTAAATGTTTTTTCAAATTATTTTTAATTTGGATTAAATAGAAAATAGAAGGAAATATTCTTATATTTTTTAAATGAAAAAGGTCAATTTATAATGTAATGAAGGATTTTTAAAAAAAGGTTTTACAAAACATCTTTTTATGATATAAATAATTTATATTTTTCAATGAATAATTATTTTATTAAATTTATCTTCACAATAGCATTTTTGGTTTCATTTTTTAACAATTAAAATGTTTTATCATGATCATTTTATCATGATTTAAATAATAAATTTTAAGTGGTTTTCCAAAATTTTCAAAGGTGGAGGTTTCTTGTGTTTTTGGAATTAATTAATTAAATTACATGGAATGAGTGTTTTTCATGTATGAAAACATCCTTTTAAATTAAATATAATAAACTATTGATATATTTTAATTCCAGCATTCTTCTCCCTTCTTAGGATGGATTATTAATATTTTAGGGAATTGGTTCATGGAAAAATTTATTTTCTATGTGTTAGTTAAGTGATGTTTTATACATGAATGATTGATGATTAGTGGAACACACATTTATATATGAATAATGGTAAAAATCTTATATATCCCCCAAATTAATTTCCGGTAGTTTTATATCTCATTAGTCAATAATGGTATATAAGTTGGGACACCAGTGTTAATAATAAACTATGAGTAATGATACTTGAGTTAATAATGGACTACATGTTTTGATAATTTAGTTAATAGTGGACTATAAATTTTGATAGAAAATTAAACAATAGACTAGGATTTATGGTACATAAGTCCATAATAGACCATGATTTTTGATACTCGTGACACTAATGGGTGGAGAGTCACAAAGCTTGAGTAATAACGGGTTGTATGAGATAATTCATGATCCACCATGTAACGAGGAATATGATTTTGATAGCTGAATCACAATATAATGTTATTCTACGTTTATTGTTCCAAACATAATTTTTATGTTTTTCATGTTATTAAGATTATTCACAATGCATCATGCTTATTGTCTAATGTTTTCTCACTTTTATATAGTGGTATATGTATTTATTTTTAGATAAAATTTCATGCTATTAGGGTTTATAGAAAAATCTTATTTATTCATGATCTTTTTAATATGATAATTCTTCATTATACATGAATTCTCATGTACTTATAACCTAAATATTGATGGTATATTGATTATTTTTAAAATTAATGAGTGTTCTAGATCAACAATTTTTAATATTTACCTACCCAAGATTATGAATATGATTGTACCATATGAGATGTCTAAAAGCGAGTCCACTGTGGTAAGATATTGAATAAATGTTCACATGTTTTTGAAGATAAGGAACTTGTATAATCATTACTCATAGAACCTAACCCATATATTATTTAGATTTTGTGACTTTTTATGATAAGTAATTATTAAATTAGTTAAATAATTTAATATAATGATTTTTTAGATTGGGTTGTTATAAATATCCCCTCTTGGGACCCTTGGGGATTGAGAAAAAGGATGGGAACAAATAATAAGTTAGAAAAAATATAAAATAGATTCTATCAGAGATACAAAATACATAACAAATATGATAGATTTAATAATTAATAAATATTATATATAAACAAAAACATGAATATGAAATGTCTACATGGATAACAAAACAATTTAAATAATCCCATGGATATTATTAAGTAATGTTTTAGTGATAGAATTCACAATTTCAGACATCTAAATAATACATTCATGGTATAATACTAGAAATTATACTTAATGTCATGGACACAACTAAATAATTATACAAATAGTTTAAGTCTCTTCTAATGTATCAATCGTTCAACCAAGTCCTTATCCAAGACAACATTACACAGTGGGATAATAGTAAACATAATAATCACAGAATTTTATATAATAAAAAATGATTCATTGAGAGGATATATAATTTCAATCCCCATCAATCAAAAAATTAAGAATAATGAATTATTCATATGAAAAAAATAGAAGAATACAATTCACAGTCATCATTCCTTTGTAATAAATAAACATATTTACAAGAATAATAAAGAAAATAGATTTTAATGCGTTACCTAGATAATAAATTGAATTACAAGATAATGAAATTTCATTTTTACCATTATATTATATCCATTTTAAAGCATAATAAAATTAAATGTATGTTGATATTGATGAAAAATATTATTATAAGACCATTAAATATCTGCTTCGAGAAAAACATAAGAAACACCATTTTCATTTCCGATACCCATTTCATAAAATATATTTTAATTATATTGGAATATTATAATGTTTAAAACGAAAAAAACATATAGAGTAAATTTATTTAAAAAATCATGAAAACATAAATAAATTTCATAAAATATTTCTTTTAAATTTTCTGATGCCAATTATTTCTGTATAATGATTGTTAATTAATTTTTTATTTTTATATAACATTATTAATGGAAAAATATTATTCCTTAATTTCATATATATTCATGAAATAAATATCCTTAACTATTCATGGAAGGAGGTGGTGAGGTACAAAACACATCATCTAGGGAGGTGATAGTCCACACGAATGTACGAACAACATCTTCATTATTAAATGGATGAAAATAAAGGAAGAAATAAATTAATTTAAATTCAAATAACTATTTTTGTCTTATATGTATCATACATTGGAATAAAATTCATTATTATATATAACCATTTTAGGAGGTGATGAAGGATGAAGAACATCGTCACTCGAGGAGGTGGACCGCACATACAAATGTATGATGTTTCCATTTTTTAAATGCTTATAAGGGAGGTAAAAAAATATATTTTCATAATAATAAAAATATTTTATGTCTAATAATGATAATTTTGTAATTAATTTAGTATTATTAGAATATATTTGGTTGATATAGAAGTAGAAATAATTGAATAAAAATTGAAAATGAGTAATGGTTGTTTTATACTATTCCTCATGAGAAAAAATATTCACCATTCTGAGAATGAAATTTCATAAAAACCAAAATCTAAACAACAAAGGATATAGTGCTAAGAAGCATTACTCAATGAATCATGTTTTTGAAAATTTATTTTAATGTGGGTATAAATGTGGTGGTTATGGGAACCATTTAGAAGTTAGAGGACTGGAAATTTTGTAAATTTTCATATCATTATATTAGATGGGCACCACAATCAATGAAATTTGGTTCCAGATATAAAACACAACAGTTATAGGGAATATATTTTTAATTATACCTCTCATATATAGAAATATTTTACAAGGGTTTGAGATATTTAGGTATTTTATCCCAAAATTATCTAATTAACATAATTCACTTTTATCTGGCTAACTCAATTGTTAAAGTTAGTATCATTAACTTGTGACAAAAAAATTAATCTTATTAAATAACATTGATTTTGTTTTTCTAAATATGAAAAAACATTAAATTCCTAAAATTAATCTAATTAATTATAAACTAATATTTTTATTACATATATAAATATATTTTTTTGATAAAATACTACTTAAGTTTCAAAATTAAAATTATTGGATTCTGATATAAAAATTATATTTTATATGTTTTAAAAAATAATTTATTATTAAAATGGTTAAATTAAATTCTACTTAATAATTATATCCTAATGACATCATAAGAGTCAAATTATTTAAAAAAGTGTTGTCATAATATTTGATTGAAAATATATGTTTTCAAAAAAGATACCAACAATTCATCTCAAGAAAATATTTTGATTATAAACACAAAAATAATATTCTTTTTATGTAATATATGTTGTTGAATTTTGTCAATTAACTTTAAAATATAATAATTAATTAAATAATTTTATATTTTTATATATTTCACATTGTGAAATGGTTTTGGGGCTTTGTGACAACCTATTATAGTAGATCCTCACGTATTAAATCTCCCAACCCTGATAATTTCTGTCCGAAAATTTAATATTCTTCATAAAAAGTTAAATTCTGGTTATTTATTTAACATTTTTTCCTAAATGCCATATTACATCCTCTCTATTATGATATCACTAATACACTTTCACAATATGAGTAATCTATTTCCACAAAACTAAATCTTAATTTTAAATAATATGAACTGGATCTGCATTATAAGAGAAATCATGTTCTAACTTGATTTCAAAAGAGGTGATTACATGAATTATATTTATCATGCATACCATCAAAAATAAAAATGGGGAGAAATTGTGAACATTTGAGTGGTTTGGTGGAATATCCAGTTGATAGGCCACAACATTTATTCTCGTCTAAATTTCAAAAAGCTCGATTTACCAATGTTATAGTTTACAATTATTACTTAAATATATAAATATCATCCCTCAGGGTACTATTATAAAAATATCACACCACATAAAATTACAAATCCATTATCTAATTAAACACCTAACTCTTCTATTAGTATTTACATTATTAATATAATTTTTTATAGTTCATACATTCATTATTATCCCTTAAAAATGTTATGGGATTACTACATTCAAAACTCCAACCAGAACCCAACAATTTAGTGTTTGAAATATTTTCTCGTACAATGATTCATATGGTCCCATTTGAATATTTGAATTGATTATATCATAATTTAAAAATTCAATCAATGGAATAAATTAATCACATATAGATTTATGGTCAATTTAGTATAAAAAATGAATTCTATTATATGATTGTTCTATTTAGACTACCCATCCATTTGATGATAATATGAGGTGGTGAAATGTGTCATAATGTTTCGGGCCTCCGGAATACCCCTAAAAAGTTATTTCTGATCCAAAGGTCATGATTTGATATAGTTTTTCTTGATTCATGGGAAAATTAAAAAACATCATTAATATAGAGTTTTTTAACACATTTAATGGAAAGATCCTCCCTTATTCCTATGATATGTGAATACCTTTTATTGTGATCCATAATGAACGAAATAACATTACTCATACTAGTAGTACCTGAATGTTTAGTAAAACATTACATTACGACATTAACTCATATACAAATTGGAATTGGGAGTTGTTTCACATGTCATTTAGGTTTTTATGCTTCAATATATTCTTACTATAATACCAAGAATATGGCCACAAAATTCATAATTTACGACTTCATACTATTCAGTTATAACATTTACCTCAATTCCATTTACATAATTGTATTACAGGTGTGTGTAGAAAAATTTGATTAATGTACATTATCATTTAATTCACATCACATTTCAGGTTTGGATTAAAAACATTCTTTTAATAATATATAATAGAATAGATTCATATATAAAGCCTAAAAATATCATATCTCTCAAGGAATTTATCCTCTTCTATTAACCATTATAATATATCATAGACTTATTTTTCCTCCATAGTAATGATGGTTTTGTATTTTTTGGGAATGTGATGATGTTTCCTCTTTCATAGAAATTTTCTTATACAACATTAGTATACTTAGGAATATGATCCTTCTTTACCCTCATCGTGTTTTGAACTCTATTGTCCTTCTAACTCAATGAACCATCTACCTTATTTTCATCCAAAGATAGGTAGTGTATTGTAAAAGATTATTCCTTTAGTACTTCCAACTATTTATTTTTCTTAATGCTGAGATCAATAAGGGAGAATACATACATTACTATTTTTTTGGTGTGTACATATATCACATATCACATAATTAATATATTTCCTCTATATCAATAATGAAAAATTTAAACTACAACCTCAGCATCATGAAATAGATATTTCTGCGGTTGGATCTTTGATTAAAATTATACACAAGAGATGAATCTATCATTTTTTATAAGAACATACCCCAATCTATTAATTGATGCATCAATATATATTACATATCATTCCATTCCCATCAGAATATTCAATAATGATATTTTCACCAATCTTTTCTTTTTCACCATAAAAATATCCCCATATTCCATTGAACAATTAAATTGGAATCATTTATGTTTCATTTAATTATTATGTTGGATAATCAAGAAATCTTTTGAATAAATCAATGATAATAATATACAAATATTGGGAAATGGTGTATCTCACTTTTTTTCTTTAGTTTTGGTAATTAATTGACTATATTTTTTATGGATCAATAAATGATCTATAATTTAATATAGTATTTTCAAGACACAAAATTTATTACAGAAAAAATTCACATAATTTCCGATATAATTAATTTACACTAAGAGTATCAAGAGAAATTTAAAATTTTTTATAATGATCCCCATATATTTTAATTTATACAAATAACTCATTAGGGAAAACTATCACAAACTTTCCATTATAACCAGTGTATAATTTGTTTGAAGGATCCACAAACCCAATGGGTTCATTAGTTAATCCAAAGGGAGTTTTTATAACTCATAAAGTATATAACTCATATGACATATAATAGTGTGTATATATTCCTTCTTCACCATTAATATATGATTACCAAAGCTATTATTTACCATTGAAAATTTGTTTTCTCCTTAAGGATAAGAAAATTAGTCATACAATGAAAGAATACAATACATATTCTTTACCATAATGGAATTTATCACCATATAATCAGGCAGAACATCATAATACCATTCTTATTCTTAAAAAAATTGGGATACCTTGTTAAAAAGAATGGGTAATAAATCAATTATCACAAAAAATATGTAGTTGTTTATTAAAATCCAAAAATTATACTAGGGGCATTTTAATTAGATCCATAGATATAGGTTTGGAATTATGGATGAGTTCAATAGACACATTAACTTCATTCTCAGGTTGATGACTAGATAAATCATGAGAAAAGAAATAATTTTATTACTATATAATAGCTATAGTCTCCATTCATAGGATATTATTTTTAACGATTTTTCTATACACATATCATGGAATTTAATTGAGTTTAGATACCAAATGTAGATGTAAATATGAATTAGATAATTAATTACCCCCACTATATGTAATTAATTACAGACATCCTTTAGATATCATACTCAAATTCTATTGGAAATAAATATTAACATCAAACATTACATGAAAATAAAAACACGATATTATATCAAATTGAACCACATGTTTGGTAACAATGTTCCCAAGTGTGGGTTAATAACCAATACTAAAGGGGGATGACTAACACATCCTTCCTTCTATAACATTCCAATTTATTTGTTTACTATCATATAATTTCACTTGAGGTTTGGGGATATATTAATATTCTGAATAAATTTGAAATATCTAAAAGAGTAGGAAAAAATAATAAAATAAAGATTATCTATATTACTTCTTATATAAAATATACATAATATAACCTCTTTAACAATATCAAGTATAGTTGTCGTGATCACATAAGGCTATAAATTCCCCTTGGAATATTATAATATGGAATACTTTAACTCTTGGGGAATTGGTTTTAATAATGAGTCATGTATTAATAGGCGAAGGACATGACATTTGTGGGTTATCATATTCCCTTATATTTATGATATATATATCCATTTTCCCCAATCATATAACAGACATCCATTTTTTTAAATTATGATTCACAGTGCTTCATTCCATAGTTATCACAGGTTGCATGTTCCACCATTATCTTTTTCTTAATCATAATATACCATTTTCCTTGTATCACAATCATATACTTCCTATATTAGTTTCCTACAAAAATATAAAATTTGACTAATTATTTGAATATTCTTATGGAACTATATAATATTTCATCGTATGATTAAAATTCTAAGAGACTAGTGAAATTAAGTTGGTCAAAATTATACCATAAAATAAATTAGTGATATTAATATTCCATTAACATATATAGTCTACAATATGACTTGAAAATCTTGGAAACTTATCCTCAAAATCAGAAACACTACCCCCTTACTTATATATTATGTTAATAAATTTTCATTCCATATCATCTCACTACTCTCAAGGAATATATTTAATGTGGAATATTTTCTTATATGACCTTTATTTTATTCTATCAAACTCATACTCATCCTCATTATTTAAAAATTGAGGGAACCATTAATTATTATCTCCAATTAAATGATAAAATGCCATGATAAATATATCAATTTCAATACTTCTCAAAATGATAAATATTTTATATAGTAAATAGATATACTATTCAATTTTCAATGGATCTATGATTGCATTGAATAATGTATGTTCTCTCTACAATTTGATAAAAAATAATTGAATCATGTTATGGAATATATGGTTTATAAACATGGGAAGGTTTATTATATATAATTGGAGTTGATTACCCTAATATATCAATAAAATTCTAAACCCCAAGACTAGATGAAGTGAATTTATCAAGAAAAAAGTGCCTACATTTCTTTTGTGAACTGATACATTTATAATTTCATGAATATTGATTTATCCCTAAATAATATAATGAACATAATTAGTTATTTATTAAAAAAATGAAATTTAAAACACAACATATAAATATAAATATTTTTTAAATAATTAACAGAAATTTAACATTTATTCATCATCATATACAAAAATCATTAGCTTAGTTTCGAAAATATATTTAAATAGCTAAATTATTTGAAATTAATTTATAAAGGTTTGCAAAAATCATTTTATTCAACCAAATCATTTTCCCTAGGAGTGTCAAACTATATGTGCATTTATGCCTAATTTTCATGAACTAGTTCAAGATTATATTAAATCCTATCTAAACATTTTATGGTGCTTACTATAAGGTATATTTATATTAAATATTTCATCCTCTTTATTTCATACATATAAGGATGTTATTTCATGGAAACCACACATTTTATTATCAAGAATATCTTAGATCTAAGAAAATACCATCCAAAAAATTATTATGGGAAAATGATAATTATGAAGTCATATTTTACAATGTATCTTACAAATATGGGATTACTCCACTCTATTCATATCTTGGCCCACCATTAGTAATTCTTTCCGCTACAAAGACTTATCCTTATAGTATTTCATTCGGTTATATAAAAAACCCATGTTTTCGAATGTAAATATTGTGTCTTTTCAGATTAATATTCAATAAATTTCATATATACACATATTAGGACAGTAAAGGATTAGATTATTTTGAGAAAACATACACAATATTAATATTTCATGAAACCAAATTATTTTTTAATATACTAATTTGGAATAATATAAGAATCATTTAACAGAAAAAATTGATTATTTTGAAAAACTGTATTTTTTTCATAATTATAGTTTACTCACGGTTTGAACACATAATTATTTTTTGGATTTTATAGAAATTTTATTTCATAAAATAAAAATAAAAATTTGAAATTATCATATCATAAATATCATAGGGTGAATTTATTTTATTTTTCTGAAAGGTTAAATTTTTCAATGAATAGTTAAAATACTAAATATTAATTGATAACTACGTATTGATTTAAATTATATATAAATATCAATTATTTTTTAACTTGTTTTTGAATAAAACTTGATCAATTATATGTTAATTAATCTATGTTTTTTTTATTTTAATCATTTTATTATTTTATTTTGATATAAAACATTGTAATCATTTGATCATTTTTTTCATTGAAAACATGCTTTCTAGTCACATCTACGAGATTAATTTTTCGTTTGTTTTTTAGAAATATATGACTTTAATTTTTCAAATTGGATTCTATATTTTGAATCAGAATAATTTATACTATCTAATAATGAAAACATATGTTTTTGACAAAAATGAATATTGAAAACAGTAAAAAAATATTTATCAGACATTAAACTAAAAAGATAAGTGCTAGAATGACCGAAATACCAGTCTAAAATATATTTTGTGGAAATATGTTTATAATTTTTTTTGATTGAGAATAATTTATTTTGGAAACTATTAACAGGTTAAAAACATGTTTACACATTTTATTCTCAAAAATTACAAGCATCCCACCCAATTGGCTTATAAAATGCTACAACCTATCCTATATTCTTCCCACATTCAATCCCTTTTAGATGAACCAATATCTTACAAAACATCTTCCCAAAATCTATCCCCTTAACCCAAAATTATTTATTTTTATCATAAATATAAATTAGTATGGATTTTGGTGTAAACCTAAAGGGGTTACCCGATGAAGAGAAAACAAATTAACAACATTTTTTATTTTATTTATTCCTCCACAAAATAAAATTATTATTTTAACATGATGATATAATTAACTCATAATATTCTACATAGTAAAAGTTTATTATATTAAGGGAATGATTACACTATGGACATGAGTTTTGAAATTAGAAAACTATGTTAGACAGCCTATGTGATACACAACACTGAACCCAAAACAAACAATGATTATTTTAATACGTAAAATTTAACCATTAAATTAAATTTTTATATGTGAGTAGGATTAAATATTTTTTAACATATTTAAATATTTAATAAATTTATTGAAAAAATCGAATTTTGTAATCGATCACTTTTTGGTATTTTCATTTTTTTCATTGATATATGATATCATTAATAATGATTTCATTCCTATTTATGAATATATATTATAATTATTTTATACAATATTTAGAAAATCTATTTGATTGAACTAACATAATGTTTTATATCATTATATGAAAACTAACATAGGGTGTATTTTTTTCATTTTTTGGAAAATATTTAATTTTTGTAAATAGTTAAAAATACAATTTATATAATAAAGTAATTTTTTTGAGAAATTATGTAATATAAAAGTAACATTATTATTTTAATTTTATTTTAAATTAATATAATTATTCATGAGTACTTTTATATAAAAATACTTATATTCAAATCAACATTATACATGATTTTTGAATAAGTTTATTTTTCATCTTAAACAACGTTTAAAAAAAATTAAAATGCATAATGCTTATATATTATAATAAATTAAAATAAACCCTAATGAATAATGATTTAAATTAAAATTTTAAATTATATATATAATTTAATTATGTTAAATATATATATTAATTATTACTAGATATAGAGTTAATGTAAAATATCATATTTTCCTTGGTAAAGTCAATTTTTGATAAAACACTTTCCATCATGCATGCGAGTTTTATATTAAATTAAAATATTTCAGCTTTTTTAATATATTTTCTCAAAATAAAATACATATTTGGATTAAAAATAATACTTATTATGTAATATGGTCAACTTAATTTTTTATAATATTTTATAAACTTTAGTAAATATATTATACCACGGTAAACTAAAAATCGGTTAATTATGGTTAAAAATAATATAACAAGGAATAGAATAAAACAACGTAAAAGTTAGAATATTTATATATATATACATATCTATATATTCATATCAATAAAATAATTATTATAGTTTTTTTATAATATATAAAATAATAAATAGTGATTTTGATAAAAATTTAAAATTTGATACGCTAAAACATAAATTATATTTGGGGAAAAATATAGCTTTAATAGAGAACCATTTTCTGGATTAATTAATCAATATTCGAGACAACTGATATTTTATAAATAAATTGTTATTTTATAATATATTCTAAATAGATATTAAATATAATTATATGATGTGGAAATAAAATTTTTATAAGGGTCATAAGACTATTATTGTAAATGAACCATAACTATTTCATAGAAAAAGATGTTAATTTTAGTGTTTAATTTCTTATATTAATATAATTATTTTAATAAAATAATTATCATATTTATAATCATCAGTTTGAAATTATCCAATTCCTATTTTTTCAAAAAAAAAATTGAGATTGTTGAATATTCATTAATGGTAAAATAAAATATAAGTATATTGTAGTATTATGAAATCATAATAAATTAAAAGTGATTTAATATCTAAATATACAATTTGAATGCCACTAAAATATTCCTAGATCTTGTGGTTACTTCTCGTCAAGTGCATCTCCTCAAAGGCCAGAGGACTTTGACTAGAAATAGTCATATAGTTTTCCTATAGGGATAGTATTACCTCCAATTAGAGTGAAACATAGTGGTAGAAATCATACAATCAATATAAGCAATTGTAAATCAATTAGATAAAAGAAAAAATAACCAACTTATAAATTAATGAAAAAATTCTAAAAGGAGTCACATATTAAATGATTCACATTTGAGGCCTCTACAAAGTATCCAAAATAGGCATACATGTATCCAGTAAAATACATGTATTAAAATACCAAAAATATGATAAAGACTACCCCAACTAGAATCAAAATCATATTCTCATTCTAATTATACCACACTAATAATAATATACCAAATATATAATTTTAGCATGGGAGCTTTCCCCAGACTCTAACTACATCTAAATTGTCTATATGGGTACCCATAGGTGGTTCAAACAATGAGTGATATAACACTCAGTAGGACACCAACAATGGTGTCTATACAAATTATAGGAATTGAAACACATGCTAAAGCAATGTGCATTATATAAAAGAACATACCTTAGTAAATGTATAGTGAAAAATTCATGTGCTACTATATAGTGTACCATGTATCTTTATAAACCATTATCATGCTCATATAATATGTAAGCAATAAATAAAAATAAAAAAGTCACCATGTCCAGTCTGTCAAATGTAATGCAACACCCAAAACAGGGTTAATCTATAAAAACTCCAAAATATCCACAATGTCCATGTCATATAACCAACTATAAAACACTACCATATCCAATACATATATTATGAATCATCCATAATAGTCTCTCCTCGTAATTCATGGTGTGACACCCCAAAAGGTCAAATCAATGATATAGAAGAGCAGTTCCTCTTCATTGAGTCCCTGGATCATCTTGATTGAAACTTAGTATGACCTGGGTGGAGTCTACGTTTTATGTCAATGACTCATGTCCCATGTGATCCCAATAAAGAAATATCTAAATGGTATAAATCTACAAGGAATCATATGAAATCAAGACCCACGGAGAAATGGCATATATGGAATACAGTACTAGAATAAAGATCCAGGGGAGAAACATCCTTCTCCTATAATAGAATCATGATCCTAGTTATAAAAACAAGGGAATCCATTAAAATTTTATTTAATCACCTTAATTAATCAATTAAAATTCTATAACATTCAATAAAATTCCATGAGTTCATTAAACTCATATAACAAATCATGTTATATAGTTTAATAATTCACATCATGTATACCATGAAAATGGAGGAAACCATTCTCATAATAATATAAAAAATTTTGTTCAGTTATAAATGGGTTTCCACCAACTAGGAAAGATCACACACAACCCATGAGGGATAAACAATAGATAAAGATAAGTACACACCCTCTGGGTGGCCTAGGTTTGGGAAAAAACTCCAAAAATATCAATGTAACAAGTTGTAATCCCTAACATGTAAACATTTTATCAATTCAACTATTTAATAAATTAATGGGGAACCTCTAGAATGTATGATTTAAAATACAATGGAAAAAATATTATAAAACACCAATCCCAACTAGAAATGTATTGACAACATACCATAGGTCCGTAGTAGAGAACTCATCTGGTATAAAAATCATATTTGATCCAGATACAATAAAAAATGATGAATGAATGAAGATCCTAAAAATAGAAAATATGAGGTTTCCCAAAAAAATAACCCAGTAAATAAAAAGTCTAATTAAGAAATGCATATGAAGAATTTATTACACACCAATGTAAATCTAATTAGACTAATGATGTTCGGATCTATGTCTGGATAGACAAACGGGAGACATGCCTAGCTATAGGCATTAAAATGGCTCAAACATGAGAAAAGAGATCTCAAATTTCCACTAGAAATAAGAAACAAATGAGTTTAAACATTTAAAATAATTTAGATTAATTTAATAATTTTAATAAAAGAATACTAAAACTCATGGTTTAGCTACACAGTTTGGGAAATTGTTCTCTAACCATGTATCCATTACTCTACTAAGGGGGGACCTCTCAGTATTAGTGTCTATGACTTGAAAAACAACATGCAGACCATGTATACAACCACTATTAAAGGCCTATTGTTTTTGGTAAGTGTTTTTTCCTATGGTTACACAATTTCATCAAACAATGTGACCTATATAATACCAATACCAATACTGGAACTATGAGGTGTAACAATGCGACACATCCTATACTATTTCTCCTATCCATGTAGGCTATTTGTTTTTACCTAAAAGTTGGGTATTGTGTTCAACAAATACCCAAACATCACTGATACACCAAAGAAAACATTTTTTACTCAAATTAGGTGATAAACATGCATTTAAAATGAATGAAAAATATTCATTCCTTATTAGAATGCTCAAGATCTTACAATCTTCCCCTTTAGTGAATTTATTTCCCAGATTTTACACTCAATTGTGGTCAATAAACATTAGAGAATAAATACATCCATGGAGAATTTACATCATCCTCACACTCCCAAATCTCATCCTATAAATATTCATTCTACCATAGAACCCATAATAGGTGAACTAACTAGCCTCAAATAATGTTCATCATCCCATATGATTATGATCCACCTTAAAGGATACATTATCCTATAACTAAACCTCATCAGACTGTAGAGTGTGAGATGATTTATATTTATAATGGTAGAAATAAGGTACATAGAAGATGAAATACACGGCACAATACATCTATGTTATCTACAACCTATATGATACTACCCCGAATCAATATAGAATCCGGAATGGAATGACATATCACACTGAAGGATTACTCTATCTCATAATCTATCTATGTCCCTGCCTCAGTGATGTACATAAAAAGAACCAATCCCTAATCTCAAACTCTAGAGGTCATTGATGTTGATCATCGAAAGACTATAGTATATACTGTGTATTAGTCATGTACTTTCTAATCAACTAGACCTTCTCCTAAGTCACCTGCCTGACACATGGTCGTAGTAATGTTTTTTTACCTGCCTATAGCCTGAATAGAGGATATCATCATGGCCTACCACACAAAGCCACATAAGGTTCCACCTGTATTGTCACCTTATATCTATTGTTATAAGAAGAATCTTATTATTAAATATGTATCTCCCACAAACCCCAAAAATATAGAATTCATTATCTCACCTTTTCCTTAAGAAATTGAATTGTAAACTACAACTGAATATTATCTTGACGGTGGTATGCTATTCTCAGATTGACATGTTTACCCAATACCCTTTGAAAAAACTACTAGAAAAATGATATAAACTGAGCATTAATATCATAAATTCTATAATTAAATACCTCGACATTTCATAATGTCTCAATGATTTATAACCATTCATGTTCATCCACTGGTGAAGGTCTCACTAATCTGTAGGAAATGGGAAATATTCATGGTAATGCCCACAAAAACCCACACAACATCGCTACCTCGATGTGACCAAAAATATTCGGTCACAAAATCCTTCATAATATCATCCCATTTACACTCAAAAATATTTTGTTTCTATGAATTTCCTTATAGTTTCTGATGTTCCACATTCACATACTGATAGGTGGACATAACATGACAAAACGAGCTACCTTATATTTCATCCATTACCACCAATACTGGCAACTTAAATCACTATACATTTAGGTAATGTCAGGATGTTCCAACCATAATGAGTTGTGAAGATCCCACATTATCTTCGTGGTTATGTACACTAGAAAACAAACATTAACATGTATACATAGGATCTCATCCTCAACCACGGTTTAACCATAAGTGGGTCCTCACCTAAAACATACTTCCATTGGACTAGACCCTCTGAGTCCAGAAGATGCCTCGTACTCACATTATCCAAAATTATAGAAGTCATAGATAAGGATAAAAGAAAAGTCTTCCCCTGACCGTTATACACATCCAAATTCATATATCAAATCATTTCCATATGTTTCCATTTTATACACCCCTCTTGAACTGTATATATCATGTTCCTCTTGCTAAGTGCATCATCAAGTACATCTCCCATTCCAAGAATATAGTAAATCTGGAAGATAAAATAATATAGGCTACCAACCCATGATTACTGTATCAGATTTAGATCATTATGATTAAATATATACTTGAATGTTTTGGGGTCCACGTATACCAGGCAATGCTCTACCATTAAACAATGTCTTTAATAATAAAAGATAAAAAAATTGTGACTAACTAAAAATTGTTTATTGTGTAATTAAACATGTGTGGCCTTAGGTTAAATTACCAAAAATTCATAACTTTATCCCAATAAATTGTAACTAATACTATAATGATACTTAATGCATCGCAATACACAAGGTAGATGCATGCTTTCTCTATATGAATCTAGATTAGAGAAGATGTTAGCCTCATTTTCAGCTCATGAAATGATGTCTCACTAGTAATAATCAATAAAAACTCCACAACCATCTTTTTCAATCCTATAACAGGTGATTATAGTTGTGTTAAGTCCTATATGGAATTCATATACTATACATCGAGCCCCAATTAAATACATATATCAATAAAATTATGAGATTTTCTAAGGAAATGAAATATCTCACCTTCTCTAGGTTTTTTGATACTCATGTTTCTGAGATAGTATGACCCATGAATTGAATCATATCTATATTCATGTGGAGCTTTAGAAGATTATAATATAACTAATGATCTCTTAGTGTATCTAAATTTATCTCATGATTTTTGACATGGTGTTGTAGATTGTGAGAATACACAAAGTTATAATCCATGAAATCCACCACAAATGAATATAGATACTGATTAAAATCCTGGTTCATCAATTCCATGAAAAATGATGTAATGTTTTTGAGACCGAAGGACATTAGAAGATAATCATATAGACTATACCAACAATGAGAAGTTGTATGAGTAATTTTTGGTGGTCAAATACATAGCTGATGATATCCAGACCTCAAATACTTGATCTCTATATAGATGGTCAAAAGGCCATCTATCCATGCCAATGGATACCCATTATTAAAAATAAGTTGGATCAGTTTTCACTAATCCATATATATATCTTGACTGTAGCATCTGTAATTTTAAGAAAAAGGTCCAGCGAACCCCATAGAGATATACATGGTCATCTAAATTCCTTTTCATCTAAGGCCTTTTACTTACACCGGATCTCTTAAACATTTTTAGTATCAATCTTATATTGAGGAATGGATACTGGTACATCATATTGTAATAGATAAATTAAGAACTCCACCTCTACTTCAGATTTAAACCAATAAATTATTCTTCAAAAATTTCCTTCAAACAATCAAACACCAGATAGAAATTTTTCTAATGTGATACTAGGTCATTTAAATATAATATAGTAATATTGGATGTCATCCTGGCCATCCCATTATTATATGGTCTAGCTCGACACCCCAAGGCATCTCATTCATCCGTGAGAATAAAAACATCACCCTAGTTATGTTAAGGCCACCCTATGAAGATATCAATTAATGTAGTCTTGATAAGAAATTAGCCAATCCATTCTATGTATGATGTGAATCCCAGTCATCTTGGGGAATAAAATATTCCACACAATGTTACCTCCACCAACCACATGGGTTAAATGTCTATATTGACATACACTCTACCTTCTAATTACCAATGGAGTACAAGGTTTCATGGAACCCTTAGAAAATTAAACAAAAAATCCAATTTATTCCACGTTAGTCATGGAGTTAAAGCTATGAAAAACACAAGTATCAAAAATAGAAGACATAAAATAGAGGCTACTAAGAATTTACCACTCAATGCATACATGTTGATGAATTTATCCTTAGGTTTTAGCTATATAGAATATAATGGGCCTAAACGGGACACTATAAAACAACATCACATCCTAGAGCCTTACTACTCTACTTTTGGGGCACAACTAGTTCCTGGGACCATCTCTCATGACCACCACCTCATCAGAAATGACCATTACTACTCCAGATTCCAACATGACATAGAGATGTGAAACTCAATTTAACCCGTTGTCAGAGTTGACACCTTCAACTAACTGTTTGAGGGAAGGTCCCACTGAAACATTATATTTGGACCATCCTACCATAAGATCAACACTCAAAGGGGTATTGATCACATTGATTTATCATGTGACCCCATATTCCACACTATTTACTTAAACAAGGTATAATAACACTGACAGTATGGCTGATACTCCCCCTGAAGAATCCTCATAATGGATATTACTTCATAAATATATTGAACCACTAGGATGATATGATAAACATTTATTCTCTACACCCCTAGATTCCCTCATGTTCCTCTATATAATTAGTGGGTGATTAACTATCTCCATAAATATGGTCAATATGATTACATGGACTATACATTGAATGGAATGTGTGATATATTCCTCATACCATCTTACCCTCAAAGATTTTTTAAAAAGATACTTCTATAAAAACCTCGGCAGCACTATAATGTTTTCCGAATATTCCATAACTATCATCATGAACTTTTTGAGACAAACATACGCAATGTACCACTCACTACTGGAAATTCCATCATTCCCAACGATTTTTTCCCAATGGTTTTAATAAACTGTTGGGAAAAAGACCCTATGCCAACGGTTCATATGAACCGTTGGGATATAGATCATATGGACCGGTTTTTCCAACGGTTCAAATGAACCGTTGGGAAATATCCATCTAAAATCACTTCTGCCATCGGGATTCTTCTCCGATTCCTAACCCGCACCCCTCCAAACCCTCGGTGCCACTCACATACTCCTCCCGTCCTCACCAGGGCTCCCATACCGACCACCCCTCGCGGCTCGCCGCTCGCCGATCGCCGCTCGCCGCTCGCCACTCGCCGATCGCCGCTCGCCGCTCACCGCTCGCCACTCGCCACTCGCCACTCGCTGCTCGCCGCTCGCCGCTCCCCGCTCATCGGCTCCCACACATCCCCCTTCAAGCCAAAGTTATCCAAACCCTACAGGGCCGCTTCGTTCCTCCTGTCATTACTGCCGCTCTCTCCTCCTGTCATTACCGTCGGTCTCACCCCCCTTGAGTTCCCCTCCTCCCATCCGGAATCATGCTCGCCGCTCGCAGATTCCCGCTCATGGTCGCTCGCGAATCCCCCTTCTACTGTGTAAGCATCAATTCTAACTCTCTTTAAGTTTGAATTCAGGTTAATTATGAGTTATTATTAGTATTTATATGATTCATTCAGGATATATAACTGTCATTTACAATGTTTTATATGATTTATTTTAGCTTTGTTGATGATTATTGCCTTTACAAAATTATCCAAAGGAGGGTGATTCAACAATACATCATTGAGTTCACCTGTATATTGAATCAATGATTTTTGATTCCACATTTGCATACGTGAAACCCAATAACTGCATGACATGTGTATTATAATCAGTATCCCAATTTGTTTGAGGGGTGATCTTCCCTATTTAGATTCTTTTCTTGTTTCCTTTCTGTTGATACAATGTGTTTGAATTTATACTGTTTTATGAGATCGTTTCTCTTCTTCGATGTGATGTTTTTTAATGGATTCGCCCTTTTTTGAGAGGCATCTCACACGAGAGTGTTTTTTTGGTTATTTAATGATGTTGCATGGTTATGAACCTTGTTCATCTGATGTGAAGTTATGTTCTTTATATAATGATATCCTTGGGAGTCATTTCATAGGGTGGATGTTCAGGCCCCTTTCTCTCCTTTTCAAGTTTGTTTTAAATTCTAAAGGACATTAATTATTTGAGAGATATCTGTTATAGGGTCCCAAATTTATAAAACCCTTTGTGTTTTATGAGGGTTGGAGGTTTCAAGAGGGTGATTAGAGCATTTTACATTTTCAAATTATAATTTTATTCATGGTGTCACTTATTTGATCATGAATTTGATTTCTTGTCCATGTGGTAACTTGTTTGATTATGCAGTTACTAGTTTGTTTTTTCCACCCCTTATTTGACTATGAAATCTCTTTTTTTTCCTTATGGTTAATTGGTGAGGTTTCTCACTTGTTTGTGTGAGGAAACATTGGAAGCTAGAGTAGCCTTCGGGTCTTCCATGAGATGGATTTGTTTTTCTAAAACATAATGTGAGAACATTTCCGGAGTATGTTGAAATAACCCCAAATGTCTCCATGAGATAGCATAAATAACCCCAAGTGTCTCCATACATCGTATCCTCCTCACATGGGTTGGCCACTCACCCAATCATATCAAACATATCGTATTCTATCCTCTCAGTCACATAGTATAGACTCATCTCTCGAGGATTATCCCATAATCCTCATCCCACACACTATAGTCTTCTCTCGGCATGTTGACCATTCTTTAATTATATTATCAAGAATCTGGTCAAGAACCTCATTAAAATCATGTATTTTAACCCAGCCCCACTAACACACCAAGCCTCTTGGCATTATAATTCCAGTATGTCCGACAATACCCAATACTCACAGTAGCATCTCATCCTTGATCTCCTTAGATTAACTTATGATCATTAAATGGAGTAAAACCTATCATAATACATTTTATAGACTCTGAGGGACCATCCCACTCTAAGAACCCACCAAGATTCCAATCCATCCTCATAAGTATTTCCTCATCAAACACTAGACGTACAATTGCCACATTTATCACCATAAGTCCCAATCCTCTTAGGAATATTTTACTTGATCTAAACCCTCATCTAGTCCATACACATATCATCCAAATTATAAGACATATGTTAGGCCACTCATATCCCAATTGATATCTAGTGACAGGGTGATTTCATTTCCAAAAAATCACTAAAGAATTTTATCTAAACCTAGGCGGCTTGTGAACACCATATCTATAGGTCTACTATGTTAATCTATTTACTTTCATTTACCGTCATTAGACTCCATGACTCCCATGGAACATAGTTATAATCAATCCCTTTTCAATCTATGATCGAATAATCAAGTTAGTATTTAAGGGTCTATCGAGGCTCTTAATACTATCTTTATATACATAAGAATTCTTATTTAAAGAAACAATTAATTTAAGTAATGGTTGATCACCTATGGAGGTGCTTATACTTCATCTTCTAACTGCTAAATGATGTATTTCCTCCACATGAATGAGGAATTAAAAAACTCCCCTTCCATGTTCATGTAAAACCTATATTTTCCAAAGACAGCATACTAACCACAAATATATAGGTGAGAAAAATCAGAAGACTGGTCCATGATCACATCATTAGTCATAGCTTCATCAAAAATCTTCATGCCTTAAGCCTTATATTAATCATATGATTTGACATATACTTACCATATTAGTGAATGTTGATTCATATTCAATCACTAACAATTTTTCCTACTCAATATCTAAGATATCTCAAGATCTAGCTTGTTTAAGATCATCTAGGAAGTTTTGGTCATTGAAGATTAGTTGGAATCACTTCTAATAATGTTTTCATCCTCCCATTCAACAATAACTTTACACCACAACCTATCTTGACCCTTTAGTAATGGTGTAGCCATGTAATTTCCCAAACAAACTTGTATTGAACAAAACCAAACTAAGCTGAAACTCGAGCCAAACTAATTATATACCATTTATAGGAAGATTAATTGTTAATTAATAGGAATGTACTTTTTAATAGTATCATTTTGAAACATGGATTTGTTTCCCCCTTACTTGCAGGAACATGATTTGACCTATGTGGCGTTGTGGTTCTTATATATTGGGCGGTGACATGTATAGTCACACGAGACAAGTATGTTTTAGTTTAGTTTTTATTTTATTTTCTTTATCGCATTGTCCACTTAGGTCTTTTACTGGTTTCTATGGACATGGAGTAGTTATATTCTACGAAGGAGGCCCGAAGGGGTTCATATTGTTTCAATCCGCCGGCTTTAATCCGAGGTAAGATTCTATGATTACTACTTGTCTCGCACCTCATATATTTTGGGGATTTCAATGTTTTTGACTCCATATTATGTTTTTGGTAGGGATTGGATCATTTTGTGTTGGTTCGGGTGGATTTGGTTATCGCCAATGGAGGTAAGTATTTAATGCTGTTGGTTGGTTTTTCACTGGTTATGTAGGGTCCTTTATGTGTTTTAAGGTTCTTAATATCCTTTTTGTAGTGCGTTGATCCCTGCTCGTTGGTTTTGAGTCACCAAGTCAAGGGTGACTCGCCTGCGTGTGCATAGGTAAGTAAGTATATGTATGTGGGTTCCCCCGTTACGTGTATAGTCAACCATGGCAATGATTATGCACGTATGGGGCTTGGTGTGCCCATGTATATATATAAAAATGCATACGCAGGAGAGTGGAGACAGGTATATGCATTTAAGCATATGTGTAAGGATCCCCTTGCACATGCTCATGGCCATGTGGGTGTGTGCATAGGGGATAGGTGTCCTTGCATGTGTGTGAAGGTGTGTATACTCAGTTGGGGAGCATCGGCTTTTAGTTAGAAAGATCCAAGAGCCGAAGTGGACGGCTTGGTTCCACCTTGAGGTAGGGTCCCTCTTCTAGTCTCTTTAATTAAAGAATTCTTTAAATTGTATTACCTTCTTTCTTAATTATGCATAATTATATTGACTTGCATATCTTGAATAAGTGTTCTTTTATATAATCATTTCATTTGATAAATAACGTCATTTTTTATAATAAAACCCTTCCAACGGAGGTGCGCTATCTGCGAAAACTCACAGTGATAGTTATGTTGATCTAGTTTCTTAACTTATTGCATTTGATTTGTGCTGAATGAGTTATAGAATAAATGTTAAATATAATTAAATGAATTTTGTGATAAAGCAATGTCATGATTTTATAATAAAACCCCTTCAATGGAGGTGCGCTGTCTTCTAAACCAAAGAGTAGTGATAGTTATTTTCTGTTGTTTTGTTTCCCTTTAGACGTTGCGTCATTGTGTCACTCGCTACAACCTTCTCTGGTGATCCCTTGTTATAGAATATTAAATAGTTGATATGTTATATCATTTGGTGGCAGGGCGACGGCCGGAATGTTGCCCCACCTCCTCCCGCTCCATTCGCTCCTGGCCGGAAGATGCTGCCCTGCGGATGTCGCTGGACCGGGCCAACACGTCGCGGTCACGTCGCGGTCACGCCGCGGTGACGCCGCGGTCACGCCGCGGTCACGCCGTGGTAATGCCATGATTTGGCCTTGCTCTAGGACGACACCTTGCGGCGGTTCGCAATCCTGTCGGGATTCGATGTATGATACCTTGATAGAGTTTTAGATACATTACCCATCCATAGTAAATGGGGAGGGAGGCGACGACCGGAATGTTTCCCCACTTCCTCCCGCTCTCTTCGCTCCTGACCAGAAGATGCTACTCCGCAGATGTCGCTAGACCGGGCCAACACGCCGCGGTCACGCCGCGGTCACGCCGCGGTCACGCCGCGCTCACGCCATGGTAATTCCATTATTTGGCCCTGCTCTAGGACGACACCTTGCGGCGGTTCGCAATCCTGTCGGGATTCGATGTATGATACCTTGATAGAGTTTTAGATACATTACCCATCCATAGTAAATGGGGAGGGAGGCGACGACCGGAATGTTTCCCCACTTCCTCCCGCTCTCTTCGCTCCTGGCCAGAAGATTCTACTCCACAGATGTCGCTAGACCGGGCCAACACGCCGCGGTCACGCCGCGGTCACGCCGCGGTCACGCCGCGGTCACGCCGCGGTCACGCCGCGGTCACGCCGCGGTCACGCCGCGGTCACGCCGCGGTCACGCTGTGATTTGTCCCTGCTCCAAGACGACACCCTTTGGTGGTTCACAGTCCTGTCGGGATACTTCTCCTATCCCTAATCCGCACTTCTCCAAACCCTCGACGCCAATCCCATACTCCTCTCATCCTCGCTACCGCTCCCATACCGACCACCCCTCACCGCCGCTCCCATCCCAACCACCCCTCACCGCTCGCCGATCGCCGATCGCCGCTCCCCGCTCATCAGCGCTCACGATTTTTTTCTAAAATCTCTATGCGAACCCATAACCCTTCTCGTTTTACCCTAAACCATAGCTCGACGCACCCATATGGAAGATTTTTCTCAATAGCTCGACACGAATCCTACTTCCCAACCGACTCTCGACGTGAACCCTACTTCCCAGCGTGACAGGTCTGGTTTTCCAATGCTCAATTCTTCCGCATTAAATGGGTACGTATTATGATCCACTTACGATTTTAGGTTGTGTTTGGAACCCTGCTTCCCTACCTACTCTCGAGGGTTCTAACTCTACTTTCCAACCGGTAATATTATCTTTGATTCAAGTAATTTTTGTTCATTCACTTTAAATCAGTATGTATGCCTTCATTTATGTTTGATTTTTTGGTTCCATTTCGTTGCAATGTACTGTCTATTATGATCCCCTTATGAACAAAAGCAATATATCATTTTAGGTTGCAATTTTGTTTTAATTTACCTGTATAGAATCATTTTGATTGTATTGAAGAGGTCAAAATGAGGTGGGGAGGAGGGGGGGATGTGCTGGAGGGGGGGGGGGATGGGAAGGGGTGAGGTGAGGAGGAGGGGGGTGGACAGGGGGTTGGAGGTGGCTGTGTAGGTGGGGGAGAGGGGGAGAGGGGGAGAGGGGGAGAGGGGGGGGGGATGTGCTGGGGGTGAGAAAATATAAGATACAGGTGTGAAAGAACATCCATGTTGATGGTAGCACCAACACATTAACGACTAGAAAAACCTGATCATCGATCAACAACGTCTCCTACTGATCATCTATCAACAACGCACCCAATGGAGTATATAAAATAAATGAATAACCAATGAATTATCAATGGTCCTCATGACAATCATAAAATTTTAACCTTACAAGGGCTCTATAGTACAATATTGACCACTCCACATGGGCGTTATTAATTAACAGGTATAGGAAACACTGGTCACTCAATCAGTAACAATCCCATTATGGCATCTTCAAGAGTCCCTTTGATGCATATAAATATCTTAAGGAAATACGACCATAACTTCTATCCCACATCATCATCCCATACCAATGGTTCCAATCCTAAAAAAGACAGTAATCCTCAACTGTTCTAACCTTGAGAAATAGGTACCAAAATTTCAGGATAAAACAAGATCTCTTCATATATACTACTTGATTATAATTTTCAGGTTCTATATGAAAGAACATTGAACAGAACTAGCTTATATTTCACAATCCATTCCAACTAATGATCTCATAATAACCCTCACACGTGATTCTCATCTCACAACCCAACCTGCTGGAGGATTCTGAATCCAATCCTTGAAGAAATCCTGATAAAGAATTGTTTTACTCCAAAACACCATAAAGACCACATTCAAACACAGAAAGTATTCCATCATGGAAATTTATATGAAAAACTGATCAAAATTGAATACTCATAAGTCGAATTCTGACTCGAGGGTTAAAATAGGGTAAACACAACAAGGAGAAAAAAGTACCCAACCTGTACTTTAGGTATATGATATGTAACCCAAAATGTCCCCTCGTTCCATGTGACATAGACTGCTCAGTGTGTACTTTTCCAAAGTACACATCATGTGTTCCGGTATATGATGTTTACCCCCACCTGGGTACATTCACATACAAGGCCCCACTTAGCATGAAAAATTCCCTACTACGTGGAATGTATCACCCCATACACAATCTTTACCCCACATATGGTTCCCATGTATGTACCTATCCATATATCCCCCCCCACACAAGGTCTACCCACACACAATGCCTATCCATGTACCTCGCACTAGATATAGCTTTATACCCTACATGGTCATCTTCCACTAGCACACCCCGAGTCACCACTACATGGCATGTAACCCACCCCCTTGTATTAATCTTTTAGTTCCCAAAACCCATATTTCCCAAGTACGAAGAACACATGATGTATGTTCTCAAAACTACACATCATGTACATGGGTTATCCCAAACTAAACCCCCCAAAAATATCCCAAAACACCTAATTTCTCCAAAGTATCCATTGATTGAATCCTGAATGGGTCACCAAAAACCCAAAAAATACGATTAAAACTTAAAATCAACTACCCTATGGGAATTTGTGGGGGAGGCAGTGGTGTTTGGAGAGGGTGAGGTGGAGAGGAGGGGGGCTGTGTAGGGGGTTTGGTGGGGAGGGGGTGGGCTGGGCAGGGGGGGGGGGGGGGTTGTGCAGGTTTGGGGGTGGTTGTGTAGGTGGGGGTGCTGGGCAGATGGGGGAGGGGGGCTAGGCAGGGGGGTTGTGCAGGTGGGGTGGTGGTTGTGTAAGTGGGGGAGGGGGTGGGATGTGTAGGGGGTTTGGCTAGGCAGGGGGAGTGGGGCTGGACAGGGGGGGCTGTGCTAGTGGGGTAGTGGGGGGGTTGTGCAGGTGTGGGGGGGCTGGGCAGATGGGGGGGGAAGGGGGGTTGTGCCGGTGCGGGGTGGTGGTTGTGCAGGTGGGGGAGGGGGTGGAATGTGCAGGGGGTTAGGCTAGGCAGGGGGAGGGGGCTGGGCAGGGGGGGATGTGTAGGTGGGGTAGTGGGGGGGGGGGGGTTGGGCAGGTGGATGAGTATGGAGATGAACTTGAGTTCCTTGAACCCAATTAGGGAACTGCAGAACGATTTCGTAGGACCCGAGTATATCGGATAAGGCACATTCATGGAAGAATCTATATTCTAGCCATGTCCCTAATTACACTATCAATGTTGTAGAAACCGTGGAAGAGCCATTTAGTGAGTCTAGTAAGAGAAGGAAAATCCCCATGCATAATCCAACCAGGTACAATTACTATGGAATGTAATAATGCTACAACCACCATAGATCAAGATTAATACGTCATTATGTTGAGAAACATCAGACCCTTGTACCTTTATTTAATGATAAATGTTAGCAATATTTGAAAATATTACATTGACTATGATTTTTGATTTAATATCATTCTAATGTTGACACATTCTCATATGTGATATGATGAGGACAATATAGAACCTTCCACATAGATACTACAATTCTGTGTCCAATGCAAGAAATGTCCATAAGTCCAATTCATGCTCGGGGATCAATTTGGAGACCTCATTTCTGAATCATAATTTATAGTAATTCAGTAGGATCAAAACATCATTGACTTTTTAGGAAGGCCTCTTTAAACTTTTCTGACCACTCAAACATAACTACATTCTTAGTAATCCTAGTCATAGGAACTTCTAAAGGGGAAAAGTTTTAAATGAACCACATGTAAAACCCGAACAAACAAATGAAACCCACAATCTCAAACATGTTTCGTATGCCTTCTCGTGAAACCACAACCTATACATTCGTTGGGTCCACATAAATTCCCACATTATAGATTACGTGCCTAAGAAAACATACTTTATGGAAGCATAAGTGACACTTTGAGATCTTATAAAACATATAATGTGGTCAAAGTGTACAAAAAAATTCTATAGGTGTCCAATGTGTATATCATTGGTCAGTGAGTATATAAGGATATCATCAATAAGAACCACAATGAATGAGTTGAGATATGTATGGAAGATCTCATTCATGAGATCCATGAACACCATTGGATTAATTTTAAACATGAAAGGAAATTAAAGATATGTATGGAAGATTCCTTAATAATTTTCACACCATTTGTAATACGAAATCATATATATACATTCATTCAACTAATCAATTCATGTCCTTAAAAAAGTTCAACATGTCTCATTACTGCTAAGTAAAAAATGGCAAGGATCAATATTTGCCCTCATGTACCTCTTTATAACCTCTTTATTACCTCTACACAAGTAGTAATTTACCGCTTTCAAAATAGTAAATTATCTTCACACATGTCTTTTCTAGCCCAACATATTTATATATATCCACTAATTTTACCCTTATCAAAGCCCTAGACTAATACTTCTCACTCAATATAGCTCATCACTCAACTCCCAACATCTTCCATACTACTAAATGTAGTGTCTCATACAACTATATATCACATACCATCCTTCTCACTTAACAAACATCCATGTTAATACATTATGATCAATGTAAATCCATTTTCTGAAATAATACCATATTAACCATGGTAGGTCTAATATCACATTCAAAACTCTCCATTATCACTCATGGTTGGGTTCATCTAGAACCTTATCACTCAAGGTGAGTCCATTATATTGACCACTACCTTATCAATCATGGTAGGGTTATATATCATGTTATAATATGATAACTTCATTATCACTCAAGTAAGGGTCCTTCTAGCACATTATCACTCAAGGTGTTGTCATTCCTTATTATATATCACTATACTTGTTATAATTTCTCACCCAAGATGTGTATGAAATAACAACAAGTGCATTTGGTCCATATTATAGCTCACCAGATAGGTACAAGGTTCTAGTTACTCGGGGCCTATTCCCCCTAACTTATCAATCATGTTAGTGTTAGATATCATTTTATAATATGATAGCATCATTATCACTCAAGTAAGGTTCCTTCCAACACCTAATCACTCAAGGTGTTTTCATTCATTAAGATATTTCACTATACTTGTTAGAATTTGTCACACAACATGTGTATGAAATAACAAGGACATTTGGTCCATATCATAGCTCACCAGCTAGTGTACCACCATGAAGACCATGATCCCATGTGATAAATGGTTAATTTTTATGATTCTCCCTATGGATCATCATTCAAATTTCAATGGATACAAAAATCATCTATGGAAGGTATATACTAAAACTCATGTAGTAATCTACTGGATTGTCATGGAGGATTATCTGAATGTTTTCATTATAGATTGGGGATAGAATATTACCTTGTAATCTTATCCTCTTAGAATATGATAGAAAATTTCCAAAGTGAGCCCAACCGATGATGTAAATAATTCATAACCACTGACAAACACCATGTTGGATGTCATCATAGCATATCCCCTTGAAAATTAGGCATGTGATATCTCTCATGAATCAAGTAAATATCTATCCCCATAGAATCTATGTGTCACAAGAGCCTGAACAATATCCCTCTCTTAAACACAATCCAATACCTTGATAAATGCAACAATATAACTAAATCTCTTGACATTATAGAAGTCATTGCCCCATAGTATATGATTCTCCCATCATTATACTCTAGGAACAAAAGGGTTATAATGGTCATAGTGTAAATATCCTTCTAGGTTATTATATTGAATGATTAAATTCATCAAAAAAATATCAAATTTATCCTGGAGTAATCAAAACAAATAACCCTTATTCGATAGATCAGGATTGAGGCAGGGGATTCTTCATATATGAGTTATAAACTTGAATTTCCAATATCCCCTTCCCTATTTGATGAACAAGACAACATTTTGTTGGTTCTTGGTCTCTCTACGACATCAATATGTGAACCATACAAGGGGAAGGGATGTGAGTAAGCCTTCAAAAATGAGATGATTATTTCTATGTGTTTTGTGTGTGTGTTTTTGTGTGGTTTCAGGTGATTAAAGTGAGTTTTCTATGTGTTCAGTGGTGTGTTTTCTGTGTTTGCAGGTTGCAGTGTTCCTATGACAGAGTGGTGTGTTTTTTGTGTGTGCAGTGGTGTGTTTTCTGTGTGGGCAGTGCTGTGTTTTCTGTGTTTTCTGTGTGTGCAGTGGTGTGTTTGCAGGTTGCAGGTTGCAGTGTTTTGGTGAGTTTTCTATGTGTGCAGTGGTGTGTTTTCTATGCGTTTTCTATGCAGTGGTGTGTTTTTAGAGTTTTTTATGTGTGCAGTGGTGTGTTTTATGTGTTTGTAGGTTGCATTGGTGTGTTTTTTTTGTGATTGCAGTGTATTTTTGTGAGATGACACGTTTTTGACAGAGTTTACATTGCAGCCTGCAGTATTGCTGGCTGTTTCATCTTAAATTAATGGGGGGTCTAACCCAACGGTTTCAAAACCGTTGGGTTATACCTTTGTGATGCTGCAACATTTCCCAACGGTTTTGAACCGTTGGGTTATACCCTGCAGCATTTTCCAACGGTTTTGAACCGTTGGGTTATACCCCTGCTGATACCTTTCCCAACGGTTCAAAACCGTCGGGGTATACCCTGCTGCTTTTCCCAACCCTGCTGATTTTCCCAACGGTTCAAAACCGTTGGGGTATATCCTATGCCAACGGTTTTAAAACCGTTGGCATACCCCTGTCGCTGATTTTTCCAGCCTTTCCCAACGGTTCAAGGTGAACCGTTGGTATAAGGCTTTCCCCACGCCTCATAGCCCAACGGTTTCTAAAACCGTTGGGATAAGTTTTCCCAACGGTTTTAGGGCCTTTTCCAACGGTTTTAAACCATTGAAAAAACATGGATTCCTAGAGTCTCACAAAAACATTATACATAATATCATGATTGTAAACACCTCCATACCATATATTGGGGAATATAATCCTCATTCCAAATATCAAACATTTTCTTCAATACTCCCCAATGCATATATATCATGAGAATTAGTCTCCTCTCCGGATGTGTATCCAATTGATTGAATATTTTCAATGTAATCTCAAACCATAGCTAAATAGCCTATGGAATTATGTCCCCAAAAATTGTGGGAGCATGATACTTCTAGAAACAAGCATCAGATTTGGAAAAAAGGTGACAATATGTGATGCTCCTTAGAAGGTCTTCATTTAGAGTACGAACCCCTCATAGAGCATTGTCACAACGTGTACATATAGTAAAAAAACATTATTCCACATTTTGTATTAAATGAGTATCAACTGGTAGCCCATGTCCCACCACCTTCAGAGCATGGTTCTCACCACCGTCCTGGCACATGGATGGAGCTCAACATGGGGGAATGGACTTACAAAGCTAAACACATTACTTAGAATGTACCTATAACAATTAGTTAATAGCTAAAAGCAAAGGGTTAGTCAATACCTTTCAATAAATAGGTTGTACCTCTATTCTAGATCATAAATTTAGGATTGGGAAAAAGTATATAGTTGTAAATATCACTAATGAAACTGATTGCTTCCCACTCAAATTCTGGGACATGGTCAAGTTCTATATTTTACAATTCAAATTTCATTAAATTTATATTCATTTAAAAATTATCTATAAATTGAGGGATCATATGGATCCACAATTGCAATCCCTATAATCCCACACACCTCCAAAACTATCGTACATCATCCACATAATACATACCATATCATGTTTCCATCCATGTGACCAATAGTCTATGGATAATCATTCCAAAATCATCCTCATAGTGTTTCTACTATAACCTAATTGGGAAAAAATATTTAGGTTACATTAGGAACTCTATGTACCAACCAACTTTATCAATTAATTATAAAAACAAATTATCAAATAGATCGTATGTCACCCACGTCACATATGACAATGTCGTGATGTCAAGTAATGAAACCTATGTAGCATGGCATAATGTATGGAATGTGAAATCTTATATGTTACAAAAAATATCCATGAGATGCATACCCTTTTCTCATAAGTTAAAATTAATCTAGAAATCTCATTCATATAAAAAATAACATTTCAGTTTATGTGTATCACCAAATGGTGGAATCAAATCAACTATAATTGTTAAAATCCTAAAAAAATTAATTACCATTCATGGTAATTTAGATGGTCTCTATACATGGGTTAGAAACTCCCAAAAACAACTTATTACCAAATTCTAATACCGTCCTAATCCCATGACTATTCTCTTAAAATATTAATTCGATATATGAAATCCCTCTAATAACACTTTTTGTCATTCCAAAACAGATTCCACTAAAACGGTTCTTAGAACCGGTGGGTCACATGGACATAAGCATATCTCAACAAGCACAAGAAGCTTATGAGAAGCTGTGAGGGACATGGGTGTGACTGTGTGGAGAATATTCCCTCTTGTTAGAGTATAAAATAGTTGTATAACATATGCAATCACAATAAGATACAATAAATCAATGAGGGTGAAGATAAATAAACAAGATAGGAATAAATAAACAATTTAAAAAGGAATATCATATACAATGATATTCATGTGATGTCCTTACAAATCATCTCAGATATGTTTATAGGAATATAGTACAATGAGAGTATCAAAATAACAAAAAATAAGTTCCTAGCTAGCATCATGAGACTTTGTTTAGTCCCATGCATCCCTACATTAATCATGGCTAATATAAAGAATCGTACTATGGGTGCTTCCTTGGCCTAGACCTTCATACCTATTGTTTGTCCAGGTATATAAAGATGTCCCGAATAAGGTGTGAGATAACACTCAGTAATCAACCACTAAGAGTGTCTATAAAAACTCAAGATTGTGAAATACAGTCTAGTGTAGTTTGTATTATATAATAGAAAAGACGTTACTGAATATAATGTGAGAATGTCAAGTGGTGCTATCCATCATAAAAAGGTTCCCCAAAACAAATAGATAATATCCTATAATAGGGAACCTATAAACTAAAATAAACAAGTCTCCCTCTCCAATATAGAAACTATAATCAGACACCCATTCCAGGACTTTATATAAACATTCCAAAAGATCCACCATAACAACATCCGACATGAAAGTTCCATATAATACCACAACCACACCGTATAATCAAAATCAACAAAAATGATCACACTATGAAATTCAAGGTGTTTGACCACAACGGTCTGAATTAAAGTTATATAATAAAATGAAATCCTTGTTGATTCCCCTGATAATATCTGTGGAAATTCGCTAATAAATGTATGTATTACAAAGATCATGTCAACAACACATGTCTAAATTGAGTGCACGAATGCCAGATTCTAGGCATATCAAGGCCCAAGGCATCTTATATAATCTATACTGAAGGAGAAATATGCTCCATAGAATCCACTTCCATAATCAATATCCATGGGAGAAACATCCATGATATCTAGCAATATTAGGATCCTAGATATAGAATGGAATGAATCCCTTACAATTTCATTTCATCAAATTCATTCATCAATTCAAATTTTTTATCATTCTATAACATTCCATGATTTCATCCCACTCATATAAAAAAATCACATTTAAATAGGTAAGCAATTCACCTCATGTATAACATGGAATGGTAGGTAGACCATCTATTAACCATCTCAAATAATTATGTTCAATTTTAAATGGGATTTCTCTATCTAGGAAAGATCACACACACTCCATGGGAGGGGAAAAATATAAAAGGCAAGGAAGTAACCCATGTGTGGTGTAGGTTAGGTAAACAACCCCCAAAAATATCATTGGAATAATTCGGTGTAACTAAAAGTTTCCAATATGATCAATTAAACCTCCTTGTAAATTAATGGGGTGCCCCCAGAATTACTAGAATTTGGGACAATTATAACCAGGAATATAAAACATATAATCCTTAGGTAATGGTATGACCACCCAATGTAGTTATTTAGTAGAGAACTCATCCAAAATCATCTTCGAATTCGAACTATATACGAAGGAAAAAATATAATGTATGAATAAACTACAAATAAAGAATATTATTTTAAAACGAAATTACTCCATTGATGATTATTCAAATATATAATTATATAATATGAATTTATTAATCACAAATTCCAATTTGAGTATTAATGAACAATCTAGAGCCATGACAACCTCTTATGTTAATAATGTCTCATGTGTGTCAAAAGATCCCTCCCATATCTTCTAGATACAAGAAAAAATAGGGGTCTAATATTATAAACTCATTATGTTTATTTTGGTCATTTTACCAAAACACAGACCCACATGGTTTTTCAAAAAATATGACCAAACCATGCACCAATCATTTCCCTTCACAACACTAAGGTCGCAATTAACATTTTTAGTGTTCATGGTTTGAAAAACCATGCCCAAACTATGACTTTATACACTATTAATGGCCTATAATGTTTCACACAAGTGTGATCCTAGGATAGAATGGTTTCATCAATCCTTGAAACCTATACCACCTGACTATCAAGCCTTTCATGGCTTGAGGTTAACATGCATTAAGTCCCTCAAAAATTCTCTTAACCTTGGGGCTTCCATATTTTTCTCATAATGTTTCTTTTCTAGATGAAAAAATCCTCAAACACCCCTGATACAACAATTAACACTTTGGGTACTCACATTAGGCCTTAAATAAGCATTTAAAATTAAAAAATTATTTATAACTCGTAATATAACCCACGATATTATATAATACATACCATATAAGTTATACAAAAAAATATATCCTTCTTAAAATAATGAATTTTATGTTATTTTTTAAACTTTATAAATCCTTTATGAATCCTCTATAACCGATATTACATTTTAAGATTCCAAAATAATTTCCTTAGAAGACTGACTCACTTCCACATCACCATGTGTGAAATTTTAATTCATTGAGACCTTGGAATTATAAAAAATTAAAAACACTTATATTTGGTATAAATGGTCATAAAAAACCATTTTATTGATTGTGGTATTTTTAAATTTAATTTATAGAAACCAAATCCTATGTTAGAGAAATAATTAATAACTCCCCCACTCATTTCCTATATAAACCCAGCCAATCTCCCATTAATTTTCACTAAAAAACCATGGTTCACATGCTCACTCTACCCTTACCTCTCATGATACCCCCCAAGGTTCCAAAAATATATCAACAAGACCCTCCCATGACTTTGGAATCACCCACTCAACGTAATGGATCTCCCTCCCTTCTTTTTATTCAAGAACAAGTTTTATGTTTTGTATTTTAATTTGCATTTTTTATTTGTTGGTTATGATTCTATACATCTCTATTACTTATAATTTAATTTACATGGTATTATAGACCACTTTCACTCTCATTTTTCTGTCCTGGGAACATTTATCTACACTCTTTAGGCAGGAAATTATTTCTTAAATTGTATTGAACCAAACGTATGGAAACTTTATCTCCTCTTTTCAATTCTGTCACAATCTTTGTAATTAGTCTTTTGAATATCAATAAGTTTAATTGTGATGAATTTATAAACATACATTTACATTTCACATGATGTTATTTTAATTAGACATCATTTATTCCCTCTAATTTTGATTCTTACCTATGTTGTTGCCTTGCTAAAATTTATAAAGGGATCCTCCCCTTCTCTAAATTATTCAAGAAAATTCATTATTTTATGCCTTATATCTTAAATAACTAATAGTGGGATTAATTCCTCCATATCCAACATACAACCCATATTATTTATAAATGAAGAGATACCCCTTTCACTCTCATTAAGAACTCATGTGAACATTAATGTTTCCCCGCTATGGTACTGAAATTTCACTATGATTTTCCACTCGAAATAATTGTCTTGCGAATACCCATACCCATTTTTACTCAATGGTATTCACCTACACATACCTAAAATACTTTTATTTCTAAATTACATCTATTTATTTCAAACTAATTTATCATGGAATTAAATTTTATTGAAAATGATTATATTATTTATGTTCAATGTACCACACCTATGCATGTACATGATATGAAATAAACTAGTTCACCCAGAATTATATAACACATCAATGCATTATGTAATGTTTTAGTCTCATGATAAGTCATGATTGGGATTAAGGAGGGACACTACTACATAATGAGACTTTTACACCATTTAATGATGTCTTGGTATTTATCCTTGGCCGATGTTTAAGATGATAATTTTCATGTTGTTTCTTTATTCCCATGTTGCCTTTTTGTTACCATAAGATATCATTCCCTATTTTATATTTTAATGATACTCATCATTTTAATATTCTATTTCAATTATTTTTGTATGACATGTAATACATTCTTTATGATATTCATATTTTATATTCCATTTCAACTCTTTATAGTTAACCCATTTCTTATATACCTTCCTAGGTTATTCAATGTGGTTTTTAAAGATTACTGATTTATAATAGCATGTAAAGGATAATTTTAAAAATGTTTTCATATTCCAGGTTAGATATGATATTATATAAACCTAATTCATAATGAAAGTATGCTTCTCAATAATCCTGGTTTTATTATGTGTATTGTTATGTAATATATTTGTAATTAATTTATAAAAATATTCATGTTGTCATTGTTTGAATCAATGTGATGTCCTGTATATTACAGGACTATGATAATAAAATTCCAGTAAACGCCTAATGGATAAAACTAAACATCATACGACATCCATAAATTTCATTACATTATAATGTAATTGAATTCCATGAATATACATCCCAATATGGATACTACAAGTGGCTGTGGCTCTGGAATAAATTTACCTTGGGATAACACCAAATAATGCCAAATTTATCTAGACTCGATTTAAAAATAGGACACTATAATGGGACTTTCTGTACAGCTAGTTTGACACTCTTTGGGGACATTATATTCTAAATACACAAGATCATTATGAAGCATTATAAAATGAGTAAAAAAATTCCCATAAGAGTTTTTTTAGGAAATTGATCATGGATAAATTTATATTAAGGACTAAAAATTCAAATTTCCTTGAAATAAATTTCATATAGAAGTTATCACTTTAATGTTATTGAAATCTCATTTATGTGTTCAATAGTTTTAAATTAATAATCCCTAATTTTCCATTTATTCTAGTCTGTCATGACCATTCCTAGTGGGGCCCACGCCGTGACTCCCCAAGCCCGCCTCCAATTGGCCAGGGGCTGGTGACTAGAACCGAGTAGGTATATTACTAAAATGGGAGGCATTGTTTATATACTCGTACACACAAACATATCTCCAAGCCCACAATTCTGAAATGTAAAAACAAATAAGGGAAAACATGCATGCATACAACTAAACCCAACCAACAGAGAACGAAGAAAGGTAGAATACAAAAAATTAAACTGGGCCAGAATACAAGCCCACCGAAACCAGAAGTCTGAAAACTGCAAAGTCCAACCTGTAAACACAAAAGGTACTGGGACTGCTGCTCATATTCATAGGAATGCCTCGGCCTATAGAGAACTCAGAAAGCTCGGTCCAATCCTGGTCTACCCTAGACTCTGATAAAAGGATTCTCGTCTGCACAAGACACTGGGCGTGTGGGTAAAACCCGTGTAGGGGTGAGTATAACAATAATCAGTAGAGGACCCCAAAAACCACAAAACAGTACACAAAGTAAAGGTACAGTCATCTATGCACAGTGTATGTCTATAGAATATATAGAAAAAACCAGATATACTAACAACCCAGACCCATGGTCTAGAGATAAGTCGCACAACCGCAAACCCCCATTAGGAATTCAGTTCGATGATTTCGCTAAGCACACGTCCCGGTAGAACACACTCCACAAGCCTTAATGCTCTAATGATATTCATCTGTGAAGTACCGATTTTCTGGAACCATCATGAAAGGTAGTCACACTCATTATGGGTGACACACTCTCGAGTGGGAATATTTTCATTAGATAGAAGAACTCATTACGGGAGACACACTCATGAGTGGGAAAGATCACGATACACAGATGAGGATCACTGCCAGGGCTATGGCGGATTCCGCGACTCATCCGGGTTCACCAGTTAGGTGATACATCAGCTAGGTAGAGGATCAACTCCTGGTAGAGTTGGTCACGTCGATGTCCATGTACCAAATGGATACACGCCGAGTCCCGTGTAGCCGCTCCTGTAATGGTGTACTTTTCGTGTTCTGAAGCCATGTAGATCATCCTGTTTCAATGTATTTCCCAAAATACATGCTTAGCTTTGGGGAAATTCTGACACGCTGTGTGACAAGGGTCACACGCCGTGTGATTCCTCTTTGACCCCGAAACCCTTGCCTCCTCTAGTACTACACAGCGTGTTCTTTAGAAGTACATGGCGTGTATTCTAGAAATTTCCAGAAACACAGACTTGTGTCATCGCGCCTCCGGTTATGATCCGTTTGTCGATCTGACCATATGATCACCGTGAAATTTCCCAGTTTTGGTCACCCCGACACCACGAATCTCCTCCCAAGGTTTTCGGACCTTCGATCGTCTCCGAAAACATGATTTGATCTTCTCGTGTAAAGAACGCTCGATGAACGCCATTTTCCGATCCGGTCCGATGCATCGTCTGACATTGTCATTGCACCTCTACAAGGTCGATACGTTGTCGAACCTTCGATTTGAGATTTTTTCATTGTAAAACGTATGTGCAATGATCCATTGTTTATCTCCCCGTGAATAACATGAAGAATGTGCGAGAAAAGAAAGGGAGAAATAAATTCAACAAAAAAAGTGAGGAATGAACCCACACTTTCATTTTTCATGGCGTTGATCCACTCCCGTTAGCGGTCTTAAACAGAGAAAGAATCAATAATAACAAAAAAACATGGATCAATTCAATGAATCATCCCGATAAAACCCTCATGCAATAATGAATGAATCCGCAGATCAACTTTTTCGTGGTTGATCCATGTTCATCATTTAAAATCAAAAATGGGGAAAAGAATTCAATTAAAAAACCCCTACCACAACTGTGATTGATCAATGATGATGGTGTCACACTACCACCATCGTTGATATCATTCAACATTGCTGGAACAACGAATCTCAACTCTGATCCATCGTCGTTCCCCATTGAGGCTTTTCTCTAGCGTTCCGTGGATCCTCCAGTGATTTCTCCAAAAATTTCGTGACCAACCACCAATCACTTAACCCGTTAAAAAGGGAAACATGATTGACATTTATGATATGCTAAGGTCTTAATGACTCCATATTTACATTCTTGAGTCATCATTAAATGTCATTAAATATGGAAACAGATGTCCCATCACTTCACTACAGCGGATGTTTCCATAAAATAAAATAAACATTTAGGAATTTATTTTATTTTGATTTTACAAAAAACGTCCAAAAATTAACTTTTACCCTCGAACTGTGCCGGTCGAGGTTAGTCTCATTATTATGTAAAGTCATGTCCCCAAGTGCAACGGTGCCCTCCTATTTTTATTCTGGGCATCCGTTTGGAAACTGCCAAAACCGCGCCCAAGTGCTGACTCACTTAACTAAAAAAAGTTCAAACCACCATTCTGGGCTCACTGGACCTCGGAATGATGTGCCATTTTCATGCCCGATCTCAATGTAAATCTATATAATATTTAAAAAGAATACATAGAAAATCTGAGACATTACATAGTCAATGGATGAAAATAGTAAGAACCGAGTCAATAACCAATGTAATGGGAAATGTGACAACTACCTAAATGAGATTCATAACATGATGGGAAATTGAGTAATAAATCTAATTATTATTCCAAAGCACCTATCCAAAATCACTCCTAACAATTGGAGCATACCTGAATTTTCCAAGACAATATTGAAGAGGATCACAAAGTATAAACAATGTTCAAATAAATACTACAAAATAGCCCATTAACAATGCTAGAAAGTCCATTTATTAGTTCTAGAGAAGCATTGACTACTAGAGTGTGACTATACGCCATAGTATTTTATCAGTTCTTATAAAGTTCCCATAAAGGTATCCTATAAAAATGATAAAAATGTGCTGATAAGGGAGCTTTTTCAGTTCTTTTTGGAGCACCGAAAAAGTACCCATTTATGAGTGATTCAATTTAGTACGTATAAAGAGGACCATTAGAAATTCTTATAAAAGGACAAATAAAGGATACCATTATAGTTGGTTTTAAAATCACTAATAAATAGGACCTTTATCAGTGCTTTTAAAAGAATTTAAAAAGGGACATACACTATTTTCTTTCAATTTCTCACTGTTGCAAAATTCTAATGTGTTGTAACAGTACACCACAATAACAGAAATCACTAGATGTCATCAAAATCGTGTAAAAATATATTTAATTAATTAAAATGTAATTTTATACAAAAATACAATAAAATAAAATATATTATAGACATTTCATGCATTGGTTTATACAATTAGAAAAGTAATAATTATTAAATAAAATTATAACTATTAATGTTCATTTTTCATTCCATCCTTTTCCTGAATCATTTTATTTCTAAAAAACACCCTTGCTGATGTGAACGAATTCACATGTATGAGAAAATAATTGTTATATTAGAAATAATATAACAAAATAAGTTAATAGAATGTTCTTTTTTACTAAAATTGATGACATATTTAAATAAAAAGAAACACTTGGAGTAATACATATCACACGGTGTGTCGAATTTATGTATAGATGAATTCAAAACATCTCAAACTACTACTGGATCTCATAATAATTTATCAAAAACCCGAATGATATTTTTTTTGGTTTTGACTACGTCACTTTCCTTTTTTACTAAATTATATTCTAATAAAAAAACACAAAAATTGAGTCATACTGGCCACATCGTTTCTTGGATTTATGTTAGACTGATTCATACATATCCCAAATGAGATATAAATCATTTTTCTAAATCATCAAGAAAATTTGAGTATTTTTTCTCAGTATTCTATGGGTGGTACTTTCTGTTGTAAAATATCAATTTAAAAATGATAATGGACACTTTGAGTCATACCTAGAACAACCCATATCGATTTGTGGTGGAGATGATTATTAAACATCTTAAATTATTTCTGGAAATGTTTCATAAACTATGATATAATAATAAAATTTTCAATGTTTTGAGTGTTTTAGTTTTCCATTTTACTAAAATTAAAGACTATTTTAAATAAAAGGGCATACATAGAGTCACACAGGTCACACTGTGAATCATATTAAAGTGAAGATGATTCATACGCTTCTCAAATGACATATGGATAATTTTTATAATGTATAAAAATAATTAGAATTAATTTTATGGGTTTTTAGTAAGTCAATTTAATTTTGTTTTACTAAAATGTCATTTTAAAATGGAAACAAGCATTTGGAATCATACTGATCACATCGTGTATCAGTTTCACGTGAAGAAGATTCCAAAAAAATATTATGACTATTTATCTAATATTATATAGAAAATATGATTGTGATTTCATGGCTTTCAAAGAGTTTGTATTTTTGAAATATGTTTTCCATTTTAAATTGATAACAGACACATTGAGTCATATTGGACATATCTCGCATCAGATTGAGCTGTGGAGAATTCCTACTAAAAAAAATGACAGAGGGATAATTTTAGTAAAGTATAAAAATAATATCATTTTGTTATATTCGTTTTTAGTTGGTCAGTTTTCCTTTTCAATAAAACTGATGTATGATTTAATTAAAGAGGCACATAGAGTCAGACCGGTCACACCATGCATCTGATTAATGTTTTTATGATTCATACACATCCCAAAAGACTTATGGATCATTTTCCTAATATATAAAAACAATATGAATTAAATTTATTGGTTTCGAATATATATCTTGTATTGTGTTATAAAATGTAATTTTAAACTGGAAATAATATTATTGAATCATACTAGTGAAATCATGAATCAGTTTGATGTGATACCAATTCCTACACGTCAAAAATGATTTACGAATATATTTTCTAAATTATCATGAAAATTTGGGGACATTTTACTAGTTTTTATTTAGTCACACATTTTGATGTAGAATTTCATTTTTAAACTGATAATAGACACAATAACTCATCCTAAGGGCACCCTCTATCAGATTGAGGTGTGGCTGATTCCAACAAATAACAAATTACTTATGGAACATTGTCTTTAATAATCAACAAAATATCAATATTTTTTTTTGTTTGGATTATTTAAATTATCTTATTTACTAAAATTAATGTTAATGTAAAATGGAAATAAGTACATGCAGTCATACTAGTTAAAATGTGTTCCAGATTGAGGTGCATCTCATTCACACATGTCCTAAAGTTACCAAAACAATCTTATCACTCAATGTTACCATGATTTCAATGAATTTCATTGTCCAAATTTCAATAATTCATGTTGAATGTATGATATTACCTAAAAATTGATTCTCATTATTGAAATATAGAAGATTAGAGGAATCACTAGTGGCCATTATATCATAAGAATTCATTGAAATATGTGCATGATCTTCCTCTAATATTATGGATTTCAATGAGAAATATTTTAATTCAATGAAGAATTTCTATATATTCACTATCGGTCGGTCAATAGAGAATGATAATTAAATGTTTGGTATCAATGGTAGAAAGGAACATTTTATCTATTTTTTGGCTTGTTGCATTTTTTTGAAAGTAAAATACATAATCTAAATTGATGTTTGAAAATGATATAGTATTATATTAAAATGATATAGAAATTAACATAAAAATAGTAAAGAAAATTATGATAATTTTTTAAGAAAATTAGTAGTAATTCATCTTTTTATAACGGTTGTATGCATTCCTAACACATTTTCTTATTTTCATTATCTTAGTTGAAGGATCAAAGTCTAATATCTCATAAAAATTGGATGCTTTTAAAAAAACACCCCAACACAAAAAAAGAATTTGTATGTATACGAAAACAATTATTATATAACTAATACTAAGAAGGAATAAATTAAACATAAATTTCAAATAATATAATTATTAATTGGAAGATAGAAATGTAATTAGAAAAAAGTGGGTGTTCTATAATAATATAATTTACTATGAGAATGTTTCTCAAAATAAATAATCTATATTTATGAAGGGGAATTTCTAGATTAAATAAATTTTTATTTACAATAAATTTACTCACATAGCCTAGTTGGAAACTATTAGAAATTTCATGGCTATATCAGCAAAAATGTAGTTAAAAATATACCAAATAGATGTCAAATGTAGTTCCTCAATGGATGTATTAAGGGGGAATATACATTGAGAAACTAGATAGGTTTAATATTGATTAAAATGGGAGAAGGTTTAGTATTTAAATAACTCATTTTATAAGATAAAGAAATCACCAAGGACCTGGTTTTTAATGTCAGATGAATACCTATGAAATATTTGTTTTTAGTGAGGTAGATTTTATCCCAACCTCTACATCAAGAAATAGAATGAATAAAGGATGTTTTCACTCATATATGTCTATTACATAATATTTATGGATTGGACAAAATACAACACAATTTGTTTTTGATCATATGAGGTATGAAATAAGGACGTCTATGATTGGTAAGGTAAACATTTTATTTGGTTTATAGGTGAATAAAAGAAAACATATAACATAAATTTATTAATAAAAATATGAAAAACAAGTTACTATGTGATCTTTAATGTAATATTTCATACCAATGACTACACCAGCCAATATATGGATGAATTGTTTTGAAAAGTTAGTGATTGCCAAGAGGTAGAAGTCATGTAATATATGTACATGGATCCTATTATACCGCAAAACATCATGATCCAACATCTGGTATGATATATTTCAAGTCACAAAGTGCCAATGTTGTCCCAGGAGAGCACCATTATGTTGAAGAAGATTATACATCAATATATAAAAAACAATGAATTTTAGGGGATCTTATTTTAGGATATTGAAACTAGATTAGTTGGGATACATGGATTAGGGTGGGAAGGTTCAGTAGATAACCAAGGGAAAGTAGAGATATTGAAAACATATATTCCTATAGAGCATTGGTTTCGTTCAGTCCTGGGGATATTTGAGCACTATATTTGAGCCTTGGAATAGTTAGGGTTTGGATTATAGGGTTGATTAGAGAATGGATTTGACAACAAAGAGCATCAAAAGTAGGTGGAATCTATGGAGAGCTTCAGATATTGAGAACTGGTTTTTGATGGTTAGGGTCCTTAAAATAGATCAAGATACTTTTATCAACACTTTCAAAAAAAGAACTAATAAAGATCCCTTTAATCATCCCAATGTTGAAAAGTTCTTATAAAAGGTATATTTATCGTTTTTTGGCACTGATAAATATAAAGCATTATCAGCACTGATAAGTTATGAAAAAATAAATCTTTATCAGTTGTAAATTTTTTGTGCTAATAAATGTAACATTTATCAGTTATTGTTTTATCACTAATAAATCTCTACATTTATTTACGCTTAAAAAAGCATTAATAAATATTCCTTTCATTAGATTTTGTTTCGTAAGAGTTGATAAAAGATTTTAAGTTATAAATTTAAATTAAATTTCTTGCAAATATATTTATATATTTATATAATTATATATATTTAATAAATATATATAGTAAAAACATTCTATATTTAACTATATTTATTATAATTTTATAATTACTTATATATATATATTTATAATTATTTAAATATATAATTATTCATTACAAATTATATACATAATTTTCAAAATAATAATATTTATATCATTATATATATTTATAAAAATATATATATTTAATAAATATTATTATAATTAGGGAAAATTTATTCATAATTAAAATAAATTAATTATAATTTTATAATTATTTTAGTAAATATATTTATTTATTTATATTTATATAAATAATTTTTTTTGGAAATAATATTTATTTATAATTATAAATCTATAAATATAGAAAATATACATTTATTAATATATTTTAAACATTGTCAATGAATATTTATTCATATATTAATCCTTTTTAAAAATGAGGGAAATTGAATAATTAAACATGAGTATAATTTAACATTTTTGAAAAAAAGGATAAGTTTTAATAATTAAATATAAATTACCTATAAAATATGTTTATAATGTAATAAATATTAATAAATAATGAAAATAAAAAAACATGTAAGATAAATAAATATAAAATAAATAATATAAATTTATTAAATTAAAAAAAGAAAAAAATAAAACATATTAAAAATGAATACATAAAATATATGTTTAATAATATTAACAACAAATAAATAGATTTTACCAATTCAGAACATAATATGTTTAATGTTTAATTTTATAATGAAATTCTAAAATCAATTCTAATATTTGGCTAAATTACATATATATAAGGTGTATTTTTTCTATATAAGATCTAAATAATGGCATAAATATTTGTTTCTTTGTGTTTTATATAAAAATGTATTAATTACATATATATATGAAAAATAAATATAACACACATTTGATTTAGTTAAATTGTGAAATAAAACAACATTCAATTATGACCATCACTCGATGCAATTAGTTAGTATTCTTTATCGATATTAATTTTTAATTATAATCTTTTATTCAATAAATATATTAAATATTTAATGTAAAGAATAAATATTTTTTATTATATAAATCATATTTATATAAATTCATATATATCACTATATTTAATATATTCTATTTATTAAAATTATCAATAAATTTTTAATTAAGAATATGTTGAATAGTTTTCTCAATTAATTATTTTTAATTTTTAATTGTTTAAATATCATTTCATGTATATCTATATATTTAATATATACTTTTTATTAGTGTCAATAATTTATTTATATTATAATCGTTTTATTCATTTTTATCAATAATTATTTTATTTATAAAAATTATAATTTTTTTTCAGAAAGTCATTTTATTATTTATTTTAATTAATTATTTAAACTCTTAGACCTTTATTAGTGTTGTAAAGTCTTGGGAAAGGATCCCTTTATGGGTGCTAAAAATAATGAGTTGATAAAGGTTATCCTTTTCCATTGCTAAAAATAAAGCAATGGTAAAGGGTATGCTTTATTAGTTCTAAAAAATATCTAGTAATGGGTACCATTCTTCCGTGCTAAAAATCACTGATATTAGGTTATATTTATGAGCACTTGTTATACTGATAATAAAGGCCACCATTATCATCAATTTTTTCTGGTTCTGATAAAGACCAGTGCCATTGAAGGCATGTTTTATTGTAGTGACTCATAAAAAAGATAAAAGAAATATGATTCAATTTTCTACAAGTAAAAATGAAGAATTTTTAACCAAGGGAAATTCTACAAATGAACTCATAGGTGTTATAAGTGTGGAATATTACTGAATAATGAAGATAGTTTCCCAAAAATGAATAGTGTGATATAAAGGAATATATTAAATTTCATGAAAAACCTTTTTTGTCGAATGAATTATATATTGATAATGTGATAATTTTCTATGGCATCCCACCTTTTTTACATAACTTCTCATTACATTTTACAAATAGAGGATCTTTAAACTCTATTGCCTTGGAAGTCAAGAACATAATACATGAAAAAATAAAACAATATTCTAATAAACTTATTAGGCTTCACCATAGGATCATCCTAAATACAATTACTACCTCTCATAACCAGGATACATACATCAATGGAATGGGTGAGAAAAAGGCCCAGAAAATTAAACAAGTGAAACCGTTTACATGTGATCTTGAGCGATATCAATTAGAACATGAAGGATATTGTAAAATAATTATAAAGTGGTATATCATAGAAATAATAACATGATTTGTATATTTAAAATGTATCTAAAACATTTAAGGTATACATTCATGAACATTTAACAATGGTCAATCCCCAAGATGTCATAAAAATTACCATGGTTTTTCAATAAGGTATCATAAAACTTTCCATCTATAGAGATTAAATTCTGTACCAAATGCATTAGAGTGCTATCAGGGTGCACCCTTAATATGTATTTATTTTCATATGATCCACATATATCATAACCAATAATTTCATAAATAACATATAGATTATAAATGAAATATGTTTCTTATCAAAATTTTGATGTTTTAAATGTGCTTAAAAATTGATCGTTATGTCATTTATAACCCATGGAAAAGTAATGAGGGTTTAATGAATATAAAACACATAAAAAAATATACCATTTTTATGTCTTGATGAATACCCCCTAAACTAAAATAAGTTTGGGTATTCAAATAAATAAAATATGATAATTTCATGAGAAAAATAGAGAGATTTTGAGAATAATATTTGGTAGCATAACCGCTATATTACATGGTTTTAAAAAACTTTAAAAAGAGATGTTAAAATGGTGGAAATCTCATAAATAACTCATAATATATTATATGAGAATAATAAAATCTAAATAAGATCATAGTATCGATATTTGAATGACATACCACATGAAAAGTAAACTTGAATGAAAATAGAAGATGGGATTTATTTTATAAAAATTCGGCAGCCTAACAGTATAACTTATAAATTTAGAAAATCAGTTGATGAGAGTGGAAACTGTTACTCATAAATTAGAAAAAAAATTGATTTCAATAATGATATATAATAATATACCCCCTCAGAATAAAATGGAAACTAAAAGACAAAAGTTAATGGATGTCATGACTTTAAAAGGCGGGTGAAATTCCCTTAGTTTGAACAGTATCATAAAAATATCAAAGGTTGGGACCATTGGAGGCCTGGGGGAAACTTGGTATGAATCCTAATAAGGTAAAAATAGCATTTCTTGATTGAGGAGGATGTTTGAATGAAATTATTGAAGGAATGTGTTGTAATTTCTAGAAAAAGTGAGAGAATATTTTATTAATTTTGACAGGACACCTCATCAGTGGTATTTGAAAAACAATGGTCTTGAACATGGTATATAACCATGGAAATTACTAATTGGGAAACCTCATAAATATGTTACTGTAAAAAAGTTTACCAAAATTATTAGATCATGATTAAATCATTAAGGATATCATTAAACACAATGAAACTCAAAACTACATTTTTTCTATTCACGGAAAAAAAACATTTTTCAAAAATCTCTTAAATACACCCTCACCTAATATCAATGCTCAAAATTCCAAAATGAAATAAATTTTATGATAATAATTTTATAATCCTGAGATACTTAATTTTTAATTAAAAACACTATTTACAAGAAAAAAATACTAACACTTAACTAATTATTTCTGAAACAGTTATTTACTATTGCAATTATTTTACATTACCATTCAAGATACCTAAATTATATTTATACTTAATTAATATTGTTTACTATTCAATTTGTTACATTACTATTCATAAGGGTAATAATATTTTTCATAATTTACTATTCCCTAAAAAAATTACGTTGATCATATTAGAATCTAAATTATTAATTGATCACAACTGTAGAAGACATTTTATGAAAATAGTTTCACATTATTAGTTATTTAATGTTTTAAAAAATATTTTAAAATACCCCTTTCCCAAAATTATACAATAATATAGAACACATTTAAATTCATCTTATATTTATCTTGAAATTTTAAATTCACAAATTTTACCATAAGAAGAAATAATAATTTTATTTATACAAAATTATTACACAATGTAACTGAGGCCTTGTTACATAGCCATTTATAACAAATGTATAGGACCTAAGAGTAAGGTGGTAAATGGTGATAGAATCATGGGGATGCACTGACAACATTTTCCAGGTGGTGGTTTCTATAAATTTGAACTTTTCCCATTAGCAATTTTGTTCATGCTTAATATATTGAAGTTTGGATTGGGCATGGTCCAGAGAGAAGCCAAGATATTCTACCTCCTTCCCACGCTCCAAAAAATGGTCTTTGCACGGCCTGTGGGTATGGGATGAGGCCATACACTCTTCATTCTATGGTAATTTACCATGATCATTTTTATTTATAAACAATAATAACACCATTATGAGTATAGTTCTAATGGTCATATTGACCAATGTTCATATAATATTAGAAACCCAATAGTCTCATTTTAATTATACTTAAGTCATTAATTAAAGGATATTGTTTTGTTTGAGTATAAAATAAAATAACACAAAAAATTTAAAAAACATATATTATTCAAAATTTCAGGTCGTTACATTCATCCCCCTTTATTAAATATTGTCCTCAAAATCTTAACTCATACCCTCTAAAGAAAAATGGGGGGGGGTACTTCTTCCTTATAGACTCCTCTAGTTCCCACATGGATTCTCATATTTTTGGTTCCTTCGCAACACCTAAAAAGGTGGGTAGTCTTTTTTTCTTAGAACATTGTCTCAACAATCCATGATCTCCACTAGATTCTCTATATAAGAGAGGTCATGTTCCAGTTGTACCACCTCTGGATTTAGTAGATGAGAATGGTCAGTTATGCACTTCTACAAGAGGGATATAAGGAATACATCATGAACTTTGGATATATTAGGAGGAGGTAAAAGATGATAGGCCACTACACTTACATGATAAAGGATTTCATAAGCACCGATGTACATATGGCTGAGATTCCCTTTCTCACTGAACCTCATGAATTATTTCCATGGTAAAAATCAAAGAAAGACATTGTCACCACCATCAATCTTCATGTCCCTTCAACCTTTGTCGGCAATGCTCTTTGGCTGACTCTCAGAAGCCTTAATGTGTTGTTGGATGACATGAACCTTTTCTGTCATCTCTTGGACAAGATCATTCCCAAAAATCATTATCACACCAGCTTTATCCCAACAAATAGTAGTTCTACATCACTTCCCATATAGAGATTCATGTGATGACATTTAAATGCTCGAGTGGAAGATATTGTTGTACGATAACTCAACTAATGGTAGGTGTTGATCCCATCCCCCTTTAAATTTCATTGAGAATTTCCACAGCAATTCCTTGAGTGTTTGAATAGTCCTTTATGATTGGAAAGTAGTTTGGGGGTGATCAGTTGTACTAAAATTCCATTAAGTTCTCAAATCATGTTGAAAACATATCCAAGATTTTGATGTGAACCTTGGATTGCAATCAGATATGATAGAAACTAGAACTCTATGATGCCTTACAACTTCCTTGACATAAATCCTAGATAGTTTTCCAAGATAAAAAAATTCATTAATATAGCTAAAATTCACAGCCTGGGTGGGATAGTCCAAAATAACCCATATCGCGTAGTTTCCTTTCAAGTTCTCAAGAGACTAGTAACAAAGTCCATAGTGATATTGTCCCACTACCATGCATGTATGGGCAGTGGTTGCAATACACATTTAGGAATTTATATCTATGCCTTCACATGCTGACATACTAGGCACATTGAAGTGTAGTAAGAAATCATTCTTTTCATATTGTCCCACTAGAAATGATCATGAATTTCTCTCTAGATTTTATTACGTCCAGGATTTATAAATAATGTAAAGCTATGATATTGATCCATAAAATCCTTCTTTATTTATGGAATATATGGAAAACATAGTCTTGTATGAAATTTCAGTACATCTTCCTGATCAATATTGAACTTAGGAAACATCCAATCTTTCACAGCCTCAAGATTCCTCTATAACAAAGTATCTTTTTTCAGAGTGTTCTTGATCTTCTATAGTAATGATGGTTGAGAAATCATTTGCTTTTAGGTTGATTATGTACATTCACTTATAATTCCCTTGTCCAAAATTAATTGGTCATTGATCAAAGGATCTCTTTGAATCCTCATCATGGAAAGAACAACAAGGTGATTCCTACTTTATGCATTAATGACTTTGTTCTCCATTTTGAGATGATAATTAATGGAACAGTAATTGTCTTTTAAAAGTTCCAACAATCTCTTTTGTTTCATATTCATTTCCTTTTGTGTGAAAATATAATTTAAACATTGATTGTATGGGTATATATCACATTTATCCCCATAAGGATAGTGCCTCCATATCATTAGAAAAAATGACTGTTGTGTAAAGACCTAGAATTTCTATGTATTTTTTTTAATATATATGGAAATTTTACGAGTCTGCGAAAATTGACGGTGCCTAATTCCAAGGCCTGGGGTGCCTTGAATGAATTTCTGAAGTTTTGTTTGGGTACATTCTGTAAACGTGCAAGTGGGTTTTTATGACATTTGAACTAGTGCTCGGATGTGAAATCTAAGGGCACCATTGAACTTGTAGTGCAAGTATTTTATTAAGAAGGATTTCACCTCGATTGTAGTGGGTCAGGTGTGAATGATAGATTTTGGGTTTTTTATGAATGAATAAAATAAAAATAATGTTGTGTAGCCTTATTTTTATTTTATTTGTCAAAAACATACATGTGGAAGTTGGGAAGTGGGGACTACGAAACCTTAACCTCCCATGAAGGATTATGGTGGTGGGGACCACCCGAACCTGACCTCCCATGAGAGGTTATGGTGGTGGGGACCACCCGGTGTAGAAACCCATTTAACTGCCTATTATGTGGGGAGAAACCACTTGAACTCCCACTGAATTATGCCAACCCACCTCTATATTAATTGTGCCAACCCTTGGTATCCTCCAATTTGAATTTTATACCAACAATTACCATTTATTATTTCCAAGTAATTAAGTTGACTTGATTGCCAAAAAATTAAATAGATAAACATATTTTTTGGTTTGGATATTACTTTGTTGAAAAATTATTGGGGAGAAAAGAAACTTGGGAGAATGATCTCCAACGAAAAACACTCCACCAACGAAGAACGCCGAACTCCTTCGACCTTCTTTCGTGGGACTTCTTCTGATGTGGGACGTCCTCATATATGGTGAATCGACAGTCATAATACCTCCTTGCACCAACGTCTACAAGCTAAAAATGTAGGGTACAAGCCAAACCAACATGGACCGACACCTCCGCCGTTCTTCTTTGGTGTACTCTTCGAAATCGAGGAAGGAGATGAAGGAGATTATTGTGAGGAAGGAACCTACACCACCACACACGGCCTCCATGACCCGTGACGCCCCTGTGGCACACTTCCCTCCCGGACTAACCGGTTGCATGCCCCAGATCCACACCCTGAATGAGATACCTCGTGGAACTCCGACCTCCCGGCTGAACCGGCCCCGCACCCCATGCGCTATGGCCTCCCATCTGAACCGGCCCCAATGCCCTCCAAGCCACCCCAACTCATGCCGCCAGCTGGACCTTCGTGCCCCACGACTCGCGCTGCCCACCGGCCCTCCGAGCCACCCCGGCTCGTGACGCTCGACGGCCCTCTGACCAGCCCCAGCTCGTGCCACTTGCCGGCCTTCCGAGCCTCCCCGGATCACGCCACCCGCCGGCCATCTGAGCCACCCAGGCTCATGCTGTCAGTGGCCCTCCAAGACGCCCTAGCTCGCTACACCCGCCGGTCCTCCGAGCCACCTTGGTCGAGCTGCCCCGGGGCCTTGCTCCCTCGCGGCCACCCGTGGGCCTCCATAGCCCCGCCCAGCCTATCGGGCCGAAACCAGTAGGCCGGACCAACCAACGGTCCAGGCCACACTGCGTGCCCAGCCAAACCTAGTGGTTGGGGCAGGGTCAACCCAAACCCGGTTGGCCTAGGCCGGGTCGGGCCGGGTCAGTCCGACCAGGTCGGACCAGACCTGGGCGCACTATGACCGATTTGCATTCTTTTTTCCATAACTTTGGCAGTGGATGTCCATTTGAAAAACCGTCAGCGGCGATTTAAATCATGGAGTGAGTCAGTACCTTTGAGATATACCCCACTGAGATTTAGATTGAGGTGATAAATGGTTTGGATGGATTGAGCACAAATCTAACTGGGCCCTCAGGACTAAAAGTATTATAACTCACAGACCAAGCGCCCGAATGACGCGTCGTCTATTGCATTGAGAGACCTATGACATGGAAGACCATTGAGATACTTCCTCATGGGAGTTCGTGATAGTTGGAGTATCAACCAGTAGCTTGTGGAGTAGATCCTCCCAGAGATGAGAGAGCATTGTGCAGAGACATAGTAGTTGGATGTGACTTGATGAATACTGACCGTTACGACCCGGAGTGACTCGACTAGCCCAGTGGGTAGTGACTTGGTGTCGTGGTAGACCCATATTTGGGAGGTCCTTGGTGTCACAGAAGACCCACGATACTCGACAGGAAGAGTACCACATCAGGCTATAAGGGCAGCACGCTTGGTGATGTGGCAAACCCACGGTCGGGAGCGCTCTTGGTGAAGCGCCAGATCCATGGTACTCGAGAGGACGAGTACCTCAACAGTCCAAGTTTAGTGGGAAGCACCTTGGTGTCCCGGAAGGCCCAATGTACTCGATATAGGAGGCGTTATCTAGTAGCCGAGGTTTCGACAATGTGAATGGGGATCATACTTGATACTACGCCAAGAATAAAATCCTAGTTTGAGCTGAGTAAGTGTTTATATGTATTCCTCATTATTGAGATGGATACTTGATAACATAGGTATATGTATGGGTATATACCAATGTAGGGTTATATATTGATTTCAAACTTTTTGGTTTATCCTTTGTTGATTATTGTGAGACCTTGAGGGTCTCCGGGTCCCTACTGAGTATCTTTATACTCACCCCTGCACGGGCTGTTCCCACACCTTATTGTATTGGATGAAGAAGAAAAAAATTGATGACTGAGGCTAAGAGTACCAGGACTGAACAGTTCTTAGAGGTGGACCATACAACATGTCGATATGGAGAGTATATTGGCAGACGTGGTGTGCTAAGGAAGCGATCTATACCTACCCTTCATGTAGGAACCCGTAGGATGACCTGGTAGCTTCCTTTTTAACCTTTTTAAATTTTTTTGTATTTTCTGTTTTACTTGTACTTTTACTGTGGGGCTTGTATTCTGGCCCATTTACTTTCAACACTCTCTTTTGGTTATACAGTTTTCTTGAGTTCGTATCTTGTTGTGTGCTTGGTTGAATATGCTTACAGTTTAAAAAGGAAATGCCTTCCTAGTTTTAGGGAATACGCCTTTGGTGCTAGTCTGTAGCCCCTGGCCTGTGGAAGGGGGGCATGAGGTAGTCACGACACGGGCCCCGGGGGATGGGTCTTGATAGGCTGTCAACTACAGATATTTCGTAGGATAGTTATGATCATGAGTATTCAACTATCGGGATGCATATGAAATTTCATTTTATTTTTTCATGAGGACTCGCCGAAGAACATTCACTGATTAGTCACTAAAAGTTAGAAATCCTTATCCACTTGAGAGAAATTTTAACATGGGTACGATAGCCGATATCTTCATCAGATCTTGGAAAAATTCCTCACACACATTTTGAAAGATTAACAAGACCTATTTTTGAGTTCGTTTTCTTAATGGATTAGATATTCGTGAAAAGGTTTCACAAACCTCCTATAATATCCTACTAATTCAAGTAAACAACAAATCTCAGTTTCTGTTGTAGGCTGAGTCCACTCCTCTACAACCCTTTTTTTGCAGGGTAAATTGTGATTCCTTCATTGGTTACAATTTTTCTAAAGAAAAAAACTTGTTGCAACAAAAACTCACATTTTTTGAACTTTCCTATAATCCTCTCCTTCTATATATTTTTGAAAATAACTGTTATATTATCATCATGTTCCTCATAATTTTTATCATATATCACAATATCATCAATAAAAACTACCAAAATGTTATCAAGGCAGTCCTTAAGTACTCTATTAATCAAATCCATAAAAATAGATGGGGAATTTTTCAGTCCGAAGGAAATAATAACAAACTCATAATGACCATATCATGATTAAAGCTAGTTTTTGGAATATAGTATTTCTTCACCCTCAATTGATGATATATAGATCAATGATAAATCTAAGAGAATAATTAATCACTATGAAGTAGGTCAATTAAGTAATCAATTATTGGAAGAGGGAATTTTTTCTTTGTTGTGATATCATTCAGTTCCCTATAATCAATGCATATCTGCATTCGATCCATCCTTCTTCCTCATAAATATAATAGGTTCTCCCCAATGAGACACACTCGATCGGATAAAACCCTTATCCAAAATATCTTGGAGGTGTTTCATTAATTCCCTCACCACCACATTTTCTATCCTGTAGAGGGTCATTGAAATTGGATGAGATCTAGGTACGATTTCAATGGAGAACTCTTCCTCTCTTTCTGGGGGAGGTCCGAATAACTCCTTAGTAAATACATCAATATATTCTTGAATGATGGGGATATTATCTATAATTATACTATCATTTCTTTCTTCTTCATCACCGATCAACTCAATAAAGAAATGTATACGAGGATATTCTAGAAACATATGTGGTTGATATACCTCTCCATGGAAGATAGTTGAAGGTTTCCCATTCATGACTACATATATTTCCTTGCTTCTGTATTTGATTATAGAATTATACTTTTAGAGTCAGTACATCCCTTGTATAGTGTCACATTTCATCATGGGATTAACTACTATATTTGGGATAAGATTATGCTCACTAAATTAAATACTAGTGTTTCTAAACACTGATGATGCTCGGATAATCCCACCAGGAGTCTTGGCTGATAACTCTACTTTTAGGTAATATGGGTTTGATTATAAATTCTTTCAAACTTAGAGGAAATAAGGAATGCATAAACCATAATCAAAGAAAGTACTTTCAATATTTTAGAGAATAACAATCATACCTTCCACCACATAATGCAGAGATTCAGTATCATCTATGGTGATCGAAATAACATAAACATGATCTCTTTGCCTTTCCTGAGGCTGATGGTGATTCCCCTCAGCTACCCTTGAATATTGACATTTATTGAAAATTGCCCAATTTTTTCACACATATTGAATTGGAAATAAGGTAGGTTTTATACTATAGTTCTCTAGTATGTAGCACATGGATGTAGAGGCTTCACCACACAATGATATTTTCAAGCAATATGGCCATATTTTTCACACTTTTAGCACTTCCATCTCTTGAGTAGGTAGTTCCCAGAATGATTCTTAAAACACTTATTACACATGGGATGCTACACTTTCCTACATCCTATTCCTTGATTAAAGGTCCTCCCTAAGCTGATATATATTTAACACTTCTCATTATTGGATTTCTAAGACCACTACGTTTCACTGAAAACCAATTCTACTTTCATTGCACTCTGTACGATCTCCTCACAACTTTTATAGTCTCAGTTGGCTAGATTATTCTATAGATGACGTATTAGTTCACCAAAGAACCTATCAATATTCCCATTTGGATCCATGAAAAATTTAGGGGTGTAATGTTAGATCATTTTTATGTTCATCCCGTAGATTCCCACAGATTCATTCTCCTTATTCATTAGCTCGAGAAACTCTTTTCCAATTTTTATTCCCTTGGAATAAAGGAAATACTTATTAAAGAATATCCCTCTGAACTCTCCACACTCCAAATATCCAACCTACACTTTTGGCCTCGTGTTTTTAACAATCTCCCACTACTGATCATCTTCTCCATCTAAGTGGTAGATATCCATTTTGAGCTTCTCTAATTATGAATAGTGGAGCACAGAAACGATCTTTTTAATAGAGCATATACACTATTCCGAAATCAATGTGTCGATAGATCCACTAATGTTTTGTGGTTGTTGGAACATAACAGACACAACATAATGTTGTTCCCTTCAATGTGATATTGTTCCCTTATATTGATTCAAGTTATTTCCCACAACTCTACTGAGTTGGATAATCATTCTTGTGAAAGTTTCCATTATGGCTTCCACCAGAGTGCCATCAGCGCATTGTAAATTGCCGTCACAATTTTCCCAGTTCCATATATTTTTCACCATTTTATAAAAGAATAAAAACTTAGTTAGAATATTATTTTATTTTTGAATATTTTAACTATAAACAATTTTTTGTCTTAAAACTTCATGCCTAAACAGTTACAGTTCTCTATAAATACATCATAATGATTCATAAAAAGATTGTGATTAGCCAAACATATCCATCAATAGTGTCAATCTAGTAGTAATGTAAGGACTATTTTCATGTACAAGGATACCATGGGTCAAGCCTGAGGCTCTTTGTCCTAGTATTCACTCCTAGGTACATCTATTCCAGATCCACATCCAATGGGTTGTATCTATACATGGATTTAGTTGTTCAGAAACCACTTACATAATATTTACCCAATATACAAGGAAGTTTTCCTATATTTAATTTTTTATATAGGGTTATTTTTAATGTTTTCATATCCTAATTTAAAAAAATAACTAAACTATACTTTGATAAATACTATAGAATCCATCCTTCTATTATATAAGTTTTCATTATATTTTACAAAACAAAGGGTCTTTAAAGTCTGTTGTCTTGGAAATCCGGAACAAAATAAATGAAAACATAAAACATTCTTCGAATCAACATGAAAATCTTCACCATCGGTTCATCCTAAAATAAATTTATTCATCTCATAACCTAGAGACAAACATCAAAGGAAAGGGTGAGAAGAAGGCCCAATAGAGAAAACAAGTGAAACAATTTACATGTGATCTTGAGCGATATCAATATGAACATGCAGGATATCATAGAGGAATGATAAAGAGGCGTATACTAGAATTAATAAAATGAATCATAACTTAAAAATGTGACTACAAAATTTAATTTATACATTCATGAACATATCTAAATGGTCCATCCCCACAGTATCATAAAAATTATCAAGGTTATTCACCAAGGTATCATAAAACTTGACATCTTTAGAGACTAAATTCAATTCCCTATGCATTGGATTGATATCAGGGCAAACCGTTAATATTTATTTATTTTAATGTGACCCAAATAGATTATAATATAAAGTTTCATAAATAACCCATATCGAATTAATGAAAATGGTTTCACTTCAAAATCGTGACTTTTTAGAAGTGCTTAAAAACGTGATAATTATGTCATTTATAACCCATAGAAACGGAATGAGGGTTTTATGTATGTAAAATAAAAAAAATATACTATTTATGTTTCTTGATTAATAACCACAAAACTAAAAATGTTTTTTTTATTCACATAAAAAAATAAGTGAAATTCTTCAGAAAAAGAGAATGATTTTGAGACGAAAATTATACGGCATAACGACTACATAACACGGTTTTAGAAAACATTAAAAATGGAGGGCAAAAGAGTCAAAAAGTCATAAATATCTTGTAATAAAATTTAGGGACATAATATAAAAAGAAATAATATCATGGTATGGATATTTTAATGAAATAAAACATTAAAAAACATTAAATCAAAGAGATGATGTGATTTCTTTTACAAACAATCATTAGCCAAACGACATCACATATAAATTTAGAAAATCAGCTGATGAGAGATGATAAGGTCTCTCATTATTTACAAATAAAATGGACAGAAATAATGATATAGAAGAACATACCCCCTCATAATAAATTGGATAATAGAAGACAAAACAGAAAGGTAGTCATGACTAAAAGGGGCAGTTGAAAGGTTCCCTAACCTTGAAGAGTAACATCAAAAGTATGAAGGTTGGGACCATGGGGGGGCTTGAGAGAACCTTGGGAGGACTCCTTGGGAGGTAAAAAGATCATATATATCTTGAGACGGATTTTGGAATAAAATTAATCATGGAAGAGGATGGTATTTATACAAAAAGTGAGGGAATATTTTATTAATTTCTAAGGGACACCTCATCAGTGGTATTTCAGAAATCATGGGATTTACCATGGTAATGGACACTTGGGAAACCTCAAAAAATATGTTATAGTATAAAAGTAGACCATAATTATTACATAATTATTAAATATATAATGATTTAATTAAACACATTGAAACTCAAAACTGTATTTTACTATTCACTAAAAAACAAAACATATGATTTAAATATTTTAAATTCATCATAACCTAATATCGATGCTATGAATTCAAGAATGAAATACTTTTTATGAAAATAATTTTCAAATCATGAGATATTTAATTGTAATGTAAAAAAACTATTTACCTGAAACAATACTAATACTTAACTAATAATTTCTTAAAATGTTATTTACTTAAGAAATTATATCACATTACTATTCAAGATGCCTAAATTATATTTATAATTAATTAAGTGAGGTTACAATTCTATTGGTCACATTATTATCTATAAGGGTGATATAATTATTAATAATTTACTATTCACCAAAAAACTATGTTGAACTTATTAGACTCTAATTTTCTTACTAAAAAATAATTTCACATTAATAATTATATAATGTATTAAAAAATTATTTTAAAATACATTTTTTACAAAAGTAAACAATAACACATAACATTTATAAATTTATTCTATATTTATCTTGACACATGAAATTCACAACTGTTATCATAATAATATATAACAATTTTATTTCAATAAAAGGATAACTCATAATAACTAAGGCCTTATTACACATCCCATTATAACATATACATATGAACTAAGTGTAAGGTTTGAAATAATGATAGAATCTTATGGTGTCTTTGAGAATATTTACCGAGTGGTGATTTTTATCAACTTGATATTCTCTTGTAATCGATTCCATTCAAACTTAATGTGTTAGAGTTGGCTTGGTATTAGCCCATATAAAAGTCCAAAGATGTTACCTCCTTCCCAAGCTCCAAATTATGGGCTTCATACGACCCGAGTCTACTGGATGAGGCCCTCAACTTTTTTTCTGTATTAATCAACCATGATCATTTGTATTTATAAACAATAATCATAACATTAAGAGTATAATTTACAATATAAATATTGACGAAGTATCATATAATTGTTGAATCACAATGTTCTCATTTTATTTGTACTTCATCATTAATTAAAGGATATAGTAATGTTGAGTATAAAATAAAATAATACACAAATTTAAGAAACAAATATTTTTCAAAAGTTTGGGTCATTACATTTTATAACTCAATACCCTTATCCAAGGATTAAATCATAGACTAATGAAGGGTATATGGTTTGGAAATAAGTAAAGTGAAAGGATTAATGAGTTTATGTATTGGTATTTCACAGATATGTTGTAGAAGTAGTATATCAATGAAATTATGGATATCGGAATCATAAAACTTCTAAAGATTTTACAATAAATGTTTTTCATTAAGGACATGAAATATATGATGAATGACACTAATAACCCATAAAATTTATTTATTGATAAAGGTATATTTTATAAAACACCTGATTGAGGGATAGATAATCCGTAATATGTGTTTTCTATTTCGATAAACCAAATGGGTTTTAGGATGATATTTCCATGTCTAATATTTTTCCACATTTATTTGATTTATGTTTAATATGGTAAATTATATTTTTGTAAAGATATTACAAAACCAAATATGTTTTTATTTTGAGGTGATTAATGATATATCAGAAGGTGTTTTATTGAGTTAATGTATATTTTACCATTTGAATTATTTGAGAAGAATGATATTATGATTTTTTAGTTGTGAACTAAAGGGTATGACATAACATTTTTTGTTAAAACATTTTTTTATGTTCACGATATTTGTGTAATATATGGTTTTTTATTTAATGGTTGATATGTTTTAAAGATTTGGGTTCATATTTTGAATTTTAGATAATAATATATTAATTTTTATTAATTTTCAGTGTTATATTATTACAAACTAACCATTTTGTGTTTTGTAATTATATGAGTTATATCTTGTTATACAATGGTGGATTATCTGATTTTTTAGATGATTAATTTTTTTTTCGGGCATAAAAAATCTTATTGAGTACTCACTTTTTTGATTAAATATTATATTGTTGGAAAAATTGATCAATATATGAAATTATACAAATCATTATAGTATATATTGTTATGTTAATGTTCTAGTGGGTGAGGAAAATATTTAATTCTAAACAAAGATTCTTAATGACCTAAATGTTGTCATATTATGATCATTTATAATGAATTTATGATCATTTTACCCTTCAATAATTTACAGATTTTTTTTCATTGACTTTTTCCTAACCATGTTCTATATCACACTCTGTTAGTTATTTTGTGGTATTTTTCTCTTCAGTATCTCTATTTTCACATCCCATTAATGTTCTCTTACTCGGAATCTTAGTAATGTGATTACCTTCATACTTCTTATTGAAACTTTTTAACTCAATGATTTATATAACCTTTTTATGATATGGGTTTCAAATAAAAATAATTTCATTAGTAATTTTTTTATAGAGTTTATTTTTAAATTTCAAGGAATCAACTTGTTAAATAGAAAAAATGTAACGCCACCTGTTTTTAATAGACAAAACAATGTTTGATAGCATATCTCACACACAAAAAAAACCCAAAAACAATGATAAGTTAAATATGACCATTTTAAAAATTCCAATAAATTTGAGGATATGAGTATGATTATAAAATTTATGAACTATGAATATATTTACTAAGGATATTGGTAAATTATTTGTAAATAATCTTCAAGTTTTTGATAATTTCCTTTGGTTCTTCAAAATATGTTTTTTATAAAACAAATATATTTACTTTTGTGAAAAGTTATATAATCATTTTCATGAACATATATAAAATATGTTTTTAAAAATTAAATTCATTTTTTATACAATCATATTGAAATTAATTTAGGATTAAATATTGTATATAGTTGGAAAATATAGATTTTTAGTGAATAAAGAAAAATAAAATTATATGTAATATTAATATTTATTTTGATAAATTATGTAATTGATAATTTAAATTATTATATTGTTTCTATTAAAAATAAAATTAATTATTCTGGAATTTTATTTATTATAAATTACTACATTAAAATTATTATTATATGGGAATTTATAATAAGTTTACTTTTAGGAATAAATTTTTTAGAAAACTTTTTAATATGCATGTTGTTTACTATTATAATTATCAGAAATAATACCTAAAGATGAATGATTGAAATAAAATTTTTACATTATATATAATGATTATAATTAATTTTAAATCATATATTAATATTACTTGTTATAGAGTAAAACTAAAATAATAATTTCTTTGAAAAAATTATTTTTTAGAATATCACATTCCATCACAATTATGTGTTTTTTATTAAATTAAATTCATACATCATTATGAATTTATTTGTATAAAATAGATTCTATATTTTTAATCATCATAATTAATATTATACAAAAAATTAAATACAAATTTTGAACAATATGAAGAGTAACCATAATAAATATTTATTTCCATGGTAAAATCAAAATTAGTTATTTAATGGTAAAAATAATAAATCAATGAATAAAAACAATGTCACCCAAAAAGTATGTATATATATATATTAATTTATATATAATATTTTATTTATTTGTTTATTTAGTTTATAAATTATAAAATTAATATCTCGATAAAAATAGATGTTTGAAATGTTAAAACCTAATTTTTATTTTGCTAAATATTATTTAAATGAAGAATTTTTTTTATTGATTTAATAAATTTTCAATTGTATTTTATTTTAATAAAATATTATTATTAGGTAATATATATTAAATATAAATGATAGTAAAATTCTACAATGGGGAAATGTACTTTTTTAAGGGTTATAATACAATGATTCTAAAAAAACTTATTTTTTAATAAACAATGATTTTAATTTAAAATATTATTTTCATATATTTATGGAGTTATTTTTTAAAAATTAATATAATTTTTGGAATCATCATGTCTAAATTATTCAATGGTTATTTTATAATAATTTTTTAAGACAGTCGAATATTCAGGTAAAGAATAAGTATGGTGTAAGAATATAATGTGAATTATGACATCTTAATTACCCAAAACTGATGTAATATATACCAAATAATGTATAAACTACCAAATATATATTTTACATTTAATGTTTTTTATTTTAGATTAATATATTAATTTTATATATCCTTTATAAATCCTCAAAACCCAATATTATAATTTAATGTGTTACTATCAATTCATTATAAACACAACTCACTTATATATCACAAAGGAGAATTTTGGAATGGGATCTTCCATTATACATATTATATAATGAATACCAATTTTATTTGGAAGAAATAATTGGAAAAATCCATGGTAGGGTCTTTATTCTGGATTATTTTATTTTATAGTGTCCAAAACCTATCTTTTTTGAAATAATAAAGAACTCCAAACTCTTTTCCGATATAAAAACTCGCTAGATCCCATTCATCATTACAAAAAACCATAACAACATTATTAACCTAACCTCCCCTCAGTTTATTCCTCAAACGGTTCCCCCAATCTCTCAATATGTTCCTCTCAAGATTTTAGAATCACCCTCTCATGTTAAGGGATGTCCATCTCTTTTATTTATTCAAGAACCTCCTTCATATTGTGCTTATTAATATCCATAAGATCAATTTTGGTAATGTTTTTATGTATCCCTCCACCATAATTTTCAATTTTAATTTTCTAATGGATTTATTTAACTATCATTAATCCTTCTCATGAACATTCATGAACACCTGTTATACTATCAATATTATCCTCTGATTTTCTAATCCAAATGTAAAGAACCTTTTTTCCACTTTTCAATTCTAGAAACGTATCTTTAATTATCATTTAAATCTCAAATGGTTATATGGTAATCTGTTATTAAAAATTACATTACATTATATTTGACTTTTTTTATTAATATTTTATTTATCCCACCTAATATTTACATTACTTATGAAGTTACCATAATAATCCTGAGTGGGGGATCATATCCTTCTCCAATTTATTCAAGAATCTTCATAAAATTATGACTTTTATCTATAATTAATAATGATGCGATATGCTATTCCATATAAAAATTTATTTCCTTACGATTTATAAATTATTATAAACCCCTTTAACTCTCATTTGATACTCCAAAGATCATTTATGTGACCCTATTATGCTTCCAAAATTTCACTGTGATATTCCATGAAAAACAACTATGTACTAAAAACTCTTACCAATTCACAGTCAAGGGTATTCACATAGACATAAATATACTCCTTTGATTTCGATATTACATGTAATTATTCCACACTCATTTATCTTGAAATTAAATATGGTTAAAAATAATCCTATGTTAAATGTTATAAGTTGAACATTTATGAATGTAGATGACATGAAATTTATGGGTGAACCCATAATTATAAAACTTTATAATGGATGAGGTAATGTTTTATTCTCATAATAAGTCATTAAAAGGAATAAAGAGTGAAACTAATATATCATGGTACATCATCCATGTAACATGCTGACCCGAGTGCCACACACCAATGCCACGAACTGGTCAGTTACATGACCATTGTTGTGCCTCCCCATATTCCATGGAATCCGAATTTCAATGTGGGATTATAATAGATACTATGAGAGTCTTTTCCAACATTATCAAAGAATAAAAACATCAGAATAAATAATAATAATAATAATAATAAAATAATATATCCAATAACTTGAAAAACCAGTATCACATTATGTCTAAAACATGAATACAATATCCACCCCAAAATAGATTATATGACATGAAAAGTACGTGTCATGTTTCATATGGAGGAAAAATAGAAAGAAGAAAAACGAACACTCCCTAATTTGTCTCAAAAATATTTTTGGTTCCCTCAGCCATGATCCTTTCTAAAATAGCCATCTAACATAAGAAATCTTTTACTTATACTATCATTCAAACATTATTTCTAGTCAAGTTCTGATCAGGAAGCCTAAGTTAAGCATCAGAACAATGCAGTAGGCCACCCCCAAAAGTTTCTAAAACAATATATATCTTATAAATGTGCATGGAGTTGTATAATGAATAATTTAAAATGTATAAGTAAACAGTCATCCTATTTCACTATTCTATATATATTCATATAAATCCCATGGGTTCCCGAGGACACATGAACCGTATAGACCTACATTGGACCATGCTAAAGTTTGAACCATATCACAATACGATGATTATCATTTTTCAATTAATTTAAATTTATATCATTGAAAATTGGAAGCCCAGTCCAATTCAAACATCATGTCTAACACCTATTGGGTATTTCAAGCATTTTTTCCTTTCCCACACCTCAATTTCACCTGGGTATTTGGATCCTAACTCAGTTTCCCACAAATTCTATCACATATGGGTTTTTAGAGAATCTGTCCCATTCCCACACTAATTTATCACATATGTGTATTTAGATCCCCAATCCTATCCCATACTCATTGATCACACATGGGTATTTAGATCCTCAGTTAGTGTCCCAAATACATATATTTATCAATCATACATATATCACACATATCACATCATTCAAGTTAAATCAAAATTAACCAATTTAGTCACAATTTTATATCATGTTATACCACTATAATTTATGAAAATAATAATAGGTCCTTAATTTATCACATGGAATAATATGAACAATTAAACATTAAACCATCTTTAGTTATTTAAATCATAAATCCATAATCACATAAACCCATTAATTTTATGACAAATATCTCATAATCATACTTTCCAATTAATTCATAATCACTTTAATTGAACTATTATGTTATCCCAATATCCCATCAATTCCCCAATCACAATATTCCATTAATTATTTTACTAAACAATAATTCCAATTCCACCAATTTCAATTACCTGAAATTTATCCAAATTCATTATAACATATAACTTGAACTAATTCAATTAAATATCTAAACAAATATCCCCTTTATGGAAATTTAAATTTAAAAATTAAATACATGAAATTAAATACAATACTATGGGACTCCCATTTTATATTACCTACCACAATAATGATGACGAACAATTTCCAATAGAAATCCCCACATGAAGTAGAACAACCAAGATCATGAAGAAGAATGAGATCTAAAATCAAAACCTCAATCCAAGATCAAAATAATCATGAACCATTAAACCGTAGAGAAAATCCGTTACCAAAATAAGAAAAATGGACCTTTTTATTTGAAATTATTGTTAGGAGGAAGAAAAAAATCTTATTGGGATGAAATCATATATATGTATTGGTGCAGATCTAATAACCGGTCATTGATTCCTGATGAACATAGGTTGAATTTACTTGTAACTAATTCAAGATCCTCAAAAATTCATAGCAATCCGTTTAGGTTGGACTGGGGGTGATTAGGGATTAATACTAGGGTGTTAAAGATTTTATTTTAATTTTTCACAGGATTCAATTTCCAACTTCACGGTTTCATATACGAGGTGTACAGTTTTATCTAACCATGAGCCTCTTCTTAGGTGCCACATAGTTATAACTAAATTGGAAAACATCTTTTTATATCGTTCTCTAGCCATGTAAATAATATCTATTTAGGTTCACAAAATTATCTGTCTTAGGCACACATTTTGGGAAGACTGTGCAATAGTTGTGCACTGACCCTCTTCCTTCCAAAATTCTTCCTTGTCACCACAAAAAAAGCAAATGGAAAACCACAAAATGAACCCTCAAAACTAGGTAAAAGATCACCAAAAAATGATAATGAGAAATCACTAGAAATTGGTGGGGATATTGAAATCAACCAACCATATAACATATCCTCCTTGATCTATACCCCCAAAACTATCTATGACTCTGATGTAAAAATATATTCCACTGATCCCACATGTATGCTTTTGTATCATATTTTTTATATTAAACAAAACCATGTTTCCAAAAAATGAACAATCAAAAATGTCTTTCCGTAAAACACATTCTCACAATGATCAGACACATGTAACAGATCCTCCTCAAAGGACGCACCATTCTCAATATCAAAATCATCCACATTGATCACATTATGTGTCTTATGTTGATATCACCGATGTTGTGACACATGAAAAGTATCATGCATAATATTATAACTATTTGGATTAAAAAATTAGTACACTACCAGACCGATTCTATCAACAACATCAAAAGGTCCAACAAACCTGGCAACCAAATTTCCCAAAATCACCGGGTATACTACCTTGACCACTATTACTAATAGTACTCCATTAATTATATTGTTATGGGGTTGAATTCCCAATTCCTACACTCTAATTATACCTAGTTTCTCCATCAATACCCATCTATTTTGGGTTCTTGCAGATCCATTGTAGATTTATATTCTAGACTCAATATTTTAACTCTACGAGTGGTCATGGAAAATGTCTATAAAGGGGTCCCGACCCACAACAATAGTAAAAAATAATTCATGTAATATCATGAGTAACAGGACCTTCCCTCTAGCCACTGATTATTTCAAAGTAATTTTCATCATTATTATAGAGATTATTCCTAATCTCACAATATGTACCTCTTTATTGTATAGTAGAAAACACATTTCCTCCTATGTAAGACTATTTTAGGTTTCCATTAGATATAAGAGAATTATCCACCACCATGTAAAATAAATTTAACTTGAAGTTGTTATCTTTAGACTTAATATCACATTTAAGACTGTCTGGGAAATGCCTTGTCATATCTATCTCATCCCATACTAGAACAGGATAAAAGTGATGCAAGTCTGTAAAGAAACAATCATAGTTCATCACATAAATACTTCCTTGGGTAAACCACATCAACTCATCTATCATCTCTTGTCTCTGTGTATCTGGATAAAAGTTCTCCATGAACATCTCTTACACTACAATTAATTTCATACCCGCTACCTTACTATTGTAAGTATGATGATACCACTAACAATTTATGGTTCCTTGTAACATATAAGAATCCAACATGAAGCTCTTCTTAGAAAGTCGTCTCTAAATGATCAAGTATAGTCTAGATGTAATAAAACAAACTCACCTACCTCAGCTCTACCCTCTATTGTGATATTTAGATGGTGTTGTAACTAAAACTACAATGTCAAGTCGGGCATACACTTCACTACCCACTATGGGTCCCTCTTTATAAATTGGATGTAGAGAACAATGTTCCCAAATTAATTCTCTCTGACGTCTACACCCATAACTATCGTTTCCGTTGGTTCCCCTACAGGAGGATCATCTCTTACCATGGACTCTTATCATTATATAAATAAGAATCATCAAGGAGGAACATGTATACATTATCAATCCCATGTATTATGACATGTAACATTACATTATCACTATAACACAATAGGTATTCACATAAGGCCATAACATGTCATCCCCCTTTTTCCTACAACATGTTGTAAACTGAGGAACTATCATTAGACTTAATCGGCATAGATCTAAGTCATGGTTCATAAAGTGAAAACTCATTATCATTTTACTATTTAAAATTAGAGAAAAACATTATTGTGAATCATTTTAAAAAATTATACTTTACACTAGGAACCATTTTCAATTAAACTGCACAATTAAAGAAGACTATCAATTTCAATAACTTACTTGAACCCTTCTTTTCATTTTTCCTATTTAAATGCATGTAACATAATATTCCTGAGTTCCTATAAATATATATATGAATACTCAAATATAATTCCATTCTAGGCCAAGAGTCATATATCAATAAAATCCAGATGAAAAAACATCACATGAATAGAGATTCATTGAAGGAGAAATAACATCCAACAATAAAAAATCATATCAATTACAACAATTCTACCTTGGGTACGTAGAATTTACCATTGAACATAGGTTGGATACTTCGATGAATGAACTATTAAGAATTGACCAAAATCTCTAATTATCTAGTCTACTCATTCCAAATTGTATTACAAACTCATTTAAAATAGAACACCTAGCTGATAACACAATGTAACATTCCAACCTGGGTGCCAAACGTGGGTTCCCAAAGACAATTGTTACATCACTTCAAGAATACCTCCACATACACCAGAGTATTACATCTATCATGTATGATCTAATATAGATACCTTGGATAGACAATAACATATCTATTAAATCATCATAATAACATAAATAAGTATGATTACCCAAATAATATAACCAATTATCAGACAAAATTAATATCAAATTATGAAAACAATATGAATACAATATCCAAACCAAAATAAAAGATACGCAATTCCTTGTAAGTGTGAGTAAAACTAAGTATGCCACCACCAATGAAATCTAAAAAAATATCCCTCGAGTAACAATGTCTGCATTTATATAAATAATAAATTACAATGCATAAGTAAACAATCATCACATTTCATTGTTCTTTAATTATGCATGTAAATCCCCTAGGTTTCTAAAGACAGTAGAACAATAGAAACATTATTAAGAAAATATAAAAGTCTAAACCATATCACAATAATATGAATAAAAATCTTCATTTAATTTAAAATTATGTCATGACCAATTGGATCTATAGTTCAATATCAATATCAATAGCATATGAAATATTTTCTAACACCCTCTGGGTATTTGGAGCCTCTATCCTTATCCCACACCTCAATGTCACATGGTTAATTGGATCCGAATTCCCTATAGAACACATTATATCACATATGGATATTTAGGGCCTTAATCATTGTCCCACACACATTTGTAAAATATGGGTATTTGGAGACTCAATCCCTGTCCCACTCTAATTTTTTACATATGTCTATTTGGAGCTTTGGTCCATTATCCAAACTCGTATATAAATCAATCAAACATACATCACATATATCACATCGTTCAGGGTAAATATAGCCAAAAACTTTATAAAAAAATAACATCATAGTATGCCCTTTCATTTTATCACAAAAAACATGCTCCCTCATTTTAATCAGAAGGAATAATATGAAAAATTCCATGTTAATACAATTATAATTATTGTAATCATAAATAAATTGACCTATTAAAGTTATAAAAATCATCACATAATCATGTATTTTAATTATATCATATTCCTATTCATTGAACTATTACGCAATACCAATATCCTATAAATTACACAATAAAAATATTCAGTTAATAAATTAACTAACTTATTAAGCCAATTAGGGAAAATCTAATAGCCTAGAATTTATCCCAAATCATTATGACAATGAAATTCAAATAATTCGATGCAATCTCAAATGAAATTTTATAATCATGGAAATTTAAATATAATAATTACATACATGTAATTGAAAACAAGTTTTTGTGATTCAAAATTTAGACAACATACCTCATGATTGATGGTGAATGCTTGCTAACAGAAATCCCCACTTCAAGCAAAGAAAAAAACTATCACGACGAAGAATGAGATCTAAAATAAATACATATATCCAATATCAAAATAATGAAGATATATTAAACCTATATCCATTCTCTCCCCCAATATGAAAAATCATTTACATTATATCTAGAAATAAAGAAATAAGTGAGAGAACTATAATCAAGAAGAAATAACAAACTTGGAGAGGTGAAGATCAATCATCAGAACATCAATTAATCATTAAAAGAGGTTAAAATGTATTGGAACTTGTCTGAGAGCCTCTAATACTCATAGAAACCATTTTATATCTGAGTGGGGATGATTATATGTTTTTACTACGGGATGGAAATTTTATTTTAATATTTCTGTGGATTACATTTCAATGAACATGGTTTTCTGTACTAGTCACACAATTATCACTAACTATGTGCCTAAACATGTGCCTCATCTCAGGGGTCAGATTACTACTAGTAAAATGGAAACATCATTTGATTAATTGTGCACCATCTGTGTGAGGCCTCTCTATTTGGGTTCACAATGTTTTCTATACTTAAAGATCAATTTGTGAAAACTGTGGCCCAAACAGGCACTATCCCTCTTCCAAAATTCTCCAATTCCAAACCGAAACATCCCAATGTAAAACACAACAAATAAACCCTCAAACAATAAAATAGAGTAACTGGAAACTAGCTCGAGACATCTCCAAAAAATGGACGAGATCATTCAGTCCACCAAATTGTAATATCTCGGTGGTTTCCAATGACCTATATTTTTAATTCCATGATTAATTTGGTTCCAACAATCACATTTTGCCTTTATTTGACCATATTATTTCATGCATTGATGTTTATTTATACGATCCTATCACATTTAATTATCCATTTAAATTTATATTTACAAACAAGTATTAATTTTTTCACGTTATTATTTTTTTATATTCTATTAATAGGATTTAATACTCACCCCTTTATTATGTATGTACATAGGATATCCCATGGAAAATATAGATTATTTATAATGTTATGTTAAGTATTTTTTGAATAATGTTACTCTGTCGCATGTTCATGTTGTTTTCCTATATAACTTATTCCTAATGAATCTATATTTATCAGTAATTACGGTTTCATGATTTTTAATTTTATGTAATAAATCAAGAGATACTGGTTATTAAAGTTATGATTTGTAATAATCCAATATTCCTTTCAAATTCCGTTAAATGGGTTGTGAAGTCCTCAATTGAGTGTACTGTGGGCAACCACATCACAAACCGATGTCATTAATATTTCCATTACAACCTATCATAGTTGAGTATAATAATGCATATATGTTATATATATATTATATTTATAAAAAAAATCATACTTTTAGAGTTATTATATCATATATATATATATATGTATTTAAATGTCATTTTTTAGGGGATATGATAAAGTAGCTCATGTGTACGGTGGACTATCACCTCGTGTAGTGATGTAATTTTTTTCACTAACACTTTACATTGATGATAATAATGATTATGTTTATAAATATATATGATATAAATGATATAATTATGATATTAACTACATATTAGTAATTCTAAAAAGATAATTTATCATTTTTTCTGCCTTTTGACTGGCTGGTTGATGATAACATCATTCGTGTACATATGGACTACGAAATTGATGAATTTATATGACTATATTTTCATATTGGCACTACATGGTTGATATATATATATATATTCAAATAAATAATATTTAATTTATGATTTCAAGATATTTCTATAAGGATAGAGTATTTTTTTCACCTTTCCTTAATTATAATTGAAAAAATGGAAATCATACTCATGCCAATGTATGGCCCACCAGTTCAATGCTAGTAACATAGTTCATTTCTCAAAACAATAATTTTTTATTAGTATTAAATGATTAATTTATTTAAAAAAATCCTAATTACTTCGGGATATTTATTCTATAGATGATGGATCTATATCATATACCCATTATATATAACATTCATAAAAAAACACGTAAGATAAAATAACGAAGTCAACATAAAAAATACTGAAAATAATGAATGATTCATAAGTAATGGGTGATAAGATGTAATTAGTGGATCATATATGATATTATAAATATTGATATGGTCCTATTGATATTTCATAATTTGTTTAACAAAATAATACAAGATGTTAAAACTTGTTCAAACAAAAGGAAGATTGAGGTAAGAGGATTCATCTCTATTTACCTTTATTGAGGTGTATTGTAATGTTATGAGAATAATTTCAGTTATATAATGTACATAAAAACACATTAACTTTTAATATCATGATTTCATAATAATTTACTTAAATTTGAGTTTCTATTTGAATAATTACATCCTAGATGATTTATGTTAAGTGTTCCCAAGTGGCAACGAATTACATAACTCACATTATTTTCATTGAGTTATATTATATCTTAAACATATTTGATACAATACTATTATTTTTGAAATGATTTTTTATTATATTTTTTTCATTTATACGTGTTTTATTTGAATTTAAATATGATATTAATATTTGTTTCATTGATTAATCTTCACATTAATGTTATGATCATTGTAATGGTTTATTTCAGAGTTTCATTCTAATGGAGATTGTTTATTCATGAATTTTAGTTGATGGTAATTATTTGAACATTTACTTATAAAACAATATAATAATTTCCTCCTATTTTTATTCATTATATTTTTATATAATAGTAATGTTTTTCCACTAATTGGTAATGAGAATCATTTAGAAAATCATTTAATGAAAATCTGACTACAATTCTCCCTTTCCTTGGAAATAATTTTTCTAACTAAACCATACACTATATATATGATTTCAAAATTGTTTTAACACTTTTTAAAATGATTTATTAAATATATTTTCACCTATTATTAGTTTTTATAAAAAAATGTAAATTATTCATCATGTCATTTAAAAAAAGGTCCTGTAATAAGTTTACTAAAAATGTAAAATGGATATTTATTTTATCATACTCCACATGTATATAATTTTCTTCCATCATGACCACTCAATGTATAAAAATATTTTTATGTTTTTCAAATAAAATTTTAAATGAAAATTATCATTAAAATGTTTTTGAAAATTATAATTTTAAAAATTTATTTTAAAATTGAAATGGTTACATTCCTTTTAAATGTGTTTAATGATTTTTTATGTTATATATATTAATAAATGATAAATAAAAATTATTCTTAGTTTAATTGGAATATTTTTTATCAATACATTACTTATTATTCATAGGGACGGTTAATGATCATTCCTACCATTGAATTATGTAAATTCGGCTTCTTGATTCAATTTGGTATTCACCATATTTTCATTGAAACATTCACATTATTATGATGATTGTAAAATTAATATTTTTTAAATATAAAAATTATGTGTATCATGGATATAAATATTTCAAAAACCATATATCATATATATATACAATGTCATAGATAAATATCCATATCATTTTTGTCTTGGATATAATTATTTCATAAATCATATACCATTTTTCCACATGGTATAAAATTGAATATTATTTGATTAACTATGAAGTATTTATAAATATGTAGTACTTACTCAATATGGATATTTGATTATAAGGAACCAATTTAATGAATTAAATGAATTGTTAGATATATGAGTAATTCATTAGAAAAGAGACGACGGGTGGTTCCCAGAATAATATATAACCTTGATGCATCTCTTGGTCTTATGTGACAAATCACGGTAGATGTACTATGATGCCTAAGATGAAGGAATCCATTAATCAATCCTTTCCTTCATTATGAATCAGATTATAATTATCCATGGAATTATCTATATATTCATTTAATTATCAATTTATTGATTAAATGTAATGTGATTTAATTAATTTATATTTATATATTGATTATTTCTTATTATATTATCCATGATATATTCATAATGATATTTTATCTTCATTAATTTCATTCACCATTTATTTATTAAATGGAATGTGCTCAACTATTTAACTTCCCTCATTTATTATTCAACATCTAATCAGGATAGTCATGCTATTGATTAAATAGAATTGTTTTTTCATATACTCACATTGACATCTTGATTATTCATATTGATTCATGATATATTCCACTATACTTAATCATTATTGATCATTAGTGATCACCCTTATTTTATTCTTTTCGCAAGTAATCCATGAAGATTACTATGATTTATATGAAATGATATATTAGGGGGGGAAACTTATTATCGAGAAAGAATATGTTGTAATTTATGTATTAAAAGGTATTATGGGAATCTTATTCCTATCTAGTTTACCAACAATAAAAAACTACTTAGTCTATTAGTATGGGATTACTTGTATTATTTGACAATGTAATAATCTATCACACTAGCATGGGGCTACTCGGGATATGGTTTAAATATTTTTCATAAGAGGTAGTTTAGTTAAAAATGGGAACTACATTTATGAAAATAGATATTAAAGAGCGTAATATTATGATAGTATTAGAAGATAAAAATAGATAAATACCACATATTTTTTATAAGTTATTGATTATATGGGTTTCACAATAAATATATCTATATTTGGGTACTATATGTTAATGTGCTCCTAACATAGATCTTTTTATGGGTAATTATTGTAAAAATGATTCATTGGGAATAACTCTATCAACACATGGTGTTTAAAAACATTCCTTACTTACTCCATTGATTTAAACTCATTGGGGATATTATTAGGATAATTTAAATTTTCATTAAAATATAATTTTAGGGATTTGAATAAATGATGAATATAAAAGAACTAGGTTAAACCAAATGTGTAATATATTAAAAATAATGTTTCATGGTTTAGAAATCCTATAAATGACTTTTTGGTTTTCCCAATATATGTATGGTTGATCAAACTATTTTTTTTTAATTTATGAATGGTTGGAACATGAAATAACCATGTTAATATTTAATTTTATGTTCAAGTGAGTGACTATGACAAAATAAAGGGATGATGACTATGGTGAAGGATATTGTGATAATTTTTCGTCTATTAATCAAAAAATGATTAACAATGTTCACCTTAACCAATATCTGGACACACCAGAGTAATGAAGAATGGAGTTTTATAAAAACCCCAATAGCGGAAAACATGGAGAACAAAATTCTCAATTATATACATGTAAATTTTTTTTAAGGAGACACCTAGGATATTGTCTCAGTGGAACATAAAAATAATTGATCTGTTAAATTAAAGGGCATAAAGAAATTAATTAATGATAAAATAATATTAGTATGATAGAATGATATAAATATCATTCTATGGATTCATTTATAATGTTTTGTACTAAATGTGGGGAACATATGAATTATTCATGTCTTCTCCCTCTTCTAAATGTCATTACCTATACTAAGGATGTACCTACATTGAAATAAAATGGTTGAGGTATTTATATATTGGGATTCATGAATTTAATTAAATAAGTACTTTTACCACTGTTATATTGGTAAGAAGAATTATGAAACTTCTATGAATTTGTGAAATATTATAATCATATATTCCCTCATTAAATTAATATATATGGATACCATCATTGTTTTTTTGTATAAGGTTTACCATAAGGATAAATTATTAAAACCATATTTTTAAAATTAGTTTTATATGAATTAAAAATTAATAATAAAATTTGTTTTTGAAGAAGTTTACATAATTACACACTATTGGTTTAATATATGTTTTTATAAAAAATTGTATTTATATAAGAATACCCTTACATTTATAGGTATATTGTTAATGGTATCAGTATCCTTTATGATTTATAATGTCTCTGATATTGAGGTAATTATGGTAAAATATAGTTTGTAATGTTATAGTAATTATATGAATATGGATTTATAAAAAGGACAACCCACATGATGGGTGACCACCCATCATGTCTGGCAAGGCCATGAGGCTTAAACCCATAATCGAAGGATTATAAGAGTTTAATTCCTACCACTCACCTTTGAGAAATCCTCTTAAACATGTCATTAGTTAAAAAAATTTGAGAAAAACTATTAATGATTAACCAATGGTGTGACTGTAGAGGTTTATAGATTAATATACTATATTGGATAACGTGTGATAACCATTTTGGTTTTCGAAAATAGTTACACACTTATAGAAAGAATTTTCACTATTTAATGGATCCTAGGTTCTATAAAAATATAATTTTATTTCATTAGGTATAGAAATTTTATTTTTGGGTACTCATTTATTAGAGTATGTGATGAATTATAAAATTATTAATGAAAACACAAAGGATTAATATTCTCTAATAAAAAAACGTGTCAACTATGTATATTTTCTTATATCCATAAAAATTAAAATAATTAATCAACATTAGGAAAAGTATTTAAAAAAATATCTCATCTGATTATATTAAAATATTATGAATCATATATTCTTTTAAATAATCCTAGATTTATGATTTTTATATCCATAAATTTCCCTTTATTATTCACTTTTTTTTATAAATTTCTACTATCACTCTCTATAGTTATTTACTCTTTTCCCCCTTGTCTATATATTCACAAGAAACTAGTGTTCTCCTACTTAGAAAACTAATTACATATTATTAAATATGACATTTTTACTTACATTTATTTATTATTAAGTTGATATTTTATTAACCCATATATGACGTGGGTTATTAATGAAAACTTGATCAGTAGAATAAAATACTTGTTCAAATCAGATTCCCCCTCCATCCTTATCAATGGTTCACCTAAAGGAACCTTTAAATGCACTATGGGAGTTATACAGGAAGGCCCTATGTATGCTATCCTTTTTGCAATTTCGGAAGATTACCTAAGAAGATTGATCATTGGCCTTGTTGATAAAAACATGATTAAACTTGTTCAAACCTCCAAGAACATGACTGTGCCCACACATCTATTATACGCTGATGACATCATATTGTTCTTGTAAGGTGATAAAAGGAATATTCAAAGTCTCAAAAATTCCATGTCCCATTATGATGAAATCTCAGGTCAGATTATCTATTGGAACAAATACTTTCTATTTTTTGGAAAACAATTTTATTCTATTAGAATAACAAATCATAAAAAATTTAGGAATCAAGGAGGGATCCTTCTCTTTCTCTTATCTTGGTGTTCCCATATTTTGGGGAAGGCCTATCTATAGTAACTTTTCTACCATTTTTATTAAGACATTACTAATATTTCCACATTCAAAGGTAAATTGCTCTCAATTTCAGGAAAAATCTATCTTGTGAAATATATTATTGTCTCCAAAAAGGCCTACTCGATGATGGTATACAAATTGCCAGATGGCCTTCTTAAGAAAATTAATATGCACATAAAAGATTTTGTTTGGACTTGAAGAACTTTGGAAAGGAATCTTGTGACCATTCCCTGGGATACTTATTGTAAACCCTTAGATAATGGAGGTCTTGACATAAAAAATATTAAGCTCTTTAATAGTTCTCTTCATTCTAGGATCACATAGACGTTGATTGAAAACAACTCTTATTCCATTGATTTTATAAAATAATGATTCCTCACGAGGATATGAAAAGAAACTATAATTATATGGCTTCTTCCATCTGTCTATCCATTAGTTATTCTTTGACTAATATTATGAATAATTATAGATGGATGGTCAATCTTGACTCCTCCATGAATTTTTGGCAGGGAAACTATACTAGTGCTCCTCTAATCTCCATGTTGAATGCCAATTCTCTTCCAGAGAACACTAAATACACTATAAGGGATGTTTTACTTTCAAATAATAATAATATCACTGACAACATCATTCATGTGATGGACAAGTATCCCTTCTCTAATTCGGATGGCTTCCGGGTCTGAGAACCTGTTCAAAATGGCATCCTTGATTCTTAAAAATTTTACAATCACACCATTTTGAACTTTGATTCTAACATTTTATGGTTGAAATCCATTGACAAACCTTAAGTCCAACCTTAAATACTTACTCTAGTGTGGCCTGTCACTCAAAATAGGTTACCCACTGAGGTTTGTCTTCAGTCTATTGGGATACCACATTTCTCCAAGTGTCATCTTTATAATGTACATAGAGAAGATACAAATCATCTCTTTCTGTCTTGTGTTACTACTTCGGCTCTTTGGAACTATATTTTTACATTTATGCAAGAAGGGGGTTACTTTATGACTCAATCAGTTCCCAATTAAAGCGTCGTGTGGATTTTGATTCCTCTCAGAGAATTAAAAATATTTTCTAAACTATGGTTGATGATATACTCCTCATGATCTTGCATGATAGAAATTATCTTCATAATAATTTCTCATTTAGACTTAATGCAGGTCAGATGCAGATAATTATTTCTATTCGAGAAGAATCCTCGAATCAAAAGGCTTATTGTGAAAACTCTATCGGAGACATTGTGATCATATTTCATCTCTGAATTAATAGTATCTACAAATAACCTAGATGAACTTTTGAGGTGTTCTAGAAATCCCGCCATTCAAAATATATCAATGTGAATATTGATGGCACCTTCAAAGGCTTTTTGAGACCACTAGGTTGTAGTGATATTTACAGAGAATATATTGGTCAGTGCCTTAGATGCTTGTTTCTCAGTTGTGGTGTTGCCTCATCTTTGGATGTGGGAATGATGGGTGTTATCTATGTCATTGATTTTGTGTATCAAAATGGTTGGAGTAACATTTGTATTGAATGTGATTCGATTACTATTGTTCAGGCCATTTGAAATGGTGTGGTGCACCTAGCATGCCCTCTTAATACCTGTTGGATGAACTTTCTTGCTTTGCTTCTGGAGAATATCTTTATCTTCACTCATGCCTTTCGTGATGTGAATATGGTGGTAGAAAATCTTGCAAAAAATTGACTAAACCATGACACAACTTGGGGGGGATGACCTTCCCCATAGTTTACTCTCACCTTATTATAAATATTGTAATAAGATTCCATCCTTCATACTCATGTAACTTTTGTTTTTTGATCTTCAACTGAGTAAAAAATTTTCTAAAAAACAAATTAATTGGTTATCTAATGATTTCTAATAAAATAATAATCAATTAAAAAAATTGAAATCCTTTCTGAAAATCTATACATTTTCTATAAGACAGATTAGTCATGCTTTGGGAATATAAATCAAATTTAATATTTAAAAATTTTAGAACATTTATTTAAAAAAATTAGCATATTATTTAAAATTATCATATAAAAAATACATTTTCATGAACATTGGGTGTTTTTCTAGATTTTTCTATTTTTTGATGAATTGTTAAAAATACAGAATTTGAATTGAAAAAATTATTTTCATAGAAAATATTTTTAAACAAAATTTTTTTAATTATTATAAAATTAAAATTATATAAATTATATATAAATTAAACCAATCTGGTCATCTTAATCATTTTCATATTTAAATACCATATAAAAACCTAGTAAACCATTATTCATTTTTCTTTGAAAAGTCGTTTTCTTCTCAATTATATGGGATTATTTTAAAATTATATGTTGATAATTACTTGAATAGAATATTTCTAAATAGTTACCATATTGTGAATGATAATAATTTATAATATCTAACAAGGTAATATTCAATTTTGAGCAAAATTAATACAAAAAACAATAAAAATTATTCATGGTTTTTATGGTAAATATGGATTTTCTGAAGGTTATACTAATAAGATAATCATTACAATGACCAAATATCCTGTCTAAAATATATTATCTTGAAATATTAATTGAAATTATTCCTATTTGTATATATTAATATATTTGAGTCCATTTTTAATTATGAAAACGTTTGGTTAACCTTTTCTATATTAAAAATTATAAGTGACCCATCAACACCATTATAAAAGGAAACCACCGGTCCTCTCATATTCACAAAATTGAACCCTTATTGTATGGAAAATATAATACATTGATAAAATCCCAAATTCCATACCATAATTCTATAAGATTAATTTTGGTTTTAATTACATCCTTATAATGATTTGTGTTCAAGTCTAAGTTGTTTACCTGAATATGAGGAGATTTTATTTAATAAGTGTTTTTATATTATTTATTCATCCACCAAAGTAAATTTTTATTAATACTTTATGATCAAATAAACTAAATATATCACATATTCTTGGTTTTTTATGTTAATTAAATTTAATATTTCCATAATAATTTCAACCAAATGGGTTACTAAATCATCATTCTTGTGTACGGTGGACTACCACCTCATGGATAAATGTCAAACATTTTTCAAATGATAACTCTCATAGTTAGATATGATGATGTATATATTCTATGTATATGATAGTTATAAAAAAATATATATTCTGGAGTCATTATATAATTTATTCATTTTATATAATTTCCTTTTCCCATGGGCATATGGTCACTTCACTTGTGCGCATAGTGGAGAACCACGATGTCAAGAATTGTGGTTTGTTTTTCACTAACACATTACATGGATGATAATAAGGATATAATTACTGAAAATGTGTAAATTATATTAAATAAAAATTATATTCATGAAATATTTATCATTATTAAATGATAATATATCATTTTACTTCTTATAATCTCACTCACTAACATATGATAACTTTGTCCTTTTATATGTAGATTACCTTCTTCAAAAAGTGACGTGACTATATTTTCTTCACTGCGTGAAATGGATGATATATATATAACTATATTTACAGAAATAATATGGTACTTATGATATCATTATAATTTTTTAGATAATAATTACTACTTCCCACCCTTCCATTATGATCTTTTAAAATAGGAAATATTGTTCATGAGTGTGTACGACTTTATCATCTATATAATTATAACATAATTAATTTTTAAAAACCATTTTTCATGATTTACATTAAATGTATAATTTATGTATAAATAAGATAATTATTTCTCTTTTATTATTCTACATATCATTGATCTAAATCATATACACATGATATAGAACATTCATGATAAAACATACCTGAGAGAAAAAATGCAATTATCTACCGAGATGATGAAAATAGTAAAATTCTAATAAAGAATGTGTGAGAAGATGTTATAATAGGGTCATATATGATATTATAAATATTTATATGTTTTTGTTATAAACTTATAATATTCTTAAAAATTATATACAATATTTTAAATCATGTTTAAAAAAAGGAAGTGTGATGTAAAGGATGTCATCTTAATTTCCCTTAATTGTTGCATATTATAATTCTATGAATATAATTTCATTTATACCGTGTATATAATGAAGATTTTAAAAGTAATATCATTATTCAATATTAATTAATGACATTTTTAGTTATAATTTATACAATAATATCCATGTATATTTAAAATAAGAGTTACTATATAGTAATGAATTTTATAACTCAATTATTTTTTAGGTTATATTTACTCTTCATTATATTTGATATTATCAGAATATATGTTAAGGAATATTTATTTATTTTATGTTTTATATAAAATTTTTTATATGGATTTATAGTGGGTAACAACTATTGATTAATTTATTAAATATCACTTCAATGATGTGATCATTGAAAGGGATTTTTTAGCAATCGAATTCTGATCAAAATTATTTGTTCCTGACATTATATAAAAATACTTTATTATTGAATTTCATAATAAATTAGGTTTATTTTATTATCTTCAATTTATACATGATAATTTCATGATATATTTTAATTTTTCAACAAGTTCTTACTTGAAATAATTTTGAGAATGTTTCAAATAAAATCAATCTTTATTTATATCTTCGGTTAGAAATTCATTTTCTTATGAAAAAATGATTTCAAAAAATGTTTTAAAAAATGTTTTAAATTTGTTTTGAATGGTTTATTATTCAATTTTTTTTTTAAAAAAAATAGTTTTTTTAAAAAATTAATTGAATCTTAATATACTTTTAAATATTATTCCAATTTTAATTTTAATGAAAATATTATTGGAATATTTGTTTTAACATACTCATAATGTATGAAATTTTTCACCTTCATGTGATCTCAATGTTTTGAAAAATATTTTATTATTTAAAAATTAAGATTATTTCCAAAATTTATTATGAACCTAGAGTCTAATTTGTTTTTGAAAAAAAGTATATTTTCACAAGATTGTATTTTAAATAGCATGTTATGGTATTTATGTTCATCATGGAAAAAACCTTTTATTATTACACCAATGGTTATTTGTTTCACTAAAATTATCCATATTATTTCAATGAAATGTTCGTGATAATTTTGACCAATGTATGTATTTAAACAGACAGTATTGGTTTATTTTTAGATAAATTAACTTTCTTATGAAACATATACTTTATTGAGATCATTGAACAATTTATGTTTCTTAAATGTTAATATTTTTTGTATCATGGATATGATTATTTACTAAAAAATATATCAGTTTTAGGTGCGGTGTTTATCATAAATATCTATATACATTGAGCTGTAGATATAATTATTTCTTAAACCATTTATTATTTTTACATACTATATTGATATTATGAATACCAAAGAAAATAAAATATTTTATTTTTATAATAAATTATTTTTTATTAGCTGTCATTATAAAAATGTGATAATCTTATGATATGCACAAAACAAAATTTCTTTCATTACACGTATGACCTAGTTTTACAACCTTTTTAACGAAGTTCCCATCTTAAATATATATTTTTATAATTTTATAAAATTTCATTTATCAAAATAAACATCATTGTTGAATTTTTATAGTGAAAATTATCTTAGGGTATAATTGTTTTCTATTTTAAGAAACTTCATTTTTTTGAAGAAAAGTAAAAATTAGTGCAATTTAGTTAAAAATAGACATTCCATTTTAATAATGAATATTGTTAAATTATATTTAAAAATATTTATGAGTCACACTCTATAATTTATTCATTTATTTATAAAATCATGTTAACTAGATCAAATTTCACTATAAAATTGAATATAAAAACATAACATATGTTTCAAAGTTAATCTACATTAAAAACCAATTATTTGTCCACGTTTATGGGGTTATTATTAATCTTCATTTTACCACTTATGTTATTAAATTTTGAAAATTTGAAATACATATTTTTGATAATTATGATATTTTTTTATAATATGATCAATGAATTTTTGGACAAAAAATGAGATTAGTGGAAGTGATTAAATTTAATTATGGTGATTAAGGTAAAATTTATCTTACTAAGGGAGAAAACAATAATCATAAGGAATAAAATGGGATGAACAGCTGTAAAATATACAATATATTCTAATAAATCTACCATATCCCCTATATGATATAATTTCATGAGTTACTGAGATATTATTAAATGAATGTTTTCAATATAAAATGTTATGTAAAGAAAAAGGCATAAATGAAAAATTCCCTACCATTATCATTTAGGAAACATTGATAAATGTAAAAAAATTCTCTTATAAATATTATTTTATAAAGATAAATGGGTTTTAATCATCCTAAAATTTTATAATTAACTTTTAGTGATGATTTAGTTTCATAATATACATATGAAACACCACCATAATGGATATTTAGTTAATAATTAACTAAAATAAATGATACTATAAATATTAAAATTGAAGTGAATTGACTAAATTGTTGTATTTATTTATTTTTGAAGATTAATATGTCATTGTAATCTTATTTTTACATAATATATTTTAATTCAAATAATTAATTGATATTTTAAAATTGAAATTAAATATAAAATGTGAGAATTGACATTATTGATATTTTTGAGTAATTAATATTTTTAAACGATTTGAAATTAATAAAAAATTTATATTATGAAAATTTATTTTTATGTGCTGAAATATATTATATATGTTCTATCAATGGATAAATGTATCTTTTATAATCTGCATATTGATCCTTACATTTTAACGAAGTTATTAAAACAGTCTATGTTTAAGCTGTATTTTAGCACGTCACATGTGCTCGTTTAAAACAATATTTCAAAAAATGATGTATTAATTATATAAATTAGATAACATATTAATAATTAATTGGATCTTTTTTATACCATAAATATCACTTTAGTTTATTATTAAGGATTAAATTAATTTTTTTTAAACTAGATGCTTCAATAAAAAACCAAAATGATAATATTGGAAAATATTAGATGATAAGGAAAAAAATTATTAAAATGAATATAATTTTTTTTATGAGTTTTTTATAGCCTTATTCTCCTTTAAATAATTATTTATACATTTTTAGGCACTCCAGGTAAGGTAGACCTCCCATTAATGAATACCTTTTGGTATTTACAAGAGTGTCACTCCCCCTCCACTATAAAAATCCTCATCTCCCCCCACATCATTTCACCTATAAACACAATAGGATTGGACAAGAATTGCCATAATATTATCCCAAAATCCTTTCCCTAATCATAGAATCATATTTTTTCCATAATTCAATATTAATAATCCATTTGGAGAAAACTAAAAAGACTTACCCAATTATGAGGTAACGTATTTTCTCAAGTTATATAGTTTCATTTCAATTCCCCACCCCCTCCAATGTCCATATTAAATGTTTATATAATAAAAATAGTAACCTAAATATACTATATTATTTTTATTTAATGTTTTTGACCTAAACATACACACACCTCCATCTAATGGGTAATGAACACACTGTTTCTATGCACAACGAACTATTATCTCATGAAATGATGATTGTTTGTTTCTTACCACCGATAATGGGGTCCATTATGACAAAAACAATATATATGTTATATACTATAATTATAATTTCTTTATTCTTATTTAATTTTTATTTATATTCATACTTTAAACTTTCCATTTTATTAAATTACGATAAATTCATTTGAGGATGTGTGGACTACCACCCCCTCAAAGCGATATGGCTCGTTCCTTCCATACACGTAACGTATAAAGGATATTACAAATAAAACTATATAAAGTTTATAACCTATATATGATAGTTTAATTAAAATATACATATTTATCAGTTATATTTCATTATTTGAATATAATAAATAAATTAAAGTAGTGTTCATGCGTATGTATGACCTACCATCTCCCTGAATGGTGCACTTCATTTATAATCATAAATTATTATGCATTAATATAAATACATATTTATTTAATATATAATATACTTTAGTCATGGTTTAAATTCCTGATATTTTAAAATCATGATCTAAAAAACAGTATTAAAAATATCAAGTTAATACAAACTCAAGAAAACTAGGCAATTAACAACCGAAATAGTAAAATTAATGAATGCTATTAAAAAACAGATAATAAATTATTTTAAGGAAAAAATATATGATATTATTAAAATTATTATGGTTACAGTATAAGTTTGTAACATATTTTAAACAACTATAGGATGATAATGACCGTACATAAAATGTAAGGTTAAGGTAAGGGATATTTGTCTTACATTTCTTTTTATAAAGCATACACCGTATACACAATGAAAATATTTAGTACAGTGTATCTACTTACCATTTTAAAAAATATATCATGAATTTTTTTTCATCATGGTATAAAAACATTCCTTCATGGGTATTATGAATCAAATTGTTCATGTCGTATGAGACATTTTGAGATGTTTAATGATTAATTCATTATTACATATTCATAATGATTTTCCTTCAAATTCCACATCCTTTTATGATTGATAACTTTATGTTGGAAAAAATACTTTTATTGTAAAAACTTTTCTTTACAATTTATCGTTAATATCTATATTTTCATAAAATGGATATTATTATTGCAAAAACCGTATATCGTTTTACATACGAAGTTTTATTGATAGTTATTTTACTATTTGGTGAATTATTGATAAATTTATATCTTCTATTAAACATAGATAAATTTTGATAAGGCAGATAGTTCATGAATACTTGAAAATCTTATGGATTGGTATGATAAGGGTGGGGCCCAATTATAGATATCCCATCAAATAATTTGTAGATTCATGGGATGAATCATTTGGCCAAATCAGATTGGGGTTTACTCACCATTTTTGAAACCATATTGTGAAAGGCCTTTCTAGAAAAAGTAATGATACACATAAAAAACATGGTGTCCAATAATTAAGAAGTTAACTCCTTTATATTCAGTTATTCTTCATTCATTGTTATTTTCATTGAAATATCTATGGATGCATTTCATTTTTAGGATTAAATTATTATTCATCAATGAAATTTTGCATCGATTTATCTATGGGTAGATTTTATTCTCATTTTTTTGACGTAGATGGAATTATTTATTGCTTATTATCTGGTTCTGTTGATTTTTTCATGTATAGTTATTTTAATTGAATGAGTTATCTATTATTTACATTTCCATGTTACTTTCCTTCTATTTATCCATTTTTATCCTACTTCACTTACCCTTATTGAGAATTTTAGATCACCCTTATTCTGTTTCATTCCTCTAGTTATGATGATTAAGTATTTGAATAATCATTCAAGGATTTAGTTAATGTCTTTTTATTATTTATCATGTATTTATTTCCTAGTTCCCAATATATTTTCGGTATCATGTTTTTAAGTTAGTTTTCCAAGACTAGCTAAATGAACTATCCTTCTTGATATACTTTCTAGTAAAAATTACAATGTAATAAAATAATGCACTAGATCTCAGATTTCAGGGTCAAAGCATTACATACATTGAATGTTTTTTAATTAACCATGAAATATTTATAAAGTTTTATTCTATTTTCTACACATCCTTTTCCATTTGGGTTGCTTACTAACTATATAAACTATATATTAACTAAATAAAACATGTGTTTATTTTTTTACTTTACCATATCGATTATTATTATTGATTCCTGCTATTAATCATTGTACATAACCCATACTATGAATGTAATGTCTCCTAATCTGGTTTTTCATACCTAATAATCCATAAGGTGTAATATGATTGATATGGATAGATATACCAGAGGGGAAAATGTTATTCTATTTTTTTTAATTTTTCAATTCAAATTTATTATGGGAATCATCTTTGTATGTAGTTTCATAAGAAATCAAAACTAGTAGGTCCTTCAGGATGTGATTAATTTTATTTTATTCCCTTGTAATAAAGAAGACAATGGCTCTAGGCTATAGGGGTCTTGTTCCCAACATTCATAACCAATAATAAATAATAATAATAATGGTTGAGATTATATTCTTTCTATGCATGAACAAGGGAGTTATCAATCGATGATCATAATAAAGAATAATATATGAATGAATGTATAAGATCATAAAATTGACAAACAAGGTTCATACCCAAAATATCAAATATTTTAAACATGAGTGATGAGATAAAATATTATCTTTTCTAAGACACGCATGAAGTAATAATTCAACATAAATCTATCATGAACCAAAAGTTTATTTCGTATAAGTATGGAACCACTCTATGTAAAAGAAAAATTTCATATGTTGAGGTTGAAAATTGCAATAATAGACCAACAATTGATCTAGAATTCCAACATGTTTTCCATAAAAAATATATCAGGGATCATTAATTTTTTCCCATATTGAATAAACAACATTAAATTACATCTGATATTTTACAAAAAATTTGGGATGTTTTCTACCTTGGATCGATCATATCAACATGTTTCACTGAATTATATAATCAGATATATATCACTAACTACGAATCAGAGGTAGGTATTTGTCGCACCAATTAAATAATTATTTTATATTTTTCCAAATGATCATAAGGAATTTAATTAAATGTTATGGATGAGGAAATGATTTATTATGAAAGAAAATAAATATTTATATATTTGAAGATATAGACTCAAAACGCATCGATTAGGCGTAAGGAAAAGTGGCATATAAGTTAGTGAGAAGTAATATTACTATATTATGCATGTATCATCCTTCATGTGTCATACATACATCCCTACCTACCTATATCATGTATGTGTCTTTTCATACCTCTAACATTCATGCCTCATAACCCATTTAAAGAAAAATGTTTTATAAAAAATTAATCATAGCATAACCTGTGGGAATTAAACTCATTTCATAAACACCACATTATATTAATATTAAATATAAACCATCTAGAAAAAATAAGGATTTGACAATTGTATCATATCCCCGGTACGAAATAAGTAACCATAATGGTAGTTGACTATTATGAATATGAATTTAACTAAAATATCTTTAAAAACAATATTGAGGAAAATATCCATTCCATTTTAAAATCACCTCTATAAAATATTAAAATTTCCCTAATAAAAGTTAAATACATTCATTGAAGTAAAATTTGAAAACATTTAATTTAAATATCAAAGAATTTAGTTTTCATGATAGTCAAAAAACACTATCATGTCTCATATGTTTAAATAATGATTCCATTCAAATTTTGAATATGAATTAAAAACCACCACATTCAGAAAATGTCAGGAAGATTAATTTTAAACAGTTACATTGAAAAAATCTAAAACAGTTTAAAATTTACCAAAAAATCATTAGGTATTAATAAATAAAATAAAACCTTATTAATAAATACACACATAGAAGAAAATGTATTTTTGACCAAATAGAGAAATGAAGATAATTTTTCTATAAAACAGTACATTATACTATTGATTACATAAATAGATGATTATAAATTGAGTTCCTCATAAGATAATAGGGGATAATAAAAATAAAGATATTATTTAATTGCATATCATTAAATTAAATCATTTCAAATATAATCATAAACAATCCTGTTAAACAAAGGGATTGTAACATAAAACATCTATCTCATCTGTAACTTTTTAATCATAAACACTATGAGTGAATAATATTAGATAAATCATTAAATATGATGATAATAATAAAATTCATGATATAAATACTATACATATCTACATATACACCTCATTAAAGAATAAAAGTGCATAACATATCCTATTTACGGATGAAAACAATTTGAAAAATTTGCATTTCCCCATGTATCGACTTTTTAGTACGTTTTAAACCTAATTTATAACAAATATATGGTAATTAAACATATAATATAAAACCATACTCGTATATTTCATAATGTATATGAATTAGTTAATAACATTTATTAATCATATATTAACAATTACCTATTAATGTCACTTTTGGGATAATAAATACTATATTTTTTGTGTATATTTTTGTTTATTATTTTCTATCCTTTTACTATGATTATGGTTTTATAATATCTACCATTTTGAACATAAATTGGATATGATATATATTCATTATATATTTTTTATTAATCCAAAATATCCAGGGAATGAAAATGAATTAAAATGTTCGTTGAGATGGTAGTTTATACATATGCATGAATGTTATTTCTATTTTCTCAAAGAATAGAATAAAAGATATATATATATATATATTAATCCACATTTTTAAAATAATTTTTATATCATTAATGTATTATATATTCATTAAATATATCTTTCATACTATTCCAATCTAAATTAAATAAAAAAACATGTCACATTGCTTAGTGGAGGTGGTTGTCCACATATACACATTAGCAACAATATCATTTTCCGACTGATAAAAAGTAAAATAATAGAAGAGATCTAATATTTAAATATGTATAAATTTTTGTCATCAGGGTTTGGATTAGTGGTAAGCACCTCGTAATCCTACATGAAAAATGAGGGTTTAAAACCCATTGTGTGTAGGTACTGTAGTTTTACTATAGAGGTACTGTAATAGCAGTATTACTGTATATTGGCAGGTATTGTAGAAGGGGTAGGGCACTGTAGCAATGGCGGTACTGCGCGGGTACTATAACAGCTAGGTTACTATTCACAGAATGGAAAATGGGCCAAAAAATTGGGCCTACGGACTATGTAAAGGGCTATAAGCCTACTGGGCCTTCGAGCTATGTAATGTGTCTCCCTCTACCCAGTTATAAGAGGTGTTTGACTTGTATTGATAATAAAATGAGGCTTCAACCCCAACATTTTAAATAATATGCATAACTTTTTAATAAATATATTATATATAATTTCAATACATTTTTATATCCTCTCATGGGAGGTGTTGATGTATATTAAAGTACATTAGTTTATGAGGTATTAGTTTTTTAGAAGCATGATGGGTGGTTTCATTTCCCATTTTTTGAAAGAGGATATTTATATTGGTTATTTAAAAAATATAATTACATGAAAATATGTATTATATACTTTTGTTATTATATTATTATGGTTGAATAATATTTTAAAGTCATTGAAGAAAAAATTATACAATAATTCTTTGTTGTGTATTATTCCTTTTCTTCGGAAAGCCTCTATTGGTTAATACATAAAGAATTTATAGAAGGGTTTAAAAATAAAAATTAGGAAGATATGAATTGGGAAAGGACGTAAGAAAATAATATATGTATGTATTGTTAAACTAAAATGTTATTTTATTTTTCATAGTATAGGATAGGAGAGGTCCTTTTATTAGTTACGATAAGAACCCACATAGAAAATACTAAGAGGTTTCCCATAATATTCTAATGTGATAAATTAATTTCCAAGAATATTCTCTCTAATTTACCATATGTTATAACTTTGGATATGATATGGTTTAGAAATGGTCATACAATAGGTTTTATACATGTTATATAGTCAAACATAGCATTTTCTATTTTTCAACCTCGATAAATATTTTTAACCATAATTATAGTGACTATATTTTATTGTATTCAATAAAAATTATAATAAAAAATAATTTTACCATATAATATAATATTAATTTTTATGAATCAAAATATTGATTCTATATTACTAATATAAATTGGGAAATGTTAATGAATTTAATTTAATGTTAAACTAGTAGTCGATATGATGAAGTATAATTTTAAAGAAAATATTTCTTTTAGTATACAATATTTTATATAAAAAATTTATATAAAATAGTTTCGAATGAACTGAATTATATTTTTATGAATATAATTTAACTAATATTACTTTTAAAAGGATTTTAAAATACATTTTATTTTTTTAAATACTTTTGACGAAAAATAAGTTAAAAAATCAATATTTTTCACTATTTATAAAAAACAAAATATTTATTAATAAATTTAAAACCTGAACTCTAACATATTTTAGAAATTATGATTTATAAAATGACACTAATTTTTTAAAATAACTTGTCTAAATTTGGAAAAAAACATCTTTAAAAAAGTACACAATACCTGATGAAACCACTTTTTAAAAAAACATTTTAAAACATGAAACTAGATTTATTCATATTACCTTATTAAAATGGTAATATTATTGTAATGATAATTTTTTTAAATATAAAATAAATAAATTTAAATAAATTTTTTTAAAAATAATGTCTAATTTAATATATTTAATCAAAAAGACTTCATGCACATAAAAAGTGTTTTCCTGAATTTTTTTCCTTTATAGTGATTGTTATTTGTTATTTCAAAAAAATGTTCAACCACATGAATTATTTTATTCCATTTGAAAACACATACTTTAAATAATTTATTGACTTAAATTTATACATTTATATTTAAAATCTAGGTTATTGTGGTTCATATTTATAAAAAGTACTAATAATATATTGTGGTTATATAAAATAAGGTGTTGCATGTCATGCATGAAAATAGATAAATTTAGTTCACTTTAAAAATATTATTTCATAGAAAATCAAGTTATAACATGTTATGTTCTCTAATAAATGTCTATAAATATTGTTCTAATTAGTTATATTAATAGTTATTTATTTCTAACTATAACAACCCTAATTATAGTAATCTATATGATATTTTTACTTTACTACATTTTTAAAATATATATGGGGTCATATATCATATTATATAAATATTTAGCAGTTTTTTGGAGTCTAGATACATATATGTTTTTTCGTGAAATTATAAAAAATAAATTTCATCATCATAGACTTTATGAAAAATATATTATTCGCTTTATTAAATTCATGAATTTATTCAATGATACCTTCTCGGTACCATTTGGAAGGAAATAAAATATAATGGTGAGATCAGATGCCCACTATGGGATTCATACAACTAAAGCTACCAAAAATGTCAAAAGAATTAACAATATGGAATATTGAGTAATAAATAAATAATCCAAATTATCAATAACATGATAATTTAATGTAATCATGGATAACATGACAATTTAAATAATCACATTTATAACAGTAATATATTTCATAGTGAGAGAATTAAAAATTTATGACATATTAAAATTAGCATCAAGGCCTTACCTAAGACATATTAGATATGTGAATATCATACCTAATTCAATATACATACCACATTTTCTTGATCCAAGAAATCATTCAAAACATTATATTTATAACCAAGAAAATAATAAAAAAATTATAGTTATATTCCAAATTCATAGTACTTTTGTCTCATGACACATATAGAAGCATTGAGTGTTAAGATAATTTCATGCCCCAACCATCACATAATTATGTCTATTGCATTCACCATATATAATAAATTAATAATAAAATAATCTATTATTCACTTGTCTTATTATTCAATATACACACATAATTGAATAATATGAATATATAATTTCAATACATTCCCTAGAAATTACATAGAATAACATGATTATAAGACATATGGATACAAAAGGTTGACATTATCACTACAACAAATCTATAGTGAAACATATTAAACCTTAATGTATGTTTAATGATATAACAACACCATTATAAGATAATTAAATGTTTACATGTGTAGGGAATAATAAATCCCTTTGAAAATTTTGACTACCATTTTAAAAAATTATAAATTAATTGTAATATACTTTTTCATTAAAATCAATGGAAATATAGAGGGTATGTTTCTTAAATAAAATGGTTAAATTATGTAAGAAAAATAAATAGAAAAAAATTAAAACAAGATTACTTTCTTGATTTTTAAGGAATCCCAAATTGAGTCATAAATGAATTCATATGTAACCTATAAATAAAATTTTCAAAAAAAATTGCATAATTACTTTAAAATAATGATTTAAAAATATAAAAGGTAAGGAAATGGATAATTTTATAAAATATATGTATTGAATCTGACCACTTCTAATGAGAAATTTGAATTTATATTTAAAAACATTAAAGATAAATTTTTATATCACAAGAAATATTTAATATTCTTATTTTAAAATAATATAAGAGAATATATTTTGAAATAAAACTATTATTATTTGGGATAATTATTTCCAACCAAAATGAATTTGTATTGGAAACGATAGACATAAGGATTTGGTAACTATTAAAATAGAATACATTTATGGAAATAAAATTACATTAAATATTTAACAATATGAATCGATTAAGGGATATGGTAAAATTTATTTCTCTAATAATATGTATAATAGATAAATAATGAATATATTTAATGTATAATATATAATAATGAATGTTAATTAATATTACAAATATTAACCTATTACCCATTAGATTCATGATATGCCTTTAACCTCTTATATAATAAACACAATCATCTTATGAAATCATTTTATCAAATTATTCATATTTATTATCTTTTATATTCATCATTATTAATCATTAAATACCACAGTATTTTTTAGTTATAGATTGTTTTCATCATCTTATGTTAATAAGTTTCATAGTTTCAATAAATATTACTAATGGTAAGGATGGTTCTTTTTATTGATAAAAATATCATCATTATTATACTATTAAAGAATTTCTAATATTACTGATTCAATTATTTTTGAATCTCCATTTTTATTCAATGTTATTCATGGTTATGGTTAAATAAAGTCGAATCTATTGTGATTTTTTTTCAGGTAATTTATCGACCCCAATGGTTACTTTTCCAATGATAATTAAATATTTTTTTATCGTCACACAATGTTATTCAAGAAAATATATTAATATTTACTGTAATATATATTCATCAAACCTGTTTTTTAACTATCCTTGAATTTTGGTGATTAAATACTCAATATATCAACATTATCAGTGGTACTCCACACATACGCACATGTGAAATTAGTAATTTTCAGTGGGTAAAAATAAAAGAAGCAATAAAATTATATAAATTTATGGAATAATAATTATTTTAAAAATATCATATAGAGAAACTATAAATATTTTAAAAATATATATCTTTATTGGTTATGAACAAATAAATTCAACGTACATAGAGGCAGTAGTCTGTATGAATTCCCAAGAATAATTTAACTTTTTAAGTAGATGAGAGGGGAGGCAAAATATTATCTAATAAAAATTATAATAATATGATATCATAGTGAGAAATTATTTAATTATGTTATTATTTATATAATTTATATGGTGAATGTATATGAAGGCATTCTAAAATGAAAACATAAATGGAGTGATTGGGGGTTGTTTCCTTACTCAAGAAAAATACATAGGTCTTAATAGAATGATATTTTCATAACACCAGAACCTCATTATCTTGGTAGATATATTTGGGATTGTTTTGGGAGGAACATTTTCTATTGAATTTTTTGTGTGTGTATCTTTGGTTTTAAGGAGATCATTTTATAAATGAGATAGGTGAAACTTTTGTAACATTAATTAATTTTTATTAAAGGCATGCCACATTCATAGGGATGTGGTGCCAAAATTTGATGGAAATTGGATGAGTCTTGGTCAATACAAGGGTATTTGAATAAAATGAAAAGGAATATATAGATATTAAAAAATGATCATGAAATAGAAGGTAGGATTCTGATGAGATACTATGTTGATGTTTCTGAGACTGATATTGTTTTAGGATTTTGTTTTATTTTATTGATTTCATAAATTATACTATAAATTATCATTTTCTTTTAATATAATATAACCATTGAATATAGTAGAAAACTATTTAGTGGTCATGGAATTGAAGGCCACTATTTTTTAATTCTTGATTCATCAAACTATTGTGGATAATATCCCTCTCTTTCAATAAACTAATTTCAGTATTCTGTATTATCTGCCAATATCCAATGATGATTTATTTTATTTATCCTTTATTATTATTATTATTATCCATGGTTTTCGATCCATAATCTACAGTAACTATTTTTATTATATATAAAATGGAATGGTTTAGAGAAAAGTTGTGATGATCGCAATGATTAATGGATCTTTGAAGTGAGGTAATTTACACACCAGGATTTCTTAACATTCATGAATACCATTTTTTTATTTCCTCAGATATCCAAGACTATATTAATGTTTTTAATTCACAAAAAATATTCAACCAATGGTAAGAAGTGAATTAATTACAAAACCACACACATAACAATTAATAAGAATATGAGGTGATAATTTTAGGACTCAGATAACATTGTAATCAGATAACCAAACTAACGGTAATATCATTATCATCATTCTATTTTCATTATATTCGTTAATTAATTTACACAGTTTTTAAAAGAAAAATAAAATTTCAAAACACATCCACATTTCTATATCCAAATTAGATATTTATTTTTAAGCACATCACACATGAGACATCCATAGGGTTATCACTATTACTAAATTTAACCAAGGAAATATTATTTTCAAGACATGTGTAAGGTTGGCATAATTTCCTTGATTCCATAGTTTGGGTGATTGTTATGGGTAATGAAATCAGTTAGGAAAAATGGAATTTTCATGTTTTACTAGAAAATATTTATACATACATATATACATGGACAATCTGAAAAAATATTCATGAGAAAAATATATGTGGCTATAATCAATTCCTAAATGAAAAAAGAAAATATATGGAATAATCTTAACACTACTTCCTAGATAAAATTGTTATTTGAAACCATTTATCTCTCAAAGTTAAACATTGATGAAATGATAACCCAATGATAGTCAAATACTATCTCCAGTAAAACTCAAGTGGGGATGACTTGAGTCCTTGAAATCTTCTTGGCCTAGAAAACCACACAATTTAATGTATAAATTTTTTTGATATTTTCGTAACACATATGTGTAGTAGAAAAAAAATAAAAATGAAAATAAGTAAATAATCCAAGATTTATAGTGGTTTTGGGAATCTAAATACCCAAGTACATTCCCAAAATTCTCAACTCCTAGTTCTTGGTGCTTTTCGCTAGACCAATCCTTTTAGTAGGGACTTCCAATAATTTTCATAGGGATTACATGATTGATTGAAAAAAATAAAAACATAGTGCAATAAAATTTTTTTATAGGGATCCTATAATGCGTTAAAAACAAAAACCATCAAGGTTATTATACAAGTATCCTTCAATCTTCTAATAAAAGTAATGAATATAAAATTTAATTGATGAACCTCATATTATCAGGATTCTACTGATAGAAGAGAGAAAAACGTACAAGGAAGAACATAAGAATGAAATGATGCTTAAGTATATTCTTATAAAAACATAACAGTTACGATCATTATAACATATCCATGGGTAACTTGTATAATATTCTTATTTTACTTGAAATAATGTTGTTTCATGAAGTAATTGAATAATTGTTTGGAGTGTAAGTGATTTATTCTATTATTTAATATCTTCTAGATACATCACTTCTTTTACATATATTAAAATATTTGAAAAGATTATTTTTTTAATTTCACACAAATAGATTAAAAAATACAGTTTGGGAATTAAATTTATGATCTTTTTCTTTTGATAATTCCTTAATTAAAGGAAATAGAATCAAATTATCCCTATACTCTATTCTTATCATGGTACTTGTATCCATTTTGTCAACAATTTTATCATAATGATGTAATATGTTATTTAATTAATATTTTAATGTAATAATTTACACTGAATGTGCACTGATGTTAATATATAGTGGGTTAAAAATTGACGTATCCAGTTATAGATAACCCTATAGATGAATTATATTTATTTTAATTCTCATAGATTAATTGATCCACATAATCTTTATTCATGTAACCTATTTTCTTACATAGCCTATTTTACATAGTTGTTCTCTTTTTAGATGAATTATTCAGGAAGTTATCTAAATTAAACATATTAATTGGATATATCTGCGTAAATAAAATACACATTTGGAACCTCATCGCAAATCTTACCTCATATCTAAATCATTTATCCAATTGATGCATATAAACAATATCAGTATCCATTTGATCAATGTAGTTGATTTCCCAAATAGGCAACTTGTCGACATTTTTTTTCTATATAGTCTTTTCAACGATATAGCCACTTCAAAAAATTTATTGAAATATTCAAATATTTATTTATTATATTTTATTCCACAACTAATTTTATATATAGAAATAATTTCAAGCATAATTAAATAATTTATAGAACCGACATCAAAATGACATAAATAATTATAATACCTGAGGGACACACTATAAAAAATAAATCATCAATATATGATCCGTATTTGCGAACATAACACATATAATACATTAGATATTATTGAAGAACATTAGTATCCAAAATATTTCCCCCTTTTTTTGCACACAAAATCCATTAATAATTAAACATGTAAATTTTAATGTTTTAAATTGGTTTTCTAAAAACACACACATATATTTATATAATTATTTTAAATGATTTTTTACTCATTCATCCATCCCTTTATTATACTCTTCTACTAACTATATAAATTCTCCCAATACATTGAACTTCTCCCAATTTTTTCATTAACAAATATGAGCAAAGAGAGGGATAACACATTTTATTTTTCACTTATAATGATGACCTCTATAAATATTTTCATAAAACTGAATGATAATTGCCAAAATTCATGAATTTTAAAATATTTTAAGGGATAAATACATTTTAATAGATGAATAAATTATTAAAAAACAATTTCAATGAAAAAAACAAAAAAATTATAAATGTGGATTTCATGAATTATCAAAATTTGTATAAAAACGAATCCATTAAGAAGAAGAAAATGTACATATAAAAACCCCTAATTAGAACACCACATCTTATTGACAAGATAAAACATAGAAATTTTTATTTTTAGAGGTTTATTAAATGTATGATACTTCCAATAGATAGTTGGATTGTCTGCCACTTGAAGTAACACAGATTTTCCAACTACTACCATGGAATATTTTTTACATTGAACTATAGAACCTTGTATGTGTCTATAAGAAGATATTATTATAAATCCTTCAATATTTTCATAATTAACCTTGAAATCAGACAAACATTCAATGAGAAAAGAAAACAAATTTAAAGTTTCTAAATATGTAGATACTTGAGTATATTTGTTCAAAACAACGACAACATCCTACTAGGATTTTACTTTTCCGATGGATATTGTTTGAGTCAAAAATAAAATCTACCATTTTCATGGTGCATATAAATTATTATAGAGGCTCTAGTCTAAGATTTACTATTCTTATTAGATAGTACATGAAATCAACACATATTTTACTACATTTATTATATATCACATGCAGATAACATGAATAGTAATAAAGGAGTTTTTGTACATCTTGTAATTTTTGGAGAAAATTTTTGAGGTTCCATTTGAAATATTCTAGTTTTATAATAGAGAAACATAGAGGGTGGCTAATTGAAAAAACATATTGAGAACTAGGGGAGCTATAAGATCATACAAAATATATATTTTTATTAATCATGATATATGAGAATATAAATTTTATTTTATTTCCAACTAAATTTATCTACTTATGATCATTATCTGTGAAATTCTATTTTATTAATTGATCTAATTCTTATACAACGCTATCAGATGATTAAAGGACTGGACCACTAGTATTAGTTTAAATTTAAATTATATATATTGAAATATGTGTAATATTATATTTTAACAATAAATAAAATACATTTATAGGTATATATGATGATATCCTTTCCCATATTATTTTCAAGTGTTCCCTATGACTCTGAAGAGGTATACATTTCATCTAAAGAGACCCAGTACATATCTAATATAACATTGTAAATATCATTCAACCATTTAGATAAAATTGTAATGTTTTTATTTATTTGGTATTTTTTTACTAAAATATCAAATCCTACTTGTTTGGTGAATCCTTATGATTCTTCAAATTTATCTCTAATTGATCATTGAAGATAAAAAACCATGTTATTTAATGACATAGTAGTTTCAAAACCAATGTTTTAACATCACATATTGTGTACTAAAACCCATAAAAATGATAATTCATGTATTATTCTACTATTAAATGAGTGAAAATACCGAACGAATGTTATTGAATATGGGGGGTTGTATATTTTATCTCTAAATATATATATTCAAATTAATTCTAAAATATATGAACCACTAAAGGTGAAGATGTAAAAGTAGAAATCAGATAAAACCTTTTATGGAAATAAATCTAACTTATAAAAGAAAATATTAAATTTTTTTATCAATAAATTTTCACTATCCATAAGAAATTAATCTCATCACAAGTATCCTGATACATGTCAGATAAACCATAAAATGATTGAGAAGTTTTTTCCTTTGAGTGGAAACAATACCACCAATCTAATTCATATTAAGCATAATTGAAATTAAATATCTACCTATATCTTCTTGATATTTAATCTCTATTAGAACATTATCATTAAATTTAAAGGTAAATTATTTAGCTAGACTCAAATTTTTTTAGGATAGTTTGGGAAACAATTAGCCTAACTAGCTTGTAAAAATTAGAAATAGAAACTGAACATTCATTGAGTTGTATTCTGTCATACATTGAGTATATCATATCAATATTTATCTAATTATACTCAATTATAGGAATATAAAATTTAGCTATATTACCATAAGAAAAGTTATTCATTTCCAAGCGTTCAAAAAAATTATGAAAGATGGTGTATTATCTTATACATTATGAGGTGAAAATATATTTTTTAGAGTATGGGAGAGAACTCCATCATAATATAACACTATATATCCATATTTTTATTTCACAATAGGTTATCTAGGAGGACATAGATAAAATTCAAAATGCTCCAATTCATTTTAGGATCATTCCACTATAACTAAATGACATTGAACCATTTCAACTCGCCATTCTTAATGAGCTAAATCAATTTTCCCAGTAGTTGTCTCAACATTTCAAACTAATACATACACACTAGAAAATTTATTTTTATATATATGTACTTCATATTAAAAAATAGGTATTATTTATGGAACATTAGTCTCTATTCTAAGAACAAATTTGTCTTCCTTGTCCATATAAGTATTTGTTTTAATTGGTGCTACAACCCTAGATGGTGAGGCAGAACATAGCTCCCCCAGTGCCAAAATAGGAGGTTTTATAATCACATAATCTCCAAATTCTTTCCCAAAAGGACATATAAAATTTCATGCTACATCACAAAGGTATCCAATGGTCTTCAAGAGCAATAGTAAAATAGTACTACTCTTGTGGCACTTAAAATGTTCTCCCTCGTTCAATTGCACTTACATCATGTTTTTCTTAAGATAGATGGGCTTACCATAGGGTTAGTAGTTCACGTTCCATTTTATTTTATAATAGTGATGAATAAACCACATCATATGACATAGATTATTCTATTTCACCTCAGAGGTGGTGTGTTTATAGGTTTGGAAAAATTGCAGAGAATAGTATGACGTGTGACGAGCATTCATTAATTATTTTAGATACATTCATGTATCTATTTTTGTTTAGACCCTATCTACATCATTATCTACTGAGGGGGTACTACATTAATCCTATGGAGACTGGGTATCTTATCCCTTCTACGTTATTAATGAGGTGCCATAGTAAAATAGACTCAGCGGGCGATTGCATGGGGTTATGTATTTGATTAATAAAGCTTCATAGGATATGAAATTCCTAGATATTCTCCAGAGATTTTATTATTGGAGCTAGAAACCCCTAAGTCTCTGTTATCCATGATTCATGTAAAAGGATTCGAAATTCAGGATCTCATTGGATGACAATTTCGCCAATAAAACGTAAGTATTCCATTGGTCAAGAGGGTTGGAGTTTGGGCTCAACACACCATTTTTAGGGGAATTATTTCTTATTTTGGGACACTCTTATAGATTTATGTCGTTTTCATATGTTTTTGAATCTTTCCTTCATTCCTAAAGAGTTCCTCCAGGGGATACCCCATGTTTTCAGGATCATCATGGGTATAAACGTATTTGATTCTATAGTGGAAATGATGAATTATGCAACGAAATAATGCACTTTTGAGTTTATCTTCATCTAGGGGGGGAAAATATGGCTTGATGTTGGGATCAAACCCCTGAGATAGGCTTTATATGTATCCTCAAATGAGGAATCAGAGACCGTTTGGAATATGCCTAGAAGTTGCGCATTTGAGGGGACATGACTCGGTGAACCCTCTTATAAGGGAACCCACTTGTGATCAGGCCTTCAAGAGGGAATTGTACGTACCTTGGTCTGAACTGGAATCAATATTCTTTTAGTTTATAGGGGTGGGGGATTACTCAAGGATGCTAGCCATTTTAGGAAAATAATATGGGGTGGATGCTCATGTAAGGGAGCCCTTTTTATCTCAAGGCTCTATGCAAGAATCCTACATATTCTAGTTTGAACATTAGTAATAGATATTGTAGTTCAAGATGGGTTGGTTGTGTGAATATTTTTATTACCTAAAATATCTAAGACCATGTGATTCATACTCATTGTGAGAAACAATAGGATGTGAGAGATTAAACCAACCACATTGGGGGTCATGCGGATCAGATCCCAGAAGACTAGGGACATACCTCAATGGGAGTGCACAAGTATATGCTCTCGGAGAGGGGAGGAATGTTTCCTATAGTTAAAAGGAGTCGTGAACATGATTCATTCCACTAATCATTCTTCCTCATTGAATGGTAAATCAAGTGACATCCCTTAATCCCTAAAATGGGGAGTTTCACTTTTGAATCCCATGGTTGGACTCGAGGTTACAAAGGTAATGTTGTCTTACAGACATCCATATAGTTTGAACCATTATAGGGAAATCTTCATGACACTCCTTACCATGGGTATGTAAACTCCAAAGGGTGTGCTGATGTTCCCAATGATCTGATCATATGAGTTTGGTGGCTTTAGAGGAGTCTTTCCCTGATGCTGGAGGACTCGTTCGCAGAGGAACTATGGAGGACTTGATGATAATAGAGGGTGAGATTGGAGATGAATGGAAGGACACCCTAAGACACCTTATTCTACGTATTGTTCTCTCATGCTGGATGGGGGGAGCTCCGCATACTATAGTGGTATGTGGGTTGTGGGGTCTCCCACATATCGAAGTAATACTTGGGCTTGGGCATGGACTATCGCATACCAAATTGGTACGCGATCTTGTATGTTGTCCACCACACTTCTTTAGGTTCCATCTGAATACTAATTTAGTGTGCAACATAGGATTCAATACTCATAGGGATACACTTTGTGGAACTTCATATTGAATGAGGGTTTTGGAGCCTATCGTTCACGGGGAGTTATCCACGATGAATTTGTGGTTCGCGATGAAACCAATTAGGTTTCCAGTTCACTCATTATTATTAAGTTCATTATTTTGAGGTTTTTTTGGCTAGTTTTACCTACAAAAACATTGTTCACGATGTGAACTTATTTGAGGATTCAAAACTAAAGCTGGAATCCTCTCTGAATACATTCTTCCATCATCTAGGGTCTCCTTCGTGCTTTATTTGTTCAACCTTTATTCATCCATCCTATTTTCCATCATGTTCACCTTTTATATAGAAATGGGGAAAATAATATCTCTAGGAATGCAACACCATTTTTGGAATCCCATAAGGGATATTTGGATCCGAAGAAGACATGGTAAACCAGGGCTTGTAGGGGATGTAGTTCGTGAGTCATGGTTCACGGAACCCTACCAATTTGATTTGTCTGTGAACTACTGAGTTTTCAATATGGTATGTTGATGGCCTTGATGTTCTTGATTATTCTAACAATGTGTTTTTTATGTTCCGAAGATCACTAGACATTGCATCATGGTCCCACGTATCACAGGTCCTTCGGCATACTCATGGTTCACGGCGCATGCGTTCTGCAAGCCCTTCCCGGTGATGGTACATGGTTCATTTAAAACTCTTTGTGAAATTCAATTTTTTCATGTTTCATCCAATTTTTTCAAGTCAATTTTCATTCATTTGCTTTACTAGACTAGTAGGGATTCTTTAGTCCATATGAAAAGTTATTATGGGAGTATTTGTTCCTTTTGTGATGTTTTAAGGACCCTAAAAATTCTCCCTAATGGAATGATTTCCATTTGGATCAAAGAGGAGACAATTATAATGTAGAAGTGATTCAGAACATTAGTGTTTTTTGGTAGAATAGATAGTTTTAGTAGGCGGATACCACACTTATAAAAAGAGGCCCAGGTCATTAGTTATTTATTGTTTCTCATGGTGAAAAGTTCTCTTGACTCACACTCATCTTTCTCTGCATTCTCATACTGTCTCTTTTAAGAAATTCGTATTCTATAACAAAATTGTATGTTCAATGAACTGAACTCTTTAAAATTGATTCTTCCCTCAGACCCGATTTTTGTTTTCTCGAACAACATTGTGGAATTTAGAAATAAAATACAGACCTCCGTATAGAGAATTCTATGTGGTTTTCACATCCCGCACACCAAACAGAAACTATAAAACGTAACACTAAGAAATTGTAATCTGAACATGAAATTTTAAAGAAGAATATTGAATATCAGCATGGAAAGGACTTTATTCATAGTTTATTCATTATGAAAACCCTTTTGTTTTCTGGAAAATGCCTTGCTGGGAAAGAGCCTCATGAGACTCTCAGATATCCTGGATATACACTGTAAATATTCCATGTATAGCAATATTTTGCAGTAATTTCTTCTACATACCATTGAGTATGAATGGAATGATTTTCATGTACCATTTTTGGGAGCAGCACACCGAGCCCTATACAACCCTATTTTAAGACCCTCAGGCATTTTTGTGTGGAATTTATCTAACGATTTTTTCATTGGATTGACTTTTGGAGGACTTTTGGATTTTTCTGTGCAAACTACAATAGCTCTTCCATAGAATTGAACAATATAGAACAAGAAGAGGGAAACCATGGTTGAGAAAATCAAGGATCACCTTCAATCCTACATTTTATCTCCTAAAATTTCTTCAAACATATCCTTAATCTCGAAATCCTAGAATACCCATTGTCATGTGTAGTTTCCACTTTAGGTCTTTGGTCATCCTAATGATGTTCCTTTTCCATTTTTTGACCCAAAAACCCTTTATTTCTCCTAGATGCTCCAGAAGATCATGATCAGGCCAATATATCCTCAACCGGATTGATTATATCTACTATGATTTAGGTGAATGTGTTCATATTAGAATTCTTGACATGGACTTAGGGAAATTGTATGTTCCACACAATTTTTTGAGACTAGGCATCCCGGAGTACCCCTCCATTATCAAACTTTCTCAAGAAAACCCTAATGGTTGGTGGAATAGAAAATAGGACCTATGAGCTGGAGGATGCTTATCTGGAGAATGGTTCTGGGGAATCTGGGTACACCAAACTTGTTACAGTCTCTTGATTAGTTAGAGGTGGTGAACCAATATCCGGAAGAAAGGGTTTCCCAGTTCATAGCATTATGTCATGGCAAAATCATTCCTGAGCTTATAAGCCACTAGTGTTCAAGCACCAACACCTTCCATTTGTTGCTTGGGGAGGTGGGAATCCGCTTATGTGACATCCACTAGCATGGTGGGATCCCCATATTTGGAAATATATATGAAAATTTCTTCCAGTAGCAACCTCTTGGGATGATAACAACCATGTATCCCTATTGACAAGGTGCCAACTAGTTTTCACAAAGGGATTACTTGATATCTCCCTCTAGGATAGCTCTCTTGTCTCATTCGAGACATGGTTTGGGTCATTTCTGTATGTGAATGGGCATAATATGAGATCTCTCTTTAGCCAAACTCATCATATTGTGCCACCCTCGATGTGGGGAAATATACTACCTATGGAATAGAATCATCAACCTGACATTCCACCTATTATTAGATTATCATGTTTCATTACCATGTTTTTAATGGATGGATCTTCCCATTTAGTGATGTATTTATCATTGTAAGGGATTTTACTCTAATGATAGTGGCTAATCTGGAAGTGGTTCAACCATTTAATATGGACACTCGTACCCTTTCTCAACTATGTGAGTTGTTGGGGGTTGATACAAGAATGTAAAACATTACATTTCCCTCGCAGACCATCTTATTTCATTTATGGTTTGATAGTAGAACACATCCCTTTATATAAATATCAACACACTACAAGGGTTCCTCACTCCAACAATAAACCTACCCTTCTCAACATTTTCACTATTTTTCCCATGACATTATGCATCAGTGATGAAGTTGGGATGCTGAATGGTGCTTCTCAATTCTCATTTTCACTACATCCAACCCCTCATGGATCATTAAGTGGTGATCGGGGCAGTTCTTCAAAGGAGTGGTAATAAATTATCATAAATTGGGATAGGATAATCACTACTTATATAGATTGAGTGGCCTCTTGTAAGACACACCACCCTTACATATTCTCCATGTATTTTCGAGCCTTCAAAAAATTGTGCTTCTTCCCACCATTTATTTAAAGGGATAATCTCATCCCACAATGCTTCACCTATTAAGTATTATTATTATGTGGTAAGGTATTGTTTTTGAAGTTATCATCCATAATACTATGATATCAACTTTGCTATCACTAGAATATGCCCAGTTGTAGTGGGGTTTTACCCTAACGTTGTGCTTGGAAAACCAATTCGACAGTTCCAGAAGCCTTTACCTGTCCTTCCGCATGTCTTGACCACAATATACATTCCATATATTCCTTCTTCTATGCTGAGTTTGAAGGCTGTATCTTCTATTACAATGTCTATAATGGCCATGATGGTCACTCCATCTATTCCTTCTCTTGTGATGATAATACATTTGATCCATTTTCATATGCATCTAGAATGAGATTTATTGGTGCGACCTATCTTAATGGGGAGTGATTAAGACAGATCCTTTCATATGGATACCACCCAAACCCTCATGAGGTTGGCCCTAACATAGTGTAATCAGATACCCAAGATGTTGTGGCTATTCATTCGTGTGAGGATAAAAGGGTTGAACCATTTGAGGGTAAGAAGAGCCCCTATCTTTGGTAACCTATATTAGGTCCCTTCCCACTCCCGTAACGACCCTTACTACCTAGAAAATTATTTAGGTTGGAAAGGACCAAGGCCTTAGTTCAGTAGGGAGACATCGGGCTATGAGAAATGAGGCATGTCATTAGTTTTTCTCCCTTTCCATAGAATCACTTATGGCTATATTTACTGATGAGACTGACAACTTATCGAGTTTATTTACAGATTTGGGTTTTTGTGTCATTGATTACAAGAATATACATATTCTTACCCACAATATTTACATATCCAGGAATGTCGTCTCATCTTTTGAGTATGTAATTTCTAAATTCAATTCTTCCTGTGATTAGATAATGACTTACTAAGATGTCAAAGAGTAACACCATCACCTAATGACTGAAGAGGTGAAGGCTCATGATTTTGTGGTCACCCAAAAGGAAGATATGTGAGATTTTGAGGCTCATGTAGTATGGTTAAAGGATCAAATGGCCTCCTTTTTGTCAATTACAAAGCTTTCCAAAAGCAAGTGTGGGACCATAAATGCAATATTGAATGCATACAACAAATTATTAATGCTACAGAATATGAGAAAAAATCATTATAGAAATATCTTGACGTCTTATGACCAACTCTTTACCTTTTTCTAGAAAAGGTAGGCTGAGCTTTAATATAATAATACCAAATCATGAAGTAAACATTTTAGTTTGATACTATAGATGGACATCAAACTGGGTATATACCTTAATTTTTTTAACTAAATATAACTAATTTTACTTCAAAATATTCTTCTTTTCCATTTCATGTAATGTATATTAATCACAATAAACCATATAAAAATTATTTTAATCATCTAATAATTTTAAATTGTGATTTGAAACCATAAATTTGAAATAATTGAATGGACTCTAATTTCTTCTATAGCGACAGGACTTAGTTAACATAGTTTGACGACTATTGGGGTTCTGTGGAAAACCATACAAACTTTTTTGTCTTTTTCACTATCACCGTAATTGTTTCCTAAGCTCATTTGATATGGGATTAGCAGGTGTTACTTTTCTTTTCCCAAGGCCACCCTTTGCGGGTTTTCAACCGAACAAGATTTATGTCTATTTTGTGTATTTGATCACACAATTTTTTCCCTTTTTAGAAAAACCATGCATAGTATAGTTTTAACAAGTAGATATTAGGATTTTATCAAAGGGTGACCTTTTCAGGTTTTCAATCTAGTGATTATAGTGTCTTTTTTACTGGAATTTTATAGTCTTGACACATAAATGTATTACTAATTTTTTAGGTCAAGTAATATTTACCAAATGTTGCAGGTTAGGAGACCAAATTTGGGATTCACTATCCAAGAATGTCTTAATAATCTTATACAAGAATGGGGAATTTTTCATGGATCTACCTTTGTGAGTTAGTCTTGGGAGTCATTTTAGGTGTACGAGGATAGGATATGACTCTTATGTGCATGGATTTTCCCTTTTTTGATGGCCATTTTGTAGGAGACATATGTAGAGCTGCCAGGGTATGAAGTCCATATTCATGAAACGGTGTCTGCATGACACTGGTCTCCCATATCTGATGGTCTAGGAGGATTCATAACACATTGGATTTGTTTTGTGGTTAGGATGAATAGTGGGTATCCTGTATGAGGGATGATGTCTGAAAGTATAGTGGGACTTTTTATCAGCTTTGAATGTGATACCACTCCCCCAAGAATTTTCTATATGTAATGTAGGGCTGGAAAATGGTATAATTTAACATCATAATACCAGGAACTTTAACCTATTATGGTAGATAATGTTTCTCTAACCAAACAAGAGTAAATGATTTATCAGTGCAATTAGAAATGTATTTCTGGTCTGGGAGTTTGAAAAGGGACAGATATATAAGCTGTAATCCAGATGGTTTTCAAAATCTGAGGAATTAAATAGGACATAAAGTTTATACAGGTGTATGAAAACTAGAATGTACTCTCCTGGGGATGAATTTACTTTTGATTGATGGTAATTTTTAGGAAATATATGTAGAGACACCTGGGCATGATGTGCATAGTCAAACAGAGGTGTTCGCATGTGACTTTTCTTCAATAACTGATGTCCATGAAGGATTATAGAGATTTTGGCCATTCTAATGATAGAATATAGCCTTTAAAAATGGGTATACATAAGCATGCAATGAGACATATATTTGGATGAACTTTTCCTGGAAACCTGAAATTATGTGGGGGCATTATCTTTTCATACACGAGTCATCTTTACAAATTTCAATGGGGTTTCCTTATTTGAAAGATTCCTTATAAGATAAAAGAGGAGAATTGAGCATAGTTGTTTTGATTTATCAAGAATGTGGTAAGAAAAAGAGTGTAAAACCTGACTCTTTGGGTTCATGAATCAGGAGGGATGTCACGAGTCTTGGAATGCATTGGGCGTACTGAGGTATGAGAGGAATAATTGGAGGAAGAATTTCCCTTCGGTTGATGATTGTTTTGTAGGAAAAATATACAGATCCATCAGGAAATGATGTGAATTGTCCAACAAAGGTGTTCGTAGGATAGTGGAATTTCATCGTCAATTGTCATGGAAGATTATGGAGAATTAGGGTTACTCAAAACGTGGAGTATTATTTATGGAAGGAGGGTATCTGGAAACATTTGAAACGTTCAGGCTATGATTCTATCCTGGGATTTAGTAACCCCCTACGTAGATTTGGATAATACGCGTGGTGATTCATTCATCCCATATTTGGAGTACCCTATAGTTTAAAATTTTACTTCCATGAATCTTCTGGCCTTACAATTTAGCATTTTTTTGGAAAGGATGTTTTTCTGTGTAGTTTAGAGTCATGCAGCGAGGACATTCGGTTGTGCAGTTTTGACTCATGCAGTGATGTCATTCTATCATAATGATCATAAATATATTTTTCTTAATCATGGTTGGAATATTCTAGCATTCCTTAGACATGAGTGATGATATAAGGTGTAAACCATAGTCCTGATGTGAAAATAGGGCCAGGAGAAATTACATGGGGCTTGGAATCCATTGGGCTTACTAATGTAGGAGAGGAATCTCCTGAGGACAAATTTTTCATTGATTGAAGGCTATTTTGTAGGAGAAATATGCAGAGTCACCATGGAATGATGTGCATATTCAAATAAAGGTTTCCATAGGACACTGGTCTTCCATCTCTGATGGTAATGAATGTTTATAGTTACCCAATATTTCCTATAGTATGGAGTTTGTAAAATGGTAATGATGTGTCTTGGAATGTATGAAATATCGATATCGTGATCTTCCATGAAATATTGAATCTTCTAAATAGATCAGACACATGTATAGGGGAAAGCATGATATTTTGTCTCTTAATGAGTATCAAATTTCAAATTTGGAATTTTGGTCAACTCTTAAAATATATTGTACATGAAATTGGAGGAATGTGCAAGATCTCATAAAATGGAGAGTTGGGCCTTACATTCCTCTTGAAGAAATTTTCAGTTTAGTGTCTTGTGGTTAGGACCATTCATGGATTCCCCTGTGCATGTCCGACCAATACACAAAGGAAGGTGTATGTTTTTGGGTCGGCTACACTGGGATAGAGGATCCAGGTGTCACTACGTATCCCACTAGTGAATATGAATCTGGCTGTACATATTTCTGAATTCTACCAATAAGGGTCTTATCCAAATGTAGTGAAATGATAGGGAATTTTCTCAATAATTTATGGCTTGGCTGGGATTGATGATCTAGGCATCACTAAGTATCCCACTAATGAATGTGAATCAAGCCTTATATATTTCTGAATGTTCCCTATAAGGGTCTTGTCCATGTGTAGGTAAATGAGACAGATTATTTTCGTTAACTTATTGATGACCAATGACTGAGGAGTATGGCATCACTATCTATCCCACTGATGAGTGGGGATCAAGCTATACATATTTCCTAATGTTCCGTGTACCGGTATGACTCGAGGGTAGGTGCGGGGGCATTTTGGTTTCATCCTCTATGGGTGTCGAGTGTATCAAATTTATCTATAGTTTGTTTATATATGGGAATCCTTACCACTGATCCTAAGCTCACATGACTTACACCAGATGTGAGAAAAATGATGAGACAATGATTTCCATTGTAATATTAGAAGATAGAGGATATGATAGAGGAATTTCTTTGTGGGGGATGGGTCAAGTTAAAAGGTTATGGAATATCTACGTATCCTTCTAATTAATTGGAACGAATCCATACATTGTTATTTTTGGATCATTCATTTTATCAACATGCGATTAGAATGATTTATGATATGCGGTTTAATGTCTTACAGCTAAGATGTTATGTTGTGTAGTTTAGAGTCACACAACGAGGATATTGGCATCACAAAATAATGTCTTATGGTAGGGACTAATACAATACAGCTTAACGCCATGTGGTCAGTATGATGACTCATAGATTAGGGTCATATATTTCATACTATATAATTCACCTCTATGGGAAGTTCTTCTTATAAAACCTTTAATTGGTGGGAGTCGTGATAAGTTGTAAATCCCTTGATTTCAAGGTGTATAATCTATTATAATAGACCACATATATGAAATATGATACCTCCCACATTGAATCACGATTTTGGGGCTTCTTCCTGAGTATCATTGGAGTTCTGAGGACCAACACCATATCTCCATCAAGGAAAGACCGAAGGGGGGCCTTTCAGTTGAAGGCTTGTGCAATTTGATTTTGGTAGGCATCCAAATAATGAAAAGTGTCCAACCTTTTCTAATCGAACTACACCATCTAATCCAAAAATATCTAGGATGTCTCATCCATGTAACATTGATTACATATGGCCACACATAAAGATGGAACTTTCTTTTCAATAGGAAACACTACCACTTCTATGAATAATAGTGTGTACGGGGTCGCCTGGGTGGTAGTGTAGGTCATGATTTTATAATCCCTTAAATCAGGAAAGATCATTTAGGGCCACAATTTCTTATTATTATCTACCATATTTTAGAGTATGTTGGATAGAGTCTTTTTGAATAACTGTATTTTCCCTATTGTCTACTTCATGGTAGTGTGGTGAACGCTTTTCTATTATTCTATAATATATGAATATCTTGTACATCTTATTAGAGCAGAAGTTAGTTCCATTTTCAATCATTATTGTGTGAGGGACAACAAATCTGGTAATTATGTTTACAATAAAAAAGCTATAAATTCTTTTCTCCTCGATATCATTAAGGGGAATTGAATCAGCCCATTTGGAAAATAAGTCAGTAGCTATGATAATGGATTTGAATTCTATGGATGTGGTGAGGAGATATGGTCACACTACATCCACCCCCATGTGGAAAATGGCCATGAATACTTAGATGTTTGAAGTAGCTTTGATTTTTTGTGAATAAAATTGGCATAGACGTGGAAGGAATGCAATTTCTTGGTGAATATGGCATAATCACGTATCATAGTTATCCAATAGTATATGGGCCTTCAAATTATATTAGAGTGATTGGTTGTTGATTGGTGTTATTTTCTAGCTTCAGCGTGAAATTATTTAATGATTGTAGCATTCTATTTTCAATTGATACACTTGTGAAGGACTCTGTCATGGCCTCATTTGGAGTGAATTTTTTTCCGGTTTATGCCATTATACAAGAAAAAGTTTACTACTTGCCTCTGGATCTGTTCTCTTTCATCCCTACCTTGTGAGAGTTATTCCCAAGGGAGTAAATTTGAAATGGGAGTCGTCCAGCTGGTGGTGTGACCAGAAATCTCATAAAAGGGGCTAATCTCGTCGATTTCCTCTGTATTGTTCTGAATAAATTCTATGATCATCCAAGGGTGGGAAATTATAATAAAATTTTCATCCCAACCTAGATCTTCTAGAGTCGTAGCTTCATTTTCCAATGCATCGGATTGAACGATTTATGACCATAACACATAGTTTGACCTTGGTTTTGAAGGGAAATCATCCATCAGTTCATGAACATGATTTATCAAGGGGGTAAATACTTATCTATTAATATAATATTCACCATTGACCTTCTTGATGACAAAATATGAATCACCTTTTATCATTAGGTGGTCAGTTCGTTCATGAAGTGCTAGCTATTGGCCAACAATGATGGCCTGGTACTCTGCATCATTATGTGTGCATCCCACTGAATGAATGAAGTATTATGGAAAGATGACCTTATTGTGGGATATGATAACAAGTTCTAGAACTAATTTATTTATCATTGTATCCTCCATCCCTTTCCTTATTGGGTTTTAGGAAGAACCATCAATGTAAATTTCCAATGTGTGGGGGATTTCTTGGATGGAGAAAACATCATCATCCATATGTTTGAAATCCAACAAGGTTGTTTCTTCTAAGTGGTCCTCCTCCAAGAAGTATTCTAATTCCCCACCATTGGTGGACTTATGGGAATGTACCATATGTCAAACTGTTGTAGGATGACTTCGCACCATGACATGCATCTAGTTAGCATGGGATGGTTGTGGATAGACTAGAGTGGGATTTGTCGGGAGTCCAAATAGACCTTATGGCGTGAAAAGTAATGCATGAATTTCTGAATACTGATTATTAGTCCTAGGCTGTTATTTTCGATTGTTGAATCTCAAGTATCAACATCAATCATTTTTTAGTTGAAGTAATAAAAACTATTCATGTTGTGAAAATCATTCTTCTGTGTTGGTAAATAGCCTAATGACAGTTCCAAGGTAGTTACGCACAAAATGTGTGGTCTCCCCTTCACTGGAGGCATCAACACCATTGGGTTTGGGAGATATATATTGATATTATTGAACACTAGTTGAAAATATTTATCCCACTCATATGTAACCAGATTCTTAATTAACCTGGTGAATGGTAAACATTTACCTGCAAGGTTGGCTATGATGCACGGAATGTTGGCCAGGTACCCCTAGAGACCCCTCAACTCAGTGAGGTTATGAGGTGGAGACATACCAAGGGTAGATTTTTTCTTCTCAGGGTCGACATAAATAACATGATGACGTACGAAGAAGCCAAGTAATATCCCAAAGGCAACGTTGAAGTCACATTTTTGGGGATTCATCATGAAGATATTCCTTCGATGTTTATTGAAGACAATTTCATGATCTATCTGCGGATTTGAGAGGTTGTCATGATTGAACCACCATATCGTCAATGTAGAACTCCACGTGTTTTCCAAACAAGGGCTTGATGATGCAATGCATGAGATGCTGATATGTATCCCTAACATGTTTTAGATCAAAGATCCTCACCTTATAATAGAAAACTCCCTAAGGGCACTTAAATGCAGTAGATTATTCTTCTCTATGGGCTATTCAGATCTGGTTATGTCTAGATTAGTCGTCCATGAAAGAGAGGGCCTCATATTTGGCGGTTTCATTAATCCACAATTCTGCGATTGGGACTGAAAAATCATCTTTCAGGAAGTGCCAATTGAGATACTTGAAGTCGATTAAGACTATAATCTTTCTAGTCTAAATTTGGAATGTGGCTATTTTTGTTAGATCAGATATTGAATTTCCTGGAGATATTATATTTGATCAACTTGTGAACATCAACCTCTATTTCGATAGCATGTGTTAGGTGGGTCCTTCTGGCTTCTTGCTTATAGCCATGATGGACTTTTGGCAAACCAAGATGATGGGTGGTGACATCAAGATTGAGGCTTATAATTTTTCTATAGATCCATGAAAATAAATCTCTATTATACTACAATAAATAGGTATATGCCTCTTTATCTTAAAAAGGAATAACCACACTAATCATAGTGGGTCATTATTCTTCTTCATTGCTTATGTTTATCTCTCTAGGATCATCGATTGTGGTGGATATACCTTTTTTGAATGTGGGAGGGGCAGCTTTGAGGTCTTCTTCATATTTTTCTACATCATCCTCTTTATAATATTCTTCCTCTTCAGATTGAGAGATTATTCTTGATATTAAATATCCTATGTTGGGAGATAAATTGCCTTCTTCTATAGTGAGTAAGGCTGGAATGTTCTGGGGTCCCGAGGACGGGCTGACAACGACATTATTTGGGCATCCCTTAATGTCATAGAAGCTGGCAGGCTCTTCAACATCTTTAGACTTGGTGGCCATAACAGAAATCATATAGACAACAGATTCTATATTCGATCTTGAACTTATGAATTCAACTTGGTTGATGGGTAATACATACTCTTCCATAAGATGTTGTAGAGGATCAGCGAGGCCATATACAATCCATTTGGGTCCGTGATTTAGTCAATGTTATCGGACAAATAATTCTTCTCTTTCTATTCATAGAGCCCTTCATTGACGTAATGCCACTCATAGGACTCGAAAAGGGATTTATCCGCATTCATTATCCAATTTTTTCATTAGTGTAATATTTTATGCAATGATGGTATGTGAAAGAAATTTTAGCATGGTGATGCAGCCAGAGAATCCTTAATATGATATTGAATGTTGTACATTTTTGCACTACCATAAAGAGAGAATCAAACAAGACATCTCTAATCTATATTTTTATTTTTATTTGACCCAACAAATTCTTCTCAGTTTTTTCATATCCCAGAAGAGTTGTGGTGTAGGGTGTCAGACTATCCTCATCATAAACTAGGTGATGATGTGTCCATAGTAGGACTAGGTTGACTCCAGTGCTGTTGCTATGGAAAATTCTTTGACCCTCAATTCCATTCTCTTTCCACATAATTTTAAGGGTTTCGTGTTCCCATTCATGATGGAATTTTTATCCTTGTCTCTCAAGAAGATAACAGTGTGGAATTCTTTAGAATTGGTATCTGTTCAACAGGATTTGGCCGCTACTACCTCAACTTTTAATTCCCGATGAATTATTAGGGCTTCGATGAGTGCCTCTCTATGGTCTTCAGACACACTCAAGGCATCCAAGATCGACTGATTCACCAGAACTAAGGCTATATATATTATAATATCATATTTCTTCTCCTAAGGTTGGAACTTCCTAGATTGTGGATGTTCTTAAATGGGTGTTTTAGGGGCTTGACCTTTGGAAAAAAGTTTTCCAGCCTCCATGACAGGAGCTGGTGGCACTATTCTACTTTCCATGTTTGGCCAAAGTAGCCCCCCTACATGCATTGAGAGAACTAATATCTATTCCTCCTCCATAAAATAATATAAGATGAATAGGATTGGATTTATTCTAGTAGGGGTACAGAAACATTACAATTCCCATTGTGTCTGTCGTAGGGTTCTTAATCGGGTTTACACAATATTAATGATTTCATCTAACGTGTGACCGAGAATTTGAATCTTTACACGTTTACGACTTCTAGGAAACCCATGTCTTCTATGGACTCTTCCTTTGACTCTGTAGTTGGATTCGGGGAATTTAGGTTTGTGGCCATATTTACTATCAGATAAGGGATCCACCAAGTGAAAGAAATTTAATGCGTCATGGATATATTCTTGATCTGACAATGCCTATGTCTAACTGTCTTATTTTGATGGTGTTTTTGGAAGGTCAGTTCCCATTTAACATTTTGGAGGGACGGTACCCATTGACCAATTTTCAATGGGGGTTCTTGTTGTCCCATTTGGAAGGTCAGTGCCCATTGTTCCATTTGGTTGGGTGGTTCTCATTGTTCCAAATCCACTAGCACGATGTCCAAAAGTGTCTTGATGGGATGTGGATTTGGTTGTAACTAATCTTATTGATCCAAATTTATTCACTTCTAGCCCTTAGATATATATTTAGATTAGGATGGAAGGTGTGTTGCATATCGAGTTATTGGGGGAATAAATGGTTGCTTTAACTATGCCTGGAGGATGCCACGAGCTCGGTTGACTGTTTTCTGAGTCATCCAACTATCAAATATTTTCCCTTTTTATGGTGAGTGATTTCCATTCTTCTTCCCCTCTCTTGGTCTAAGGTGGAGACATACGCCACTTATTCTAGAGGAAGACCCAACATGACATTCATTGAATCCACTTCCTTTTTCATGAGATCCTTGAAGATTAAGCTCTCTTGGATGGTGTTCCCTAGTAATTGGTGTTAGGGACAAGAATTGGGATAATCATTGAGACTCATTTAATCAACATGAATTAAATATGGTATCCAAAGGAAGTTTTAATTCATGGATCCAGTGGAGTAGCCGCAGACATGGTCATATTTGGATAAGTAGAATTTATTTCTTAATTACATGAACTGATTTTTATTTTCAACCCTTAACTCATCATTCCGAGTTGTGGCTAGCTATTGGCATCCAGGGTCTCCCGAATAGTTTTTTGGAGGCCGCACAATTGGATCTAGTGTCAGGGGGGCGATTAGGAGTGACAGAAGATGCTTCATCATTTTCTGTTCTTTTTCCTGAGGTTGAAGGGACTACCCAGGACTTGAGAATGGTCTAGGGCAATGAGTCTTCTTTCCTTTGAGAAATGTTAGTGAAATCTTAGAACCCAATTGAGTAATTAACTAGGATGAGAGGTTTTCCCAATTTATCATAGAGGTTATCATTGCACATAGTGAGTTTTTTCTCCTGTGGGAGAGTTCAGTTCAAGGAATAAGTCATGCCTATCCATATGGAAAGGAATTTGAAAAATATTTTATTCTCTCACATCATTCAGTTCAAGAGATCTCCAACAATTTTATAAGGAAATTTAAAACAGTACTAGAATAGAAACTATCATTGGAGATCCTCTCATCCTGCGATTGAGCTAGTTAACATGATATTATACCATATGATGTCTAAACCCTATGAGGTTTACATGAAACACTTGATTTTTACATATTCTTATGGATCTGTAGTGCATATCATGGGAATAAATTAAGATTAATTGTTCATTAGATGTCGTTATAGGTATCCCAAACCATTGAACACTAAGAATACAGGGTTTCCAATGTTTGGTGGTGGTGGAACGTTTCACACCCAATCTGTGTAGGGGTTACGTTATAGTTGTATCCGAGTGTGCGTACCTTCAATGTCTTCTAGTCAAGAAGTTATTTTCTCATTGGTATTCAAGAGACCTTGAGGCATATCATTCTAGACTTGAGCTTGGGTGGGTGCAACAGGGGCCAAATCCAGATATGATGGTGTTGCTAGAATTTGGGGTCAATACCTAGCCAGAGTTATCCTTGGTGGGGTTTCCTGAATATATTCCAGATGTGTTACCATTATAAGGAAGTCTTGATATTCATTTGGGGAAGAATTTAAGTAGGGTAATGGTCCCAGTGCTGCAGTGGATAAGAATTTGATCTGGAATTACCATACCAGGATGAGTGCCTGTGGTAGGGGAACCTCTTCTGGGAAAACATGTTGATTTTCCATAGAGGGAACACGGCTGGTATGATAGCTCACCCAAGGAAGCTCTTCATTAATTTTTCTGATCTATTTCATTTCTTTTTCTTATATGTAGAATCAATCATCAACGTGGAGGGACACATTCTCAAGGGGATAAGGAGGTGTTTCATATACAACCTGGTATTTATTCTTCTTGTTGTTGGGGGTTTCAAGAAGGCGGCAATTAAAGATTATATGACAGGAACCGAAATTTAGGACCGCTCTCTAGTTCTAGGTTTGCACACCTTCAGGCTTGGTGTGATATTCCTCTAGGAAGGAACCATATTATCTTGAATCCTCTAATTTTTTATCATTTCTTGTGAGATTTGTGAGATTTATTTTTACCACGTTCACTGATGAATGCCGCATTGGAGGCGGTGTACCTAGTGCCGAACAATAGTAAAGCTTTTTTTTTCTTCCTTTGTTGGTTCTTCTCCTTCCATTAGAAGGTATTTTTCTAGTTTCTTGGTGAAACCAAACATTATGGAAGCCCTGATCGTACATCACAATATGCCTTTGTCTTTTAGGGAATGAACCATGAGACAGGGTGGAATGTGTGACCTCTCTTCTCATTTTTCTTCTAAGATTGTAGAATAATGACGTCATCTATGTGGGAAAATATGGAAAAAATGCTCCCAACCCTACAGTATGGGGTTTTTCCCGTTCATAAATTGATGCACTATGGTATTGATTTGTTTCTCTTAGGAGGCATTTCAAGTTAAAAATTCCCCCAGCCCTTCGAGCTTGAGCGGTTCTCGCATTGTGGCGGTGTCTACTGTTATTTCCACCTTTTTGATTTCATTATCTCTCATGCTGTTGTGAGCCAAGTTTGTTGCTGGACCTACTTATGATTTTTGGGATTTTGAAGACATGATCACTGCTTTTTGGTTGTCTTCCCATAGGTGGGAATCCAACAGGATGTTCTCAGTTTCCTGGATCATAAGAATTTAAATGGCTTGATCTCGTCAGGCTTGACACTTTTGAGACACACTTAGGGTTGGATTTTTTTTGAGTATTCCATCTTTCATGAAGATGGATTTCATTTGATTTTTGTATTTGGGTAATTACATTGGAAGATGTCCTTTACATGGTCTACTGGATGGGACATGATGAGAATTATAGATTTCCATGTTCTCCCCATCCCCTAATATAAAATCTTGACGATGAATCGCCAATGAGCCTAAAAAACTTCTGCTATGCGTAGAGAAAATCCAGTTCCATGTTTCTCTTTCACCATTATAATCATGGATGTCGTGTACACAGGAAGGAATCCATTTAGATTTTATGGATAAGCCCCCCCTAAAATGTGGACATGGTTTGAAAACCCTTAATAGGGAAAGATATTTTCTTTCATCTGGGGAAGAGTCATGTAGATATTGAGAAGAATGTCATGCATTGATTCTTCAAAAAACTCCCTCGGTATGTTTAAGTGAGAAGTGGTTGTATTACAATACCTCACTCGTATATTCCTTAGCTAGTTTTATTTTCACAAGAAATATATTCAATTGTTGTTCTTATGGGGACTTCTCTAATTGATTTTCCTAGAATGACTACTACATAATAATTTTATTCCATGAAACAATGTTGTTTGGAGCCACATTGATATTTTAATGACCCCAGGGTGTCTTAAAAGATTATCATGGCTTCGAACCATCCTCTGGTTGATAAAGAATAACACTTTTCAATGATAGAGTGTATGATATTTCTGGTTCCATATTTCCGAGTTCCCCATCCTAGGAGTTCATTCCCACATTTATCCCAATAAGGGAAGGGCCTTTTTTCTTGTATTTATTCTGATTGTGGGGAGGGACATCGCAATTGGTTCTACAATGCTGATGGATACCATTGAAATATCATTCCTTCCCACATGGAGTTTCATTATTGTATATACCATGGGGAGGACTTTTAGTGAGGGATATAGTGAGGGGATGACCTTCTTATTTCTTAATGTCCCAGAGGGGATGACATTATCTATGACTGTTATGACGGTTAAGACTACTGTCACAACGTGATATCCTACTGCGGGGAAAAATTCTACATTGTATATCCTTGGGAGGGACTTTGGGATGTACTAAAATGAGGGGAGGTCCTTCTCATTGCATGATGTTACTATGGGATGGTCCTTCGTAATAACTTCTATTACGGTGAGTGCCTTCACAATGATTGTAATAAGGGATATTACTTCCCTCATGACTCGACGTCTGACTATAAGGAGAAGAAAAATAGTAGAGTATACCATAGGGATGACTATCATGGAGGAAGATAGTAAGTGGAGGTCATTATTTCTGATTTATCATTAGGTCAATGGAAGGGCAACCCTAGCACTAATCAGGAGTTACACTCTCATGATCGATTAATCCACCCCATGGAGTAAGCACCTATGGGTGCTCTAGGGAGGACCTTCAGAGATGCTAGTAGAAACATTGATGGTAGGGCCTCCGCACCTGCAACTTCCACTTCCATAATTTGGTAATGGTCTGATAGTGTGTTGGGCCTTTATTGAAATATTATTGAGGAAGTCAATAACTCGAGCATCCAGTAGAGCATGATCATGTATGTTCTCTTCATTTTCCAGTTTCCTTGGCGCATTTATTTTGGATCTCTCTTGTGGGTAATTGAGGAATCCTATTGTTAGTAATGACCTACATATAAAGGCCCCTATGTTATGGGTTCCTATGATGTCATTGGGATACACTGACGGGGATCTTGAGTTTTGGGAGAGATATATGCCTTCCCTGGAGCAACCACCGCATTGGACCGGTGTCACCCATTCAGAACAAGTATTTTTTTCCAATCCTATTGTCCATGTATCGAAAGATATTATCATTGACCCACATGTATAGGAGATGGGTTGCATAACTGCACTGGAGTGACTAACTCATTCGACGAGTAAGTCATTCCATTCGAGGAAACCTGGTCGTGGGCCTCGTTCATCAATTTTTCCACTGATGCAATGATATCTAGGCATGTTTGTAGGATATGGTCTGGAACTGACATGTGATCTTCCATCATTGGTAGGAGGTGATGTGACACATCATTTCCTAGAATGGGTATGAAGTCCCATTCCAATGTTGGACTAGGAATGTTTTCCTACTACATTTCTCCATAGGTTTTTAGTAGATACTGACTGTTCTCATGTGATGGGATAGAAGAATGAGTCTTTCACTAGTTTTATTTTCCTTTTGCCACAATATTTGATTGGTGGGCTTCATATTTACGAGTGTTGATTTTCAACTTCTCTCATGACACTGTATTTGTCTCATAATATTTTTATGCATCAACAGGAGTTTTACTGTGCACATATTTTCCTGCCGCCTTATTTGTATGAGTGGATTGATACACATCAGTAGGTATGTGTGCCTTCCTGTAGCTGGTTTTCATCCAATTTGGATGATAGGAATATTTTGGATCTGAATATATCAATATCTACCTATAATTTTCAACTCTGTTTGCACGCTGGGACCGACGATCACAAGCCAGAATGTGCACATTCTCGTATTGTGACACCTTATTTCGATGGGGGACTTAGTTGAGCGTTCAGGGATGTATGTATTCCTGTTGAATGATGCCACATTTGTTCAGTGGATTTTCTCATTATGAGCATGGGTGATTACCTATTCTAGATTATATAATTTCAAACCTTGATGGGAAGCTCAAGTTGACCATGTATTTCGTACATCAAACAGTTCCCTTAGCATAATATCCTCTTTAGAATCAGGATAATTGGACATCTGGTGTTTATAGAGATTATCTCTACAAAGAGACCGTGAGTTGGAACCCTATACAGTTGAGATGAATTCATCAGCATAGATTCCCCCAACCATTATAAAAAATATAGATTCTCATTGTCATGCATCGGGGACAGGCTCTCTAAACGATTCAAGATGACCAATGGGGGGGGCCTTGTGTTGGGCCTCCAACTGCAGCTGGGGAGGCCGCTATCGAGATTTTTTAGAATGGATATCTTATTTTATGGACAACACTATGGTGAGTGAACAATTGTTATGGTATTATTTTATTTTCATATTGGATACCCAACATTGAAGATGTCAGGTATGTGAGGCGGTCCACCTCTTAATTGAGGCCCCAACTTCCCGTGGGATCGTTGAGGTGTGTGTCTGTACCGGTTTTTTGGACTCTATTTGTATAGAACATTGCTCTTCTGAAACCTTAATTATATATATATGACATATACCGACAAAAAAACCATGTAAAATTATTATCTCTTGAACATTTTCATATTTGAAAATTCATCTTTTACCCCTTCCCAGTTTCTTTTTGTTGTGAGGTGAAGGGGATTCAGTGGGGTAGAACCACCACCATGGTTAAGGATTTATGTCACATTCACCATTTTTGTTTGACCTCTGAGGCCGCAGATTTACAAGTTTGGAAAAAAATTCAATGAATGGTTTGATGGGTGATGAAAATTCATTTATTATTATGGATACTTTTACATTGCCATCTTCATTTCGAAAAAATCTATATCATTTGACTTTATGGGGTGATAGGACTGATCCCATGGGGACATGGATGTTTATACCTTCATCATTATGATGGAGGTTCCATAGTCAAATGGCCTTAGAGGTAAATTGCGTGAGGTTAAGTAATTGTGAAATCAGTTCTCTTAGGATTCAACTTCCTCAAATAGCCTCCACTGTGTTTATTCGTGGAGCCATAAACACCCAGGGACCCTAGTATCCATGATTCCTTGTCCTGCATTCTAAAGGAAGGGTCTCATTAGATGAAGACATGAACAACAACACTTAAAGCATCCATTGGTCATGAGTATGGGTTCTCATGCTCATTTATCCCTTTTGGGGAGAATTATTTTCTATTATAAGACTCTTTTACAAATTCATGTCGTGTTCACATGTTATTATATCCTTATATTACACTAGAATATTGTATCAATAGGCTTCCCCTTGGTTGTAGTATCTTCATAGGAATACATGGATTGGATGATATAGAGTAAATTATGACTTAAGCCAAGTAATATGGCTTTCTAGTGTTTATCGTCATCCTAGGGGACGATCGATGGATAGATGTTGGGATCATACCCATGATATGGGCATACTATGTATCCCCGGGAGAGGAATCAGATCCCAAGTAGTTCGGTTAGCTTTAGGTTTAGACATTGGAGATTCCAATTTGACGTTATATGATTGGGTGAACCCTCCTGGAATTGCATCCTTTTGAGCATGGTCTTTTATGTAGGTGTCCAATATATCCTAGTTCGAATAGGAATTTTGCTTGTTGTAGTTCAGGATGGTTTGGTTGTGTGTATGTTCTGTTTATCCCAAATATCTAATCCCACATGATTTATACTCATTGTGAGATACAAGAGTATGTGACTGATTCAAAAAACCACACATATTCTCTTCTGTTGATGGGAGAGAGCAGGCCTATGGAAGAAGAAGCCGATGAGATGGTGAGTGAGGGCATAGTGCTATGAACCCTTCTATGTTAGATGACATTGGTGGTCAAGAAGTTTGTCTCTTGGAAGACTAGGGACTTTCATCATTGGGAGTTCCCCAAGATGTGATCTTGGAAAGGGAAGGAATTTCACCCCTCATTAAAAAGAGGTGCGCACATGATTCATTCGACTGATAACCATTCCTCATTGAATGGAAGAATAAGTGATCACACTCAATACCATTAACGGGGAGGTTCATGTCAGTGTCCCAAGGAAGGACTCCGAGTGACTATCTGAATGTCGACTTTTAGAAATACATGGAGTTTGAACCATTGTGGGGATTGTCTTTTTGACTTTGCTTACCATGGGTATGTATACTCAATGGGGAATGATGATGTGCCTGGTTATCTGATAATATGCGTCTGATGGATTTGGTGGAGGCTCCAACCTGATGTCAGGGGATTGGTTCATGAAGGAACTAATGAAGACATGACGGTAATGGAGGGGAAATATTGGAGATAGCGGGATAGACACCTCAAGATTCCCCATTCCGCGTACTGATCTCTCATGAGATATGGGGAAGATCTGCATACCGTAGTGGTATGCGGGTAGATGGGTTGCCCGCAAACCAAAGTAGTATGCGAGGGTGGCCATGGACCAATGCATTCCTATGGGTATGAGGTCCTAGATGCAGTCTACCATTCTGATTTAGGTTCCATCCACATAATGATGTATTAGGAATCATGGGTTTTAATCCACATAGCGATATAATATGTGGAGCACCATATTGAAGGTGGGTCCTAGAACCCGTCCTTTATGAAGAGTTTATCTGTAAAGAATTTCTGGTTCGTGATAACATTGATTAGGTTTGTGGTATACAATTAATTATTAAGTTACATATTTTATGGTTCTATAATATTTATACCCATAGAAACATCTTCCTCAATTTGAAATTTTTCATCATTTCAAAACCGAATTTGGAATCCTCTCTGAATTCTTTATTCCATCCTCTATAGTCCCCTTCGTGATTTCTTTATCCTCACATTATCTGTCTACATTTTCATTTTCTTTCATGAAATCCTTTTATAGGGAATGGGTTTAATGATATCTATGGTAATTTGATGCCATTTATGGAAGCCCATGAAAGGTACCTTGATCCACAGAACAGTCAGTCAACTGGGGTTTGTGGAGGATATAGTTCTCGAGTCATGCTTCATGGAACCCTGCTGATTATCATTGTCCGTGATCTACTGAGAGCATGGGATAGTATGTGGATGGCCTTCGCATTCTTGAATCTATTAATGATGTGGTTCTCAGGGTCATGGGTTTCTTCTCCATCGCTCTGCGGGCTAGCGCCTCGCAGTTCCTTCCACGTATTGGTGGTTCACAGTGCATGAAATCCACAAACCATTCCCAATGATTGTACATGGGTTAGTTAAAGAACATTGAGATATTCAATTTCTTCATGTTTCCTATAATGTTCACCAGTTAATTTGAATCCATTCACTTTACTGGACCTATTGGAATTCTTGATTCCTTCTACAAAGTGCTTGTGGGAGTATATTTTCCCTTTAGAACGTTTTTTCAGCCTAATAGATTCCATATAATATTATTGAATAATACATAAAAGAGATAAATTTCATGAAACAACACATTCTAAATTTCACAATATCTCTAGATAATCTTATCATGAATTACCTTATAGATGTATCTCCATTCATGTTGTAATTATAATATATATTTCATATCATAAAATAGGATCCATATAAGATATTTAATGTCTCATTATTCCACTGAATTTATATCAAAAACATTTTGGTTAATGAAAAATATCCCCTTATGAGTATAGTGATAGATTTAAGAAATCTACCCAAAATAAGTGAGCATAACTTTCACATTCATGTTCAATGAAATCACACCATCTTATTACCCAAACTCAAATTATTCATTCCTTATTAACACACTAAAATCCTCTTCAAAGAAAACTATATTTATTCACATTAAACAGAAACTCCCAAACATGGAAAAGAATGTATTTATTTAGAAAAATTATTATTTAGTGGAAATAATTAGATCTTATCTCTTATATAATTTATAATTACTCTCTTACATGATTTTTCTTTTTAATAACTCTTTTCTCACATTCCCTTTTAAAAAAATCAATAGTGTGTCTTATCCCCCACTTATAAAAGGACACCCCTCTCGTTTAATATTCACACATCCATAGAACATTGGTTCATCCAAAAACTACCAAAATATATTAATTATATACTAACCAGATCTTATAGTCCTTATTTTTTATTATGAAACCTTCCTTCATAGGATTTCAATATAAAACTAAAGAGGCTCTCAGAAGAAGAGGTGAAATTCGTAAACAATTGTATTTGATTTATATATTCCTAAACATTTGTTATATATTCATCAAATATGGTAGAATAATTAAAATATTTTCTGATATATATATATATATATATATATTCTATATTGTTAATTTTATAACCATTATCCCCCATCACTATCATTAAATGGAAATTGAAAATGTCATTCATGTGTGTGGAAGATTACCACCTCACGATCCAATGTAATTCATTTTCCATAATCACATTTCATGGATGGATATAACGATGGTATTAACATAGTTTAATGTCGTTTTTGTAATTAGTTTACTCTTTATTAATTATATGAAGTATACATTCTTAGAGTATTTTCCATGGGGGTGCATTGATAAAGATCCTCATGTGTTTAGTGGAGTATCACCTCATGAAGTGAAGTGATTTGTTTTTAATTTATGATTTACAAGGAAGGATGTTATGATAAAGTTAATGAATATATGAGATATTTATTAAAAAAAATAAATTTTTATGTATATTATTACATATAACTTTTTACATGTTGATCCATTGCAAAACTATAATGTTTCTTGTATATACATGTGGACTACCAAATTCACTTAACGATGTGAAGTGATTTTATTTTATATTTACATGGATTTTAATATTAAATGATTTCATTAATATAAATTATATATTAAAATAATAATTATATTGGAATGGTGAATTAATGTTTTTTTTCCATTCATTCCATATGTCGAGCAAATTGAAATTGCATTCATGCGTACGTAAGATCAACATTCACCATGAACAGTGTAATGAATTATTAATAGATTTCATTTATGTATATTAATAACTATATAGATAATAAAAATACATATGATATTTATATCACTTTAAAGTTTTGATAAGATTTAACCATGATCCGTTTAAATGGACTGAAAATACCAAACCAACTCACATTGGAAAAAAATTTATAAATTTACAAAATGATTTTAAGAAGGAATTGTCAAATAAAGGTTCAAACAAATTTGTCAGTAAATAATATATTTTATTAAAAAAATTATTACGTTTTTTTAATAATTTTATTATAAGTCAATATTTACTCAATATATGGTACAAAAATATATGAATGAAAATCGACCTGAGGAAAGGGATTTCATATCACATTTTCATCCATGAGACTAAGGCCATATTGAACAATTATTTACTTTATGTGATCATTATAATTATACTTTTATATTTTATATCTAAAACCCAATTATTATCTCGTAATTCAATTATTCATTTAATCTTTTTATGGAACTTATTAATCAAATTTTACTAAGGTGGTATGGGTTTTTTTGACATTATCGTCATTTATTTGGATAGTTTATGGTGAATTTTTTTTTTATTATTTTGACTTTTAACATATAACTCAAGAAACAAAATAATTTATTAAATTTATGTTTATTCATGACATATTCATGATATAATACACTTTCTATCTTTGGTACATAAATTGAATTAGAATTTTTCTAATGAAAATGAAAAATTGTTTCATTTTTATGTCAAAAATGATTTTATTTCCAAATATATGTCCTGTAAAAAAGTTATGATTTTTTCAAAATTAGAACAATTATTTATAAAATAAAGTTTACCCATTTTTATCTTTTTCAAAAAACAATTAACGTAATTTATATTTAATCTTCCTAAAAATTCATATTTTCATTTTATAAAAATTTTGAAAGGAATTTATGATTCAAAATGTATGGTTTCTATAGAATATTATATTATCTTGATTGCTAAACTTTTTAAGTCATATTTCAAAATATTAACTATTTATTTTTAATGAAAATTTTTTAATTATTTATTTTTATACATTTAGTTTTAATTTTTTTTTCAAGGTGGAATTTTATTTTTCCTCAAGAATGTTTTACAGAAAAATTCATTGAATTTAAATTCATCAATCAAAATATAAATTATTCTGCATATCCTCCATGGGGAATATATGGTAATGAATAAATCCTTATTTTTTTATAAGGTCTATCAAGAAGAAATTCTTCTAACCACTGGTTAATCAAAAGGAAAAATAATATAACAGTGGTGAAAGGGGTCAAACAAATGGGATTTCCCTAAATCAAAAAACTAAATATCATAATATGACATATCATTCCCATAATCAGAGTCACCATCAGACTCCCACATAGATTGAGACTTATAACGATTGAACATATTATAAAATTTATCATCCCTATTTTGTTAAAACATTGAAGGTGATGTAGTTGACACATTATTTAGAAGATAAGAGTTGTCCTTGAGAGGTATCCTCTTTGGGGGAACAGAGGTAAGAACCACACCATCAGACTTCTCTACCTCACAATATAAGATAAAAACCTTGAAGTAGTTAGGTCAACAATTTCTCCAAGTAGGGGTTATGATATTTCCCATTCCATCATCAATGGCATTCCCCCATTTCTTAAAATCATCAGAATACTGAAAGAGATTCTACATTTCATTGTGATAGACATCATGCTAAAATGAACCATTTTGATAAGAGATATCAACCAGAGATGAAACAAGGATTATTTAGTGTTTTTATGTAATCACCTTAACCAAATAAATATGAATATTAGAAGGGCCTCTATGAGCTCTTTCTATATACACATCAATTATCAATTCTTTACATTTAGAAAGTGACAAATAAAAATCTAGTTTCTCCAAATGAAACTCTACATAAACACTACGAGCTGGTTATTGGGAGGGGGGTCACCATTTTTATTATCATGTTTTGACAATGATGAGTCTTTCTCATTTGGATTTCATCAACAAACGGTGGTAGGATGACCTTTCATCCCACTCTCTTTATAATATGAATTCTTCCAGCATAGCTCCATATAGATCCGAACATCTGTAGATTTAGAGTACAAGAGGGTATTTTTTCATTCTGAATTTTTTTGAATTTTATCATATTGATTACAGTGGGATACATTATAAGTAATAGTGGATATAAGATCCACCTCCACCATAATCATAGAAATGTTCGAAAACCAGACATATGCAATCTCCCTATAAAGATGAATAGTAGTCCCTATTGTCGTACCAATGTCCTATAGAATCATCAGATGAAGAAGGACCAAGTTTAGACCATATTGTTGATTTGAAACCTAAAAATAATAATATCTTTAATGAGAGACATTGAAATATAAACACCATTATTGTAATTTATTCCAACCATGTTTCAGAAATAGTGAACCAATGCTCCACACAGGAAGCTTCAATTCATCTGACTGAAAAAGTTAGTGAAAAATCCGTCGACTAAGAGATACACATTTCTAATTTGAAATAACCCATATCATCATGGTTCTTTAGAAGGAATCCTCATGATTAAATTATTTTTCACCATTGGGTAACACAATGCATGCAATCATTGAGTTTTTTCTGACTTCCAATCTCTCAGCAAGAGCCTGAGGATTCACCTCAACATGAGTATACGAACCATTAAGAATGATTATTCTAGGATGTGAGTCCTTGAAAAATTTTACAACCAAATTCATCCCAAAAAGTGAATATTTCATCACATCCACAAAGGATCGAACTCAAAGGAGAGGAAAACCACGAGACTCTGTCTGTGCTACCAGCAAGGACTCCTCATCCTAAAAATCCAGAGAATTCTTCATCACCACATCATTAATAATCACACGATAAATAGACATCCATGCACGCATATCCGACAACTTCAAACAAATTTCCACCAATTCATTCAAATAATGAACCAGGTCGGATGGTTGGATCCAAAATCTGGAAACCTGAGCTTTTTAAAAAGAAGATCTGGCCTCACTGTTCATGTTCACATTATATCCATTACAGATTATGCTCATGTAATTAATTGAATGAAATGTGTTTCTTTTAATTTCCATGAAATATGTATTATTCAATACTTATTCATGATTTCTTTGATTATACACTTACCCTTACTGATTATTATTCCCCACCCTTTTCTTATGTTTCCTTTCCAATTAATTCAAGGCAAAATTTATTGATTAACATTTATGGACATACTAGAGGAAATAAATATGGACTCAAAGAAAATATGATTTTGTAATTTATGTTTCAAATTTATTTTGAATTTAATTATGTATCTAGTATACTATTTGTACTAAACTATTTTATCCTTTATTATTTGAATATTTTTATATATATCCAATTTATTTAATTAACCATCAATTCTAGGCTACTAATGTCATGTTATTTATAATTTGTATGATATAATTCTTAGTATAATCATTGGGACCTAGATTTATAAATTTTTAATTTATAAAAGATAACCAAATAACTTAATTTAATGATAATTCTATATATAGTAAAGAAACATAATGTTTTAGTAAGGTAGATAATATATGTTTTTCCCTTGAATTACAAATATGTATAGATGGTTGAAGTGTACATGGTTATGGAAGAGTTATACCTTGGGGAAATAAATTTGAGAAGGGAGTATTTGGATTTGACTTGATCATCACTAAGTTCAAAAAAAATTGGAAGTCATGATAATCTATTTCTGCACACACTATGGATATGTTTAAATTAATTGAAATTCTATTTACATACCATTATAATATATTCGAAACAATTTTTATTATTTGAAAATATTCACAAATAACCCATGATTATAATCCTGAGATTATACATGCATAAATTGTTAAAATTATGATATGTTTTTCACTAGTTTTGGGATTATAAATCTAGATTCACAATGATATGATCTAATATAGTGTAGTACCTTATTTAGATATGGTTCATAGTGGAATTAATTTAAACTATATTAATTAACTTACCTTTGTAGGGAATTCCACCCGAGGAAAGACTATGAAGCTAAAGTAAGATATACATATGGAACAGAGAAAATTATAACCATATTTGTGTAAATGAACCAAAATATGAGTAATAACAATGCCTCTATTGAGTATCCTACTGATCAATCAAACAATATTACATTTTTAGATTACATTTTTTGTTATAAATCTCGATCATTTATTAGGAATAAAAATAAATTTGTACAAGATAAATGGATATTTTCCTTTGAGATGATATTTCTAAATTTGGTAGGAATTGAATTGGATAATATTACCATGTAGTTTACTATATCATATCATTATGGATTAACTGTGGTCATCGATTGAAAAAAATCTGGAGGAATACAAAATATCAAACATTGACTAGAAGTATTTTAAGGTACTTTTATTGGAATAGAATTTCCATTTTGAGCAATAAAAATATATGAAGATAAAATTATTGAGTCTAAGATAAATGGATTCTGAGAATGATGATAATTATGAATCTAAATATTATAAGGCTAGAATGAAATTATATAGAATATGTACATTAACCCAAGAACATTATCAACCATTTATTTTATGGGGTGAAGAAAATTATTTTAAGGGAACAATTCTAAAAAAACATCCTATTTTCTTTTATGGTGTTATGAAAATTAATGGAAGAGAAACTAGTCTAAAAATATATACCATTATATGAGTACATAGAATTATGTGGTTTTGAAAGAGATAATTAATTCTACAGGACATATGGATTCGAATGGAATAAATTGTAGATGAATATGACAATGAAGAATATTGACAATGGTAAGAGGGGAATGCATTCCCCCCATGAAATGAATGGGAAATAAATAGCCCAATACATTTATGAGGAGAATTATAGTTGTTTAAATGTGTGTAGGGAAAGGTCACCATGATCATGATTTAAGAGAATAGAAATATGTTTCATGTGTTTAATTATTTTTCTAAAAGGATATGTGGAAATATGAACAATAATGTATCAAGATTAATGTGAATATACCCCAGAATAAGCCAAGGGATCATGGTCAAGGTTATGCTATTATTGTAGTTGCATTTGAATCATTAATGTTATTGGGTGTTCAGATTCAAAAATTATGTTGAAAAAGTATTTTTTCAATGATATTATAAATTTAGGAATCATAAAATTTATAACGATTATAATATAGTAGTTTTATATAATTATTTCAGGACATATTTTTATTGATATTGATGACTATGAAAAGGCATATAGTGGTCATTTTATATTTCTAGAAAACACATGATTGTGGGGGGGGGGGGAAATTATTGTATGCATATTATTGATATTAAAACATATATATATATTTATGTGATACTGTTAGTGAATCTAATTTTTTATTTACTTTATGGTTTATTTTTTCTTTTCTTGAGTACACTACATTTTTTGAAATACATTTTTAAGGAATAAGGTGAAAAATAATTTTTTTGATGTTCACATGTTTTCATTAATGTTGTATGTTGATCATGTTTTTGATATATTTGTTTATGACATTGATATCTATATTATATCCTTAGGTGAATCTAATGTTATGTTGATTATGTAAATTTAGTGACCTTTTTTAAAAATAATTATAATTTAAATTTCAATAGATATAATATGGATAATTATCAAGGATAACTATTTGAGAAATTGATTAAGTTGATCATTTGGTTCATTTTTATGGTTTCAGAAGTTAATTTATTATTGGATAAATCATGCGGACCATTTTTTTCATGCATGATATATTGATATAGGAGGAATGATATTTCATTAATTTTATGATTCACTATGTTCTAAACTTAGTAATTCTGGGAAGAAATTAGCTTTAATAATCATTTCTTGGAGTAACAAAGGTATTGGGTATTGGTCAAATGAAAACCATAAGATGACATTAATCATTTGAAATCGAATGATATTGAATAGGTATATTTTTTTTCTCATTCGATATGGTCCTCAACCCTGTAAAAAATATATTGAATAAAAATGTTATCTATGTACATTCATTATAGGTTAATTAAATGGCCTTTAATGTAATTTTACTTTTATTTGTAGTATTTAAATTTTATATATTGTTAGAATTATTGTGATCAATGATCTCTATCACACTCCATTTATATATATGATTTCCATCTATATCCAAATCATCACATTCCACTAATGATTTTCTACATGGAAACCCAATAATATATTATTTTAGATTATATTAATAATTTCTTTTCACTCTTATCAAGATGAAGTGTTATTAACCAATTATAAAATGTGAGTTTCTAATAAATTAATTCTTAAATGTCTAACCCTTGATTACAAAGATCAATATTAAAATTTTAGGATGTAATTTATATAAATGGGTAGAGTGTATAACCCCATGATTTTAAAAGAGGGAAATAATTTTAGACATCATATGTGACATAACACACCATGTTTGTAATAAAATTTAATACCCCAATAGTTGATGATATTTTTTTAAATAATTTATTTTATATATCTTGCATGACACGCATGACCGAGTTTAATCAAATTATAATATACTATTAATTTTAATTTTAAAATATTACCATTAAATTCTAGCATTGAAAAAAGGAAATATGAATAGAAATACGCATATTGTTAATAAATAATTAAGATAGCTTTAGATAAATAAAATCTATATATAAATAAGTACTTAATTTTTTTGAAATCCAATATATGCGTTAATAATATTTATAGTAATAAATTTATATATAAAATAATTTTTTTAATAAAATAATAAAATTAAATTTTAAAAATTTTATAAAAATAAAATATAAAAATTATAATTAATTTTTGAAATAAAAATTTCATCATTATCATAGGGAGAATATATATGATATATCTGAAAAGTTTAATTTTATTATAAATAGTTAATATAATAGTTATATTTAAATACTACATTTTCATTTAATGAATTTATGATGATAAATTTTATTAAATGGTTTTAAACATAAAAATAGTTCAATTATTTATATATTTTTTAAATTTAGGTCATTTAAATTTATTTCATTATGAGTTTGGATATTAAATCATTCTATAATTATGGAAATGTTTTCTTTGGAATCACAATTGTTTTCGATTCAACGAAATTTATTTTAAATTAGAATTCTTAACGTCCTGAATGTAGTTATGTAAAATGGATCCCATTTTTTAATCAATATAATTAATTTTATATGAGTTGTTTACATAAAATTTTATCATAATTAATATTAAAAAAAACCTAAAAATCATTATGATGGTGAATGTAAGAACAATTTTATTAGGGTTTAAACATAAAATATATGTTTTAAAATGAAAAAAACATGTATAATTATTTTTTAATGGAACTATATTGTCCTTTTATAATAAAATTTCCTGAATTTATATTTTTTAGGCTTGTGTCCTGGGAAAAATGTGGGTACCACATTTCATATTCCTAAAAATCTAAATGTGTCCTCTCCCACACTATCAAAAGTCCACCCTCTATCCTCCAATCATCATCCATAAAAAAGAATTTGGTTAATAAAATCCATTAAATATATCTTACTCTCTTTCCTACCGCCATACTATTTTATGTATTTTTATTTATAAATCCTCACATGAATTATTTTGGTGTAAACCAATAGAGGCTCTCCGATGAAGAAAAAAAATTATAAAAAGAGAGACTTTATTTTAATTATTCTTGCTAAAAAATTAAAATATAGTCCAAAATATAATATAATAATAAACATATAACGAATATAATTATATATATTATTATAGGGGAAAATTATAAATTTATATCAACAATCATAAATAGGAAAAAAAAAATCTTTGACCGTGCATACATCAAACTACCACATAATGAAGTGATGGAAATTGATTTCTATGACCACATTTAAAATATGGATATAATTTTGTATTTACCATATTTATATTATAATTTTAAAATTATTATATTTATGTAGCCATTATTTCATGTAATTCATCTAACATCTCATTCTGTAGGGGGGGATATGAAAACGTCGTTCATGTGTACAGAAGACTACCCCCCACGAAATGAAGTTATTTTTTTGTGTACACTTTATTTAGAAGGAATTAATAATAAATTTAATTAATATATGGTATATATGTTTATTAAATATTATTTGGGAAATATAATATCACATGAAATTTATTATATTCCAATCTGTTCGAAAAAAAATGTTTCTCATGCATAAATGCGGACTACCACCACCACATAATGATGTGAACTGTTATTCATTTAAAGATTAAACTATTTGTAATTAGGATGAATTACAAAAATATAAATTATAAATAAAATATTATAATTATTTTATAATGTTTATTTATCATATAATTTCATATAGATCTATCGGTTGAGAAAATCGAAACATTGTTCATGCGTACATACTCCATGTAGTCCACATTAACAATGTAATGCATTTTAAACAGTTTTAATTTTTTAGATCACTACAAATTCATATATAATTAATATATATGATATTTAAATCATGTGTTACATTTTTTATAGTATGTAACCATTATTAATGAAAATGGAAATAATGTAATAAACCATAATGTACATGAAAAATGAAGCAATTATCATTAGAAAAAATGATATAAAAATATATATTTAATAAAAAAGTCATTAAATACATTAGTTTAATGAAATAGGGTATGAATATTTGATTATATCCCAATTTAAAATTATTAGTAAATCTATATTTATTATATATATGAGGTAAGGAAACGACTGAGGGAATTCAGATCGAATTTACGGGTTTTTCATCTCACTTATACATCTGTGAGACATATAAGATATTCACCACTTATTCCAATTGTGTGGTTTATAAACTACCGATTTAGTATTTTATAAAATTAATATATATATATATATTCATTGTAATAATTATTCTATTTGATGAAATTTTATTCATGGTTCTTATTATTTTAATGTTACCAATATGGTAAGTGTTTATTTTAAAATTGTTGGATCGAATATGTAGATGTATATGTATATTTGATGGAACAATACAAGAGGGGGTGAATTGTAGTTTTAAAAAAATTGTGTTTAAACACTTAAGATATTAGTTAAAACGATCTTAAACTAATACAATTCACAACAAGAACAGACAACAACAATTGTATTGAAAATAAAGGTATGATATGATGTAATACTATAAGAAAAGTAAAGCAATTGTATTCCAGATGAACACAATAATCAGAGTAATACAATAGGGAAAGATTGTACCATAAAGCGTATAGAATTAATCGATACAATATGTAACAATATAATTTTAATTGAAACAATTACAAATGAATATGGAATGAAGAAAGGAAAAAAATAAAATTACCTTTCTTAAAACAAACAGTTGCGGAAATGTAAAAGTATTACTATTATTTTATCCCAATAAGAAGGATTATCCTTTCAACTAGGATAACAGGTCTGTCTTAGCACCACCTTGGTATGCCCTCTATACGATGATCGGTACGTCTGTCTTGATATCCCCACAAGCCCTCAATACGATGATCAGTACGTCTGTCTTGTAATCCCCACAAGCCCTCGATTTTGCAGGTAATCGGCACCTCTGTCTTTCAATTACTTGAATGACCTCGATACGATGATCGGTAGAACCGTCGGCCTATCCCAGGCATCCCTTGATTGTTATCACCTGATCGGTCGCACAAAGAAAAAAAAAGCACTTAATGGAATACAAAAAACTAAGAACAAGCTATTCATGTTTTGTAATCTCAAGGATTTCGCATGAAGTAGGAGAGAAGTCACAACATTTATCTCTAGAACTTGATATAGGAAGTCTCACACATATGTGTCAAAGTTGATTCTTGGATTCAAATGACCTATTTATATGACTCAGGTTCCAACGGTCATATTTCCTCCAACGATCATATTTCTCCGGAAAACTCAGAGGGACTTGGACACCTGGCATTATAACGGCTATATTGAAACAAAAAACAGGACATCGATTTGATTAGTTTATAACTAACTCCACGACATCATTTTGGTTAAAAAAAGATATATGAGAATGATAAACATGAGTTCAATTAATTTGAAACATGTGTTTTGGATAAAGGACCAAAACAAGCATGTAATAAAAGTAAAGTATGCATACTAATAGAATTCCTTAGTGAAATGTATCGGTACGATACAAATTGAGTATGATTAATAAAACATAGTACGATTAACAGATTCAATAAAATTTCTAGGGTCAGTAAAAAAATTGTAGTCAGTACGATCAGCATGTTCAGTACGATCACCATGGTCAGTACGATCAGCCTGGTCAGTAGGATCAGTATGGTCAGTACGATCAGTATGGTCAGTACGATCAACATGGTCAGTATGATCAGCATGGTCAGCACGATCATCATGGTAAAAGATATTTTTGATTTCCAAAATAAGATATAAATTTCAAAAATAACTTTTTACTCAACAATCTCCCCCTTTTTGAAAGCTCAAAACACAAAGTAAAAACAAAAATAAATACTTATCTTCCCCTGAGTTTTTAGAAACTCTTCTGAATAAGAAATTGAATACAACTAACTCCCCCTTAGGTATGTACTTTCTTAAGGATTGTATTCTTGGATTTTCCTTTATTTAGAAGAGTTTGTTCAAATTATTATCCTTTTTTAAAACATTCTCCCCCTTTGTAAGACATTCTCCCTCTTTGTAAAACATTCTCCCCATTTGTGATTTAAAAAAGTAATGGGGGTAATATTTACTTGAATGAAAGAGTTAGAAAAGAAAATACAAGACAATGTGAAAGGAATCATAAATCACATTACGATAACAAAGATTTGAAAAGAAAACAAATTAAAAAGTCATTTGTATTCTATTTCCATTTCCTTCTTTATCAGCTCATGATGAACGACTTTCATCTTTTTGATTTCCTTCCTGTCTTCAGATATAGAATCACCCTGAGTTCTGAGAAGCTCTTGTTGGTCAGCAAAAAGTTGATCCTGATTCTTGATGGTCTCCTCCTTGACTCTGATTACTTCATCAAGAGTATCAATTCTGTTTTTCAGATTCTTGTTGTCTTTAGATAACATGGAATTTTGTTTCTTCAATAAGACTAATTAATCATTGAATGATGAATATTTCGAAAACTCAGACTAAAAATCATTCGTTCTCTCTTGCAACTCATTCACTAAAGGAATATCAGCTCCATGGGTATTTGGAAATTGATTCTGTATTTCAACAGTTTCTTTGTCAAGATTATTAAAATCAATAGCAAGAACATTTGAATGTCTCCTTAAGTATTCAATTGATACTTCATGATCATTCGCCAAACTCTATGTTTTGTATGACCACTTATTCATTTTGTTGCAAGTCTTTTTATAAGCAGCCGAACTTTCAGATAGAACTTTCAAATCGGCTTCAACTGACAAAACTCTCTTTCTTAATTCTCTTAAATAATGAAACTTTTTTTTTCAGATTGCCAATAATGAAATCAATTTTTCCATAATGCCTAGTAAAATAGGGGATGGTCTTCTCAATTCTCCTTAAAACATGAACAATTTAATCACTTTTCATAAGAGAAATTTTCTGTTCTGAATCAGTATCCTCATCATTAGAAACCAGTTCAATTGATCAGCTTTAGTATACAATTGGCTATTTTCCCTTTGTTTTTTCAATCCCCTTTCTTTATTCTTCCACTTTTTCACTAAAAAAATTGTTTTTTCCGAATATTAATGATGTTGATTCCCTTGGGAATGAAATCTTTCTGGAGTTTCAAATGATTCAGTTGGTGCTTGATCGGCATGAGGAGTTTGTTGAATCCCATAACTTTTTATTTGAACTGTTTCTTATCTACTTTTCTTTGAGCTCTGAATGAATTCCAAAAAGAAATATCCTTTCTCTTCTTCAACTTCCTGAATTTCATCAAGACTTTGTATCCCTTTTTCTGGCTTTGGAAGACTCTGTACGACATGTTCTTCATATACTTTGGTTACTTGAGCACTAGTATCCTCAACCATTTTCATGAGTTTTGAAACATCAAACTCATGAGATTTTCTTTTTAAAAAATTATTCTCTTTCTTTTCAGCTAGAAGGGTATCCTCAACCCTTATCCTTTCAGAAAAGGTTTCAGCTGGGTCAAGATCAAACTTAGGATTTCCTTCCTTTCTCTATTCTATTTATTTTCTCCACCTTGTCGCAACCTCCTTACCGTACATAGGTTTCTTCTTTGGCATTGAACTATTTTGTGGATCTGACTTTTGAGGAGCACCAAAAAACAGATTGTCTTTGGAGGGCATAGGTTCCGATTGATTCTGAGCCGATTCAGCTTCTGAATCCTTAACAAAAAGTTTTGAATTTTGTTCAAAACAAACATTCAACTTCTTCAACGTAATCTTAATTATCCAAGAAGGATTAAGCTCATTCAATTTTCCTTTCAAGGGAATATTACAAAACATAATTCTCTCAAGAATGAAATTTGTAAAATAGTTGGATACATGATTAAATGGGACTTAATTGCTCCTGACTTAACATTCTTGATAGTTTCAAAAACGTATCCCATGATATTCACTTTCCTCATGTTGAAAAGATAGTCAAGCATGAAAATATCAAAAACTTTCAGAGTTTCTCTATCCCCTTTCCTTGGGATTACAAAACCTTGCATCCAAAGAGCCAAAAAATCTATTGTCTTGATAAAGATGAGCCACTTTCCTCTTATCTTCATATATATGAAACAAAGACTTTTCAGAATTTTCATTATTAAATGTACCAACATCCTCTAGTAGTTTATGATATGGACAAAAATAATCACCTTCTACTGGAACATTTAGAAATTGGGCTGCTTGATTCACAGACATTGATATCTTTCTATCATACACAGCAAAATTGATAGTTACATTTTTGTCGAAAGACACGGTCTTGTAGAACTGGCTGACTTCATCAATAAGGACCGCATCTTGAGACACTGGTTTTTCAACACACAAATTTTCCATGCCTTGAAACAAAATAATTCATTTTATTGTAGAATCGTACGAATCAAAGAAGTCTCGAGAAAGTAACCTTTCTTTGAAAATGTATTTTTCTGAAAAAGACATGGAAGAAATTTTATCATGAGTATTAATAGAGGACTGAGACATATAGGTGAAACCGATGGAATATCGTACGGAGTCTTAAAGTAGAGAGTCCGAGCTTCGCCACAAAATCTGAAAAATCGGTGTGGTTTTGGGGAAGGAGGCCTATTTATATGAGACAATGAAATGACAGTTGGTCTTCTACAGTTGAGATTAGAAGAAAATAAATCAACGGATAAGATTAATATGAAAAATTTTTAAAAACAATTAGGATAGTATGTACCTGCTGGAGATCGTAAGGTAATTATTTGTTTAAGTAGTATTAAAAAAGTGAAAGAAAATACAAACGAAAGGGGGAAAATATGATTGATTTTCATGCCGATGGAAAACAATTTCATTATCATGAACTGATGTGCTGATAGAAAAAAATTCATTACCATGAACAGACCTGCTGATGGGAATGAAATTAATTACCATGAACAGACGTTCCGATGGGAATGAAATTCATTACCATGAACGGACGTGCCGATGAGAAAGAAATTAATTACTATGAACTGACGTGTCGATGGGAATGAAATTCATTACCATGAACGAACATTCCTATGGGAAAGAAATTCATTACCATGAACTGACGTGCCAAAGAAAAGAAATTCATTACCATCAACGGATGTGCCGATGGGAAATAAATTCAATACCATGAATAGACGTTCTGATGGGAATGAAATTCATTACCATGAACTAAAGTGCCGATGGGAATGAAATTCATTACCATGAACAGACGTGCCGATGGGATCAAAATTCATTACCATGAACTGATGTGCTGATTGGAAAGAAATTCATTATGGTAATCAGTCAATACGATAAACAGAAAGGTAAACAATATGACAAAATAGTCAACATGATAAATAGAAAAACAAAAACACAAACATTAGAGAATAAACAAATAAAGATCCTAAAAAAATAAGAAGCATAATAAGTAAAAAAATGTTCTCCCCCTTTTTAAGAGGAGTTGTTTGATGTAAGGAGAAGTGTAAAACATGATATAGATATGAATGATTATTTTAATGTAATTATTCCTATCTTCTATTTTATAAACTCAAATCTATCAGAAGGTAATGGTTTTGTAAAAATTTCAGCAAGTTGTTCTTGCATTCTGATGAATTGTAAGATAATATCTCCTTTTTGTGTGTGATCCCTAAGAAAGTGATTCCTAACATCTATGTGTTTTGCACGAGAGTGATGTGCTGGGATCTTAATAATAGATATAGAACTAGTATTATCACAATGAATTTTGAGTTTTGGAAAAACTCTATCCATAATCAGTGATTGTGTGTTGCATCCACAACACTTCAGCACAACAACTTCCAGCTACTACATATTCAGCTTCAACAGTGGAAAGTGCTACAAAGTGTTGTTTCATACAACACCAAGAAACCAAGGAATCTCCTATGAAATGACATGTTCCAGATGTACTCTTTCTATCCATTCTACAACCACAAAATTCAGCATCTGAAAAACTTTTTAAAACAAAATCATTTCCAGAAGAGTAAAAAAGACCTAAATCCATAGTGCCTTTTAATCACCTAAATATTCTCCTTATGAAATTTAAATGAGACTCTTTTGTATTAGATTGGAATCTCACACATAAACATACGGAAAATATTAATTATGGTTGACTGGCTGTCAAGTATAACAAACTTTATATCATACCTCTAAAAGTTGTTTGATCTACTGGTTTCCCAATTTCATCATGATCAAGTGTATTTGAGGTACCGATTAGAGTGATAATATTTTTAGTCTTGTTGTAACCATACTTTTTGAGTAAATCTTTTATATACATATGTTGAGATATATATGTTCCTTTCGGTTTTTGTGAAATTTGAAAACCTAAAAAGAATGTTAACTCACCCATCATACTCATTTCAAACTCAGATTTCATTAAGTTAGCAAAAGAATCAGTTAAAGATTGCTGAGTTGACCCAAATATGATGTCATCATCATAAATTTGAACAATCAAAACATTTTTATTTTCCATTTTTATAAAAATGGTTGGATCCACTATACCTTTTTCTTAATTGTTTTGTAAAATAAATCATGTATGTCTATCATACCATGCTCTAGGGGGTTGTTTAAGGCCATATAGAGCTTTGGTAGGTTTAAAAACATGATTAGGATGTTTCGAGTCAAGGAAGCCATTGGGGATGTTCGACAAAAACTTCTTCTTGAACTAAACCATTTAGAAAAAAACATTTAACATCCATTTGGAATAGTTTGAAATTGAATTATGTTGCAAAGGCTAATAGAATATGAATAGATTCAAGTGTAGCTACAGGAGAATATGTTTCTTCATAGTCTCTTCCCTCTAATTGATTATATCCCTTAGCAACAAGTCTTCCTTTCTTTCGTACAATGATTCCATTTTCATCACATTTGTTTCTGAAAACCCATTTTATACCAATTACAGTTGTTTCTTTAGGTCTTTCAACTAAAGTCTAGACTTGATTCATCTCAACGTCATTTAGTTCATCTTGCATTGATTTGATATAATATTTATCACCTAAGGCCTCACTTGGAATTTTAGGTTTAAATTGTGAAAGAAAGGCAAGATGTTCTATTTCATTTCTTAAGGAATTTCTGGTCCTTACAGGTTGATTTACATCATCAATGATATTATCACTGGGATAATTCCTAAGAAACAATTGATTTCGGTTTTGTGAAACCTTTTCATCAACATATGGTAGAAATTATTCTGGGGTAAATTTTTCATGAAGCCTTTCTTGAACATTTTCCTTTTTAAGAGAATCTTATAATAGAGTTTGATAATCAGTTTTTGAAAACACATCCGATGATGTAGGTTTGGATTGTTTAAAAACAAAAGGATCTGTTTTATCAAATTTTACATGTACGGTTTCCTCAACAGTACACGAGTTTTTATTGAAATATCTACAAGCATTAGATGTTGTAGAATATCCTAGACATATTCCTTCATCATATTTTGGTGCGAATTTGTGATGATTCTATTTAGTATTCAAAATGAATTCTTTGCACTCAAAAACATTAAAGTATGAAACATTAGGTTTTCTACTGGTCCACAATTCATAAGTTGTTTTATTAAGAAAAGGTCTGGTTAAAACACGATTTATAGTATAACGAGAAGTACTTACAACTTCAGCCCAAAAGTTCATAGCTATTGAGTATTCAATCTACATGGTTCTTGTCATTTTCTAAAGAATACGATTTATTCTCTCAACAACACCATTTTTCTGAGGAGTTCTTGGAGCTGAGTAATTTTGAGTAATACCTTTCTTTCTATAAAAAGTTTCAAAAACAGAATTTTGAAATCCACCACCATGATCACTATGAATAGTTATCAGTGGTAGGTTTTTCTCATTTTTAACTTGGGCTCTAAAAGTTTTGAAATAGAAAAAGGCTTTAGATTTCATTGTTAGAAAATAGACCCATGTAAATGTAGTAAAGTAATCAACTAAGATAAATATATAGTATTTTCCTCCAATGCTTCCAGTTTGTGAAGGACCGAAGAGATCCATATGCACTAGCTCTAATGCATTAGAAGCTGACACTTCATTAATTGTTTTAAAGCTAGTTTTATGTTTCTTTCCAAATTGAAAAGGATCACCGACTTTTTAAGAATAATATCTATGATCCAGTAGTCCCTTCACTATACTTTTCTTTTAAGGTTTACAAAGGTTTCTCAGGTTGTAGTGTCCTAGGGTTCTATTCCATAGCCATGATTTGTCTTCTATTACACTTAAGAAGGGTAAATTTTGGATCCTAAGGTCTTCTATGTTAATAGTGTATACATTCTCTTACCTATGGGCAGATATAATGAACTCATCCTTGGAATTGTGAACTAGACACTTATCATTTCTAAAATTCACAAGGTAAACTTCATCACATAATTGACTTATGCTAATGAGATTGTGCTTAAGTCCTTTTACAGACCAAACATTTGAAATAAGCACATTCCCATGAAATCCAATATTACATATTCCAACAATTTTCCCTTGAGCATTATCTATGGAGGTATCCTTTCCACCTTTTGATTCAATGATCTTTTCAAAGAAAATTTGTTTCCTGTTATGTGTCGAGGACAACCACTATCCATGTACCAAATGTTCTTTTTGGTAAACTTCTTATTTTCATGAAAAATAAACAATTAGTTTTTCAGAATCCCAACTTGTTTGGATCCAGAATGGTTAGATAAAAGAATTTTAGGAAACCACATTTGTTTTGCAAAATGGGCTTTATGAAATCCTAAAGACTAGATTCAATTAAGAGAACAATTTCTTTCCCAGTGTCCTCCACATTGACACATGGAGCAAAAAAGAGCACTTTGAGGAACAAAATAATTATTCCTAAATCTTGGTTTATAATGAGTATACCCAATACTAGAAAGATTCCTCAATGGTTTAATTTGAGAATACATTTTATCAATGTTTTCCTTACCATATGTAAATTTTGACAAACACTTTTTCAAGGAAAAAATTTCTGATTTTAATTTTAATATAAAGTTTTTATCCTCCAAAACATTTGATTTTGAACTACAGTTAGGTTCTAGAACATTTTTCTTAGAAATTACATTTTCATGATCCTTAGAATGTTTATCCTTATCATATTTGACTTTCTCAAGGGTTTTTAAAATACATTCAAAATCATAAGTTTTCATATCAAGATCCTTAGAATGTTCTGATACTTCATTATTTAAAATCGAAATTCTAGAATTTGCTTTATCATGCTTTTTCTTGTGTTTAGAATTTTCATTCTCAAGTAATTTAGAAAACCAAGATACTTCTTCAAAAGAAGGTAATGTATTATCTTCTGATGATGAAGACTCATCTGAAGATTCATAATAGTTATTATCTATATAATTAGCATTTAAAGAAACATTTGTAATATCTTCAGCATTGTGTACCTCAGCGATGAGACAATGATCGTCAATTGGTAATCTGGCTATAAGTCCAATGGTCCTTTGTCCCAAGGATTCATATTCTGAAGAATTATTCAACGAATCGCTACCACTTTCACTCCAAGTATCATTTTCCTTGAAGAATTTCTTAGTCTTTGGCTTGTAATACTTTTTATTATTCCTTTCATAATATTTATACTTTCTGTCTTTTCTCTTTAGTAAAGGACAATCAGGTCTTATAGGACCTAGATTCTTACCTTCATAATAAGTTACTTCTGAATATTTCTTATCCTTCCAATATTTATTTTTGAATCTGTATTGGAAATGTATCTTTCCCACAATATTTTTCATCATTTGGGAATGATTGGATAACTCAGTTTCTGAAAGATCACAATCACTTGAATTAGACATAATAACTTTATTAGATTTGGATCTTGTTATATTTTTAGGTGTTTTAGCTTTATACATAGTATTAAAAGATACACTTACATTTCCCTTTTTCTTCTTATTGAAATCAGCATCTCACTTCATTCTTGTCTCGTGCTGTAGAAGATTTCCAAATAGTTAATCAAGAGTAATCTGGAAAACATTTCTATTTTCATCAATAGATGTAATTTTTGACTCCCATTCATTCAGCATTATATAAATAATTTTGTCAACAAGTGCTTCATCATCAAGAAACTTTTCTCCCATAGATTTTAATCTGTTGAAAATTGTCATAAATCTTTGTTTCACTTTACATATAGGCTCTCCATAAAGAAAAAATAAATCCCTGATACTCTGCTTGAAGCATTGCTCTTATTGTTTCTATAACATTGGATTTATCAAAATGTGTGACTTCCAATTTCATCCAAATATAATTGGCTTCTTCATTAGAATATATCTGGCTATATATATTCCTGGTCATAGAAAATAGTAAAGTATTACGTACCTTGTAATTCAGTTGATATTCTTTCTTCTCTTGATTAGAGAAAGTACTGACATCTTTGTCAGGAATTTTCTAACCTCCAGTAAGAATTATAAAATTTTCTACACCAGTATTGATAAAAAATATCTTCATTCAATCTATCCAGTAATCATAGTTGTTACCATCAAATATAGGTGGTCTATAAGGATTTAGGTTGTCAATTGACCTAATATCCATTCCTTTCATCTAATTAAACAAAATCATATCCACTCCACATGTTAGTGTAGTAAATAGTTGAAATAGAAATTTGGAAGCAATATAGCTAGTAATACAAATCAGTGGAAACCTAGATCTGATACCAATTGTTGGATCGAATATATAGATGTATATGTATATTTTATGGAACTATACAAGATGGTGGGTGAATTGTACGTTTCAATTTTTTTATTAAACACTTAAGAAATTAGCTTCAATGATCTTAAACTAATACAATTCACAATAAGAACAAACAACCACAATTGTATTAAAAATAATGGTATGATATGATGTAATACTATAAGAAAAGTAAATAAATTGTATTCAAGATAGACAAAATAATCAGAGTAACACAATAGTGAAGGATTATACTATAAAGCGTATAGAATCAATCGATACAATATGTAACAGTATAATTGTAATTGAAACAATTACAATTGAATATGGAATGAAGAAAGGAAAACAATACAATTCCCTTTCTGAAAACAAAGAGAAGAAGAAATGTAAAAGTATTACAATTATTTTGACCCAAAGAGAAGGGGTATCCTTTCTCCTAAGATAACAGGTCTGTCTTACCACTTCCTTGGTAAGCCCTCGATACGATAATCGGTACGTCTGACTTGATATCCCTGCAAACCCTCGATACAATGATCAGTACGTCTGCCATGCTATTCCTGCAAACCCTTGATATTGCATGTAATCGGCACCTCTGTCTTTCAATCACTTGAAAGCCCTCGATACATTGATCAGTAGCACCGTCTGCCTATCCCAGGCAGCCCTCGATCATAATCATATGATCGGTTACACAAAGCAAAACAAAGCACTTAATGGAATACAAAAACTAAGAACAATTCATTCACGTTTTGTAATCTCAAGGCTTTCTCACGAAGAAGGAGAGAAATCACAACATCTATCTCTAGAACATGATATAGTCTATCTCACACATATGTGTTGATGTTTTTTCTTGGCATCAAATGACCTCTTATTTATAGGCCTTAGGTTCCAATGTTCATATTCCCTACAACTGTCATATTTCCTCCAATGGTCATATTTCTCCAGAAAACTCAGAGGGAGTTGGACACCTGGCATTATAACAGTCATATTGAAACAGAAAACATGACATCGTTTTTATTAGTTTATAACTAACTCCACGACATTGTTTTGGTTAAATCAACATATATTTGAAGATGATAAACTTGAGTACAATTAATGTGAAACATGTGTTTTTGATAAAGGACCAAAAAAAGCATGTAATGAAAGTAAAGTATGCGTACTAAGAATATTCCTTAAGGGAATGTATTGGTATGATACAAACTGAGTATGATTCATAAAACTTAGTACGATTAACAGATTCAATACAATTTCCAGCGTCAGTATGAAAATTATAGTCAGTACGATCAGCATGGTCTGTACCATCAGCATGGTTAATACGATCAGCATGGTCAGTACGATCAGCATGGACAGTACGATCAGCATGGTCTGTACGATCAGCAGTTTCAGTACGATCAGCATGGTAAAATACATTTGTGATTTCCAAAACAAGATATAAAAGTCAAAATAGAACTTTTGACTCAACAACAATCACATCATTCATTATAATTATGTATAATTAAATTTATACTGATGAAATATTATGATCTATCACAAAAAAACTCATTAATTTTATTCACCTCTATTTATTCAACAAACATGAATTCAATAATATCATTTTCATATCTTTGGTAATTACAATTATTGAAAAAATATTTTTATTAAAAGGAAACATTATTTATCTTTTCACTTGAAATTTATTTTTCATTCAAATCATAGTTTTCCAAAAAAAAATTCAAAACTATTTTTAAATTTCTAAAAAGTATTTGACAAATACATTTTTACACATGTTTCAATTTTTAGTAAATAATTTAAATGATTAATCATTTCATTTTCCAAACAAATAATGTTTTTCTTTTACCATAAAATATGATTATAATTAATTTTTAACATTTACAAAATGTGTGGAATTTTCTATCTTCCATTACACTAAATGTTTTAATGTTTATTTTACAAGATTACTATTTTAGTTTCATGTAAAATTAATTAAAAATAAATTTTTAAATTTTTTAAACAGTTATTTCTATGGTCAAAGGTTATTTTCCTAAATAAGATTTTTATGAACATATTCATTGAATTTCGGTTCATCAATGAAAAAAATTTATATTCTAAAAATACTCTACTAGGGATATATTATAATGAAATAGAACATATTCATTCTTTTAATGGTTTATGATAATTTTTATTGGGGATATACCATTTATTATCTATATAATATTAAATTATAGATGGGTTAGGATAATTGATTTGATTTAATAATAACCTTTCATATTTTATTTTTTCTATATGAAATTTGTTTATATTATATCTCACTTATTTCATATGAATAATTAATTAAAAAAACTAAGTGTTGGGTGGGCCTTGGAATTTCATATCACCTCGATTAATCAATATGTCTTATGAGAAAAATGTCTTGGGTTTTTGGTTGAGGCTTTACCCATTTATGTATGAAGAGTTTGAATATAGCTTTACCAGTATATATTCTGTGAAATAAGGCCATGATTGAATATTTTATATCTTTAAAATTATTTATTCAATTATTTTAAAATCAATTATTTTTTTCCATGTAATTAGTTAATTCGTTATAATTTTCATGGGGAAGATTCCAGTGCATGTCATTATCGATATGGATTTATTTGATCAATATGTTACCTTTTCAAATTAATCAAAAGTAATTTTTGGAATGGTTTGTGTCTTATTTATCTACCATTCCATATTGATTATGAATTATTTATTCATGATAGATTCTATTCTAAACTTACCCTTACTGAGTAATAGAGCTTAGCTCCTTTTTCCCATTCTCCACGATGCCAGGAAATGATTTATGATTGAAATACAAGGTTATTATAGAGTTAATAAAGATGATTTCAATGAAAATAATTAGTTTTCTTTTATTTTTTTCAATGTATATGAACTTATTTTTTGTATATAGTTTACAAAAAAAACATTTTTGGGGCATTAGGATGTGATTTCTTGTATCTGTTACCAATGTAATAATGTAACCACGTACTTTGGGATACTGGGGTAAAGGTATATATATATTTATTTGATAATAAATTCTGATCATTTCAACTGTTGTTTATTTTTTGTGACCATAAATCTTCTATTATCATAATTAGTTACCATTATGTACTATCGATATGTAAAATACTAATTTTTTAATAATAATTTCTATCATTTGATATCTTTAGGTGACCCTTTTTTATTTTTATTTTAACCATTATGTATACAATAATTGTTTTTATCTCCTCATAAATATGCACAGGAAAACTAAACAATTTCAAAAACAATTACCTCTAAAAACCCTCACATATCTATCTATGATAAAAATTGCATATTATGTAATGAAAATTATTTATCATAGTGTTTATCAAGGATTTTTATAATCTCACTACCTTCTTTATATTATTATATATTCTATTGTTATACCTTTCTTATCAAACTAACGATTTCAGGACATTGGAAACTCAATTGTATCTCTTAGGGAACCTTCAAAAACAATATTAATTTGGATATTTTTGGTTAAGAATTTTATACTAACCATACATTTCAATCTAAGTAAATATACATATTCCATTCTATTTTTAATTTTTAGTTTTCACAAATCGGAATACATTTACATATTAGATTGATGTTAATATTATATATAAAAATTATTTTTTGTCTATTGATATTTAGTATTCTCTAGCTAAGAGGTAATATTATAGAATCATAATAACTTTTTAGATTACATTAAATAGTTTCTATAGACATTATATGAATCAATGTATGTTCAAACAACATTCCGAATTTTTTCATCATCTACAAATTGACCAAAATCGTTACATATTCTTTTTTAATTTTTAGAACATATTTAAGGAATCCATATTCACACCAAAACTTCTCAAAAAAATTCTCTCTATTTTTTAATTATCATCCCTCATGGTTGGTATAAAGAAAAAACTGACTTTCAAAATTCCATGGGATCTTCAATCCACACAATTAGATATCCTTTTAAACCCCTAAACCTATCATAAATGAAATTAAATCATAGCCTTTATGGCATATAAATATATTAAAACCAAAATTAAAGGTAGTTTAATATATTTTGAATTATTTTATCCCTCACGCGATGGAAAATTTGAGCAATGTGTTTTTGATCACTTTCAATCCAAACACTCTCTACTCCGCATTTTTTCCACTAAAAATTATCATTAGATTGAAAATAGTTATTAAAAATAGTTTGTTAAATTTATAACCCTTTGGAAATAAATTCCAATGCAATTTAGGGAATTTATAATGACTCATGTTATTAAGAAGGGATTCACATTCACTATTAATCTCAATCCCTAAAATCCATCAATAATAATGGATTTTGTAAAAATATGTTCAATTTTAACCTTTGTAGTTATAAATAAAAGTCACAAACCACTATTTCCTACATTATCATTAATAAAATAAAATCTTATTTTAATTTTTCTAGAGATTAATTTGCACAATTTATTTCTAGATAATGCAATTTTACATTGATTTTCAAATGAAATTCTAGAATTATTCTAAATTATTACATTAATATCTTCTAATTGTTTCTTATTCTGATCTTTTCGGTACATGAATCTATAGGATCCACATAATCTCCTTTAATAGTTCTCAACTTCATAAATCTTCTCCACTTTATATACTCCCATGAAGAATTCTCTAAAAAATATTATTCCACTTGAAGTGGATTTTGTATTATCACAATATCTCACCTAAATATTATCATCATATATAAGTAAATTCATCTCCTAATAGATTATATATAATAACAGAATGTTTAAGGTACCCTTTATGTATCTAGGAAAACATTTAGTAGAAAAAACAATGTGATTATTTTAGAAATATTTCATTCTAATTGAAGAATAACTTTATATAATCATTTTTTGGCATTGGATATAATGATTTAAAGAAAACATCCAATAATTATCCAAAACTCCCATGGATTAAAAAGTTTCATTGCATTGTCATTTCACAGATTCACTTAGGATGTCATGGTTTTGGAAACCATTATGAAATTGTCCATACTGAATATCACAATCAATTAATTGAAATAATTTTTCTAGGAGATAAGTATAGTTTTTTATTTTTTGATAAATATAAATCCCAATACAAAACTCATCTACCTATATAGTATATTTTAGAATGAATATACATTTTCCATGAAATAACTTCACAATAATACTCCTTGTATATATTAAAAATAAATTCATCAATATTAACAATGAAAATAAGAGTTCATGTCCTCATCTACATCACATAATGTATCTTCTAACAATTTCTAATATTAAGTGGAATGTATATCATGAGGCCTTTTAATTCTAAATTATATGATCTAAATGCAGGTATTATCATATATATATATATTTATACCTTTCATCATCATTCACACCATAAGACCATCATTGTCGTGGAAAAAACCTTTCCATTTTTTAATATAAATTTAATTCATGATCTTAATTAAAGATACATGACTTCATATATATATTCTAGACTTTATAATTTTTCTATGAAATAATTTCCAATATTTTTGTTAACACATGAATTCTTTCAATATGAGAAAATATGTCTTCAAAATAATCCTCTTAAAGTAATTCATTTAGTGAGTTTTTGTACACTAGTATTATTTCATTGATATTTTTATATTTTTAAATTAAAAAATGATCCAAAGTGTGATTTCCCTCATAATTATCTATCTCATCCAAATTTATTCAATCAAATAATTATGATCAATAGTCATCTCAACTGATTATTCCACAATTTGATAAATAAGAAATATTTTTTTAGATGGTGTCAACATTAAAATATTATAATTTGTGGCTTCCAAATTCTAAATTATACTTTAAAATTAAACAACATATTTGAAACTATTTTATTTAATTTTATTATCCTAAAAATAATATTCAACTATACTAGTTTTTTCTCAATCACTCCAATAATTATTTGATATATTTACAGCTTCCACTTCAACATCTCTTTAGTAATTTATATGGTGTCCACATAGTATTTTAAAAATCAATTTCAATTAACACATTAAATTTCTATCACATTCAGAAATGTTGACATAAATACATTCTACCCACCCATGTAAAATTCTATTATAGAAACAATATCTTCTTATATTAGATAAATTTATTGAGAATACTCCTTACTATTCTATCCAATCAAAATTTTCAAGATCCAATTTTTCGAGCATTATAAAACATTCACTACCAAATACATTGAATTAAACTGGTGTAAGATTATTTTTCTGAAATATATCATGTAGATAATTGATGTTTTTAATCCCAAAGAATAAAATATCTTGAATTTTTATACTTTTATATAACATAATTATTTATATAAAAATTTAAAGAATAAATTCTTTTATCATGGATCAAACCATTCCAAATAACAAGTGGTTTACACTTTGTTACATCTTTTTTATTGGGTATATGTGGGAAATATACTATAGTCTAATCCCATTCTTTAATAGAGAGGATTAAAATAAATTTATGTTGAAATCCCATTTACTATTAATTTTCACCTTCATTATGTTAATGTTTATCATTTTCTCATCATATCATGTAAATAACAAAAATATATGAATAACATTATATTTGTGGTTCATAAAAATTGCATTTTTAATTTCTATAAAATGATAAATGAATATTATTAAATAAATTTTACCTTTAGAAGACATATTTATTTTAATGGCATATGTATATGAATGAATCAATTCATGTTGCATTACAGACTATATATCAACCCAGGAAAGGATTCATTATGTCATTTTGTAATTTTGATGGTTTCCAAAAATAGTTTTTGTTTCACTTTTTTGTTAGGTAATGTATCTTTACACATCATCCTATAACTATTCTCTAAAATTCCAATTACTGTGGTTGCTATGTCATATATTTTATAACTTATTCCCTTCATTTCTGATCAAATAAAATGTTTCACATGGTTTTATAATATTTCAAAAGTTACCACATTTTTCACCATTTGTGAAAATACTTTATTACATTGATAATATGTTTACAGAAGAATTTAAATTGAAAATTTAATCATTAGATTCATCACAATGAAGATTCAAAATAAATATATTATTCTTGGGATCATGGAAAAAATAAAAAAATACTTGTAAAATAGTTTTTGGGATTAATTATCAGCTACCACAATTTTTTGGCCATCAAAAAGATTTCATTCATCAAATTGAATACACGTTAATCATGATCATAAATGTTATTCAACAGTTTTTAGTCTCACATAATCTGATATCAACTAGCACTCTCTAGTATCCGTAGTTTTTTTCTCAATTTTCTTTAAGACCCACAATAGAAAAATATAGTTTCATAGATTTATCTCCACTCCAAGAAAACTTATCTACTGTACTATATAATTTTTTCCAAGATTATTTAGTATACATTATTCATGATTTGGAACTTGAAAGTCACACTTTATATATATTTCATCCATGCAGTAATGTCAATTATTAGAAGTAAATATTAATAGATATATTTTCATAGATTTCTTTTTCAATGAATTGTTTCTCATTTAAATTAGATATATATACAATAATTCCAAAAATATATAACTAGTTATAGCTTACTTGTTATTATAGAAAAAATAATATATATTTATAAAGACTCCAAAAAATAATCTTCATCTATTAAAACCATCCCATATGCAAGAATTATATGTTTTCCTAAGAGAGTTTCACTATTTTCATAGAGTATTCGGTCCTTGATTATTACTTTTTATTAATAAAAATTGTATTCTAAACTAACCCATACCCATAATTTATATAATATTTTTCTTTTCATGTATTTAAATAGATTATACAAGTATATATTTTATTAAATGGCTACAATAGTATTTGAAAAAATATAGTAAAAATATGAATTAGAAGGAATGGGAATTCATTATTTTCTTTCCTAGAATTCAAATAATATTGAGACGATTTATTATAAATATAATTTTTTAATAATATATGAAATTGTTTATGATATTTTTAAATTCTTGAATCCTTTATTATTTCGGATTTATATAATTTTCCATTATATCAATATTCTCTCAGATTATTACCTACATTTTATCTTAATCAACGAATTTAACTTTAAGATGTTTGATTTCATCATTACAGGCCTTATCATTATTTTTAAAATCATCTAAAATACACTTTATCATCTCATAATACTTCATTAACATTTCTCTATACCTTTAGTTTTGTGTTTTGATGAAAACTAATGTCATTACAATCTTTTGATATGTGTTTTAAGTATGTCACTTTCCCCTCTTCATCATTGTTTTAAATTTATTCATGGGTTCCAACATAAAAAAAATAATGTTTTAAACATTCCAGAACTGCCTTCTATAGATCAACAAGTTTTAGTAGATTTTTCATGTTAATTATTATATAATTTTCTTATTCTATTTTAACATATGAATCTATTAATTTAATTAATTGGAATCTTGCCTTCTAAAAATTTCTTACAACATTTCCTATTTTTATTTATGTCTTCATACTCTTCATCTTCATACTCAAAACTTATCTTATATGAAAAATAAATTGAAAAGTATCCTATCATAACACAATTTTAAAATTATATTCGAATATTTCCTTTCCCCATTCTTATTATTATTTTCAATGTCTTTGAGAAGATAGATATTTTACTATGATATTCTCAATCCCTATAATATTTTGAGGATGAATAATTTTTCATTACATAATTCTTGATATTTTTGACGGCCAAAAATATAATTTTATTTTCCTTCATTGAATTTATACATAAAAATATGTTCCATTTTCATTTCATAATATAAATAAACATTTTGAATCTCGTTTAGAGGTAAATCATCTAAATTCATAAGATAAGAGACCATATCATCAAATATTTATAGTAAACATCTCATTTACTTCATGATAATGGTTAAGAATCCCATTGGGTCTCTAAAACAAAAAATATTATTAAAATTTTAATTTTATTACTTTTAAATACCCACAAATTGATTCAACTTCTTCCATGTTTATTTCATCAAACCTTTCTCCCTAAATGTTCATAAAAGATTCATTCACTATGGATTCCAACCAATACATTTTAAATATTATCCCATACTTCTTTCATAGTGTTGAGTTCCATCACATTTTCATAATCATTACCAAATGTTAAAATAGTAATTGTATTCTTATCTTTTATAATATCCTCTAAATTTCATTTTTTATAAATTTCAATTTGGAACCAAACTCAAGTGGTGTAAAATCTATTATTACAAATCCAATGACATCATATATATGATAAAGTGGAAAATTAATCATTATAATATACTATCATATACAGTTTTGCAAATAAAATTTATACATACATTTCTATAGAATCCATAAAAGGATAACTTAGAGGAAACATGTATTTACACAGTTTTTAGTTTTTATTATTGGGAAGACAATGTAACAATAAGAAGGTTTGATTAATCAGTGAGATTTCAATTTTATAATTCTCCATAGAGAAATTAGACATAATGATTTTTTAGAATCATGATCTATGAATATTATTATCTGACGTTCGACAATTTTCATTAGAATATATATATATATATATCTATGAAAAAATATTAATAAGAGGGTCATGCCTTGTGTGGGAGATAATATTTTTCTATGTTTCTATCCATTATGAGAAATATATTATATAATAGTATAAAAATTTATTTTAATTGGTAAATCGATGTATAATCCTTAAAAAAATATAAAACTATTACTTTATTATGTAGTTTTTTCATGATAATTCTCCCAAATATAAAAAAACTATATAGAATAGTATCTGTAATTTCACATTGTCAAAAAGATTTCTTCAAAAGAGATAGATAATTTTACTATATCTCTTATTAATATTTATAATCTCAATGTGGAAATTATTTACAAAAATAAACTTCTATAATTTATTCTTTTTTCCAGTATTTTTTTCCGTTTTATCTTCGTTTAAAAATAATTTTAGGGATTATAAACATTAGATGGATAAATATTTAGTCTTTATAGTTCATTTAATTCAAATATGAAGATATATAATTATTATTTTAGGCTCCCAAGAATTTTTTATTGTTTTAGATAAAACATTATTTGTAAATGTTCACTTTTATTTATAGTATGTGATTTACATAAAAAAATGAAAAAAATGAAAATGCAGTTACTATATTTTAAATATTTTATAAATTATTATTCTTTGTCTAATCTTGAATCAATTACCATTAATGAAATTAATATATTTATAATATAAATTCTTTTATAAACCATAAAATCTCAATAGTTTCTTTTTACAATTATTCTTTAATCCTAGATAAAACACTACCACAAAGATATTTTGTTATATGAATATTTTCTCAATTTTATCTGATTTTGTATCACCGTAAATATAAAAATTTCTAACCAGTGACACTAACACATAAAATTTATGGGACATAAATATATCCACTATTTCATATATACATCATTTATAATCATAAGGCGACAGTTATGTGCGCAACATATTACATTTTTATGTGTTAAAAAACTTTGGATTTTCTATTTCTTATGCCCCAAAAAACTCCTATCTTTTCAAAATTCTTAAAAACATTGAGTACTATAGTGTATAAATATATTATAGGATATATGTAATGAGGAAAATAATTATGTATCAATATATATTTTTGAAAAACTATCCAATCTTGCTGCCACATATGTACCACGTCATATCCTCATATTAAACACTTTGAAATGTAAAGAGGATCTAGGTTTTAATTTATGGTAAACACCAATGTACCAATCGAGGTAACATTAAAATTTTATTGATATGAAATGTTTTGATTTTAATGTTCTAGAATATACTCAAATAGAACTTTGATTACCACAATATATTCCAATAATTTAATAAAATATATTGGTATTTTTTTTGAAAATTAATATATTTTCATAAAAATATTTTTTGTTGGAATGTTATATTTATTTTATAAGAACTATTGTATTATTTTTTTCATGTTCCCCATAAATATATTTTTTATAATGATTGATTATTTAATTTATTTTGTTAATCATTAAATCATTTTATTCTAGAATTATGAAAATGTTGAAATGAATATTAAATTATTTCACTTGCCAACATTCATATAATTGAAATAATTATTTAATAGTATTATTGTAATGTTAATCATTTAGTAACATGGATTATATTCAATATTATCAATTATGATTCCATTATTCTTATGTGATAGAAAATATCAAGTGTTGGCCTAATATTTTTATTCTCGCCACATGGTTAACTTTGTAAATATAGTGGATAATTCCCTCGAATTTGGTTTTGGGTTTAAATAAATAGATCATTTTGATTATGTTATTATATTATGTGTATATATTTATAGATAAAGAAATATGTAAAAAATTAAATGTTTATTTAAGATGAAAATCTTTTTAATCAACTAATAGATTTTTAAACATTCCATTTTGAATACATTATCAATGTTTCCAAGTATAAATTGGGATTTTAAACAAAACATTTATTTTATAGATTGTAGTTGTTTTGGGTGTAGAAATTATTATCCTAGAATTATATATAAATTATCATAATAATTCCATAGAAATTTGTTTTATTTAATTTTTATAAATCATTAAGTATAAATATTATTTCGGAAGATTTTTTTTTATAAATATATTTTATTATTTTCTTGGATAAAATGGTGAATTTAAATATTTATCTATTCAAATTATATAATTAGATTTACTGTAATGTCCCATTATGTAAAACATTTCATTATGATTAATCAAAAAGGAATATAATATTAAGGAAAAAACATAATCGTAGTTAATATAATTAATTCAATGTGAGTTAGTTGTAGGGTCATATAGAGTGAGAATGAATGGATTAGTTTTTTAGATATGTTGAATTTTTATAAAGTTGTTTACTTATACAATTAATAATGACTATTAATTAACAAATCATTCCCTCAAATATGGATAATATTTTTAATATTAACATATAGGACCACTTTTATGAAAATAATTTTTCATCAAATTATACTTATTATGTAACGATTGATCAAAATTAGAAATATATAATTTTCTGTTAATATTTTTTTTATTAAAAACAATATTTATTATGATCAATTTATCATGCCACTAATATGAATTAATTATTTTATTCCATTACTTTTATGCTGTTTTGACTATGATAATATGTTTTAATACTATTCTTGTTGTACATTTCATTTCATTTAGCTTATCTACGATATTTTGAAAAACAATGTAATCTCAATTTGGGCTATGCAAATATTTTGGTTTTACTTATATAAAATTCTAGATCCACTAATTTTAAATATTAATAATACTAATGGCATATATGTTATATTAATAAAATATTTTATTATATAATGAAACATCTAATGAACATGATTTAAAATATGGCAATGGTACATATACTCTATAAAAGATGGGATCAAGGTTACCTATTTCTATCAAATCCCCCATTTTTATATAGAATGTGATTAAATGAACCATAAATTTATATTAACTTTCCCATATCAATTTGATATGTATTAGGTGACATAATTCATATTATCATTAATTTTTAGGTTTTAAAATATATATAGAATAAGTACACAATGGTTTTATAGATTATAGTATGCATATTAATTCAATTTGTTCAATATTGATATATGATTTACATTTTAGCTATTATTTGATTTATATTATTTCTATTTGAAAAAATTAATTTTTTATAACATATTGAAATATGAGCACTTTATAATGTAAACAAAAATTATCCTATGAGTAAATTGAAATATTTTATCGTTCTTACTGGGACTTTTCACTCACTCCAGACATGTGTACAGTTATTTTTTATGTTACATCACAATATTTATTCAAGTAATTACTAGTATGATTGTGGTTGTTTACTTGTTTTTGGACTAGTTAGTGTTGATTAAATATGCATTGATTCTATCTATTTGCTGGTTTGGAGTATTGGAGTCTATGTTTAGATAGAGTATTAATTTGTCTCATCTTTGATTTTCATTATTTATGTTTCTGAATTTATTATCTTTTATTATATATATATGTAGGATATATAATATATTTCCCTATCTACAATCATATATTGTGTTAAAATATTTAGAAATTTGTAAATCAAGTACCCTATGAATGAATTTAATATTTTTTATATGTTTTTATTATATGAATGGATTAGGTATTTTTTTCACATATATTTGTATCGAACTATTTTTTATAGAAAATGGTGAGACAAACTAGAAAAACAAACTACAACCCGGAATTATAGTACATAACCCCATTGTTTTAGGAATATGACAACCATGTATTTTTTAGAAACATTATTTCATAATATATTACATTAAAATACATAATATAAATCCAAAGGGATTTAGAGTCCATGTATATTTGGGCAATTAGAAAAATATCATAATAACATGGAACAATGATAAAATAACATTATTTAAAAATTCTATTTGATACACTTAAAATTCCACCGATATTATTAAACTCTTTGGGATAACATAGGGACATACATAATAAAATTGTAGATCTATAATGTCAAGTCTGGGAAAGATAAAATCATTGAATGATGTATAGATTTACATGTGAGTCATGGGAAATAATATAGCGACATAAATATGTGATAATTTTAATGAACTACAAGTCATGACATAAGATGGTAGTATTAAGTCCTCATAAGAATTTGTAAAAACTATAAAACATGAAATCATAATCATACATCTAGGATAAAAATTTAGATATAAAAACATTTATTATCAGGATAAATCATATTGCATCATTTGTGGTATCTTACTAGATGAAAGCATCACATGTTAGAAACCATTCAGAAAATCGTGGTACACTAATAAATGATATTGTCTTCATGCATCCCAAAGGAATACCCAATACCAGTATGATGGTGTCTATCACATAATATATTAAAGATTAAGAGGGAATTTTTTTTTGGATTAAAAAATTTAAATATAAACACTACAAGTCAGTATATCAATAATACCCATGGAGAAATTACCCAAATAAAATAGATAAAACAATTCCTGAACAAAACCTCATCAAAGACACAAAATCTATCAATACTAAACTCAAAATCAGATGTCACATGGGGATCACCTGTATCACTATTGATCCCATGAATTAAGAACACTATCTACCTCCAAGTCGTGCATTCCCCTTCCTTGGATCTTTAATAATATTATCAAAAGTCTCCCCAAGGAAAGGGTATGTTGTTAGATAAATAGGCAAGTATGGTCTCACCATGTGTTCCATATGAAATTACATTATAATAAATAGTTAATTCATTAAATATAGATAATACAAGTAATCTCATTCAATTTACATATTTTAAAAAAAATAAGTATTCAAATTGTTAAGATTGAAGATACATAAAAATAGGATCAAAAAATTATATATATAAAAGATTTTATATATAATAGTTTGAATGAATTAAATAATTCTAAAATAAATTTCATATGTAAGAAAGTAAATTGAAATAAAATCACCTTTCTCGTTAGCCTTGTTTTACATTAGTTTCTTGAAATATGATCATCACGGTACTAAATATTCATCACATCTCAATATATGTGTGAACACTCAAATAAACACTACATTTAGGGTCCAATTATGGGAAATCAATGTTGATTCCATTAGGGTACGTATCATAGAAAATAATGGTAGAATTGTTTTAGTTACTAATTTCATTATCAATATATTTATAAGGAGTTAGAAAAATATCGTGTATGTAATAATCCCTACTAACAACCCAATATCAAATTTTCTTCAAAAAATCAATCAATAGATCATGGGAAAATTAAATATGTAAAATAATTTCATTATTTATTTTTCAATTTCCCAAATTTATTTTTCATCATGGCTCCTCATTTAAAAAACAAATCATAGATTTTCATCAAATTAACTCCTTTTAAAATAATATTTTATTTTAAACAAATTTCCAAAATATTTATCATAAGATAATTTCTTGAAATCTACATTCTATTCAAGAAATAAGTTTTCCAAAAATTCTCCAAACAACATCAATTCTAATGAAATTGGTTGTTTTCAACAATTCCATACCCTTTTAAAATAAAACATAAAATAATATAAAGTCACTATTTTTAAATAAATTTAAAACACATTTCAAATAAATGTAGAAATTATAGTTTCAATTGTATGGTAAATCCATATGTAACCCAATACGTTTAATCATTATATGTTCTCATCATAACACCCACATTAGGATTTTCTAACAAAAAATCGGAATTTCGGGAATCGATCCTATTGACAGGGTCCATAAAAATAGTGATTATTTATATCAATGAAATTATAAACTATATATTTATAGAGTGTAAAGACTAGTGATTGGAATAAACTACAAGAGAGTAAAATTATATGATTTATGTAGAACTAATGCAATAATCAGCGCTTTCATCCACTAATTGATTGTGTTGTAGTAGTAAAGATACACTTTTGGGAGCCTCTAAAGGCCAAGGAATCAAATTAGGGTAAACGTTTGGTGGTTATCATCCTAAATATGGGTCATTAGTTTTTTAAATATTTTGATTGGGATTTAAAAACTCACAAATGGTTTCCATAGTGGGATGCATTATTAGTTATAACCATGTTTCCAAATAGTGCACTCCAACTAGTCTTCTGTACGGGGTCCACACTTTTGTTGTGTTCTTAAAAAAACTATTCAAATAACCATACAAGACCTTACAATCCATGGTTTAATGGTTTAGAGGGGTGGCTACATAGTTTGGGGAAACTCAGTACACCCTTCCAGTTTCTCAACATTATCCACAATATCTTCTTTGTCAAACTACATGGTTTTCCATAACCATTTTCTAACCATTCATAGATGCTAATAAATCCGATGTTTTTATAAAATAATATGAAACTACAAAAGATATTCCTCAAATAGATTAGAAGCATAATAAAAAATGAATAATTTCCTGAAAAAAGGAAGCTGAATGTTACAACAACCCCACTATAAACATTTTCTGTACCAAAACAATCCTTCTATAATTATTCCATATCTAAGATATGAGGCTACTAATCTCATAAAAATGCATCACTCTTAGATTTTTCATATAAATAGAAAGCATGGATCCTTTGAGGAAAAACATAATTGATTATCTTCATATAATGAACCATTTCCTTAGGATCAAAAATAAATTTGTTATTCTCAATCACAAAAAAATTGAATTCAACATCGACATCATCCTAGTTTATGATATGAATATTTTTGGAAACATACATATTGAATTGTGATACATAAAACACTCTAAAGATTGAAGTTAACTAAATTGGATGTTTCAAATGGTAATACACTTTTCCCACCTTCTTAATATTCTCAAAAGGGCATAGAAAACCCAAAAAAATATTTCCCTTTTTCTTAAGACACAAGTGATGCAATTATGGTGAGACTCCCATAAATACCTCGTCAAAAAATGAGAACTCTAACGGTTATAAGTGATTATTATCCAAGAATTTTTACCATATTTTTTATCACAATACAAAAATAAATTAACTAACTATTTGTTTCATATATAATACTGAAATCATTCCAACCATGTGTGTTTCCCCATTCTCCATCCCACATATATGCGATCTACGAGGTATATCATAATAGGCCTCCAATGTATCCGTTATGATAGATAATATATAACTATTTTTGAACAAACGCTCATCCAACCCCAAATTGACATCCCAATATTCACCAATGTCATGAATGGATGCATGTTTATTTTCCTCAATGATATATATAGCTCATTTTATTTGACAATCCATTTTAGGATGATATGACATGCTCAAACTGACATGGAATCCATTGACAACATGGCCTCTACAAAAATGATAAGTATAACTAAGAATAATATAAATCCCCTATCACTTCCTTTCTCATAGAAGAATTCACAATTAACCAATTTTATATACCTTGGATACCCTCCGAAGAGAATACCCACTCACCAATGTTCTCCTTAAAAAATATAATCCCTAATTCCATGAAATTCATCATCTAGTTGATTCTCGTAAATAATCATCTAAATAAGTATGTGGGTTAACTAATATTTTTTGTAATAATCCTAGCCACAAACTCTTATCCTCCCAATTGTTTGTAAATTATAATAAATATCAAATTTTAATTTTTAAATGATTTTTTTATGGTTTGGGTTGAATATTTATAACATAATTTATCATCATCACCATTCCCATTTCTAGGTGTATACGAAATGTTAAAATAAAAATATTTTTGGAAATTCACTCAATTCATATATTGATGTATCAAATCATTTTTTGATAATATACCACTTGTGATGTTTTTTGACAAAATATGTGGTAAATTAAAGGAACAATGTTTTTATGTACTTCAAATTTGAGTATGAATTTTCCATCTTTCATTTATATTCTTTTAAAGTGTAAATGAGTAGTTACCCCATAGAATATGATCATGGTTAATTTTTATGTCCACTCTTTTTACCCCAGAATCGATTGTTTACCCTATTATAGAAGTTCTGTAGAATTACGAACAATTCATATTTTCATGGAATAATTAATAATCAATAATTAATTAGTTAAATATTTATTTATTCACACAGGTCCCTTTGGATATATATTTTTAACAGAGAATTATATTGATGTTCCTTCTCCACTATTGAGTCTACAATGGGCAGTTTTCAATAAGAGATCTATAAAATCATGTTGGAAATTGAGGCGGGTGCCATGTCCCTTTTTCTTTTTCTTTTCTGTTTTTTCTTTTCATTTTCATATCTGTTCTATTTTATCACCTAAATATTCATAGAAACCACCCTATTAGTTCCATATCCATGATTTATATAATATAGAGAGAGATAAATAATGAAATATGGAGATATTAAGGTATGTTTCATCATGGATCTTAGGAGGAGCTATATCATTTTGTGGTATTAGGGGTTCTCTGAAATGAGAAAAGCTTCAGTGGATTCAAGAAAATCATTTTCTGATTTTATGTATTTTCCCTAAATCCATATATAATTACATAAATATTTTTTAGATCCCTATTATCATTTCATCGGATCCCATGAGTGTTTATCTATAGCTTTTTTGTGGATGTTATGGCTTCAATATTGATTTTTGGCATTTCCAACTAAAAATAGTAGTCACATGATGTGTGGTTCAGAAACACACATTGTGTGTTTTTATCATTCAGGGAACATGAACTTCTAGATATACACTTTTTTATCGAGTATATATGTAATTCATAGTTACTTGGACATGTATCCAATTACATAAAAGAAATTCCAATGGGAGGGAATGTCTTAGTAGAGTACACAACCATAACCTGGGTGGGTCACACACAATGTTAAAGTACAGGGTTAAATAGTGTACAAGAATTTTCCATGTGCGGAAAATGGGGATGTACCTCATCCAGGTTACATGACATGTACATGGTATAAAAACATTGTAAATGGGAATTACATTCCACACCAGGAAAAAGTACACACCCGAGTGGTTATTTAAGGGTGCATGCCATGTAACAGCATATATCAGTCATGTACTCCTCCCATGATACCAATTTAAGGGTTTTTCATATCATCAAAACCCATATCTAGAATTGGAATCATGATTATTTCAGCATTGGGATTTTAAATTATTTTCAAAATGATGAAACCCTATGGCCTATTATAGGATTCTGAGGGGATGTTTCAGAATTTTCTATAAATGGGGAGGATTTTCCTCTAGTAATGAAATCATTCTATAACTTCAGAGTAATATCATTGATATGAAGTGGTCAATGATATATCTCCCTAGACTTATGTTCAAATAATTTTACTTTTTGAGCTATGATTCCATCTTATGATTTGAACTACTGTATCCCTTGAAGGATGGATGTACCATATCAGTATTATTGTGGGTCACATATGGGATGTCAACACTTACATAATGACATAGATAATCCCATATAGAACACAACTACCTATTTACTCTTTTCAACAATATCATATAGGATGAATCAATACATGTTTGACCTAGAGGGTCCATGTAGGGTTACAATGTTTAATATATTATTCTTAGGATACATTTTTTGATTCCATCAGTATCTTAATATTTTTGATGTTACCTAGGGGGAGTCCATCACTTATGTATAAATTTTTTGAGACCAAGCCAGATTCCTATAAATTATTTTTTCAAGAGGAACCCATTGCATTTCCCAGTTCTTATACCACCCTAATATGGTACATTAGTTCTGTGTATTGATAGTAGTGTGTGTTACTTTATAACCTATACAGAACATGTATTGTGTGATGATATGGTAGTAGTGGGGGTCAAATAATTTTACCACTGTCACTATTTTTTATAAATTATTATGGTTACTCGTGATGGTGATGTTATTTCTAGGGGATCTTCATGGTTATTGGATAAATATAATATTGTGATGTGATCTCTGATTTGGGATTCCAATACATTCTTCCTTTGATATGTATTATATGGAAATTCATTTCTTTGGTTTTCCAAATACATTTCTTAGGGTCTGAATTCCGATCCCATTTATTACTGTTATACTATTGGGATACCAAAACATGCATCTTTGGGTTTATATTAAGATCCTTCGTTATCTGTTATATTATTGTGATAACCAAATGAAATTCATAGTATCTAGATTGTGTGATGCAGTTGTAAATGATTATGATTTATCTATTCAATTAATTATCATCAAAATTGGACATATCACTCTACATAATTGATGCACTCAATGAATATTATGCTCCCCCAAGAGATGGGGTTGACTTTTCTAACCCTAACTGATTAAATTATTCTAGTGTAGTAAATGGAACTCCTCTCTATTGAGTTTACAAACACCCGAGGATGGTTATTCTCTCCTGATTAATGCAAAGGATTCTCTCAAAGGGTGGTCATATTCACCATTATTTAACTCGATATACATGAATTTGATAGGGATGTCGATCCATTTATTTTAATGGATGTTGATCATGTTCATGGATAGAGATATCAATCCATTTATATGTCACCTATGGGTTAGAGACATAGTGGTTATATATGATTCAATAGTGTTACTACCAATGGGCTAGGAACTAATGCATAGATATCGGACTAGATTAAAATTCAACAGTGGTATAGTATCCAAATGTGTGACCGTTATAGGATGACCAGTAATAGTATAATTTCCTTTATTATAGGGATTGGATGTGATTACAGGGGAGTGTAGGGCTATTAAATGTGTCCCCCTATGGTGACAAGGATTTCTCCAAGAAATGTATTGCATTGGATCAACCTAGTATTGGAATTCAAGAAATATAGACCCAAGGATTTTATTAATTATGAATGGAATAAGTGGAATGAGATCCATAGGAATTCCAATTCTATTGGATGTCACGATGATTTGGATGATGGGACAAAGGATCGAATTCTAGGGATTAATGTTATTCTTTACATTACTCATGTGTATTTATTTTTGTGAATATATATCTATATATATATTTATATATTAATGGGAATGTACATATAGAGATACCAAAAATATATATACCTAATGGAACCACTGAACCATTGACCAGATCATTGAATGAAGGATTAACATTGGTGTCAGTTGATTTATTTTATTTATTATTTATTTGTATCTCAAAAAGGCTAAGCATATTTAATTATCATTATATTTTCATTGTAGATTTACATGTTAAGGAAATAGTGGACTACCAAGAATATTTGTCACCACTATATATTCATGCTCGTCAATGTGTGTGAAAAACATAGGTCTACATTTAAGGTTGAGAACATGTCACATGATGGATATCACTGAGTCTTCGGGTTTCATGATCGAGCAGAGCTGATTAAGTAGATTAATTTTATTAGGATAGAATAGGTCGAACTTTTCTTAAATAATAGGTAAGTGGAATGGCTTGGACATAGTAGGAGAGAACATTTTAGTTTCATTTTTGTACACATGAATTTATGATCTTCCTATTGGGTGACTGGTGTTCTATGTATGACATGGAAGTTGGAATTTTTATAGAATTTCACTATTTATTACAACATGCTTCTGTTTGAGTTCATTTACTAGTTTGTCACTATGATAATTTATTACATCAGATGATTCTTGGTTATTTATATTGTTTATTTACTATGATATGAGGGTATAGTATATCCACAAACAAACCTTTAGCCCTATTTACTAGTCAGTGTCCTTAACCAAATATAGAGGTGTGCATGAGGTCTTCTAGAGAATTGGATCATAGTAGTGTTTTAATGGTGTTCAGGTTGAGATATTATAATGTGGTGTCCGAGTTTTTCATTTAACATTGTAATTTTATGTGGGATATGGTAGAAATGTAAATATATAAGATTTTCAAACCATTTATGGATACTATATTGGCGTGGTGGGAACACTAATTTTGGAAAGAAGTCTTGAATTCTAGGGGTATGGTTTTTCCATGCATAATATGCAATTTTATTATTTTATCTAATTTATAGTCTGACCAACACACCATTTTTGTCACTTTTATGATTTATTTTGGGTTTATGTATCTAGGTCAATGGGTTTGAGGCCATTTATGGATATCAATATATAGAAGTGTTAGTATGATACCAAGGAATACTTTTATTTCTCTTGGCCAGAAAAGACAATAGGTTTTTCATGAATTGTATTTTTCACATAGGATTAAAATGTTATAGGTCATAGTGGGTTTTATTATCACATATGATAGTGTAAGATTATATAAATTTCCAATGACAAATACAATGGTGTTCTCCTTTGTAGGATCTTGGTGAAATTTTAATCAATTGAGTCAATTCACACACATATTTTCTTTTAATAAAATTTTCTATATAAATACGGTGATACCATCATGGTGAGGCTGATGACTCATTAATCATTCTTGGGAGGTAAATTGGCCATAATATGTCAATATGAAATGTTTCCAATGTTCTAGACCCCTTGATGTGTTTTTTAATAGCATATGCTACATAATGTTCTGATAACAACCAGTATTTTGTTTTCATACAATGTTTGGACTGAAATTTTACTAAAATGAACTGAGTGATTATGATGTGACATAGATAATTAAGAATATTTTGTGAAAAAACTATTGACCACTCAAGGCCAGCAATGATACCCGATACATTTTTTTCGGTGGAATTGCATCGTCACACTGTACAATGATGATATAAAAAAAATTTATAGTGAAATAAAATATTTCTAGGGTAATACCCAATATCAATACTCAGTGAGTGTCAGTTTATTATTCTACATATGTTAACATCATGACACTATAATGGGATATACATTGGGATGATTATCATAGATGTTCAGGGCCTAGGTAGGCCAACAAATTATTTTTATTATCCATGTAGGTTGATTGTTTTACCTCTTCATAAGTGAGTTAATGGGAATGTTAGTTTTCTTATGTCAATAAGGGTGTGAAAATGAAACACTATGAGATGAGACTATATTGAGATTATTGAAAATTGTACATGGTTATTATACATAGTGACCATCATATAAGATTTCAATAATAAGGTTAGACGAGAGAGACCTAGATACCCTTAGTTGTGATTCATTACCATGATGGTTGATGTTTAGTTTGATTTAAATAAAAATTGAGTGAGGTTCGCTCAATTTTATGTATTCCTTTTAAGGAAATGATTTACGTTATATTATTTTGTGATACTTATGCATGTTTATGGTCTGGTTTTTCAATACAAGAATGATCATTCTTTATATTTATGTAAAATAATCAGTGATTCATGAGTTTTGAGATTAGATTTTATGGGGAGGAATGTATAGGTTCATTTCCCTTTCATCCAGAAGTTATGTGTTTCATGATCAAATTTCCTAGAATGATGTCATGTATTGGGGGTTCTAGAATAAATTATGGCACAAGAACAGAGTTCTATTTTTGAAGAGGATTTATCAGGGAGGCAGTTTCATAAATAGTATTTTTTTCTTGTAACATGATTATGTTAGTCTTACAATGGATGATGCTTGGAAGCATTACTTAGGTGTTAATGGTTTGCATTAATTGTGGGTGGTGTTGGTTAAATCATCAATCAGTTTGGTGGACATGTCCAAGATAATGACTAATATCTTTATTTGTATTCTTCATCCCTGATTTTCTATGTCCTACAATATAAGGAAAAATATAAATCCATGGTAGAGGAGACATCTAGGATTAATTGGGAGTCATGAGGAAGTTGACCCATGGTTGGACCATGGAACACAATGTTGCGTTACATTGTGTTTAGAGTGGGTTAATGTAATTTATAGTATTGTTATATATGATAAATGATCAGAAAATCTATACAATTATTTTCTAGGAATCATAGTGTTCTCCTAGTTAGAGATGATCATTCCATATATCTTGACATCACCTAGAGTATGTTTAGAAGCTATCATTTATATGTTGAGATTATTTTCATTATAAATATCATTCCTTATTTAATGAAGGAACGTTTGAGGTTATGTCAAAGGAGTAGTATAAAGAAATTCCTTTGAAAGCGATTGAATCACTATTGTTTTAGGTGGTGACCCTCATGATTAGTTGAAAATAATCATTTTTCATAAATACCATTATTAGGAAGTGCGAATTATCATTATTTTCATATTTCTATCACTATTTTATTATTCATTTTGGTCATGAAATTTGTAGTGTATGGTAATGGATGAGGTTTTTTGCATTTAAATTATAGATCAGTTGTAAAGTGATGGTTTGGATACTCCTATAGTGGCAAGGATTATATTGATCATGCATGAATGTCTCACATGATGGGAGAGTTATGTAAACAATGAAACTGGTCCCTAGCCAGTCAATATAGAGTAGTTGTATAGATTCTCAGGATAAGATAATGGGTTTGTTTTACCCAAATGAATTCTTATAAATGGGAAGGGTTATCATGGGGATATTATAGGGACCCTTGTTTTTTTAGAATGTACGTTTGTGCCAATATTTATTGGTTTTCTTTCAAATTCACGTTGGATGTAAAATGGTCATTTTACCCTATGATATCTTCTTAGATAATTTTTATGACCTCCTAATTAACCCTAGAATACGAAATAGACCATAGGATTTTAGTTTTGTACAATTATTAACCATTCAAATTTTCTTTAAATAAATAATATTTAATATATATTTAATTAAATATTGATTTGTTAACATGCATTTTTAGGCTATATATAAAGAACACAGGGCTGAATTGATATTTTTATTCTATCATTGAGACCATAATGGGTGGTTTTTCTAATGGGAGTCATTTAATCATGATGTACACTGAGTTTAGGTTTGGACCCACTTTTCTATTTCATTTTATCTTCTTATATTGTTCCTTTTACTTTATTATTTTATACTATAGCTTCACACACACCCCCTGTGGGTTCAATAATAATGAAAAGAAGTGGATATGTATATAGATAGATAGAAATTAGAAGGGATTAATGGAGTAATGATATAGATATTAGTAATATATGGATCATATTACGACAATGTTGGATCATGGAAATGAGAGAAGATTTAATTGATTCCACCAAAAGTTAGGTTGTTTTTAATTATTTTTCATCAAACTTGGTAGATATTACAGTCTTTTGTTTTAGAGGAATTTCAACACTATTATAGACCCCTTTAAGGTTAATCTATATCCTTGGGGATGAAATGGGGTTTCATGAAAATTTGAGGATTTTAGCTTTTTCTAAATATAGATCAATAAACATGTTGTTCATGAAACGACTTCCCTTGTTCGTACATTTTGGAAGAGATGACCATTTTTGAGGTATTCACCATGTACATGGTATATAATATGTGTACTTATAATCATTTGTGTTGACGATTACATGGTCAAAAATCATGTTTTAGGGAACATGGTCATGTATATTACATCTCTAGTCCCCATGTGGGTAACACCCAATGTAAATTTAAACAACTATAAAGAATACAAGGCCTGACCATGTGATGTACATGGGCAGGTACCCCATGTAGGGTATAGAGCATGTTCATGGTTTACATGTGTTGTACATGGACTTTAAGAGCCAGGTCTAGCTGAAAAACACATCCATGTAAGGATTTTATGGTGTACACCATGTACAATGATATGATTAACATTTACTTCATCATTTATACCATTTTGAGGGGTTTTGATGTCTTCATTCCCCAAATATGGAATTAAAAACTTGAGTAGTCCATTTTGAGTGTCTTTCTATGTTTTCAATAATGGTGAAACCATTGATGTTTTATGAGTCAACAATGGATGAATTTTAGTATTTTTTTCTAATTAGGTAGTATCTTTCTCTTATATAAGAATCTATTTATCTCTCAATTGTGAGACCCTTGATCTATGGTAGTCCACGTGCCATATCTCTAGAATGGTGTTTGATGATCTTTTCATTTTGGTCCAAGAGGTCATCTTATCATTTGACAAAGAGTATCCCTTGTAGGATTCCTCTAACATATTAATTTTTTTGAGGCCCCCCTATAGTATGCCTTTTATTATAAGATGTCACATGGAATCTGTTGTATAATCCCTATACCAATTTACTCTTTTGGAGGCTCCTGTATTTGATGCATATTCATATGTTAGACCTATAAGATCCCATATTGGATTCATTTACTTAAACATTTCTTATAAAGATTCCATGTTTAATGCCTCTGTTATCTTAATATTTCATAGGTTCCCTATTGGGATTACATTGATTATTTATGGACATTGAGTGCCCTGTGTAGGATTACCCACTAGTGGTTTCCCCCAAGGGACCCAGTGGGTGCCGTGAAGATTGATTTTCCCTAAGCTATTATTTTGGGTTTGGGTAGATATGGTTGCTTGTGCTACCAATGATTCTATAATGAACATGTAAGCGATTTGGTTTTGGAAATAGTTGTGATTATTGGAATTCATACACCCTTAATATTTTTTATACATTCACATGGTTATATGGGATAGTGCTTTGACAACAAAAATTATTCCCAATTATGAGATAGTGTATCAAATGATGTGATATTCAATTTTGAATTCCCATTCATACTTCCTTGGATCTGTCTTCTGTTCCTATTCATCCCTTGTGATGTTGAGACATACTTCTTGGGGCCCAACAACTAGGCCTTTTTAATGTGGTTATATTATTAAGATTCCCAGAAGTTTGTCTAGGGGTCTAGCTTCTAAGCCTTTTTTATTTATTGTCGTATTACAGGGATAACAAGTCGTATTCTTTGGATCCAACTTATGTTATGCACTTGATGATTATTATTCTCTCCCTGATTGATTACAAGATCATGGTATTGGAAATGAATATGCACATCATATATGAACTCAATGATTATTATTATCTCCCTAAACATGGTCCAGATAATTATATCTAATTATATACCAAGGACACTCTTTAGTGTTGGGTTGAGTCACCACTACTAAAAATTCCAGAAGAGACTCAGTTTTGAAAATTGAGCCATTTATTTGAATTTATACAAAGTATATACTTGGATCCAGAGATAATTACATTTACAAAAATCTTAATGGTCATCCCATTCTATATTTTCCAAGACATTATTTCATGACTACGATCAAAATGTGACACGGGGTTCATACATCATACTAGATTATCATCGATTGGGTGGTATGGAATCCATATTTTTGACCATTTACCTGATGCCCAGTTATTACATGTAATAAATCATTATAGTGATCGAAAAAATGTTTGGGTGAACCTTGGGAATATAAATTTATCCCAATGTGGTAATGTAGATTTCTTATTGAATATTTCTAGTTCTTGATAAAGGATTTTTTGTCAATCATAATTACAGCCCTTGGGTTCGACTTAATTATACATTGACGAAGTGGTACGACATCGAAAAAAATTCCCATTTCAAATGATGTCCTAATGATCGGGATTATAGACCCAAATGTCGAATTTTATTTATTTATGTTAATTTTCACATTACTCATGTACTCGCACAAACAAACACATATATAGATACATATATATATTTGGTAATATATACACACATATAAATATAAATATATATATATATATACATGGTGGATCCTTAACCTTATTAACTGGGATCGTGGACCCATGGATTAGCTGTGGATTTACATAATTTACATTATTCATCATTTTAGTCATGTTGTAGATATGTAAATTTTATTCCATGAGAATTCAAATATTAGAGAATATTTATTGGGTCATCATTTGGATGGCCTACTGTGATTATTTCTTCTCAATGTTTGTAAAACATAATTTTCATTCTTGCATTATTTCTTATTTTTAGATTGATTATAGTTTTCATGATAGATGTGAGAAATTATAGGGTTTCATGATCAAGAATATCCACCATTGTGGATTCTTTTTATAGGGTTTTAGTAAATTGAATATTTCATGGACATCAGGTATGTCTTCTGGATTTGAGTTTCATAGATATCGCTTTTGAGTTTCATTTATGTACTTTATTCTGTCCTAGGTGGGGACTAGTGTGGTTTGTATGACATTGCTGTTTTGGATTCTATAACATTTCATTTATTATTAATTCAATATTCTATTTCAGTCCATTTATTACTTATAAAATTATTTTATATTCACCATTGGTTGATTCATGGTTATTTCTATTGTTTTCATACTCTGATAAGAGGGAATATTCTCTCTATAGACACACCTTTGGACGTCAAAATTATTTGGTAGCCTCTGGCTTGTGGAGAGGTGAGCTTGAGTACCTATGGAAAACCAACTATGTTCACCAGTTTATTATCATTTGACTCAATACATTAATATATAACATAAGATCTATTCATTTCCTTGTTATATTAATATTTGGGATATTTCAGACAATATTATTATAGATATGTCAAAACTAGTAATGGATACCATACTAGTGTGTAGAGAACAGATGTTTCATTATTAATTAATGGTTTTCGTTGATATTGGATTTATGATATTCATATGATATGTTCTACATTTATATGAATGTTTATTCAAAAAGCACATATGTGTTGCAAATTTTATGATTTGATTTGGTTTTTGGGATCTTAGAACATTAGAGATAGGGAAATTATGGATTAATGGTTCATGAATCATTGATAAGAGGAAAGTGATTGATTTTGACTCTTGACTATAAAAGGAGAGAGGAACCTCATGCATTATATTTTCCACATATGATTAACATATTATAGGACATATAGTATTCCATTATTACTGAAGATAATGGTCAATTTGTTATAGTGTCAAAATAACCTAAATAGTGTTTTCCCATAGTTGTTCTATGTGGAATTTTAACCCGTTCAGCAAAAATTCATGAATATACATATATTTATTTCCATAAATTGAAAGGCTTTGTGGATCAACAGTTCGACATTTATAGTGAGGATGACGACTCAATTCTCATTCAAAAGATGTTCAATGACCCTGGTAGATTGATACTACATAATTCACATGTGTTAGACCCCATTTTGGATGTTTTTATTTATTTTTGGTTATTTAATTTATCACTAAAAAATGCATAAATTGTTTCCTTCTTAATGTGGATTAACATTATATATAACCATACCACATTCTTATAATGTGACACAACTCACTAAGATGATGTTGTGAACATGATTTTAAATATTTTAGGTCATTATAAATAGCTATAACCTAAATTTTGAATGATATAGTATGTTCTCTTTTTATGAGGTTGATATACAGGTAACATTTATTATGAATTGTTACCATGATATGGTATTTAAATGTTTGGATACTCATTCAGTTTTAGTTTATAATTCCTCCTTCATTCATATCATGATACTCTGGGGGAAACTACCTTACGGGGTTTATTCAATGAGAATTATATCTCATGGGGACCAATTCTTGATAGTTTTGACCCTTATAGGTCAATGTTTAATTACATATTCTAGGGAAATACTATGGGTCCATTCGATACCTTATATTGGGATTTGTGTTCAAATGAAACCTTATTAGATGTGACCTTTTTAGAGGGTTGAACTTATGGATATGTGGTTAGACCTAGTGACCCTCATATGAGACATGATTAGTTAGGATTCATTATAGAACAAGAGACCCTCAGTTTTGACACATGCACTATTATTTTAATTTTATGATTGATTGAGGTAAACTAATGAATGAGGTTGTTTGAGGTTTATGAATGCCTTTTAGGCAATGATCATGGTTGTGCCCTCTTTTGAGACTGATTTATGTTTAGTTCTCATGTTTTTCAATTTACTTATGATGATTACTTCTTCTTCTGAGGAAGCACCCTAGGTGATTGTGTTTTGGGACTGACTTTGACTAGAATGATTATTTGGGTTCCTTGCACAATTTTCCATTAGTTACATGGTTTCTGATTACATTTCATAAAATGACTCTAGGTAATAGGTGATCATGGAATTAATTAATACAGAAAAAAGTTTCTCGATTGTGAAGTGTATTTCTAAGGAATATTATAAAATGATTAAAATAACATTAATTATAACATTGTTAGATTATATTTTTAATGGATGAATCTTATTTTTATGAGTCATGTAGTAATTTTCCATGTATGTTTCATGCTTTATAGTTTAAAATATACATTAGTGGGTGTTTGTGTGAAGTTATAGGACAGATATTTTTAAAGAAATGTTAGAGGCCTGTCTTATAGGGTTTTTGATAGATTTATAAATAAACCTATATTGTATAGGATTCATCAAGGATAAATCTTGTTTCATAAGGTGGTTAACCCATGTCTAGAGCTACATAAACTCTTAGAAGACGTGGTGTTTGGAGTTTGGTAAAAAAATATCATATTTTTATGTGAATATGGATTGATATATCTACACATTTCTATTTATGGAAGCAAAGTGTACTCATAATTATGTATGACCAATCCATATATATATACATCATCTAGAGTACAGTGAGAAATTATATTATATATGCAATGATTAATTTTTTTAATATCCTTCTCAATTTGATGAATCAACTTGTTGAGGTTAAGCTCAAGGATAATCACATGTTAGGAAATATGATGGGGATTGCACAATTTTCTATTTGAGGGTGGTGACCTTTGTGATGGGTTGAGATTCATAATTTTTCATAGAAACCATCCAAATTATGTAAAGATGTTTGATGTTTTAATGTTTATTATTTGAAATATTTTAATGAGTAGTTTTGGACACAACAATCAAAGTGACTTAAAATGGATAGAATTTGAGTCTTTGAGATTAGTTACTAGATTTTTAGTGAGGATAAGCATACTCATTTATTGGGGAGTATTAGATCAGTTGTGGAATAATATCCCTCATGATGGGAGATTTACTAATTCCACGAGACCATTCTTTAGATAGTAAATATAGTATAATTGTAAAGATAATAGGGATGAGAGAATGGTTTGTTCAAATAACAAGTATTGTTAGAGATGATATGGGTTATAGTGGTGATATTGTAAGGATCATTGTTTTTTCATGCTAGAAATTTTATTAGAATGATGATTTCATTCTTTCAGATACTTTTATGGTATAAAATTGTCATTTCCCACAATCATATAAACATATGTACTATTTTTTGACGAATCTGTTGTTAACAAAATTGTGTTCTTGCCCTATTAAAGTAGTTCAGTTTAATTCCTAACCATTCAAATTATCATGGAAATTAATATTTAACATTTAATAAATTAAATATTATTTTATTCACATGCATTTTTTGGGCATATTTTTTTAATAGAGTGTAAAATTTATATTACATCCCTTATATTTATTCTAGATTGTTTTTTCCCTAGAAGAGTCATAGAATCATGTTGGGAATCGAGGTCAGGTTTAATCCCCTTTTTGACATTACATTTATTTTTCTTCATTTCCTTTCCCTTTTTATTTTATCTTCTCTGTTGTATGTTCTTGAAAGTTCCCTCTCTGGGTTCCTTAAACAAGACTAATTGATGATATGGAGTGGGGTGGATATAAATTATAATGACCCATACTTTACATACATTGTTATTACTTCAGAATTGAACCACACTTATTACAACATATAACAAAACCAGGAAAGGACCATATAGGTATAGTGTCTTTAGAAACTGGGATACATAAACAACTGGTTCATAAAGTGTCTACATTGTCTCCCATTTATTTCGTCATATCTATAGTCCCTTTTGGCATATCCTACTTAATAACCTTCTTCCTGACCTGGGGAAAGAAAACATACAAAGGGTGATCTCAAATGCTCATTAAGGGTAAACAAAAGAAATATCAATAACATCATATTCATAAGAACATAACATTTTGGAAATCTTAACCTTCAAAAGAGATCATAATATCATAACGTGGGACAAATCATAGTAGTGAAATGTAATCCCAATAATCAAAACTTAAAACATGAAACTCTGTGGCACACACACATAATCATAGCGAATCATTTCTTATTAGTCAAGACTCATTTCCAATACTATCTTAGTGGACAAAGTCCATTTCTGAACCTAGGTCACTCCTCGTTTCAGCCCTGTTTCACTAAACCGGTTTAACCTGTCATTCCATCCATGTCTATCTCATGAGATATAAAATCTTTAACCAATGCATTGGAGGGAGATATAGGTCCCACCCATCTCATAATGATACCATTCTTATGTGTGCCACAAAATCATAAACCATACATCATAGCATAACCCATGTAATAAAAATGGAAATCTTAAACATCGTGACATAATAAAAAAATCATATAAGATAAAGGAATTCATAAAAATATTCCATCACAACATAATAAAATTAATGTAATAATAGGTATAGAAAAAAAACCCTTTATTATCTTAGATGGAAAATAATTTTGATAAAACACTTGAACTCCATTCTTGAGGAAAATATCATTTCTACTTCAAAAACACTTTTCCTTTCTTAACATGTCATACAATTATAAAATAAAAGAAGTTGATTAAAAATAAACTTGAAAACTTTTAAGGTAAGGTTCTTGGAAATAATGTTTTAAAAATCCATTCATGCCGTATAAGTTAAAAGAAAGCATTCTTCTCATACTTTTGTTGGAAAAGTCAAAAAATACCTCATACGAAAAACGACAAAAGATTCCTTTCATATCATTTACAAAAAACTCACTGAAGGGTAAAATTGTATATAAACTATTGTATAAGGATATAAATATTCCATATTGAGGAAACATGGATGTGGATGATAAAATACACCCCAGTAAATTCTGAAGTATAAACATTCTCAGATAAAAATTGAGATTGTGAGATTTTCCCTTACCTTAGGTCAGATTTGCTTCGTAAGTGTCCGAAACTCCTGTATAATGATTTAAATAATGTCATTGACTTATTCCAGAATCATATTTATTTTTATGATATCATATATGGTCATATTCTTAGCTTCTTATTAGTAATATTTCATTACTACTTGTTTATTCGTGTGTTTATTACTTTTTGTTCTTATGCGTGTTTTGTCGAATAAATTCTTATACTTATTTTTAGGTTATAGATACCTCATTTCCATAATTGTATTAGGGTAATGTATATCATATTTATTCACTCAATTCATTTATATAATCATTATGTAATGAAGATCATGTAGAACGAGTCGCATCACATTGTGGAGACGGTATTCCGTACGTACGCACGAGCGATGATATCATTCCAATGATCGTGGAATTGTATTGGAGTGTATGTATACTATTTCAGTATCAATATAACTTTATAATAGTCATATATAGTCATTATTTACACCATTATACCCATCCAAGTAAGGTGGTGGTGGAAAATAGATTACACCACGTCGTGGAGACGGTATTCCGTACGTACGCATGCACTGTGATTTCATTTTCCATAGGATGGATAGATGGTGAAATAGGGGTGTTTCATAATTATAATAACATATCAGTATATGAGTGATACTGATTTTTTAACTTCATAATGAAACAACTAAATAAGATGAAGTGGAAGAAGAAATAAAGTTGAAAGAATTGGTAATCGGACATTACCTCTTCTTTGAAGCGCCTCTTTGAGATCTCCTTTTAGGACACTAAAATTGGCCTCTGAAGAAGAACAGGACCTCTAGGATGTCTCTAGGGAAGTTGAGAGGAGAAATTGGCAGGGGTTGTCAAATCTTGAAGTCTCAAAGTGGTGTGAGGAAGAGGGGGAGGAGGTATCCTTTTATAAGGGAGGAGAGGGGCTCCTTCGAAAAAACTAAAAATATTATTTTATTATAAAGTCAAGATCGGTTTTAAATAGCTCCAAATTAATTTATGTCGAAGCTAAGGTGGGGATGGGTCTAGATCCTCTAATACAATAGAATTTATATAAGTTTAGGTTCCTATGTTAACCTTATAATTTAGATTTAACATTAACTGAAATAATTTTACTTTTACCATGTCCTCTTGTGTTCTTATACTATAAGGTTAATAAACATACTATATCATGCCAAACGAACCCCAAGTTGTCTAGTATTAATATATATAACCTTATCTAAGTCATTTTGCCAAATCATTGATTTTCGGAATAAAATGACAATTAATAATATAATATTTGTTTTAAAAACTATATTATGTCAATTTTGACACTATTTAGTAATTAATTTTTGTGAAAATCATAACAGAATGATTAGTTTGAAAACAGTGAGTTAAATCAATACTAACATGTCATATTAACCTAGTAAATTATTTTAATTCATAAAAAGTCTCAGATTACATTTAATTGGTTATTTATAACATCAATTATGTCAATATTTCATTAATAAGATAATTACTGCATCATCATTGTGTCATAAATAAATTAACTTATTTAAATTATAAAAATTAAATAAAAACTATAATTATGTAGGAAATATTTTTATCTTTCTAATGAATATTTATAGTCTAATTTATCAAATGTATAACCCTATATTAAAAATGAATTTCTTATTAAATATTGATTTTAACTATTTAAACCCTTCTTTAAATAACTTAATAATAAATGTCCTAATCTAATCCAAGTGGGCCTAAATGGTCATATAGTATTCCTAAGGTTGTTTTTTGTCGAATTACACTTATCCTATAGAATTAGGACATGTGTTAGGGTAATAATAATATCATTTTTACCCTTAATTACCCTATTTACTTTTAACTGTGGTAAATAAAAGTACAAAGTTACTATTCACCAAAAATTATTTTCATCTCATTGAACCACATTTCACATACTGACATCAACCGTGTCTCTCGGATTTTTAAGATTCCACTCACAAAAGCGGTAAAATTATGTTTTATGAAAAATTCAGTTTTTTTAACTACCACTTAGTGGTTTCACTATTCATCGGAATTTGAAAGTTTTCAGAAAAATACCAAAATTTCACCCGAGGCTAATTTTGATATTCCGAATCCAAAAATGAAGTCCATTTTGAATAATAAAATTTATAAAATTTTAAAAAGTGGTTATTACTATTCATAACGTCTAGTTTTAATAATATTTTAATAGCGTATCGTTGTTTAGTGAAACTCGGTATTGCGTACGACGCAAGCTATCGAGGAAGGACGCGATTTCGTATAAAGCAAGCCAAGCAAGTGAAAGATTTATTTGATGATTTATATAACATTAAAGTCTCGGGTGTTACATTCTACCACCCTTAAAATGAATTTCCCCCTTGAAATTCGTCACTTTGTAACAAATAGATGAGGATACCTCTCCCTCATCATATCCTCAAGCTCCCATGTAGCTTCTTCTCATTGGTGGTTCCTCTATAAAACATTCACTAAGAGAGTGGTCTTGTTTCATAGTACTTTTTCGCTATGATCCAGAATCTCTATCGTCTGTTCTTCATAAGAAATATCATGCTCCAGCGGTACAACTTCTAAGCTGAGTACATGCGAAGGATCAGGTATGTATTTTCTCAGGAGAGATACATGAAATACATCATGAACTTGAGAGATATTCGATGGAAGCGCCAACTAGTAAGCTACCTTCCCAACATGATCCAGTATTTCGAAAGGACCGATATACCTAGGGCTCAACTTTCCCTTCTTTCCAAATCTCATTACTCTCTTCTAAGGAGATATTCATAAGAACACTTTATCACCCACATCAAACTCGAAGTCTTTTCTTCGGTTGTCGGCATAACTTTTCTATCGACTCTGAGCTACTCTTATGAGTTGTTGAATAGATCTGACCTTTTCTGCCATCTCATCAACATGATCAGGTTCTAATAGCTTTCTATCCCCAACTTCATCCCAGAAAGTTAGAGTCCTGCATTTCTTTCCATAGAGAGCTTCATAAGGACCCATCTGAAGAACTGGAGTGAAAGCTATTATTATAAGAAAATTCCTCCAAAGGTAGGTGTTGATCCCAACCACCTTTGAAATCCATAGAGCAAGCTCTCAACATATCTTCTAGAGTTTGAATTGTTCTCTCAGACTGACCATCTATCTGAGGATGATAAGCAGTGCTGAAACTCAACTCTGTATCCAGAGTATGCTATAGACTTCGCCAGAACTTTGAGGTAAACCACGGATCCCGGTCAGATATAATAGAAAGTTTTAATCCATGAAATCTTACCACTTCCTTCACATATATCCTGGCAAGCTGATCTAGAGAAAAATCCTCTCTAATAGCGATGATGTGTGCAGACTTTGTTAGAGGATTAACTATGACCCAGATAGCATTATTTCCTTTGGATGTTTTAGGATGTCCGGTGACAAAGTCCATAGTGATGTTTTCCCATTTCCATTTGGGTATGGGTAATGGTTGTAACATCCCCTTAGTCTTCTGTCTCTTAGCTTTAACTTGATGACAAACCAAGCATCGAGAGACATATTCAGCAACATCTCTTTTCATGCCATCCCACCAGAAGTACTCTTTCAGGACCCTATACATATTCGTGCTTCCAGGATAAATAGAGAATGAATAACTATGAGCCTCATCCAGTAGCTCCTTTAATTCGGGGATGGGAGGAACACAAACCTGATTCTTGAACATTATTATCCCTTCACAGTCAAGGTTGAATTCAAGAACATTTCTCGCCTTCTTTTGTAACTCGACATCTTCTTTCTGTTCCTCTTTAATTTTCACATGTATATATGGTTGAACATTCATTTGAGAAAGATATGATTTCCCCCTTCCATTATAATTCCAACATACATCCTTTATAAATCCATAAATATTGGATCTTTTGTGATCCTCATCATGGATAAACTAGCATGGTCTTGTCGAATTAATGCATCTGCCACCTTGTTTGCTTTCCCAGGGTGGTAATGGATAGAGCAGTCGTAATCCTTAATCAGCTCCAACCATCTTTTTTGGCGCATATTCAGCTTCTTTTGTGTGAAAATATACTTTAACCTTTTATTATCAGTATAAATGTCACACCTTTCTCCATAAATATAATTCCACGAAATGTTTAATGCAAATATTACCGCAGTTAACTCCAAATCATGAGTTGGGTAATTTTGCTCATTTATTTTTAACTGTCATGAGGCATAAGCTATCAACATATCATTTTTCATAAGAACACACCCCAATCCCTTCTTGGATGCATCACTGTAGATCACAAACCTTTATCCACTTCAAATCAGTGTGAGCACAGGTGCACTGGATAACCATGCTTTCAACTCCTTAAAATTCTCTTCACATTCCTCCATCCAGACAAACTTAACTCTTTTCTGAGTCAACTTGGTGAGTGGATTAGATAATCGTGAAAAATATTTCACAAAACGTCAATAATATCCAGCCAAACAAAGAAAAATTTGGATCTTAGTTACTGTTGTTGGTCTCAACCTTCTTTCGATAACCTCTGTTTTTTCTAGATCCACAGATATCCCCTCTATTGAGATTACGTGACCCAAAAATGAAACTTTTTGAAGCCAAAATTCACACTTGGTAAATTTGGAATAAAGCTTCTCCTTTCTCAGGGTCTTCAATATAATTCTCAAGTGATCTTCATGTTCTTCCTTGCTCTTTGAATAGACAAGAATATCGTCTATAAAGACTACCACAAACTGATCAAGATAGTCTCTAAAGACTCTATTCATCAGATCCATGAAGATAGCAGGGTAATTAGTAAGACCAAATTGCATCACTATAAATTCATAGTTTCCATACCTTGTACGGAAAGCCGTATTTGGTATATCCTCCATTTTGACCCTTAATTGATGATACCCTGAACGAAGATCAATCTTGGAAAAGTATTGAGCTCCGCGTAGTTGGTCAAATAAGTCATCAATGTGTGGGAGAGGATATTTGTTCTTTATAGTGATCTTGTTAAGTTCTCGATAATCAATGCAGAGTCTCATTGATCCATCTTTCTTCTTAACAAACAGAATAGGTGCTCCCCAAGTTAACGCACTAGGGCCTATGAACCCCTTATCAAGATTCTCATGGAGTTGCTTCTTCAATTACTACAAATCAATTGGGGCCATTCTATAAGGTGTCTTTGAAATAGGCAAAGCACCTGGTACGAGGTCTATTGAAAACTCAACTTCACGATTTGGTGGAATACCCCGTAATTCCTCTAGAAAGACATCGTCAAACTCTCGTACAATGGGAATATTCTTAATCGTGAGTTTCTCACCAACCATTTGAGATAAATAACCTTTATTTAGTGTAATCAAGACCCATAAGATGGAAGAAATTTCCACTAGAAGGTAATGTTCATCCTTGCATTGATAGACGATCATAGATTGATTTGGAATATGAAATGTGACTTCCCTTCTTTGGAAATTGATATGAGCTCTATATAAAGAAAGCCAATCCATGCCAAGAATCACATCAAATTCCACTATAGGAAGGATCACAAGATTTGAAGGAATCACTTTCCCACAAACATCGATCAGAGAAGAATTATAAACTTTTGATGCAACTGTTGTGCCATTAGGGGTTGTCATAGTTAACTCAATATCTAATTGTTGAGGTAATACGGTGATATCCTTAGAAAATTCTTCAGAAATAAAAGAGTGGGTGGATCCAGAATCAAATAAAACATTTTTTACTTTAGAGTGGATGGTAAGTGTACCTTTCACCACATCGTTATCGTACTCCACATCGCTGATAGAAATTTCATGTGACTTTCCTTTATCTTTAGCCTTAGAGTTTTTTGACATCGACCATCATCATCAACCCTTGGATTTGGGCATTGATTGGAATAATGCCCCATCTCATTGCACTTGAAACATTGAATTGTAGTAGGTTCGTTCTGTGTATCCCTTCTATGTTTTACATCGTTAGACATCTTCTTCCCATCATTGTGGCATTCAAATGCCCTATGACCTTCTTTTCCACATTTGAAACATTTACTTGTCCCTTTAAGACAACTCCCTCCATGTTTATTTCCACACTTTGAGAATAGGGGAAAGATCATCTTCTTTTCAGTGTGCTCTTTAGGTTTTCCTTTGAATTCCATTTTCCTCTTCTTATCAAACCCATATGACTGATGTGTTACTCCAATTTCTATATCAACTTTGAGAGCACATCGAACGATTTCCTCATAGCTATTGAAGTCCCTTATGGCTAATGCTCTTCGAAGACTTGGTTATAAGCCACTAATGAATTGATTATTCTTACTCCCAAGTTGGATAATAACACCAGAAGCATACCTTGCAAATCTTGTAAAATTTTCTTCATAGGTACCAACAGATTCATCATTCTTTTTCTTTAGTTCAAGAAAATCCTTCTATATCTTTGTTCGGAGAATACGAGATAAGTACTTATTGAAAAATATGTTCTTGAACTCGTCCCATTCCATGGACTCAATTTCATCTATTTGCCTCATATTCTCGATAATATTACACCATTGATTATCATCACCTTCCAAATGATACACTACTAAGATGACTTTATCATGTTCATAACATTGAAGAACTGAAAATATATTTTCAGTAGTACTAATCCATTGTTTAGAAACTAATGGATCAGTAGACCCGCTGAATGAAGGTGGACGCTGCCTCATGAAGGATTCAACAGAATGTTGCTCCTTCCATTGATCGTTTGGAAGTCCTTCATGATTCATAGATTGAGAAAGTTGTGTGAGCATGGCTACAAGATTTTGCATTCCATCTCCCATAATGTTTGGTTGCTCAGGGGGACAATCATTTCATTGCCCATCGCATTCCGCATTAACATGGTTCTTACTAAGGCTTTAATATCCTAGTTTCCAAAGGTTGACTATACCTTTCCTCTGATACCAACTATAACGACCCATACTTTACATACATTGTTATTACTTCAAAATTGAAGCACACTTATTACAACATATAACAAAACCATGAAAGGACCGTATAGGTATAGTGTCTTTAGAAACTAGGAAACATAAACAACTAGTTCATAAAGCGTCTACACTATCTCCCATTTATTTCATCATATATATAGTCCCTTTTGGCATATCCTACTTAATAACCATCTTCCTGACCTGGGGAAAGAAAACATAAAAAGGGTGAGCTCAAATGCTCAGTAAGGGTAAACAAAAGAAATATCAATCACATCATATTCATAAGAACATAACATTTTGGAAATCATAACCGGAAAAAGAGATCATAATATCATCACATGGGATAAATCATAGTAGTGAAATGTAATCCCAATAATCATAACTTAAAACATGAAAATATGTGTCATACACAAATAATAAGAGAGAATCATTTCTTATTAGTCAATACTCATTTCCAAGAGTATCTTAGTGGACAAAGTCCATTTCTGAACCGAGTTCACTCCTCGTTTCAGTCCTGTTTCACTGAACCGATTTAACCTGCCGTTCCAACCATGTCTATATCATGAGATATAAAATCATTACCCAATGCATTGGAGGGATATATAGGTCCCACCCATCTCATAATTATACCATTCTTATGTATGCCACAAAATCAGAAACCATACATCATAGAATAACCCATTTAATAAAAATGGGAATCTTAAACATTGTGAAATCGTAAAACAATTCATATAAGATAAAGGAATTCATTAAAATAATTCCATCACAACATAATAAAATCATTGTAATAATAGGGATAGAAACAGAACCCTTTATTATCTTATATGGAAAATAATTTTGATAAAACACTTGAACTCCATTCTTGACGAAAATATCCTTTCTACTTCAAAAACACTTTTCCTTTCTTAACATGTCATACAATTCTAAACTAAAAAATGTTGATTAAAAATAATCTTGAAAACTTGTAAGGGAAGCTTCTTGGAAATAATGTTTTAAAAATCCATTCATGCTGTATAAGTTAAAAGAAAACATTCTTTTCGTACTTTTGTCAGAAAAGTCAGAAAATACTTCGTACGAAAAAAGACAACAGATTCCTTTCATATCTTTTACAAAAGCTCACCAAAGGGTAAAATTGGATATAAAATATTATAGAAGGATATAAATATTACATACTGAGGAAACATGGATGTGGATGATAAAATACACCCTAGTAAATTCTGAAGTATAAACAATCTCAGATAAAAATTGAGATTGCGAGATTTTCCCTTACCTTATGTCGGATTTTCTTCGCAAGTGTCCGAACCTCCTGTATAATGATATAAATAATGTCATTGACTTATTCCATAATCATAATTATTTTTATGATATCATATATGGTCATATTATTTGCTTCTTATTAGTAATATTTCATTACTACTTGTTTATTCTGGTGTTTATTACTTTTTGTTCTTCTATGTCTTTTGTCGAATAAATTCTTATACATCTTTATAGGTTATAGATACCTCATTTCCAGAATGGTATTAGTTTAATATATATCATATTTATTCACTTAATTCATTTATATAATCATTATTCAATGAATATTATGAAGAATGAGTCACATCACATCGTGGAGACGGTATTCCGTACGTACGCACGAGCGATGATATGGTTCCCATGATCATGGAATTGTATTGGAGTGTATGTATACTATTTCAGAATCAATATCAATTTATAATAGTCATATATAGTCATTATTTACACCATTATACCCATCCAAGTAAGGTGGAGGTGGAAAATAGATTACACCACGGCGTGGAGACGGTATTCCTTACGTACGCACACGTGGTGATTTCGTTTTCCGTAGGATGGATAGATGGTGAAATAGGGTTGTTTCATACTTATAATAACATATAAGTATATGATTGATACTGATGTTATTACTTCATTATGATACAACTAATGAAGAAGAAGTGGAAGAAGAAATAAAGTTGAAAGAATTGGTAATCGAACATTACCTCTTCTTTGAAGCGCCTCTTTGAGATCTCCTTTTGGGGAACTAAAATTGGTCTTTGAAGAAGACCAGGACCTCTAGGATGTCTCTGGGTAAGTGGTGAGGATCAATTGGCAGGGGTTGGCCGAGCTTGAAGGCTCAAAGTGGTGTGAGTAAGAGGGGGAGGAGGTGCCCTTTTATAAGAGAGGATAGGGGATCCTTTAGAAAAACTAAAAATGTTATTTTATTATAAAGTCAAGTTCGGTTTTAAATAGCTCCAAATTGATTTATTTTGAAGCTAAGGTGGGAATGGGTCGAAATAATCTAATCCAATAGACCAGAAAGGTTTGGGGTCATGCCCATTTATTAAAAGAAAAGAAAAAGGATAGTAAAACGTTTTGAGATGGGTAAGGTAAAACCCATTAAAAGCCCACAGGCCCAGTGGGAAAAAGCCCAATAAGAGACCCCACCCAAAGCATAAGAGCCCAATGGGAAATCATCTGTCCTCTCCGATCGGAGCCATGGAGATCTTCTGTCAACTGGGTTTTACAAACACCATGGTGCCACCGCCTTCTCCAAATAAACGTTTTCCACCGAGAGATTAAACAAACCCTAGAAGCAGGATCCGTTGAGAGAGAGAGTGTCGCGGCTGAAGACACGACCCCCAATCAACGCACCTGTTGAAGCCGACAAGCCCTGCTGCCTGCACCATCGCTAATCAAGGGTCCTCATCGTGCAACCTTTGAAGTCTGGAAGAATGTTCCAAATCCAACTAGATCGGTTGGAACAGGACCAGACCGGAAGATCAGCCATAGAACATATGCTTCCTATTGCTCGTCTCTTGTCGTGAATCACGCCGCCATCGGAACAGCACCAACGCCCTCAAGAACCCGATTACATCATAGTGCTAAAGGGAAAGAAAAAGCAACGAAACAATCCAGATCTGATAGATCTAGACCCGAATAAAAAATGATGACCTCTAAGTGGTGGGACTCTGTCCTTCACCCTCCGTGAAGTAAGCTGCCGGCTGAACACCACCCTGAGGCAACTCTCGCGCATCCAAGGACCACCGTGAGGCAACTCCCGCGCATCCAAGGACCACCCTGAGGCAACCCTCGCACATACAAGTTGCCTATTATTAATATATATAACCTTATTCAAGTCATTTTCCTGAACCGTAGATTTTTAGAAATAAAATAACAATTAATAATATAATATTTGTTTTAAAAACTACTTTATGTCAATTTTGACACTATTTAGTAATTGATTTTTGTGAAAATCATAACAGAATGATTAGTTCAAAAAACATTAATAAAATCAATAATAACATGTCATAGTGACCTAGAAAATTAGTGTAATTCATAAAAAGTCTCAGATTGCATTTATTTGGGTATTTATAACATCAATTATGTCAATATATCATTAATAAGATAATTACTCCATCATATTTGTGTCATAAATAAATTAACTTATTTAAAGTCTAAACATTACATATAAAATATCATTATGTAGGAAATAGTGTTAGCTTTCTAATGAATATTTATAGTAGAAATTATCTAATGTGTAACCCTATATTAAAAATTATTTTCTTATTAAACATTGATTTTAACTATTTGAACCCTTCTTTAAATAAATTAATAATAAATATCCTAATCTAATCCAAGTGGGCCTAAATGGTAATATGTTATTACTAAGGTTGTTTTTTGTCGAATTATACTTATCAAATAGAATTAATACATGTGTTAGGGTAATAATTATATCATTTTTACCCTTAATTACCCTATTTACTTTTAACCGTGGTAATTAAAAGTAAAAAGTTACTATTCACCAAATATTATTTTCATCTCATTGAACCACATTTTACTTACTGAGATCAACCGTGTCTCTCGGATTTTTGAGATTCCACTCACAGAAGCAGGAAAATTAAGTTTTATAAAAAATTCAGTTTTTTAACTACCACTTAGTGGTTTCACTATTCATAAAAAATTGAATGTTTTCAGAAAAATACCAAAATTTCACCCAAGGCTAATTTCGATATTCTGAATCCAAAAATGAAGTCCATTTTGAAAAATAAAATACATAATATTTTAAAAAGTGGTTATTACTATTCATAACGGCTTGTTTTAATAATATTTTAATAGCATATCGTTGTTTAGTGAAACTCGGTATTGCGTAGGACGCAAGCTATTAAGGAAGGTCGCGATTTCGTATAAAGCAATCCAAGAAAGTGAAAGATTCCTTTGATGATTTATATAATATAAAAGTCTTGGGTGTCACATAAATAGTTAGTAAGCTTGGGAGGCGACTTCATAGATCTTTAGTAGACCAAGATCATCCTATGGCAATGGTGGACCATAGAAATGAGTGAAACGTTGATGGTTTCCATAAAAATGTAGGATTTTATATGTTTTTTTCCATAAAACACCAAATATAAACCTAATTGTATTTATAGAACCTTTTTTCCACTAAATAGGACCTCTTTAATTTCAGTATATAGATTTTGTGGAGCCAATAGTGTTTCAAGAAGATTGGAGGGGTTCCCATTCGGAAATCCCGATCAGAAGTTGTGAGGTTCAAGAACACATGACATGAGTTCATCACATTTGGGGAAAATTATTATTTTTATATCTACATGACATTTATAGTTTATACATGTTGTTTAAGATTATATGGACTTGCGACCATGTACATGGCCAGACAACCAATGTGAGGACTCATGGCCACATAGAGTAAATGGTCAGACCCCATTGGTGTCACATGTAGTGTCAATGTAAATGTATAGAAAGAATAAATGGAATGTCCATTTGAGGTACATGGGAAGCTAACCAATGGTTAGTACACAAAATCTATATGGTATAGACATCATTCACATGGTATTTACAAGCTATTTCTGGCGGACATAGATATCAAGGAAGGACTTCAATGCTATATGTTGGGTTCTAGGATATGAAAGTCATATACTCCTCCCTTGATACCATTTTTAGGGATTGAATTATTTTCACACCCCATAGCTTGAATTTTATAAATTATTAGTCCATAAAGATTACCTTTTGGCATATAAAATGTTTGGGAACCCCTTGAGGTGGTTCTTTGATACCAAGTAGTCATTTTTAGATATTTTTTAATGATCAGGTTCTTCATTTAGTAATCAAATCTAGCTATCTCCTAAGAGTGAGACCCACGATCTCATGTGTTTCATACACTATCATTCTAGATATGTGTTAAATAAAATTTCGTTTTAGGATGAAGAGTTAATATTATCATATTTTCTATAGGATTCCATTTAGGATTCCTGTACCATACTACTATTTCTAAGGGTCCATGTGGGATTCCTTCACTTACAAGATGACATTTGGAATCTATTGTGGGATCCCAAAAATAATTTACTCTTTCTACGAATCCTAAATAGGATACCTCCACTTATAATCAATATACATGATTCCATGTAAGATGCCTATATTTAATATAAGGCCCCAGCCTTAAACCTTACATAATATTGAATTAAATGAATAATTCACATTGAGGATCTTTTCAGGTTTAGAGTTTTAGAGAATTAGAACATAACTATTACATCTCAAAAGATTACAAAGTAGTCACTTCTACTAGGTTTCCATTAAAAAAACTCTTAAAAAGAAAGATGTCTAGATTTCATGTTTTATATAGCATGACATTCCCTTGATCCCATCCTTGACCTTATTCCACTTTAAGTCTTGTGGAAAACATTCCGAAAAAACTTGGGGTGAGCACAAAAAGCTCAGTAAGGGATACAAAAAGAATGAAAACTGTTAGTTTTTCAAACATCAAGTAAACCATGTATACTATATCAAAGTAATACCTTCACCTTCATGAAGTAGTAAAAACAATCTTCACTGAATAAAGTATCATTACTTACCTTTTTGTAACCAAAGGATTACCATAAAACCCATATAATGAACACATAAAATATATAAAGGTAACTTGGGACATAAACATACTTAAGTGGAATAACCATACGGTCGACTTCCACACATATCACTTAATGGAATAGCCATACGGCCAATTTCCATACATACTTAATGGAATAGCCATACGGCCGACTTTCATACCCAATGCATTGGAGGTTATAACGTAACCACCCGTCCTGATATTCACGGAACCACCCGTCATATGGTTTATAACGTAACCACCCGTTAAAATGTCCAAGTACCAATATAAAATCATAAAACATAAAACCAATATAAAGGAATGATAACATTTTTACATTTCAATCACAATATATCATAAATATATTGACATAAAAGAATCCTTTTTCAAAACCATTTTCAATACCAAAATACATAAAAGAGTATATGGTATTTATTTTATTCTAAAAACATTACGGCTTGTTGAGAAAGCCAAAGATCAAATAATACTCGCGGCGGCGGAAAAGGTCGTTGTCACCGGGTACGTTAAAAAAACATTCATTTTTGTCATTTAGTAAAACGCTTCGTAGAAAAAGATTTCTTTTGTATAAAAGTAAAAGTCAAAGGAGTTTATACACCGTATAAAAGAAAGTTTTGTATAATACGAAATATGCCTCAATGAAAGGAGATTGAGACGAAGTCCCTTACAAAGATCTTTTTTAAAATAAAATAGACATATTATGTGTATTCACTGTAGGTACACATAAATAAAGTAAAAATACAAAATAAGACATAATAATATCATGACATAATTTGAAAGTAGGAGATTAACCCAAAGAATGGAAGTTGGGTTAAGAAGTTCCCTTACCTTGGGTCCGACTTGACTCGATCGTTCTTTAACGTCCTGAATAATAAACTTGAGTTAATTTATACTTGATTAAGAACCTTTTTAAAGTTCATTATTCTTTTTATATCACTTATTGCCATGTTATAAACATTATGTAACCATTTAAGATAATAATGTTTGTTTTGTCAATATTTGGTTCTTATGTCGAAAGTTGACTTCTTACAATTACATGTTGTTCGTGTGGTCAAAAGTTCTTTATATCCAGAATGAAATTCCCGATTTGGATATAATATGTATCATATATATCCAGCATATACATGTATTTATTATATTACATAATAATTTAGAGGTAAGAAATTAAATGCACCGTTCATGGAGACGGTAAGCCGTACGCACGCATGAACGCTACTTTCATTTCTTTGTCATATTAGTGGAATTAAAACTAAATGAGAGGTATGTATATTTTAATTCCAGAATTATATTAATCATTTAGATATATCATTCATTATATATATCCATTATATACATGTACTTTTAATAGTACATTACATTTGGGGATAAGAAATGAAATGCACCGTTCATGGAGACGGTAAGCCGTACGTACGCATGAACGCTACTTTCATTTCAATATCATACTTAAATGGAAATAAATAATAATGATATAGAGGTATATTATAATTCCTGTATAACATCATATATAATAACTTTAAATCCATCCTTTACACGTCCCACATATGGCATTAACGAATCACATCACTTTTAGGGGGCGGTAGTCCGCACTTCCTTAAATGAAGATATCGTGTTTACCCATAATGGAAACCATAAAGGTATGCCAAAAATGAAAAATACAGAAGCTTAAAGAAAACAAAAACATATTATATATCATATATAAAAATAGTTACATCATAATGTCCACCCTTGAAGGTGTTAAATGAGTATTGAACAATCATCGTTTCGGGAGGCAGAATTTCGCCATCCACGGAAACCGTATGTTCTTTAACCATTTGATGTAGTTGTGTGAGAGTGTAGCTCAAATAAATATTATAACAACATCCTAGTATGTGGAAGATACTGGTGTTGTTACAAAAGAAGTAAATAAAAAGAGTTTAGAGGGTTGGAGAAGCAAAATAAAACAAATGAACATGAGAGAATGAATTACCTTTAAAAGTGTAACTCCTTTTGATTTGAGCCTAAAGGCTTCCTTTGAAAGGATTATGCCCAAAGGGAATCCTCTAGGATGAGGAGAGGGATGTGGAGAGAGTAAATGGGCAGGTTTTGTCCGAGCCAAATGCTTGAGAAGTGTGTGAAATGGGGTAGAGGTGGGGGCCTTTTATAAGAGGAGAGGAGGGGCACTTTTGGAAAGTAAAGGAATATTACTTTATTGGAAAATGTGTTTCGGTTTTAAAAGGTCCCAAATTGGTAGAATTCGTGTATAAGGTGATAAGGGTTCTAAATCCACTCATCTAATTGGTTTCGGACATGTGTAGGTTTTAGATTTTTCATTATCTTTCCATTTTATTTAAATCGCCAAATAATGATGTCATCACTGCATCATTATTATGTCATAAATAATTTAATTTATTTAATGTCTAAAAATCATAAGAAAAATACTATGATGTAGGAAATCTTTTTATATTTCCAATGACTATTTATAATCAAAATATGGACTTGTATAACCCCACTCAAAAATTATTTTAGTAAAACAATTTATGTTAGTGTCATTTTCACTTTAACATTAAATAAAAATATATTAATGTCATTTTACAACTAAAGTGGCTCCATGGGGTCCCCAAGTTGGCCCATGGCTTGTCTTGGTCGGCCATGACTCACCCAATAGGTTTAGGACAAGTGTTAGGGTGTTTTCACATTCTTATAATACCATTTTTACCTTAAACTACACTAATTACCTCTAATCGCGATTAATGAAAAAAAGTTACTATTCACCAAAAAATTATTTTAATCTTATTGAACCACATTTTACTTCTTAATTACAACCATGTATGTCAGATTTTCAAAATTCAATACACATTAGTGGTAAACTTTCATTTAACTGAAAAATCAGTTTGCATGATTACTACTTAGTGGGTTCACTATTCATCAAAAATTGAAGTTTTTCAGAAAATTACCAAAAATTCACCCTAAGCTATATTTGATATTCCGAATTCAAAAATGAAGTCCATTTTACAAAATTCAAAACATATAAGTCAAATTAATTAATTTAATAATTAATTCCCGATGTCATGACAAATAGCCTGTTTTTGTGAAACAATAAGTATCAAAAGATTGACACCAGTTTAAGTCCAATTTCAAAGTGAAATTGATTCTAATGACCACCATTGGATTAACTGGTAAAAATATTTTCTAATTTCACTTTAAAACCAATTAAAATAATAATCTAATCATATAAATAATTTAGATTAAAAAGAGGTTTTGAATTAAAATACAACATTTTACACTATTCATAAAAAAATGAACTTTATCAGAAAGGTACCAAAAATTTACACAAAGTAAATTTTGATGTCCCGATTCTAAAGAAGAGTTATATTTGGACCAAAATAAAGTATAAGAGTGATCAAAACTATATTTAATGACGGTTCACCATTAAAAGGTGATAAGTGAACCTTTAGTGAAAATTAGAGTATATATGCCCTAAAATTGAACTCTTTCCGTATTTTAAGCCTTTATCTTTTATTGGGTAAATGTATAAACATTTAAAAGCATATCTAATCATATTTTAGTTATTTCTATTCATTCCCGCCAGTACAACGACTACATGTTAACTAACATTTAAAATAATATTATTTTATTACTAGTGTGCTACGTAAGTTTCAAAGAAACTCATCGTTGCGTATCGGGTACGCTATCGAACATAGCAACCCCTTTAAAATAAAATTAATATTTAATTCATAAATATTAGTAAATATGAAAATTCTTTATTCTTTAATTACCTGGGATGTTACATCCTTCCCCCCTTTTGGGAATTGCATCCCCGCAATTTTATTCACTTATCAAAATAAGTGGGGGTATTTATCCCTCATAGCATTTTCAGATTCCCACGTTGCCTCTTCAATCACATGGTTTTCCACAAAACCTTTACCTGATGAATCACCTTATTCCGTAACACTTGCTCCCTATGGTCAAGAATCTGGACCGGTTGTTCCTCATAAGATAGGTTCTCTTCCAGCTGAACTACCTCTGGGCTCAAAACATGAGATGGATCTGGCATATACTTTCTCAACATCGAAACATGAAAAACATTGTGTACCTGAGATAAACTCGGAGGTAAAGCCACTCGGTATGCAACTGATCCAACTCTGTCCAGAATTTCGTATGGTCCAACCAACCATGGACTCAACTTTCCTTTCTTACCAAATCTCATCACACTTTTCCAAGGAGAAACCTTGAGAAAAACATGATCACCTACCTCGAAAGATAGATCCTTACTCCGGTTATCCGCATAACTCTTTTGCCTGCTCTGAGCTGTTCTCATGTGTTTCTGAATCAGCTGAATTTTTTCTGCCATCTCTTCTACCAATTCTGGTCCCATCAACTTCCTTTCACCCACTTCATCCCAGAAAGCTGGAGTTCGACACCGCTTCCCATATAATGCCTCAAATAGTGCCATCTGTATACTGGAATGAAAGCTGTTATTATAAGAAAATTCAACCAAAGAAAGATGTTGGTCCCAACTTCCCTGATAATCCATCAAACAAGCTCGTAGCATATCCTCCAAGGTCTGAATTGTTCGTTCTGACTGCCCATCTGATTGAGGATGAAAAGCTGTACTAAAATTTAATTCAATACCCAACGACTTCTGAAGGCCTTTCCAAAACTTAAAAGTAAACCTGGGATCACGATCCGATACAATGGAGAGAGGAACTCAATGTAACCTGACTATCTCTTTAAGATACAGACGGAAAAGTTGATCAAGAGAGAAAGTATCTCATATAGAAAGGAAATGAGCATATTTGGTCAAGCGATCAACAATAACCCAGATTGCATTATTACCTCGAGATGTCTTCGGTAATCCAACAACAATGTCCATGGATATATTCTCCCATGTCCACTCTGGCACTGGTAAAGGCTGAAGCATCCCTTTCGGTAACTGCCTCTCTGCTTTAACCTGTTGACATGTTAAACACTTCACAGTAAAATCAGAAATGTCTCTTTTCATTCCATCCCACCAGTAATACTCCCGTAGACCTCTGTACATCTTAGTACTTCCAGGATGAAAAAACAACTCATTCTTCAACTGTGAATCACAAGGCACACATAACCTCTTCACAAACCTCAAATCAGAAACACAAACTTATCAAAGAACTCATGGAAAATTTTATTCATACGGTCCATGAATATAGCAGGTGCATTGGTTAACCCAAAAGGCACAACTACAAATTCATAATGGCCATATCTAGTACGGAACGCAGTCTTCGGAACGTCTGCTTCTTTTAATTTCAACTGATGGTACCCCGACCTCAAGTCAATCTTCAAAAAATACTGAGCTCCCTGGAGCTGATACCACTTCATTCGATGGCCCAACATCTGCTGAAGTTGTTGCAAAGGATTTCTCCACCCCTTCCTGCTTGTAGTCTGGCTGCACTCCCCCAGTTGAGTTCTTCATTGGACACTCGTTTGCATAATGACCCATTTCATTACACTTAAAACATCTTACCGTTGGCTTTTCATTTCTTTCTTGATCATCTTCCTTACAGTTACGAGCAATATGACCAGACTTACCACACCGAAAGCACTTACCAGACTTGGATAAACATTCTCCAGGATGCATTTTACCACACTGCTCACAAGATGGATATTTGGTTTTCTTACCTCCTTGCTTCTTTGATGAATTCTTCCCCTTTGCCTTCCAACTAGACCTCTTCTTCTGTTGTTTGTCATAGAACACCTGATCATCGGCAAACTCCATTTCCACCTTCTCCACACATCGAACAAGTTTTTCATAACTTTTGAACTCACGAGAAGATAAAGCCCTTCGATACTTTGGCTTTAACCCTGAGTAAAAACGGTTTATTTTACTATCAAGATCTTGTATGAAGTTTGGAGCATACCTTGCCAATCGAGTGAACTTTTCTTCATAAGTAGCCACTGAATCATCCTCCTGCCTCAATTCTAGGAACTGCATTTCCATCCTAAGACGAACCACCTTAGGAAAATATTTCTCAAGAAACATACCTTTGAATTCATCCCAGTGAAGATCATCAATCTCATCACTATCCCTTATATTTTTCACCATCGACCACCACTGACCAGCTTCACCTTCAAAACGGTAAACAGCAAGACTAACCTTTTTATGTTCTGAACACCCCATGACATCAAAAATCTTCTCCAGTGCTTTAATACACCCTTCAGCTTTCACAGGGTCAGATGATCCTCTGAATGATGGGGGGATGTTGCCTCATAAAATGTTCCACGACTGACATGTTCCTCTGCGGTTGATCTGGCTGATCTCATGCATGAATACCACCACCATTTATAGCCTGAGTCAACTGTTCCATCACTCCAACAAACTGTTCAGTTCCGATTCCGACCATCTTAGGTTGCTGATTTGGAAGGTTATCTTCCTCCTGACGTCGTCCCAACATAGCTGCTTTGTTTCCACTGCGGAAAACCATTCTGATCACAGAAATATCTTAGGCGAAGCAACATGGTAATCCGTAAATGCTATATCATTTCAATCATATTATAGTTTAACACTTTTCTAACTCTTAAAGTTGTCTAAACTGACCTCTGATACCAACTATAAGGCCCCAGCCTTAAACCTTGCTTAATATTGAATTAAATGAATAATTCACATTGAGTGTCTTTTCAGGTTTAGAGTTTTAGATAATTAGAACATAACTATTACATCTCAAAAAATTACAAAGTAGTCACTTCTACTAGGTTTCCATTAAAAAAAACTCTTAAAAAGAAAGATGTCTAGATTCCATGTTTTATATAGCATGACATTTCCTTGATCCCATCCTTGACCTTATTCCACTTTAAGTCCTGTGAAAACATTTCAAAAAAACTTGGGGTGAGCATAAAAAGCTCAGTAAGGGATACAAAAAGAATGAAAACTGTTAGTTTTTCAAACATCTAGTAAACCATGTATACTATATCAAAGTAATACCTTCACCTTCATGAAGTAGTAAAAAAAATCTTCACTGAATAAAGTATCATTACTTACCTTTTTGTAACCAAAGGATTACCATAAAACCCATATAAAGAACACATAAAATATATAAAGGTAACTTAGGACATAAACATACTTAAGTGGAATAACCATACGTTCGACATCCACACATATCACTTAATGGAATAGCCATACGGCCAATTTCCATACAAACTTAATGGAATAGCCATACGGACGACTTCCATACCCAATACATTTGAGGTTATAACGTAACCACCCGTCTTGGTATTCACGGCACCACCCGTCATATGGTTTATAACGTAACCACCCGTTAAAATGTCCAAGTACCAATATAAAATCATAAAACATAAAACCAATATAAAGGAATGATAAAATTTTCACATTTCAATCACAATATATCATAAATATATTTACATAAAAGAATCCTTTTTCAAAACCATTTTCAATACCAAAATACATAAAAGAGTATATGGTATTTATTTTATTCTAAAAACATTACGGCTTGTTGAGAAAGCCAAAGATCAAATAATACTCGTGGCGGCGGAAAAGGTCGTTGTCACCGCGTACGTTAAAAAAACATTCCTTTTTGTCGTTTAGTAAAACGCTTTGTAGAAAAAGATTCCTTTTGTATAAAAGTAAAAGTCAAAGGAGTTTATACACCGCATAAATGAAAGTTGTGTATAAAACGAAATATGCCTCAATGAAAGTAGATTGAGACGAAGTCCCTTACAAAGATCATTTTTAAAATAAAATAGACATATTATGTGTATTCACTATAGGTACACATAATGAAAGTAAACATACAAAATAAGACATAATAATATCATGACATAATCTGAAAGTAGGAGATTAACCCAAAGAATGGAAGTTGGGTTAAGAAGTTCCCTTACCATGGGTCCGACTTGACTCGATCATTCTTTAACGTCCTGAATAATAAACTTGAGTTAATTTATAATTGATTATGAACATTTTTAAAGTTCATTATTTTTTTTATATCACTTATTGCCATGTTATAAACATTATGTAACCATTTAAGTTAATAATGTTTGTTTTTTCAATATTTGGTTCTTAAGTCGAAAGTTGACTTCTTACAATTACATGTTGTTCGTGTGGTCAAAAGTTCTTTATATCCAGAATGAAATTCCCAATTTGGATATAATATGTATCATATATATCCATAATATACATGTATTTATAATATTACATAATCATTTAGAGGTAAGAAATTAAATGCACCGTTCATGGAGACGGTAAGCCGTACGTACGCATGAACGCTACTTTCATTTCTTTGTCATATTAGTGGAATTAAAACTAAATGAGAGGTATGTATATTTTAATTCCAGAATTATATTCATCATTTAGATATATCATTCATTATATATATCCATTATATACATGTACTTTTAATAGTACATTACATTTGGGGATAAGAAATGAAATGCACCGTTCATGGAGACGGTAAGCCGTACATACGCATGAACGCTACTTTCATTTCTATCTCATAATTTAATGGAAATAAATAATAATGATATAGAGGTATATTATAATTCCAGTATAACATCATATATAATAACTTTAAATCCATCCTTTACACGTCCCACATATGGCATTAACGAATCACATCACTTTTAGGGGGCGATAGTCCGCACTTACTTAAATGAAGATATCGTGTTTACCCATAATGGAAACCATAAAGGTATGCCAAAAATGAAACATACAGAAGCTTAAAGAAAACATAAACATATTATATATCATATATAAAAATAGTTACATCATAATGGCCACCCTTGAAGGTGTTAAATGAGTATTTAACAATCATCGTTTCGGGAGGCAGAATTTCACCATCCACGGAAACCGTATGTTCTTTAACCATTTTATGTAGTTGTGTGAGAGTGTAGCTCAAATAAATATTATAACAACATCCTAGTATATTGAATATACTGTTGTTGTTACAAAAGAAGTAAATAAAAAGATTTTAGAGGGTTGGAGAAGCAAAATAATACAAATGAACATGAGAGAATGAATTACCTTTAAAAGTGTAACTCCTTTTTATTTGAGCCTAAAGGATTCCTTTGAAAGGATTATGCCCAAAGGGAATCCTCTAGGACGAGGAGAGGGATGTGGAGAGAGTAAATGGGTAGGGGTTGGCCGAGCCAAAGGCTTGAGAAGTGTGTGAAATGGGGTAGAGGTGGGGGCCTTTTATAAGAGGAGAGGAGGGGCACTTTTGGAAAGTAAAGGAATATTACTTTATTTGAAAAAAAAATTTCGGTTTTAAAAGGTCCCACATTGGTATAATTCGTGGATAAGGTGATAAGGGTTCGAAATCCACTCATCCAATTGGTTTTGTACATGTGTAGGTTTTATATTTTTCATTATCTTTCCATTTTATTTAAATCGCCAAATAAAGATGTCATCACTGCATCATTATTATGTCATAAATAATTTAATTTATTTAATGTCTAAAAATCATAAAAAAACTACTATGATGTAGGAAATCTTTTTAGATTTCCAATGACTATTTATAATAAAAATTTGGACTTTTATAACCCCACTCAAAAATTATTTTAGTAAAACAATTTATGTTAGTGTCATTTTCACTTTAACATTAAATAAAAATATATTAATGTCATTTTCCAACTAAAGTGGCTCCATGGGGTCCCCATGTTGGCCCATGGCTTGTCTTGGTCGTCCATGACTCACCCAATAGGTGTAGGAAAAGTGTCATGGTGTTTTCACATTCTTATAATACCATTTTTACCTTAAACTACACTAATTACCTCTAATCGTGATTAATGAAAAAAAGTTACTATTCACCAAAAAATTATTTTAATCTCATTGAACCACATTTTATATATTAATGACAACCATGTATGTAGGATTTTCAAAATTCAATACATATTAGTGGTAAACTTTCATTTAACTGAAAAATCAGTTTGCTTGATTACCACTTAGTGGTTTCACTATTCATCAAAAATAGAAGTTTTTCAGAAAATTACCAAAAATTCACCCTAATCTATATTTGATATTTCGAATTCAAAAATGAAGTCCATTTTAAAAAATTCAAAAAATATAAGTCAAATTAATTAATTTAATAATTAATTCCCGTTGTCATGACAAATAGCGTGTTTTTGTGAAACAATAAGTATCAAAAGATTGACACCAGTTTAAGTCCAATTTCAAAGTGAAATTGATTCCAATGACCACCATTGGATTAACTGGTAAAAATATTTTCTAATTTCACTTTAAAACCAATTAAAATAATAATCTAATCATATAAATAATTTAGATTAAAAAGAGGTTTTGAATTAAAATACAACATTTTACACTATTCATAAAAAAATGAACTTTATCAGAAAGGTACCAAAAATTTACACAAAGTAAATTTTGATGTCCTGATTCTAAAGAAGAGTTATATTTGGTCAAAAATAAAGTATAAGAGTGATCAAAACTATATTTAATGACTGTTCACCATTAAAAGGTGATAAGTGAACCTTTAGTGAAAATTAGAGTATATATGCCCTAAAATTGAACTCTTTCCGTATTTTAAGCCTTTATCTTTCATTGGGTAAATGTATAAACATTTAAAAACATATCTAATCATATTTTAGTTATTTCTATTCATTCCCGCCAGTAAAATGACTACTTTTTAACTAACATTTAAAATAATATTATTTTATTACTAGTGTGCTACGTAAGTTTCAAAGAAACTCATCGTTGGGTATCGGGTACGCTATCGAATATAGAAACCCCTTTAAAATAAAATTAATATTTAATTCGTAAATACTAGTAAATATGAAAATTCTTTATTCTTTAATTACCTGGGATGTTAAATTTAATTTCTTCTTCCGAGAATACCTGGTTTGATTCCTTCAATAGATTTCTATTTTCGAGGTTCACTAGTGGAATTCCATCACTTATGTTTCCACATCAGGTATCCATACTAGGATGCCTCCGTATTTTTTTAACTGAGGGACCCAATTAGTTCCCCAATGTTTTAATGAACCTGATCTAATATATTGGGTTTGTCTAGAGATGGTAGTTGGAGACATCTTGGAACCTGTACCGAACATGTAATTCATGAGGGTATGACAACAGTAGTGGGTCTATAAATTCATCAACCCTCACTCTTTTTTTATGTATTCACATGGTTACTCATAATAGTGCTCAGATTTCTAGAGAAGGTTCATGGTTTATGAATGATGTGAAGGATGCAATGTGTTATTTGATATGGGATTCCTAGACGGACATATTGGGATTCGTCATATGATCCTATTAATTTATTAGGATGCATATACAAAATTCATGGGGACTATATTCTTATCATTTATTATTTTTATGTTATTGGGATACACAAAGGTACATTTTGGGGTCTGGAATCTGAGGCTTATTTTTATTGGTTTTATTATTAGGAAACCCATGTCTACATCCTAGGATCATTCTTTTGGGATGATCTCAAGGACGATTACACTCTCTCTAATCAGTTATGAGACTGCGATGTTCAACATGGTGCTCTACATTATTGATGAACTCCTTGATTATGATGATATCCTGATCAATGGGGATGATTATTGTCTCTCTAATCAATTACATGACCAAGTTCTTTGACATGGAAGTCCCCACTGTTAATTTAAAATATAATCGAATATGAATGTGTTCTCTGAAGAAATTAATAGGATTCTCTCTAGGTATGGTTGGATACACCATTACTAAACTCACCAGACATATCTAGGATTTAGATGTTTTGTTATTTGAATGTATTCTGAACATGTACATGGGTTTGGAGAGAATTAAGTTTACAGATCACCTAAGGGTCAACCAATTATTTATCATTCATGTCACAATGTCATGAATCCCAATAGGCTAGGATCTAGATCTCATACATCAGACTAGATTTAAAAATCATTAGTGTTTTGGAATCTATCATAATTTCTGTTTACATGATTTATGTTTATAACATGTCATCATTTATTATAGAGACTGGAGTCACGTACGGATGAACCCAGATAATGGAAATGTATCCCTTATGGTTATGTATCCATTGTAGAGGCATTTCCATCAATAGAATAAGAATTTATTATTGATCTGGATAATGAAAAAATTGGTATTGATTAAATTATAAATTTATTATGTGGTATGAAATTAATGTCAATCCTCATTCCAATGGATATACAAATTGTTGAGATTATGATAATCACTCTATCATGAAGTATCATTTAAAATACATCACATATAAATATTCATATCATAAGGTCACTAGAACAATATCAGAATTATTCTCATGATCCTCATCGTTTTCAGAGTTGATTAAAATATGTTATGTAATGTCTACATAATATTTTTTTTGAGGAAATCCCTAATGAAATTATTCCATAATCATATGAAGATATATAAATAATTTTTGAGTTTAAAAAACATCAATATGATCTTGTATATATTTGTCATGTACAATGATTTTACCACATCTTTCACTCATACATGATAATGTCTTGACCATAACATCCTATAGAGATGCACTGGGATCCACATAGTTGAGGTTAAGAATTCATTAATCCATTGAAAAGGATAATTATTATTTATCATGAAAATGTTGAGATAAATATAATCATTAAAAAAGGTCCATTTCCTATCCTTATTAATTATGAAAAGGACCAGCACACCACATGGCAAAGAACATGGTTGTATAGAAACTTTATCTATATTCTCTAGTAGTTCATAAATAATTTATTGAAGATAAAAATGTATATTTTTTATAGAGAACTACATATTTTTAATGATATCGGTATAATTATGATTGGGAACTCAAACAATTTGTTAGGATGAAGTCCATGAAATTCTCTATGGACCAAATCAACATATTATCTTGTAAAGGAACTGTCATCAAGGATAGTCATTTTTCACTGTGATAATAATTTGATAAATATACACTTTCTCATAATGGAATAATATATAAAATTGATATTCTGATTCCAAATAAGATCCACCCTCCTCCCTACGAATTCAAAAAATTAGAGTGATATTCACAATAGAGATGGTGATTTATTTATCCCAGAAAATTATTTAAGAGATGTATAAGAAAATACAATCTATACACAGATTTGAATTGAATTTTTCTTAATGCGGTATAACAAGATTTCATAGAATTATTTTCCCAAAAATATTTATAGGAGAGTAAATACTTACATGGAATGAACATATTGAACCATTTTTCATTTTAATTAGTAACTCATATTTCATAATTTGAGGGAGTATTTGAATAGTTATATTCATATTTTTTATATATAAAATAATTCACAGAACCAGAGTCACATAAGATATTTCATGTTCATTGTTGGATGATTAAATTTATATTAAAAATTATATTTTCTTTATGTTAATTTACATCATCTAAAATTGCCTTATTAAAGATAATTTTTATCTATTAAACACATTAATGTGAAATTTATGAACTTGAAAGGTATATCCCTTAAATTAAAAGTACCCCTAGACCTATGAATTTCAATTTTTTAATCATAATTATCTAAATTTAGTTTATTATATTTATATTTCATAGGAATATATGATACCTTCATAATTGTTTATAATATAAATGTGAGTAACCAAATTATATTTCTCTGGAGTGTTTTTCTAGGTGTATAGTTTATCGATGTTTGGTCACACACCAGGTATAGGTCACAATAACACCCAATGATCCCAATCATAGTTCTTACAACTCGGTAAAACTATTCCCTAGCTACAACCACATTCCAATCATCAAAAAAGAAATCATTTTATCACAATACCAATCATTCTTTTTTTTACCCAAAATTAGGGAAATATTTCTATGTATAGTATTATCCCAATGGTTTTTGTTAATGTTTTCCAATTATGATACACAAAAATATGTAGAGATACATCTAATACTAACTATGAAAACCTATGTTTTTTATAAACATAATATCAATATCAAATTTGATAATATTTTCAAATAGAATCCCAAATGATTAAGGGGACTAGTGTATCTAGGTAATTTGATACATGTCACAAAAACTAAATACAATTATTCAATTAAATATTTTATATTTCTATAAAACAGTATTAAATATTTATTGATATTATAAAACAATCAGGAAATACTTGTGTGTGTATATAAGAAAGGTGGTGGACTATTAGACGCATAATGGAGCAATCAAAGAATTGGTTCATTTAAATTAGTATATGTGAATCAAGTGGAATAACATGGTGATATAAAGTGGTGAGAATCATATTCATGATCTTAGAATCTTGGAATATGATAATAACATCTGGAAATCATAAGAAAGAAAAACCATCATATAAATAATCACATTCAGATGTGAAGGATAAAAATAGATACATCTAAAAATTGTTAGCTCATATGTAATTACATACACCACTCATGGTATATCATTAGATAATGAAATTACCCAATGATTTAGAAAAATATATAACTTTATTTCCACCCATAAAATTCATATCACGTACATCCCTTACTGTGAGACATATATCATACAACATAGGAATTTCCTTAATCAATTATAAAACTATAACTATATATTTTGTGATACATACAATTATTTTAACATGAAAATATGTATTGTTTGTACTAGTTGAATACCCATGTGTATTCAAAAACAAATTTGGTATAGAAAATAATGCAACAATTTTGGCCGTATAACTAGTTCATATGAAGGCTCATGGAAGGGATTAATTATAGAGAAATGTTTTATATAATTTATTAGGAGTCATAAAGACTATAATGGTATATGAAAAAACTCATTTAAAGAAAAAATTTAAAATCAAAAGGACTAAAAAAAATTACATGAACTAGGGAGAAGAGGATGAAAATAACTTACTTTTGAGGATTCATCAAATATTGGGAGGAGATTATTAAGATATTGGGAACACCCTCTGAGGTATTCCTTGAGGGAGTGGGATATAAACATTATTATAAATTGCTTTTTATTAAAGAGGATATTGAGGATGGGGTTGTATTATTTGAAAAATAGTGTAGAACGCATCATTAATTTGTAAACATAGGTTTTAGACTTTATGTGATAAAATAATAAAAACCAAAAAACCTATCCATGCTTTTTCCACAGTTTATTATAATGGAGTTTAGTTTAAAGAAAATTATGATAAAACAAAAAAAATAAAATAATACAATTCATGATGTGGAACTGAGTCATGATTATAAAACCATTCATTTCAAAGTCATATAATGTTTTATCAGCTTTAGAGGATTCATTATAGGTATGTATAGTTAATCCAATTACATAATAATTTATTATATTAAAGGTAATTTTTATTTTCATTCACGGATTAATTTTATACTATTTATTACATCACATATGGAATATTATGATTTCATAATGCATATCATATATTTATATTGTATTTATTAATGCCCAAAAAAATAGACTATCTTAGAACATTAATTGGATTATTTTAATGTTATGATTCAAAAATTATATTTAATTTATAATTAATTTTATAAATATATTAATTTACACTTTTTAATAATAATATTTATTTATTGAAAAATACCACATTTTATGACACAAAAAACATTATGAAAATTATAAATATAACATGGGACATCATCCAAATTTATTACATTTTATATATATATAAATAAATTAAAATTAAACTATTTCATGAAAAGGATGTTTATTTAAATTATCTTATATTTATTAGAAAGAGTCTATTAAATAAATAAATATATATATATATATCCCAAAAAAATTTAGTTATTCATATAAAAATACCAATTTTTAAAACCCATTATATAACCATATATATATAAATTAATAATTAAATGGGATATATATAATAATTATTTTTGTAAAAAATAAATATAAATTTATACGATTTGGTTCGAGATACAAAAACCCTAATTAAAATAGTTTATTCTCTATGGGTATAGTAGGAAATAGTAGTACATTATTAGGGTGGTTTAGTTAACATGGTTTTGGGAGAGATCCCTAAGAGATAGAACATATTCCATAAAAATTTTAGCTTATATTTATTTTATTTAATCACATATTGTTATTAGTTATGTGAAAACCTTAGTATTCCATTTTCCTTAGAAGGACTAATAAATGGGATTCCATGTTTGTTATCCTAATGTTTGAGGAAATCAATTCTTTGTTCATTTTCAATGAGAATTTATTATAACCTGTAATATAATACATTATTTATGGTCACTAATGATACACTTTATTGTAATTGTTTATAATGCTTAATGGGTTTTTAATCATAATAGACAAATTATTGACATTTTTAATAAATTTCCAAAATAATATTGGAATTATACTGTGTGGTTTTTGATACCTAAATTAATTAAGAAAGTATTTATTCCCATTAAATGAATTTTCATTTATAAATGTTTTGTTCATTATATGTAAGGCACTTGGGGTTTGTGGTTTTTCAATTTTTAAAAGGATTTGGCCTTCTCAGACTATTACCATGTGTTTTGTGTTTGTTTGAGGTGTTAGGTGATGGATGTACGTCAGAAGATGGAATTATATATGTATTTTTATTTAGTTAGTTGTGTTATAGTGTGGCATATCTCAATACATCTTGAAGTGTTCTGTTGGGAAAATGGTTATACTATGGTCTGAATGTTTAGGCTATCTTTTATTGAAATTTGGTTTGGATGACATGTTTATGCGTAGGGTGTGAGACGTGAGAGTTCAATTTCAAAATGTTTCAATAGAGATGTCTGGTTACAGTCTCAAATGATTTGATATAGAATGTATATTCATTTCAATTTATTATATTGGATTTTATTTGTGTTATTTAGAAATGATTTGATATGAGTTTATTTTGTAGGATCTATATTTCATTGTCATTTATTTTGTCTCAGTATGGTGATATCGATGAGTTTTTAATTACTCTTTCAGGGATTGGATTTTATATGGTTTATGTGGATAACATTACATAATATCATCTATATTCTCATTATTATATATATATATATGGTGTAGATATCACTATTTTAGAAATAATTTTTGTGATATAAATTTAATGGTTTTACTTAGTAGTGGTATGTAGTGTTGTAATGCCTTCAATTATGATATAGTGCAGTCTTGGGTTCGTCGGGTATGTGGTATGAAAGACATTGATGTTTTTATGAGTAAAATGGCTATATTATTAAAGAGTGATATTATTCATTTAAAAATGAATATTATTGGATGTATGGAGTTAATTTTTTTTTGAATGCGTCTTTTAGTGATGGATAACGTGAAAAGTGTTTTTTAAGTATAAAATGATTTTAAATTGTCATGGAATAGTGAAATACTATCACATCGTGATTTATTAGTCTTCCATATTGGTTGTAAATACATATCTTTTCATGGATTATCAATTAATACCTAAATTCCCTCAAACCCTAGATGTCATGCAGTGCATCGTTGGATATTTTTTCTTATCCCATGATTGGAATTATTCCTCGATGTCATGAAATTTACTCATTGTAACCCAAGTTGACATTTCCTATATACTTATTAATTATATAATTATTGTTAAATTTTGAGTGAATTTATGATAGTAGTTTGTAATTTGGTTTATTGGCCTTTAATCATGGTTTTGATAGACCCTAATGTATTATAACTTCTTAATGATCTTCCTTTATTATTATTGGTAGGGGTATTTATCTTCTTTCATGTTTTTGTAATGATTTTTAGACTCAGTTGAGGTAGGCTATTCGATACATCTTATAATTAATTATATGTAAATTTTCTAATTATCATGATTTTTCATTATTTGGGTGGATGGTATAGATTAACTATGATAGATAAAAAAATTATCCTGAAGGGGGTTAATGCTAAGAAGTTGGTTCATCTGTTTTTTAACAAGTTTCATGATATTGTTTATATATTTATGATTTTTTGATGTTATTTATAAGTGATTAATTTGAAATATTTTAAATTTAATTGTTTTATATTATGGATATATCCGACTTCATTTAATAATGGGTTAATTATTGTAATGTTGTGTTGAACAAGTTATGTCAAAATGAGGATTTATAATATTATTTCTCAATCCTTGAATTATGATTCTAGTGTGGGAAGAATTATTTGTGTGGATTACTTTAATGAGAATTTAATTTACCTTTTAACTTACTTTAGGGTATATATGATAGTTTCCTTTCATTTTTTCTCATAGAAATGGTTAGTAATTGTGGTTATTTCAAAATATGTGATGTTGAGGTTTGTTCTTTAGTGATTTAGGGTTGTTGTGTGATTATAGTAGTAATAAAATTGTATGATATATGTAGAGGATCTGCTTATATAGTTTCAGTGGTGTTCATTTTAATGTGATGAGTGGGGTTTTATATGGTGAAAGGTTGGATTATCATAGGGTAGTTGTATACATTCCCATGTCGTATTTATATGGGCTGAATAAATGAAATCAAAATTTTGAGATGGATTTCAATTGAAAATATATGGGTTGTTTAATGAATAATTATTTATGAATATAGATTTTATTAAATTATTATATTCATATTAAAGGGTAGAATAATTCCTAATAAATTAATATTGGGTTGAATGGTTAGGAAACTGGTCCAATTAATTGATTTAATATTATTATAGAAAAAAATTCATAAATAATATAATAATGATAATTAATATTAAATATCTAATTTATATAATATTGTGGTAAAAGAAAATATTATTAATTTTAAAGAGATATGATTTTATTATATGGGGCTAGTTTTGTTATAGTTATGAATGTAGTTGTATTTCAGTAATGGTTATAACGATGTGGTTCTTGCAGGATTTTGTTTTACTCCACTTTTTCTTAACACTTAGTCTAGTAACATGTGTCACCACTATTTTAAATTTATTTTATGTAACCAATTGTATAAACCACCACCTGAATCATATATTTTACACGATTCTAATATGGTTTTAGGTTCTCTATGGTTTCTACAATATTCTTATAATTAATGGAGAAGAGAGATAACTACTCCCTTTTATATACACTCCCTTAAATGTGTTGAACATGTTAAAGGGGGATGTTGTAGTTATACATATATTACTATAATGTATTTTGTTCAATATAACACATTGAGTGAATTAATGATGTGGTTGTGATGGTGATACATGGTTTGGGACCTTCACGGTACGATGTTGGAACTAATTTGATGTTAAAGGGGGATGTTGTAGTTATACATATATTACTATAATGTATTTTAGGAATATGATAACCATGTATTTTTTAGAAACATTATTTCATAATATATTACATTAAAATACATAATAGAAATCCAAAGGGATTTAGAGTCCATGTATATTTGGGCAATTAGAAAAATATCATAATAACAAGGAACAATGATAAAATAACATTATTTAAAAATTCTATTTGATACACTTAAAATTCCACCGATATTATTAAACTCTTTGGGATAACATAGGGACATACATAATAAAATTGTAGAGCTATAATGTCAAGTCTGGGAAAGATAAAATCATTGAATGATGTATAGATTTACATGTGAGTCATGGGAAATAATATAGCGACATAAATATGTGATAATTTTAATAAACTACAAGTCATGACATAAGATGGAAGTATTAAGTCCTCATAAGAATTTGTAAAAACTATAAAACATGAAATCATAATCATACATCTAGGATAAACATTTAGATATAAAAACATTTATTATCAGGATAAATCATATTGCATCATTTGTGGTATCTTACAAGATGAAAGAATCACATGTTAAAAACCATCCAGAAAATCGTGGTACACTAATAAATGATATTGTCTTCATGCATCCCAAAGGAATACACAATACCAGTAAGATAGTGTCTATCACATAATATATTTAAGATTAAGAGGGAATTTTATTTGGAATAAAAAATTTAAATATAAACAATACAAGTCAGTATATCAATAATACCCATGGAGAAATTACCCAAATAAAATAGATAAAACAATTCCTGAACAAAACCTCATCAAAGACACAAAATTTATCAATACTAAACTCAAAATCAGATGTCACATGGGGATCACCTGTATCACTATTGATCCCATGAATTAAGAACACTATCTACCTCCAAGTCGTGCATTCCCCTTCCTTGGCTCTTTAATAATATTATCAAAAGTCTCCCCAAGGAAAGGGTATGTTGTTAGATAAATAGGCAAGTATGGTCTCACCATGTGTTCCATATGAAATTACATTATAATAAATAGTTAATTCATTAAATATAGATAATACAAGTAATCTCATTCAATTTACATATTTAAAAAAAATTAGTATTCAATTTGTTAAGATTGAAGATACATAAAAATAAGATCAAAAACTTATATATATAAAAGATTTTATATAAAATAGTTTGAATGAATAAAATAATTCTACAATAAATTTCATATGTAATAAAGTAAATTGAAATAAAATCACCTTTCTCGTTAGCCTTGTTTTACATTAGTTTTTTGAAATATGATCATCACGGTACTAAATATTCATCACACCTCAATATATGTGTGAACACTCAAATAAACACTACATTTAGGGTCCAATTATGGGAAATCAATGTTGATTCCATTAGGGTACGTATCATAGAAAATAATGGTAGAATTGTTTTAGTTACTAATTTCATTATCAATATATTTATAAGGAGTTAGAAAAATATCGTGTATGTAATAATCCCTACGAACATCCCAATATCAAATTTTCTTCAAAAAATCAATCAATAGATCATGGTAAAATTAAATATGTAAAATAATTTCATTATTTATTATTCAATTTCCAAATTTATTTTTCATCATGGCTCTTCATTTAAAAAACAAATCATAGATTTTCATCAAATTAACTCCTTTTAAAATAATATTTTATTTTAAACAAATTTCCAAAATATTTATCATAAGATAATTTCATGAAATCTACATTCTATTCAGGAAATAAGTTTTCCAAAAATTCTCCAAACAACATCAATTCTAATGAAATTGGTTGTTTTCAACAATTCCATACCCTTTTAAAATAAAACATAAAATAATATAAAATCACCATTTTTAAATAAATTTAAAACACATTTCAAATAAATGTAGAAATTATAGTTTCAATTGTATGGTAAATCCATATGTAACCCAATACTTTTAATCAGTATATGTTCTCATCATAACACCCACATTAGGATTTTCTAACAAAAAATAGGAATTCAGGGAATCGATCCTATTGACAGGGTCCATAAAAATAGTGATTATTTATATCAATGAAATTCTAAACTATATATTTATAGAGTGTATAGATTAGTGATTGGAATAAACTACAAGAGAGCAAAATTATATGATTTATGTAGAACTAATGCAATAATCAGTGCTTTCATCCACTAATTGATTGTGTTGTAGTAGTAAAGATGAACTTTTGGGAGCCTCTAAAGGCCAAGGAATCAAATTAGGGTAAAATTTTGGTGGTTATAATCCTAAATATGGGTCATTAGTTTTTTAAATATTTTGATTGGGATTTAAAAACTCACAAATGGTTTCCATAGTGGGATGCATTATTAGTTATAACCATGTTTCCAAACAGTGCACTCCAACTAGTCTTCTGTACAGGGTCCACGCTTTTGTTGTGTTGTTAAAAAAACTATTCAACTAATAATACAAGACCTTAAAATCCAAGGTTTAATGTTTTAGAGGTGTGGCTACATAGTTTGGGGAAACTCAGCACACCCTTCCAGTTTCTCAACATTATCCACAATATCTTCTTTGCCAAACTACATGGTTTTCCATAACCATTTTCTAACCATTCATAGATGCTAATAAATCCGATGTTTTTATAAAATAATATGAAACTACAAAAGATATTCCTCTAATAGATTAGAATCATAATAAAAATTGAATAATTTCCCGAAAAAAGAAAACTGAATGTTACAACAACCCCACTATAAACATTTTCCGTACCAAAACAATCCTTCTATAATTATTCCATATCTAAGATATGAGGCTACTAATCTCATAACAATGCATCACTCTTAGATTTTTCATATAAATAGAAATCATGGATCCTTTGAGGAAAAAATTAATTGATTATCTTCATATAATGAACCATTTCCTTAGGATCAAAAATAAATTTGTTATTCTCAATCACAAAAAAATTGAATTCAACATCGACATCATCCTAGTTTAGGATATGAATATTTTTGGAAACATACATCTTGAATTGTGATACATAAAACACTCTAAAGATTGAAGTTAACTAAATTGGATGTTTCAAATGGTAATACACTTTCCCCACCTTCTTAATATTCTCAAAAGGGCATAGAAAACCCAACAAAATATTTCCCTTTTTCTTAAGACACTAGTGATGCAATTACGGTGAGACTCCCATAAATACCTCGTCAAAAAATGAGAACTCTAACGGTTATAAGTGATTATTATCCAAGAAATTTTACCATATTTTTTTATCAAAATACAAAAATAATTTAACTAAATATTTGTTTCATATATTATACTGAAATCATTCCAACCATGCGTGTTTCCCCAATCTCCATCCCACAAATATGAGATCTACGAGGTGTATCATAATAGGCCTCCAATGTATCCGTTATGATAGATAATATATAACTATTTTTTTAACAAAAGCTCATCCAACCCCAAATTGACATCCCAATATTCACCAATGTCATGAATGGATGCATGTTTATTTTCCTCAATGATATATATAGCTCATTTTATTTGACAATCCATTTTAGGATGATATGACATGCTCAAACTGACATGGAATCCATTGACAACATGGCCTCTCCAAAAATGATAAGTATAACTAAGAATTATATAAATCCCATATCACTGCCTTTCTCATAGAAGAATTCACAATTAACCAATTTTATATACCTTGGATACCCTCCGAAGAGAATACCCACTCACCAATGTTCTCCTTAAAAAATATAATCCATAATTCCATGAAATTCATCATCTAGTTGATTCTCCTAAATAATCATCTAAATAAGTATGTGGGTTAACTAATATTTTTGGTAATAATACTAGCCACAAACTCTTATCCTCCCAATTGTTTGTAAATTATAATCAATATCAAATTTTAATTTTTAAATGATTTTTTAGGGTTTGGGTTGAATATTTATAACATAATTTATCATCATCACCATTCCCATTTCCAGGTGTATAGGAAATGTTAAAATAAAAATATTTTAGGAAATTCACTCAATTCATATATTGATGTATCAAATTATTTTTTGATAATATACCACTTGTGATGTTTTTTGACAAAATATGTGGTAAATTAAAGGAACAATGTTTTTATGTACTTGAAATTTGAGTATGAATTTTCCATCTTTCATTTATATTCTTTTAAAGTGTAAATGAGTAGTTTCCCCAGAGAATATGATCTTGGTTAATTTTTATGTCCACTCTTTTTATCCCAAAATCGATTATTTACCCTATTATAGAAGTTTTGTATAATTACGAACAATTCATATTTTCATGGAATAATTAATAATCAATAATTAATTAGTTAAATATTTATTTATTCGCACAGGTTTGTTTGGATATATATTTTTAACAGAGAATTATATTGATGTTCCTTATCCACTATTGAGTCTACAATGGGCGGTTTTCAATAAGAGATATATAAAATCATGTTGGAAATTGAGGTGGGTGCCATGTCCCTTTTTCTTTTTCTTTTCTTTTTTTTCTTTTCATTTTCATATCTGTTCTATTTTCTCACCTTAATATTCATAGAAACCACCCTATTAGTTCCATATCCATGATTTATATAATATATAGAGAGATAAATAAAGAAATGTGGAGATATGAAGGTATGTTTCACCATGGAGCTTAGGAGGAGCTATATCATTTTCTGGTATTAGGGGTTCTCTGAAATGAGATAAGCTTCAGTGGATTCAACAAAAACATTTTTTGATTTTATGTATTTTGCCTAAATCCATATAAAATTACATAAATATTTTTTAGATCCCTATTATCATTTCATCGGATCCCATGAGTGTTTATCTATATCTTTTTTGTGGATGTTATGGCTTCAAAATTGATTTTTGGCATTTCCAACTAAAAATAGTAGTCACATGATGTGTGGTTCAGGAACACACATTGTGTGTTTTTATCATTCAGAGAACATGACCTTCTAGATATACACTTTTTTATCGATTATATATGTAATTCATAGTTACTTGGACATGTATCCAATTACATAAAAGAAATTCCCATGGGAGGGAATGTCTTAGTAGAGTACACAACCATAACCTGTGTGGGTCACACACAATGTTAAAGTACAGGGTTAAATAGTGTACATGAATTTTCCATGTGCGGAAAATAGGGATGTACCTCATCCAGGTTACATTACATGTACATGGTATAAAAACATTGTAAATTGGAATTACATTCCACACCTGGAAAAAGTACACACCCGAGTGGTTATTTAAGGGCCCATGCCATGTAACAGCATATATCAGTCATGTACTCCTCCCATGATACCCATTTAAGGGTTTTTCATATCATCAAAACCCATATCTAGAATTGGAAACATGATTATTGCAGCATTGGGATTTTAAATTATTTTCAAAATGATGAAACCCTATGGCCTATTATAGGATTCTGAGGGGCTGTTTCAGAATTTTCTGTAAATGGGGAGGATTTTCCTCTAGCAATGAAATCATTCTATAACTTCAGAGTAATATCATTGATATGAAGTGGTAAATGATATATCTCCCTAGACATATGTTCAAATAATTTTACTTTTTGATCTATGATTCCATATTATTATTTGAACTACGGTATCCCTTGAAGGATGGATGTACCATATCAGTATTATTGTGGGTCACATATGGGATGTCAACACTTACATAATGACATAGATAATCCCATATAGAACACAACTACCTATTTACTCTTTTCAACAATATCATATAGGATGCATCAATATATGTTTGACCTAGAGGTTCCATGTAGGGTTACAATGTTTAATATATTATTCTTAGGATACATTGTTTGATTCCATCAGTATCATAATATTTTTGATGTTACCTAGGGGGAGTCCATCGCTTTTGTATAAATTTTTTGAGACCAAGCCAGATTCGTATAAATTATTTTTTCAAGAGGAACCCATTGCATTTCCCAGTTCTTATACCACCCTGATCTGGTACATTGGTTCTGTGTATTGATAGTAGTGTGTGTTACTTTATAACCTATACAGAACATGTATTCTGTGATGATATGGTAGTAGTGGGGGTCAAATAATTTTACCACTGTCACTCTTTTTTATAAATTATTATGGTTACTCGTGATGGTGATGTTATTTCTAGGGGATCTTCTTAGTTATTGGATAAATATAATATTGTGATGTGATCTCTGATTTGGGATTCTAATACATTCTTCCTTTGATATGTCTTATATGGAAATTCATTTCTTTGGTTTTCCAAATACATTTCTTAGGGTCTGAATTCCGATCCCATTTATCACTGTTATACTATTGGGATACCAAAACATGCATCTTTGGGTTTATATTAAGATCCTTCGTTATCTGTTATATTATTTTGATAACAAAATGATATTCATAGTATCTAGATTGTGTGATGCTGTTGTAAATGATTATGATTTATCAATTCAATTAATTATCATCAAAATTGGACATATCACTCTACATAATTGATGCACTCAATGAATATTATGCTCCCCCAAGCGATGGGGTTGACTTTTCTAACCCTAACTGATTAAATTATTCTACTGTAGTAAATGGAACTCCTCACTATTGAGTTTACAAACACCCGAGGATGGTTATTCTCTCCTGATTAATGCAAAGGATTCTCTCAATGAGTGGTCATATTCACCATTATTTAACTCTATATACATGAATTTGATAGGGATGTCGATCCATTTATTTTAATGGATGCTGATCATGTTCATGGATAGAGATATCAATCCATTTATATGTCACCTATGGGTTAGAGACATAGTGGTTATATATGATTCAATAGTGTTACTACCAATGGGCTAGGAACTAATGCATAGATATCGGACTAGATTAAAATTCAACAGTGGTATAGTATCCAAATGTGTGACCGTTATAGGATGACCATTAATAGCATAATTTCTTTCATTATAGGGATTGGAAGTGATTACAGGGGAGTGTAGGGCTATTAAATGTGTCCCCCAATGGTGACAAGGATTTCTCCAAGAAATGTATTGAATTGGATCAACCTAGTATTGCAATTCATGAAATAAAGACCCAAGGATTTTATTAATTATGGATGGAATAAGTGGAATGAGATCCATATGAATTCCAATTCTATTGGATGTCAACATGATTTGGATTATGGGACAAAGGATCGAATGCTAGGGATTTATGTTATTCTTTACATTACTCATGTGTATTTATTTTGGGTGAATATATATCTATATATATATATTTATATATTAATGGGAATGTACATATAGAGATACAAAAATATATATACCCGATGGAACCACTGAACCATTGACCAGATCATTGAATGAAGGATTAACATTGGTGTCAGTTGATTTATTTTATTTATTATTTATTTGTATCTCAAAAAGGCTAAGCATATTTAATTATCATTATATTTTCATTGTAGATTTACATGTCAAGGAAATAGTGGACGACCAAGAATATTTTTCACCACTATTCATGCTCGTCAATGTGTGTGAAAAACATAGGTCTACATTTAAGGTTGAGACCATGTCACATGATGGATAGCACTGAGTCTTCGGGTTGCATGATCGAGCAGAGCTGCTTAACTAGATTAATTTTATTAGGATAGAATAGGTCGAAATTTTCTTAAAGAATAGGTAAGTGGAATGGCTTGGACATAGTAGGAGAGAACATTTTAGTTTCATTTTTGTACACATGAATTTATGATCTTCCTATTGGGTGACTGGTGTTCTATGTATGACATGGAAGTTGGAATTTTTATAGAATTTCACTATTTATTACAACATGCTTCTCTTTGAGTTCATTTACTAGTTTGTCACTATGATTATTTATTAAATCAGATGATGCTTGGTTATTTATATTGTTTATTTACTATGATATGAGGGTATAGTATATCCACAAACCAACCTTTGGCCCTATTTACTAGTCAGTGTCCTTTACCAAATACAGAGGTGTGCATGAGGTCTTCTAGAGAATTGGATCATAGTAGTGTTTTAATGGCGTTCAGGTTGAGATATTATAATGTGGTGTCCGAGTTTTTCATTTAACATTGTAATTTTATTTGGGATATGGTAGAAATGTAAATATGTAAGGTTTTCAAACCATTTATGGATACTATATTGGCGTGGTGGGAACACTAATTTTGGAAAGAAGTCTTGAATTTTAGGGGTATGGTTTTTCCATGCATAATATGCAATGTTATTATTTTATCTAATTTATAGTCTGACCAACACACCATTTTTGTCACTTTTATGATTTATTTTGGGTTTATGTATCTAGGTCGATGGGTTTGAGGCCATTTATGGATATCAATATATAGAAGTGTTAGTATGATACCAAGGAATAATTTTATTTCTCTTGTCCAAAAAAGACAATAGGTTTTTCATGAATTGTATTTTTCACATAGGATTCAAATGTTATAGGTCATAGTGGGTTTTATTATCACATATGATAGTGTAAGATTATATAAATTTCCAACGACAAATACAATGGTGTTCTCCTTTGTAGGATCTTGGTAAAATTTTAATCAATTGAGTCAATTCACACACATATTTTCTTTTAATAAAATTTTCTATATAAATACGGTGATACCATCATGGTGAGGCTGATGACTCATTTCTCATTCTTGGGAGGTAAATTGGCCATAATATGTCAATATGAAATGTTTCCAATGTACTAGACCCCTTGCTGTGTTTTTTAATAGCTTATTCTACATAATGTTCTGATAACAACCAGTATTTTGTTTTCATACAATGTTTGGACTGAAATTTTACTAAAATGAACTGAGTGATTATGATGTGACATAGATAATTAAGAAGATGTTGTGAAAAAACTATTGACCAGTCAAGGACAAAAACGATACCCGATACATTTTTTTAGGTGGAATTGCATCGCCTCACTGTACAATGATGATATACAAAACATTTATAGTGAAATAAAATATTTCTAGGGTAATACCCAATATCAATACTCAGTGAGTGTCAGTTTATTATTCTACATATGTTAACATCATGACACTATAATGGGATATACATTGGGATGATTATCTTAGATGTTCAGGGCCTAGGTAGGCCACCAAATGATTTTTATTATCCATGTAGGTTGATTGTTTTACCTCTTCATAAGTGAGTCAATGGGAATGTTAGTTTTCTTATGTCAATAAGGGTGTGAAAATGAAACACTATGAGATGAGACTATATTGAGATTATTGAAAATTGTACATGGTTATTATACATAGTGACCATTATATAAGATTTAAATAATAAGGTTAAACGAGAGAGACCTAGATACCCTTAGTTGTGATTCATTACCATGATGGTTGATGTTTAGTTTGATTTAAAAAAAATTGAGTGAGGTTCGCTCAATTTTATGTATTCCTTTTAAGGAAATTATTTACGTTATATTATTTTGTGATACTTATGCATGTTTATGGTCTGGTTTTTCAATACAAGAATGATCATTCTTCATATTTATGTAAAATAATCAGTGATTCATGAGTTTTGAGATTAGATTTTATGGGGAGGAATGTATAGGTGCATTTCCCTTTCATCCAGAAGTTATGTGTTTCATGATCAAATTTCCTAGAATGATGTCATGTATTGGGGGTTGTGGAATAAATTATGGCACAAGAACAGAGTTCTATTTTTGAAGAGGATTTATCAGGGAGGAGGTTTCATAAATAGGATTTTTTTTCTTGTAACATGATTATGTTAGTCTTACAATGGATGATGCTTGGAAGCATGACATAGGTGTTAATGGTTTGCATTAATTGTGGGTGGTGTTGGTTAAATCATCAATCAGTTTGGTGGACATGTCCAAGATAATGACTAATATTTTTATTTGTATTCTTCATCCCTGATTTTCTATGTCCTACAATATAAGGAAAAATATAAATCCATGGTAGAGGAGACATCTAGAATTAATTGGGATTCATGAGGAAGTTGACCCATGTTTGGACCATGGAACACAATGTTGGGTTACATTGTGTTTAGAGTGGGTTAATGTAATTTATAGTATTGTTATATATGAAAAATGATCAGAAAATCTATACAATTATTTTCTAGGAATCATAGTGTTCTCCTAGTTAGAGATGATCATTCCCAATATCTTGACATCACCTAGAGTATGTTTAGAATCTATCATTTATATGTTGAGATTATTTTCATTATAAATATCATTCTTTATTTAATGAAGGAACGTTTGAGGTTATGTCAAAGGAGTAGTATAAAGAAATTCCTTTGAAAGGGATTGAATCACTATTGTTTTAGGTGGTGACCGTCATGATTAGTTGAAAATAATCATTTTTCATAAATACCATTATTAGGAAGTGCAAATTATCATTATTTTCATATTTCTATCACTATTTTATTATTCATTTTGGTCATGCAATTTGTATTGTATGGTAATGGATGGGGTTTTTTGCATTTAAATTATAGATCAGTTGTAAAGTGATGGTTTGGATACACCTAAAGTGGCTAGGATTATATTGATCATGAATGAATGTCTCACATGATGGGAGAGTCATGTAAACAATGAAACTGGTCCCTAGCCGGTCAATATAGAGTAGTTGTATAGATTCTCAGGATAAGATAATGGGTGTGTTTTACCAAAATGAATTCTTATAAATGGGAAGGGTTATCGTGGGGATATTATAGGGACCCTTGTTTTTTTAGAATGTATGTTTATTCCAATATTTAAAGGTTTTCTTTCAAATTCACGTTGGATGTAAAATGGTCATTCTACCCTATGATATGTTCTTAGATAATTTTTATAACCTCCTAATTAACCCTAGAATATGAAACAGACCATAGGATTTTAGTTTTGTAAAATTATTAACCATTCAAATTTTCTTTAAATAAATAATATTTAATATATATTTAATTAAATATTGATTTATTAACATGCATTTTTAGGCTATATATAAAGAACACAGGGCTGAATTGATATTTTTATTCTATCATTGAGACCATAATGGGTGGTTTTTCTAATGGGAGTCATTTTATCATGTTGTACACTGGGTTTAGGGTTGGACCCACTTTTCTATTTCATTTTATCTTCTTATATTTTTCCTTTTACTTTATTATTTTATAATATAGCTTCACACACACCCCATGTGGGTTCAATAATAATGAAAAGAAGTGGATATGTATATAGATAGATAGAAATTAGAAGGGATTAATGGAGTAATGATATAGATATTAGTAATATATGGATCATATTATGACAATGTTGGATCATGGAAATGAGAGAAGCTTTAATTGATTCCACCAAAAGTTAGGTTGTTTTTAATTATTTTTCATCAAACTTGGTAGATATTACACTCTTTTGTTTTAGAGGAATTTCAACACTATTATGGACCCCTTGAAGGTTAATCTATATCCTTGGGGATGAAATGGGGTTTCCTGAAAATTTGAGGATTTTAGCTTTTTCTAAAAAAAGATCAATAAACATGTTGTTCATGAAACGATTTCCCTTGTTCATACATTTTGGAAGAGATGACCATTTTTGAGGTATTCACCATGTACATGGTATATAATATGTGTACTTATAATCATTTTTGTTGATGATTACATGGTCAAAAATCATGTTTTAGGGAACATGGTCATGTATATTACATCTCTAGTCCCCATGTGGGTAACACCCAATGTAAATTTAAACAACTATGAAGAATACAAGGCCTGACCATGTGATGTACATGGGCAGGTACCCCATGTAGGGTTTAGAGCATGTGCATGGTTTACATGTGTTGTACATGGACTTTACGAGCCATGTCTAGCTGAAAAACACATCCATGTAAGGATTTTATGGTGTACACCATGTACAATGATATAATTACCATTTACTTCATCATTTATACCATTTTTAGGGGTTTTGATGTCTTCATTCCCCAAATATGGAATTAAAAACTTGAGTAGTCCATTTTGAGTGTCTTTCTATGTTTTCAATAATTGTGAAACCATTGATGTTTTATGAGTCCTCCATGGATTAATTTTAGTATTTTTTCTAATTAGATAGGATCTTTCTCTTATATAAGAATCTATTTATCTCTCAATTGTGAGACCCTTGATCTATGGTAGTCCACGTGCCATATCTCTAGAATAGTGTTCGATGATATTTTCATTTTGGTCCAAGAGGTCATCTTATCATTTGACAAAGAGTATCCCTTGTAGGATGCCTCTAACATATTAATTTTTTTGAGGCCCCCCTATGGTATGCCTTTTATTATAAGATGTCACATGGAATCTGTTGTATAATCCCTATACCTATTTACTCTTTTGGAGGCTCCTCCATTTGATGCATATTCATATGTTAGACCTATAAGATCCCCTGTTGGATTCATTTACCTAAACATTTCTTATAAGGATTCCATGTTTGATGCCTCTGTTATCTTAATATTTCATAGGTTCCCTATTGGGATTACATTGATTATTTATGGACATTGAGTGCCCTATGTAGGATTACCCACTAGTGGATTCCCCCAAGGGACCCAGTGGGTGCCGTGAAGATTGATTTTTCCTAAGCTATTATTTTGGGTTTGGGTAGATATGGTTGCTTGTGCTACCAATGATTCTATAATGAACATGTATGCGATTTGGTTTTGGAAATAGTGGTGATTATTGGAATTCATACACCCTTACTATTTTTTATACATTCACATGGTTATATAGGATAGTGCTTTGACAACAATAATTTATTCCCAATTATGAGATAGTGTATCAAATGATGTGATATTCAATTTTGAATTCCCATTCATACTTCCTTGGATCTGTCTTCTGTTCCTATTCATCCCTTATGATGTTGAGACATACTTCCTGGGGCCCAACACCTAGGCCTTTTTAATGTGGTTATATTATTAAGATTCCCAGAAGTTTGTCTAGGGGTCTAGCTTCTAAGCCTTTTTTATTTATTGTCGTATTACAGGGATAACAAGTCATATTCTTTGGATCCAGATTATGTTATGCACTTGATGATGATTATTCTCTACCTGATTGATTACAAGATCATGGTATTGGAAATGAATATGCACATCATATATGAACTCGATGATTATTATTATCTCCCTAAACATGGTTCAGATAATTATATATAATTATATACCAAGGAAACTCTTTAGTGTTGGGTTGAGTCACCACTACTAAAAATTCCAGAAGAGACTCAGTTTTGAAAATTGAGCCATTTATTTGAATTTATACAATGTATATACCTGGATCCAGAGATAATTACATTTAAAAAAATCTTAATGGTCATCCCATTCTATATTTTCCAAGACATTATTTCATGACTACTATCAAAATGTGACATGGGGTTCATACATAATACTAGATTATCATGGATTGGGTGGTATGGAATCCATATTTTTGACCATTTACCTGATGGCCATTTATTACATGTAATAAATCATTATAGTGATCGAAAAAATGTTCGGGTGAACCTTGGGAATATAAATGTATCCCAATGTGGTAATGTAGATTTATTATTGAATATTTCTAGTTCTTGATAAAGGATTTTTTGTCCATCATAATTACAGCCCTAGGGTTCGACTTAATTATACATTGACGAAGTGGTACGACATCAAAAAAAATTCCCATTTCAAATGATGTCCAAATGATCGGGATTATAGTCCCAAATGTCAAATTTTATTTATTTATGTTAATTTTCACGTAACTCATGTACTCGCACAAACAAACACATATATAGATACATATATATATTTGGTAATATATACACACATATAAATATATATATATATATACATGGTGGATCCTTAACCTTATTAACTGGGATCATGGACCCATGGATTAGCTGTGGATTTACATAATTTACATTATTCATCATTTTAGTCATGTTGTAGATATATAAATTTTATTCCATGAGAATTCAAATATGAGAGAATATTTATTGGGTCATCATTTGGATGGCCTATTGTGATTATTTCTTCTCAATGTTTGTAAAACATAATTTTCATTCTTGCATTATTTCTTATTTTTAGATTGATTATAGTTTTCTTGATAGATGTGAGAAATTATAGGGTTTCATGATTGAGAATATCCACCATTGTGGATTCTTTTTATGGGGTTTTAGTAGATTGAAAATTTCATGGACATCAGGTATGTCTTCTGGATTGGAGTTTCAAAGATATCGCTTTTGAGTTTCATTTATGTACTTTATTCTATCCTAGGTGGGGACTAGTGTGGTATGTATGACATTGCTATTTTGGATTCTATAACATTTCATTTATTATTAATTCAATATTCTATTTCAGTCCATTTATTACTTATACAATTATTTTATATTCACCTTTGGTTGATTCATGGTTATTTCTATTGTTTTCATACTCTGATAAGAGGGAATATTCTCTCTATAGACACACCTTTGGACGTCACAATTATTTGGTAGCCTCTGGCTTGTGGAGAGGTGAGCTTGAGTACCTATGGAAAACCAACTATGTTCTCCAGTTTATTATCATTTGACTCAATACATTACTATATTTCATAAGATCTATTCATTTCCTTGTTATATTAATATTTGGGATATTTCAGACAATATTATTATAGATATGTCAAAACTAGTAATGGATATCATACTAGTGTGTAGAGAACAGATGTTTCATTATTAATTAATGGGTTTCGTTGATATTGGATTTATGATATTCATATGAGATGTTCTACATTTATATGAATGTTTCTTCAAAAAGCACATATGTGTCGCAAATTTTATGATTTGATTTGGTTTTTGGGATCTTAGAACATTGGAGATAGGGAAATTATGGATTAATGGTTCATGAACCATTGAAAAGAGGAAAGTGATTGATTTTGACTCTTGACTATAAAAGGAGAGAGGAACCTCATGCATTATATTTTCCACATATGATTAACATATTATAGGACATATAGTATTCCATTATTACTGAAGATAATGGTCAATTTTTTATAGTGTCAAAATAACATAACTAGTGTTTTCCCATAGTTGTTCTATGTGGAATTTTAACCCGTTGAGCCAACATACATGCATATATATATATTTCTTTCCATAAATTGATAGGCTTTGTGGATCAACAGTTCGACATTTATAGTGAGGATGACGACTCAATACTCATTCGAAAGATGTTCAATGACCCTGGTAGGTTGATACTACATAATTCACATGTGTTAGACCCCATTTTGGATGTTTTTATTTATTTTTGGTTATTTAATTTATCACTAAAAAATGCATAAATTGTTTCCTTATTAAAGTGGATTGACATTCTATATAACCATACCACATTCTTATAATGTGAAACAACTCACTAAGATGATGATGTGAACATGATTTTAAATATTTTAGGTCATTATAAATATCTATAACCTAAATTTTGAATGATATAGTATGTTCTATTTTTATGAGGTTGATATACAGGTAACATTTATTATGAATTGTTACGATGATATGGTATTTAAATGTTTGGATACTCATTCAGTTTTAGTTTATAATTCCTCCTTCATTCATATCATGATACTCTGGGGGAAACTACCTTACGGGGTTTATTCAAAGAGAATTATATCTCATGGGGACCAATTCTTGATAGTTTTGACCCTTATAGGTCAATGTTTAATTACATATTCTAGGGAAATACTATGGGTCCATTCGATACCTTATATTGGGATTGGTGTTCAAATGAAACCTTATTAGATGTGACCTTTTTAGAGGGTTGAACTTTTGGATATGTGGTTAGACCTAGTGACCCTCATATGAGACATGATCAGTTAGGATTCATTATAGAACAAGAGACCCTCAGTTTTGACACATGCACTATTATTTTAATTTTATGATTGATTGAGGGAAACTAATGAATGAGGTTGTTTGAGGTTTATGAATGCCTTTTAGGAAATGATCATGGTTGTACCCTCTTTTGATACTAATTTATGTTTAGTGCTCATGTTTTTCAATATCCTTATGATGATTACTTCTTCTTATGAGGAAGCACCCTAGGTGATTGTGTTTTGGGACTGACTTTGAATAGAATGATTGTTTGGGTTCCTTGCACAATTTTCCATTAGTTACATGGTTTCTGATTAAATTTCATAAAATGACTCTAGGTAATAGGTGATCATGGAATTAATTAATACAGAAAAAAGATTCTAGATTGTGAAGTCTATTTCTAAGGAATATTATAAAATGATTAAAATAACATTAATTATAACATGGTTAGATTATATTTTTAATGGATGAATCTTCTTTTTATGAGTCATGTAGTAATTTTCCATGTATGTTTCATGCTTTATAGTTTAAAATATACATTAGTGGGTGTTTGTGTGAAGTTATAGGACAGATATTTTTAAGGAAATGTTAGAGGCCTGTCTTATAAGGTTTTTGATAGATTTATAAATAAACCTCTATTGTATAGGATTCATCAAGGATAAATCTTGTTTCATAAGGTGGTTAACCCATGGCTATAGATACATAAACTCTTTTAGAAGACGTGGTGTTTGGAGTCTGGTAAAAAAATATCATATTTTTATGTGAGTATGGATTCATATATCTACACATTTCTATTTATGGAATCAAAGTGTACTCATAATTATGTATGACCAATCCATATATATATACATCATCGATAGTACAGTGAGAAATTATATTATATATGCAATGATTATTTTTTTTAATATCCTTCTCAATTTGATGAATCAACTTTTTGAGGTTAAGCTCAAGGAGAATCACATGTTAGGAAATATGAATGGGATTTCACAATTTTCTATTTGAGGGTGGTGACCTTTGTGATGGGTTGAGATTCATAATTTTTCATAGAAACCATCCAAATTATGTAAAGATGTTTGATATTTTAATGTTTATTATTTGAAATATTTTAATGAGTAGTTTTGGACACAACAATCAAAGTGACTTAAAATGGATAGAATTTGAGTCTTTGAGATTAGTTACTAGATTTTGAGTGAGGATAAGAATACTCATTTATTGGGGAGTATTAGATCAGTTGTGGAAGAATATCCCTCATGATGGGAGAGTTACGAATTCCACGAGACCATTCTTTAGATAGTAAATATATTATAATTGTAAAGATAATAGGGATGAGAGAATGGTTTGTTCAAATAACAAGTATTGTTAGAGATGATATGGGTTATGGTGGTGATATTGTAAGGATCATTGTTTTTTCATGCTAGATATTTTATTAGAATGATGATTTCATTCTTTCAGATACTTTGAAGGTATAAAATTGACATTTCCCACTATCATATAAACATATGTACTATTTTTTGACGAATCTGTTGTTAACAAAATTGTGTTCTTGCCCTATTAAAGTAATTTAGTTTAATTCCTAACCATTCAAATTATCATGTAAATTAATATTTAATATTTAATAAATTAAATATTATTTTATTCACATGCATTTTTTGTTCATATTTTTTTAATGGAGTGTAATATTTATATTACATCCCTTATATTTATTCGAGATTGTTTTTTCCCTAGAAGAGGCATAGAATCATGTTGGGAATCGAGGTCAGGTTCAATCCCCTTTTTTACATTACATTTATTTTTCTTCATTTCCTTTCCCTTTTTATTTTATCTTCTCTACTGTATGTTCTTGAAAGTTCCCTCTCTGGGTTCCTTAAACAAGACTAATTGATGATATGGAGTGGGGTGGATATAAATTATAATGAACCATACTTTACATACATTGTTATTACTTCAGAATTGAACCACACTTATTACAACATATAACAAAACCAGGAAAGGACCGTATAGGTATAGTGTCTTTAGAAACTAGGATACATAAACAACTGGTTCATAAAGCGTCTACATTGTCTCCCATTTATTTCGTCATATCTATAGTCCCTTTTGGCATATCATACATAATAACCTTCTTCCTGGCCTGGGGAAAGAAAACATACAAAGGGTGAGGTCAAATGCTCAGTAAGGGTAAACAAAAGAAATATCAATAACATCATATTCATAAGAACATAACATTTTGGAAATCTTAACCTTCAAAAGAGATCATAATATCATAACGTGGGATAAATCATAGTAGTGAAATGTAATCCCAATAATCATAACTTAAAACTTGAAACTTTGTGGCACACACACATAATCATAGAGAATCATTTCTTATTAGTCAAGACTCATTGCCAATACTATCTTAGTGGACAAAGTCCATTTCTGATCCTAGTTCACTCCTCGTTTCAGCCCTGTTTCACTGAACCGGTTTAACCTGTCATTCCATCCATGTCTATCTCATGAGATATAAAATCTTTACCCAATGCATTGGAGGGAGATATAGGTCCCACCCATCTCATAATGATACCATTCTTATGTGTGCCACAAAATCATAAACCATACATCATAGCATAACCCATGTAATAAAAATGGAAATCTTAAACATCGTGACATAATAAAACAAATCATATAAGATGAAGGAATTCATAAAAATATTCCATCACAACATAATAAAATCAATGTAATAATAGGGATAGAAAAAAAAACATTTATTATCTTAGATGGAAAATAATTTTGATCAAACACTTGAACTCCATTCTTGAGGAAAATATCCTTTCTACTTCAAAAACACTTTTACTTTATTAACATGTCATACAATTATAAACTAAAAGAAGTTGGTTAAAAATAAACTTGAAAACTTTTAAGGTAAGGTTCTTGGAAATAATGTTTTAAAAATCCATTCATGCCGTATAAGTTAAAAGAAAACATTCTTCTCATACTTTTGTTGAAAAAGTCAAAAAATACCTCACACGAAAAATGACAAAAGATTCCATTCATATAATTAAAAAAAACTCACTGAAAGAGAAAAATTGTATATAAACTATTGTATAAGGATATAAATATTACATATTGAGGAAACATGGATGTGGATGATAAAATACACCCCAGTAAATTCTAAAGTATAAACAATATCTGATAAAAATTGAGATTGTGAGATTTTCCCTTACCTTAGGTCGGATTTGCTTCGTATGTGTCTAAATCTCCTGTATAATGATTTAAATAATGTCATTGACTTATTCCAGAATCATACTTATTTTTATGATATGATATATGGTCATATTATTAGCTTCTTATTAGTAATATTTCATTACTACTTGTTTATTCGTGTGTTTATTACTTTTTGTTCTTATGCGTGTTTTGTCGAATAAATTCATATACTTATTTCTAGGTTATAGATACCTCATTTCCATAATTGTATTAGGGTAGTATATATCATATTTATTCACTCAATTCATTTATATAATCATTATGTAATGAAGATCATGTAGAACGAGTCGCATCACATTGTGGAGACGGTATTCCGTACGTACGCACGAGCGATGATATCGTTCCAATGATCGTGGAATTGTATTGGAGTGTATGTATACTATTTCAGTATCAATATCACTTTATAATAGTCATATATAGTCATTATTTACACCATTATACCCATCCAAGTAAGGTGGTGGTGGAAAATATATTACACCACGACGTGGAGACGGTATTCCGTACGTACGTATGCGTGGTGATTTCGTTTTCCATAGGATGGATAGATGGTGAAATAGGGGTGTTTCATACTTATAATAACATATCATTATATGAGTGATATTGATTTTATTACTTCATAATGAAACAACTAAAGAAGAAGAAGTGGAAGAAGAAATAAAGTTGAAAGAATTGGTAATCAGACATTACCTCTTCTTTGAAGCGCCTCTTTGAGATCTCCTTTTAGGACACTAAAATTGGTCTTTGAAGAATACCAGGACCTCTAGGATGTCTCTAGGTAAGTGGAGAGGAGAAATTGGCAGGGGTTGTCAAAGCTTGAAGTCTCAATGTTTTGTGAGGAAGAGGGGGAGGAGGTTCCCTTTTATAAGGGAGGAGAGGGGCTCCTTCGGAAAAACTAAAAATATTATTTTATTATAAACTCATGTTCGGTTTTAAATAGCTCCAAATTGATTTATTTCCAAGCTAAGGTGGGGATGGGTCGAAATCCTCTAATCCAATAGAATTTAGATAAGTTTAGGTTCATATGTTAACTTTATCATTTAGATTTAACATTAACTAAAATAATTTTACTTTTACCATGTCCTCTTGTGTTCTTATACTATAAGGTTAATAAACATACTATATCATGCCAAACGAACCCCAAGTTGTCTAGTATTAATATATATAACCTTATCTAAGTCATTTGGACAAATAATTGATTTTTCGGAATAAAATAACAATTAATAATATAATATTTGTTTTAAAAACTATTTTATGTCAATTTTGACACTATTTATTAATTTATTTTTGTGAAAATCATAACAGAATGATTAGTTTGAAAACAGTTAGTTAAATCAATACTAAAATGTCATATTAACCTAGAAAATTATTGTAATTCATAAAAAGTCTCAGATTACATTTATTTGGGTATTTATAACATCAATTATGTCAATATTTCATTAATAAGATAATTACTGCATCATCATTGTGTCATAAATAAATTAACTTATTTAAATTCTAAAAATTAAATAAAAACTATAATTATGTAGGAAATATTTTTATCTTTCTAATGAATATTTATAGTCTAATTTATCAAATGTATAACCCTATATTAAAAATGAATTTCTTATTAAATATTGATTTTAACTATTTTAACCCTTCTTTAAATAACTTAATAATAAATGTACTAATCTAATCCAAGTGGGCCTAAATGGTCATATTGTATTCCTAAGGGTTTTTTTGGTCGAATTACACTTATCCTATAGAATTAGGACATGTGTTAGGGTAATAATAATATCATTTTTACCCTTAATTACCCTATTTACTTTTAACCGTGTTAAATAAAAGTACAAAGTTACTATTCACCAAAAATTATTTTCATCTCATTGAACCACATTTCACATACTGACATCAACCGTGTCTCTCGGATTTTTGAGATTCCACTCACAAAAGTGGTAAAATTATGTTTTATGAAAAATTCAGTTTTTTTAACTACCACTTAGTGGTTTCACTATTCATCAGAATTTGAAAGTTTTCAGAAAAATACCAAAATTTCACCCGAGGATAATTTCAATATTCAGAATCCAAAAATGAAGTCCATTTTGAATAATAAAATTTATAAAATTTTAAAAAGTGGTTATTACTATTCATAACGTCTAGTTTTAATAATATTTTAATAGCATATCGTTGTTTAGTGAAACTCGGTATTGCGTACGACGCAAGCTATCGAGGAAGGTCGCGATTTCGTATAAAGCAAGCCAAGAAAGTGAAAGATTTCTTTGATGATTTATATAACATTAAAGTCTCGGGTGTTACATTCTACCACCCTTAAAATGAATTTCCCCCTTGAAATTCGTCACTTTGTAACAAACAGATGAGGATACCTCTCCCTCATCATATCCTCAAGCTCCCATGTAGCTTCTTCTCATTGGTGGTTCCTCTATAAAACTTTGACCAAGAGAGTGGTCTTGTTTCATAGTACTTTTTCGCTACGATCCAGAATCTCTATCGTCTGTTCTTCATAAGAAAGATCATGCTCCAGCGGTACAACTTCTAAGCTGAGTACATGTGAAGGATCAGGTATGTATTTTCTCAGGAGAGATACATGGAACACATCATGAACTTGAGAGATATTCGATGGAAGCGCCAACTAGTAAGCTACCTTCCCAACATGATCCAGTATTTCGAAAGGACCGATATACCTAGGGCTCAACTTTCCCTTCTTTCCAAATCTCATTACTCTCTTCTAAGGAGATATTCATAAGAACACTTTATCACCCACATCAAACTCTAAGTATTTTCTTCGGTTGTCGGCATAACGTTTCTATCGACTCTGAGCTACTCTTATGTGTTGTTGAATAGATCTGACCTTTTCTGCCATCTCATCAACAAGATCAGGTCCTAATGGCTTTCTATCCCCAACTTCATCCCAGCAAGTTGGAGTCCTGCATTTCTTTCCGTAGAGAGCTTCATAAGGATCCATCTGAAGAACTGGAGTGAAAGCTATTATTATAAGAAAATTCCACCAAAGGTAGGTGTTGATCCCAACCACCTTTGAAATCCATAGAGCAAGCTCTCAACATATCTTCTAGAGTTTGAATTGTTCTCTCAGACTGACCGTCTATCTGAGGATGATAAGCAGTGCTGAAACTCAACTCTGTATCCAGAGTATGCTGAAGACTTCGCCAGAACTTTGAGGTAAACCTCGGATCCCGATCAGATATAATAGAATGTTTTACTCCATGAAATCTTACCACTTCCTTCACATATATCCTGGCAAGCTGATCCAGAGAAAAATACTCTCTAATAGCGATGAAGTGTGCAGACTTTGTTAGAGGATTAACTATGACCCAGATAGCATTATTTCTTTTGGATGTTTTAGGAAGTCCGGTGACAAAGTCCATAGTGATGTTTTCCCATTTCGATTTGGGTATGGGTAATGGTTGTAACATCCCCTCAGTCTTCTGTCTCTTAGCTTTAACTTGATGACAAACCAAGCATCGAGAGACATATTCAGCAACATCTCTTTTCATTCCATCCCACCAGAAGTACTCTTTCAGGTCCCTATACATATTCGTGCTTCCAGGATAAATAGAGAATGAAGAACTATGAGCCTCATCCAACAGCTCCTTTAATTCGGGGATGAGAGGAACACAAACCTGATTCTTGAACATTATTATCCCATCACAATCAAGGTTGAATTCAAGAACATTTCTCGCCTTCTTTTGTAACTCAACATCTTCTTTCTGTTCCTCTTTAATCTTCACATGTATAGATGGTTGAACATTCATTTGAGAAAGATATGGTTTCCCCCTTCCATTATAATTCCAACATACATCCTTTATAAATCCATAAATATTGGATCTTTTGTGATCCTCATCATGGATAAACTGGCATGGTCTTGTCGAATTAATGCATCTGCCACCTTGTTTGCTTTCCCAGGGTGGTAATGGATAGAGCAGTCGTAATCCTTAATAAGCTCCAACCATCCTTTTGGTGCATATTCAGCTTCTTTTGTGTGAAAATATACTTTAACCTTTTATGATCAGTATAAATTTCACACCATTCTCCATAAATATAATGCCACGAAATGTTTAATGCAAATATTACCGCAGTTAACTCCAAATCATGAGTTGGGTAATTTTTCTCATGTATTTTTAACTGTCATGAGGCATAAGCTATCACCATATCATTTTTCATAAGAACACACCCCAATCCCTTCTTGGATGCATCACTGTAGATCACAAACCTTTATCCACTACAAATCAGTGTGAGCACAGGTGCACTGGATAACCATGCTTTCAACTCCTTAAAATTCTCTTCACATTCCTACGTCCAGACAAACTTAACTCCTTTCTGAGTCAACTTGGTGAGTGGATTAGATAATCGTGAAAACTATTTCACAAAACGTCAATAATATCCAGCCAAACAAAGAAAACATTGGATCTTAGTTACTGTTGTTGGTCTCAACCTTCTTTCGATAACCTCTGTTTTTGCTAGATCCACAGATATCTCCTCTATTGAGATTATGTGACCCAAAAATGAAACTTTTTGAAGCCAAAATTCACACTTGGTAAATTTGGCATAAAGCTTCTCCTTTCTCAGGGTCTTCAATATAATTCACAAGTGATCTTCATGTTCTTCCTTGCTCTTTGAATAGACAAGAATATCGTCTATAAAGACTACCACAAACTGATCAAGATAGTCGCTAAAGACTCTATTCATCAGATCCATGAAGATAGCAGGGTAATTAGTAAGACCAAATTGCATCACTATAAATTCATAGTTTCCATACCTTGTACAGAAATCCTTCTTTGGTTTATCCTCCATTTTGACCCTTAATTGATGATACCCTGAACGAAGATCAATCTTGGAAAAGTATTGAGCTCCGCATAGTTGGTCAAATAAGTCATCAATGCGTGGGAGAGGATATTTTTTCTTTATAGTGATCTTGTTATGTTCTAGATAATCAATGCAGAGTCTCATTGATCCATCTTTCTTCTTAACAAAAAGAATAGGTGCTCCCCAAGTTGACGCACTAGGGCCTATGAACCCCTTATCAAGATTCTCATGGAGTTGCTTCTTCAATTCCTACAACTCAATTGGGGCCATTCTATATGGTGTCTTTGAAATAGGCAAATCACCTGGTACGAGGTCTATTGAAAACTCAACTTCACGATTTGGTGGAAGACCCAGTAATTCCTCTAGAAAGGCATCGTCAAACTCTCGTACAATGGGAATATTCTTAATCGTGAGTTTCTCACCAACCATTTGAGATAAATAACCTTCATTTAGTGTAATCAAGACCCATAAGATGGAAGAAATTTTCACTGGAAGGTTATGTTCATCCTTGCATTAATAGACGATCATAGATTGATTTGGAATATGAAATGTGACTTCCCTTCTTTTGAAATTGATATGAGCCCCATATAAAGAAATCCAATCCATGCTAAGAATCACATCAAATTCCACTATAGGAAGGATCACAAGATTTGCAGGAATCACTTTCCCACAAACATCGATCAGAGAAGAATTATAAACTTTTGATGAAACTGTTGTGCCATTAGGGGTTGTCATAGTTAACTCAAAATCTAATTTTTGAGGTAATACGGTGATATCCTTAGAAAATTCTTTAGAAATAAAAGAGTGGGTGGATCCAGAATCAAATAAAACAATTTTTACTTTAGAGTGGATGGTAAGTGTACCGTTCACCACATCGTTATCGTACTCCACATCGCTGATAGAAATTTCATGTGACTTTCCTTTATCTTTAGCCTTAGAGTTTTTTGACATCGACCATCATCATAAACCCTTGGATTTGGGCATTGATTGGCATAATTCCCCATCTCATTGAACTTGAAACATTGAAGTGTAGTAGTTCCGTTCTGTGTATCCCTTCCATGTTTTACATCGTTAGACATCTTCTTCCCATCATTGTGGAATTCAAATGCCCTATGACCTTCCTTTCCACATTTGAAACATTTACTTGTCCCTTTAAGACAACTCCCTCCATGTTTTTTTCCACACTTTGAGAATAAGGGAAAGATCATCTTCTTTTCAGTGTTCTCTTTAGGTTTTCCTTTGAATTCCATTTTCCTTTTCTTATCAAACCCATATGACTGATGGGTTACTCCAATTTCCATATCAACTTTGAGAGCACATCGAACGATTTCCTCGTAGCTATTGAAGTCCCTTATGGATAATGCCCTTCGAAGACTTGGTTATAAGCCACTAAAGAATTGATTGATCTTACTCCCAAGTTGGATAATAAAACTAGAAGCATACCTTGCAAATCTTGTAAAATTTTCTTCATAGGTACCAACAGATTCATCATTATTTTTCTTTAGTTCAAGAGACTCCTTCTATATCTTTGTTCGGAGAATACGAGATATGTACTTATTGAAAAATAAGTTCTTGAACTCATCCCATTCCATGGACTCAATTTCATCTATTTGCCTCGTATTCTCGATAAGATTACACCATTGATTAGCATCACCTTCCAAATGATACACTACCAAGATGACTTTATCATGTTCATAACATTGAAGAACTGAAAATATCTTTTCAGTAGTACTAATCCATTGTTTAGAAACTAATGGATCATTAGACCCACTGAATGAAGGTGGACGCTGCCTCATGAAGGATTGAACAGAATGTTACTCCTTCCTTTGATCGTTTGGAAGTCCTGCATGATTCATAGATTGAGAAAGTTGTGTGAGCATGGCTACAAGATTTTTCATTCCATCTCCCATAATGTTTGGTTGCTCAGGGGGACAATCATTTCATTGCCCATCGCATTCCGCATTAACATGGTTCCTTCGGGTTCCATCCATTGACTAAAACCAAGAAGAATAGTGTGAGAAGCACTAATTATAATAGGAAAACTAAATAATCAAGAATAAAATTTCACACTTAAGGTCTTATCCTAGGTTATTCATGGCCATTTCTAAAACACAAAGATTGTGTTCTATTCTTAGACTTAACCTTATGGTTCTTACTAAGGATTTAATATCCTAGTTTCCAAAGGTTGACTATACCTTTCCTCTGATACCAACTATAACGACCCATACTTTACATACATTGTTATTACTTCAGAATTAAAGCACACTTATTACAACATATAACAAAACCATGAAAGGACCGTATAGGTATAGTGTCTTTAGAAACTAGGAAACATTAACAACTGGTTCATAAAGCGTCTACACTATCTCCCATTTATTTCATCATATATATAGTCCCTTTTGGCATATCCTACTTAATAACCATCTTCCTAACCTGGGGAAAGAAAACATACAAAGGGTGATCTCAAATGCTCAGTAAGGGTAAACAAAAGAAATATCAATCACATCATATTCATAAGAACATAACATTTTGGAAATTTTAACCGGCAAAAGAGATCATAATATCATCACATGGGATAAATCATAGTAGTGAAATGTAATCCCAATAATCATAACTTAAAACATGAAACTATGTTTCATACACACATAATCATAGAGAATCATTTCTTATTAGTCAATACTCATTTCCAAGAGTATCTTAGTGGATAAAGTCCATTTCTGAACCGAGTTCACTCCTTGTTTCAGTCCTGTTTCACTGAACCGATTTAACCTGTCGTTCCAACCATGTCTATATCATGAGATATAAAATCATTACCCAATGCATTGGAGGGAGATATAGGTCCCACCCATCTCATAATTATACCATTCTTATGTGTTCCACAAAATCATAAACCATACATCATAGAATAACCCATTTAATAAAAATGGGAATCTTAAACATTGTGAAATCATAAAACAATTCATATAAGATAATGGAATTCATTAAAATAATTCCATCAGAACATAATATAATCAATGTAATAATAGGGATAGAAACAGAACCCTTTATTATCTTAGATGGAAAATAATTTTGATAAAACACTTGAACTCCATTCTTGACGAAAATATCCTTTCTACATCAAAAACACTTTTCCATTCTTAACATGTCATACAATTCTAAACTAAAAAAATTTGATTAAAAATAAACATGAAAACTTGTAAGGGAAGATTCTTGGAAATAATGTTTTAAAAATCCATTCATGCTGTATAAGTTAAAAGAAAACATTCTTCTCGTACATTTGTCAGAAAAGTCAGAAAATACTTCGTACGAAAAACGACAACAGATTCCTTTAATATCTTTTACAAAAGCTCACCAAAGGGTAAAATTGGATATAAAATATTGTAGAAGGATATAAATATTACATACTGAGGAAACATTGATGTGGATGATAAAATACACCCCAGTAAATTCTGAAGTATAAACAATCTCAGATAAAAATTGAGATTGCGAGATTTTCCCTTACCTTATGTCGGATTTTCTTCGCAAGTGTCCGAACCTCCTGTATAATGATATAAATAATGTCATTGACTTATTCCAGAATCATAATTATTTTTATGATATCATATATGGTCCTATTATTTGCTTCTTATTAGTAATATTTCATTACTACTTGTTTATTCGGGTGTTTATTACTTTTTGCTCTTCTGTGTCTTTTGTCGAATAAATTATTATACTTCTTTATAGGTTATAGATACCTCATTTCCAGAATGGTATTAGTGTAATATATATCATATTTATTCACTCAATTCATTTATATAATCATTATTTAATGAATATCATGAAGAATGATTCACATCACATCGTGGAGACGGTATTCCGTACGTACGCACGAGCGATGATATGGTTCCCATGATCGTGGAATTGTATTGGAGTGCATGTATACTATTTCAGAATCAATATCAATTTATAATAGTCATATATAGTCATTATTTACACCATTATACCCATCCAAGTAAGGTGGTGGTGGAAAATAGATTACACCACGGCGTGGAAACGGTATTCCTTACGTACGCACGCGTGGTGATTTCGTTTTCCGTAGGATGGATAGATGGTGAAATAAGGTTGTTTCATACTTATAATAACATATCAGTATATGATTGATACTGATGTTATTACTTCATTATGATAAAACTAAAGAAGAAGAAGTGGAAGAAGAAATAAAGTTGAAAGAATTGGTAATCGGACATTACCTCTTCTTTGAAGCGCCTCTTTGAGATCTCCTTTTAGGGCATTAAAATTGGTCTTTGAAGAAGACTAGGACCTCTAGGATGTCTCTGGGAAAGTGGTGAGGATCAATTGGCAGGGGTTGGCTGAGCATGAAGGCTCAAAGTGGTGTGTGTAAGAGGGGGATGAGGTTCCCTTTTATAAGATAGGAGAGGGGATCCTTTGGAAAAACTAAAAATATTATTTTATTATAAAGTCAAGTTCGGTATTAAATAGCTCCAAATTGATTTATTTTGAAGCTAAGGTGGGAATGGGTCGAAATACTCTCATCCAATGCACCAGAAAGGTTTGGGGTCATGCCCATTTATTAAATGAAAAGAAAAAGGATAGTAAAACCTTTTTAGATGGGTAAGGTAAAACCCATTAAAAGCCCGCAGGCCCAGTGGGACAAAGCCCAATAAGAGACACCACCCAAAGCATAAGAGCCCAATGGGAAATCATCCGTCCTCTCCAATCGGAGCCATGGAGATCTGCTGTCAACTGGGTTTTACAAACTCCAAGGTGTCTCCGCCTTCTCCAAAGAAACTTTTGCCACCGAGAGATTAAACAAACCCTAGAAGCAGGATCCGTTGAGAGAGAGAGTGTGTCGCGGCCGAAGACACGACCCCCAATCAACGCACCTGTTGAAGCCGACAAGCCCTGCTGCCTGCACCATCGCTGATCAAGGGTACTTGTCGTGCAACCTTTGAAGTCCGGAATAATGTTCCAAATCCAACTAGATCGGTTGGACCTGGACCAGACCGGAAGATCAACCATAGAACATATGCTTCATGTCGCTCGTCTCTTGTCGCGAAGCACGCCGCCATCGGAACACCACCAATGCCCTCAAGAACCCGATTACATCACAGTGCTAAAGGGAAAGAAAAAACAATGAAACAATCCAAGTCTGATAGATCTGGACCCGAATAAATAACGATGACCTCTTAGTGGTGGGACTCTGCCCGTCACCCTCCGTGAAGCAAGCCGCCGGCTGAACTCCACCCGGAGGCAACTCTCGCGCATCCAAGGACCACCGTGAGGCAACTCCCGCACATCCAAGGACCACCCTGAGGCAACCCCCGCACATCCAAGTTGCCTATTATTAATATATATAACCTTATTCAAGTCATTTGCCCGAACCTTAGATTTTTAGGAATATAATAACAATTAATAATATAATATTTGTTTTAAAAACTACTTTATGTCACTTTTTACACTATTTAGTAATTGATTTTTGTGAAAATCATAACAGAATGATTAGTTCAAAAAACATTAATTAAATCAATACTAACATTTCATAGTGACCTAGAAAATTAGTGTAATTCATAAAAAGTCTCATATTTCATTTATTTGGGTATTTATAACATCAATTATGTCAATATTTCCTTAATATGATAATTACTGCATCATATTTGTGTCATAAATAAATTAACTTATTTAAAGTCTAAAAATTACATATAAAATATCATTATGTAGGAAATAGTGTTAGCTTTCTAATGAATATTTATGGTCGAAATTATCTAATGTGTAACCCTATATTAAAAATGATTTTCTTATTAAACATTGATTTTAACTATTTTAACCCTTCTTTAAATAAATTAATAATAAATATCCTAATCTAATCCAAGTGGGCCTAAATGGTCATATGTTATTACTAAGGTTGTTTTTGGTCGAATTATACTTATCAAATAGAATTAAGACATGTGTTAGGGTAATAATAATATCATTTTTACCCTTAATTACCCTATTTACTTTTAACCGTTGTAATTAAAAGTAAAATGTTAATATTCACCAAATATTATTTTCATCTCATTGAACCACATTTTACTTACTGACATCAACCGTGTCTCTCGGATTTTTGATATTCCACTCACAGAAGCAGTAAAATTAAGTTTTATAAAAAATTCTGTTTTTTAACTACCACTTAGTGGGTTCACTATTCATAAAAAATTGAATGTTTTCAGAAAAATACCAAAATTTCACCCAAGGCTAATTTCGATATTCCGAATCAAAAAATGAAGCCCATTTTGAAAAATAAAATTTATAATATTTTAAAAAGTGGTTATTACTATTCATAATGGCTTGTTTTAATAATATTTTAAAAACATATCATTGTTTAGTGAAACTCGGTATTGCGTAGGACGCAAGCTATTAAGGAAGGTCGCGATTTCGTATAAAGCAAGCCAAGAAAGTGAAAGATTCCTTTGATGATTTATATAATATAAAAGTCTTGGGTGTCACATAAATAGATAGTAAGCTTGGGAGGCGACTTCATAGATCTTCAGTAGACCAAAATCATCCTATGGCAATGGTGGACCATAGAAATGAGTGAAACGTTGATGGTTTCCATAAAAATGTAGGATTTTATATGTTTTTTTCCATAAAACACCAAATATAAACCTAATTGTATTTATCGAACCTTTTTTCCACTAAATAGGACCTCTTTAATTTCAGTATATAGATTTTGTGGAGCCAATAGTGTTTCAGGAAGATTTGAGGGGTTCCCATTCGGAAATCCCGATCAGAAGTTGTGAGGTTCAAGAACACATGACACGAGTTCATCCAATTTGGGGAAAATTATTATTTTTATATCTACATGACATTTATAGTTTATACATGTTGTTTAAGATTACATGGTCTTGCGACCATGTACAGGGACAGACAACCAATGTGAGGAATCATGGCCACATAGAGTAAATGGTCAGACCCCATTGGTGTCACATCTAGTGTCAATGTAAATGTATAGAAAGAATAAATGGAATGTCCATTTGTGGTACATTGGAAGCTAACCAATGGTTGGTACACAAAATCTATATGGTATAGACATCATTCACATGGTATTTACAAGCTATGTCTGTCGGACATAGATATCAAGGCAGGACTTCAATGATATATGTTGTGTTCTAGGATATGAAAGTCATATACTCCTCCCTTGATACCATTTTTAGGGATTGAATTATTTTCACACCCCATAGCTTGAATTGTATAAATTATTAGTCCATAAAGATTACGTTTTGGCATATAAAATGTTTGGGAACCCTTTGAGGTGGTTCTTTGATACCAAGTAGTCATTTTTAGATATTTTTTAATGATCAGGTTCTTCATTTAGTAATCAAATCTAGCTATCTCCTAACAGTGCGACCCACGATCTCATGTGTTTCATACACTATCATTATAGATATGTGTTAAATAAAATTTAGTTTTAGGATGAAGAGTTCATATTATCATATTTTCTATAGGATTCCATTTAGGATTCATGTACCATACTACTATTTCTAAGGGTCCATGTGGGATGCCTTCACTTACAAGATGACATTTGGAACCAATTATGGGATCCCAAAAATAATTTACTCTTTCTACGAATCCTACATAGGATACCTCCACTTATATTCAATATACATGATTCCATGTATGATGCATATATTTAATTTCTTCTTCCGAGAATACCTGGTTTGATTCCTTCAATAGATTTCTATTTTCTAGGTTCACTAGTGGAATTCCATCACTTATGTTTCCACATCAGGTATCCATACTAGGATGCCTCCATATTTTTTTAACTGAGGGACCCAATGAGTTCCCCAATGTTTTAATGACCCTGATCTAATATATTGGGTTTGTGTAGGATCGAAATATAATATGAGATGCTCAATATACAAGAGGGGGGTGAATTGTATACTTTAAAAATTCCTTTGGAACCTTTAAAGTTAGTTATGAATAACTAGAGTTTCCTTAAGAAAAGGAAAGAGCTAAGTTTAACAAAGTTAAACTAAGTAAATTCACAACACCTCTAACACCGAACTGAACTTGGAAAGGGATTCCAAAAGTAGGTTCCGGAAATATGATTCCGGAAATTGAAACTTAACAAAAGTTACAATATGAGATTCTACCTTAAAGTGTATAGAATCTAAACTAATCAGAGAAAGTAAGGAAGTATAAGAAAGTTATACTTTCCTTAAGATACAAATTGCAGCGGAATAAAGACAAGTAGTAAAACTACTAGTAACAAGATAATAGTCTTTTAACCCAAAGAGAAGGGTATCCAACAAACTTGGATAAAGGTCCCTTGATTTATACTTTCAAGCAAGTCTGTCTTACCCACACCAGGGTAAGCCCTCGATACGAAGATCGGTGTCTCTGTCTTGCTATCCCCGCAAGCCCTCAACTTCAAGGTAGTTGGAAACCTCTGTCTTTCTCAGCAAGAAAGCCCTCGATCTTTAAGGTAGTCGGCACCTCTGTCTTCCTATCCCCGGAAGCCCTCGAATGTAATCACCAACATTCGGAGTCGCACAAAGCTTTGAGAGTTAATAAGAGACTCTCTCTCTATAAATCACTTCAACAGCATGTAAGCACTTTATCAACAATCGGCATATGCATCAGCTCCGAGCTCTTTCAAATGAGCTCCAATTTATAGGTAAGGTCGGCTCCTCTCCAACGGTCATATTTTCCTTAAAGTTCGGAGGGACCTGTACACGTGTCACATAGACAACGGTTAGTTTATAACAAAGTGGACGACATCGTTTTAAAACAAAACAAGTGTAACAGAATGTACGACATCGTTTTAAACTCTAACATAAAGGTTCAGAATAGAAACTTCGGAGTGAAGGTTCGGAGTGAATAAATTCAGAGTGTATAAAACAATGATAATCAGATTCTGTTTAATAGGAGAATTCGGAATGAGAATTCGGAGTAGGAATTCGGAATAGGAATTCGTCATCAGAAATCGTAATGAGAATTCGTCATCAGAATTTGTAATGATAATTCTTCATTGGAATTCGTAATGGGAATTCTTCATTGGAATTCGTAATGAGAATTCTTCTTCAGAATTCGTAATGAGAATTCGGAATGGGATTTCTTCATTAGAATTCGTAATGAGAATTCTTCTTCAGAATTCGTATCCTGAATCTGGAATAGAACTTAGTCAGAATTCATATCCGGAATTCGGAATGAAACTTCCTTATAGTTCTTGTCCAGAACCGAATCCTAAAAATAGAATGCTTTTATATCAAAGTTTTAATGACTCCGAGAAAACGAATCCGAATCTCATACTTAAGAAAAATATGAATGAAAATATGATAAGGATAATTTTTCTTATAAAAGCGATTTTCGTTAAAGATAAGGTGTTTGTGATTTTCAAAACAAGAAGGAATGGAAAAGTCATAAGGAAAACCTTATTGACTCAACAATCTCCCCCTTTTTGGAAAGCACAAACATCCTTACGAAAAATCTATTCTAAGAAGAAAGAAACACATTAAAGCTTATCTCCCTTGGTTTAAGGATATAGATGAATACGACTAACTCCCCCTTAGGCTTTGAAACTCTAAGGATCGTATTCATATTTCCGGAGTGATGTTTCTTTAAGAAAAACTCCCCCTTAAACAAACTCTTATTAGAGTTCTTTTTCCTTGGGTATTTTCCTTTATCCCCCTTTGATAAGCACTTATTAGATTTCCTCTTTTTCTTAAGGATCTTTTCCTTCTCCCCCTTTGTGATTTTCAAAAAGAATTGGAGGGAATGGAAAAAAATAACAAAGTACCTGAAAGATTAGCAATGACAACAATAGAAACAACAAGCACAATTCTCATTATATTTGAAATGTCAGCAACAAAAACAGATTACAACAAAAAGATCGGATTGGTCATTTCGGATCTTTCTCCTTCGACATTAGCCCCTTGAGAATTGTCTTGATCTTTTTGAGGTCCTTATGATCTTCCTCTGCTTTCTTCTCCAAGACGACTATTCTTGCTGACTGTGCTTCAATGATTCCTTCCTGAGCCTTCAACTTTTCTTCCTGAGCATTCATCTTCTCTTCCTGAGCCTTCATTCTTTCTAGAAAATTGATCTGATGATCACTTTCAAATTTCCAACTCTGATTAACGGAGTTGAGCTTTCCATTCAGATCTCTCACTTCCTGAATCCAAATGTTCTTTTCCTCTGTCAATTTCTCATCGAATGATGCAGTCATCTCATGAAACTTCTTGTCCTCGGTTTGAAATGCATCCTTAACATTTTCCTGAAACGCATCCAGAAACCTCATCTCTTCCACATTCTTCTTCGACCAGCTTGTCATCCTCTTGCAAGATCTTTTATGTGCTTCGTAACCAATGAAGAAAGATTTGAACTGAGCTTCAATATCAACACACTTATCCATTACCATGGATACGGAGTCGGTTTTCTGATTCAGCGCATGTTGAAGCATCTGGCATCTAGAGTCAATACTGGAGAAGGTTGGAATGGTTCCCACCAACTTCTTCAAGGACTGAACAACAAAATCGTGCCCCAACGATGATGACTCCGAATCTTAAATCTTGCTAGGAGAATTTTCTTCCTCAATAAGCTCCAACTTCCTCTTCGAAGAACTACCAGCTTCCTTCCTCATAATCTTTTCTGAACTCGGGGTATCAGCAAGAATTCGTTTCCCCTTATCTTTTTCCGGAATAGAAACCTGTTCCGGAGATTTCTTCTCGCTATCAGAAACTTGAACAACCAAATCTTCCTCATCAGCAACTTCTACATTTTCCTTCTGAGCAGCATCAAGTAAAAGATGTTCTTCTTCTCTCAGACAAGAAACTTCTTCTTCGCCTTTCTCTTCTTCCATAGTCGGAGTAACAAGCTTCGAAGATTGAGCTTCAGATGTTCGGAGCGACAAGTGTTCCGAAGGAGTTCCTTTATATTCATCTACTTGTTTGAGCACATCTCCTATCTCACCACTTCCTTCAGCAGCTTCTTCAACTTCTTCCACTTGCTCTACCTCCTCAGTAGCAATAGCCTCTTCCGGAGTAACAAGATTTCTTCCTGGAGTCTCAGGTAGAGATTCCAGAGAGAAAGATCTCGGAACGGGAATGGTTGCTGAAATCATTTCGTTGAACTTTAACAAGGCCTGAGCTACCTCAGACTCGGACATTTTCTTCTTCAGTTTCTTCTCCTTTGCTTGTTTCTCGAGCTCATCAGCAGCCATCTCTTTTAGAGCTTTAGCCTCTGCAGGATCCAATCTGAACTGCGGATCTCCTTCCTTCCTCTTCTCTTTGTCAGCTCTCCACTTCGCTGCAACCTCATCAGTATAGGTTTTCTTCTTCTTAGACTTAGGAGGTGCGGAGTGGACTTCCTTAGACTTGGGTTCCTCAGCTTCGACTACCACTTCTTTCAGCTTCCTCTTCCTTACTGGCTTGGATAATTCCGGATCAGCCACTTTCGGAGTCACTTCTGCTTGAGGAGGTAGATCAATGAACTTCCCTGACTCCTTGTTAAAAGCTATATTCATTCTCTTAAGAGTGGAATCACTAAGCAGCATGATCTTACAAACTTTCGGCTTAGAACTGCAAGCAACCTTGAAAGATTCTAGGCACCGAACTATGAGCTTTGACAATATTGCTGGGTACATCACAATCTGAGCTCTCAGATTCCCCTTCTTCAAATTCTCAATATTAAGAAGGATATGCTTCATCAAGTTAAACTTCCATAGATTTATCAGGAAATCTAGGATATATATCTCACTTTTCTTCAGACTATCCTTATCTCCATTTCTCGGTACGATAAGCCCTTGTACCCATAACTCCAGAATCCGGAAGTTTGTAGAAAGACTTGCTATTTTCGGAGCCTTGTCATCATCCAATCCGAGAATTTCTAAGGCTTTCTCCTTGTTGAAACTACCCAAAGAGTCTGGAAAAACGTGGGAAATAAACTCAGCTTCCCCTTCATAACTTAGCCCTACCAAGCTTGCTGCCTTGGTGTAAGAAAGCTTATATGTCTTGCCATATGATTTGAAAGAAAATTTTTCTCTATTATCTTCCTCGAAGAAAGCAACCGACTCATAAAACTCGACAAGAAAGTCAGAGTACACTTCATCTTGGTTGCCGGTTTTTGATACCGCAACAACTTCCCAGCCATTCAGCTTGATATTCTTTGAAATAATTGAATCGTAGTTGCTGAAGAAATTCGGATGAACTAACCTCTCTCTATAGACTAACCACTGAGAAATGGGCTTGGTTGAAGACATTTCTTGAGAAGCTAACTCTGCAGACATTCGGATTAGAAGTCCTATGAGATATTCGGAACAGAGAAGACTAACGTTCGGAACTGAGAAAACTGTGGTTCGGAACGACCTTAAATCGGAGAGTCAGAGCTTCAGCCCGCAAAATCTTGAAATCGATGTGGGACGAGAAAATAGGGTCTCCTTTATATAGGCAAAGGGATGACGGTTAAACTTCCTCGGTTGATCTAACGGTTTAGAATGATCTGAGATCAGATCTAACGGTTGAAAGCTTGAATCCGATCTTTTTGAGGTTTTATTAAAGTAAAGAATTAAGAAATCCAAAAACCAAAAACAAACTATAAGAAATTTCCAGCAAGTAAAATATGATTACGAAAACTTCAGTAAGGAAAACATACCTTTCGGATTAGCTTAGGAAAGTTATTCGTTATGGGTAATATAAAGACAACTACGAAAACCTCAATACGAAAAAGTAAATACGAAAAGTCAATACGAAAAACTCAATACGAAAAAGTAAATACGAAAAGTCAATACAAAAAACTGAATACGAAAAAGTAAATACGAAAAGTCAATACGAAAAACTGAATACGAAAAAGTAAATATGAAAACTTGTTATAGAAGATTCAGTACGAAAGTTCTGTTATGAAAATACCAGTACGAAAGTTTTCCATTCTGGAAATTTTCAATACAAATACTTCCATTCCAGAAGTATTCTGTGCGAAAATATCCTTTCTGGAAAATTGTAGTTCCGGAAGTTCCATTCCGGAAATTTTCGTTCCGAAAAGTTTGAAAACAAATTTTGAAAAAAAACTTTGTTAAATAAACAATCAAATGTACTCCCCCTATGAAAAGGAGTTTATTACTGTAAGGAGATTTTTTCAACAGAAAGTTAATTGAGGAAGATTACCTTACGGTTATCATTCCTAACTTCTGTTTAATATATTCAAATCTATCAGAAGGCAAGGATTTTGTGAAAATATCAGCAAGTTGATCTTGCGTTCCGATAAACTGAAGAATAATATCTCCTTTAAGTGTGTGATCCCTAAGAAAGTGATGCCTAATATCTATGTGTTTTGCACGAGAGTGATGTGCAGGGTTTTTACTTAGAGCAATGGCACTTGTGTTATCACACAAAATTTGAGTTTTAGTAAAACTCAAGCCATAGTCTGTGAGTGTGTGTTGCATCCACAACACTTGTGCACAACAACTTCTAGCTGCTACATATTCAGCTTCAGCAGTGGAGAGTGCAACAGAATGTTGCTTCTTGCATGAACAAGAAACTAATGAATCTCCTAAGAAATGACAAGTTCCGGATGTACTTTTCCTATCCATTCTACATCCACCAAAGTCAGCATCAGAAAAGATTTTTAGAACAAAATCATTTCCAGAAGTATAAAATAATCCTAGATCCATGGTTCCCTTAAGGTAGCGAAAACTTCTTTTTACTGCCTTTAAGTGAGATTCCTTAGGATTGGATTGATATCTTGCACATAAGCATACAGAAAACATTAAGTCTGGTCGACTAGCTGTTAAGTAAAGTAGACTTCCAATCATACCTCTAAAAGATGTTTGATCTACTGGTTTCCCAGCTTCATCAAGATCTAAAGAGTTTGAGGTACCAATAGGAGTACTTATACTATTAGTGTTGTCATAACCATACTTTTTAAGAAGATCTTTAATATACTTATGTTGAGATATGTAGGTTCCTTCTGGTTTTTGAGAAATTTGAAAACCAAGAAAAAATGTTAACTCACCCATCATACTCATTTCAAATTCAGATTTCATTAGACTAGCAAAAGAGTCAGTCAAAGATTGCTGAGTTGAACCAAATATAATGTCATCAACATAAATTTGAACAATCAAAATATTTTTCTTATCTTTCTTTATAAAAAGGGTTGAATCTGCATTTCCCTTAACATAGTTATTTTGAAGCAAAAATCCAGTAAGTCTATCATACCATGCTCGTGGGGCTTGTTTAAGGCCATACAAAGCTTTGGTAAGTCTAAAAACATGATCTGGAAGTTTTGTATCTTCAAAGCCAGGAGGTTGTTCAACAAAAACTTCCTCTTGAACATAACCGTTAAGAAAAGCACATTTCACATCCATTTGGAAAAGTTTGAAATTAAAGAATGCTGCAAAGGCAAGTAGAATGCGGATAGATTCAAGTCTAGCTACTGGAGCATAGGTTTCTTCATAGTCTATTCCTTCTTGCTGATTATAGCCTTTAGCAACAAGTCTAGCTTTATTTCTAACAATGACTCCATTTTCATCACATTTGTTTCTGAAAACCCATTTTACTCCAATAACAGAAGTTTCCTTAGGTCTTTCAACCAAGGTCCAGACTTTATTCCTTTCGAATTCATTTAGTTCATCTTTCATTGCTTTGATCCAATCATCATCACCTAAAGCTTCATCAGTGCTTTTAGGTTCTAATTGGGAAAGAAATGCTAGATGTTCTACTTCATTTCTTAAGGAACTTCTAGTCCTTACAGGTTGATTTACATCACCAATGATACTATCACTGGGATGATTCTTTAGAAACACCTGATTTGGGTTTTGTAAAACCTGTTCATCAACATAAGGTAGAAAGTCTTCTGGGGTAAATGTTTCAGAAGTATCTTCTAGAACAATTTCCTTATCAGAAGGTTCTTCTATCAAAGGTTGACAATCAGTTTTTGAAAACACATCCGAAGATGTAGGTTGGGAGGTTTTAAAAACAAAAGGGTCTGATTCATCAAATTTTACATGTACTGTTTCTTCAACAGTACAAGTATTTTTATTAAAAACTCTATAAGCCTTAGAGGTTGTGGAATAACCTAAGAAAATTCCTTCATCGGACTTTGGTGCGAATTTATGTAAGTTATCTTTAGTATTCAAAATGAATACTTTGCAACCAAAAACCTTGAAGTAGGAAAGTCTTGGTTTTCTACCATTCCATAACTCATAAGGAGTTTTATTAAGAAAAGGTCTAATCAAAACTCGATTTATAGTATAACAAGCAGTACTTACAGCTTCAGGCCAGAAATGTCTAGCAATAGAATATTCACTCAACATGGTTCTAGTTATCTCTTGAAGTATTCTATTTCTTCTTTCAACTACACCATTCTGTTGAGGAGTTCTAGGTGCTGAAAAGTTGTGAGTAATACCTTTCTTACTACAAAAAGTTTCAAAATCAGAATTTTGAAATTCTCCTCCATGATCACTATGAATAGTTTTCAATGGAAGGTTTTTCTCATCTTTAACTTGTGCTCTAAAACTTTTGAAATAAGAAAAAGCTTCAGATTTCCTTGCTAGAAAATAGACCCAAGTAAATCTAGTGTAATCATCAACTAGAACAAACACATAGTATTTGACTCCAATGCTTCCAGTTTGTGTTGGACCAAAAAGATCCATGTGCACTAACTGTAATGCATCGGTTGTTGAGACTTCACCGATTGACTTAAAACTGGATTTATATTGCTTGCCATATTGACAAGGATCACAAACTTTAGAAGAATCAAATCTAAGCTCTGGTAGATCCTTAACAAGTTTCTTCTTAGAGAGTTTACATAGATTCCTAAGATTACAGTGTCCTAATCTTCTATGCCATAACCAAGAATGATCTTCCATTGCACTTAGACAAGGTAAATCTTGGCTTCTTAGGTCTTCTAAGTTTAAGGTGTAAACATTCTCTTGTCTGTTGGCTGAGAGAATAAATTCTTCCTTGGAATTGTGAACTAAGCATTTATCATTCCTAAAATTCACAAGGTAACCTTCATCACATAACTGACTTATGCTAATGAGGTTGTGCTTAAGACCTTTAACAAAAAGAACATTTGAAATCAAAGTTTTACCCAAAAGAACTATATTATCAATACCAACAATCTCTCCCATAGCATTGTCTCTGAAAGTTACCTTTCCTCCTTTCGTTTTGATAATCTTTTCAAAAAAGATTTTGTTACCAGTCATGTGCCGGGAACATCCACTATCCATGTACCAAATATTGTTGCTGGAACTTTCTTTATTTTCCTGAAATTAAGAACAAAGTTAGATTTTCGGAATCCAAACTTGTTTGGATCCGAGATTTCCAGACAATAAAATTTTAGGTATCCACATTTTCTTAGAAAAGTAAGCTTTATGAAAACCTAAGGATTGGGTTTTGTTTAAGGAACAACTTCTTGCCCAGTGACCACCACATTGACATTTAGTGCAAAATGGGGCACTTTGAGGAACAAAATAATTGTTACTAAAAACTGGTTTTGCATGGGTATAACCAAATCCGGATTTATTTCTTAAAGGTCGTATTTGAGAATACATCTTATCAAAATTTTCCTTACCATGGGTAAAGTTTGATAAACACCTCTTTAAGGAAAAAATTTCGGACTTGAGTTTTACAACCAAGTTTTTATCCTCAAAATCATTAGTTTTGGAACTAGAGTTAGGCTCAAAAACATTTTTATTAGAAATTACTTTTTCTAATTCTTTAGAAAGTTTATTCTTCTCAGAACTTACTTCCTCAAGATTTTTTGAAATATTTTCAAAATCAGCATTTTTCTTATCAAGATCATTAGAAAGATCTGATATCTCTTTAGTAAGAATAGAATTCCTAGAATTTGCTTTATCAAGTTTCTTGTTGAGTTTGGAGTTCTCAATCTTAAGAAGTTCAGCAAATCTAGAGACTTCTTCATAAGTAGGTAAAGTATTTTCCTCAACAGAAGATGATTCTTCATCAGAAGAGTTATAATATTTACTATCATTAGAATTTAAAGAAACATTGGTCAATGATTCAGCATTTCGTACCTTAGCCATAAGACAATGATTATCAATAGGTAATCTGGCTATAAGACCAAGATTCTTCTGTCCTGAAGATTCATATTCAGAAGATTCATCTGAAGAGTCACCACCACTGGCACTCCAGGTGTCATTAGCTTTCAGAACTTTCTTAGCTTTAGCTTTGTAATACTTTTTTCTGTTTCTGTCTGAATGCCTTTCCTTCCTTTCTTTCTTTTTGAGCATAGGGCAATCTGGTCTAATATGTCCAGCTCTTTTACATTCATAACAAGTAACTTCTCCATCTTTCTTATCTTTCCTATCTTTCTTCTTATACTTGGATTGAAAGTTTCTCTGTCCGACTATCTTGTTCATCCTTCGAGCAAGATTGGCTAATTCATTTTCTGAAACTTCACTTTCACTAGATTCGGATTGGAAAATGACTTTCTTAGACTTGGATCTGGTTACTCTCTCAGGAGTCTTAGCTTTCATCTGATTTGAAGTTGTAGTAAAAGCAACAGTACCATTTCCATTATTCTTCTTGATATTGTCAGCATCTCTCTTCATTCTGGTCTCATGTTGTAGAAGAGTTCCAAATAACTCATCAAGAGTAATTTGAGTGACCTTCCTGTTCTCATCTATAGCTGTTCTCTTGGATTCCCACTCATTGGGAATTATGTCAATTATCTTGTCCACAAGAGCTTCATCATCTAAACCTTTCTCTCCCATAGATTCTAGATTGTTGACAATTGTCATAAATCTTTGTTGAACTTTACAGATAGGTTCTCCATAAGGAAAATTGAAGCCATGATATTCAGCTCTAAGCATAGCTCTTCTAGTCTCAATCGCCTTAGAAGTTCCAAAGTGTGTAACCTCTAGCTTCTTCCATATACAGTTAGTTGCTTCACAAGAAGAAATTTGGCTATATATATTTCTAGTCATTGAACATAATAAAGTATTGCGTACCTTATAGTTGAGTTGATATTCTTGCTTTTCCTGGTTAGTAAAGGCTCTGACTTCCTTGTCAGGAATTTTATAATCACCAGTAAGCATCACAAAGTTATCTACTCCAGTATTGATAACAAAAGTCTTCATACGATCTCTCCAGTATTCATAATCATTACCATCAATGATTGGTGGTCTTGTAGGATTCAGATTGTCAATCGAACCAACATTAATTCCTGCCATACTAAATAATAACTTGGCACACAAACTTGTTAGTATCTTAGAATCGAAATCACAAAGTTCGGAATGGGAAAAGTTCGGAATGGATAATCCGGAATGACAAAGTTCGGAATAGAAAAGTGAGCAAGAAAAACTTGTATGTTAGTACAAGTATTTCAGTAACCTTGGCTCTGATACTAAATGTGAGAATGGTATAGAGTAAGAGGTTTCCATCCTCTGATACCAATTGTAGGATCAAAATATAATATGAGATGCTCAATATACAAGAGGGGGGGTGAATTGTATACTTTAAAAATTCCTTTGGAACCTTTAAAGTTAGTTATGAATAACTAGAGTTTCCTTAAGAAAAGGAAAGAGCTAAGTTTAACAAAGTTAAACTAAGTAAATTCACAACACCTCTAACACCGAACTGAACTTGGAAAGGGATTCCAAAAGTAGGTTCCGGAAATATGATTCCGGAAATTGAAACTTAACCAAAGTTACAATATGAGATTCTACCTTAAAGCGTATAGAATCTAAACTAATCAGAGAAAGTAAGGAAGTATAAGAAAGTTATACTTTCCTTAAGATACAAATTGCAGCAGAATAAAGACAAGTAGTAAAACTACTAGTAACAAGATAATAGTCTTTTAACCCAAAGAGAAGGGTATCCAACAACCTTGGATAAAGGTCCCTTGATTTATACATTCAAGCAAGTCTGTCTTACCCACACCCGGGTAAGCCCTCGATACGAAGATCGGTGTCTCTGTCTTGCTATCCCCGCAAGCCCTCAACTTCAAGGTAGTTGGCAACCTCTGTCTTTCTCAGCAAGAAAGACCTCGATCTTTAAGGTAGTCGGCACCTCTGTCTTCCTATCCCCGGAAGCCCTCGAATGTAATCACCAACTTTCGGAGTCGCACGAAGCTTTGAGAGTTAATAAGAGACTCTCTCTCTAGAAATCACTTCAACAGCATGTAAGCACTTTATCAACAATCGGCATATGCATCAGCTCCGAGCTCTTTCAAATGAGCTTCTATTTATAGGTAAGGTCGGCTCCTCTCCAACGGTCATATTTTCCTTAAAGTTCGGAGGGACCTGTACACATGTCACTTAGACAACTGTTAGTTTATAACAAAGTGGACGACATCGTTTTAAAACAAAACAAGTGTAACAGAATGTACGACATCGTTTTAAACTATAACATAAAGGTTCAGAATAGAAACTTCGGAGTGAAGGTTCGGAGTGAATAAATTCAGAGTGTATAAAACAATGATAATCAGATTCTGTTTAATAGGAGAATTCGGAATGAGAATTCGGAGTAGGAATTCGGAATAGGAATTCGTCATCAGAAATCGTAATTAGAATTCGTCATCAGAATTTGTAATGAAAATTCTTCATTGGAATTCGTAATGGGAATTCTTCATTGGAATTCGTAATGATAATTCTTCTTCAGAATTCGTAATGAGAATTCGGAATGGGATTTCTTCATTAGAATTCGTAATTAGAATTCTTCTTCAGAATTCGTATCCTGAATCTGGAATAGAACTTAGTCAGAATTCATATCCGGAATTCGGAATGAAACATCCTTATAGTTCTTGTCCAGAACCGAATCCTAAAAACAGAATTCTTTTATATCAAAGTTTTAATGACTCCGAGAAAATGAATCCGAATCTCATACTTAAGAAACATATGAATGAAAATATGATAAGGATAATTTTTCTTATAAAAGCGATTTTCCTTAAAGATAAGGTGTTTGTGATTTTCAAAACAAGAAGGAATGGAAAAGTCATAAGGAAAACCTTATTGACTCAACAGTTTGTCTAGAGATGGTAGTTGGAGACATCTTGGAACCTGTACCAAACATGTAATTCATGAGTTTATGACAACAGTAGTGGGTCTATAAATTCATCAACCCTCACTCTTTTTTTATGTATTCACATGGTTACTCATAATAGTGCTCAGATTTCTAGAGAAGGTTCATGGTTTCTGAATGATGTGAAGGATGCAATGTGATATTTGATATGGGAAGCCTAGACGGACATATTGGGATTCGTCATATGATCCTATTAATTTATTAGGATGCATATACATAATTCATGGGGACTATATTCTTATCAGTTATTATTTTTATGTTATTGGGATACACAAAGGTACATTAAGGGGTCTGGATTCTGAGGCTTATTTTTATTGGTTGTATTATTATGAATCCCATGTGTACATCCTAGGATAATTCTTTTGGGATGATCTCAAGGACGATTACACTCTCTCTAATCAGTTATGAGACTGTGATGTTCAACATGGTGCTCTACATTATAGATGAACTCCTTGATTATGATGATATCCTGATCAATGGGGATGATTATTGTCTCTCTAATCAATTACATGACCATGTTCTTTGCCATGGAAGTCCCCACTGTTAATTTAAAATATAATCGAATATGAATGTGTTCTCCGAAGAAATTAATAGGATTCTCTCTAGGTATGGTTGGATACACCATTACTAAACTCACCAGACATAACTAGGAGTCAGATGTTTTGTTATTTGAATGTATTCTGAACATGTACATGGGTTTGGAGAGAATTAAGTTTACAGATCACCTAAGGGTCAACCAATTATTGATCATTCGTGTCACAATGTCATGAATCCCAATAGGCTAGGATCTAGATCTCATACATCAGACTAGATTTACAAATCATTAGTGTTTTGGAATCTATCATAATTTCTGTTTACATGATTTATGTTTATAACATGTCATCATTTATTATAGAGACTGGAGTCACGTACGGATGAACCAAGAGAATGGAAATGTATCCCTTATCGTGATGTAGCCTTTGTAGAGGCATTTCCATCAATAGAATAAGAATGTATTATTGATCCGGATAATGAAAAATTTGGAATTGATTAAATTATAAATTGATTGTGTGGTATGAAATTAATGTCAATCCTCATTCCAATGGATATACAAATTGTTGAGATTATGGTAATCACTCTATCATGAAGTATCATTTAAAATACATCACATATAAATATTCATATCATAAGGTCACTAGAACAATATCAGAATTATTCTCATGATCCTCATTGTTTTCAGAGTTGATTAAAATATGTTATGTAATGTCTACATAATATTTTTTTGAGGAAATCCCTAATGAAATTATTGCATAATCATATGAAGATATATAAATAATTTTTTAGTTTAAAAAACATCAATATGATCTTGTATATATTTGACATGTACAAAGATTTTACCACATATTTCACTCATACATGATAATGTCTTGACCATAACATCCTATAGAGATGCACTGGGATCCACATAGTTGAGGTTAAGAATTCATTAATCCATTGAAAAGGATAATTATTATTTATCATGAAAATGTTGAGATAAATATAATCATTAAAAACGGTCTATTTCCTATCCTTATTAATTATGAAAAGGACCAGCACACCACATGGCGAAGAACATGGTTGTATAGAAACTTTATCTATATTCTCTGGTAGTTCATAAATAATTTATTGAAGATAAAAATGTATATTTTTTATAGATAACTACATATTTTTAATGATATAGGTATAATTATGATTGGGAACTCAAACAATTTGTTAGGATGAAGTCCATGAAATTCTCTATGGACCAAATCAACATATTATCTTGTAAAGGAACTGTCATCAAGGATAGTCATTTTTCATTGTGATAATAATTTGATAAATATATACTTTCTCATAATGGAATAATATATAAAATTGATATTCTGATTCCAAATAAGATCCACCCTCCTCCCTACAAATTCAAAAAATTAGAGTGATATTCACAATAGAGATGGTGATTTATTTATCCTAGAAATTTATTTAAGAGATGTATAAAAAAATACAATCTATACACAGAATTGAATGGAATTTTTTTTAATGCGGTATAACAAGATTTCATAGAATTTTTTTCCCAAAAATATTTATAGGAGAGTAAATACATACATGGAATGAACATATTGAACCATTTTTCATTTTAATTAGTAACTCATATTTCATAATTTGAGGGAGTGTTTGAATAGTTATATTCATATTTTTTATATATAAAATAATTCACAGAACCAGAGTCACATAAGATATTTCATGTTCATTGTTGGATGATTAAATTTCTATTAAAAATTATATTTTCTTTATTTTAATTTACATCATCTAAAATTTCCTTATGAAAGATAATTTTTATCTATTAAACACATTAATGTGAAATTTATGAACTTGAAAGGTATATCCCTTAAATTAAAAGTACCCCTTGACCTATGAATTTCAATTGTTTAATCATAATTATCCAAATTTAGTTTATTATATTTATATTTCATAGGAATATATGATAACTTCATAATTTTTTATAATATAAATGTGAGTAACCAAATTATATTTCTCTGGAGTTTTTTTCTAGGTGTATAGTTTATCGATGTTTGGTCACACACCAGGTATAGGTCACAATAACACCCAATGATCCCAATCATAGTTCTTACAACTCGGTAAAACTATTCCCTATCTACAACCACATTCCAATCATCAAAAAAGGAATCATTTTATCACAATACCAATCATTCTTTTTTTACCCAAAATTAGGGAAATAGTTCTATGTATAGTCTTATCCCAATGGTTTTTGTTAATGTTTTCCAATTATGATACCCAAAAATATGTAGAGATATATCTAATACTAACTATGAAAACCTATGTTTTTTATAAACATAATATCAATATCAAATTTGATAATATTTATAAATAAAATCCCAAATGATTAAGGGGACTAGTGTATCTAGGTAATTTGATACATGTCACAAAAACTAAATACAAGTATTCCATTAAAGTATTTATATTTCTATAAAATTGTATTAAATATTTATTGATATTATAAAACAATCAGGAAATACTTGTGTGTGTATATAAGAAAGGTGGTGGCCTATTAGATGCATAATGGAGCAATCAAAGAATTGGTTAATTTAAATTAGTATATGTGAATCAAGTGGAATAACATGGTGATATAAAGTGGTGAAGATCATATTCATGATCTTAGAATCTTGGTATATGATAATAACATCTGGAAATCATAAGAAAGAAAAACCATCAAATAAATAATCACATTCAGATGTGAAGGATAAAAATAGAGACATCCAAAAATTGTTAGCTCATATGTAATTACATACACCATTCATTGTATATCATTAGATAATGAAATTACCCAATGATTTAGAAAAATATATAACTTTATTTCCACCCATAAAATTCATATCACGTACATCCCTTACTGTGAGACATATATCATACAACATAGGAATTTCCTTAATCAATTATAAAACTATAACAATATATTTTGTGATACATACAATTATTTTAACATGAAAATATGTATTGATTGTACTAGTTGAATACCCATGAGTATTCAAAAACAAATTTGGTATAGAAAATAATGCAACAATTTTGGCAGTATAACTAGTTCATATGAAGGCTCATGGAAGGGATTAAGTATAGAGAAATGTTTTATACCATTTATTAGGAGTCATAAGGACTATAATGGTATGTGAAAAAACTCATTTAAAGAAAAAATTTAAAATCAAAAGGACTAAAATAAAAAATTACATGAACTAGGGAGAAGAGGATGAAAATAACTTACTTGTGAGGTTTCATCAAATATTGGGAGGATATTATTAAGATATTGGGAACACCCTCTGAGGTATTCATTGAGGGAGAGGGATATAAAAATTATTATAAATTGCTTTTTATTAAAGAGGATTTTGAGGATGGGGTTGTATTATTTGAAAAATAGTGTAGAACGCATCATTAATTTGTAAACATAGGTTTTAGACATTATGTGATAAAATAATAAAAACCAAAAAACCTATCCATGCTTTTTCCACAGTTTATTATAATGGAGTTTAGATTAAAAAAAATTATGATCAAACAAAAAAAATAAAATAATACAATTCATGATGTGGAACTGAGTCATGATTATAAAACCATTCATTTCAATGTCATATAATGTTTTATCAACTTTGGAGGATTCATTATAGGTATGTATAGTTAATCCAATTACATAATAATTTATTATATTAAAGGTAATTGTTATTTTCATTCACGGATTAATTTTATACTATTTATTACATCACATATTGAATATTATGATTTCATAATGTATATCATATATTTATATTGTATTTATTAATGCCCAAAAAAATAGACTATCTTAGAACATTAATTGGATTATTTTAATGTTATGATTCAAAAATTATATTTAATTTACAATTAATTTTATAAATATATTAATTTACACTTTTTAATAATAATATTTATTTATTGAAAAATACCACATTTTATGACACAAAAAACCTTATGAAAATTATAAATATAACACGGGACATCATCCAAATTTATTATATTTTTTATATAAATAAATAAATTAAAATTAAACTATTTCATGAAAAGGATGTTTATTTAAATTATCTTATATTTATTAGAAAGAGTCTATTAAATAAATAAATATATATATATATATCCCAAAAAAATTAGTTATTCATATAAAAATACAAATTTTTAAAACCCATTATATTACCATATATATATAACATAATAATTAAATGGGATATATATAATCATTATTTTTGTAAACAATAAATATAAATTTATACGATTTGGTTCGAGATACAAAAACCCTAATTAAAATAGTTTATTCTCTATGGGTATAGTAGGAAATAGTAGAACATTATTAGGGTGGTTTAGTTAACATGGTTTTGGGAGAGATCCCTAAGAGATAGAACATATTCCATAAAAATTTTAGCTTATATTTATTTTATTTAATCACATATTGTTATTAGTTATGTGAAAACCTTATTATTCCATTTTCCTTAGAAGGACTAATAAATGGGATTCCATGTTTGTTATCCTAATGTTTGAGGAAATCAATTCTTTGTTCATTTTCAATTAGAATTTATTATAACCTATAATATAATACATTATTTATGGTCACTAATGATACACTTTATTGTAATTGTTTATAATGCTTAATGGGTTTTTAATCATAATATACATATTATTGACATTTTTAATAAATTGCCAAAATAACATTGGAATTATACTGTGTGGTTTTTGATACCTAAATTAATTAAGAAAGTATTTATTCCCATTAAATGAATTTTCATTTATAAATGTTTTGTTCAGTATATGTAAGTCACTTGGGGTTTGTGGTTTTTCAATTTTTAAATGGATTTGGCCTTCTCAGACTATTACCATGTGTTTTGTGTTTGTTTGAGGTGTTAGGTGATGGATGTACGTCAGAAGATGAAATTATATATGTATTTTTATTTAGTTAGTTGTGTTATAGTGTGGTATATCTCAATACATCTTGAAGTGTTCTGTAGGGAAAATGGTTATACTATGGTCTGAATGTTTAGGCTATCTTTTATTGAAATTTGGTTTGGATGACATGTTTATGCGTAGGGTGTGAGCCGTGAGAGTTCAATTTCAAAATGTTTCAATAGAGATGTCTGGTTACAGACTCAAATTATTTGATATAGAATGGATATTCATTTTAATTTTTTATATTGGATATTATTTGTGTTATTTAGAAATGATTTGATATGAGTTTATTTTGTAGGATCTATATTCCATTGTCATTTATTTGGTCTCGGTATGGTGATATCGATGAGTTTTGAATTACTCATACAAGGATTGGATTTTATATGGTTTATGTTGATAACATTACATAATATCATCTATATTCTCATTATTATATATATATATATGGTGTAGATATCACTATTTTAGAAATAATTTTTGTGATATAAATTTAATGGTTTTACTTAGTAGTGGTATGTAGTGTTGTAATGCCTTCAATTATGATATAGTGCAGTCTTGGGTTCGTCGGGTACGTGGTATGAAAGACATTGATGTTTTTATGATTAAAATGGCTATATTATTAAAGAGTGATATTATTCATTTAAAAATGAATATTATTGGATGTATGGAGTTAATTTTTTTTTGAATGCGTGTTTTAGTGATGGATAACGGGAAAAGTATTTTTTAAGTATAAAATGATTTTAAATTGTCATGGAATAGTGAAATACTATCACATCGTGATTTATTAGTTTTCCATATTGGTTGTAAATACATATCTTTTCATGTATTATCAATTAATACCTAAATTCCCTCAAACCCTAGATGTCTTGCAGTGCATCGTTGGATATTTTTTGTTATCCCATGATTGGAATTATTCCTCGATGTCACGAAATTTACTCATTGTAACCCAAGTTGACATTTCCTATATACTTATTAATTATATAATTATTGTTAAATTTTGAGTGAATTTATGATATTAGTTTGTAATTTGGTTTATTGGCCTTTAATCATGGTTTTTATAGACCCTAATGTATTATAACTTCTTAATGATCTTCCTTTATTATTATTGGTAGGGGTATTTGTCTTCTTTCATGTTTTTGTAATGATTTTTAGACTCAGTTGAGGTAGGCTATTTGATACATCGTATAATTAATTATATGTAAATTTTCTAATTATCATGATTTTTCATTATTTTGGTGGATGGTATAGATTAACTATGATAGATAAAAAAAATATCCTGAAGGGGGTTAATGCTAAGAAGTTGGTTCATCTGTTTTTTAACAAGTTTCATGATATTGTTTATATATTTATGATTTTTTGATGTTATTTATAAGTGATTAATTTGAAATATTTTAATTTTAATTGTTTTATATTATGGATATATCAGACTTCATTTAATAATGGGTTAATTATTGTAATGTTGTGTTGAACAAGTTATGTCAAAATGAGGATTTATTATATTATTTCTCAATCCTTGAATTATGATTCTAGTGTGGGAAGAATTATTTGTGTGGATTACTTTAAAGAGAATTTAATTTACCTTTTACCTTACTTTAGGGTATATATCATAGTTTCCTTTCATTTTTTCTTGTAGAAATGGTTAGTAATTGTGGTTATTTCAAAATATGTGATGTTGAGGTTTGTTCTTTAGTGATTTAGGGTTATTGTGTGATTATAGTAGTAATAGAATTGTATGATATATGTAGAGGATCTGTTTATATAGTTTTAGTGGTGTTCATTTTAATGTGATGAGTGGGGGTTTATATGGGGAAAGGTTGGATTGTCATAGGGTAGTTGTATACATTCCCATGTCGCATTTATATGAGCTGAATAAATGAAATCAAAATTTTGAGATGGATTTCAATTGAAAATATATGGGTTGTTTAATGAATAATTATTTATGAATTTAGATTTTATTAAATTATTATATTCATATTAAAGGGTAGAATAATTCCTAATAAATTAATATTGGGTTGAATGGTTAGGAAACTGGTCCAATTAATTGATTTAATATTATTATAGAAAAAAATTCATAAATATTATAATAATGATAATTAATATTAAATATCTAATTTATATAATATTGTGGTAAAAGAAAATATTATTAATTTTAAAGAGATATGATTTTATTATATGGGGCTAGTTTTGTTATAGTTATGAATGTAGTTGTATTTTATTAATGGTTATAACGATGTGGTTCTTGCAGGATTTTGTTTTACTCCACTTTTTCTTAACACTTAGTCTAGTAACATGTGCCACCACTATATTAAATTTATTTTATGTAACCAATTTTATAAACCACCACCTGAATCATATATTTTACACGATTCTAATATGGTTTTAGGTTCTCTATGGTTTCAACAATAATCTTATAATTAAGGGAGAAGAGAGATAACTACTCCCTTTTATATACACTCTCTTAAATGTGTTGAACATGTTAAAGGGGGATGTTGTAGTTATACATATATTACTATAATGTATTTTGTTCAATATAACACATTGAGTGAATTAATGATGTGGTTGTGATGGTGATACATGGTTTGGGACCTTCACGGTACGATGTTGGAACTAATTTGATGTCATTCAGGGTTCTATCACCCGACAATGATAATGGTATGATGTGATGTTGTGATGAGGTCTATAGTGATTATAACGATACAGTTGTGATGAACTAAACATTTATATATGGTATTTTCTTACATAATATATATGTGTGTGTCCTGTTTTTGTGATATAGTATAATATAAAATATAAGTACCACATAATAGACTATAAAAAAATAATTTCATTAATTTTAATTGTTTAATTTAGTAAATAATTATACCAAACAGAATAGAAAATATAATAATGTGATTATAAAAAAAAAAGTTAAGAGTGGATGGTATTGAGAACATGAATTATAAATATCGATCTGATATAGATTTAAAATATTTCTAACTTTTTTATAATATGTTGTATAACATGTTTGACTATATTGAAGTATGAGGTATGATATTTATCATATCAATTTACATTCATTGTGATTTATACCATTTCAACAAAACGATATCTTTATTTTTAGTATAACTTCATTGTAGATGTCATTTACCATTAATTTCAATAAATTTATTATTTTTTAAAATCCTTATCATTTTTTTTGTTTTATTAATATTTTGATTCAATGATTATAATAAATGTAAATAATTTTTCATTAAAACATTACATAAAATTTCTCATTTTTATTTTTATTATATATTCAAGTTTTTCAAACTAGATTAAGATTTTTTTAATAAAAATGTTGATCAATTTATATTTTCAATAATCATTTAGTTTATATAAGTATTTAAAATTGAATATTTTAATTTTCTTTAAACAAGTCACTTTTGACTTTATTACTAAAGTTAAAAATAATTTTTTAACATATAAGACATGATTTTATTTTCCTGTTGTAATGTCCATTTAACATTATTATACATCATCTATATGTTTTTGTGGTTTTAAAAATATTTTAAATTTTCAATTATTCTTGGGAATTTTATTTTCAGAATTATTTCCAAGTAAAATGATATTTCATAACTTTTTATGAGTTTACTAATTTTTTTCCCTTATGTGAGGATAAGACACTTTTAGATTCATTATAATGAGAATATTGTGTTATAGAATATTTTTATTTTTAGATATATTAAAAATCGTATTTTATCAGAATAATCTATTTTAATACATTTTACTTTGTAATTAGTTACGGATTTGGTAATGAAGAGTGATCCCAAACCATTACGGGGTTATTTATAATTTATAATGCATTGATCCAATAATAAAATCCAATGTATTATATATAGATATATTTTTTAATTAATCTAGTCACTCCAAAGATTATAAGTATGAAGGTAATTAATCATGAAAATTGAATGGGGTAATTATTGTAAGTTACTACATAAATAATGTTAATGATGTTAATTATCCCTATGATGTACAAACATAAATTGATAATAGTTCATTGAAACAAAATTTTAGAATAATTCTATTGTTTTATGCCTTGATGTATAAAGAATTTTACATCCTATGTTTCCTACATGTTTTATTTATCTTTTGAAATATATGTTCTAATAAATCAAGAGATTAAAAAATAAAAAAAAATGAAATCATGATATAGATGAAATTTAATGATATTTTAATGTCAAATATTTTTTAACATAGTAAATAAATAAATAATTACTATTTTTTCATTATTATTTTTTAATAAATGTTTTATTAAAACATTTTTGATTGAAATTACTTTCATGAGTTCGAAAATGATATATTTTACCAAAAATAATTATTATGAATCAAAGGAAAACATATTTATGGGTTTTCATGTGTTATAAATTGACTAATGTGTCTCGTTCCATATTAAAACAATCTAACAAGCTTTATTTTTCTTATCCCACATTTTCAAAGGTTTTTTACAGAGTATATAGATGTTTTGGGATTTTATAACCATAAATGGTTTCATAAACTAATTGTAGGAAATATATCATAAATAAAACTGATTTATAAATATTAAGACATGTTTTGAGAGGTAAAAATTGTGTATTGAATATAAGTGCCTTGTTTCTATAGTAATGTTTATAAATGTAAGTGTATTTAAAAATTTACATAAACTATATATCAAAAATAGTATATAAATTAATATTGTTAAACCATTTATAGGAATCATGTAATTATATGTAAATTATGACATGAGAAATTATAATTGGTATCAATGGAAGGGTATGGATACCATTATAGGTTATGACATACTTGGATCAACATATATAATTCATATATAACATCAAAGGATAGTTTTTAGCAGTAATTAAAATCTTTTGGACTCAATAAAATGATTTACATAGAATATTACATGGTTATAGATATTATAGTGTTTATCGCCCTTGTAATATTATTTTACAATGTTATCATCACACTGGCCATTTTGTTTAGTAAATGGATAGAACAAGTATGAACCCTGATAAAAATGGATGTGGGGGTTAATTTGGTGTTTTTTAGATGAAAAAAAACAATTCATGTGATACAATGCAAGGATTTTCTTGTTATACCTCATAAATTAATTATTATTTTGATTAAAACTATATTCCTATATGAGTCTTATAATACACAAAATGATATTAAAATGGTGTTTAATTGAGATTATATTTACAATTATCATTAAATTTATTTGAGAATATTTTTTTTATATTATGAATAATGAATATATGGAAAATATAGTATTTGTGTTAGATATGATCATTTATTTTAAAGTGATTATAGTTAAAGAGTTATTACAATATGGGAACATTTATTTCATCAAACAGAGAACCATTAGATTGAAAATATAGTTTTTCACTAATTGATTAATGTTATTTTGTAATAATATAACTCTATTGTTTTGAATAAAGTATGATTATTGTAAATGGAATTTGTGGAATAAATATTTAGTTAACATATAGAAGAATATATGATTTTTTCTTCATGTTTATTAACATTATTTTGGGAATATTGTATTCTTTTTAAAATTATAATATTAGCATTTAATTATTTTTTGGGATGTTACATTAAGAGTGATTAATGTCATTCAGAGATAAATATTAGGGGATATGGGTTGAAAATGTTATTAGGTATTTATAAAAAATGGGTTTTATGTATTGGAAGGATAATTTCATATAGTTTTTTATGAAATTAATTATGTATAACTTTTGGTGTTATTATTGATGATTTACATAATAATTTAGTATTTTTTATATTTTGTTTTATTTTTATATGGTATTGTCCACACATGATATAACATTTATTAGTTTCATGATAGGATAAATAATAAGAAATTATTTATTAAACCTTATCTTTTATAAAATATTAATTTTAGTGATTTTTGTATGACAAAATCATCATGGATATTTATTTTTTAGAATATAGATGATGTGGATATGAAAAAATATAAAATGAATAACCAATGATGAAATTGTTCAAATTTAATTAATAAATACCAACAAGTATATGTTTTTTTCTTATCTATATTGGTGTCTCAATAATTATTCAATATATGGTTGAGGATGATAAATATATTGAGGCATATATGGAAACATATCACTCATCAATGGAGTTTTTATTTAGGAAACTCTTTCTCAAGAACAAGTCTCATTTTAACAATATCATATTTTAAGAAATATTTAGGAAATGATAAATTTATTATTCATAACATAGATCTTAATGTTATATTCAAAAAGTGATTTTTTCAATGTTGATAAAGAATTATTTCATTTTATATATATATACTTATCATCTAATTTTTAAAATTGATTCTAAAAATGATTTTAAAATGAGATTAAAATTTCACAATAAAATTAATTCAATGTGTACCAAGTAACACCATCTGATTTTAGAATTTACATTATTTTAAATAAACGTTGTGATCGATAGCATGAACAATATAAAATATTGATTCTAAAAGAACATTTATATACTATTAAAATATTATTATTTAAATATAAATTTTATGACATATTAATTGAATTAGAATGTATGTTTTATAGTTGCGAAATTATGAAATATATGCATAAATATTGACCTTAATATAAATAAATGGATTAATTAGTATTAAATAAAAACTTAATTTTAAATAAAATCGTATTTGATTAAAATTGGTATTTTTTAGAGAACAAATATACATATAATATATATTTTTTAAAAATTAAATTTATTAAACGACTATAAATGAAAAGTTTTTATAATGTTTTTAGATCATATATTTTATATAATATTGTAAAACACATATACTAGTAGTTACTTGATAATAAATCATTATATATTATTTACATACATTAAAAACACATTAACATAAAAATTGTTTATATTTTTTTTTAGGATATTATGAAAATTTCATTATATTTTAAAAAATTATATGAAAAGTAAAAATATTATTTGAGATTATCATGTTAAAAAAGTCTATGGATGGTGTATTATACTTCTTATGAAAAGATTTATTTTTTATTGTATAATGAAAAATATTGATTTTTGAACAACTAAAATTTAATTCCAAGAAATCAAATAATCTAAAAGATCCATTTTATTTGGAAATTTGTTTGAATTTATTTTTTTCCCTTTTTGTAATGATAATAAAATAAAACTTATTGGAATTTCCATTATTTGTTAATATGGAATACATTCATTTTTAAGCTTTAAAATAATTTTTTTAAAATCTATTTTTCATTATTATAACAAATTGAAAAATCTTAAAAATATATAGATATATTAATTAAAAATATATTTCTTATTTTTATTCTAGATTTTAAAATTCATTAAAGAATTATTTTTCACCTTTCTTCATAATAAATAGTAATTGGTGTAAATTTTATGACTGTGGTAATGGGTAAAACACATTAATTAGGGTTAATGTTCTCTGATAAGATACAAAAATACTGAATATAATTAGTTGGATGAGTATTTATGTACAAATAAATTGTACATGATCTACTTTTATTTATTTTACATCAATATGGAATGATTATTCCATCAATTTTTATATTAAGTAATTTATATATACAAAAATGTCAAGTTCTCTAACTAAATATCTTAAATATGGTTTCATATGGATATGTATAATATATGAATGGTAAAAAATAGTTATGATAAATATGGATATATATATATTATGATATTATTGTATTTTTATTATTTGTTTTTTCATAATCACCATTGAATCATATGCCAATGATGATTAAACTCTTTTGTATACAGCAGAAAAAACATGTAAATGAATTTAAATTACCTATAAGTAATATGTTTTGGATATATAATATTATTAAATGAATGTTTTGGATAATTTTAAGTGATTAAATATTTTCAGTTTATAAATATTATAATTCCATTATTTTCTTGATGTTTTTTAATTTATACGTTGATAATATTTTCAGAACTAACATTAAATTATATTTAATGTATAAAAATTATTTTTAAAACATTTAAATATAACTAAGATATTATAATTAATAATATTTATGGTTAATTTTCATTCCTATCAACCATGATCCATTTATTTATAACTATTAATTTCTATGATTTCTTTCATTACCCTTAAACATTAAAAATTATAAAAATACCATTGATATTTGACTTTAGAAAGGGAATCATCGCAAAATCTTCACAATTGAAATCATGTAATATTTTTAGAGAAAAATATATCAAAATCCATATCTAAAATTATATCCCTATGATTATTATGTCCTAGTATACCCAGAGGACCAATTATAGACATCATATCATTTGTAGTAAAGGCAATTTTTTATAGAAGTGTTATAATTATTAAAAAAATGTTTTTTATGTTTAGTAATTTTTTTAAATACACCATATTTTATATAAAAATAATGATAAAATAACATATATATAATAATGATAATAATTTTTTTAGAGAATGTTAGGGTGAAAAAATAAGAGTATTAACAGTATGAGTAATTAAATTTTATTATTACTGATGAAATAAAAAGTAATTACTGTTTTCATAAAAAAATCCTTAATGTTAGAATAGTAAAAAAACTCTTTTGAATTGAAACCCTACAATTAGGATTTGAATATTTACTTCAGAAAAAATAACATGACCAATATAAAAGTAAAATTATTGTAATTGATTTTATTTTAAATATATTATGTAATTTTGAACTTATAATTCAACAATATTATTATTCAAATAAGAATCTCAAAGAGATTATAAATGGAATATTAAAATAATTTATAAAAACCGAAATTTAATATTTATAATTACCATTACATATAATAAAGAGTTATTTTGATAAAATGAATTTAATTTTTTGAAAGAACACATTAAAACTTTCAAAGGGTTATTTTTTTATAGTTTTTAGAAAAAAATTAATTTTTTCGTGAAATGGAAAAATATAGTTTTTATAGAAATCGTTTTCCTTTATTACATCAATTTATGTATAATAGAAACTCAAATATTTCTAGAGTTGGTGGATTGACCGATGAAAAAATTAAATACCTCAATACACATTTAAACAAAATAAAAAATTTCATACATAAATATTAATTTCGAAATTTAAAACAGAATTATATTCCACTAAAAATGTTTATTTTTCTTAATACCTTTTTTGTAACTAAATAAATTCATTGTTAATGTAGTTAAAAATTCATAAAATTATTTTTTCATAAACTAAATGTATTTTAATTTTTTTATATAACACAGTGTCATGTTCTAATATAGAAATATAATTTAATAAAATATTTTAATCCAAAAAATACCCATTCACTCGGGTATAAATATAAAATCTCCCTTTTTATTGAAATCATATTACAATATAAATTCCCAAGTTGATTGAATGGGTATACCATTATAGGAGGGGTGAATCTGGGTTACAATTTTTTTTCAATTTTTATTTTGGAAATAATCTTTTATGGTATGTTGGGACTTCCTCCCTTAAGTTCATAATAATATTCCTCACATGAATGATATTAAATTAATTAATAGTAATACATAGATTTTTTGACAGGGTTTTATAATAATATTAACACCTAATCTATTTTATTGGAAGATTTTATCCCATGATATATATTATTCACTAATATCATGTTCTCAATACAAGTGCTTGTGTCAATTATTATCATAAGACCATACTTCTCAAACCATACCTTTCTCCTTCAGGTTTGACAATATTTCAAAATTTACAATCAAATAGAACATTCACTATTTGAAAATGATATTCCATTTGGTGAAGGGTTGACCATAAAATATTATTGATCAACCTTTCTATCCCTAAAATATTATATACAGAATACAATGCTCTATTTTTTAAAATAGTCAATTTAGTATCTACAAGTTGGATAAATGAAAAACATATCCATTTTCATTAAATACTATAACAAAAAAACATTTTTTAATATATTTGAAATTATTAATATAATGACATCACAATGAAATTGGGGAAAATAAAATTTATATATGAAATATACCTTATATTCAAGAATTTCATACTCAACTTACATCCCATAGTTGCTAATGTGTGATCGCAAACACCTATGTACAGTAATGAGATTATTAAATTATTCTTTATCACTTAGTTTTTAAATTTATTATATATTTTGAATTCTCTAACCCAGAGAGAATTTAATTTCTCTATTCATTTTTATGATTAAAAAATGAAATAACGAGACTTCATTTATATTACTAACCTAAATTCATAATTATTAAATTTATATATTTTTAGGTATTTTAGTGTATTTATCATCTAGCCAATATCATGGTTTAACTTCCATTCTTCAATATTCTAAAACTACCATCCTTCTATCATTTATTAATAATATGAATCGTGAAGCTTCTATAACTCATTCAAAATCAGTGAGTATAAACAAAAATCATTTTTCAATTCAACGTGAATAGAAACACTGTATCATTTCCATTGAATGAAATACATTGAAAACTAGGATTCCATTTTATATTAATTCATCAATATATAAACCTAATATCTAAATTCATATGAAATTACATTATATATTTTCTCATCTTTGAGCAAAACAAATATAAAAATTCATGAAATATGAACAACATCGTTTTTAAAGAAAACTCATTCCTTTTAAACACTCTCAAAATAACATTCATGAAATCATAACACTTAAATATAATCCTAAATAACCTCCAATGATAGTTTAACAATGGTTTTAAATAAAATAAAATCTTTAAAAATTTCAAGGGACACTTCAATATCACCATTAATATTTGTTAGATACAATTTCTGAACTATTTTTAAACCTACAAAAAACCATCAGTGCTCTCATATAACTCACCCTATTGTTATTAAATAACCACATAATACAATTTATATATATATTTTCATCAAACTATATGATAATGTTGTTTTTTATAAGAATCATATCCCAAAGTGAAACACTTTATTTGGACAAATTATTTAAATCAATATATCATTCCAATTCCCAAAAAAGTCTCATTTTTTGAATCAACCATGAAAATTATTAATAAATTACTGAACACTCATGTTTTAAAAACGTCCCCCCCCCCTTTGAAAAGAATATATTGATGAGTTGTGACATGTATTCCATCCCCATTGAAAACACAATACAAATCCTTATTGGGGTCACCATGTATGTATTTTTACGTGAGTGGCTATGTGTAATAAAAATATATTATAGAATTTATTTTATTTTAAATATATCCTATGATTGGTAGGGCGTATAATATGCATTACTAAGTATAAAATGAATTGTGATGTACTATTTAAATGTCATTTTTAAGTACAATGGATATAATGTAGTCGTCGGACTGGATGGTATGAATAGGAAGAATGGAAATTTGTAAAATATGTAGAAAATATTTTCACAATAAAAATGATCAAATTGATAAGTAAGTAAAATTATATCCTTTATATTTGTAAAACAATTTCGATTAAAGGATTTATTTTTTAGAAAATAGATTTATGTATGAAATATAATTTTATCGAAGAAAACTAATTTGCTAACTATAAATGATTGATTTTAATTAATTTTATAAAAAAATTATAAAATAACTTAGCATTCCTCAAATGGTAGTTACTGTGATAACAAATTATTTTATACTTTAATAATATTTTTTTATCAAAAATGTTATTTAATTCTTTTTTTTCTTATTATTATATTTAATTTCTAACATGTTTAAAACTTTTATGATAAAATATTTAAATTATTTATGAAATTATAATGTCAAAATTGGATTAGGATTATTTTATGGAATTTTCTATAATGATTAGTTTTTGAGAGAATTGTAAAAAATACTGATTTTTGCAAAACACGGATTTATGTTCTTTAAATAAAATAACTTAATAGGAAAATTATGCTTGGGATTATTTTAAATTTAAAATATTTATCTTTCTCTAATAATATTCTGATTAATTATATAATAGTCATCAGTATATAATGTTTTATAATAAATTCAATTTTACTTGTATCATTTTTCTAAAAATGTTATATCCCATTTTGTATCTCATTATTATATTAAAATTAATTTCTAAATAATCTACCTATTGAATCTGGAATAATATATTTTATATTTTGAAATGTGATTATAAATTTTTTTAATAAGGTTAATTTCGTATTTTCTCATATTGAATAGTAATTATTGTATATTTTTGCCACCTAGAAAAATGGAAAAACATATTAATTAGGGTTATTAATATGAGATAAGTTCACAAAATCTTATCTAAAGAATTTTTTATGAGTCATTATTAACCACCCCATTTTCCAAGGTCAATTGGGATCTATTTTGGATCCAGTAGACATTAATATGAAAACCCTATTTATATTAATAATGTAATACATACAAAAATTCCACATTGCTATTAATTAATATCTTAAATATGTTGGAAGGGTGATAAAAAAGAAGTAATTAATAGTGATAACTATTAAATTTTAATATTAATAATTTAAATTTATAATATCAATTTATTTTTTATTCTTAGATATGGAATATTTAGATGTAATGTTTATACAACACTAACACGGTGCTTGTGAAAGTTGTGTTAGAATAATGTAAATGACTTCAAAAACATAAAAAGTGATATATTCCAGAAAAAATATGTGTTTCAATAGATTTAATGGAAAATTATGACTTATTATTGATTTTTATTTTATTTATTTAAAAATTTTAATTTTTTGGGTTTTGTTTAATATTAAGTTTTTTTAATAGACCAAGAAATGACTAAAATTAATAATTAATAATTATAAATTATTCGTAAATAATTATAAAAATATGAATAATAATATAAAAACATATTAATATAATAAATATTGAAAATAAAATGTAACGCCCCGACCCCAGTTACCTAGAGTCGGGGCCTTATTACATAACATTGGAATGATCACAAGAAAGATCAAGTATCCAAAGACCAATTAGTTTAGTAGTCTTGGAAATACTAGATATATTCATAGGTCTTACATTAAATCATAAGGTAGAAACAACTACAAAAACATATTTTCTTCATATTCCCTCATACTATCCCTGTAGGTCATTCATAAATTATTTTTTCACATCCTAGGAAATATAAAACATTGAAAGGGGTGAGATCAGATACACAGTAAGGATAACAATAAAACATAAGCTTTCATAGTTAAGCATAAACAGTTAAAGGAATTTATAACTAAAACAAAAGCCTTTTAAACTTGAACTTCACTATAATATGGCAAAGATAAAATGAAATAATTACATTTACTTATTTATATGCATATTCTACTAGTCGAACAATCACATGCAATATCAATAACCACTTTCATAATGATGGATTACATAATGCCAGACTATCATAACCACATAGCCAAGGCCTCATGCCAAGACTACAAATAAGATTTTGCCAAGGCCTTGTGCCAAGACACTAGTTTGTCTCATGAGATCTACCGATGCATAAAGAAGCTATAGAGGGCTCCACTGGTAACTTACTAAGTCCAATGCATTCCTCATATAAAAAGTTTAAAACACAACATAAACATTCGTATTAAAACTAGCATATGAAATGTCAATACTTTATCCACAAACCATGAATGGTATAAAAATATCACATCCACAGTCAAACATAACTCATTTGATACAATATGGAGAACTGTATTGTATCATATTAAGCTCAATCGATAATAATGAAGGATATTGACATAGATGAAAATAATCATCAAAACTATTTGATAGAAATATCCCCCTTTTTCTTGAAATCATTTAAAAGTCACACTATTTATCAAGAATCCATTTAAAAATAGAATTTTGAATCAAAGTGTCCCATACAAATTTGAAACTATTAAAAGTAATTTTAAATTTAAAACATTAATGTCCATATAAATAAATCCTTAAACCCATTTTTTTAAAACATGGACATTAATGAGCACTATTTAGATGAATAAGTCATTAAAACATATAAAAATGGTATTTTAGTTAGAGTTTCTAACAAAAATAGAGACACTTGAATACAAATATTTGAGGTAATCAAAACACTGTAATATCATAATAATAAAGGGATTCATGATATACTATGTCAAAGTACATTATATACACCACATAAAAGTTATTTGGTGTATATCAACAAAGAAGTCTCAATGGAATGTAAATTGATATGAAATCTCTCATAAAGGCTGTACCATTAGGTTAAGGATAAATCAACAACATAGTAATGTGTGAAAAATATGAATAAACTAAATATGATTTGATATTTAGTGTAAAACAATCAAAGGACATTCACACATAATCTTGTCAAAACAACACCAATGAATTGGATGTTTAACTCAAAAAATGGAGAATGATTTAAAATTACTCTTATCAAATTCATATCGATGACTTGAGAAATTATAAATGGAGTGATTATGTGTATAAAACATATATCCATAGAAACGGGGAGTGGAAATTATGACATAAGAAAATGAATAGTGATTTCACACATAATCTCAGAGTAAAATAATCAATGATGATTGCGTAAAGCTGAATAAATGGAAATTGAAATTTCAAATTCCCTTATCGATTTGGTAACTTATGAAACATAAACCCATGAAAGAAGGATAATTAAATGATGATGTAAATATCCATAAATTAAATTATATTACACAATGAATACAATCATGGGCAGTACACACACCACATGCAATAAGTAAGTTGTGAACAATGGAATTCTCACGGAATTAAATGTGAAATAAGAAACCCCTTACTTTGTTCTTTTTCCTTGGTATATGGTAAGTTAACCGCCTGTAAAATGGTGAAATAATTTATATTTAATTATAAAAGAATCATATGAATTAATATGATCTCATATATGTTCTTTTATCATTGATTTGTTAATAATATCTTAGAATTATCGTCATTTCGGGTGTTAATGGGTTCATTTTACTTTATATTCTTTGTTATGTGAGCCATATTTGTTATTAATGGGATATATATTATACATATCCAGAATTATATCAAGTCCTTACACATTATTTTTAATCATCAAATAATAATTATACTTGAATGGATACGATGGAGAACGAACCTCATTGCATTTGTGAAGACGGTAGTCCGTACGTACGCACGAGCGACAATATCATTCTTTTGATGTTAAAAAAATATATAATTGGATGGTATATCATATAGAAAGAATCATTATCATGTAATATGTATTATTTACATGAATTAAACATCATTATTATACCCATTCACATAATAATTTATTGAATGACAATTACACCACGACGTGGAGACGGTAAGTACTACGTACGCACGTATGGTGACATGCCATTCAAAAGATTGATAGAATACTGAATATGGTTGTACCATATTTAAAATAACATCATTGTATATTGAATATACTGGAGTTATTATTTTAGAATAGAAATAACAGTGAAAGAAGATGTGGAATAAGAAAGGAACTTGAAAAATGGTGGTGAAATCATTAACTCTTCTTCGGGTTCTTACTTTTGATTTGATCAAAAGGGATCCTTAGGTTCTCTTTATGACTAATTTAAGGCCTCTAGGATGAATTGAGGAAATTTTAGAGAGTATTTGGGTAGGGGTTGGTTGAACCAAAAGGATTTGAATGTGTTAATTAATGAGAAGGGGGAGTGCCCTTTTATAAGAGGGGTGAGGTGCACCTTTGGAAAAGCTAGAAATATTATTTAATAATAAATTCATATTCGGTTTATAATTACTCCAAAGTAGATTATTTAAATTTTAATGTGGGGATAGGTCTAAATCCACTCAACCAATAGTATTTAGACAGGTTTGGGTTACTATATTAACCTTATCATTAAGTATTAACTCTTAGTTAATAGTTTCACTTTTACAATGTCTCTTTGTATTTTTATAATATATGGTTAATAAACATAATATATACATACAAAAGACTCCCAAGTGGACCATTAATGATACAACTATCATTATATAAGTATCTTGGCCGATACTTAGATTTTTAGGAATTTAACATCAATTATTAATATAATATTTCTTTTAAAAACTCTTTTATGTCAATTTTGACACTATTCAATAATATATTTTTTTAAAACTCATAACAGAATTATTACTTAGAAAAATGTAATTAAATAAATTCTAAAATATCATATTATCCCTGAAAATTAATGGTATTTATTTAAATTCTCAAATTACATTTATTTGGGTATTTATAATATCAATTTTTCGAATATTTCCTTAATTTAGTAATTACTTCATCACCAATGTTTCATAAATAAATTAAATTATATAATGTCTAAAAATTAAAATAAAATATAATTATATAGGAAATATTTTTATCTTTCTAATAAATATTTATAGTCTAAAATACAACATATATAACCCTATGTAACAATTGTTTTTCTAAACGATATATGCTTGTGTCATTTTTTTATTCATTTTAACTTAATTAAAATAAAGTGTCCCTATCACTTACAAGTGGCCCCATGGGGTCCCAAAATCGACCAAAGATGCCCATGGTCAGAAATGTATCAACCAATAAGGCTAGGACACGTTTTATGGTAATATTTATAATTATAATAATATTTTTTAACCCTTATTTACCAAATTTAAAATTTAACCATTGTAAATAAAATATTTACCGAAGTAATTATTCAAAATGTCTAAAAATAAAAGTTACCTATTTATATAATTTGAACATTCTGATTCTAAATATGGAGCCCATTTTTCCAAATTCAAAACACATAAGTGGCAGAAATTAATTTGAAATTAATTCCCATTGTTAAGACAAAAAGCTTGTTTTTAAGAGATAATAACTATCAAAAGATTGGCACTTGTTTATGTCTGGTTTAATTGTGAAATTATGTCCAATGAAAAAAATTGAATTAAATGGTAAAAATATATTATAAATATACATTAAAACCACTCAAATTCATAATTTATCAATATTAATTATTTCGATTAAAAAAGTTGTTTTTAATTAAAATTTAGTAATTTTCATAATTCATCAAAATATGAAAGTTATCTGAAAAGTACCAAAATTTAACCCTAGGCTAATTTAGATATTCCAAATCCAAAAATGAAGTTCATTTTGAGAGATAGAATTTATGAAATTTTAAAAATTAGGTATTACTATTCATAATGGCTAGTTTGATTGGTTGTGGGGTGTTAGAATCTCGATGTTGCTTACAATGCAAACCATGGCATTATTCGAAGGGAAACGTACCGTGGAATCTTGGGGTGTTACATTATCCCCTCCTTCAATAAATTTCATCCTCGCAATTTTTTTTAAAATTGTGCTTGAGAATATAATGGAAAGTCCCAAATCATAAAAAGAGTCAATAAAACTATTACTTTAAAAGAAAGGAAGAGAGGTATAAGGGTCCCCCAAGATAACCCATACAAGAATTCCATGTATGAAAACATAGATATGGACGATAAACTAAGATTTCAGTTCTGATGGAGAGGGATAAAAAACATGATCGGGAGAAAGTTAATAATAAGAATATCACAAACTTGTGTTGGGACAAACGGTCCTTAGTCTCCTAGTAGGAAAATTAAACAAACAACATTTTTTTTCTGTAAGTAACATTACGTAAGGACTAGGAATTCATTTATGATATTGATTAAGAACATAAAGAGATATACTTAATTTTTAAGTAGAGTTTCATTATTTAATAACTTTCTACAACACTCATTTTTTTGAACAATGAGTATTCAAGAAGACTTGGTCACAATGAAAGAGCTAGAATAAACTTCTATAGAAATACATGATCCATGTAGGATAAACTATATATTTACCTTTTCATTAGAGATTAATCAAAACCAAAATGGTTAGTATAACATCTGATGACCCCCCCCCCCAAACAGATATTCCATTAGAGAAAAAAACTAATCTTAATTTGTAAAATTAAAATATAAATACCCCAAAGTTAAATAAATACCATTCAATAATCAATTGTCCTTAAAATCCTTCAATATAATCCAAACTAATATTGAAACTCAAAACTTATAAGAATGTATCCTTCCACGTTAAATTGTATCTCCAAATGACATTAATTACTCTTAAAGTAACGTACTTAAAAGTAATTAACCTAATCATTTCCATAAACAACCCAAATCACTATAAATCCATAATAAAAACATAGATAAAAATCCACCATTACTCCTCAAATGAAATCCCATACTATTCTATTTTCTTTTGGCATATAGTGTCCCCAACAAAGCGAACATCTTCCAAAATAACATTTATCACTTAATCACCAAATCATTTTCCTATAATAAGGGTATTCACTTGATAAGAGATAATATCCCAAATCAAATTATTATTGATCAATAAAATTATTTAACTAAAAATAATAGTCACATTAACTAGGGACTTCACATAGTCCAGTGGTAGGTGATAAATCCCAAACGCACTTTGGTTGTGGGTTCAAATCCCACATCTTTTTCTGATGCGACGGGTTGTTACACGGTCTTCTTGTTGTCCTTTTTCAAAAACTATATTTTAAAACCTTACCAAAATGTGATAAATTCCTCAAAATAACCATAACATAATTTAACCACAAATGTTATCTCATACCTTGAATTTTCATCCCAAATTATAATAACTTGTAATTTCCTCAATCCCAATGATCATATAAAACCAAATGGTTATTTAAAACTATATCCACAAGAGAAGAGATCATTCTTCCTCAAATATCATTCTCACATGGCAAACTACGGGGTTACAAATACAATAGAAAATTATTCCAAAGTAATCCCATCAACAAGGAGCACTAAAACCTTTTAAACATATCTCCAACCATTTATTTCCACATATCTTCTTCTTTGACCAAGAAAATATCCTATAGAATAGGGCATTCACTCGGGTAATGGCCAGGTCCCCTACATTTACAGAAAATTACTTTAAATGGACTCTTGGGACCATTTTTATCTTCTTTCATAGTACTCTTTATTTTTCTTTGGCAATTCTTCACTTCATGTCCTTCCTTCTTGCACGTAAATCATTTCTTTGTCCCATTGAGACACTTTCATGGGTGTCTCCTTCCACATTTACTGCATGATGGAAATTGAGGATTCCTTTCTCCATAGTCTCCACTACTGGACTCATATCATTCATCACTTTTCTCTTCTTTCTTGAGTCCGAGAATTGGTTAATATATATATATTTTATCATATTTTTGGAACATTGATTTGGTATAAATATGATATCTTTTATGCCTATGAACATTCCATTTTGTTGCTCATTTCCACCACTGTTCCCACATTGTACATCATTATCAAAGTAAATATAACTTCCTTGGAATCCAACCATTGACTAAAACTAGAAAGAATTGTGTGAGTAACAGTAGTCATAAAATCATTTAGATATTAACATGTCATCATACTCTCAATTTGAAACACATTAGGATTAACCAAGGTCATTTACTCTCATCTTATATATTTAATACTTCAAATCGGTTAGTAAAGAAAATGTAAATTATCTTATGCATATCCCCTGGGAGTGTCGTAACCAAGAGTGCAGCAAGGCCCGTTGTCGTACACCAGTTCCCATTCGAGCCTAGCTCAAAGAGGTGTTTTAGGGTTTTACCCTTAGGTACATCTGTGCCAGAGCCGCCTCTACCTTCTCGTAACCAGACAGGGATTTATTACTTGGAAAAATCACAAAATCTCTACAATACCAAAATTCTAGGAAGTTCTTCTATACTAATCCTCAAAGTTCATCTTAGGTCAACATGCTCTAATCAGAGTTTATCTAAATCTAGCTCCCAATGTTTTTACTAAACTTCTCTGATACCAATCGTAACGCCCCGACCCCAGTTACCCAGAGTCGGTGCATTATTACATAACATTGGCGTGATCACAAGAAATATCAAGTCTCTAAAGACCGATTAGTTTGGTAGTCTTGGAAAAACTAGATATATTCTTAGGTATTACATTACATAATAAGGTAAAAAAACTACAACAACATCTTGTCTTAATATCACCTCATACTATCCTGACAGGTCATTCATAAATTACTTCTTCACATCCTGGGAAAAATAAAACATTGAAAGGGGTGAGCTCAGATGCTCAATAAGGATAAGAATTTAACAGAAGCTTTCGTAGTTAAGCATAAACACTTAAAGCAATTTATAACTAAATCAAAATCCTTTTAAACTTGATCTTCAGGATAATATGGAAAAGATAAAATGAAATAATTCTATTTACTTATTCACATGGATATTCTACAAGTCGAACAATCACATGAAATATCAATAACCACTGTCATAATGATGGAATGCGTAATTCCATACTATCATAACCACATAGCCAAGGCCTCGTGCCATGACTTCAAGTATGATTTTTCCAAGGCCATGTTCCCTGACACTAGTTTGTCTCATGAGACCTACCAATGCATCGAGGAGCTATAGCAGGCTCCACCCGTCACTTACTAAGTCCAACGCATTCCTCATATGAAAAGTTTTGAACATAACATAAACATTCGTATTAAAACTAGCATACGAAATGTCAATACTTTATCCACAAACCATGAATGGTATAAAAATAGCACATCCACATTCAAACATAACTCATTCGATACAATATGGAAGATTGTATTGTATCATATTAACCTCAATTGAGAATAATGAAAGATATTGACATAGATGATAATAATCATCAAAACTATTTGAGAGAAATATCTCCATTTTTCTTGAAATCATTTAAAAGTCACACTATTTATCAAGAAGCCATTTAAAAATAGATTTTTGAATCAAAGTGTCCCATACCACTTTGAAACAATTAAAAGTATTTTTAATTATAAAACATTAATGTCCATATAAATAATTCCATAAAACCATTTTTTTAAAACATGGACATTAATGAGCAAGATTTAGAAGAATAAGTCTTTAAAACATTTAAAAATTGTATTTTAGTTAGAGTTTCTAACCAAAAGAGAGACACTTGAATATAAATAATTGAGGTAATAAAAACATTGTAATATCATGAGAATAAAGGGATTAATGATATAATATTTCAAAGTACATTATGTACACCACATAAACGTGATTTTTTGTATATCAACAGAGAAGTCTCAATGGAATGTAAATTGAGATGAAATCTCTCACAAAGTCCGTACCCTTAGGTTAAGGATAAATCAATGACATATTTATGTGTGAAAAATATAAATACACTAAATATGATTGGATAATCAGTGTACAACAGTCAAAGGACATTCACACATAATCTTGTAAAAACAACACAAATGAATTGGATGTTTAACTCTATAAATGGAGAATGAGTTAAAATTACTCTTATCAAATTCAAATCGATGACTTGAGAAATTATCAATGGAGTGATTATGTGTATAAAATGTTTATCCACAGAAAAGAGGAGTGGAAATTATGACATAAGAAAATGAATAGTGATTCCACACATAATCTCGGAGTAAAATAATCAATGAAGACTGCATAATGACGAATAAATGGAAATTGAAATTTCAAATTCCCTTATCGATTTGGTAACATACGAAACATACAAAAATGAATGAAGGATTATACGATGATGATGTAAATATCTATAAATTAACGTATATTACAAAATGAATACAATCATGGCAGTACACACACCACATGCAATAAATAATTGGTGAACAATGGAATTCTCAAGGAATTAAAAGTGAGATAAGAAACCCCTTACTTTGTACTTTTTCCTTGGTCGAAGGTAGGTTAACCTCCTGTATAATTGTGAAATAATTGTTATGGAATTATAAATGAATAATATGCATTAATATGATATCATATATGATCTTTTAACATTTATTTGTTAATAATATCTTAGAATTACCGTCATTTCGGGTGTTAACGGGTTCATTTTACATTATATTCTTTGTTGTGTGAGACATTTTTGTTATTAATGGGATGTATATTATTCATATCCATAATTATATCAAGTCAGTAAACATTATTTTTAATCATCAAATGAGAATTATACTTGAATGTATACGATGGAGAATGAACCTCATCGCGTTCGTGGAGATGGTAGTCCGTACGTACGCATGAGCTACAATATCATTCTTTTGATGTTAAAATAATATATAATTGGATGGTATATCATATAAGAAGAATAATTGCCATGTTTTATTTATTATTTACATGAATTACACATCATTATTATAACAATTAAAATAATAATTTATTGAATGACAATTACACCACAACGTGAAGACGATAAGTAGTACGTACGCACGTATGGTGACATGACATTCAAAGGATTGATAGAATACTGAATATGGTTGTACCATATTTATAATAACATCATAGTATAGATAAGATACTGGTGTTATTATTTTAGAATAGAAATAACTAAGAAAGAAGAAGTGGAAGAAGAAAGGAACTTGAAAAAGGGTGTTGAAATCATTACCTCTTCTTCGGGTTCTTCCTTTTGATTTGATCAAAAGGGCCCCTTAGGTTGGATTTATGACTAAATTAAGGCCACTTGGATGAAGTGAGGGAAGTTGAGAGAGTATTTGGGCAGCGTTTGTCCGAACAAAAAGGCTTTGAAGGTGTGAATTAATGATAAGGGGGAGTTCCCTTTTATAAGAGGGGTGAGGGGCACCTTTGGAAAAGCTAGAAATATTATTTTATAATAAATTCATATTAGGTTTATAATGGCTCCAAATATGATTATTTAAAGTTTAAGGTGGGTATAGGTCGAAAACCTCTCAACCAATAGTATTTAGATAGGTTTGGGTTACTATATTAACCTTATCATTAAGTATTAACTCTTAGTTAACTAGTTTCACTTTTACAATGTCTCTTTGTATTTTTATAATATATGGTTAATAAACTTACTATATACATCCAAGAGACCCCCAAGTGGTCCATTAATGATACACCTATCATGATATAAGTCTCGTGACCGAACCATAGATTTTTAATAATTTAATATCAATGAATAATATAATATTTGTTTTTAAAAAACACTTCTATGTCAATTTTGACACTATTCAATAATAGATTTTTTTTTAAAACTCATAACAAAAAGATTACTTCTAAAAAAGTTAATTAAATCAATCCTAACATGTCATATTATCCTATAAAATTATTTTATTAATAAAAAGTCTTAAATTACATTTATTTGGGTATTTATAATATCAATTATTCTAATTGTTCATTAACTTTGTAATTACTGCATCACCGTTGTTTCATAAATAAGTTAAATTATATAATGTCTAAAAATTATAAATAAAATATCATTATGTAGGAAATATTTTTATATTTCTAATTAATATTAATAGTCAAAAATCCAACATATATAACCCTATGTAACAATTGTTTTGCTAAACGATATATGCTTGTGTCATTTTTGTATTCATTTTAACTTAATTAAAATAAAGTATCCCTATCACTTACAAGTGGCTCTATGGGGTCCCAAAATCGACCCAAAGATGCCCATGTTCCGAACTTTATCAAAAAATATGGTTAGGACACGTTTTATAGTAATATTTATTGTTCTAATATTATTTTTACCCCTTATTTACCGGGTTTACACTTTAACCATGGTAAATAAAATATTTACTGAAGTAATTATTCAAAATGTATAAAATTAAAAGCTACCTATTTACATAATTTTAACATCATTATTCTAAATATGGAATCCATTTTTCCAAATTCATAACACTGAAGTGACCGAAATTAATTTAAAATTAATTTCCGTTGTTAAAATAAAAAGCGTGTTTTTAAGAGATAATAACTATCAAAAGATTGACACTTGTTTATGTCTAGTATAATTGTGAAATTATGTCCAAGGACAAACATTGAATTAAATGGTAAAAATATATTCTAAATATACTTTAAAACCACTCAAATTCATAATTTATCAATATTAATTATTTTGATTAAAAAAGTTGTTTTTAATTAAAATTTAATAATTTTCACTATTCATCAAAATATGAAAGTTATACAAAAAGTACCAAAATTTCACCCTAGGCTAATTTCGATATTCTGAATCCAAAAATGAATTCCATTTTGAGAGATAGAATTTATAGAATTTCAAAAATTAGGTATTAGTATTCATAACAGCTAGTTTGATTGGTTGTGGTGTGTTAGAATCTCGAAGTTGCGTAGAATACACGCCATTGCATTATTCAAAGGGAAACATACCGTGGAAGTTTGGGGTGTTACATAAAATTAATTATCCAGCTATGTTTTAAAATAGTGTTTAAAAATTTCTTTCTGGTCCCATAAATATAATTTTTTTTGCAAATTCCATTTGTTTTTTCAAATATATCTACTCTCATATAAACTGTTTCAAATCAGTTTTTAGGTTATATTATATCTCAAAAATCATCTTAAGTACCTATTTAAACTTAATTTCTCATATCCTAGAGGTTTTGGTCACACCGAAGGATCATTTTGAGAAAGATTAAGTTGTAAGCCAAATGTGGGTTTTGAAGGAAAAGTATAACTCATAAACCAGTGTTTTTATGATTATTTAATCTGACAACTCTATCAAATTTAATATAAAAGTTTTTTTAATAACATTAAAACATCCAAAAATATAAATTTTATTGTTTATTATGGAACAACCCATTTTAATAACCTTTTTTATCCCATGGGAAATAAAATCATCCGTCATGTGTATGTGTGGACTACACCTCCACAATGCTATACATTTTTGTATCACTGCCCTCCTTGGTTTGTCATAAATATGGAATTAATTAATAGATATGATATTTATCTCATTTGTTTTTCAAAATATAATATGATATCTACATTTTTACCCTTCCACCTATTAGATAGTTATAACATCACACATCTATATATGTGGATTACCACCTTCAAAATGTGATGTGATTCATTTTTCATCAGTTACTCATATGAATTGTCACAATGATTTAACTAATGAATAAATGAAGAATTTGTAACATATTAAATTTTTTAAAAAAAATAAAATTTTATCTACTTTAGTTCAATTTTACCTAATAAAAATATGATAATGTTGTTGATGTGTGCATATGGACTACCATATACAAGACTAATGCTATTTATTGAATAAAACCTCCTAATATGGATGGTTATAAATGTATAATTTAATGTATAAATATGAAAAATAAAAAAATAATAATTATTATATACATTATGAAACCATGACCAAGATTTATAAATTGGAATCCAAAAAATCAAAATATACATGGGAAAAAGTTCAGTTAACAACTACACGTCGTTATTACTAGAAACTATAAGTAGATGAGATAGAAGAGGTTATGAGTGAATGTTACCTTGTAATTTTAAAATACATATGGTTCTGATATGGATCCATAATATGTATAATTCTATTACACTATTGGATACAACTTGTTTCACTAAGTGTCGGTATGATGCAATTGATTTTTCATCTCAATTTACTTTCATTGATAATGAATCCATTTCAAAAAATTATTTACTTCGTATTTATATAACTATAATATAGATTTCATTTAACATTTATTTACTAAAATTAATTTGTTAAAAAATTGTTTTAATTTTCTCTCTTTTGGTGTACTTTTTATTCAATAATTTAAAAAGTAATAAATAAATTTTCATTAAAAAAATAAATTAAATTTTTCCTTTAAAAATATTTCTCATTCATAACCAGATTTTCCCTAGTATTTCAGGAATATTTTTTTATAAAAAATATTTTGAAAATTTATATTTTTATCTATACATTTATTTTTATAAAATTTCAGAATTTACGTCTTTTAAATTCTTTTGGAAAATTCCTCTTTTGATATTTTTTACCAAAGCAAAAAAAGTATGTCTTTTAAATATAACACTTTAATTGATTCTCAAAATTTATTTTCATTTCATAATTATTATACCACCTCGAAATTTTTATGTTGCTTTCAAATTTTAATAATTTTTTCTATTGATCATCGAATTTTTGTTTTTTAAATGATTTCAATAGAGAAGGTTATTTTTTCTCTATTCTTTAGATAACTGAATATTTTTTCCTATAGTCTGAAAAGAAAATTTGATTTTACAAATGATGAAAGGAATATTTTTTCAGATATATTTTTTTCATGATATAGATTAATTTGTATTTTATTAAATTCGTCTATTTTAAAACATGACATGTTGAAATTATTTAAGAATGTGAGAATAAAGGGTGATCATAAAAAGTTATGGGACTGTATATTATATATAATTGGAATTTGTATTTGATAATTAAAATTCCGATAGTAATGTAATATAGTTAAGTGATTCTGTTAATTCCAACAATAATTTAGATGATGATAATTACAACTATAATGTGATAGAGGTCCTTAGTAGTGGATACTACTAAGAGAATACAGATGATGTCAATTACTCCAATAATTTTAAAACACAAATTGATAAAAGATGCTCTTGATTTTTTATATGAAATTTATTATATTGTTACTTAATGAATTTGTGATGAATATTATATCTCGTGATTCTTACAAGGGTTTCCGATGTTTTATAAAATTTATATATCAAATAATGGGATTTATGAATGTATAAAATGATTTAATGAATCAATGTAAATTTCATGAAATTTTAATGGTAAAATAATTTTTTCAATAGTAAAGAAATCATGAATTATCATTTTTTATTTTTTATTTATTATATAATGATTTATGATATTAATAACCATTTATAGTGTTTTAATGTGTCTGTAAATGATTATTTCGAGATCCAATGATTATTATAAAAATTTAAATACTACATTATCGGTTTTGGTGAAATATGAATGGATTAATGGGTTTCCTTTATTTTTATCCCTAACTGTGATTTGTCTTTTATCTTTCCACATTATAACAATTTTTCACTAGGATTATAAATTATTAGGGATTATTTAACAATCAGCAGTTTCATGACCAAAATCGTAAAAACTAGTCATGAATAGTATATAATAGTAAACAAAAGACCTTTTTTCAATGGTAATCATGATAATGAGAATAAGTGTCAAATTTGTATTATAAGGGATTGGAATAGAATAGGTTTTCATAATTTTTTAAAAAATAAAAACTATATTAGAAATGAAATAATGCTAATATCATTCATTTAATATTGAAATTATGAATTTTTATAGAATGTGTAATTGTAGTTGGTATCAATATAAGGGTATGAATAACATTATCGGTTAATATTTTATTTGAGCATAATTTTTAATACATTTATAACATTAATGTTCAGTTTTATCTAGTGAATTATTTTCATGTTTTTCTCAATAAAAATATTTGAAATGATAATTAAACGGATATGGGTATAACCGTGTTTTTTATTCTTATAAGATGTATTATTATAATACTATTTCACTTACTTTTTTTATTATTCGTAAATGGACAGAATGATAATGAACCATGTTAAAAATGGATGTGAAGGATGATGTAGTGGTTGTATGAATAAAACAAATAAATGGGATATAAGATTTAGTTTAAAATATTTTAGTTATTCATTATCAACTGACTAAAGAAAATTATTAAAGACAAATTCATATATAAATTTTCAAAACACATAATAAAAAATAAATTGAGTTTTATAGAAAATAAATTGATAATGATCAAAATGTATATTTGAATAGAATATTTATATATTCAGGATAAAAGGTTTCAGTTATAGATAAATTATATAGTTAATATGATCTTTTATGTTGAGGTAATTTTTGTTAAAGAGTTATTAAAATTGGGGAACACATGTTTTACCATATAGATGACTAGGAGATCAAAAAGTAATTTGGTAACTCTGTGACTAATGTTTTTTTGCAATAAGGACACTATATTTTTGGGGGATATTTTGATTACAGTAAATGTAATTAAAGGAATAAATTTTGAGTAAAATTATAGAAGAATGTATGATTTTTTAATGTTAATTAACATTATTTCGGGATTATTTTCATATTTTGTATATTATATGATTAGTTCCAATGTATTTGTTGGATGTTAATTTATAAATAATTCATATTGTTTAATGATAATTTGTATGTGATATTGGATGAATATGTGATTAAATCATTATAAATATTTCATTTAATTTTTTGTTTATAATATTTTTAAGTGTTTTTAAGGATTGACTTGTGTGGAATATTTTGCGTTGTCATTTAGGATTTATATATTCATGTAGTATTTCATCATATAATGTTTTATTCAAATGATGTAACACCCCAAGAATTCATAATGTGTTATTTCTTCAAAATAATTCAATAACTTGCACTACACGCAACACTGAGTTAAATTGCACCATGACTTACCAAAAATCCATTCAAAAGAGGTTATGAATAGTATTAACTAAATTTTAAACTTTATATAATCCTTATAATTTTTCCATATTATGAGTTTCTTAGACATAATGCAAGAACAAATTCATTTTCAGTATTGCACTTTTATCAACTTTTAATAGTGAACCCTTTTTAAATGAAATATTTTAAACTTTTGACTAAATGGGGACATTAAAAATTTAAAATGAAACATCCCATGCTTCCACGGTACGCTTTCTTTGAATAATACAGTAGCGTGTGTTGTACGCAACCATGAGTTTTAACACACACCACAACCAATCAAACTAGCCGTTATGAATAGTAATACCTAATTTTTGAAATTATATATATTTTATATTTCAAAATGGACATCATTTTTGGATTCGGAATATCTAATTTAGCCTAAGGTGAAAATTTGGTACTTTTCGGATAAATTTCATATTTTGATGAATAGTGAAAATTACTAAATTTTAATTAAAAACAACTTTTTTAATCAAAATAATTAATAGTGATAAATTATGAATTTGAGTGGTTTTAAAGTATATTTTGAATATATTTTTACCATTTAATATAAAGTTGTTCATTGGACATAATTTTACAATTAAACCGAACATAAACAAGTGTCAATCTTTTGATAGTTATTATCTCTTAAAAACACGCTTTTTGTTTTGACAGCGGGAATTAATTTTAAATTAATTTCTGCCACTTCTGTGTTTTGAATTTAGGAAAATGGATTCCATATTTGGAATCAGGATGTTCAAATTGTGTAAATAGGTAACTTTTATTTTTAGTCATTTTGAATAATTGCTGCGGTAAATATTTTATTTACCATGGTTAAGGGTAAATCCGATAAATAAGGGTTAAAAAATAATATTATAATAATACTAAATTACCCTAAAACGTGTCTTAACCCTATTGTTTGATACATGGTCGACCATGGACATATTTGGGTCGATTTTGGGACCCCATGGATCCACTTGTAAGTGATAATGACACTTTATTTTAATTAAGTTAAAATGAATACAAAAATGACACAAGCATATATCTTTTAAAAAAACAATTGTTACATAGGGTTATATATGTTGGATGTTAGATTATAAATATTCATTAGAAATATTAAAATATTTCCTACATAATGATATTTTATTTATAATTTTTAGACTTTAAAGAATTTATTTTATTTAGGACACAATGATGATGCAGTAATTACTATAATAGTGAAAAATTAAAATAATTGATATTAAAAATACCCAAATAAATATAATATGAAACTTTTAATGAATTAAACTAATTTTCTAGGATAAAATGATATAATAGGATTTATTTAATTGACTTTTTGTGAAGTAATCAATCTGTTATGAGTTTCACAAAAATCAACTACTGAATAGTGTCAAAATTGACATAAAAGAGTTCTTAAAACAAATATTATATTATTAATTGATATTAAATTCCTAAAAATCTAAGGTTCGGCCAAGAGACTTATATCATGATAGGTTCATCATTAATGGACCACTTGGGGGTCTCTTGGATGTATGTAGTATGTCTATTAACCATATTATATAAAAATACAAAGAGACATTGTAAAAGTGAAACTAATTAACTTAGAGTTAATACTTAAAGATAAGGTTAATATAAGTACACAAATCTGTCTAAATTCTATTGGTGGAGTTGTTTTCGACCCATCCACACCTTAACCTTTGAATAGTCAACTTTGGAGCCATTGGAAACCGAATATGAATTTATTATAAACTATCATTTCTAGCTTTTCCAAAGGTGCCCCTCACCCCTCTTATAAAAGGGCACTCCTCCTTCTCATTTCTTCACACATTCAAAGCCTTTTGGTTCGGCCAAACTCTGCCCAAATACTCTTCCAACTTCCTTCACTACAACCTAGGGGCCTTAGTTTGATCAGAAAGCCAACCTAAGGAGACCTTTTGATCAAATCAAAAGGAAGAACCCGAAGAAGAGGTAATGATTTCACCACCCTTTTCTAAGTTCATTTCTTCTTCCACTTCTTCTTTCTTTTTTCTTACCATTCTAAAATAATAACTCCAGTATATCACATATAATATGATGTTATTATAAATATGGTACAACCATATTCAGTATTCTATCCACCCTTTGAATAACATGTCACCATACGTGCGTACGTACGGCTTACCGTCTCCACGCCGTGGTGTAATTGTTATTCAATATATTATTATTTGGATTGGTATAATAATGATGTGTAACTCATGTAAATAATAAATATAACATGTTAAGGATTCTGTATATATTATATAACATCCATTTATATATTATTTTAATATGAAAAGAATGATATTGTCGCTCGTGCGTACGTACGGACTACCGTCTCCACGAACACGATGAGATTCATTCTCCATCGTATCCATTCAAGTATAATTATCATTTGATGATTTAAAAAAAGGATGTTTAAGGACTTGATATCATTCTAGATATGAGTAATATAAAACCTATCCTTTACAAACATGTCTTATGTAACAAAACATATAAAAGAAAACAAGTAAGTTAACACCTGAAACAACGATAATACTAAGATATTATTATCAAATCAATATTAAAAGATCATATATGATATCATATTAATGTATATGATTATTGTATAATTTAATAACAATTATTTCACCATTATACAGGAGGTTAACCTACCCCAACCAAGGAAAAGTACAAGGTAAGGGGTTTTCATCTCACTCCTTATTCTCGTGAGATTCATGCCAAATTGCCACCGTCACCTTTTGTGTGGTGTATGTACTGCCCATAATTATATTCTTTGTGTAATTCACTCTAATTTATGTGTATTTACATATTCATTGTATGATACCTCTTTCATGGGTTGTATGTTTCATAAGTTACCAAATTGGTAAGGGTTATTTCACAATCTCTTCATTATCTGAGGTTGTTTATATGTAATAATCTACTGGGATCTCCTTATCATCCACATCCATGTTTCTTAAAAATGTATTCCAAAACATTTTTATTATTTACATGAATATGGGTTAAAGTCATTTATACCCTTTTTGGACTTTTTATAAGAGGAATCTTTCCGTCGTTTTCAAAACAAGGTCCTTTTTAACCTTTTCGACAGAATTAAGGTAAGAATGTTTTTTTAACTTATACGGCGAGTGCGGTTATTTTCTACCGTTATAAAATCATCAAAGTTTTCCTTACAAGCTTATAAGAATATTTTCAAAGAAAATGTTTTATTTTATATGGATCTTAAATGATTTCAAAATAAAAGGAGATATTTCTTTTAAATGAATTTTGATTTCATCTGTGTCAACATCCTTTGATGGATTTTAAGATTATTTGAACTTGATTTATTATGATACAAAACTTCTATATCGTATTGAAGGTTTTGTTATATGTTTGACCGTGGATGTGCTATTTTTATACCATTCATAGTTTATGGTGAAAGTATTGACATTTCGTATGCTAGTTTTAATACGAATGTTTATGTTATGTTTAAACATTTTCATATGGGAATGCATTGGACTTAATATGTGACGGGTGGAGCCCGCTATAGCTCCTTGATGCATCGGTAGGTCTCATGAGACAAACTAGTGTCTTGGCACAAGGCCTTGACAAAATCTTATTTGTAGTCTTGGCACGAGGCCTTGACTATGTGGTTATGATAGTCTGGCATTATGCATTCCAACATTATGAAAGTGGTTATTGATTTTTGCATGTGATTATTCGATTAGTAGAATATCCATGTGAATAAGTAAATGGAATTATTTAATTTTATTTATGCCGCACCATGTTGAAAGTTCATATTTGAAGGGCTTTTGTTTTAGTTATACATTGCCTTAAATGTTTATTCTTATTTATGAAAGTTTCCGCTATATTGTTATCCTTACTGGGAATTTGAGCTCACCCCTTTTCTATATTTTATTTTCCCAGGAAGTGAAGAAGTAAATTATGAATGACCTGCAGGGATATTATGTGGGGATATGAGTGTGGATTATGGAGACATTATGTTGTTGTAGTAGTTTTTCATTTTATGATGTAATGTAAAACTTATGAATATATCTATTGTTTCCAAGGCTACTAAACCAATCGGTCTTTCGAGATTTGATCTTTCTTGTGATCATGCCAATGTTATGTAATAATGCACCGACTCTGGGTAACTCGGGTCGGGGCGTTACAGTTGGTATCAGAGGAAGTTTAGTACAAACCTTGGAAGCTAGATTTAGATAAACTCTGATTAGAGCACGTAGACCTAAGATGAACTTTGAGGATTAGTGTAGAAGAACTTCCTAGAATTTTGTTAATGTAGGGATTTTGTGAGTTTTCCGAGCAATACATCCCTGTCTGGATACGAGCAGGTAGAGGCGTCTCTGGAACAGATGTACCTAGGGGTAAAACCCGAAAACACCGCTTTGAGCTAGACTCGAACGGGAACTGGTGCACGACAACGGGCCTTGCTGCACTCTTGGTTACGACACTGCCGGGGGATATGCTTAGGATAATTCTCATTTTCTTTACAAACCATTATGAAGGGTTTATGAGTATATACATCCTCAAAGGAGACATTTTTATGATTATGGATTATATCCATAAATAGTTCAATTTATGTTAAGTGTTTTATAAGTATGGGATTATGTATTTTGATTCATAAACTAATCTAGTGTATGCCATTGTTTAGAAATGGCGCACAGTAGAAGGAATGAGAACTCCAGAAATGAACATGATCCAAAGAGAAGGAAGGATCATATCTTTCATGGTCTTAAGCTAGAATTTATAAGAGAAATAGTTTCCCATGTATTATCATCATATGAAGAAATAATATCATGTGTTGATAAGATAAGTAAAGAGTTTACTGAGTCCTATGGCTTTGAAGGGAAGCTAGAGAAGAAAAGGATGGAAGAGAGAAAGATGGATAAAGGGAAGAGGGAAAAGAAGAATTTTCCCATATGTGGTAACTGTGGAAAGAACCACCCTGGAACTTTCTTGAAAGGAATGTGAGTTTGTTATAAGTGTGGAGGAAAAGGGCACAAAGTACGTGACTGCAAGGGTAAGAAAAAGGTTTCAAATGTACAATGCTTCATTTGCAAGGAGATTGGACACTACGCGAACCTATGTCCTAGTCATCAGACTATGCCGCAAATGATGTTATTGGATAATAATCAAGTAATGATACTACCACAGATGAAGAGGAATGATTAGAGTTCTTATGTTGATTATGTCAATTGAGTGTTGTATCAACAATGTACCTGTTATAATAATTATGGAGTATATAAGGATTGTACTGCAGTACTATTTCATTAAGGACTTGAGATTGTGTGGAACAAAGAAAAGTGACTCAATAGAAGGATAAATTTTTGGAAAATATATGGTTGAGAGAATGATAAATCATAATATAGTTCTGATACTGAGGTAGTGATTTTGGAATAATATGTGATTGTTTTGGATAAATTATATTGGATATTCTTGACTACCTTGAAAATGATTAATGATTTGTATATTCCATCATTGTTGGGGTTTAAAACATTTTTAGATTAATGAAGTATATCCAGAATTCTATATGGAATAAGGGAGCATGAAAGTAATCAATAAGGAATATGGTAATACATGATGAAGGTATTCATATGCTATTACGGGGTAAAAAGGATCTATATTATGTTTACCTTCCTTATAAATGTTGGACTGTAAGTTTGGACAGAAGTATTTTGGATAGTTCTAGTTTGTATTATTTTGGATTGCCATAAAAGGACAACCCGGAGGTCGGGCGGCAACCCGTCGCGTCCGGCAAGGCTGCGAGACATGAACCCGCAACCGAAGGGCGACAAGGGTGTATCACCTACCACTGTCCCACGAGATGTCCTGGATTAAATAATGTAGTTTTTATTAAAAGATCTTGTAGATGAATTATAAATTCGTTTATTTTGGAACCCTATACGAATAGTGTAAATAGATTTTTTTTACATTCTATTATCTTTTAGAGTGAAACATGAGTTTGTGGTAGAAATTTATTAATGGATAAAACTCTAATTATAAAGTTAGTATATCTCCTTTTGATCTTAGCCAATCTCATAAATAAATTCCTCAACATTAAGAAAAGCAACTTAGAACAAAAATGATTTCCTAGATGGTAACTTAAATCATCACTAATTTATGGCTTTGGGATTGTTGGACTTTTCATAGCCATGTTCTCTACCACTCTCCATCAGATAATTGATGGTTAGATTTTTCTTCCATATCCATATTTTCCTACATGGAACCCTAGTATATGTTATTTTCGGTAATCTTCATACTTTCGACTCCTTATTTTAAATAGAGGCCTCATTAATTCATTTTTCGATGTGGGATTTCAACTAAGATACTTTGAAACGTCAAAAATGTGTTATCCTAATACCCTATGTTTTGTTGAACCGATGGTATTTCAAATCATCATAGATTGATGAATTTAAGGACCTCAATTTTACACTTGTTTGTGATTGATGACCTCAATCACTACCTATAAATATTTACGTTTTTCCTCCAATTATATGTCTCTAATTGCCACCAATGTTCTCCTAATCGAGATCATAATTTGGTGGTGACCCTTTTATTTTCTTTTCCTCATATTAAGACTAAATTTTAGTAACCCAATTTCCGATGTGGGTTTTCCCAAAAATATATTTTCTACTTTCAACCTTTTATTTTCGAAGAACAATTTCAAATTGCGAGGACGCAATTTATTGAAGGAGGGGAGAATGTAACACCCCAAGAATTCATAATGTGTTATTTTTTTCAAAATAATTCAATAACTTGCACTACACGCAACACCGAGTTCAATTGCACCATGACTTACCAAAAATCCATTCAAAAGTGGTTATGAATAGTATTAACTAAATTTAAAACTTTATATAATCCTTATAATTTTTCCATATTATGAGTTGCTTAGACATAATGCAAGAACAAATTCATTTTCAGTATTGCACTTTTATCAACTTTTAATAGTGAACCCTTTTTAAATGAAATATTTTAAACATTTGACTAAATGGGGACATTAAAAATTTAAAATGAAACATCCCAAGCTTCCACCGTACGCTTTCTTTGAATAATACAGTAGTGTGTGTTGTACGCAACCTTGAGTTTTAACACACACCACAACCAATCAAACTAGCCGTTATGAATAGTAATACCTAATTTTTGATATTATATATATTTTATATTTAAAAATGGACTTCATTTTTGGATTCGGAATATCTAATTTAGCCTAAGGTGAAATTTTGGTACTTTTCGGATAACTTTCATATTTTGATGAATAGTGAAAATTACTAAATTTTAATTAAAAAAACTTTTTTAATCAAAATAATTAATAGTGATAAATTATGAATTTGAGTGGTTTTAAAGTATATTTAGCATATATTTTTACCATTTAATATAATTTTGGTCATTGGACATAATTTTACAATTAAACCGAACATAAACAAGTGTCAATCTTTTGATAGTTATTATCTCTTAAAACTACGCTTTTTGTTTTGACAGCGGGAATTTATTTTAAATTAATTTCTGCCACTTCTGTGTTTTGAATTTAGGAAAATGGATTCCATATTTGGAATCAGGATGTTCAAATTGTGTAAATAGGTAACTTTTATTTTTAGACATTTTGAATAATTACTGCGGTAAATATTTTATTTACCATGGTTAAGGGTAAATCCGGTAAATAAGGGTTAACAAATTAATATTATAATAATACTAAATTACCCTAAAACGTGTCTTAACCCTATTTTTTGATACATGGTCGACCATGGACATCTTTGGGTCGATTTAGGAACCCCATGGATCCACTTGTAAGTGATAATGACACTTTATTTTAATTAAGTTAAAATGAATACAAAAATGACACAAGCATATATCTTTTAGGAAAACAATTGTTACATAGGGTTATATATGTTGGATTTTAGATTATAAATATTAATTAGAAAGATAAAAAGATTTACTATATAATGATATTTTATTTATAATTTTTAGACATTAAATAATTTATTTTATTTATGACACAATGATGATGCAGTAATTACTATAATAGTGAAAAATTAACTTAATTGATATTAAAAATACACAAATAAATATAATATGAAACTTTTAATGAAATAAACTAATTTTTTAGGATAATATGATATATTAGGATTGCTTTAATTCACTTTTTTTGAATTAATCAATCTGTTATGAGTTTCACAAAAATCATCTATTGAATAGTGTCAAAATTGACATAAAAGAGTTCTTAAATCAAATATTATATTATTAATTTATATTAAATTCCTAAAAATATAAGGTTCGGCCAAGAGACTTATATAATGATAGGTTCATCATTAATGGACCACTTGGGGGTCGCTTGGATGTATGTAGTAAGTTTATTAACCATATTATTTAAAAATACAAAGAGACATTGTAAAAGTGAAACTAATTAACTTAGAGTTAATACTTAAAGATAAGGATAATATAAGTACCCAAACCTGTCTAAATTATATTGGTTCAGTTGTTTTAGACCCATCCCCACCTTTAACTTTGAATAGTCAACTTTGGAGCCATTTGAAACCGAATATGATTTTATTATAAACTAATATTTCTAGCTTTTCCAAAGGTGCCCCACACCCCTCTTATAAAAGGGCACTCCTCCTTCTCATTTCTTCACACCTTCAAAGCCTTTTGGTTCGGCAAAACTCTGCCCAAATACTCTCCCAAATTCCCTCACTACATCCTAGGGGCCTTATTTTGATCAGAAATCCAACCTAAGGAGACCTTTTGATCAAATCAAACGGAAGAACCCGAAGAAGAGGTAATGATTTCACCACCCTTTTCTAAGTTCATTTTTTCTTCCACTTCTTCTTTCTCTGTTCTTACCATTCTAAAATAATAACTCCAGTATCTCACATATACTGTGATGTTATTATAAATATGGTACAACCATATTCAGTATTCTATCCACCCTTTGAATAACATGTCACCATACGTGCGTACGTACGGCTTACCGTCTCCACGTCGTGGTGTGATTGTTATTCAATATATTATTATTTGGATGGGTATAATAATGATGTGTAACTCATGTAAATAATAAATATAACATGTTAAGTATTCTTTATATATGATATACCATCCATTTATATATTATTTTAATATCAAAAGAATGATATTGTCGCTCATGCGTACGTACGGACTCCCGTCTCCACGAACGCGATGAGATTCATTCTCCATCGTATCCATTCAAGTATAATTATCATTTGATAATTTAAAAATGGATGTTTAAGGACATGATATCATTCTGGATATGAATAATATAAAACCTATCCTTTACAAATGTGTCTTACGTAACAAAACATATAAAATAAAACAAGTAAGTTAACACCTGAAACAACGATACTACTAAGATATTATTATCAAATCAATATTAAAAGATCATATATGATATCATATTAATGTATATGATTATTGAATAATTTAATAACAATTATTTCACCATTATATAGGAGGTTAACCTACCCCAACCAAGGAAAAGTACAAGGTAAGGGGTTTTCATCTCACTCCTTATTCCCGTGAGATTCATGCCAAATTTCCACCATCACCTTTTGTGTGGTGTATGTACTGCCCATAATTATATTGTTTGTGTAATACACTCTAATTTATGTGTATTTACATATTCATTGTATGATACCTCTTTCATGGGTTTTATGTTTCATAAGTTACCAAATTGGTAAGGGTTATTTCACAATCTCTTCATTATCCGAGGTTGTTTATATGTAATAATCTACTGCGATCTCTTTATCATCCACATCCATGTTTCTTCAAAATGTATTTCAAAACATTTTTATTATTTACAAGAATATGGGTTAAAGTCGTTTATTCCCTTGTTTGACTTTTTATAAGAGGAACCTTTCCGTCATTTTCAAAACAAGGTCCTTTTTAACCTTTTCGACAGAATTAAGGTATGAATTTTTTTTAACTTATACGGCGAGTGAGGTTATTTTATGCCATTATAAAATCTTCAAAGTTTTCCTTACAATCTTATAAGAATATTTTCAAAGAAAATGTTTTATTTTATATGGATCTTAAATGATTTCAAAATAAAAGGAGACATTTCTTTTAAAAGAATTTTGATTTCATCTATGTCATCATCCTTTGATGGATTTTATGATTATTTGAAGTTGATTTATTATGATACAAAACATCTATATTGTATTGAAGGTTTTGTGATATGTTTGACTGTGGATGTGCTATTTTTATACCATTCATAGTTTATGGTGAAAGTATTGACATTTAGTATGCTAGTTTTAATATGAATGTTTATGTTATGTTTAAACCTTTTCATATGGGAATGCATTGGACTTAATATGTGACGGGTGGAGCCCGCTATAGCTCCTCGATTCATCGGTAGGTCTCATGAGACAAACTAGTGTCTTGGCACAAGGTCTTGACAAAATCTTATTTGTATTCTTGGCACTAGGCCTTGACTATGTGGTTATGATAGTCTGGCATTATGCATTCCAACATTATGAAAGTGGTTATTGATTTTTGCATGTGATTATTCAATTAGTAGAATATCCATGTGAATAATAAAATGGCATTATTTCATTTTATTTATGTCGCACCATGTTGAAAGTTCATGTTTGAAGGGATTTTGTTTTAGTTATACATTGCCATAATGTTTATTCTTATTTATGAAAGTTTCCGCTATATTGTTATCCTTACTGGGCATTTGAGCTCACCCCTTTTCTATGTTTTATTTTTCCCCGGAAGTGAAGAAGTAAATTATAAATGACCTGCAGGGATATTATGTGGGGATATGAGTGTGGATTATGGAGACATTATGTTTTTGTAGTAGTTTTTCATTTTATGATGTAATGTTAAACTTATGAATATATCTAGTGTTTCCAAGGCTACTAAACCAATCGGTCTTCCGAGATTTGATTTTTCTTGTGATCATGCCAATGTTATGTAATAATGCACCGACTCTGGGTAACTGTGGTCGGGGCGTTAAAAAAGATATTATATTAACATGAGATAACCATTTTTGGTTTTAGGATCAGAAATATAACAATACATTATTTTTTGGAACATATCATTCATATAATTTTAATTATAGTGGTTTAGGGAAGAAAAATTCTTAATGGATAATTATCATTTCAAATATAAGATGAAGAAAATATGAATAACGCACTAAGAATAACTAATGGATGAAATTTTTCTTATTGGATGGAAGGAAATCATGTAATTAAATGTTTTTCTTCTTCTCTATATTGATTAAAAAACAATAACTCAATATAAATAATAGGGAAATAAATATATTAAGACTTATATAGACAAATATCACTGTATAATGAATTTATTCTTTATGAATCATTTTCTCTTGAATAAGTCACATTTTGGAAAATCTATAGTTTATGAAATATTAAGTAAATTATTAATTTCATATTATAAACATAAAAATTAATGATATTTTCAATAGGATATTTTACCAATGTAGAAATAATGTAGTTTTCTTTTATATATATATATATATATATATATATATATCTATTATGATTTTGAATTAATTAAAAAAATTATTCAAACATGAGATAAAATAATGATGGTATAATTTATTCCGGGGTTATAACTTAAGAACCAATTATTTTAAAAAAAATTTCTTTTAAATAATTATTATTATTGATAGAATGGGTAGTACATAATAATTATCCTAAATAGAATATTCATGTTTTATTAAAATATTACTATTTAAATATAACAATTATAACATAACTGTAGTCTTGGAAAATATGAATTATATTATATGGTTTTTAAAATATATATAGAACAATTTATTTAATATAATTACATTGACTTATATTTATTAAATAATAAAAAAAATTTAATTAAATTCATACAAGATTAAAAGTTGTATTTTTTGAAAACAAACACATTTGTGATGTATAATTATAAAAGTATATTTGGTTACACACTATTGATTAATAATATTAATTACATGTAGAAATCATATATTTTATACAATAAATGAAAAGATATCTAATTTTTGTTACTAGATAATGAAACATTATAAATTATTTTAATTTCATAAAATTTATTATGTGTAATTATATAAAATTTATTCTATTTGAGAGAATCATGTTAAAATAATATAATAAAGAATTTATAGATTTTTAATGGAAACATTGATTTTTTAGTGTATAATGACAAACATTAATTTCTGAAAAAAATAAATTTATGTTAATTGAAAAAATATTAATATTCCATTAATTTTTGAATTTATTAAAGTACAATTATTCCCCTTTAAGTAATCATGATATATGAAATGTCATCGGAATCAAAATCACAATTATTTTGTTATAAATTAATTTTTAGGCTTAAAAAATTTATAATTTCTTTCATTCATATAATAAATTTTAATTTCATTAAATAATATAGAATGTTTTAAAAATAATAATCGTATTTTTAATCTAGATTCTCATATTTAATAATAAGGAAATTTTATCATTTTTTAATAATTATTAATTATCAATGTAATTGGTATTACTGGAGTAATTTTTAAAAAAATTTATTAGGGTTCAAATTATGTCATAATATTACAAACTATTATCCAAAAATAGGTGGACAAGACTTTATATACAACTAAATTATCCCTGATCAGTTTGGACATCTCTCATCTACTTGAAATTATTATGCAATCACATTTTATATTAATAAGTTTTTATTTACAAAAATGTCCCTTTCTCTAACATAATGTCCTTAAAATGATATTATGTAGATAAAAAGAATTTATGAACATTAAAAAATAGATCTTTTAAATATAAACAAATTATTTTTATGATTGTAGAAAATTTTACATTTTTAGTGTTTGTGTAATTACCTTTAACTCATTTTCAATGCTAATAAAATGCATGTGAAAGCCATAGGATATTCAATTGAATGATTTTAAAAAAATTAAATGTAATATTTTTAGAATATAATTTATTTTTAGAATAATTTACTAGATACATATAATGTATTAATGATGGATAATGTATTTATATTATAATTCCATTTTTTTGACATTTCTAAATTCATATTTCAAGAATATTCCCAAAACATACCTTATTTCATATTTAATGTATCCCAATTATTTAAAAAAATATAAAATATTATAAATACTGTAATGAATCATATGCATTGGTAACTATAATTCATAATATTAATTTTACACGTATGTGTGACTAGTAAATTGTATAATCTCATTCATTGTAACACCCCAAGATTTCATAGTGTGTTATTTCTTCAAAATAATTCAATAACTTGCACTACACGCAACACCGAGTTCAATCACACCTTGAATTATAAAAAAAATCCATTAAAAGAGGTCATGAATAGTATTAACTAAATTTTAAACTTTATATAATCCTTATAATTTTAGAATCCATATTATGAGTTTCTTAGTCATAATGCAAGAACAGATTCATTTTCAGTATTGCACTTTTATCAACTTTTAATAGTGAAAACTTTTTAAATAAAATATTTTAAACTTTTTGACTAAATGGAGACATCAAAAAATTTTAAAATGAAACATCCCAAGCTTCCACGGTATGCTTTCCTTTGAATAAAACAGTAGCGTGTGTTGTACGCAACTTCGAGTTTTAACACACACCACAACCGATCAAACTAGCCGTTATGAATAGTAATACCTACTTTTTAAAATTATATATTTTTTATATTTTAAAATGGACTTCATTTTTGGATTCGGAATATCTAATTTATCCTAAGGTGAAATTTTGGTACTTTTCGGATAACTTTCATATTTTGATGAATAGTGAAAATTACTAAATTTTAATTAAAAACAACTTTTTTAATCAAAATAATTAATAGTGATAAATTATGAATTTTAGTAGTTTTAAATTATATTTAGAATATATTTTTACCATTTAATATAATGTTGGTCATTGGACATAATTTTACAATTAAACCGAACATAAACAAGTGTCAATCTTTTGATAGTTATTATCTCTTAAAAACACGATTTTTGTTTTGACAGCGGGAATTAATTTTAAATTAATTTCTGCCACTTCTATGTTTTGAATTTAGGAAAATTGATTCCATATTTGGAATCATGATGTTCAAATTATGTATATAGGTAACTTTTATTTTTAGACATTTTGAATAATTACTGCGATAAATATTTTATTTACCATGGTTAAGGGTAAATCCGGTAAATAAGGGTTAAAAAATAATATTATAATAATACTAAATTACCCTAAAACGTGTCCTAACCCTATTGGTTGATACATGGTCGACCATGGGCATCTTTGGGTCGATTTTGGGACCCCATGGATCCACTTGTAAGTGATAATGACACTTTATTTTAATTAAGTTAAAATGAATACAAAAATGACACAAGCATATATCTTTTAGCAAAACAATTTTTACATAGGGTTATATATGTTGAATTTTTCGATTATAAATATTCATTAGAAAGATAAAAAGATTTCCTACATAATGATATTTTATTTATAATTTTTAGACATTAAATAATTTATTTTATTTATGACACAATGATGATGGAGTAATTACTATAATAGTGAAAAATTAAAATAATTGATATTATAAATACCCAAATAAATATAATATGAAACTTTTAATGAATTAAACTAATTATCTAGGATAATATTATATATATTAGGATTGATTTAATTGACTTTGTTCGATGTAATCAATATGTTATGAGTTTCACAAAAATCAACAATTGAATAGTGTCAAAATTGACATAAAAGAGTTCTTAAAACAAATATTATATTATTAATTGATATTAAATTCCTAAAAATCTAAGGTTAGGCCAAGATACTTATATCATGATAGTTTCATCATTAATGGACCACTTGGGGGTCGCTTGGATGTATGTAGTAAGTTTATTTACCATATTATATAAAAATACAAAGAGACATTATAAAAGTGAAACTAATTAACTTAGAGTTAATACTTAAAGATAAGGTTAATTTAAGTACCCAAACCTGTCTAAATTATATTGGTGGAGTTGTTTTCGACCCATCCCCACCTTAACCTTTGAATAGTCAACTTTGGAGCCATTGGAAACCGAATATGAATTTATTATAAACTAACATTTCTAGCTTTTCCAAAGGTGCCCCTCACCCCTCTTATAAAAGGGCACTCCTCCTTCTCATTTCTTCACACCTTCAAAGCCTTTTGGTTCGGCTAAACTCTGCCCAAATACTCTCCCAACTTCCCTCACTACAACCTAGAGGCCTTAGTTTGATCATAAAGCCAACCTATGGAGCCCTTTTGATCAAATCAAAAGGAAGAACCCGAAGAAGAGGTAATGTTTTCACCACCCCTTTTTTTGTTCCTTTCTTCTTCCACTTCCTCTTTCTTTGTTATTACCATTATAAAATAATAACTCCAGTATCATATATATACTGTTATGTTATTATAAATATGGTACACCATATTCAGTATTCTATCCATCCTTTGAATAACATGTCACCATACGTGCGTACGTACGGCTTACCGTCTCCACGTCGTGGTGTAATTGTTATTCAATATATTATTATTTGGATGGGTATAATAATGATGTGTAACTCATGTAAATAATAAATATAACATGATAATGATTCTGTATATATGATATAAAATCCAATTATATATTATTTTAATATCAAAAGAATGATATTGTCGCTCGTGCGTATGTACGGACTACCGTCTCCACGAACGCGATGAGATTCATTGTCCGTCATATCCATTCAAGTATAATTATAATTTGATGATTTAAAAATAGTATCTAAGGAATTGACATCATTATGGATATGAATAGTATACATCCCATTAATAACGAATATGGATCACATAACAAAGAATATAAAGTAAAATGAACCCGTTAACACCCGAAATAACGAGAATTCTAAGATATTATTAACAAATCAATGTTAAAAGATCATATATGATATCATATTAAAGTAAATGATTCTTGTATTATTCAATAACAATTATTTCACCATTATACAGGAGGTAAACCTACCATCGACAAAGGAAAAAGTACAAGTAAGGGATTTTCTTATCTCACTTTCAATTCCGTGAGATTTCCATTGTTCGCCACTAAATTATTGAAAGTGGTGTATTGTGTACTGCCATTTGATATATATTATCATGATTATCTTTATATTCATGTTATTCTGTAAATCATTTGGTGGTTATTTACTTTTGGCCATATGACTCAGTTGATTAACGTGGTAAGGAGTTTCTTATCTCGCTCTTAATTTCGCGAGAATTCCATTGTTCACCACTTAATTATTACATGTTGTGTATGTGTACTGACCATGATTGTATTCATTGTGTAATATACTTTAATTTATGGGTATTTACATAGTCATGGTATGATCCTTATTTCATGGTTGTTTGTTTCGTAAGTTACCAAATCGATAAGGGAATTTGAGATTTCAATTTCCACTCATTCAGCTTTACGCATATTTCATTGATTATATTACTCCAAGATTATGTGTGGAATCAATATTCATTTGATTATCTCATAATTTTCACTCCCCTTCTTGTGGATATACTTTTGATACACATAATCACTCCATTGATAAATTATCAGTTCATCGGTATGAACTTGATAAGAGTAATTTTTACTCAATCTCGATTTGTTGAGATAAACATCCAATTCATTTGTGTTGTTTTTACAAGAATATGTGTGAATGTCCTTTGATTGTTTTACACTGAATATCCAATCATATTTAGTGTATTTATATTTTTCACACATAACTATGTCGTTGATTTATCCTTAATCTAAGGATACGGCCTTTATGAGAGATTTCATCTCAATTTATATTCCATTGAGACTTCTTTGTTGTTATACACCAAATCACTTTTATGTGGTGTATATAATTTACTTTGACATAGTATATCATGAATCCCTTTATTCTCATGATATTACAATGTTTTGATTACCTCAATTATTTGTATTCAAGTATCTCTCTTTTGGTTAGAAACTCTAACTAAAATACCATTATTAAATGTTGTAAAGACTTAATCTTCTAAATCTTGCTCATTAATGTCCATGTTTTAAAAATTGTTTTAAGGATTTATTTATATAGACATTAATGTTTTAAAATTAAAACTCCTTTTAAAAGTTTCAAAGTGGTATGGGACACTTTGATTCAAAAATCTATTTTTAAATGGCTTCTTGACAAATAGTGTTACTTTTAAATGTTTTCAAGAAAAGAGGGGTTATTTCTCTCAAATAGTTTTGATAATTATTTTCATCTATGTCAACATCCTTAATTATTCTTGATTGAGGTTTATGTGATACAATACAATCTTCCATATTGTATTGAATGAGTTATGTTTGACTGTGGATGTGCTATTTTTATACCATTCATGGTTTGTGGTAAAAGTATTGACATATTTTATGCTAGTTTTAATATGAATGTTTATGTTATGTTTAAATCTATTCATATGAGGAATGCATTGGACTTAATAAGTGACGGGTGGAGCCCGCTATAGCTCCTCGATGCATCGGTAGGTCTCATGAGACAAACTAGTGTCTTGGAACAAGGCCTTGGAAAAATCTTATTTGTAGTATTGGCACGAGGCCTTGGCTATGTGGTTATGATAGTCTGGCATTATGCATTCCATCATTATGAAAGTGGTTATTGATATTGCATGTGATCATTCGACTAGTAGAATATCCATGTGAGTAAGTAAATGGCATTACTTCATTTTACCTTTGCCATTTTATGCTGAAGTTCAAGTTTAAAAGTCTTTTGTTTTAGTTATAAATTCCCTTAAGTGTTTATGCTTATTTATGAAAGCTTCTGCTATAATGTTATCCTTACTGAGCATCTGAGCTCACCCCTTTCAATGTTTTATTCTTTTCCCAGGATTATGAAGAAATAATTTATGAATGACCTGCAGGGATAGTATGAGGGGATATGACGACAAGATGTATTTTTTAATGATGTAATGTAAAATTTATGGATGTATCTAGTTATTCCAAGGATACTAAAATAATCGGTCATTCGAGACTTGATCTTTCTCGTGATCATGCCAATGTTATGTAATAATGCACCGACTCTAGGTAATTAGGTTCGGGGCGTTACAGTTGGTATCAGAGGAAGTTTAGTACAAACCTTGGTAGCTAGATTTAGATAAACTCTGATTAGAGCACGTAGACCTAAGATGAACATTGAGGATTAGTATAAAAGAACTTCCTAGAATTTTGGTATTGTGGAGATTTTGTGAGTTTTCCGAGCAATACATCCCTGTCTGGATACGAGCAGGTAGAGGCGGCTCTAGCACAGATGTACCTAGGGTTAAAACCCGAAATCACCACTTTGAGCTAGACTCGAACGGGAACTGGTGCACGACAACGGGCCTTGCTGCACTCTTGGTTACGACACTCCCGGGGGATATACTTAGGATAATTTACATTTTCTTTACAAACTGATTTAACTAATATATACATAAGATGAGATTAAATGACCTTGGTTAATCCTAATATGTTTCAAATTGAGAATATGGTGACATTTTAATCTCTAAATGATTTTACGACTACTATTACTCACACAATGATTTCTGGTTTTAGTCAATGGCTGGATTCCAAGGAAGTCATAGTGACTTTGAGAATGATGTACAAGGTGGGAACAGTGGTGGCAATGAGAAACAAAATGGAATGTTGATAGGCGTAAAAGATATCATCTTTATGCCAAATCAGTTTTCCAAAAATATGATCAACAACATATATATTAACCAACTACCAGACTCAACAAGGAAGAGAAAGGTGATAAATGATAAGATCTCCAGCAATGGAGACCATGGAGAAAAGAAACCTCAATTTTCATCATGCAGGAAATGTGGAAAGAGACACCCAGGAAAGTGTCTCAATGGGACAATGAAATGTTTTACGTACGGGAAGGATGGACATAAAGTGAATAATTGCCAAAGAAAAATGAAGAGTACTATGGAAGAAGATAAAAATGGTCCCAAGAGTCCATTTACAGTCATTTGCCGTAAATGTAGGGGACCTGGCCATTACCCAAGTGAATGTCCTATTCTATAGAATATTTTCTTGGTCAAAGAAGAATCTATGTGGAAATAAATGGTTGGAGAAAAATTTAAAAAGTATTAGCACGCCTTGTTGATGGGTTTACTTTGGAATAATTTTCTCTTGTATTTGTAACCCCGCTGTTTTCCATGTGAGAATGATATTTGAGAAAGAATTGTCTCTTCTCTTGTGGATAAAGGTATAAATAACCATTTGGTTTTATATGATCATTGGGGTTTGAGAAAATGATAAGTTATTATAATTTGGGATGAAAATGCAAAGTATGATATAACATTTGTGGTTAAATTATGTTATTTTGTGGAATTTATCTCATTTTGGTAATATTATAAAATATAGTTTTGGAAAAAGGACAACACGAAGACCGTGTGACAACCCGTCGCGTCGGACAAAGCTGTGAGAATCGAACCCACAACCAAAGTGCGATTGGGATTTATCGCCTACCACTGGACTACGTGAAGTCCCTAGTTAGTGTGACTATTTTTTTTTGTTAAATGATTTTATTGATCAATAATAAGATGATTTGGGTTCTTATGTCTTATCAAATGTATACCCTTGGTATAGGAAAATGATTTGGTGATTAAGTGATAAATGTTATTTTGGAAGATGTTCGTTTTGTTAGGAACACTATATGCCCAAGGAAAATAGAATACAATGAGGTTTCATTTGTAGAGTAATGGTGGATTTTTATCTATTTTTTTATTGTTGATTTATAGTGATTTGGGTTATTTATGGAAATAATTAACCTATAACAGAGAATATGTGATGATGTTAATTACTTTTATGTATGTGACTTTAAGAGTATTTGATGTCATTTGGAGATACAATGTAACATGGGAGACTACATAATCAAATTCTTCTATGTTTTGGGTTTCAATATTAGTTTGGATTATATTAAAGGATTTTAAGGACAATTGGTTATTGAATGGTATCTATTTAACTTTGGGGTATTGTTGGTTTAATTTTAGAAATTAAGATTAGTACATATTTATGTCAATGAATATCATTTTGGGGGATCATTAGATCATTAACAAACCATTTTGGTTTTGATTAATCTTCAAAGACAATGTAAATATATGGTTTATCCTGCATGGATCATGTGATTCTATAGAATTTTATTCTACCTCTTCCAGTGTGACCAAGTCTTCTTGAATACTTATCGTTTAAAAAAAATTTAGTTAGTGGTGGAAATTTATTAAAGAATGAAAATATACTTAAAATGTAAGTATATCTCATAATGTTCTTAGTCAATATCATAAATGAATTCCTCTTCCTTATGTAATGTAACTTTAAAAAAAATGTTGTCCTAGATGGTACCTTAAATCATCACTAATTTATGGCTTTTGGATTGTTGGCCTTTTCATAGCCATGTTCTCTACCACTCTCCATCAGATAATTGATGGTTAGATTTCTCTTCCATATCCATATTTTCCTACATGGAACCCTAGTATGTGTTATTTTCGGTAATCTTCATACTTTCCACTCTTTATTTTAAATAGAGGCCTCATTAATTCATTTTTCGATGTGGGATTTCAACTAATATATTTTGAAACGTCAAAAATGTGTTATCCCAATACCCTATGTTTTGTTGGACCGATGGTATTTCAAATCATCATAGATTGATGAGTTTAAGGACCTCAATTTTATACTTGTTTGTGATTGATGACCTCAATCACTACCTATAAATATTTAAGTTTTTCCTCCAATTATATGTCTCTAATTACCACCAATGTTCTCCTAATCGAGATCATAATTCGATGGTGACCCTTTCATTTCTCTTTTCCTCATATTAAGACTAAATTTTAGTAACCCAATTTCCGATGTGGGTTTTCCCACAAATATATTTTCTATTTTCAACCTTTTATTTTCGAAAAACAATTTCAAATTGCGAGGACGCAATTTATTGAAGGAGGGGAGAATGTAACACCCCAAGATTTCATAGTGTGTTATTTCTTCAAAATAATTCAATAACTTGCACTACACGCAACACCGAGTTCAATCACACCTTGAATTACAAAAAAAGCCATTAAAAGAGGTCAGGAATATTATTAACTAAATTTTAAACTTTATATAATCCTTATAATTTTAGAATCCATATTATGAGTTTCTTAGTCATAATGCAAGAACAGATTCATTTTCAGTATTGCACTTTTATCAACTTTTAATAGTGAAAACTTTTTAAATATAATATTTTAAACTTTTTGACTAAATGGAGACATCAAAAAAATTTAAAATGAAACATCCCAAGCTTCCACGATATGCTTTCCTTTGAATAAAACAGTAGCGTGTGTTGTACGCAACTTCGAGTTTTAACACACACCACAACCGATCAAACTAGCCGTTGTGAATAGTAATACCTACTTTTTAAAATTATATATATTTTATATTTCAAAATGGACTTCATTTTTGGATTCGGAATATCTAATTTAGCCTAAGGTGAAATTTTGGTACTTTTCGGATAACTTTCATATTTTGATGAATAGTGAAAATTACTAAATTTTAATTAAAAACAACTTTTTTAATCAAAATAATTAATAGTGATAAATTATGAATTTTAGTAGTTTTAAATAATATTTAGAATATATTTTTACCATTTAATATAATGTTGGTAATTGGACATAATTTTACAATTAAACCGAACATAAACAAGTTTCAATCTTTTGATAGTTATTATCTCTTAAAAACACGCTTTTTGGTTTGACAGCGGCAATTAATTTTAAATTAATTTATGCCACTTCTGTGTTTTGAATTTAGGAAAATGGATTCCATATTTGGAATCAGGATGTTCAAATTGTGTAAATAGGTAACTTTTATTTTTAGACATTTTGAATAATTACTGCGGTAAATATTTTATTTACCATGGTTAAGGGTAAATCCGGTAAATAAGGGTTAAAAAATAATATTATAATAATACTAAATTACCCTAAAACGTGTCTTAACCCTATTGGTTGATACATGGTCGACCATGGACATCTTTGGGTCGATTTTGGGACCCCATGGATCCACTTGTAAGTGATAATGACACTTTATTTTAATTAAGTTAAAATGAATACAAAAATGACACAAGCATATATCTTTTAGCAAAACAATTTTTACATAGGGTTATATATGTTGGATTTTTCTATTTTATATATTAATTAGAAAGATAAAAAGATTTACTACATAATGATATTTTATTTATAATTTTTAGACATTAAATAATTTATTTTATTTATGACACAATGATGATGCTGTAATTACTATAATAGTGAAAAATTAAAATAATTGATATTATAAATACCCAAAAAAATATAATATGAAACTTTTAATGAATTAAACAAATTTTCTAGGATAATATGATATATATTAGGATTGATTTAATGGAATTTGTTCGAAGTAATCAATCTGTTATGAGTTTCACAAAAATCAACTATTGAATAGTGTCAAAATTGACATAAAAGAGTTCTTAAAACAAATATTATATTATTAATTGATATTAAATTCCTAAAAATCTAAGGTTCGGTCAAGAGACTTATATCATGATAGTTTAATCATTAATGGACCACTTGGGGGTCTCTTGGATGTATATAGTAAGTTTATTAACGATATTATATAAAAATATAAAGAGACATTGTAAAAGTGAAACTAATTAACTTAGAGTTAATACTTAAAGATAAGGTTAATATAAGTACCCAAATCTGTCTAAATTATATTGGTTGAGTGTTTTTCGACCTATACCCACCTTAACCTTTGAATAGTCAACTTTGGAGCCTTTAGAAACTGAATATGAATTTATTATAAATTAATATTTCTAGCTTTTCCAAAGGTGCCCCACACCCCTCTTATAAAAAGGCACTACTCCTTCTCATTTATTCACACCGTAAAAGCCTTTTTGTTTGGCCAAACTCAGCCCAAATACTCTCCCAACTTCCCTCAATACAACCTAGAGGCCTTAGTTTGATCAGAAATCCAACCTAAGGAGCCCTTTTGATCAAATCAAAAGGAAGAACCCGAAGAAGGGGTAATGTTTTCACCACCCCTTTTTAAGTTCCTTTCATCTTCCACTTCCTCTTTCTTTGTTATTACCATTATAAAATAATAACTCCAGTATCATATATATACTGCGATGTTATTATAAATATGGTACAACCATATTCAGTATTCTATCCATCCTTTGAATAACATGTCACCATACGTGCGTACGTACGGCTTACCGTCTCCACGTCGTGGTGTAATTGTTATTCAATATATTATTATTTGGATGGGTATAATAATGATGTGTAACTCATGTAAATAATAAATATAACATGATAATGATTCTGTATATATGGTATAAAATCCAATTATATATTATTTTAATATCAAAAGAATGATATTGTCGCTCGTGCGTATGTACGGACTGCCGTCTCCACGAACGCGATGAGATTCATTGTCCATCATATCCATTCAAGTATAATTATAATTTGATGATTTAAAAATAGTATCTAAGGACTTGATAGCATTCTGGATATGAATAATATACATCCCATTAATAACTAATATGGCTCACATAACAAAGAATAGAAAGTAAAATGAACCCGTTAACACCCGAAATAACGATTATTCTAAGATATTATTAACAAATCAATTTTAAAAGATCATATATGATATCATATTAAAGTAAATGATTCTTGTATTATTCAATAACAATTATTTCACCATTATACAGTAGGTAAACCTACCATCGACCAAGGAAAAAGTACAAGTAAGGGATTTTCTTATCTCACTTTCAATTCCTTGAGATTTCCATTGTTCGCCACTAAATTATTGAAAGTGGTGTATTGTGTACTGCCATTTGATATATATTATCATGATTATCTTTATATTCATGTTATTCTATAAATCATTTTGTGGTTATTAACTTTTGGCCATACGACTCAGTTGATTAACGTGGTAAGGAGTTTCTTATCTCGCTCTTAATTTCGTGAGAATTCCATTGTTCACCACTTAATTATTACATGTGGTGTATGTGTACTGCCAATGATTGTATTAATTGTGTAATATACTTTAATTTATGGGTATTTACATAGTCATGTTATGATCATTATTTCATGGTTGTTTGTTTCGTAAGTTACCAAATCGATAAGGGAATTTGAGATTTCAATTTCCACTCATTCAGCTTTACGCATATTTCATTGATTATATTACTCCAAGATTATGTGTGGAATAAATATTAATTTGATTATGTCATAATTTACACTACCTTTCCTGTGGATATACTTTTTATACACATAATCACTCCATTGATAAATTATCAGTTCATCGGTATGAACTTGATAAGAGTAATTTTTACTCAATCTCGATTTGTTGAGATAAACATCCAATTCATTTGTGTTGTTTTTACAAGAATATGTGTGAATGTCCTTTGATTGTTTTACAATTAATATCCAATCATATTTAGTGTATTTATATTTTTCACACATAACTATGTCGTTGATTTATCCTTAATCTAAGGATACAGCCTTTATGAGAGATTTCATCTCAATTTATATTCCATTGAGACTTCTTTGTTGTTTTACACCAAATCACTTTTATGTGGTGTATATAATGTACTTTGACATAGTATATCATGAATCCCTTTATTTTCATGATATTACAATGTTTTGATTACCTCCATTATTTGTATTCAAGTATCTCTCTTTTGGTTAGAAACTCTAACTAAAATACCATTATTAAATGTTGTAAAGACTTATTCTTCTAAATCCTGCTCATTAATGTCCATGTTTTAAAAATTGTTTTAAGGATTTATTTATATGGACATTAAAGTTTTAAAATTAAAACTCCTTTTAAAAGTTTCATAGTGGTATGGGACACTTTGATTCAAAAATCTATTTTTAAATGGCTTCTTGACAAATAGTGTGACTTTTAAATGTTTTCAAGAAAAGGGGGGATATTTCTCTCAAATAGTTTTGATGATTATTTTCATCTATGTCAACATCCTTAATTATTCTTGATTGAGGTTTATGTGATACAATACAATGTTCCATATTGTATTGAATGAGTTATGTTTGACTGTGGATGTGCTATTTTTATACCATTCATGGTTTGTGGTAAAAGTATTGACATATTTTATGCTAGTTTTAATATGAATGTTTATGTTATGTTTAAATCTATTCATATGAGGAATGAATTGGACTTAATAAGTGACGGGTGGAGCCCGCTATAGCTCCTCGATACATCGGTAGGTCTCATGAGACAAACTAGTGTCTTGGCACAAGGCCTTGGCAAAATCTTATTTGTAGTCTTGGCACGAGGCCTTGGCTATGTGGTTATGATAGTCTGGAATTATGCATTCCATCATTATGAAATTGGTTATTGATATTGCATGTGATCATTCGACTAGTAGAATATCCACGTGAGTAAGTAAATGGCATTATTTCATTTTACCTTTGCCATTTTATGCTGAAGTTCAAGTTTAAAAGGCTTTTGTTTTAGTTATAAATTGCCTTAAGTGTTTATGATTATTTATGAAAGCTTCTGCTATAATGTTATCCTTACTGAGCATCTGAGCTCACCCCTTTCAATTTTTTATTTTTTTCCCATGATTATGAAGAAGTAATTTATGAATGACCTGCCGGGATAGTATGAGGGGATATGAAGACAAGATGTCTTTTTTTATGATGTAATGTAAAATTTATGGACGTATCTAGTTATTCCAAGGATACTAAACTAAGCAGTCTTTAGAGACTTGATCTTTCTCGTGATCATGCCAATGTTATGTAATAATGCACCGACTCTAGGTAATTAGGGTCGGGGCATTACATTCATAACCCTTAACCATGTAAAAAATCTGACAGTATCATTGGTCTTTTCCTGTATAAAGGGACTATAACATCAACCTATTAAAAACACATATGGAGAACATTTTTCAATAAAAAATATACCAAAATACCAAAATAATATTTTATTCCCACAATATATTGGTAATATACACTAAAAAGGGAAAATATTAGAACACATAGCATATAATCCAATGGGTGTTTTCCAAATGAGATGTATAATCTTAACAAAGTGTTCTTCTATTTAGTACCTTTTCCACTATTAATTTATCTATAACCATTATGATATAATAACATATATATTAATGATAATAATATTTTATTATGTTGATGGTAATGCTGTTTTACAGAACCTTTTCCATCCTCTGTGAAAATAAAACATCGCTCATGTGTACATGTGGACAATAACCCTTATAAAGTGATTTGTTTCATTTATCAGAACCATCTCACATGGATGGTTATAAAGATTAAATATATATATATATATATATATATATATTATTTAGTAATTTATGTTCATTATGTAAAAATATGATATTATCCACCTTTTTAACCTTCCATCTATTAGAATTTCATATAGTATCCTAAACACTCATGTGTAGTTCAACCTCCAACAAGTGATGCCCATCATGTTTCATTAGAACGTCCCATGGATAGTAAAGAGGGCAGAAATATTAAATGAATCCGATGTGTTTAACATTTTTATGATTTTTGAAATGAAAAATATGATGAAAATTCTTTATTTTCCACCAAATAGAAAAATGAAAATGTGGTTCTTTCGTATGTACGAAAAACTGTCTCCATGAACAGATGTGCGTCACTTTGTAGGATTTTTGTACATGAATAATTATAAATTTAATTAACCAATATAATATATATTATTTTTATATAATAATTATTCCTCCTGGTATATTATATTCCATAATAGAATAAACTAAAAATCCACAAAACATTAATAAAAATAAGTTATTCATGATGGCAGTTATAACTATTAGATTATTGGTAATAAATATTAAAAATTAAATTTGGAACCCCTATATCTACTAAATTTTTATAATTTTAATTGGAAAAAATTGTCTTCATTTTTGGATTTGATAGATAAATTTTAGATTATAGTGAATCTTTGAGTACACTTTGAAATAATCAATTTTTAACTAAATTGGGAAAAATATAGATTCTGCAAAAACTATCAATTTTATTTTCCAATAACAAAATGCATGATTTGAAACCATTTTTTCTATAAAAATTCTGACATCTAATAATTTTAGTGTAATTTTTTTTATTATATATGTAATTATTTCGAGAGTATGAAATTCGACAACACATGATTTCAAGGACTAGAGAGAGTAGAACAAAATTTTGAACTATTTTAAAGGTACGTTTTGTAAATGTGTGATTGTGATTTTATATCTATTTAGATGGTTCTTTGATTAAAAATATTCAAGGATCGTGAATTTCGAATGCCAAGATTCACCTATAAATAAATTAACATAGGCCGACAAAGGTCAGGAAAAAAAGTTATTTTTCAGACATTTTGAGAAAAATAATAATATAATTTAAAAGAATTATTTTATTTTCAATCTCAATGTTTAGTGGTGGATAATGATGCTATGTTGAAGTGATGAGGTGGCAAAGATGTCCCTTAATGAGGCTCATTAATGGCTCATTAATTTATAGCGTAACAATGCTTTATTGACGAGTAACAACAATGTTGTTTCTTAAGTAAAATAGTGTAATGACACAACATCACATCATAATGGAAACATTGTGATGTGAATCTATTTATAGTTCGACGTGTTGGGGAAAAATGATTAAAATTTTGTAGGATTATCTGGAAAACCTCTGACGAACATCTACTCCAGAAATGAATGATGAACACTGGAGGAACATCATCATCTACGATGACTTTCAATGATCAGAGAAGGGATGTGATATCGATATCTTAATCTATCGAGGACGAACTATGAGGCATCAGACATCATACGAGGTAGGGGATTTTGATTTTACATTATTCTCTTCTTTTTCTAAATATGGAAAACACCGTCAAACCCACGAACATGTTGATGCACGATTTGTGTGTTATGCGGGAGGGTGATTTATTCTTGGTGTTATTTTAATTGGGGTCAAAATATGGACATGGAATGATTGAACGAAAACTCCACGATCCTCCCCCATCTTTAAATCTCTAACATAGAGGCATTGGGATGACCCATACAAGGCCTGATCACCTCTGCATGTGAGTTTCTTGGTGAATGTACCCATGTAATGATGGAAATGTATATTTAGGATCCTCACGGTGAAGAGAGCGCTCACCAAAGGCCACACATGCTGAAAACTCAAAGAAAAAACCATAGGAGCGTGTCCGGTGTTCTGCTAAACTCCCAATTGGCATGACGAAACTGACAGTGGAAATTGCGTGAAAGTGGATTCCAACACTGGTGGGCCATTTCGACTAGGAAGGAACATATCGCCAGCTGCGGTGGCGCACTGGAGGATGGAGCACCAGGCAGGGCATCATGTAGAGGGACGACCATTTCCGGGCCTTCTGGACTATTGGTGAAGTTTTAGTCATTCAACCATGGTAGGTGGAAGGGCCACATGCCCAAGGGGCCATAGGGGGAGCCAGACACGGTAGCCAAGCTGCATCCTGATTGGGAATCACCACTGTCTGCACACCACAACCGATCCCCAGCTGGTCGGCCGGACTAGCAGCAAAACTCCAGACACACGCCGATAGACTGGACCCACACCTAGAAGACAAACCCGCATCGAAAGGTTGATCCTTGTGTTGGGCCAGACATGACCGGCTCACTGGGTGACTCGATGGGATGGACCCTCAGCCATCTAGGTTGGGTCCAGTGAGGCCTATTGGGAGTTTCCCACAGTACAGGATGGACCAGAATGACCTCTAACTTCACCCGGTCCGGTCAATTATATCTTAATGAATTGGGGTATCTGGGACCAACCCGGGCTGGGTTGATTGGGTTTGTCTGAAAATGTTAGACCAGGCCCTATTGCAATCGGTCCCTTGGTTACTAAAACATTTGTATCATGCCAATCGTAAGTCTGATTGATGAGCCGTTTTTTGAGTTGGGACCCTCTTGATGAGTAAATATCTTTTGAAACTCTCTATGTTGAATTTTATGGATGTTTATATACAAATAAGTGCTTGAGGATCGGTTCAACCAAGCTTGATACGTACAGAACCCTATGAGTGGTAGAGACTTGAAGACTGCTCTCTTTTGGCTCAGTGGGAAGATCCTATCTGTGACTTGGCAGGCCCACAATGGAAAGAACCACTTTGTGACATTTCAGGACAATGGTATGCGACTAGGTGGAGTACATTAGTTGGCCATGACTAGTGGGATGCACGTCATTGTGACTTTGCTGGCCCATGGTATGCGATGAGGAGGAGTACCTATGTAGTTCAAGGTTTGTGGGAAGAGCCTCTTTATAACATTGTTATCCCATTCTTCACACCAGCGGAGGAGTTATCTAGATGTCGAGGTGTTCAATGTTGTGACTAATGATGCTACTATTACTACCCTAGAATATACCTTGTGTGAGTTTTCTTCTATTTCGTGATTTAAATTGAATAAATTTTCTTTGGACATTCCATTTTATTTGGGGTCCCTACTGAGTACTGTGTTACTCACCCCTGCACAGGCATCACCCACACATGTTGTGTGTGGTAAAAATGAACAAAGTTTCGACAGGGGTGCTCAGATAGGTAGGACTTAGAGATACTACGATGGTGGAATTTGTGTCCTATGAATAGAATGGGTCTAGTAAGACCAGGTGAATATGACATTCTGCTTTGGCTTCTAGTAGCTTCACTACTCCCATGATCTGGTAGGGCTTTCTGCGGATAGCCATCAGAGTTTATTAATGAATCATGTTGTTTTCAATTAATTTTTGGGTTTGTATTCTTTCCCACTTACATTTAGTTTTACATGCAATCAGTCGTGTTTTAGTAGTATACATGTTTTAAACTTTCAGTGTGTTTGGATGTGGTTGGGCATTTTTTTTCATGCATTTATTTAGGAAAATGCATCCCACCTACAGGTTGATTCCATTGGCTCTAGTCGCCAACCCCTATCCTTCAGTAGGCGGGCTTAGGGTAGTCACACCATGGGCCTCAGAAGATGGGTCCTGACAAAGTGTTATCAAAGGGTGGACATTTTTTTTAGGGGAAGTAGTTTTATGTGTTGTGAGTTTGACTTTCATATTTGGGGAGTCCATTGTTGGTGCAGTAGTCGATGTATCCATACACAAGGACCATGTATCCTGCCTTTCGACTCAATACATGAAATATTGGTTGCATAAGTTTATCCATACGATATTGTGAATAAAATTAAGCTCACTATGAATAAATTTATTATTGTGGTACATCTTGACCTATCTTAGGATTCCTCCATGTGGATGACTAGTCAAGACCCTGATACGAGGTTTTGAGCACACCTCGCCCAGCAATGAGGAATCTATCCAGGTATCAGTGCTTGATATGGCCCCACCAGGTGGTGAAACAGTTCTTCCACCAACCAATGGTTAGAATCTACTACCATCGGTTCAGGAAGAGGAAATTCGTTGTCTTAGTTTCTAACATGAGTTTCAGGGACAAAGACCTCCCAGTTTATGGGGAGAGATAGATCCTTAGGTCGCTGAGGACTAGATGGAGGCTATGATGCAAATATTCTGATTAGTGAAGACATTGTCTGAAAAGATTGAGATCGTGGAAGACAACTTTCTATAGGGATCTGTAGGGAGATGGTGGAGTTTGACCATCCGGACTCATGATGAGGTAGACCCTCACATGGGTTGAATTTGAGAGGGTTTTCTGAGTGGAGTTTTTTCACATGACCTTACGCATTGTGAGCATCCAGGATCTACTTCACCTACATCAGGATAGCATGACAGGGGCTGAGTACTCAGCAAGCTTCATAGAGATTTCCCAATACTCCATACATATAGTGAGAGACCCTTTCTTTTGGGATCGATCAATTGAGCTGGGACTCAGGAAGGATAACAGGGCTTTGGTGGTTTCTCTCAACATCCTTACTCATGATGTGGTGCTGGAGCGAGCCCTTATGATGAAGAGCTTCATGGGAGATCATACACCCACAACTAGAGCTAACAACATACCGTAGGTGGTAGAGTCTTCGGTAAGAAACATATAATAGATTCGTGGGATGAAGAAAGATAAGACTTTTAGAGGCCAACACATAGACTCAAGGTCGGAAGTGTGTGTCTCCAAAGCTCGAGGAAGTCAGATGGGGGCCATGCTTTTCTACTTGAGAATCCGGCAGGGACACATGACACATGACTACCCGACCCACTGTACAAATGACTAGAAAATGATCGAGGTTCTGCCGAGGTAGTTGAAGCAGTTCAAGCAAGGAGGTCCATAGGAAAGTAGTCGTGGAAGGGGAGATGGTCGAGTGGTAGGTAGTGGCCGACAGTTTTAAGTCGTAAGACCACCACCCCGATGTGGTCTACCCCAACCTTAGGGAGCTTCTAGAAAGGGGTGAGCACAGCTTCAGGCCGTAGAGGATTATGAATACGGCACTCCAAAGATGATCTGAGGTACCTTCCATGTCTTCTCCACCCTAGTTGTTGTTCATATGGATATAAGTGCTAGTAACTCCTTATTCTCCATGACTCTCTTTCAGATATCATAGATTCTGGTGGAGCAGTTGGATCAATACTTATGGCTAGCGACATTTATGAGAGGGGATTCAACGATTACACAATTGGGCTGGCAGAGTATGCTTACTCTATGAGATGAGATCTTCAACTGAGATATATTAGTATCAACATTAAGGCCTTACAAAATCATCTTGGGTATGAATTTTTTATCCAGATTCCAAGCTCATCTCGATGGTTTTAGGCGTACAATGTGTTGTGTTAGGGGATATAAGACCAACATTCCCTTAACTAGTGCGAAGTATGCCCCCGCAACGTAGGACGAACTCTGTTGGAGGGGTAATAGCTGATCACCCACCATTTGGCTCTCCACACCCATGGTACAATTGAGGATAGGATTATATGCTTCCCTATAGTGGTGGATGAGTACAATAATGTTTTTCTTGATGAGGTTCCTGGGAGACGTCCTCAAATAGTAATATACTTTTGTATCAACCTGTACCCTGTGATGACACTAATATCCACACCATCATATCAAATAGCTCCCACAAAGCTTCGAAAGCTGAGAGTACAGCTGGAGGACATGCAAGAGAAGGTGTTCATAAGGCTCAATGTTTCACCCTGGTCATCCTCAGTGATTTTTATTCAAAAAGGAAGATTGGAGTTTGAGGTTGTGTGTAAACAGATGTTTCCTGAACAAGGTGACTCTGAATAAAAAGAACCAACTATCAAGAATTGATGACCACTTCTACCAGCTAAAGGGAGTGATGTGGTTCTCAAAGATATAACATAGATCATGCTATCACTAGATTCAGGTACGAGACGAGGATTAACCGAAGAAAACATTCAGGTAATGGTATGGCCTCTATGAGTTCCTGGTGATTTCATTCGATGTGACCAATTCCCCTGTAGTGTTAATGGTCTCTGTAAATAGGATCTTCCATCTCTACCCTAATTGGTTTATCATGGTCTTCTTCAATGACATATTGGTGTACACAGCATCGTAGGAGGACCACGCGGTGCATCTGTGGATAGTACTGGATACACTCTGAGAGGACTAACATTATGGTAAGCTCTCAAAGTGTTAGTTTTGGATTTAGGGGGGTAAATTTCCTAGAACACATCATTTGAGTTACTGTAGTTGCAGTCGATCCAGAAAATATAGAGGAAGTACTTTCTTGGGATCCACCCAAGAGCATGACTAAGGTAAAGAGATTTCTAGGGTTCACTGGTTAATATTAGAGATTGATTACATAGAGAGTAATTATTTAATTCCACACTTTCACCGTTGTTTTAAACAGTTTTTTAATAAAAATTAAAAATATAATAATAAATTTCAATTCATTTTTTTATTCAATGAATTAAGAATTATCACATTTAAAAAGATAAATTAAAATTTGTTTATATTTTCTTGAAGGTGGAGGTGATTTGGAGGCCCCAGAGATGATCTAGAAGGAAAATGGTCCAAAACCACATGACGTCCATGAACACATGTCCACTATTTGGTATATTATGAAAAATCCAGGAATCCAAATGGGATGTGATTTTTTAGGAAGGTCTAAAACGCAATTTTAAACAAATTTTATAAAGACACCCAATATTTATTCTGTAATTAAAAGGCCCAACCAATGTGCTCTGTCTGGGCCACTGAATCTACACGGAGTCAAAAGTTGTGTGTTGGGTGTTGTCCATATCTCGAGCTATAGGTGCCCAAATGAATCCCAAATTTTGTTACATATATCCAAGTGGTGGGGGAAAAACATTAAAGTTTTTTAAAAATTTATTTATTTCTCTTTGGAGGAAAAAAATGGGATAATTGTTTTACACAATATGTGTACCGATGGCAACTTTCCATTTTTAAATAATAGAGCACCATGGGAAACCCATTTGAGAGTTCGAACTAGAATTTTATTTCTTCCATTTTGGAGTCCTAGAAATGTTTCCTCTTCATCCTAGAAGTTCTGGAGGCCACTATCCTCATATGGGGATCCAATATGAAGGCGATATTCCACCCGATCCACCTCCCTCTCTCGATGGAAAGAAAAATGGTGGACGATCATTTCAAGGGAGCTACACACATATGGGAGGGAGTTATGATACTAGTTATTCTACTAGTTTTGTATAAATCGTGGGTTAAATATATCCCTAAATTATTTTCGTGACATGATTCTCCTCTGAATGAATTTATTTTGATATAATTAAGTGAAACACTTTTTATTTTGACACGGATTGTGTTGAAATTTCTTGTGGGAATTTTGGGTTATCTCGATTGGAAAACACAATAATCATTTCACTTTCCCAAATATATTAGATTTAAGAAAGCTTTGGTATCCCATTTTCAATATTTGAGAACCAAAACATGACAAAACGATCACTGTATCGTGGGTGGCTTCTATGTGCATCGTTTTAAGGGATAAGAGGGTAGTCAAGTTCTTAAAAAACATCAACCAAAGAATTAAACAAAACTATGTGAAATTTTAAGAGCAATTGACTATAAAAGATTTTTAGTGGACTTGAAATGATATCATTATCTCATTTTTCTAAAACATCCCATTTATTTATCATCTATTAAAATTATTAATTAAATCATTTTTTTAGAATAGTTTTCAAAACCACCCCCTCTTTTAGAACATCTTACTAATAATAGTCACTCAAAATCTACTAAATCTCCTTGACAGATGAACTAGGTTTATCCCTAGACTATAAATTAATCATAAAATCAAAATCAATTTGACGTGTCACATCAACGCAGTCATATTTTGGCACTATTTCCAATGAGCACTTTGGTTTTTTTGTATGTTTTTGATAGTGTTTTTCTAAATTTTGTGAATGTTTGTTTGTTTTATCTTCTTCAGTTATATTTATTTTTGTTTTATAATTTATTTCTTATTAACATTATGTGTATGACTCATTCTACTCTGGGATACATACAACCTTTCAAACCGGAACAGGTGAGGATCCTACATTAGGGACCCTGAGATACACAAGAGGAACATTTGAAGGAGGACTCACAAAACATCAACACTCATCCTGATCCTTCTTATTCCCTTTCCAGGAACCCACATCGAAACTAAAATTAATGTGAACAAAATGGATGACAACAATAAAAAACAAAAATAACTCACGTCACCTGATGTTGATATACCACCCACATATATTCAAATTCAAGGCGAGGCACCCGGATTTGAACTAAAATATGGTTTAATTCATTTATTTCCAAGATTCCATGGACTTCCTGGAGAAGATCCAAAAAAGAATCTAAAAGAATTTCACACTTCATGTTCTACATTAAAACCTAAAAATGTTTATGAAGAACAAGTAAATGTTTTGGAATTTCATTTTTCATTAGAAGCCACTATAAAATACTTGCATTATTATATTAATTCACCAATAAGAGGCTGGGAGGACATGAAACACCTTTTTCATGATAAATATTTCCTAGCCTCTCAAAGTGAAACTATAAGGAAATAAATTTGTGGGATAAGACCATCTCAAGTGGAAACACATCCCTAATATTGGGAAATATTTAAAAGATTATGTTCATGTTTTCCACACCACCAAATAGGTGTCCAACTTTTAATACAATATTTTTAAGAAGGATTCATCCCTATTGATAGAAATATGATTGAAACCACTACAGGTGGTGCTCTGGTATATAAGACACCAATTACTGTAAGGAACATAATTGAGAGCAGGGATCAAAACACTAAATAATTTGGTTCAAGGCCCAATGTACCCATTAGAGGTGTCAATGATGTGAAATGTACTAAATTCGAGAATATGTTGGATATGATGTTTGAGGTTTTTAGTACCCCTCTACAAAACCATTCTCTTTACCAAGGGAAATATAAATCTTCTGCTACCATCCATTGTGGATTCTTCTCTTCTGAAACCCATTATTCTGACTAATGCCCCCAATTGAGAGAAACTTTTGATAGTTGTAAGGAAATATTCCCAGGATACCCCTATAACCAACCCTTTAGGAATTAAAAAAACAATCCATCATACTATGGGTATAATTAAAATCAAGATTATTGGAAATGAGTTATTCAAACCAGCCTCATCAACCATGGAACCAACATGGTCAGAGTAGTTATCCACCACCAACACTAAGAAATCCTAAACCACCCAAAGGCCTTTCCAACACCCCCCAAACCGAGCATATACTAGAAGATATGTTAAAAAAAATGGATTCCAACAATATATAATTCCAAAAAAACACAAAATCATCCATACAAGACCTCAAAACCAAATTATGACAACTAGCTAACTCGATGGGGGGAAATTCATATTCATGGGTTGGGTAAACTACCCTATCAATAAGTAGTTATGCCTAGGGATAATGAAAATGTTAGTTCCATCACCCTTAGGATATGAAATCATCTTAAAATCCAAATGACCCCTTCAATAGAGTCATCCACTCCTATGGAAACCACCATCCCAATCACTGCTAAAAATGGACCAAGAGAAGAAAATCCTTGTCCTATGGGAATTACTTCTAAAGAAAATAGTGCGTATGTCGATGATTCTTCTATCCCAACCAGTACTATTCCATTTCCTCAAAGGGACACCAAACCAAGAAAACAATAAGAAACTAAAAAAGATAATGAAATATTTGAAACGTTAAAAAAAGTACAGGTTAGTATTCCTTTGATTGATTCCGTGATGAAAATTTCAAGATATGAAATGTTTTTAAAATAGATGTGTACAGAAAGAAAATAAGCAAAACAAAAACCAAAACAAAAACAAAACAATAAAATAAAAAGAGACATCATGGTGATGATAAGGTAATCATTAGGAGGAATGTATTAGAATTGATATTACCATCACAACCTAACAAATGTAATGAACCTATAACATTCTCGATTTCATGCACCATAGACGAGTATTCATTTTTCAATACTATTATAGATTTAGGTGCTTCTATAAATATGACACCTCACTCCAATTACATTTCATTTTAGATTGGATAATTGAAGAAAACTGGGATAATCATTTAGCTAGAAAAATAATGGACAACACACCCTTCTTGTGTGCCAGTGGATGTTCTTGTGAGGGTTCATGATTTAATTTTTCCTTCAAATTTTTATGTGCATAAAATGGAAGATCATAAAATGAATTGACATGCCCAAATTATATTGGGGAGACCTTTATTGAAAACCACCAAATCCATAATTAATTTCCATAATGGTTCATTGTCATTTGAATTTGGTGGTGACAAAGCCCCTTTCAACATCCTTGATTCCATGAAGCACCCTTCAGAAGAACATTCATCTCTCTATGTTAATTCAATTGATGTACTCCCTTCCACAAAAAAACTACTTTTCTTTCCCCTGACAACCTTTCTGAGTTGTCTCTATTAATTTAAATTCTATGCAATGAATCAAGAATTAATTATTGTAATGGTCTAGAAAAGTCTCATGCATGTTTATTAATAGTTAATTTCTTGAACAACGAGGATCCAATGACCATTGACAATACTGCTATGTTTTTAAAAGATCATTCCTCATCTAAGGATGATACAATTGAGCAGTTAGTTGAGATCAGTGACCTCTCACATTCAGACACACTCCCATCAATCCAAAATCCATCTGAATTGGAACTGAAACAATTGCATCAAGATTTAAAATATTCATATCTTGATAATAGAAACAAGGAACCCGTCATCATTTCTAGTTCACTTGTTAGGACCAATAGGGGCCTATATACCCTGAGAGGGGGGGGGGTGAATCAGGGTATGGATATTATTTTTCAAAGTTCTTTCTGCCCCACTGGATCTTGACATCTTTATTACAAGGGTCACTTAGTTTGCACTTGTGTGGTTATTATGATCACTTATTTTCTTCTTTGCCTGATGATGATGCTTCAAATGCAATGCAGGGAAGTAAACAAGCAGACAAATAGATTTTTACTTGGTTCACTGCTAAGGGCTACGTCCAAGGAGAATACGCCGACAAGTTGCCGGTTCGTACCAAATTCCACTAGATTTCACTAGCTGTGGATTACAATGTTTGGGCTAGATCACTTTTATGCCCAGGCTCACTGCCTATACAAGGTTTAGGGTCAGCTCACTACATTCCCAAGGGTCACTCCCTGTTTCTCTCTCTCTGGCTCACTGCCGGTGGAGAGGATCACCTTCTTCCTCTTCCTAAGCTCACTTCTCCAGAAGGGATTCACTCACAGTTTATAGACTTGTAGGTCTCTTCATTTGCATGAATGAATGCATCTTTCTCTGTGTGTAGATGCTCTATTTAAGTACAACTTTCACCCGAAGATGAATATCTCTTTGCACCGAAGGTATCGGGCAAACTTCCAGCTTCTACACAGTCCGAAAAACACTGCTGGAACAAAACCTTACTTGGCGCGCAAGTCCACCTCGGCGCGCAAGTATCGGCGTGCAAGTCACAACAGGTGCGCAAGTACTCCTCTGACACTTGCGCGACACAAGCTTCCTCAACTACAAACTTGCGCGACTCTCTTCCTTTTACGCCCAAACCACTATTGGCACACAACTACAAACCGGCGCGCAACTTCAACCACTGGCGCGCAAGTCCCACCTGCGCGACCACACACACCAATTGCGCGACCACCACACCTGCACGACGGGAGCTCTCGTTTGAACTCCGGTGAGAAATGAAGAGGGGTGTTCCAGTATTTATAGGCAAATTGACCACCCTGCGCGACGGCGCGCAAGTCACCTGCGCGACCCAGTCTCGGCGTGCAAGTCTTATCTCCTTTTAGACACTTGCACGACCAACTCCCAAACATGCGCGAACCTACTTCCTTTGCCATATTTTGATCTTCTGATCTTGAAAAACATATGGCGCGCAAGTTTCCTATACTCCAAGTCCACGGTGCGCAAGTCCCTTTGCCAAAAACACTTTTCTTCATTTGCCGATTTTCAGGCCCAAAAATTTGGCAAACACTGGAAAACGGCACCACCTTGTATCTGTTCTTTTGTACCGCCTCTAGATCATCCATTCCTTTTATCGACGTTCTTGAATCAAACATGGATCATTGAACTCAGCTCTTGAACTCGACATTCCACCATGAAATCCTCTTTGTCAACAAATTTGTATGTCATTATTTTGCTTTGTCAACAATCACAACTCAGATGTCCACTTTGTCAACAAACACAATCACCTCAAAAATGCTTCAATGATACCTTGAGAGAATTTTTTCCCAACAATCTCCCCCTTTGGGTTTGTTGAAAACTCTTCCAAAACAAAGATAATTCGTTGATTCCTCAGCCTCCATTCGCCTCATTGCGATTTGGATAGCGATCACAGATTTACTCAACACATACTCTAAGCCCACATGTGCAATGATCGGCGTGAGAAACAAGAGTAAATGAAAAGTTCATCAATGAATCACTGTATTTCTGACATCCACTGATGACACCAAACTGATACCAATTTGTACTAAAATGATACCAATTGTTGATGGATTTGTTGGAAGACCAATTTTTGGTTTGGAAATAGTCTCACCACTTTCCAACCCCACTCTTCTTCTTTTATCACGATCCTCGGTTGTCCTGATATCTAATCTTTGATCGATCACTTCTAGCATCATCAGATTTAATACACTCCCCCTTTCTCATTGCTCCCCCTTTCTGGCTGCTCCACCTGTCAGCTTCTCCCCGTATCATTCATGATTTCTCAAATAGCCACACTGTCTCCCAATCACTATTTTCTCCTCCTTTAACAAACACTTTTCTCCCCCTTTGTCAACGAACCCAAAGGACACTCCTTTGTAGTCTGTAACATAGTAGAGAACACAGATCAGCATATGAGGGAAAAACACATCATACCTCGGGGAGAGGGGGGGGGGGGGGGTAATCCCATATCCACACTATTTCAAGTGCGGGGAATTGAATGAACTCCCAGAGCCAGTCGATGCCTCTCAAAAGCTTCCTTGGTTAAGGCCTTTGTCAGAATGTCTGCAACTTGTAGCTCTATAGGCACATAATCCAACTTCATGATCCCCTGCTCAACTTTCTCCTTGATGAAATGATACTTGATCTCAATGTGCTTTGCCCTAGAATGATGGACATGATTTTTGCTAAGATTTATAGCACTTGAGTTGTCACACTGGATTCTGATCGGAGACTTCACTTCAACTCCCATATCTTCAAGCTGCCGCTTCATCCACAATAACTGTGTGCATGCTTGAGTGGCCGCAATATACTCAGCTTCTGCAGTGCTCAACTAAATGCAATCGTGTTTCTTGCATATCCAATAAATACACAATCCACCAAGATAGAATGCACCACCTGACGTTGATTTTCTATCATCTGGTGAACTGGCCCAGTCTGCATCAGTATATCCCAATAACTCTATATCAGATTTGTCAGTATATGTCAGGCCGAAATCCACTGTTCCCTATATATACCAATGCATTCTTTTCGCTACAAGAATGTGGCTTTCCTTGGGATTGCTCTGATATCTTTCTTCTTGGCATGTGGCGAAAACAATTTCAGGCCTTGTTGCGGTTAAGTACAACAGACATCCAATGATTTGCCTGTATTCTGTGATATTAATTGCCTTTCCATCCTCATCTTTTGATAATTTCATCCGGGTAGCAACCAGAGTTTTCATTTCTTTGGAATTATCCATTCCAAATCATTCCAAAACCCTATTCACATATTCGGATTGAGAAATGAATGTTCCATTCTTTCCCTGTCTCACCTGTAGACCAATTGTACTGCAACGGCTAGGAATAATTTGATTGTCTCTATCATTGCAACCAGTGCAAATGTCTCATAAAATTCAATATCTTATTTCTGGGAGTATCCTTTGCACACTAGCTGTGCTTTGTTCCGAATCAATGTTCCATCTTCAGTCATATTCTTGTTGTGATAGACCCATTTAGTCCCGATGACATTCTTTTCTACTGGCCTCGAAACAATCTCCCATGTCTGGTTCTTCTCAATCTGATTTAGCTCTTCATTCATGGACTGAACCCAGTTATCTTGATCAGTTGCATCATCAAATCATTTTGACTCAACTTATGATAGTAATGATGTCTGCTGTAGTGATTTCATTCTGCTTGTCTGAACTGGAACTCACTGATCACTGATGATATTCTGCCTGTCAATTTCAGCTTGATTCTTTGTCTTTTGTGCAGATAAGGATTTTACTTCCTTGTACTCATCATCAGTATCTTCTTCTGAGTCACCCTCAGCCACTTATTCTCCCCCTGTGTTTCTTTCTTCTTCAACACTTTCGTCAGGAAATTGCTGTCTGACTCATTTTTCAGTGGCTTCATTTCTTTCAGCTACTTTTCTTTGTGTCATTGTTCAATGAAATCATTCCTTTCAACTTCTTCTCACAGCTTCTTGGTATCTTGAAAACAGTCAGCTGATACCACAATGTTAGATCAAAATAAATAAGCATGAAATTCTTGATCACTGCTGCTTCTCTCATAGTATGTCTTTTCTCAGTAGACAACACTTGAGATGGGTCATCCAATTATTTCCTTGATGAATCTGGCATCTGATTTTGTTTTTGAATGCTCCCCCTGTGTTACAAAAAACTTTTATCTATAAGGCCCAATGGTATATACCCATAACTATTCTTCTCCACGTGCAACATTTATACTTATCTGGCACTCCTCATTGAGCCATTAACAAAATCTCTAAGCCTACTGAATTGGGACTCGGTGTAGGAAACAAGAGATAAAGCTAATAACACAATCACTTTTATTTGTGCTCAGTTGCATCTTTTATTCTTCATCCCTAGTTCCTGATTTGAATCAATTGAACCTGTAGAGCATATCAGATCTCCACTTCCCATCCTTAGATGCCACTTCCCCTTGGATCGTATCTCCCTAAAACCTGAAACACATCAATCATCAGTTAATAGCATTTATATACATAGGGAGAGGGGATTTCTTCTGGACACCTCAAGATGAGGATTGTGGTTGATCCTGATGGGTCAACCCATTGATTCTTTCTTGGAGGGAATCACACTCTTTTCTTGCTTCCTCCAGCTGCCTAGCCAACTTCAACTGTTCTGGCCATATGACTAGGCATTCATTGCCTACATTTTGAGCCTTTTTCTGATATGTAGATTTGGTAGGCTCAGCCTTTCTCACCATTTGGGGTTTAAACCCACTTGTACACATTTCTGTCTTTGACATTCTACCAAAATTCCATTTTCCTTGATTATATCTCTGAGCATGAATCTCTTTTCTTTCCATCATCCCTTGCTTCTTCCACCATTGCAAGGGTCTTCCTCTTTTCTCCATAGCTTGTTGTGGCAAAGGAGCTGCAAATTTTTCAATGTGTTCTCTGTTTATCTGCCGTTTATCAGATTTATGATTCGCCGCCCTATTTTTCCTTGGTGGTGGGTTCTCCACTGAATATACTTTCTCCTTACTCACAGCTATAGAGTTTCCTTCATTTTTCTTCCAGATTTGGTCATGTTCTTTCTTAGAGAGTTGTTGTGAGTATGATAGAGGAGGTTACTGATACACCTTTCGTTCAGCTCAATGTGATTTCCCTGAGGCTCTAAGCATGTTCTCCAACTTTCCACTTTGTCTCCCAGTGTACAATTTCTCATTATACACCACTGGTGTCGGGAATCTCCTTTCATGTTCCTTTCCCTTTCCTGCTTTCTTCTTGTAGCAATGTCTTGCCAAATGCCCATAATCAGAACATATAAACCATTTCCCATTAAAGGCATATCTCATTTCATCACTTCTCTGTCGAGATGTTGATGCACCTTGGGATCCTCTTCTGATATTGGGCTCCTGTGTTTCCTGACACATACTCATTTTGTGTCCCTTTCTTCCACAGAAATAGCATCTGATGAATGTTTTCCTCGGAGAGACTCTCTTCACTGATTTCTCATGACGCTTCTTCTTGTAGCTATCCTATTAGGCCTATCTCCCGCACCAACATGATTTTCTCCATTTCTGGAGTTGTTCACGGCTCTCTTCTTATCATGCATGGGAGGTGATTCATCGAATCCAATACCAGCTTTTCCAAAACTTGTTGGTCTTTGAGCTGAGAAAATATTCTGTTGTTTCTCTTCCAAAACAGCATATCTGATCTTCATTTTATCATCCCTTGTCGAAGGATGATCAAATAGTAAATGTAAGGCATCCTTCATTTTAGGATTTCCTCTATCATTGGAAATCTATAATTCCTTCTTAACTGATTCTAGCTCTTCTTCCAACTTTTGAATCTCTGTCTCCCTTGATTCAAGTTGTACATCAAGTTCTCTCTTGAGAAGCTTCCCTCTTCTCATATCATCTTCCAATTCACGTGTCAGCTTATCAACCATGTCATTTTGCTCCTTTACCTTAAATTTTTCTTGAGCGAGAGAGTCAGAGAAACATGCATTCTCTTGTTGTAGCCTTTGATTCTTCTGAACTTCTACAGACAACTATGCTGCTAGATCATTATTTCTGGCTATAAGATTCTGTGCTTCATCTGACTTTTGACTCTCTTCATAATCACCAGCCTTTTGTTTTCCTTTCATTCTATCCATCTTCTACAGCTCTTCAGCATGTGAATCATTCTTCTACGTTAGGTTGGTAACTATATCAATAAGCCTTTGATTTAAGCCTTTTAGCTTGTTGACCTCAATCTCCAATCCCTTGATCTGGATATCTTTAGATTTGGCTTCTTCAGTGTTTCCAACGTCACTTGGAATATTATGTTCTTCGATGCTTTTGAATTGATCTTTCACTTTTCTATTCAAGCCATCGATCTCCCTTTTCTGTTCTTCAATCTTAATCTTATACTCACTAACTGATTTTGAGTTCTCTCGTGTTGATAACTTGAGTTTCTCAATTTCTTCCATCAACTCAGACTTCTCTTCTTCCTACTGCTGCATATAGAGTTTGTCATCGTGAACAACATTGTTGGATTTCTTTGTTTTTCCTCTCCAAACATCTATCTCCTCAAGAGCAGCCTCCAACTCAGCTCGCATATCTATTCTTCCATCAATTTCTTCTTCTGTTTCAGCATCACTCTGATGCGCATGCACTTCACTAATTCCAACATCATGATTGAGTGAATCAATCTTTTCCCTATCTGACTTCTGATTCTTATTTGATGCTTTTCCTTTTCCCATGGCAGATTGAGATAAGATCAGACTGATTCTTTAACCACACTAATCAACTACAACAAGTCGGAGGAAACAAATCTGGTTAAAGCAACCTTCCCTTTGATACCAATTATTAGGACCAATAGGGACCTATATACCCTGAGAGGGGGGTGAATGAGGGTATGGATATTATTTTTCAATGTTCTTCCTGCCCCACTGGATCATGACCTCTTTATTACAAGGGTCACTTTTTTTGCACTTGTGTGGTTATTATGATCACTTATTTTCTTCTTTTCCTGATGATGATGCTTCAAATGCAATGCAGGGAAGTAAACAAGCAGACACAGAGATTTTTACTTGGTTCACCGCTAAGGGCTACGTCCAAGGAGCATACGCCGACAAGTTGCCGGTTCGTACCAAATTCCACTAGACTTCACTAGCTGTGGATTACAATGTTCGGGCTAGATCACTTCTATGCCCAGGCTCACTGCATATACAAGGTTTAGGGTCAGCTCACTACTCTCCCAAGGGTCACTCCCTGTTTCTCTCTCTCTGGCTCACTGCCGGTGGAGAGGATCACCTTCTTCCTCTTCCTAAGCTCACTGCTCCAGAAGAGATTCACTCACAGTTTATAGACTTGTAGGTCTCTTCATTTTCATGAATTAATGCATCTTTCTCGGTGTGTAGATGCTCTGTTGAAGTACAAAATTCACCTGAAGATGAATATCTCTTTGCACCGAAGGTATCGGGAAAACTTCCAGCTTCCACGCAGTCCGAAAAACACTGCTGGAACAAAACCTTACTTGGCACGCAAGTCTACCTCGGCGCGCAAGTATCGGCGCGCAAGTCACAACAGGCGCACAAGTCCTCCTCTGACACTTGCGCGACACAAGCTTCCTCAACTCCAAACTTGCGCAAATCTCTTCCTTTTACGCCCAAACCACTATTGGCACGCAACTGCAAACCGGCGCGCAACTTCAACCACTAGCGCGCAAGTCCCACCTGCGCGACCACACACACCACTTGCGCGACCACCACACCTGCGCGATGGGAGCTCTCGTTTGAACTCCGGTGAGAAATGAAGAGGGGTGGTCCAGTATTTATACGAAAATTGACCACCCTGCGCGACGACGCACAAGTCACCTGCGCGACCCAGTCTCGGCGTGCAAGTCTTCTCTCCTTTTAGACACTTGCGCGACCAACTCCCAAACTTGCGCGAACCTACTTCCTTTTCCATATTTTGATCTTATGATCTTGAAAAACATATGGCGCGCAAGTTTCCTATACTCCAAGTCCACGGCGCCCAAGTCCCTTTGCCAAAAACACTTTTCTTCATTTGCCGATTTTCAGGCCCAAAAATTTGGAAAACACTGGAAAACGGCGCCACCTTGTATCTGTTCTTTTGTACCGCCTCCAGATCATCCATTCCTTTTATCGACGTTCTTGAATCAAATATGGATCATTGAACTCAGCTCTTGAACTCGACATTCCACCATGAAATCCTCTTTGTCAACAAATTTGTATGTCATTGTTTTTCTTTGTCAACAATCACAACTCAGATGTCCACTTTGTCAACAAACACAATCACCTCAAAAATGCTTCAATGATACCTTGAGGGATTTTTGCCCAACATCACTCCTTCCGGTGCACGAATTGTGACTGCCTAAACATTTGAGAGAGTATAAACAAGATTTGGGATGGAACTATTTGACTTTCATAGTATTATCCTTTCAATTTGTACACATCATATTTTATTAAATGATGAGGCTAAACCAATTAGGCAGGCACAATGTCAAATGAACCCAAACCTTCTAGATGTTGTGAAAAATGAGTTAACCAAATTATTGGCTATCATAATCATTTACCCCATCTATGACAGCCACTAGGTCAGTCCCATTCATGTATTTCTTAAAGAAACTGTCCTTACAATAATCAATAATGAAAACAATGAATTGGTTCCAACTCGTGTGTAGATTAGTTGGTGGGTCTATATATACTATCTCTGACCAAACCAACACAATAAAAAGGACAATACCCTTTTACATTTATTTACCAAATTATAGAGAGGTTAGAGGGTAAGTCCCACCTCTCTTTCCTTAATGGGTATTCTACATAATTTTAGAAATATGTTTCCCTAGAGGATCAGGAAAAGAAAACATTCACTTGCCTCATTGGAACATTTTCATATTAGAGGATTCCATTCGATCTGTGCAATGCTCTGGGTACTTTCCAGTGATGCATGCTTAGTATTTTTTGGATTACCTTGAGAATATAATGGATGTTTTTATGGATCATTTCCCTATTTAGGGATGATTTTTGATGAATGTTTATGTAGGATTTGTTTAGTCCTACATTGCGGTTTAGAAAAGAATATTGTATTAAATAATTAGAAATTCCATTTCATGGTGTGACAAGGTGTAGGTTTGGGACATGTCATTTTATGGATGGTATTCATATAGTTGAATAATAATTGGATGTTATTGTTTCGGTGCGGATGTGCGTCGGGTTTCTGTTCCGACGCTGTTCCGCCAGGACGCGTTCGCGCGTGCACCCGTCGACCCGAGGGGATGGGCGCGCGCGGCTTGTGGCCCTGCAGTCCCGCTTTCCAAGGGCGGGCGGCATTCGTCCCTTCTTCAGGGGCGTCTGCTCCTTGATCGAAACCAGGATGATGGGATGTCGGCTCCTCCTTCCGTGGACGTCTCTTCGGAACTCGTCGCCTAATCCGGGTCTCCCTCATAGATTTAAGACGTGCTCGTGAATCTCGTTCCCGGCGCCATGTCTCCATGGACACCGGTTAATTACGCTGCTTCCGCCCGAACGCTCCAAGGAGTCTGGTCAGGGCAGCAACCTGCGGTGAGGAGACCGGGTGGCTCTGGGTGTTGGGGGCGTGTCTTAACACTGCGACTCTACATGTCTGCCTTCCGTCCTAATAGGGCTTCTCGAAGGCATGATGGCCTGAGGCATCCCGCGCTGGGTGCGGGGAACTGTGTTACCTGAGGTTTTCCTCAGCTTCCCATGTTTAACACGGGGTATTCCGCGAGTTTAACGTCCAGCGGGGACGGCATCGGACTGATCAACACGAGAAGTGGATCAGATGACAGAACCCCTTGCGGGGAACCTCCGACGCTGGGGCCAGCACATGGGCGGCTTCCCGAGTGAAGTGGAGTGGAATGAAATGGCATGACCCCACCAGGATGTGGCGGCCCGGGTAAGGATCAGGATGGATGATGGAGTGAAGAGCTTGGACCCCGTAGGGGCTTCCTACGTACCACGCGTTGGCGCGGATCAAAGTCAGCGTAGTTCGGATATACAGTTTAACGTCATGCTGGATGTCGGCAAGCCGACTCACGAAGAGGTCGAGGCCACCGGGCGGAGGATTGAACCGAACCACCTCGCACAGAGGGGGATGGAACGGCCGGGTGGATCACAGTTTCACGTCATGCTGGACGCTGAAAGGAGAAATAGAAAAAGGCAGTGGGGAATCGCAATGGAGATACACATGTGCAGTCCCCCACAAGGGCGGATTCATAGGTGAATCGACGCAAGTGTGAACCCGGGAGGGGTCCACTGATGGACGAGCCGACGTGAATATGACCGGGACGACCAGGTGGTGGGCTTGAACCTCAGGGAGGCTTCCTACGTACCCTGTTTAGGAGACAGGGATCAAAGTCCACGTAGTTCATTCGGTTTGTAATACTCTACCCCCGTGGGCGAAGGCCACTCCAATCCCGACATCCCTGCAGAGACGAGCGGGTGGGGGCCACATCCAAACCGGGAGGGGGACCCTGCGTGCGAGGCACGGGATCAGGTGATGCGGACGGTATAATGTCTTGCCGGATGAAGTACAGTTTAACGTCGTGTGTTGAGGATGAAGCGGACGGTTTAACGTCTTGCCGGACGAAGTACAGTTTAACGTCGTGTGTTGAGGACGAAGCGGACGGTTTAACGTCTGGCCGGACGAAGTATAGTTTAACGTCGTGTGTTGAGGATGAAGCGGACGGTTTAACGTCTTTCCGGACGAAATACAGTTTAATGTCATGTGTTGAGGACGAATATGCTTGGCAGTTTAACATCTTGTCGCGCGGACGATATGCTAGGCAGTTTAACGTCGTGCAGCTTGGACGTTATGATACCGCCGATGGGTCCGTGTCACTTCGTGCGAGCCTGGAGGGCCGCACGGGAAGACAACGCACGGTGCGGGCACCCGGGATGATGATGATCGGGCGCCACGCAGGCGGGTACCCTCAGGGGGTCAAAGGGGGCGACCTCGGCGGGTTGCGCGCAAAAGAGAAGCATGGCGCGCAATACCGCGGGTCGGCGCGCAAATGGGCGGGCTGGCGCGCAATTGGGCCAACGCTTTGCGCGCAGATGATTGAGATTGCGCGCACCGGGCTTCGGATAGCGCACGGGGGCAACGGCTCATTCTTTAACGAATGGCCACTTTGAAAAGGGGGGGGGGTGCACGCAATCGGGCTGGATTGCGCGCACCCGGGGGCAATTGCGCGCAAGAGGCTTCTTTTGCGCGCGAAGGCCTTTGGGTGAAGAATTATTCAAAAATAAAGGAGCCAAAGGGATTGTGCGCGAAGGCGAACCCCGAGGCTTTCTTGCGCGAAAGAAAGGAGGTTACCTGAAGATCGGCATTGCGCGCGGAAGGGGTTGGATTGCGCACACGAGAGACCTTTCGAATTCCGGCAACCTCCAAAACGTCGGGGGTCGCCTAATATTTATAGGCAACCCCTGGCGCGGAATCCGGCTCGGGAGCACGCAAATTCCTTCGCGGGCGCGGAATCGGGACCGGCACGCAAGGGAGTCGCGCGGGCCATGGGCGCGCAAAATTGCACGCCGGCCCAGCGCATTGCGCGCATCCCGGGAGGTTTGCGCGCGGCACTCAAACATTGCGTGCGGGCCTCCGAAATTCTGCGCAAGCCTTTCGGTCCTTCTGAAACGCGCTTCTGGCTCCAAATATGACCTCACTTTCCGCATCCGGAGCTTCGTTTGGGAACAACGGATTTTTCCGGCATCTACAAAAGCCCCCCCTCGGAATCTGATCGGCGAGAGGTCGCAACGATCAGGTTCCGAGGGAGACGCCGGAATGCCGAAGTCCTGGGTGGCGCGGGACTGTGGCGCGCAAAAAGGGGCGTCGGGCGCGAAATTCGTTGTCTTGGTCGCGCAAAGCGCTTTCCGCGCAGCGCAGACACCCAGCCTCGCCTATAAATAGGGGCCCTAGGTCACCCGCACCGTACACCGGCCTTCCCCGCGATAAGCATTCGAGCTCTCGTGCGCGAAATTGCCTTTGCCGGCGCGAAATTCACCCGTTCGTCGCGCAAAACTTTCCGGATTTCGGCCTGTCTTTGCGCGAATACCCGGGGTTTTACGCGATGGACTTCCCAAGTGCGCGCCGTCCACTAGGATTGCGCGCCAACTCCCAAACTTCTCTACCAGCCTCGTCCGATTCCTCACGCTTCACCCCTTAACCCGCACGACTCCCGGAGCTTCTGAGATGGCCGCGAATCAAGGAAATGAAGGGGATGCCGCCACTCGCAGAGCTGAGATGGCGACGAACGAGGAGGTCTACGGAGCCAAGGAGATTGTTTCCAACAATCAATCCTTGTTCGACTTGCTGACGCCGGCCCAGAAGACATATCCGATGTCGGACAACCTACCGCTCTGGAACTTTGGCATCCTAGATGAGGTTCCGGTGCCAGGGTTCGAGGTTGATGCGCCACGGACTTGGGTGACACTACTGGAAAACAGAGCTATACCCACGGTTTTGCAAAAAACCGTGGGTATAGGGTACCTCTATACCCACGGTTTTCAAAACCGTGGGTATAGGTCACCTATTCCCACGGTTTTAGAGAACCTTGGGTATAGGTCACCTATACCCACGGTTTTGTCAAAACCGTGGGTATAGCTTAATTTTGAAGACCAATACCCACGGTTTTCCAAACCGTGGGTAGAAATGCATTTTTTTTAAGACATATACCCACGGTTTGGCCCAAACCGTGGGTATAGAGATTGTTCGGATAACCTATACCCGCGGTTCTTTAAAACCATGGGCATTGGGGTAAACTTTTTTGAAGACCTATACCCACGGTTTTAAATAACCGTGGGTATAGCTTTCCGCCATAAGGCGGGAAAAGAAAATTAGGCGGGAGCACCAAAAACATTTGGCGGGGAAATATTTTTTCACGGCTTCTATTAATATATCTATAAACAAAAATACAAATTAACTAATTAGTTTCAGAGCTCGGTTGGTCCGTTCGGTAGTTACGTTGGCGAGTTTAGTATACTGGTTCTGTGTTCGAATCTCGTCGCGGTTTTTTTTTAATTTAACATTGTATATTAATATATATAGAAAGACGTATATTAGAAACACGAATACAAAATATAGCCTAGTTGGTCCTTCCCCGTTGCGCTGCCGCGGGAAATACGGGTTCGAAACCCAGTGGGTGCAGACGCGAAACACGCGTATGTTTTTATAAAATTAAAATATTAAATATTAGTATATATATATTTATATATATATATAACTTCATATAAAAATGGTGGCGTAGTTGGTCTGATTGGGTGGCCCGTTCGGCTGCTGCTGCGCGAGACAGGGGTTCAAAACCTGCGCGCTTCATTTTTGAAAGACTATAAATCCCCACGGTTTGAGAACCGTGGGGTCAAATTCGTGCCAGCGTGGCCATGTACTTGCCACGCTGTGACTATCCTATTCCCACAGTTTCTGAAAACCGTGGGTATAGCCCGAACCCCCTATCCCGACGCCGTTCCAGCCCACGGTTCCCAAAACCGTGGGTATAGCCTATACCCACGGTTTTGGGGGCTATACCCACGGTTTTGAACCGTGGGTATAGGCAAGTTTTCCAGTAGTGTGACTCGGGAGGACGAGCTTCCCCCCTATAACATCACCAACAATGGGCATCCTGCCAGGGAGACCAGACACTTAGATGTCTATGTCCTGAACCCGAGGACGCGAACCATCGTCGGAAGTGAGCCTACTGCGGAGAACTCTCCAGCCCTCTACTCGAGCACATATCGCCAGAGTGTCACTGGCGACACCAAGGGCTGGCTGAAGGACTGGGACTTGCGGTCTGGGGGAAATTTCACCAGTGAGTGGGCCTGGGCGTTCTGGGTACGCCACACTTGCGATCACTTCGCGGAGGAGCTGCGGTACATCGGCATGTTTAAGGCGGTGTGGACGTCGCAGTTCCACTTCTACCAGCAGTCCGAGCTCGGGCCGGAACTGTTCACCCGCTGGTCCCCGGATACCAACACCTTCCATCGTCACCATGGGGAGGTCGGCATCGGCCTCTGGGACATCCACTGCATCGGAGGTATCCCGCTGGAGGGTTACCAATACGATGAGTTCCTGCGTCCGCGGAACACCTGGGGCGACAGGTCACGGACTCCCATCCTGACATGGCATCTGCTGGACCTGGCTACAGAGCGGCTCGGGGTCAAGGACATCCACAAGGACATAGCCTACAAGGAGTGGTTCGGCCAGTTCATGGAGCATGACCCAGCGGTCAAGATGCCAGGCAGGGGGAAGCGGTGCCCGACCGCGGCTCAGAGGAGCCGGAACGGGTCGTACTGGCGGGTCCTGGAGACGGGCGACTACCGCTCATGGGGGTACCGCGTCATCGAGGCCCGGGACCCAAATGTCCGGTACGCGGCGTTCCTGGCCGCCTTTCTGAGTGGGTGGCTCCTGCCAGTGCGGGACGCGAGAATGGGCGTCCGCCCGGCGACACTGGCGATGGCGGGTGCCATGGCCGCCAACAAAAGATATAACCTCGGGGTCCCGGTGCTGGCTAAGCTGTACGCCATCCTGGGACGCATCTCGCGAGGGGGGTCTCCACGAAGGATCTGTGGGCCCTTTCAATTCTTCCACGGCTGGGTGGCTGCTCACCTTGGTGGGTACACGTTTCCAAACGCCGTCATTCCTCCGGGCAACGGCCTGCGACCCTCCCTGCTGAATATCGCGGGGGTCGCTCCGATGACCCTAAATGAGGAGGGTGTGAGGATTCGGATTGGAAATCACGCCAATTTCAACTTCAGCCCGTTCCCCACTCCCGCTGGCCAGATGATCGACAATGGGAAGGGTCTGCTGGAGCAGGACGAATACTTCCTGAACATGTGGGGCGGGGTGCTCGTGGCTCGGATCGACGGGAAGGTGATCTGCGAGCCTTACGTGCCAACCCGGTTCACCAGGCAGTTTGGGTGCCTTCAACGGATACCGAAGAGGGTGTTCACAGCTGTCCGGGAGGAGACGAACCCTTGCGTCCTTCGTCAGATGTGGCTGATGTTCGCCGCTTTCGGCTCTGGCGACGTAATCACTCTCCCTCCTACCGGGGTCGACGCAGGCTTGGAAACCGAGTACGCCGAACACTGGGCCATCGCGTACCCCAAGGGGCTTCTACGGAAGCCAGTTCGGCAGCTCGAGGTCACCCGTACGGAGACCGGGCGTCAAGGAAGGAGGCGAGGCGCCGTCACGCGGGGAAGAATGGAGGCGCGCCAAGCAGCAGAGCCGGCGCGAGCAGGGACTTCGGCGGCAGGCACATCGCAGGCTGCCGCTACGACCTCGGCGCCCAGAGAGGGGGCACGTGCGGTGGTCGAAGAGCGGCCCGGGAAGCAGGTAAGGCGTCTGCTCGAACCCTCCAACGATGCAGTCTTCCCGGCGCTGTGGTCGGCCTGGATGACCCTGCGGCAGTCGCTGGGGACCGAAATCATCTGGCAGAAGATAACCAGCGATGGAATCCACCTGCCCGAGGTCGGGCGCCTTCAGGTCGCCGACAGGGTGAACTTCCACCGGCGGTATGCGTATCTGACGGCCATGGACGAGTACGCGCGCCAACGTGGTCAGCGTGCGGAGCCGTCCCTTCTGGTGAAGGTGATGCTCGGTCTAGATCCTGCTCCAGAACAGATGCCACCGGAGGAAGATGTCAGTAACGACGACTCCGAGGAAGAGGAGGAGACGGGGGAGGATGAAGGCTCAGAAGGAAGATCCCATCAGGGGAGCCCGCGGGAGAGCGGCGAGGTTTCCGGCTTTGGCAATATTGACATCACTGAGCTCCTCGAGGTCCGCTTATATCCCTACTCAGCCTGCTTCATCCATTCTCTTATGTAGTTTCTAACCCATTTCTCCACCTTTCTCAGGAGTGCACGGATGCTGGTCAGGCATCCCCAGTAGGAGTAGGAGAGGCGCCAGCCGGACAAGGCGGGGGCCAGACGCCCATCATTTAATTGACAAGCGCTGAGGGGTCCCCTGCTGCAATCGCTCCTGCGGCGGCCGGGATAGCGGAAGATGACGCTTTGGATTCCCGTAAGTCTCTTTACCTTACTGTCGGTGCTTGCCGTTGACAATCCGTGACTAACCACGGCATGCCCTGCGCAGTGATCTCAACACTGGAGGCTCGTCGGGCTGCCGAACCCGGGCCATCCACGAGTGGACCAGTAGCAGACATGCCGCCTGCTCCGGAACAGACTTCCCAAACCGAGCCGGCCCCACCAACTGCTGATCAGGGGGCGGCGGACGCCGGCGGTGCTACCATCGGAGAGAGGTCGGGGGCTGACGAGGGTGTCAACGCCGCTGGGGCGGGAGAAGAAGGTCGCCCAGATGTTGGGGAACCTATCCCCCGTGAGGACACCCCAGGGGCGGACCCTGCAGCAGACCTACTGGCTGCCTTCCCTGCCTACCGGCCTGCCGACCCCGAGGAAATGGATGACTCGGACGCGGAGGCGGTCGAGGAGAGCCGGATAACGCACCGCAGGGGGTGGAAGTGCATCCAGCGCTTCCTCAAGCGAGACCCATCGGAGTGGCTGGGGCGCATGGGATCCCTTCAAACCTGGTTGTGCTTCCTGTGTGCCGGGGGAGCTGATGCTCAACGCCTCCATCTAACGGTCCATGATTTCATGGCCGAAAAGATGTGCGAGAGCCGCCGGCGTGTCGACGTCGCACAATGTCGGGACATGTCGGAGAGCACGTGGGAGCTCTTCGTGGCGGAGCAGGAAGTCCGGCGTCTCGAAGGGCAGGCGGCAGAGAAGGAGTCCTTCGTTGCAACATGCACTGAGCTTGTGGAGCAACTAGCGGCCCAGCTGGTTGACGCCCAGGTACAGCTGACGGAGGCGGGCCAACAGATGGTCACACTTCAAGTCGAGCGGTAGCGTGCGCAGGCCAGGATCGACGAACTGCATGCTGCAACCGCCGACGAGGAGAGGGCACGCAGAGAGTGAGAAGCAGCTCTGGAGGCCTCCAGCCAAAGGGTAGCGGCGTTAGAAAGACTAATTCAGCACACTAATCCCTAGGGGCTTTGTTTTTTCCACTCCCAGAACATTTTCTTCTACTACTCGATATTTCGATCCATTTGTATGAACCAATATATTTATCTGCATCTTTTGTCTTAACATGCTCAACCACAAATTGTCTTGCGGGAGCGTTAACCAAGCTTCAGGCATCCGTAATTGGGCCTGGATTTCTAAAGAAAAGAGGGAGATCATTCCTAGGAAAGGAGACCTCAGACCTAATCAATGTATCATCCCCCAACTTGTTCCGACACACGAGCGGGACAACTCTAGGGGCGTTGAGATTTTATCCGAACATAGGAAAATGAGAAAGGGTGAATCGCGTGTCCCATATTCAGAAATCCACGACGGTCGGCCTTCCAGGAAATGCCCAAGACGGCAAGCGGACAATGGATCAATCGACCATACTACTGCAATAGACGGACTAAAGGTCATATTTGCAGGAGGCGGATCACATGTCATCATCGATGCCGCTTTGGGGGTTCCTTCAGACACAAGGGTGGAAATCCAGATCAACAGGGCATGTGAAGCGTGGGGCGAAGTGATGATTTGTTTGGACAGAATCCAACGCTCCCAAAATTGTGCCACCGTGGGGAAAGCGTATTAGGCGGATGCACTAATCTGGCCGTGAATCACCCCAATTCTCAGACAGAACCTCTTTGACGAGGAAACTGTCGCTTTCCATCATTGCAATGGGGCATCCCGAGCTGAATTGGGGAAAACATCACAATCGCACCACTCTACCAGAAGCCAGGACAGACGGCCGGCGACGAGGAGGGGCGGGACTTAGAGATCCCTGAGGCTGGACCCGAGTCGAGATGTCCGGGCGTTCCTACGTACTCCATCAGGCTGGAGATCAAGCCAGACGTAGTTCTGAAAGTGCAGTTTTAACGTCATGCGGGACGTAGAACCCCGTTTGGGGAGATCTTAGTTTAAGGTCATAGAGCTTGGACCATAGAGGCAGATCTTAGTTTAAGGTCTTAGAGCTCGGACCATAAGGGGCAGATCTTAGTTTAAGGTCTTAGAGCTCAGACCATAAGAACCTCAAAGCACGCCACATCGTGGTCCTATCCCCTGGATATGCAAAGATGCACTGAGGGATAGTGTCAAGGGTGTCGAGGTTTCTCCTGGCCAGAATGGGAGGTGGAAAATGTACTGTGAATCATGAGGCCATTCACTCAAGGAATGGGGGCACCGGCGTAACGATATGGGAGTACTGCCGACCGTGGCGGAAAAGCAGCATCAATATCGCACTGACCGTTGATGGAATGAGGCAGCAAACGAGCATCAACCGCTCAAGCGCAGGATTCATATCGATTTGCTGCCCGAGGCCCTTGGGGGCACTAGCTCGAGTCGGTGGGAGAGCACGGAGGCATTGTGTCCAGACCGCTCACGGGGGCTTCACCCAGGGCATAGGCGATGGGTCCGAATGAAAGGGAGCATGAAGCCTGAAAAGTGGAAGGAACCTGACCAAGCTGAACCTGACCCTCCTGGCAATATACCAGAGTACTCTTGACACCGGTGGACCACTGCAAGGGGTCGAGGGACACGCCTTGAGGGTGACCCGAAGGCGGCGGATTCCCCAGAGAAGGGGGAATTTTTAAGAGGTGGGGGGCTGGACCCGAAGTTTCAAACATCCGGGCGTTCCTACGTATCCCATAAGGATGGGAATCAAGCCACACGTAGTTCTGGAAGCGCGGCGCAACACAATCGGGGACCAGTGCGGGGAAGGGTGCGGGTCTGACCCTCGCACACAGAAGAAGCGGTATTTGATATTTCTTGTTTGTCCTTAAAGGTGGATGGTTTTTCTTTGTGCAGCGACATGCCTTTGATTAAGAAATCCCCGGCGTCGCCACAATAATCAAGCCATGAAAGGAATTTACAAATGGCGTGGTTATTAACCAGCGCCCAACTTGAGTGTCCCCTGAGGAGAACATCACGATGCAGTGCCGTTTCTCGTCGGGCTGCCAAGACGATCACAGTTTACGGTCGTGTGGTAGGACCAGACAACACAGTTTAAGGTCGTGTGGTTCGGACCATGGAGGAATCCGCTTATTGCGATATGGCGGACCCAGCGGAGGTGGGAACATACCCAGCCCTGCGGTCACGCACGATTCCAGGGGAAGGATCCTGGGATAGGGGCCTGCGTATGTCCATCACCCGAGGGGCAGAGATGCTAGCCTCCAGTTATACTGGGCCCAGAACGCGATTGTTCGGGCGACTCCCTCCTCCTTATGGGGACGAGGGTCCAGCTACACATGGCCCTTAGGGAGGACATCAGCATATATCCTTGGTGCTCAGATCGTGGGAGCCTCGACAGACACCATTACCCTGGTTGGCCTGCCTAACGTGTAAAGGTGTACTGAAGGTCAGTATGAAGAGAGTGTCGAGATTCCACTATAACTCACAAAGGCGGAGTGTGATGAGGACCGCGCAACCAATGTTCGGTGCCTGAAAGAGCCGACATGGCGATCAAGGATGTCGCTGACCATATTCAAAACATAACATCCGATCGCGTCAGCCTAGGACGGGGAAAGCAAACGAGCATCAACCGCTCAAGCGCAGGATTCATATCGATTTGCGGCCCAGGACCCGCCGGTAAATCGACCCGGAGCGGTAGGAGAGCACTGAGGCATCGTACCCAAACCGCTAACGAGGATCCCTTTGAGTGAAGGCTCGAACAAGAGGAAGCGCGCGGCCTGACAAGCAACACAGGACTTGTCGGGATTGAATACGACACCACGGGTCATAGACCGAAGTACCCAAAACATGTTAACAGATCACCGGAAAGGGTCGGAGGACTCATCCCGAGAGAAACCAAAAGACAGCAGATCCCCGTGATCAATCAAGAGACAGGACTGGACCTGAGACACAAGCGTCCAGGCGGTCCTACGTATCCCATAAGGATGGGAATCAAGCCGTACGTAGTTCTTGAGAGGCAGTTTAACGTCATGCAGGACGATGAGGGGTGTGAGGTAGTCTCACACACGGGGGAGGCGTACGGCGCGGCCAGTAGACCGACGTGAATGGGGACATAATCCCCCGCTCACGCGTTACGCCTCGCACAAAAAGGAGTGGAACTTGGGCCAGAGGCCCAACGCGGGATAGAGACTCCTGGGAAATGGGGCTGGGCCTGAAACATGAATGTTCAGGCGGTCCTACGTATCCCATAAGGATGGGAATCAAGTCGTACGTAGTTCTTGAAGTGCAGTTTAACGTCATGCAGGACGAAAAGAGAAAGGGGGGAGCAGAAGGCATCCCCAACCGTGGGGGGCATACAGTGTGGCGAGCAAATACCCTTCGTTCACACCATATGCCGCATACCCAGAGGCAACTGGGCCAAGGGCCCGAGATGGGATGGAAATTCCCGAAGGATGGGGCTGGGCCTGAAACATGAATGTTCAGGCGGTCCTACGTATCCCATAAGGATGGGAATCAAGCCGCACGTAGTTCTTGAGGTGCAGTTTAGCGTCATGCAGGACGGAGATGCTTGGCAGTTTAACGTCTTGCAACGCGGACGTGGTGTAGTTTAGTGTCATGCAGGACGAAGATGCTTGGAAGTTTAACGTCTTGCAGCACGGACGTGGTACAGTTTAACGTCATGTTGGATGAATTCTGAACAGTTTAACGTCTTGTAGCTTGTACGAATTGCACTTAGGCAAAGTACTTCTTGAGGAACCTAGCATTGGTGGGAGGAGTAACACGCTCACCATCCATAGTCGCTAGGGAGTACGCGCCATTGGGATAGACTTTGTGGACGACAAGAGGTCCCTCCCACTTGGGCTCCAACTTGGGTGGCTTCCTGCCGGGGATCATTGGCGCTCTTAGGGCCAGAACTAGGTCACCCTACAGGAAGGAGCGGAGGCGAACCTTCTTATTGAAAGCTCGAGCCATTCTGCTTTGATGCCTCTCCAAGTTGTGCAAAGCGCGAAGCCTATTCTCATCTAGTGCTTCCAACTCGACTAGACGGGCTTCAGCAGCTCTGTCCGGCACTTGCTGGTCGTAGACCACAGTGCGCAAGGACGGTAACTGGATCTCGATGGGCAGGACGGCCTCAGCTCCATACCCCAGGGAATAAGGGGTCATCTGGGTGGAATTGCGAGTCGTCGTCCGATAAGCCCAGAGGGCATTGGGGAGCTTGTCCGACCAACTCTTCTTGTTCTGACGAACCATCTTTTGCAGAATGTTAGAGAGGGTTTTGTTAAATGCCTCAATCTGTCCATTCGCCTGCGCATGATAGTGAGATGTATGGTTCGAGCGAATGTTGTATTTGGCGTACAACTTCTTCAACTCGGCTGCTCGGAAATTGGATCCGTTATCCGTGAGGATAGCGTGAGGCACTCCAAATCGATAAATGATGTTGGAGGTCATGAAGTCAGCGATCGAACAGGATTTGACCTCTCTAAGTGGAATTGCCTCTGCCCATTTGGAGAAGAAGTCCGTGGCGGTCAGAATGAACCGACACTGGCGAGCCGTCGTCGGCGGGTAAGGCCCCACAACGTCCATCCCCCAGACTGCAAAGGGCCAAGAATACCTGGTGGTATGGAGAGGCTCCGGCGGCTGATGCACAAATTTCTCATGAACCTGGCACGCATGGAACCTCCTGGCATACTCGATGCAGTCAAGGGTCATGGAGGGCCAGAAGTATCCCAACCTCCGAATCTGGTGGGACAGCTTCGGCCCAGTCTGATGGGCACCGCATGAACCAGCATGAACCTCTTTCATGACTCGTGGGATATCAACTCCCTGAAGGCAACGGAGGAGAACACCATCAAATCCGCGTCTATAGAGGATCTGCTCCAGGCCGGGACTGCTCTGGAGGACAAACTGCGATGCGCGGTGTCGAACTCGCTCGCGCTCGGCCCGATCCGATGGGAGAATGCCATGTTGGAGGTACTCAACCAAAGGAGTCCTCCAATCAGGGGCTGGTTCGACTTCCATATCTGGGGTACTCGGGGCTCCGGGCACAGGGGCAACCGTGGTGAGATTACTTACCGACGGGCCGCGATCTCCCTCCGGGATAACAGGAGCGATGAGCCTGCGGTGCGTCACGCGGATGATCAGGTTGTCCTGTTCAGGCTCTGCAAGTGACGCAGCAAGGCTGGCCAAAGCATCTGCTCGACCGTTCTGCGACCGGGGAATATGGACAATTTCTGGCCGAGAAGGGAACTGGGCCATCAGAAGGAGGGTGCACTCCAGCAATGGCACAAGTTCTGGCTTCCTAACAACATAGTCGCCATTGATCTGCCTAACGGCCAGCTCGGAATCCCCTCTCACACACAGATGGGGCACGTCGATCTCGAGAGCTAACTCGAGGCCGGTGATGAGGGCATGGTATTCCGCCTCATTGTTGGTACAGCCCTCTGACAACAGGAAAGAGTATGGCAGCACGGCTTGCTCCGGGGTAATGAAGACGATACCCAAGCCCACTCTGTTGAGCTTAGGATTATCGAGCCTTCTACCGGTGGGGCTCCGGGAGGCACCGTCAAAGTGCATCTGCCAGCACGGATCGGCATGATCGACCGAGAGAATGGCCTCATCAGGAAAGCCTAGATCCAGCGGCTGATCCGCGGAGGTCGGGTGAGCAGCCAGAAAGTCTGCCAATGCTTTCCCTTTGATGGCCTTCTGAGACACATACCTGATGTCGAACTGCTGGAGAATCACAGCCCACTGCGCTAGACGGCCAGTCAACATAGGCCGGCTCAGGATATATTTCAACGGGTCTACCCGAGAAACCAACTGTACCTCATGGTGCTGCAAGTAGTGCCGTAATTTCTGTACAGCAAATACGAGCGCCAGGCAGCTCTTCTCGATGGGGGAATACCTGACTTCCACATCGAGGAGCATGAGACTGAGGTAATAGAGGGTATTCTCTGTTCCCTCGTTGTTCTTCTGGGCGAGAAGGGCACCCAGGGACTATTCCAGGGCGGTCACATAAAGGACCAGCGGCTTCCCGGATATAGGCGGCATCAGAACCGGAGGTTGAAGCAGGTACTGCTTGATTTCCTCGAAAGCGGTCTGACACTCTTTATCCCATACATAGGTGGAACCTTTCTTCATGAGCCGAGAAAAGGGCTTACACTTGCCGGCCAGATTCGCGATGAATCGGCGTATATAGGCTAAGTGGCCTTGGAACCCTTGCAGTTCCCGGATGTTACCTGGGGGAGGCATCTGGCTAATCGCCATGATCTTCTCCGGGTCGATCTTAATACCCAGGTATCTTACCACAAATCGAAGGAACTTTCCGGAGGTGACCCCGAAGGCACACTTCAAAGGTTTCATCTTCAGGCAGCGAGACCGGAGGAAGCCGAACACTTTCTCAAGATCTTTGAGATGGTCCTGACACTGGCGCGATTTGACCACCAAGTCTTCGACGTAGAATTCCACCAGTGTGCCGAGGATTGGCTTGAATATGCGGTGCATCGCCCGTTGATAGGTGGCACCTGCATTCTTCAGGCCGAATGGCATGACCCGGTAACAAAAGATACCTTGGGGGGCCCTGAAGGCAGTGAACTCCTCATCCTCAGGGGCCATCTGGATTTGGTTGTATCCAGAGTATCCATCCATGAAGAAGAGGGCTTGGAACCCTGCCGTGGCGTCAATCAACAGCTCTGTCACCGGAAGGGGAAAATCATCCTTCAGACAGTGGCGGTTGAGATCACGGAAGTCGATGCAGACTCTGATCTGCCCGTTCTTCTTCCTGACCGGCACAATGTTGGCCAGCCATTTGGGGTACTGAACTTCCCTCACGAAGTTGGATTTGATAATCTTGTCAACTTCGGCCTCAACCATGGAACCATGGAATGGGTGCATCTTCCTGGGAGGCTTCTTGAACCCGCGATGGTTCGCCGGGAGACCAAGGCGGTGGACGGCTACCTGAGGATCTAGCCCTGGCATCTCGTCATAGCCCCAAGCGAACACATCACGGTGCTGCCTGAGGAAGTCCACATACTGCTGCCGCTCCTCAGAGGGAATGGCGGCACTGAACAATGTGGGTCTTGGATCTGCTTCGGTTCCAAGGTTCACCTGTACTAACTCATCGACCGTGGCGGAGACACCCTCCTCAAAGGCTGGGGGTGCGTCTTCCACGTCCTCTCCACTCGGGGAGGGATCGTCCACGGGAGAGACTGCATTGAAAACTGCATTGGGGCTACCAGATCCTATTGGGCCGCTGGTGCTGGCACGGGCGGTTGCGGTCATCTCATCAAGAGACTCACAGGCCGTCGAGACCACGGCTACGTCCAACCGTTGAATCGGGAGGACGTAAGCGTCATCCAAGCTTGCCCAGGGATCACTTGCAACAGCGACAGGCTCAACCTCACCTGCCAGGATCTGCTTGTCCTTGCTCTTGTAATAGTCCGCGTCCAGATAACGGGCTTCACATGAGGAAAAAGGAGAGGCATCTCCCTGAAGCACGCCTACTCGACCGTTAAGGGAGTATTTGAGGCTTTGGTGGTATGATGAGGGAACCACCGCATGAAGGTGGAGCCATGTCCTGCCCATCAATGCGTTGTACGCAGTGTCTTGAGAGACTACCATGAATTCGGTGTTGGCAACCAAGTCACCGAACTGGGTCTTCAAGCATATCCTGCCGACCGGGGTTTGCTCGGTGCGGTCGTACCCCTGGATCCTGAGGTCGGAGGGGATCAAGTCATCCTCAGACAACCCCAATCTCCGGAGCGTCCGAGTTGGAATCAGGTTAATCCCGGACCCCGTGTCGAGAAGACAGCGCGAGACTTCAAGGCCATTGAACTGGCCAGTAACATACAGCGGACGAATTTGCCCCTGTGTAGGAGGGTCTTCATCCTTACCAGAGAACGAGATAACTGCCTGACATTCGGCGTCCTCAATCGTTTCGGCGTGAAAGGCCTCTGCAGCCGCAACCTCTGTCTCAAACTGGAGGGGGCTCTTCAGGGATTCAGCGAGTGCCTCACGCATCTCATATGACATGCGAAGAGCCTCAAGGATGGAGAGCCTTGCTGGGATGTCGGCCAAGTGCTTCAGGACATCATACTTTTTGGCCAAGCGCCAGCCCCAGGTTGCGGGAGGTTGCTCTGCTGTTGGAGGCATGACGGGCCTTGCTGATTGGACCGGCGGCCGACTGGTACTTGGCGCATCCCGCTGTTCATTGGTTGAAGCCCGGGAAGTAGTCACCGTACTGGGGTCAGGAGGCCGGGACGGACTTGCGGCAGGGCGGAGCTGATCGCGACGCGGCTGAGGCGGTTCTGCCTGGTCCCACACCACAAACAGTGGCGGAGGCGAATCCGTCATCCCCGGATGGGGGGGCTGTGCACACTGAGCTCGGTTTTGTGCCTGCTGCCTAGTCTCAGTGGCGTGCACGTCCTAGCTGGAGGTACCAACTGTTGTGCCCCGGCGACTCCTGTTGTTGCGGTTCCTCCGACGATGGCGACGATCGGGGACACTAGGGAGGTCCACCTGATGTTCTTCAATGTCGGGAACCGAAAAGGGATTTACCAGCTCGACGGTATTAACCGAAGCGTACCCAACACTGTCATTGGACGAATCATCCATCGCCGGGCGGATCCGAGGAGGGATCCCCATCTCCGGGGGCATGAAATCGCCGAGAGTGCGGGATAGTGGCGGAACTGGCGGGGCGCGCTCTTCCTTCTTGCGCCGCCGCCGTTTTCTCTTCTCGGAAGAGGCAGGCTGGGATGACGATGCCGAAGCAGCACCCGCAGATTCTGGGGGCTCAGGCTGAATCAAGCGTGCACGGATGATTCCATGGGCGCGAATGATCGTCTTGTGGGCCATCCAGTTATTATACTTCTGGGATCCGCGGTTGGAGACCAGCTGCCATTCGTCCTCATTGCCACTATCGTCATCTGATCCCACGAACACGCCCGCCACTTGTGCTGGAGCTGGGCCCAACCTGATTACATTGTTGTTAATTTGGTCTTGGAGCCAATCCTTAAACACATAGCACCGCTGGATGGTGTGCCCCAGGGTCCGATGGTAAGGGCAGTAGCGGGGGTTATCCGTGAGATGTGCCTCCTCTGGCCTCAAACACTCAGGCAGTCGCACAATCCTATGCTCCAGGGCACTCCGGAAATAACCGGGGACCTGATCCTCATGAAATGAGTAAGTCAGGTATCGCGGGCCCCTGGGAGCGTGGTCTTGACGAGGGGATGGAGGGGCCTGCCTAGGAGGTGGACCCTGATTATCTCACCTGGGTTGTGGCGGTACATTGCGCGGAGGGGCCGGCCGGTTCTGGGGCTGCCGCTGCTGGGCCGGGAACTGAGCCCGTGGAGGCGGATTCATGTGAGGCTGTGGAGCTGGCCTCGCCGGCAGCAGCTCCAACGGCCTGGGGGCCTCTATCTGGGCAACAGCAGCGGGCTCAGCCCTGCTGACTCTCCTTGCAGGAATCATAGGAGGCAGCAGGTGTGCCTGGATGGCCTATTGCAGGGCTTCCTCAAGACGCTGAGCTTTGTCTGAGAAGTCCCTGAACCCTCCGGGGTAATTCTGAGTGATCAGGGAAGGGACCAGCTCGGTCTTGACGTTCCCGACGCACATTGTCAGCAACTGCTCCTGAGTCAATGGCATGTCAAGGGAATACATGAGACCCTTCCATCGGGCGATGAAATCCGCGACTCGCTTATCAGGCCTCTGCTTGCACTTGAAGAGGTCTGCGATACTCGTCTTCCGGGTCGTGGAACTGAACTGGTAGAGGAACTGTCTACGAAGGTCCTCCCAGCTAGTTATCGACCCGACAGGGAGCTGGCTGTACCAAAAAAATACTGGCCCTTCTAGTGTCTGGACAAAGCAGCGAAGCTTAGCGGCCTCCTGCTGCGCCGGAGTTCCCAACATAGGCCTGCACCTCGAGTTGAAATGGGCCAGATGCTGTGGCGGATCTCCAGTCCCGTTGAAGGGGGTGAAGGTGGGATTCCCGAATCCCGGAGGTGCCGACATGTCATCCACCCATGCTGGGTATGGCTTGCCGTCCGGTGGGATCGCCAATTGCCGAGTCTCCAAGGCCTCCAAGCGGGCGATGAGTGCCGCCATCGGATCATCCGGACATGGGTTCCAGTCCTGGCGAGGATCTCTAACCACGAGCTCATTACATGGCCCTTCAATCGGGTCGTCGACCGGGTCGTCGAACTCGGCGGCTCGTGGGATGGCGGGCGGAGCGGCCCTTGGGGAAGCGGGAGGAATCCGAGCGGGGTCTCTCAGGTAGTCACGCCGCTCGGGAGGGTGTGGTGAAACATACCGCGCCCTCTTGCCATAGGCAATGGCCTCTCCCCTGTCGGCAAACACGGTGTAATCACGGTTGCCCGGGAGAGCCTCATCGAGGGGTGGTTGTTCCTGTCCCTGCTGTCCTGGCCTAGGATCACCGTAGTCAGGCCGCTGCTCTATAGCGCGCTCGGCGAGGAGCTGGTCAACTAGCTTCTTCTGCTCGGCGAGCTGTTGACGTAGCATATCCTTCTCGGGATCCTCATCCGCCCTCTGTGTGGAGGCAGATGGGTCGGCGGGCTTCATAGCCCCGCCGTGCTCTTTACCTTTGCTGACGTTTCGGCTCAACGTCAGTGCTTCAGTGGGTGTGGGGAGACCCAGGAGGTTCCTCTGGTGACGAGTAACTCTCGCCGATGGATCCAACAACATCTTGTCTTCGGGGGGAGAGCCCCCGTCGAGAAGTTCCAAGCCGTTCCCCTCCCCCGACAGGTCAGCCATATTGACCGTTTCCGTCCCCGGGGATGTACCCTCAGGGCCACCCAGTAAATCGGGCTGTCGGCGAATCGCACTGAAGCGTAGGGCAGCGTACTGCCCCCATCCACGGATATACACGTAGGGAGTGGCTCCCTAGATAACCTTGCAGAGTACTTGAAAACACTCAACGCATCGTTGTTGGAGGGCCTCGTGGTGCCCAAATGACCCGGGGTGCCGAACCGCGGGGAGCGTGGCCAGGTCAATTTGACGGCACTGCTCACCAATATCCACCAGGTGTGCTTGAATCCCGGGATATGGCATTTGTAGGCGGTGCAGACGGGATTGAGTCTCCCGGAGAGTTCGGCGGAAGCATTCGAACTCATCCGGGGTGAGTGATTCGGGTGCATCAAAGTCTGGTCCTGCGACTGGACAAAACTTCTCAGGGAAGTGGCCCTCTGCAAGGACGGTCCAGAAGCTCCACGACTCAAACTCGGGACCCAGGTCTCCTTGGTCCTCTTCAACGACTGTGAATGGACGGGGAACCGGCAGTGGTGCCGAGGCGGGCCGCCAGGCCGACGGGCTGGTCGGCGGTGAATACGGCGAGCAGGCCGATTGGCCTCCATATCCCGGTCCGCCCTCTGAGGGTGGCAGTGCCCCAGCTACCACATCACGATAGGACGGGCCGGCGAGCGAACATCCTACCGTAGCGCTGGTGCTCGCCGAGGGTGCACTAGATCGTGGTTCGACCGTCGGTCCCCAGAAAAAGTCTCCGGCTTCTCCGATCGAGGCAGAAGGTGCTTCCGGAGGGGCTGGTACCAACCGCAATCTTGATCCATGGGGGTCTACCAGACCCTCGCTACTCCGGATATACCTTCGGAGAGAAGCGGGGATCCTATCGATCTCGCTCTCGGGAAGTACGAGGCTGACGTGCCGCATTCCTACCCCTGCCCCTAACTGGCGGGATCGGGGGGAGGGCTCCGTCGACGAATCATACTCCGCCTCTGTATCAGAGAAACGAACCGGTCGGATCTCTGTCCGGAATTCCATAACATTCTTCCCTCGGCGTCGACGCCTCGCCTTCCTGCCCCTGGGTGGTTCTTCGGGGCATGGCTGATCTCTGTCCTGGCGTCCTCCGGCCGCACCGGTGTTGGGGCCAAGAGGACTGGAAACCAAGGTGCAAGGAGCACCGGGACAGATATCAAAGGGGACGCGGGGAGAGATGATTCCGGGCAGGCCTCCGGGCCGGGATCGAATGCTGGGGTGACCCATGCCTCTTGGATCGTCCACGCGGAGTAGACCCTGTTGGTGAATAGCGCTACCGCGAGGTGGTCCGCGGTGGCTATTGCCTGTACCAGCAACTGGGAGAGTCAACCCAACCTGCCTTTGGGGCGGTCGGGGCCTCGATCCAGGTCGGGCATAGAAGTGCCCCTGCTCAGGATGCGCAGGGGCCTGGTGACTGGAGCCAGTAGTGGCTTGAGCCAACGCGGCCGCGGTTTCTAGGGACCCAAGGTGGGCATTCTCTTCCGCTCGTGCCCGACGTTGGCGTCGGGACAAACGATTCGGGATGAGCGGCGCGGGTAGGTGGAGAGCCCGTTCTTCGACTTGAGAGGCCTGGCGGCGGTGTCGCCGTGCCCTGACAGGAGCCCTTATCGCGGATCCCTGGAACGAATCTTGGATAGGGTGGTCCTGGACATCTTCCACCTCATCCGCATAGGGGAAGGAGTTGTCGGAGCGCTCCGGGGATAAGCTCCCGAAGCGGTCGGACGTCGAGGTAGGCAGCGGTGCCTCCCTGCGCGGCCCTCGGGGGCGGCATTGGTGGCGAGGTGCAGCTTCCTCGAGGTCTAGGAAAGCCATGCCCCTGGTGGGGATGACTCCCGCTTCCTCATATCTCCGCACCAATTTGTTGATCACCCTTCTCTGGATGACCTCCGAGGGGGAGAGAGGGCGTGGTTGCCCCGCAGCTGCGGCTGTTGGGACGGCTGTGGAACGGGCGGGACCGCGCGGAGTAGCCGCGTCGGTGTTTACCCTACCCCTGCGCCAGTGGGCGGGTGGCGATCGGGCACTGGATTAGGCGACTTGATTCCTGAAAGCAGGGAGAAAAACCCATTAACATTGACAGGAAAAGGAATCGACAACCAACCATTAGTGCCACGACGCCTTCCATGGGGGGAACCCAGGCCCTCGACGTCGTGAGACGGAGTGCCCGATTTCCCTTCCCCAGCCCCTGGCGGGTTCCGTGCCTCAGTGTTGAATGCTTGGTCGAGCAGCATGCTGGTCTTCCAACACCTCTGAAAGCCATCGGACTTCGTATTGAGGAGAAGAGATTCACGTCGGGTTCACCATTTTTCTGTTTCGATGCGGATGTGCGTCGGGTTTCTGTTCCGACGCTGTTCCGCCAGGACGCGTTCGCGCGTGCACCCGTCGACCCGAGGGGATGGGCGCGCGCGGCTTGTGGCCCCGCAGTCCCACTTTCCAAGGGCAGGCGGCATTCGTCCCTTCTTCAGGGGCGTCTGCTCCTTGATCGAAACCGGGATAATGGGATGTCAGCTCCTCCTTCCGTGGACGTCTCTTCGGAACTCGTCGCCTAATCCCGGTCTCCCTCATAGATTTAAGACGTGCTCGTGAATCTCATTCCCGGCGCCATGTCTCCATGGACACCGGTTAATTACGCTGCTTCCGCCCGGACGCTCCAAGGAGTCTGGTCGGGGCAGCAACCTGCGGTGAGGAGACCGGGTGGCTCTGGGTGTTGGGGGCATGTCTTAACACTGCGACTCTGCATGTCTTCCTTCCGTCCCTAATAGGGCTTCTTGAAGGCATGATGGCCTGAGGCATCCCGCGCTGGGTGCGGGGAACTGTGTTACCTGAGGTTTTCCCCAGCTTCCCATGTTTAACACGGGGTATGCCGCGAGTTTAACGTCCAGCGGGGACGACATCGGACTGATCAACACGAGAAGTGGATCAGATGACAGAACCCCTTGCGGGGAACCTCCGACGCTGGGGCCAGCACATGGGTGGCTTCCCGAGTGAAGTGGAGTGGAATGAAATGGCATGACCCCACCGGGATGTGGCGGCCTGGGTAAGGATCAGGATGGATGATGGAGTGAAGAGCTTGGACCCCGTAGGGGCTTCCTACGTACAACGCGTTGGCGCGGATCAAAGTCAGCGTAGTTCGGATATACAGTTTAACGTCATGCTGGACGTCGGCAAGCCGACTCACGAAGAGGTCGAGGCCGCCGGGCGGAGGATTGAACCGAACCACCTCGCACAGAGGGGGATGGAACGGCCGGGTGGATCACAGTTTCATGTCATGCTGGACGCTGAAAGGAGAAATAGAAAAAGGCAGTGGGGAAGCGCAATGGAGATACACATGTGCAGTCCCCCACAAGGGCGGATTCATAGGTTAATCGACGCATGTGTGAACCCGGAAGGGGTCCACTGATGGACGAGCCGACGTGAATACGACTGGGACGACCAGGTGGTGGGCTTGAACCTTAGGGAGGCTTCCTACGTACCCTGTTTAGGAGACAGGGATCAAAGTCCACGTAGTTCGTTCTGTTTGTAATACTCTACCCCCGTGGGCGAAGGCCACTCTAATCCCGACATCCCTGCAGAGACGAGCGGGTGGGGGCCACATCCAAACCGGGAGGGGGACCCTGCGTGCGAGGCACGAGATCAGGTGATGCGAACGGTTTAACGTCTTTCCGGACGAAGTACAGTTTAACGTCGTGTGTTGAGGACGAAGCGGACGGTTTAACGTCTTGCCGGACGAAGTATAGTTTAACGTCGTGTGTTGAGGACGAAGCGGACGGTTTAACGTCTGGCCGGACGAAGTACAGTTTAACGTCGTGTGTTGAGGACGAAGCGGACGGTTTAACGTCTTACCAGACGAAGTACAGTTTAACGTCGTGTGTTGAGGACGAAGATGCTTGGCAGTTTAACGTCTTGTCGCGCGGACGATATGCTAGGCAGTTTAACGTCGTGCAGCTTGGACGTTATGATACCGCCGATGGGTCCGTGTCACTTCGCGCGAGCCTGGAGGGCCGCACGAAAAGACAACGCACGGTGAGGGCACCCGGGATGAAGATGATCGGGCGCCACGCAGGCGGGTACCCTCAGGGGGTCAAAGGGGGCGACCTCGGCGGGTTGCGCGCAAAAGAGAAGCATGGCGCGCAATACCGCGGGTCGGCGCGCAAATGGGCGGGCTGGCGCGCAATTGGGCCAGCGTTTTGCACGCAGATGATTGAGATTACGCGCACCGGGCTTCAGATAGTGCGCGGGGGCAACAACTCATTCTTTAACGAATGGCCACTTTGAAAAGGGGGGGGTGCGCGCAATCGGGCTGGATTGCTCGCACCCGGGGGCAATTGCGCGCAAGAGGCTTCTTTTGCGCGCGAAGCCCTTTGGGTGAAGAATTATTTAAAAAGAAAGGAGCCAAAGGGATTGCGCGTGAAGGCGAACCCCGAGGCTTTCTTGCGCGAAAGAAAGGAGGTTACCTGAAGATCGGCATTCCGCGCGGAAGGGGTTGGATTGCGCGCACGAGAGACCTTTCGAATTCCGGCAACCTCCAAAACGTCGGGGGTCGCCTTATATTTATAGGCAACCCCTGGCGCGGAATCCGGCTCGGGGGCGCGCAAATTCCTTCGCGGGCGTGGAATCGGGCCCGGCGCGCAAGGGAGTCGCGCGGGCCATGGGCGCGCAAAATTGCGCGCCGGCCCAGCGCATTGCGCGCATCCCGGGAGGTTTGCGCGCGACACTGAAACATTGCGCGCGGGCCTCTGAAAATCCGCACAAGCCTTCCGGTCCTTCTGAAACACGCTTCTGGCTCCAAATATGACCTCGCTTTCCGCATCCGGAGCTTCGTTTGGGAACAACGGACTTTTCCGGCGTCTACAGTTATTTCTTCCCTAAAATGTTTCTAAAATGTATTTGATGTGTAATTTTTACGAGACCATGTTGGATTTTATCTTCATTTCATTTGTGACTTTAGAAAAGATGCACTCCCCCAATACCAATTACTCCAAAAATAACAAGATTTTTTTTATAAATAATGTAAGGAATATTTTAATTTAACAAAATGGAGTCTCACGTAAGACCTAGTAATTCAACCACCTTGGTGGTATTTACCATTTGAGCTCATGTGTGATGCCTCTAACTATGTAGTTGGGGAAGTCTTATCACAAAGGGTCGATCAATCTCCAAATGTAATTTCATATGCCTCAAAAACATTGGACCCTGCCCAAGTAAACTACACCACAACTGAAAATATTTACTTTCCATTGTGTTTGTTGTGGATGAATTCAGGTCGTATCATTTAGGGTCCAAAGTCATTTTGTTCTCAGACAATTCTGCCCTCCGGTGTCTCCTTAAGAAACCAAAAGCCAAACCAAATCTCATTTGCAGGATTCTCCTCCTTCAAGAATTAAATATCAAAATTAGAGATATAAAAGGATCAATGAATGTGGTGGATGACCATATCCGTAGGATTATCTTATCATCATACGTTGTCTCATCCCCTTTTATTCCTATAAACGATATGTGTAATGCCCCGACCCCAGTTACCCAGAGTCGGTGCATTATTGCGTAAGATTAGCATGATCACAAAAGATCAAGTCTCGAAAGACCGATTAGTTTAGTAGCCTTGGAAACACTTGATATATTCATAAATGTTACATTACATCATAAAGTGAAAAACTACAATAACAAAGTCTCCATAGTCCACACTAATATCCTCTTCTGACTATCCCTACAGGTCATTCATAAAATACTTATTCACATCCTGGAAAATATTAAAACATTGAAAGGAGTGAGCTCAGATGCTCAGTAAGGATAACAATATTGTAGATGCTTTCATAAATAAACATTAACATTTAAGGAAATGTATAACTAAAACAAAATCCTTTTTAAACATGAACTTCAGCATGATATGGAAAAAATAAAATTAAATAATGCCATTTACTTACTAACATGGATATTCTACTAGTCGAATAATCCTATGAAACATCAAAAACCACTTTCATAATGATGGAATGCATATTGCCAGACTATCATAACCACGTAGCCAAGGCCTCGTGCCAAGACCACAATAAGATTTTGTCAAGGCCTCGTGCCAAGACAGTAGTTTGTCTCATGAGACCTACTGATGAGTCGAGGAGATATAGTGGGCTCCACCCGTTACTTATTAAGTCTAATGCATTCCTTATATGAACATGTTTAAATATATCATAAAACATATCATAATTGTATCACCTAAAACATGAATAAAGGAAACATAACATTTCCACGTTTCAATCACAAGATATCAATACATCACATTGATATAATAAAAACCTTATCAAAACCATTTTCAATACCAAATAAAAGAAAATTAAAACTTGGTATTTATTTTTTATTTTAAAAAAAGTTATGGCTTGTAGAGGAAGCCGAAACTCAAATAATGGTTACGGTGGCGGAGAAGTCATTGTCGTCGCATACGTAAAACAAGAAAAACATTCCTTTTTTTCGTTTAGTAAACCGCTTCATATTAAAAGATTCCTTTGAATAAACGTAAAATTCAAAGGGGTTTATACACCATATAAAATAAATTTGTGTATAAAACAAAATATGCCTCAATGAATGGAGATTGAGACAAAGTACCTTACAAAGATCATTTTTTAAATAAAATAGATATATTATTTGTATTAACTATATGTAAACATAATTAACATACAAATACAAGATAGGATATATTAATACCATTACATAATTTGAAAATAGGAGATTAACCCAAAGAATGGAAATTGGGTTAAGAAGTTCCCTTACCTCATGTCCAACTTGACTCGGTCGTTCTTTAACCTCCTGAATAATAAACTAGAGTTAATTTATATTTACTTAAGAACCTTTTTCATGTTAATTATTCCTTTTATATCACTTATTACCATGTAATGAACATTATGTTATTATTTATGTTAATAACGGTCATTTTGATGATCTTTGGTACTTGAGTCAAAAATAAACTTCTTATAACTTCTAGTTGTTCATGTGGTGAAATATACATTATATCCAGAATTATATTCATGATTTAGATATCATATATGTCATGTATATCCATTATATACATTCATTTATAATATTACATAACATTTATAGGTAAGAAATGAAATGCACCGTTCATGGAGACGGTAAGTCGTACGTACGCATGAACGCTACTTTCATTTCTATTTCATATTTAATGGAATGAAATCATAATTTTATAACGGTTTAATATAATTCCAGTATAATAAAATGTATAATACCATTTTCTCCATCCTTTATACATCCCACATATGGCATTGACGATTCAAATCACTTTGAGGGCGCGGTAGTCCGCACTTCCTAAAATAAAATTATCGCGTTTACCCATAATGGAAATAATAAAATATGCCATAAATGATAAATACAGAAGCACAATGAAAACATAAACATAATATATTTATCATATATGAAAATAGTGTCATCAAAATGGCCACCATTAGAGGTGTTAAAAGAATATTGAAAAATCATCGTTTTGTGAGGCAGTATTTCGCAACCCACGGAAATAGTATATTCATTAACCATTAGACGAAGGTGTGTGTAAGTGTAAACCAAATCCATATCATAAAAATATCCTAGTATATTTTAGATACTGGTATGTTTACAAAATAAAGGAATAAAAAAGTTTAAGGGGTTGGAGAAGCAAAATAAAACAAAACAACATTAGAGAAGACATTACCTTAAAATCGGGTAACTCTTTTTGATTTGAGCCAAAGGCTTCCTTGGGAAGACTTATGCCCAAAGTTAGACTTATAGGAGTAAGGGAGGGATGTTGGGAGAGTATTTGGACAGAGTTTGGCCGAGCCAAAAGGCTTTGAAAGTGTGAGTAAGGTGGTAGTTGTGGGGGCCTTTTATAAGTGGAGAGAAGGGGAACTCTTGGAAAGTAATGAAATGTTACTTTATTATATAATGGGTTTCGGATTTTAAAGGTCCCAAACATATATAATTCGAGGATAAGGTGACAAGGGTTCGAAATCTCCTCATCCAAAAGGTTTTTGACAAGTGTATACCTTGGGGTTTACATTATCTTTTCTATTTATTTAAATCGTTAATTAATGAGTTAATCGTTGCATCGTCATGGTGTCATAAATAATTTAATTTATTTAATGTCTAAAATTATAAAAAACTATCATGATGTATGAAATCTTTTTAACTTTATAATGAATATTTATAGTCAAAAATATGACTTGTATAACCCCATTTAAAAATTGTTTTAGTAAAACAACTTATGTTTGTGACATTTTTATTTTAACTTTAAATAAAAGATATTTATGTCATCTTCCTACCAAAGTGGCTCCATGGGGTCCCCAAGTTGACCTATGGTTTTTCGTGGTTGGCCATGACTCATAAAATAGGGGTAGGACAAGTGTAAAGGTCATTTCATATTTTTATAATACCATTCTTACCTTAAATTTCACTAATTACCTCTAATCGCGATTAATTAAAATTAAAAGTTACTATTCAAAAAAATTATTTTTATCCCATTGAAACACATTTTACTTCCTAATGACAACCATTTATGTCGGATTTTTGAAAATCAAAACACAGAAGTGGTAATGTATCATTTAATTGAAAAATCAGTTTTTTGACTACCACTTAGTGGTTTCACTATTCATCAAAAATTGAAGTTTTTCAGAACAATGCCAAAATTTCACCCTAAGAAATAATTGATATTTTGAATTAAAAAATGATGTCTATTTTAAAAAATTCCAAACATCTAATTTGCATTAATTAATTTTATAACTAATTCCCACTGTCACAACAAATAGCGTGTTTTTATGAAATAATATATATCAAAAGACTGACAATTGTTTATGTCTAATTTCAAAGTGAAATTAATTATAATGACCACCATTGGATAAAATGGTAAAAATCTATTCTAATTAAAAATTTAAAACCAGTCAATAGTATAATTTATCATTATAAATTATTTTGATTAAAAAAGTTGTTTTTAAGTATTTTTCACTATTCATAAAAAATTGGAAGTTCCCACAAAAATACCAAAAAATCATCATAGGCTAATTTAGATATTCCTAATCAAAAAATGAAGTCCATTTTGAAATATAAGATATATATAATTTCAAAAAGTGGGTATTAGTATTCATAATGGTTATTTTGATTGGTCGCGGTGTGTTAGAATCTCGAACTTGCGTACAATGCAAGATATTTCATTATTGAAAGACAAGCATATTGTGGAAGTTCGGGGTGTTACATTCTCTCCTCCTTCAATAAATTGCGTCCTGGAAATTTTAAAATTTTCTTTGAAAATAAAAGGATGAAAACAGAAAATACCTTTGTGGAAAACTCACATCGGAAATAGGGTTAATAAAAATATAACATTAAAAGAAAAAAATAGATTTACAAAGGTCACCCAAGATAGCCCATACAAGGATTCTATGAAAATATGGATTTGGAAGAAAAACAAACCATCAAGGTCTGATGGAGAGTCATAGAAAACTGGATTAGGAGAAAGTTATACATAAAAAAATCCCAAACTTGTGGTTGGTTAAATAGTCATTGAATCCCCAGTTGGAAAAGTTAACCGGCAAAGTTTTTGTTTTATGTTACCTTTTATAATGTTGAGGAATTTATTTAGGACATTTACTAAGAACGTAAGGGAATATACATACTTGTCATGTAGACTTTCATTCTTTAATAAATTTTTACCAAAAACCTATCTTTCACTCAAAAAGGTAATAGAACTAAAAAATATTCTATTTATCCTAATTGTATAAGGTTCCAAATATTAACACAAACCATTTAGATTAGTAAAACTATTTTGTAATAACCAGGGACTTCCTGTAGGCTAGTGGTAGGTAATAAAGGCCTGCCGCACTATGGTTGTGGGTTCGATTCCTGCAGCTTTGTCTGACACGATGGGTTATGCCCCACCCTGCAGGTTATCCTTTTCCTAAAACTATAGTATTATAATATTCCAAAAATAATCTTCAGAAATTTTTTAACCTTAAACAATACTATCCAAGGTTCAACTTAGTCCATTCCAACCTTAATAGTTATCCAAAATACCTCTTCCCGGACTTTCTCTAAAAGGTCTCTAAATTCCAAAATCAATTGTAACATCAGATTCCCCAAAAAAATTAAATATTCTCTTTTTATCACATACTAAAAATATGATTACCTTCATCATATTAAAACCTTACTAAAACAACAAGTACTGTAGTACAATCCTTATATATATCACATTATTCTTATAACCAAAATATAATCCTTGAATCCAAAAGCCCCAATACATTAATTATTCCACTTCAACTGTAGTAATAGCATAATATTGGCCTTCATCCCTTGGACTTTTCTGAGGAAAGTTTCCCTGACGCTTAGGACATTCATTTTCATAATACCCCATTTCCCTACAATTGTAGCATTCAACATTGATAGCCTCTTTCTTTCCCCTGCAATCACGAGCCTGGTGGCCTTTTTCTCCACATTTAAAACAAACTCCCATTCCTTTTAGGAAAGTACCGGGGTGATTCTTTCCACAATTATCGCATAATGGAAAATCCTTCTTTTCCTTTTTTTCCCTTTATCTGTGTCTTGTTCTACTATTCTCTTCTTCTATTTCTTTACTTTATTGTCATAAGATTTAGAGAATTCCTTTTCTGTATTGAAAGCTCACGAGAGAATATCTTCGTACGATGAGAAGGATTGTGATACTAATGCTCGACGGAGAAATGGTTTTAACCCATCAAAGAAACGATCAATCTTACCTCTTGGGTTACATATATAATCTTTAGAATACCTCGCTAACCTTGTAAAGTTGGCCTCATACTTTGTGACATTCTCATCCTCCTTTTGTCTCAAACTTAGAAATTGCCTTTCCATATCTGCTCGATGGTCATGAGGAAAGTATTTTATTAAGAAAAGCTCTTTGAACTCCCTCCATTCCATATTCGAGACGTCATCATCTTCCTTTGTGTTTTGAATCAGCGACCACCACCGATCGGCTTCTCCAGTGAGGCGGTAGACTGCCATGACAACTTTCTCCCTTTCGATACTCCCCAAGGCGTGGAATATATTCTATAAGGAGTTTATCTATTGCGTAGCTACTAATGGATTTCTACCCCCATTAAATGTTGTCGGTTGTTGCCTCATGAAGTTGTCTAACATTGATCCTCCACGTTGTGGATCAGGGTGCTCCATATGTGTAAGGTTATTATTCATAACCTGAGTGGGTTATCCCAGTATGGTAATAAGTTGATCATCACCAGTTGTATATCCAGATCCATAATAATTATCTTGAGCAGGAGGGCAATCCCTTCACGGAGTGCGTGCATTGATACGGTTTCCATTCCTTCCACTAGGAGCCATTTCTAAACAATGGCATAAACTATATTAGGTTATGAATCAAAATACATAATTCCATACTTGTAAGATACTTAACATAAATTGAACAATTTATGGATATAATCCATAATGATAAAAATGTTTTCTTTGAGGAAGTATATACTCATAACCCTTCATAGTGGTTTGTAAAGAAAATGAGAATTATCCTAAGCATATCCCCCGGGAGTGTCGTAACCAAGAGTGCAGCAAGGACTGTTGTCGTGCACCAGTTCCCGTTCGAGTCTATCTCAAAGCAGTGTTTTCGGGTTTTACCCCTAGGTACATCTGTGCCAGAGCCGCCTCTACCTGCTCATATCCAGAAAGGTAAGTATTGCTAGGAAAACTCACAAAATCTCTATAATACCAAAATTCTAGGAAGTTCATCTATACTAATCCTCTATGTCTATCTTCGGGCTATGTGCTCTAATCAGAGTTTATCTAAATCTAGCTTCCATGGATAGTACTAAATTGCCATTGTTACCAACAATAACGCCCCGACCCCAGTTACCCAGAGTCGGAGCATTTTTGCATAACATTGGCATGATCACAAAAGATCAAGTCTCAAAAGATCGATTAGTTTAGTAGACTTGGAAACACTAGATACATTCATAAATATTACATTACATCATAAAGTGAAAAACTACAATATCAAATTCTCCATAGTCCTCACTCATATCCTCTTCTAACTATCCCTGCAGGTCATTCATAAAATACTTCTTCACATATTAGAAAATATTAAAACATTGAAAGGGGTGAGCTCAGATGCTCAGTAAGGATAACAATATTGCGGAAGCTTTCATAAATAAACATTAACATCTAAGGTAATGTATAACAAAAACAATTGCCTTTTTAAACATGAAATTCAGAATGATATGGAAAAAATAAAATTAAATAATTCCATTTACTTACTCACATGGATATTCTACTAGTCGAATAATCCTATTCAATATCAATAACCACTTTTATAATGATGGAATGCAGAATGCCAGACTATCATAACCACGTAGCCAAGCCCTCGTGCCAAGACCACAAATAAGATTTTGTCAAGGCCTCGTTCCAAGACACTATTTTGTCTCATGAGACCTACTGATGCATCGAGGAGCTATAGCCGGCACCACCAGTCACTTATTAAGTCCAATGCAATTCTCATATGAACACGTTTAAACATATCATTAACCATAACATAATTGTATCACATAAAACGTGCATAAAAGAAACATAACATTTCCACATTTCAATCGCAAGATATCAATACAACACGTTGATATAATAAAAACATTATCAAAACCATTTTCAATACCAAAATAAAAGAAAATTAAAGCATGGAATTTATTTTTTATTTAAAAAAAGTTATGGCTTGTAGAGGAAGCCGAAACTCAAATAATGGTTACAGCAGTGGATAAGTCGTTGTCGCCGCATACATATGACAAGAAAAACATTCCTTTTTTGTTGTTTAGTAAAACGCTTCGTATAAAAAGATTCAGTTTTAATAAACTTAAAAGTCAAAGGGGTTCATACATTGTATAAAAGAAATTTGTGTATAAAACAAAATATGCCTCAAAGAATGGAGATTGAGACAAAGTACATTACAAAGATAATTTTTTTAAATAAAATAGATATATTATGTGTATTCACTATAAGTAAACATAATTAAATTAAAAATAAAAGATAGGATATAATAATATCATGACATAATTTGAAAATAGGAGATTAACCCAAATAATAGAAATTGGGTTAAGAAGTTCCCTTACATCGTGTTTGACTTGACTCGATCGTTCTTTAACCTCCTGAATAATAAACTAGAGTTAATTTCTATTTACTTAAGAACATTTTTCATTTTCATTTTTACTTTTATATCACTTATTACCATGTTATGAACATTATGTAATTATTTAAGTTAATAAAGGTCATTTTGTCGATCTTTGATACTTGAGTCAAAAATAAACATCTTATAATTACTAGTTGTTCATGTGGTGAAATCTCCATTATATTCATAATTATTTTCATGATTTAGATATCATATATATCATATATATCTAGTATATACATTCATTTATAATATTACAAAACATTTAGAGGTAATAAATGAAATGCATCGTTCATGGAGACGGTATGCCGTACGTACGCATGAACGCTACTTTCATTTCTATTTCGTATTTTATGGAATGAAATCATAATAGTATAAAGGTGTAATATTGTTTTAGTATAATATAATGTATAATACCATTTACTGCATCCATTATACATCCCACATATGGCATTAACGATTCAAATCACTTTGAGGGGGTGGTAGTCCGCACTTCCTAAAATGAAATTATCGCGTTTACCCATAAAGGAAATCATAAATTATGCCATAAATGAGAAAAATAGAAGCATAAAGAAAACATAAACATAATATATATATATATCATATATGAAAATATTGTCATCAAAATGGCCACCATTAGAGGTGTTAAAAGAATATTGAACAATCATCGTTTCGTGAGGCAGTATTTCGCCACCCACAAAATCAGTATGTTGTTTAACCATTAGACGAAGGTGTGTGTAAGTGTAAACCAAATACATATCATAAAAATATCCTAGTATGTTTTATATACTTGTGTTGTTACAAAAGAAAGGAATAAAAAGAGTTCAAGGGGTTGGAGAAGCAAAATAAAACAAAACAACATTAGAGAAGACATTACCTTAAATTCTGGTAACTCTTTTTGATTTGAGCCAAAGGCTTCCTTGGGAAGACTTATTCCCAAAGTGAGGCTTGTAGGAGTAAGGGAGGGAAGTTTGGAGAGTATTTGGGCAGAGGTTGGCCGAGACAAAAGGCTTTGAAAGTGTGAGTAAGGTGGTAGTGGTGGGGGCCTTTTATAAGTGGAGAGGAGGGGCACTCTTGGAAAGTAATGAAATGTTTCTTTATTATATAATGAGTTTAGGATTTTAAAGGTCCCAAAAAATATAATTCAAGGATAAGGTGATAAGGGTTTTAAATCTACTCATACAATAGGTTTTTGACAAGTGTATGCCTTGGATTTTACATTATCATTTCATTTTATTTAAATCGTTAATTAATTAGGTAATCACTACATCATCATGGTGTCATAAATAATTTAATTTATTTAATGTCTAAAAATTATAAAAAAACTATTATGATGTTGGAAATCGTTTTCGATTTCTAATGAATATTTATATTCAAAAATATGACTTGTATAACCCCATTTAAAAATTGTTTTAGTGAAAAAACTTATGTTTGTAACATTTTTATTTTAACTTTAAATAAAAGTTATTTAGGTGATTTTCCTACCAAAGTTGCTCCATGGGGTCCCCAAGTTGACCCATGGTTTTTCTTGGTCGTCCATAACTCATCCAATATGGGTAGGATAAGTGTAAAGGTCATTTCATATTTTTATAATACCATTTTTACCTTAAATTTCACTAATTACCTTTAATCAGGATTAATTATACTTAAAACTTACTATTGACCAAAGAAATATTTTTATCCCATTGAACCATAGTTTACTTCCTAATGACAACCATGTATGTCAGATTTTTGAAAATAAAATCACAAAAGTGGTAATGTATCATTTAAACAAAAAATCATTTTTTTAACTACCACTTAGTGGTTTCACTATTAATCAAAAATTGATGTTTTTCAGAACAATTACAAAATTTCAGCCTAAGAAATAATTGATATTCCGAATTCAAAAATGATGCCTCTTTTACAAAATTACAAACATATAAGTTGGATTAATTAATTTTATAATTAATTCCTGTTGTCACAACAAATAGCGTGTTTTTAAGAAACAATATATATCAAAAGAGTGACAATTTTTTATATCTAATTTCAATGTGAAATTAATTATAATGACAAAAATTGGATAAAATGGTAAAAATATATTCTAATTAAACTTTAAAACCACTCAATAGTATAATTTATCACTATAAATTATTTTGATTAAAAAAAGTTTTTAAGTATTTTTCATTATTCATAAAAAATTGGATGTTCTCAGAAAAATACCAAAAAATCATCATAGGCTAATTTCGATATTCAGAATAAAAAAATGAAGTCCATTTTGAAATATAAAATATATATAATTTCAAAAAGTGGGTATTACTATTCATAATGGTTATTTTGATTGGTCGCGGTGTGTTAGAATCTCGAATTTGTGTATAATGCAAGATATTTCATTATTTGAAAGAGAAGCATATCGTGGAAGTTCGGGGTGTTACAATATGTTTCCTGATGAGCAACTTTATCGAGGGCAAGATGTTTTTCATTGTTATGCTGAAATTGGAAATTATTGTCTGTATCTTTCATTCTTACTAATTTAAATATAAATCAAGAAATTTATCTATAAAATGAGTATATTTGGTACATTTGGGATGACCCCTACCTCTAGAGAACATGTAGTGATCAATTCCTTAGGTGTCGTGCCTCCGATAGTGAGTTTTAGTCTATCTTTAGATTCTGACACACTCTTGTTTGTAGGGTCCACAGTGGTCCCCAACGAACTGCTCAAAAAAATCCTTGATTCTGGTCTCTTTTGGCAAACACTTTTCTGGAGGCCCATGATTTTTGAAAGTCTTGTTCTAATTGTCAATGAATTGTTAATGTCTCTAAATGAAATTAAATTCCACAACAATCATAGCTCTTTCATGACATTTGTGATATTTGGGGTATTGAATTTATAGGGAAATTTCACAAATCCTTTCGAAACTTGTACATTCTTCTGGAGTTCATTATGTGTCAAAATGGGTAGAGTCAAGAGATATAAGGAATAGTGATTCTATGGTAGTCGTAGAATCTTGGAGAACCCAAATCTTCTGTAGGTTTGGCTTTTCTTGGTTCTCCATCAGTGACCAGGGTTCTCATTTATGAAACTAAGCAATGTAATCCCTTATTGCCACTATGGGGTTAGTCGTCAAGTGTCTACTTCATATCACACACAGAACAATGGTCAAGCTGAGGTTTCAAATAGAGTAGTTAAAAAATTCTTGAAAAAATTGTTCAACCCAACAAAAAAAATTGGAGTCTTAGACTCGATTATTCATTTTGGGCTTACTGTAATGACCTTAAAAATCTGATTGCAATGCTACCTTATAGACTTGTTTATTAAAAGAGTTATCACCAATATATTGAGACTGAGCATCGTGCCTACTAGGCCATTAAACAATGTAATTCTATCATTTCTGGTGTAGGTTCTCAAAGACTGTTGAAGATTTAGGAGTTGGAGTAAATGATGAGAGATGCATATGAAAACTACAAGATTTATTAGTAGTAAACTGAGGCTGACAACAACCGTATTATATATCATATTCAATTCCACACTAGGCAGAAGGTCCTCCTTTATAATGAAAGGTTGATGTTTCAACTATGTTCAAAATGAAGAAACCAGGAAAACCATCACATTCAATGGGAAACGGCTAAATCACTTCCCCAAATCACATCTAGAGTTCTCGATGGAGGAAATCCTTGTTCAAGAAGCAACATACTACTGAAACACACTAGGATTTATCATTCCTTCTACATTATCAATTATTACGGTGATGAAACTGCACATTCTAGGTGTGGGGGTGGATACATTCCTGGGTTCATTTGGATTGTCTTCATCTGTCATCACTCTTCTCTTTTTCACATTCTTTATGGTATTTTCACATTTCCCCATCTCTCTGGGTTCATTATTATTTTCATTTACTTTCTTATTTCTTCTCTTTTTTTCCCTTCTTTATGGTATTTCTGCATCACCCCTTATGGTCACCAAATCATAGAACATACTGAAAATGCATGTTGAAATTTTTGATACCATATTAATTTAACATTCATGAAAAAACTATCTCTAAAATGGATTGAATTTTTGAATGAATTTAACATCAGGGAGTGATTTAGTAAATTGGGTTTTTTTCAATGATATAAATTGTTGTATCACTATAAATTTTTTGAGATGGTTGATTCCCCTTATGTGAGTATTTTTTGAGAAAAATGTGTCACTGATATCTCCACACATTTTAGAACCCAAACAAAAAGTTTAAATATTTCTTACTTAACAGAAAGTAAATATATGTTATGTTAATATTTATAGCTTTAAATGATATTTTCATGTGTTTGTTCCCTATCCGATCTATTTCATTACTGTACCAGATTGACCTATGAGTGTGTACCTAATGTCTGACTATTCTATATCCTCAAAAAATAGGGTTGTATATTGGGCAGGTCAAAAACAACTCCTCCTCGACATTTTATCTTATTATAACTATTATAATTATTATCGTGAGGAGATCTATCAAGGGTTGAGGGAAGAAGGTGAGATTTGTTCCAAATGAATCTTTTAAAAAAAATGTGGGGAGTGAAGAAATATGCAACATATAGGGATATTTAGGTCATGAGATTCTTGTTTCTCTTCTAAGAATGCTAAGTGAGTGGGTAGTGAAATTTGATTGTAATGGATGTACGGAAGGTTCGGTAAAAAAATCATTTAAAGCTGAATAATGTTAAAATAACTTATATTTAATGAACAGAAAGTTGAAAGAATAGTATGTAATGGTTTTCACACACACACACATGGATAATTAGTGGAATTTATGATATTTAAATTCCTTACTCAATTTGGATTCATGAATCTCTGAATTTTAGTGAGATATGATTTATGATACCTATTTTTACATTTTCACTAGGAAGAACTCATTAGTGTGGATCGTACATTGAACACATTACTTTAATGAATTAAAATTTCCTAAAATGTTAAATCTTAATGATTTCAGGAATATATTAATGCATCATTTTTTTAAATATGTGACTTTTTTCCAGGAGTGCAAAGGTTTAGTTGTGGGGGTGTGATCACATAGTGATTCAATTTTCATTTCCACTATTAAACCACTATTTTAAACTAGTTTTGTAATGAATATTACACATATAATAATAAATTGAACATTATGTTTTATTTATTTATTTAATTTTTATCATTATTAAAAAGGTAAATGATAATTTTTATTATATTTTCAAATAATTTTGAGGTGCTTAAGAGGCCCCAGAGATGATCCAAAAGGAAAATGGTCCTAAACTGCATGAGTTCCAGGAACACCCGTCCACTGTTGGGTATATTATGAAAACTACGGACATCCATATGTGCTGAGATTGTTTGGACGGGTCCACAATACAATTTTCTACAAATATTATGAAGACACTAAAGCAACATTCGTCTCTTAAGAGGCCCAAAAAAAGTGATTTTTCAAGGCCACTAAATCATCATGGATTCAAAAGTTGGGTGTTGTGTAATGTCCATATATCTAGTTTATGGTGTCCAAATGAAGCCAACCATTCTGTGGAGAAATACAAGACATGGGGGAACAAATTTCTAGTTTTTTCAATAGCTATTGAAGACATTATAGAGGCTGGAAACAATGGGATAATTGGTTTTAGACACTCTGTGTTCCCAAAACCAATTCCCATTTTTGCTATAAATGAGCACCATCTGTACCTCATTTGAGATTTCAAACCAGAATTGAAACTCTGTCATTTTGGAGTCCTAGAGGAGTATCCACCTCATAATTGATGATCTATGGGCCCCTATCCTCCTAGGGGGATCAAAAATGAATATGAAGTTCCACTCGAGCCTCCTCCTCCTCTCTATAGTGAGATAAATAGTGGACGATCATTTCAAGGGAGCTACCCACACATGGGAGTGTTCTCCAAAAATAGTTATTCTACTGGGTTTGTATAATTTTTGTGTTAAATTATTCTTCTTTTTTCTTATCTTGACATGATTATCCCTTGGATGCATTTTATTTGATATAATTAAGTGAGAAACTTTTTATTTTAACACCAATTGGGATGAAATTTCATATGGGATTCTTGGGTTGTTCTGATTGGACAACACAAGCATCCTTTCTCTCTTACACGTATATGAAATTTTAGTATTCTATGGTATCCATTGTTCTATAATTGAGAAAAAAAACATGAAAAAAATTGTTGATTCAATTGTTTCTTCTTTGGGCATTATTTTAAGGGGTAAGAGGTTAATCAAGATCTTGATGTCCTCTAACAAATGAATTGAACAAAACTATGTGAAATTTTCAGAGTAATGAACTCTCTAAGATTTGTAGTTAAAAGGAAATGATATCCTTTTCTCATAATTCTAAAACACCACTTTTATTTATGAACTATTAAACTCTTTAAATATGTCATTTTATTTTCAAATTGTTTTTCCAAACCACCCCTTCTTTTAGTTAATTTTATTAAATATACACACCCAAAATCAATTAATGTTCACTGAGAGATGACCTAGGGTTTTTTATAGACTATAAATCAATCATAAAATCATAACCAATTTGACGTGTCATGACAACTCGATTAGAGATTCAAACTCGAGTTTTTTAGTGTAGCAGCAACCTTATCGCCTTTGACATGAAAGGGACAACCTTTCGTGTGGATGGATAAATGATAGAAGAGTTTCCAGGATCTGAGGTGGATACTGAATTGTTCCCCCATCTTGATACTAGTAGAGGATATATTTGGGTATATATTTTACTGAGATACTTCATGGACCGGGTTCGGTTATGTTATGATGTAGGATCACGTGGAGATCACCTATGACTTAAGGTAGTTGAGGAAACATGAGAAGAACTATGTGACCCATGACCTCGAGTTAGAAGGAGTGGTATTTTCCTTGATGATGTTGCAGAAATACTTGATGGGTGAGCGGTACACTTTTTACTCTGAACAAAAGAGTCTCATGTATATCTTCTCCCAGAGGGACCTATACCTAAGACAATGGTGATGGATAGAGTTAATCAAGGACTATGATTTTGAGTTAGTATATACAAATGGAAATTGGAATGTGGTGGAAGACGCTCTTAGCAGGAGGACCGAGTTACGACTGCTGAGGGAGGCAACTAAACTGTTAGCTACACTATAGATATCTTTCATGGATGATAGTGAAGCTTCTTTACTCTAGTCGATGACTGTTACTTACCCACTCCAATAACAAGTTAGGGAGGCATAGTTGGTGGATGATGACTATGTGGCCCGATGTGTTCCGTTATCCCCTAGAAGGGAATCTCTTAGATTTTCGGTATGTGGGGAGCATGTCATCCTTTTTGGAGGGAGCACCTTAGTACTAGTGGAATTATGGGAGGAGGTGCTGAGGGAGTTTCATAAATCTCCCTTAGTGGCACATCTTGGAGAGGTAATGATGTACCAGGACCTTCGGTGTCAGTACTAGTGTCCATGGATGAAGAAACCAGTGGGAAATTTTATCTCCTGATGCCTGACTTGTTAGCAAATGATGTTCGAGCATCAGATTCTAGCAGTATTGACTTAGCCACTTGAGGTACCAAAGTGGAAATGTGATGGTATCTCGATGGACTTTGTGATAGGGTTACTATGTGTGTCTAGAGGTCATGACTCTAATTGGGTGATTGTTGATAGACTTACCCAATCAGCTCACTTTCTACCCATCTGGGAGTAGGGATCGGAAGAAGGCTTGGGATGCCGCTACATCAAGTAGATAGTGAGGATCCATGGGGTGCCTTTGATGATCATCTCATATATCGACACATGATTTATATCCTATTTGTGAAAGGGATTATAGGAGGTGTTCAGAATGTACATACATTATAGAACATCTTTTCATCCCCATAAGGATGGTCAGAAAGAGTGGACCCTACAAACCTTGGAGGAAAATCTTTGGTATTACATCCTAGACTTTGGTTGTATTTGGGAGGACCACCTTAAATAGGTGAATTTTAATACAATAAAATCTATCACTCCAACATTGGCATGGAATCATTGGATTCCTTGAATGAGCGACCTTCAAGATCACCCTTAAGCTAGGCATACCTAAGGGAGTCAACACTCTTGTGTCCCGAGTTGGTAAGGGTTACCACCGAGAAGGTGCAGATCATGTAAGAGTAGATGAGGACTACATAGAGAAGATATAAGTCTTATTCCAATAGGATATGGAGACCCTTGGAGTTTGAGAAGGGAGATTTTGTGTACCTTAGGGACTCACCATGAATAGAATTGCAGATATTTGGCTAGGGCGGCAAGCTATCTCCAAGGTTGATCGGACCTTTTCAGATCCTTAGAAGAGTTGTAATGGTGGAATACCACATTGCACATCTCCCACAGATGAATAAGGTGTATAATGACTTCCATTGTCTCAGCTGGTGAGGTACATGAATGATCCATTGCACGTCATCGACTGGGGTGAGCAGGACATTGATAATGGTGAGAAATTTTCAGAGTTCCTAGTGGAGATAGGGGATCGACAGGAGAGGGTCCTATGTTGGCAGTTGATTCCTTTAGTGTTCATACAATAGTATTATGAGAACCCTCAAGAGAGAACATGGGAGACGAGGACTAAACTTCATGCTCAGTACCATCATCGTTTTATTTAGTTGTTGTTTTGGATTTTGGGGACATAAATCCCTAAGGTGGGGATAATGTACTGTCTCAAAAAATCTGTGTAATTGTTTTTTATATATAATTATATCGAGACTGAAAAATTCGACGGAACGTGATTCTGAGGTCCTAAGAGCCTAGAACATAATTTTAATCATTTTCCAAGGTAGTTTCAGTAAACGAGCGTGTGTGATTCTATATCTTTTAAACTAGTTTTCAGATTAAAAATCTAAGGGCAATGATGATTTCAAAACACCGGGAATCATCTAGAACTGACTTCACTTTGGCCGTAAAGGGCCGTATGAACAATTTATTCATCATAATTTTCAAGAACAATAATAAATAAATTAAAAGAGCATTTTTATATTATTTCTCATAGTTTAGTGGCGGAAGATGACGATGTGGGGAAGCTACAAGGTGGTGATGATGAGTATTAATGAGGGTCATTAATATCTTGTTAACTAGAAGTGAAATAACACTTTAATGATGCGTAATTGCAATGCTAGATTTAAAATAAAAAAGTGAAACTACATGACATCACATCATAATATAAATGATGTGATATGCTTCTATTTATAGTTTGACGTTCTTGGAAAAATAAGATTAAAAATATTGAAGATTGTCTTGCGAAACTCTGATAGAATTCCACCCCAACGAAGAATGAAGAATTTAAGTAGAATTTCATCATCATTGACACCATTTGAATATCGAATCTGGGAAGCAACGTCAACGTCTTAATACCTAGAGGATGAACGCCACAACATCAGATGTCTTAAGAGGATGGGGTTTTTTATTTTTTTGTTCTTCTCTATAGTTTTATAGAAATTAAGAACATATATCATCCCACGAACATGTTGATCCATGATTCGTGTGTTTTGTGGGAGGTTGATTTATTCTAGGGGTTATTTTATTCGGGGTCAATATCATGGCATGGAATAATTTAACAAAAACTCCCTGACCCTCCCACATCTTTAAACCTCTAACGCGGAGGCCTTGGGTTGAAACGAAAAAAATACCGAGTGCCTCTTCATGTGCGTTTCATGGTGGATGTACAACTAAAATTATGAAAAGTAAGGTTCAGGATCTTCATAGTGAAGAGAGATCTACCTGGAGGCCATACACACTGGAGGATTGACAAACGGACAACTGAAGTGCGCCTAATGGTACACTAATCTCTCATTTGGTGGTGGCAACCATCCTCACTGGAAATGTGAAGGAGGTGGCCCATAGTGGTGGGATGAATTGACCGGGAAGCCACGGTGGAACACTGGAATATGTGGAACTAGGCAGGGTGTCATGGGAAAAGAAGGCCTACATCATGGGAATCTGAATGGATGGTGAAGTCGCGGTCAATCGACCACGGTAGGTGGAAGGGCATCGTGCTCGCGGGACCATAGGGGGAGCTGGACACGACATCTAGGTCATGTCCCAACTATTCTACACCACTGGACACACGGTGTGGCTGGTACATAGATGGCAGGCAATGCCCCCAGCGGGTTGGTCCAGTCCCGATGCCTATAGGGCCAAATTTGGGCCCAATGGGTCGGACCCGCACCGGCATGCCAGACCCGCACCATCGGGCCAAACCCGCAATAGAGGGCTAGACCTATACTTAGTGGCCCAGACCTGCACTTTTAGGGCCAACCCATGCCCTATTCGGGTCGGCCCATAATAGACATGGTCATTAGACAACTCGGCTGGTGGGACCCTCAGCCAACCGGTTTGAGTCTAGTGAGCCCTATTGGGCTTGAACTACTAGCTAGGCTGGACAAGACCGACCTCGAATCATACCATGTCGGGTCAAGTCTATCTTAATGAATGGGGGTATATGAAATCCACAGGCCGGGTTCGTCGGGTTGGTCAGATCGGGTCAACCTGGGCCCCGTCTCAACCAATCCCCCAGTTACTAAAATTCATATTTCTAGCAAACAACACGTCTGATTGATGAGCTGTTTGAAATATTGAGAGCCTCTCAAAGAGGTGGATATTTTGGAATGCTCTCTTTAATGTTTCATGTAAGTATAGATGTGAATAAGGTCTTGAGAAGTAGTTATACCAAGAGTGATATATACATAACCCTATGACTTGCTGAGATATGAATACATCTGTCTTTTGACCAAGTGGGAAGCACCACTATGGGACATGGTAGGCCCACGATAGGAAGCATCTATATGTGACTTTGTAGGACAACAGTAAGTGATGAGGAGGAGTAACTTATTAGTCCATGACTAGTGGGAAGATCCTCTCTATTACATTTCAGGCCCACGGTACACAATGTAGAGGAGTACCTAAGTAGTCCAAGGTTAGTGGGAAGCACCTCTTCATGTCTTGGCAGACCCACTATACTCACTAGAGGAAAAGTTCTCCAATATTCTAGGTGTTCGAAATTGTGACGAATAATGCTATTTTTACTACCCAATAATATAATATGTGAGATCTATCATGTGTTCTGTGGATTACTATGTGGAATTATTTTGTGGTCTTTCCTTTTAGTTTTGGTGTCCCTACTGAGTATTTTGTTAATCACCCCTACACAGGATTCAACCTCATGTGTTGTGTCCAATGCAATCAACTGAAATTTAGAAAGGGTTGCTCAGGGATATTGGACTGATGGATGCTATGACGATGGACTTGGTGTACTAGGAACAGGAGGGGCCCAGTAGTACTTGGCGAACATGACATACTGCTTAAGCTTCTAATTGCTTTACTACTCACATGATCAGGTGGGGATTTCTGTGGATGGCCATCAGAGTTTTTTTTATCATGCTATTTTACGTTCATTTAGTGGTTTTTATGTTTTCCCACTTACATTCAGTTATACTTTTACTCAGCCTTAATTTAGTATTATACATGTTTCCCCCCTTTTAGTGTGTTGGGATGTGGTTGGGTGTGTGTGTGAGAGCAGGTTCTTATGAAAATGCCTCCCACATGCAGGATGACGCATTCGCTGCTAGTCGCCAACCCCAAGCCTTCAGTAGGTGGCCTTGTGGTAGTCATGGCATGGGCCCTATGGGACTGGTCAAGGAAAAAATATATTTTTTAAAGTAAAATTAACCATTTCTAGATAATGTTGACATATAAAACCTCCACTTAACATTTTAGAAAATTTTGGTAATTTAAAAAAAAATATTTTTCCTTTACTATAAATAAAATTTTTACATAGTGAAAATAAATTTGGAAATATTTTAAAAATTAAATAATATTTTAATAGTAATAATATTTTAAATTTCAATAGTGTTAATAAAATTAATAATTTATTTTAAACATTAATCAAAGGTTTGAAAATAATATTTTTTTAAAAAGGGATTCTGCGAGTTACTTATGATAATGACAAAATTAATTATTTATTCACATAGATTTTTATTTATAAATTTTGTTTTTTATTTATAACAATTAGGTTCAAATTATATAAAAAGGATAATTTGTTTACTTAATAAAAATAAATTATTTGGGTAAAAATTATTTACCTCCATAAAAATATCAAATAGTAAATGTAAAAATCTTATATTTAGTGGCCCAAAAATGGGTGGAAATGTGTTTTTGAGGTTTATTGTCAAAATAATTCGCAATATATATTATTATCCACTTTAAGTTCTCCTTTAATGTTTAAACCATGTTATCGTTATATTAAATAGTTATATTTTACCAAAAACATCAATCTCTTCAAATATAAATGGAACCATCACCCTTCCACCTATTCATATTAAAAATTACAGTCAGTATCAACCAATAATCATCACTAGTATCTCATAATCTAAATAACTACATCATATATGTTTTTATATTTATGAAATATCAAATTGTGGTTCCATAAGGTGGTTGACAATGGAGTTATCTAAACCCAGAAGGAATAACTACCACCTAAATTTCTTAATTCCTTTCTACTTCTACCACTGGAAAACATTTTTATTAATGTGAGTATAATATTTGTAGTATGTTTGTTATTTATGTATGTTTTAATAATAATTATGATTCCTATTTTCCATTCCCCAAAACATTTTTAAAATTGATGATTTCATCATGTGTATGTGAAGACTACCACCTCTACATGATGAAATTTCTACATCAGTTTCTATACCAACCGACATGAGTCGAATAAAAAATTAATTTAATTTGTAAACATTTTATGTAATAAACCAATAAAATTAAATATGGATTAGATTATAAAATATATATAGATATTAACAATAAATGGTTGCATAAAAATTAATAGTTAAAAATCCAATTTCAATGTACATTTTCTAATTTGAGTACATTTATGGATAACCAATTTACCAATTATATTTTTAATATTAAATAAAAATATATTTAATAGTATAAAATTATAGATATTTTGAAACTATTTTTTGAAACATTTACCTTGGAAAACATACCGTGACAGGTTCTATGAAATTGACCAAAGAATAACAAGTAATTCACAAAAGGCAGAAATGGAGTATTAAACTGGTGACAAATGATGATGAATAGAACATATAAAAATAACTATACATAAAAATGGTTACTAGTAATGTATTAATAAAACATTGTTTTATTACCCATGATGTTATATACATGTATAGAGTGATTTCAAACATGAGGTAAGGGATCTACTATACCTCTATCATGGCTTTTTCCGTTATGAAATATCTCTTTATTCCTCCATTTTATCAATTATTTTTCTTATTAAATTATTATTCATTTGTATATATATAAAATTAACATATACATATTCAAACATAAGTATAATTTATGGAGCTATAATTGTATTTTGTAGCCTTGAAAATTCCAAAATTTAAGTAAACTTGATTTAAATGTACTTTCTTATTTCCTGTATCATATAAATCACAGACATTATCAACGATATCTGAAATATAAGTATGTAATAAAAACATTCAATATTTTAAGGAGATAAATACTTGTTAAATTATTATTTTATGGAAAAAATAAGTTCTTTCATTCTTAAAAACATCCTTTACCTAATTCATAAATCATCACCTAATCAGTAAGGTTTTTTTTAGTTATTCTCTTCGATCCTTCTCATGAAATATCTATATTGAAAAAAATTGATGAATAAATAAGTTTAGTTTTTATGTAAGAACACTAAATTTATTAAATTACATCTTCCTAAGATAATATTTATGATCTATAATTATATTATTTATTTAATTAGAATTATTAAACATACTTAAACCTCATGGTTTAATTATTTTTATGATATATTTCAGTTTTATTTTTCTCACACAGAAAACATATTTTTTATAATAATTTATTTGACTTATTTTTCTATAATAATTAATCCATAAAATTTATTGGGAATTTCTTTATATCTCATGATATGTTATGTAATTTATTAGTGAGTTATCCAATTACACTATGGGACTATTTTATTTTATCGAGATGGAACTAAGAGTGACCATAGGCTAATGTTTATGATATCATATTAGTTGTTGTTTTAACATGTTTATGATATTGTGATTATATTTCTGTATGAATGTTCTTCATTTATTTGAATTAATTATTTATTATATCATTTTATACCACTTGACTTTCATGATATTGATTTCTTCCTTGTTTATTCCAATGTTTGGCTTTCTAGCACATAGTTCTCCTTAGGTATTTTCTATAAGATTTACTACATAGTTTTATAATATATATAGGAGTTAGGAGAAATATATGGAGTTAAAAAATAACAATGATGATTTTTTTGATGTTTTATGTGTATGTATGCTACTCTAAATTTACTATACCTCTATATTTCGTTTTTTTTTGAAAAAACATTTTAATAATTAAAAAATAATATACTATTAAGGAATGGGTTACTATAGTAAAAGTCTTATTTAATGTATAAAAACTATAATTATAACATTTTTATGATTCAATAGAAGTTTAAATTATGTCCAAGGATCGTGGACCTAACCCATCAAAAAAATATTTGTCTGGGAAATTGGAATGTTTAAATGTAAAAGATGATTTTAACAAAGAATTTTAAGTACATTTGAAAATTTATTTTTTGAGTGAGTAGTTTCTAGTAATATAGATATAAATACTAAGGTAATATAAATTTATTATAATTATAAATTTATTATTTAGGAACCTAGATTATGTTTCACTAGATGGATGTTTGATGTAAGGGATTTATTATCTCAATTTCATTTCATTGGGTATTTTACCATTTATCAACACATTTATTATTTTTTTTTGTTTTAATCAAATAAATTAAATTATTGTAATACTAATATAATTTATCTTTTTATAAAAATCCATTATCATTTCTATCCTTAAATGTTTTTTTATAAAATTTTTATTTCTATTAAGGATTTTTCTTTAAAAACATTCTAAATATTCTATATTAGAAATAATATTCTCATCATTCCATGTTTAATTAAATGATTCATGAATGTTTTATTTATATTTAAATATTTCCAAAAGGAAATTTTAAACATTTATTTACTTTCTACAATGGTTTTAAAAGGAATATTTTAAATGGTTTTATAGTGGATCACAATTTATATATTTTAAAGTGGTAAAAATGTATGTTTTATGGTCAAAGAATCAAATAGATTTTACAATCATCATGAATATTACTCAATATAAATATTATTATATATTTTATCATTTATTTCCAATTAATAAATTTTTTTCATTATTCGGATAATATTTTGTATTGATTTTTTTTGAAAAGACAACGATATTTCTAACCATTTTTATGAGACAACACGAAGAGGTTTTATTTATGTGATAAATTCTAATTTTAATGTTCTTATGATTATTTGTTAAAAAAATCAAAAAAAATTGATTGATTAAATATTGTAAGGTAATTTTTATTAAAAGTTTGGATTTTAATATATGAGGCAAGATATCGAGTAAGGTGGGAGTGGCTAGTGAGGAAAAACACATGGGAAAATTTTCCTTTTGTCCTCAATGGGTCCACTAAATCCTTAAATTTATTTTTTTCCAATTAACAAAATTAAAATATGTGTGTTACTAGAAAGATAATTTGGGAGTAGTTATTTACTATTATAAGGGGATAGGTATAATTATTATTTTATTATTCCTAATTGAATATGGGAACTTTTAATTAATCCACGGGTGTAATATAGTTAACAAATAATTATTAAACTAAAGAGAGTATTAGAATTATTCTATTTCCCATTTCCTTGTTGAGTATATAATGAAACGTATTTCCAACTATTTTTACATGTATTCCGAATTCTTTTAAATTGTTTTTATTAAACTATCTTTTCTTTAGAAAGTTAAATCTAGGTTTAATATTTTACGGATTTTTTATTATTCTAAATGTGATTTCACAATTTACTGAGTTTGTAAATGTTTATTTTAAGACTGATGGTTTTTTATATAATTAAGAAGACATTATTTTTGGATTTCATGAATCTTTAGGGGATTGAAAACGTTCCTTTATTTCTAATACTAATTATTTTGTTTTTATCCAATAATTTTACAATCTTATCATAGGTCATGAGGATGTCTGGAATTATATTAAGTATATTTATTACATTCATGGATAATGAAAATGTTTCATGATTGAAATCATAGTTTAAACATAAGAACCAATGTTAAAAGATATAATTGATATTTTTTTGAAGTCTCCACATTGTATAGTAAGCGTTTGATATTTAATATTTTATCCTTACTCAAGAATGCTCTCAAGTAAAAATATTATCAACATATAATATTTTTTTAATTCTATTTATAAATAAAATAATTATCCCTTTTAAATGGTAGAGGTCATTATATCAGAATAATTTACAATTTGTTTACATAAATAATAAAACCCACCATTTGGAAGTGATTTTTGAAAATATCTACTTTATTTCAATTTGTACAAATAATTTCTTATTGAAATCAACATTTGTAATTGTTTATTGTATTTAATAACATTTAAGATTAATTTAATTTGATATTTATTTTTAAAAAAAATATACTTAGAAATATATAATGTAACGTTATTATAAAATGGTCTATATAATGTATTTTCAACCTTAATATTACCATAAAAACATAATATAGATGTAGTTATTCATAAATTTAATGAAATATTTATCAAAATCCACATGGTTTCATTGTAGTATAGAAATAACTGACTATATTTTTAGTCATTAAATAATTAATAATGGTATGTCATTTTTTCATGGTAGTTTTAATTTTTAATAGTAATCATAGTTTTAATGGTGGTTTTTAAATTGTTCGTATGTTTTTATATTAAAATTTAGTTGTGGTTTTCTAAATTAGGTGGGGTTTCACTATAGAATAATTATTATGATTTTATTATTTTGGGTTAAACATATGGTTATTATATAAATTATTGTTGATTTATCTTTATAATAACATTTTAGTGAAATGTTATTTTAAATAAGCTAGTTTTCTCAGGAGAGGTTAAAACTTCCACTAAAAATATTAATTTACCTTATTTTAAATTTTTGTAACTACAATTTTAATCAATGTGGTTAAAACTACTAGAAGAACATATAATATTAGACTAATAAATAATAGACTGATCCGCAAAAAAAACATGTCAAAAATATTAAACAAATATGTAATTAATAAAACATAACAAAAATATTAACTTCCAACAGTCAATAAAAATCACATTACATTTAATACAATATTATATTACATCATTATTTAAAAAATATCACGTGTATAAAAAATAAAAACAAAATAATGAACCTTTCATACTCTATTAATATGCATTCCACCCAACCAATATTACTTGATCATGTTGGTCTCACCACCACATTCACCAGATCCTTCCTAGGGAGCCTACATATAAAATTGTTATCCAAAAATTATTATTAAGTGTATTTAAGGTATAATTAATTTAATAAAATTTGAACAATTTTTGATTTCATATAAATTCAATTTAATTAATGGTGTATGAATAAAATTAAAAACAATTATCCATGCACATACCCAAAAATATTATGACATATGATATCCTTAGTAGAGTTTGAATATGCATGAAATTTTATGCTATGGAAAACAAGTATTTTCATAATAATTGATACCCTTTATTGAGTGGGAAATCCTATACCTTATGTTAATATATTGCTTATATGAATGTCTACCACTAATTAAATCTAATATCATCCATTAGGATTATATCTTGAATATCATCAAACACCATGTAAACATTCCACATCATTTTGATATTGTGGTGACTATATAAACCAATAATTATATCCATGATGATAATTTCATTAATTTTCGAACACTATTTATTACCTCAAATATAAGGAATAAAGTTATAATTTTATTATAATTAATTAATTTAAAATTTAAATTATTAAAATTCATTCAATTATTTTAAAACCTAAAGCACCCTACATGATAAACACTTTATTCCATACAATCATTTTCTCATACATGATTTAAAGCATAAACATCAACTCAATAGTGTCTTTCCGAACAAAAAATCACTTCCAAAACTTATTCCTATTTCGTAGAATCCAAATAGAATCATAAATATAAATTAGGATATGAATGAAACATTATTCAATGTTATCAAAATTCATCACCTTCTAATTATAGAAATGATTCATGAGACAAATTATATTGATTGGGAAAAAAATCTCATGTACCAAATATTTTTACCAAAAGATTAATTTATACATTGGAAATAAAACATTGGAAAAACATTATAATGTTCATTATTCAAATAATTTAAGTCCTACATTTATGAGATAAGAAATAAAATTTAATGAAATTTGACACCAAAAATTTTCCAAACAGAAATATGTGAACTAAAATGATGATTATAGTTTTAAATTTAAGAAATTTAATAAAAATTTTATGTCTTGTATAATTCCTCAAAATCATTAGTAGATGTCGAACATGAGGAAGAAAATGTTCTGTGAATATATGAAATGATATAAAACATTTTTTATGGTATGTGATGAATTATAACATGTGACATATAAGGAGACTGAGAACCCTATAACATAGAGTGAGTACTATAACTAAACCTCTTTTGTTGTGGACTACTTGTAAAAAACATATTCCCAAAATTTATTCATATAAAATAGTCATTGAATTTATGAACATAAAAAATATTCCTTAAATTTACTTATATAAAAAAAATTAAAATTATATTCATGGATAGTTATCTTTTTATTAGGTTACATTGTTAACCTTTATTCTTTATGGAGTGTTTTTTTATTCTTATCCACTCTCGCTCAAAAGTCTGAAATTTTTATTATCATTGTGTACAAAAAAACATTCTATTTTTTTCAGTGGAGTTGAAAGTGAAAAATTATTTCAACATTATCACACATATAATCAATGCCTCTTAGATTAATGTGGTCAAAAATACCCTATCCCTCATCAACTATATTATAAATATAATATAACATTTTTTCTTATGGATACATAATATATGGTTTTCTTTATTCCCATTAAACATTATTGATGAATTGGGAGTAATTTACAGGAGTAATGTGTAAAAAATCATAACTTACACCCCTTTTAATTTTGACGTAGATACATTTAAATAACACAAATTCTAACATCCCAACATAATTTATCATGAAAAAATCAACAAAATTACCTTAATAACATTTATTTGAAACTATGATTTATTTATAAAACATCTACGAGATCAAAATTACCAACCAGAAAACCACTGAAATTATAGGAATTGGATTTATAGGAAATATTCAAGTGAACATAAGTAAAAAAATACAATATCCTGATAGATTAGATAGATAATCATAATTACTTACCTAAAGAAGTTGATTTAAAAAAATCTAACATAATATTTATATTTTTCAATATATTCAAACTATGTATTATATTAAGAACATTAATGATGTGATAACAATTAATTTTTATGGTAAAATCTCTTTTTACAACTGTTTTATTATGAGTTTATCCCCTAAGGAATATTTTCATTTATGTCCTTATTACATAGACATGAGGGTCAATACTATTTTTATTGAGAAACAAATTCCGTTCTGTTTTCTCTTAAGTACATTAATTTTAAAGAAAATTAAGATATATTTATATCTAATTGACATATATTTAGAAACATTGATAACTATATATTAAACTATCATTGATTTGGGTTATCATGATTATATCTAACCTATTGAATAGTGTTTCAATTAAATCCAAATATCTTTTAAATAAAGGATTAAAAAATCTTCAACAAGGCAACCTTACATAATAAATCCTTTTAGATGGGTTTTATTATTAACATAACACATAAAATGGAAAATATACAAAAATATTAATGTATGAAATTAATAAATTATGATTTTAAATATTTAATAAGAATATTTTAATTTTTTAATAAAAAGAAAAATAATATACAATACTTATCCCTAAGATACATTCATTAATAATGTACTTGTCATCCAGTTTTAGAATCATCAGAAAAATACAACATTATGTGGAAAATCTTATTATAGAAAAATAGTAAATTGAATATATGAAATATAATAAGTAAACATTTTCTATAATGTCTATCCAATTCAATTGGGTTTAACTTCTACTCCCTAAGCAGCCGAAATATTGTATAAAAGTATATTAAAATTGAAGTTATTTTGTATTCTAAAAAACTATACATTGAAAAATCTAGGAACTCTAGCATGAATAATTTTCTTTCAAGTATTTTTAACAAATTTATCTTATAGTGATTCAAATAAATATATCATGAGATATAAATAGAATATCATTTGGGGACATTAACTTTTTTATCATTAATGGAATGAATCGTTCAAATGGTTTTTCATTTAAAAAGTAGCTAATGGATACATCCTTTTCTCATTTTTCTATATATCTCATATGATATTTTTTTTTTCAATGTATATACAATCGTTTAAGTGATATTTTTATTTTCCTTACTAATTAACCAATGTAAAAAACACATTATGAGATGCATTCTATTCAATTTTCGTAATATAAATATTATAATGTACCAAATTAAATTCTGAAGATAGAAGCCAGAAAAATATACTACTTTTATTATATATTATTTTCTCTAATTTTAATATTTGGTTTTATAAAACATTTTTTAATTTCATTCAAATGAAAATATTTTCCAAAATATTTACCAACATTTGATAATTATGTCAATATCTATGATCGTGATAATAATTTCAATTAAATATAAATCCTTTTATTCCATTGAAACATGAAATCATAAACCAATTATTATGACATGAAACAAAGAATTGATGATTTCCTATGAAGCATTAATTATTTCTTGATATTAACCATTATGAATCAAAATCAAAAGATAAAACTAGATAATCCAAACCAGTGTTTATATTACAATATGAAAATATTTCTTTGTCTGAGATAGTGAATGGTGGTCCACATAAGGGTAACATGAATTTTGAATATTTTCAGAAAGGATGTATCATATATTTCTAACCAATTATTCAATAATTCTTATAATTATTAAAAAATATATTTAAGGTAGACCTTAATGTTATTTTTTGGAATTAAATTTCAAATAATAATCATGAGTACGATTAATGAATATTGTTACATACACATGACTTTATGTACAATATATTAGAAAAACCCAACTACCCACATGTGATAATTGATAATTAATCTCCCAAATTTGTTAAATACATTATATACTAATCCCAAACAAACACATCTAGTATAAAAATAACATAATGGATGTAATTATTTGTTGTCTTTTAAATATTTTTAATTATTTGGATTTAAAATGAACTCACAGTTATATTAATAAAATTCATGACACATAATATTTTCAACAGTTTTAGATGTATTAAAAAAAATTTCAACCATGGATTTAATGGAACGTTACATAATACCGTCCCAATAATTTGATTTATATGTTTATTTTTTGGATGTGCAAAAATTCAAACTGAAATAATTATTTCTAAGAAACCATCTAGAAGTAATGTATACTTTTCACTTCTTTATATTCTAATATTCATTATAATAAATCATATTATGATTGATAAATGCATGTATCACTGTATAATTTATTCCATGATTTTCACTAATCTTTTACATCTCATAAACTGCTATATGGATCATAGATTTAGAAAATAAATCACACCCAAATTCATATACAATGATAATTAATTTATTTTTAATTCCAAATAAATATTATTTATAGTACAATATTTGCAGAAGAGAACATTTTGAATATTTTAAAATTCCGTCATACAATTTTGTATTTCCATATATGAATGACTTCAAAAAATCAGTTTCTTTATCATTTCAGTTTTCAATTTTTTGTATTTCTTCATTAACACCCATTGATAAGTTATCATATTGATTAGTCTATATTGAAGTTCTAAAAAAATATATCATAACAGGAACATCCATAAATGAATCTATTGATGTGTTACATTTTTTAGATTGTTTCCCTTATTTCAACCATTAATTATTTATCATGTTTCGAATTCAATTTTGTACTCTCAATGTATTATCTTTTTGTTGTGATTGTATACATTACTACTTGAATTTTCTATAATATTCTATTTTCTATACCAAATCCATCACATTAATATGGCGGGAATTTTTTCAATATGATTTGTTGAATTACATTATATATCATAAAGCATAATTTAAATTTTCAATTATGACACATGCATATGTTCAATCTGTCCACTAGTCTATTTTCGAATGAAAATTTCAAATACATATTCAAACGTGTAACATACTGAGATGTTTTCTAGGGTAGGTTAATTCAAAAATTATCCATATGTACATGGAAACCTATAAAGTCGAACAAAATTTAAAAATATATTATCATATATTAAAATTCTATATATTTAATTTCTGGGAGTAAAAATAAATCTTAAACTACAAGTCCAACACAATGAGTTTTAAAATAAAAAAAAACTATAATCATCAAAAATGAATTTAAATATTTATGTGAGAAATGATATTCTATCTTTGAATTATTCCATGAAATAGAGTAAAAATAAACAATCAATGTTTAAGGTGAAATGAATAAAAGAGTTTACTCCAAAAGTATAATTGAGGGATTTGAGGTGTAGAGTAAAGGATAGAATAATATTGTGGGATCAACCATTGAGGATGAGAGGGATATTAGCTCCATGTCCAACAATGTAGAAGGGTTAGAGAGGGACTTATTCACGGGGCCGAGTTGAGAGGAAGGAATATTGTGGTCCATCATTGAGCATCAGTGAGGGAGAGTCTATGTCAAGTCGTGGAGTGGGAAACCAATGTTAATTAATATTGAGTCAGAGGATGAGGCCTAGAGTTGGTTTCATGTGGTGGGGATGGATTTTAGAAGTGAGAGTAATGGGGAGTGGGGGGAAACTTTTTAAAAAAAAATATAGACACAATTTTTTAAAAATATTCATTGAATGTTTTATAAAATTTATTTAGCCACCATATTAATAAAAACCACCATTTAATATTGACAATTTTATAAATCAATACCAAAAAGGGGAAGTTTAACATAGTTCTTTTAGCGGTACTTTCATAAAGGAAGTATAAAATTTTCCACATTTTACTATATTTCATGTATTATATGATTAACGTATGATGTTTAAAATTAAAACCATATAATTTGAGTAAAATAATGAATATCCACTCTGTACTTGAGTTTAGAAGTTGAAACTTCTACCTAAAATCAATTTTTCTATACGCTGCCATAGAAATCAAATAAAGAATGAATATTCTTCATGAATTTGGTTTCATAGTAGCACAATTTGATGACCAATTATAATTTACTAAATTATGAATTATAAAATATTGATTGAATCTATAAATTATTTAATCACTCATTCTATTATGGATCCATATTAAAATTATAATAAATTCTTATATTTGGGATTCTAAGATATAATTTTGAAATCATTTACATATTCATAAATTGAAAAAATGTCAGATCTATAATATATTTGGTAGAAAATACTACCAATCGGTTTTCAATATTCTCTAGGTAACACATTTTTCCTTGTCTCTACGTAAATTAGTGAGTTAAGGACTACGATATATGAAACAAAACAACTATCACTATTAATAAATATTCTCTATGAATTAAATATTTCAATAGCACAATTTCTGGAGCAATTGCATTTTGTAAATCCATGAGAAATAAAATATTTATTGGATATATAAATAAGGTGATAAATCATTTTATTATGGATTCATCATATATTCCAATTAGACAAAAATACATGAGATTCATAGATATCATTTTTTAATTACTGCACAATATCAAAATGAATAGAATGTAAGAACTCAAAGATATTTTGTAGATAATACATCCAATTATTTTTCTACAATCCCATTGAATAACTGTAGTCAATGTCATATCTTTTATCAACCTGGTAACAACAATTATTGGATTATATATCCATTATATTCCTCAATTTCATAACTCCACAACAACTATATAGATTATTTTTAGGATATATTAATATTATCCAATTTTTTAATGATTTCAATCACAAAAAATGTAACACCATAACCAAACATTTAATATAAATGTGACGCTTTATTTATAAATAAATATCCTCAACAATATTTCAATTTCACCTATAAAAATTATTTCATCCACACATATAATGGTAATGACATTTTATTTTGATATAAGCTCACATATATATTATTATAATCTATTCCTTTTGAAAATTTCCTAATTATCCAGATCATATACAGCTTGGTATACCAGGGTGTAGGAGAATGATTTATGTTTTTTAATGCTTTCGTAATCCTCACAAATCATAATTTTTTTTATTTTCCATAACCACTTTATTGGTGAGTGTTAACCGCACAAATTCAAACACTAATTGAAACATAACAAAATATACATCACATAAAACAAGAACACCTCATGCCAACTGTCAAGATTCAACTAATTGAAAATCAAATACTAACGCGCCCTACCTCGGCCTTCGAACCACAAACAGGAGTCTTGTGCCACATACCCTAACACACCGAAACACTCTTCATCATCCATAGCATCACCAAGAACTTCCTGCTGAAGACCCTCATCGTTGAAACTACTGTTATGATTTCGTAGTCCTCAAAAAAATACTTCTATAGTTATCCACAAGATCACTGTAATATTATTCAATAAATACATCTTCATCAAGATCAATATTTTTGAAGGAAAATTTCATAACCATTTGATAAATATTTTATTGATTATAATCTGAAAATTGTATGAAAATACTAATGGTCTAAAAACATTCCAATGGTGTAAATGAAATTTAATAGTCGACTTATTCCCTTTGATAATACCCCTTGTATTCCAGCCATGCATTATTCTTTATTACATCACCATTCTCATTCTACATATTTTTCAAAATAGACTTTGTTTTAATGATGTTCTTATTCACATGAATTGTTACTGATTCATAATTTTTGTTATTTTATATATAATTATGTTCCTAATATATAGTTCTAATCCATTCCCCATGTTCAATGGAATCATACACGGTTTCCTGTTTGATGTAATATCCCTAGATTTTATGTCACAAATCAATGAAAATTTATATGATGTATCATAGTATTTATTTCCATGTAAGTGTGGTGTTTTTAGTGTTAAATTACTCCTGTATCAACGAAAAAATAATAAATTTTTATATCTCATACACCTGAAATTTCCAAATAAATTGAATCCCAGTAGATTGGAACCCTGAAGAGAAAACCTAATGTTTCTATATAAGTGATTAAATTTGGTTTACATGAAGAGATATATATGATTTTATTGGGTAAGGAGTTTCGAAAATGGGAAGGTTTTTGTTGCGTTAAATAGGTCAAATACAATATTTATTTTATATATTTAATTTGTTTAATATATTTTATTCACATAACCTAGCCTATCTTATATAATTGTTCTATTATAGTAAATCACTTATCTTCACAACATATCCTTTTGATATTAGATAGGTGTATGAGAGATCCTTCATTGGCATTGAAATATTACCTTGGTAGCATGGTCAATGTCAAAAAATTGAGGGAATTAATAGGATGATTAATGAATTTATCCAAATCACAAATAAAATCACTATTTAATGAATTCATCATTGAGGATTAGTAATTTATTGGAGAAGAGCTCATTATTTTAAGTAATTTATCCTGACAGTTGTTGATTCTTGAGAATGAATTGAATAACTTATTATTGCCAAGAAAACCATTCTCTTTATGGGAAATAAATTTAGTTGGAATTTTTAACAATAATTAATTAATTTTTATGTTCCATTAGTTTAAAATATTTTGTTTTGGATGATTATAATCATTTCTAGTATTTGTAATGAAAAAAGAAAATATCAAATTTATACGGTTCCTTTTTTTCATTCCCCTCTACTTCTTCATCATTTTCTACTAGGTTTAACGACTCAATATTTCATGATCATTTTTTGTGTGATCAAAACATAGGATTCACTATGGTTATGAGAATGATATTGGAATGAACAAATTATACATGGATAAATGATCAATGGAAGATTACAGGTGATAGTTCGGAAGATCGTGATACCTTTATTGAGAATATAGTGCGAAAAAACTCATGTCGGCACCAGATGATCATTTTTCAACCATCGAAGACCAAAACATGATAACAGATAAAGATACATTAGATATCAAGGCCTTAGTAAAGATTTAGGTTCAATTAAAGGAGAAATTATTCATATATATTAATATATATTCTTATAAGTTTCATTTAAAATATACACAGTGTTTAGTTCATAAGAACAGGTATCATGAATTTCATATCTCACAATATCTATAGTTTCAAATAATTATAAATATCCCTTAATATGTGGGTGTCTCACACACCATTTGAAAATTGAAGTGTATCCAAGAAATATAATGGTAATAAATTACAAATAAATATTTCTATCCTACTTACCAAGTGGCTAAACAACACTATATTTAACCTAATTAGTAAGTGAAATCATGTTTAGTGAGATACACGCCATAGACCTTAGGTGGGTCCACATACTATGTCACCCTAATGACAATCGATGTGCTATGAATTGTATACGACTTCTGCAAATGTGATATATAGTTGGTTAATACCGCATTCCTAGTTTCCCAAATTTGCTGGTTGCTTTCTTCCATTGAAACTAGATAAATGTGATCACATCCTAAAGGATAGTGAAGATTGGCAGTATAGGTAAACTAGATCCATACTTGAATCAAACATTATATACAAAAATCTATAATAAAATAAATTATTCTCATTGATAAAACCATTATTTCAATTATAATATCCATATATATTAACCATAATACAATTATTGGCATCATGGTGAAAGGGAACATATTAAATGGGTGATATAAGATTCCTAGTATGTGTATGTGTATATTTGATTCCAAGATGTAATGAATAATATTGATATAATAATTGATAGTCAAATAGATCTAAACCAATTATCACCTGATATGAAAACATATCAAGGAAAATCATAGCTATTTATATAATCACATGACCATCAATAACATATTTCTTATTGATGGATTTCATAATTCTATTCATTAAAAACATACTATCAAGGTCTTATGCCAAGATGTCTAAGACATACCGTCAAGTCCTATTACCAATTCATCTACTTAAATGGGTAATTCCTTAGATTAATATAAAATCTATTTTTTATCAAGATTCATACAATTGAATAGTGATGATATGTATGTTTTCCCCTGAATCGCATAAATTTTTAATTCATTCATAATTTAAATAAAGAAGACAACATAATAAAAATGAATTATCAAAATCAATAACTGTCAGTATTAAAATAACTATCTTATCAAATATCAGTACATTACCCTCAAAATGGATCAAAAACTATCTAAATGAATATGATGGGGTGTCATTTAATTATATTATCAGTAAATTATAAAATTCAATAAAGGATTCTTAAATAGATGAAAATACACTAAAAATATCCCTCAAATATTTAATGATAAAAATAACCTCATCAATTTGAAATAACATATTTCAAATAATCAAATTCCTAAATATAGTAAAATATTTCATTTGAAAATAAACATGTAAACTAGTAAGTTTTAAGAAATTTGGGGAGATGATGGATAAAAATCCCATTAATGTTGTATATTTTAAAGAAATTCCTTTCACACATTTGTAAAAGGTCGTAATATACCTTGCTTTGAAAACAAACATAAAATTCATTTTAAACTTATTTTAATATATATAAATTGGAAAAAGGATTTTGAAAAATCATTGGTTAATTTAAAAATATGTTTAGAAATAATATATAATGTATGGAAATGGAATTTAAATATTCTCAATATCATTGACAAAAAACATTAATTTTTCTTGAAAATATTATTTTTGTAGATTGAGTACATAATGACTGGAAAATGATACGAATATATGTAATTTCAAGAAATAATTTCTAGAGGAAAACTATATTTGGTTTCAGAAATAAATATCATATAATTACCCCAGTATATACCCAAACACACATAATTCTGAATAATGATGAGATTATGAAATAAGCCCTTACCCCAATATTGAAATCCTAGTAATATTTTCAATTCACCATTATAATAAATAAATAATTATTATACATATATTTTATATCCACACACACACAAAAATATTTATATCATACTATATATGATGTATTTATTATATTTTATCACCGATTTATTTATAGTTCTTCATAAAAATCATTATTCTATGTAGTAATTATTTCATTTCTCATATAATATTTGGTTTAGTTGTGTCAGTACATGTATATTGATTATGGATTAATAATCTATATTATTTAAATTCTAATATCAATATCATATATATTCCATATATATGTATATATAGTAACTAAAAACGGTATAAATGTATAGATGAGTTATACAATTCATGGAGAAGATATGCCATACATGCATCTGAACACAATTTTTAATTTTCAAAAAATTGAATACAAAATTATAAAAAATTATTAATATTTTTGGAAACATTATAATATCAAATATAAAATATTTATTAATTAAAACTACAATTATTAAAATATATTTAAAATGAAAATGAAAAATGAATCACATCGCTTTGTATAGGTGGGTTTTTAGAAGTTCACACGTTTTATGTTTTCATTTTCACATGATGGAAAAGAGGGTTTATAATGGATGTAGAAAAATAATAATAACATTAAAGTATACTTCGGATATTGGGGATATTATTTTATGATTACAACTATTGATTTAGTAGAGTTATAAGAATAATTTAAAAAGTAGTGACTAGTTATGATAAAAAGAACATTGCATGCATAAATATTTTTTAAAATCATGACATTTACATTAAAATGATTTATTTTTTATTTTATAATCAATAAATAACAAATGAATTAATTTTTTAAATGCATAAGTGCCATATTTTCAATATTTTTGTTATCTATTTTAAAACTCACCAATTTTAATAACTTTATTTTAATGGTCGCATTTAACTAAACTTTTATTAGTATATTGTGTATTTTTTAGACTAATGATTGCATGTAACAAAAGATATTTAAAAAATTAAATTTATTTTTAAAGAAGTATATCACAGAATCATAGGGTGTTACACAGCAAGACAGAGATTTTAGATTGGACATTTCTCCACCATTATGAATCACCATGCATTACATCTATAATGTACTACATAAAATATCTCTTTCTTTGGGACTTATATTTTAACCCCTGATTAGTCCGTTCTAGGTAGAATTCCATGTAGGATATAATGGAGACTTCATTTCAATATCATAGATATAACATGAGGTGGTATGTGAAAATTAGTTCTTCTATAGCACCCCATTTTTTACAATTTTTTTTTATTTTTGTTTAAATTAAATTTATCTGTTATCTTGGATAACACGTATAACCATGTTAATCTTTCATTACAAACAACAGAGGGATATCTTGTGTGACACAAGACACTGAATTTTAACAAAATCATGATATATTATTTAACTTATTCAAACCCTTATTTTAAAACATTTAAATTAATCCTAGTGAGTTGAATAGAAATAATGAATTATTAAATATTAATTATAATGTGTTTATATAAATAATACATTTTTATAAAAATGGATACAATTTTTATACGAGTCTTTGTTGGTTTTGAATCAATTTTTTTTTGTAAAAATAATTTTTAATTGTTTTAGGGAGCATTAAATGAAAATATTTTCTTTTTATTATATAAAAGTATTTTTATAGACTAAAAATATTGTTTAAAATAATCATATATTAATTATATTACTGGATATTTAAGATTAATTTTTGAAAAGAATATTTTTTATGAATAGTGAAAAATATTGAATTTTAATTGAAAACATCCTTTAAATTTAAATAATTTATGAAAATAATATATATTATAAATTGGTATTAAAGTAAATTTAGTTCAATTATAAATATATTAATACAAATCTGGTCAATGAAAACATTTTCATTTTAATATTTGATTCAAATGTTTTGTAGACTTTTGAACATTTTCTCTCTAAAAACACACTTTATCACCGCATTTGTAGGATTAATATGAATTCAATTTTTTTCAATTATATGAATTGAATTTTTAAAAGTATATTCCATATTTTGAATCACTATAATATTTATTATCTAATAAACCGATAATATATTTTTAATAATGATTATTGATAATAGTTAAAAATTAGTTACCATGATTAATGTTAAAACCTGATTTTGAGTCTTATAGGAACTTAATTTAAAATTCTAATATCCTAGCACCTAGTATTATCATTTAATAATTTTGATTTAATATTTATAATTTTTGGGTATAAATAATATAAAAAATCTTATTTTATTTTAGACATAAAGTATAAATTACTGAGTTCAAAAAATAAATACCACATTTAATGTAAAAATTGTAATGTTGTGTCAAAATTAAAGGCTAAGGAATACCATTCTTAATTTTTTAACATTTTAGTTGAAATATAATCCATATCATCCACTATTTATCATTTTTAGATACACATGTTGTGACAGAGACCTCCCATTATTGAATACATTTGGCTATTTAAAAAAATACACACCTCCTCCATTATAAAAGGAAGCTCACTCCACACATTTCATCACACATCTACAACAATTTGAATCAACCATATAAATTCTTATTAACTTTAAAAAAAATCCAAAATCTCATCTTGGAATCATTATTTTGGTGATAAATCTAACCTTGGAATGCTTTTTTGGCGAACCATAGGAGGTTACTAGAGGAAGTAGTAACATTTTTTATTGAGACATTCAATTTTATTTCTTTATCCCGTCCATAAATTTAAATTAATCCATTATGATACAATAATATTAGTATCATGCATATACTATTATGTTATTAGTTTAAATACAATACCTAAAACAATATCATCTTCCATCAAATGGCTAATGAAATCATCATTCATGTGTACGACAGACTCTAACACCATGAACATATATCATTTTTTTCCATTACCACATATCAAGGGCGTAAATAATGATAGAGTTTTATTTATATTTTGTATTTAAGTTTTTAATATTATTCTATAATTATTATATCACATATAACTTCATACATTCCATTTCTTTGTGTATATGATAATATCCCTAATTTTTTTGCTGGACTACTTACTCTTGAAGTGATATGACTCGATCACAAATTACATTGAAGGTAATAAGGATGGTTTCAATGATAAAATGTAATATATATGAAATTAAAATGACTAAATAACATTCATTAAATACATCATGAAAATTGAAACAATGTTCATGTATACATATGTGATACCATGTCAATGAATGACGTATTTAATTTTCTATCTATATCATTTATTGATTAATCTAAATAAATATATACTAATTTTATATGATATTTAAATCATTTTTAAAATTATTTATATTTTTTAATCATTGTCAAAGTAAGAATAAAAATAATAAAAAATGAATACATAAATAAAATAACGTTGTAATTATAGAAAATTAATTTTAATAATAATTGTCAAAAAATGGGTAATATAATAACATATGTAAATAAAATAAACTATTATATAAAAAATAACTTATCTAGAATATATATATATATAATGAACATATATTTATATTTCATGATTATTGAATGTTTATAAAGAAATCTTATGCATAAGGTAAGGGATTTCTGCTTTATTTTTTTTTCTCTCAGACATATGCCATATTCACAAACTATTTATTTTATGTTTGTATATAATTCCGATTAATTTATTTTATGATTATTATATTAAAAATTATTTGGATTTATTTTTCCAATTTAATATATATCTCTCACGGTGTTTAAATTTCAAATGTAACCATAGTGTTAAGGGAGTTGTTTTCAAACATTTTCTTCTTTGGGGATTTGTTATGTCATTCACATGGTGTAATTACATCACTATCAACATGTAATATAATGGATTTAATTATCCACCATGATTTTTATGTTATTCATTACTAGTATTTTGGATTCAATTTTACATAAGTGGTATCTAATTTATGTCACAATATAACCTTTAATAGCTATGGTCTATGATTGTGCTTATGATGAAATAATATAATGATAAAACTCTTTGAAAATAATTATTTTCGTATGATTCGGTTATTTATGATATTTCAATGTAATACAAACATTTTTAACCATTATTTATTCTTATAATTATTTTGAAATCATTTCTTAAAAAATATGACAGTATTTCTATCGTCGATTGGTAATCCCTTTAAAAAATGATTTATAATCAAAATTCTAAAAAACATTTACTATTATGTTATATTTTCTAAAATAATTTTTTCCCATGTATGAATTTTTAGAAAAAAATATTTTTATTAAAATCCTTATGTTGTTGGCCAAATAAGTCCCATATATATTTTTCTAGAAATGTGAATGGAATCTTTGTTTTAAGGAGTATGGAATGAACAAAACCAACTGCCATCCTGACCATTATATTCATTGAAAGATCCTTCATAACTATTAATGTTTATATTAATATAAATTTTTGTTAAAACTAATAACATTATTAAAAACTATTTTTATATAATAATTTATATGTTTCTCAAGAAACATTTGAAATTATTTTTAAATCTTTCATTAAATGTTTGAATTGTTATAATTTCAATGAAAAAAATTCTAAAAATATTTCCTGAATTTTTTGTTTTAAAAATTGATTTTGAAAAAAACATTTTTCTTCCTTAATAAATTTTCCATGTGATATCCCCTTAAAAATAATTCTCTATAAACAAGTATATCCTTTGATAACACCTATGATTTTATATGGATATGATCCAAAGATAACATTATTATTCATTAACTGAATTTTTTATTTTTGTAGTAGAATTATTTTTATGAAACACATTCCTCTTCCATGGGTTACACCATAATAAAATTGTTATGAAACATGGATAATTCACTAAGGGTTATGAAATAATGAATTTAAGACATGATTATGAAAACAGGTTCATTTCCACTGGTTAGGAATTAATTATGTGTTTATAAAGGCTATTTTATGTCATGTTTTTTAATATGATAATTGTTTGTTGTAATTTTGGAACACATATAGTTGATTCTCATTATTTGATGTGTGGTACCATTATCTCCACCAAATTAATTTGGTAAATATTTACATCTCGTGGTATAACTATAGGAAATAGTTTGATTGGCATGATTTAATATGGAAATCATGTGTGTGTAGATCCAAGATGAAAAATAATATTTTCCTGGTCCACTATGGAACAGACTAAAAATTTCTTATTTTTGATTCTCATATACCCAACTTTATGTTTAGTTGTAACACAATCGCACACAAGTGTAATATTTGGATTGAAAATTAAACTTTAAAAAAATCTTCATAATTAACTCAATTATTGCACGACATAATTTTAAACATTGTCAGGTCACATATTGGGTTGCGAGCTACCGGTTTGTGCCTCAATATGAGAGATCGTACCTGCAACTTATCCACAACAACAGTAAGAACCCCTCAGAAATTAAATAGATCATACATAAATATGATCGAGCATATGAAAAAAAACCAACAAACATTTTCTAATGAATTTGAGGAAAAAAACCAAAATAATATTTTATACAAGTAATAAACATCACAATGGAAATCAAACACAGGATGTACCTAAATCAAAAATGGTTGTTGAACATCACCTACCTAATCATTTTTGTGACAACCACTCCATATCATACTAGGATAGGAACATAATAACATGAGGTTAGAGTAGATTAATTGAGGATGAGGGCCTAACATGATGTCATCAATACCAAGGCTGAAAACCCAAGCCTTCATACCATAGAAAAATCGACTCTAGTAGTACCAGTAAAACCATAAACCACTGACTCACATAACAAAAATCCGCATTGTGACAACTTCCATAGATCTGACCTGGAGAGGTTCAAAAGAATCAGAGGTCGAAATAAGGATTGATAAGCCAAGTTAAGTAACAAAAAATATCCTTTTATGATACCAATAACACATCCCACTATAACATTCAACATGAATAACATCACCTTTATATTAATGTCTAACAAAAGCTTAACCCATCCATATTCATCACGAGACATCATCCCATTAAAAAATAGAAAAATTACACTATTGAGAAGAAGAAAATTGATTGAATCAAACCCGCAAGGAATTACCATAGATTGCGGGAAAGATAGGAGGACATAAGAAGAAAAGGGGAAGGTGAGGGGGGGAATTCATTAGAATATTTATCACCCTTTTAGGACATGTTTTCAAAAAAAACTATGCCATCAATCATATTTATGTCTATCAGAAATTGGGGTATTAACATCTTATGTTATTTTCATGATCACACACTCTTATTCATATAGAATTTTTTAATATGCTCTTATACTCATATATATTATGTTTACCTATACTAACCCTCAAATCTATCCCTTTATTATCTTTCCTTCCTCATGTTATGAAAAAGCGATATGGAGGGTGTTCCTAAGAGGAGTAGTACATGATAAAATAGTTTTTTGATATGTTTATTATCATTCATTAAATTAGATTCTTTTTTACCAATCCACCAATGAAATAATAATATTATGGTCATCAGGTGTGTGTTTGTGTAATGTGATGAATAATAATCTAAAAACATGTAAAATATTTATATGAAAATCTCGTATAACTGTAGTTATAATCAGAGGAATGGTTTCATTAACCATTAATAAGTATTATGAGAAAACATTAGTGAGATCCCTATGGATATTTGTAAGGAAATATCTATTGATGTATATAAGGATAATTATAAGTATGCTTCGATGTAATTAGACATTATTTTAATATTGGTAACGGATATAGTAATTTTTTTGCACGAAATTTCATCTATGTATGAATACTACACGTGGATTTTGGTTTATCACATAGTTATATAGAAGTAATAACTATTAAAAGGTCTCATTGATATGAAATATAAAGTCTCTTGGTGAAAGATAAGGATCCTTTCTGCAAAAATGTTTTTACAACCCCAAGTGATATTATTTGAAAATTCACAAACAATTTACAAACCATCACGACGTATTAAAATATATAGTGACTATAAATGACTTATTATAAACCAAATATGTCATATACTGAAAATAAATAACCATTATTAATACATAATATAAGTTATTTTTTATGATTTTTTTGGATTCTGCTATTTTTAGTGTTTTACATTCTATATATTATGTTTTTTTTCAATGGTTAGAACATGAATGAACGATTTAAATAAAGAATGGAATAAAAAATGAAATGATTTAAAAAATTAGAAACTAAATATTTTGGGATATGGATTGAAAGTTATTATTCATATTCTCAAATATCATTCTCATTCTATGAATCATCTTGATCCTCTAAATGATCAAATAATAGAACATCATTATGTTGAGTCATTCATGAGAAAACATCAAACTTATTTTAGTGGTTATAATGATATAGTATTTTATTATCAATTTATAAATATCACAAATATATATATATATATATATCATTATCTAGTACGAGGATAAAAAATATATTTTTAATATTTATCATTGTGAAGGTGAATCATATCTATGGTAGAAACTTTTTAAAAATACGAGGGAATGAAAAGAAGTTGGATCTATAGAATGTAAATAGTTTAATTGTATATTTTTCAGTATATACATCCCATTTATTCTATGATAAAATTTAGATATGGAATTACATCAACATAAATAGAGGTATGAATAATCTATTTGTACATTTTATGACAATTTAAAAAGACATTCCAGGAAGGGTTCTAGTTTAATAATAAACACATAATAAAAATTGATCTATTGTTTGTTGTCCTAAAATAAATTCTTCCAAGGGGATCAGATATAAGATACTTCGCTATTCATGAATAAGTTTTTCTATATTCATAGCTGTTAAAAATGTGAATTAGATATTCCCACAATTAATATGGTTTTGATATTTAAATGATAATCGAGTCTCATGAAAAATCAAAAGTTGTAAGAAAATTATAGATATCTACATTCCATAAATGTTGGAATAAGCATAAAGAGAATTTTTGAAATAGCAATATGGGATTTTTATGATGTGTAAAAGAAATTTATAAATTTACACAATGTTTAAATAAGATAAATTGTCTATTTAAATAAGTAAAGGATAAAATTAAAAAAAAATGCACCACTCCCATTGTAAAGATTCATGTTCATAGATTTTGGGAATTATGTTAATAAATGGCACAATACAAGGTGTAATGTGGATTATAATCCCCCAAAACATTTTAATAAAATGGAAAACAGAGAATCTTATGAAATCAAAATGGTTGATGTAAATCATGACACTTCGGGTGCACTTACCTGACCCTCCATACTTATTAATTTCATGTTTTATTTTGTATGAATGATCACTTTGAACATATTATTGCTCTTTGTTTTTTTGATATTTAATGTGATTATCTCCCTCTACATGTTGTATAGAATAATAAAATAAAATGTTAAATTTTATTGATATAAGGATAAACACATACTTTTAATAAAAATATTTTTTAAGGATATGTATATGGGATAAATGGTGAATTAACTTTTTTAAGTTCATGTATCCAAATATTATTAAGGAAAATTTATGGATACCATCATGGGTTAATAATTTTAATGTTATAAATATGTTCAATGTAATTAACATCCTATTTGAGGTTTTATATTGTTGAATTCTATTATGATTAAGTATATATAAGGAATATGTTTGAAAATATAACCATTTTTTGTATATGTATTTGTAATAAAGTTATCATTTGTTGAATTACATTAAACATTATATAGTTACTATTAATGTTACCAGGATATTTCTGGGTTTCTAATCACATTGATGTTTTGGTAATTATAGGTTGTATATGACCCCCATATGACATAAAAATACTCTATTTATATCTGAAAACATTTCTCTATTGATATATTTTACATAAAATAATGTAATTAAGTTGTATGAATTATTGACCTATAACCTTTAATTATATATGATCGGTATCTAAAGTATACCTAGATGTTTCTAATGTTATCATAAAGATCTTAATAAATAGATGTGTTTTAGCACTATGTATTATCTTCGAATAGATGGTCATTTAGAGAGTACAGTTCCAGCACTCTAGGATATGGTAAGAAAATTTCCTTTTTATTTCAATGGATTTTGTTAACAACACCTTACTTTAGTTCATTTTACATGCAATAATATCATTCAATTTTGAATTCAGAAGTCTTTTTATGAATATCTTTATAGAAATAATTGTATAACTCTAATATAATTTAATTAAGCTGAAAATGATAGCTATTGGGACATGAGAAAGTTGACGATAAAGAAGATTATGTAAATAGACTCTACAATATCAATGTTAAAAAAAATTGAAAAGAATGTTTTGCTAATAATCATTGAGTCAGTATTGAATTTAATGTTTTTGAGAAGCCCATTTAATAAATTTTATTATAGAATAAATAAGGGAAAATTAAGCCCTATATATATTAGTATCTTTGAAATACATGATCTTATTGGGACAAAATCTAATCATTTTCTACTTCTAATGAACCTCTCTCTCCTCACAATGAGTTCCATGTACCACTCATAAGAAAGTATTTTCCTAATCCCTCACAAGTAATAAACCCATAGGTCATACCACATGAAAATAAATTTTTATATAAGGAATAACTTCTATAGTTTCATCATTGAATATAAAGTATTTTTTGAAATAATAAAACTCACTTATTAAATGTTTTAAAGAAAAACTACATGCTTGAAAATCATAATATGAAACTGATGATGTAGCAAAGATGAATTATCGTTAGTTGTAGGTACCAAAGTGATGATTTTTGATGATGATATATAATTTAAGTAAAATAGAATATAAAACCACGATTTTTTGTTTATTTTTTAAATAAATTGAATTTATATTATAACTATAATTATAGAAAATACAATCTTAATATTTTATTACACATAACAATGTGTTAGCTTTCATTAAACATTCCACTAATTATTAATAAAACCAGGATATATTATTAATATTATTCAAAAACTACTATATTAACCAATATTTTTAAAAAAAGTGATATGAATATAACTTAAACATATAAAATAATAATTATAATGGTTTTATATATTGAAAACATGTTTATAAAGAGGCTCAAAATTTTAGAAAATACTGTACGTTTTAAAATTCTATTTTTATTAAAATTATTTAGTTTTATTTTTTAAAACATTAATTAATTTTATTTTTGGAACATATAAAAAGGTTATTATATAAAAAATCGTTCGTTTAAGAAATCATAATATCAGAATTATACAATGATTTATTATAGATTTGTTTCTGAAAATTTTAATTTTTAATAATTATAAAAAATACTAAATTTTAATTAAAACCATAATTTTTGTTTCTATTATTTATGAAGTCAAATAATATTTTAATTAATTTTTAAATATATATTACTTCAATAATATTTCTATTAGTAAAATTCAGGTCATTTGATTCATTTTCATATTGAATTTTTGTTTAAAACTATTTAATCTTTTAAAAATTTTCTCTTGGAAAATAGACCATCTCATTTGGCCTGTATGAATGATTTAAAAGAGATTGATATAAATATCGATTAATGATGTAAATTTTTATCATAAATTATATTTAGTATTTTATTATTTTTATATTATTATTATATAACACCTACCTTCTTAAATTTCATTATGTGTAAATACCATAAAATCGCCCGCTTGTAGACCAGACTACCATGTCCTAGAGTGATGTGATTTGTTCATGATTTACATGGTAGATAATAAGAATGAATTTATTTAAAACATGTCATATATATGATATATGTTTTTAATGATAATATTTGTATTAAATTTCACTCATTCAATAAATAATGAAAATTGAAACAATGTCCATGCATACATATGGCCTTATATCTCTATAAACAATGTATTTTATTTACTATTTATATCAATTATAGATTACTATATGTAAATATATATTAAATTTAAATGATATTTATATCATTGTTAAAATTATTGATATTTTTGAACCATTATCAATGTAATTAATCACAAAATAATAGTTCAATTCAGTCATTAAAAACAATGAAATTATTATTAGAAACATGTTTTTAACATGAATTGTTAATAAACAGGTAATAAAATTTCATATGTACATCATATAAGATGTTATATATACAGATAGGATTTTTTAGTATATTTATTATAAAAAATTTATTTGATAAACATGAGATCTGAATTTGTAAAAATGAATTCAAGACTTAAGGTAAGTGATTTCGGCCTCACTATTAACTTTTGTGAGACCCATAATATATTTTGGTCCTATTTGTTTTATATGGTGTATATTCTACAAAATAATATATTTTAGGATTATCCTCATTAAAATTATTTGGAATTAAATATAAATTTTGGGATCTCTCTTTCAGGTGTTTTATAGTTTAATATTTACCAAATAGGTAAGGTATTGTTTGTACCAATTTTTATTTTTTTGGGACATACGTTATGTTATGAACAAATATTATTTAATGAGGTGAATAAAAAACCACTTTCATTATTTTTCATAATTTTATTTATGTAACATTCTATTCATTACATAATGGTTCCTATAATTAAACTTTCCAAACGATGTAATGATTTTCATTTAAGATCTCAGAAATTATCATGATTATTTATTATTAGGATTATAATGATAAAATATTGTGATCCAACTCTTATGAAACTCATGAATTTTCATAACCTAAATATTTTCATGAATATTACATGAATATTTCATGTAATATTAAATTTTATAAAATATTTTGTAATTAAAATAAATTAGAATTTATTTTTAACCAAAATAAAAATATTAATTCTGTATTTCATTGGAAATCATATTTCTTCCAAAATCATGTTTTTGAATCATATTTTAAAAAAAAATGTTTTATTATTATTATATGAATTTTAAAATATATTTTCCAATGTTTCACTTTATACATAAACATATTTAATGGTTTCTTCATTTGTGTTTACAAGAAAAATGAAATATAATTTTTATTATGAATATGAAAGGAATATTTGTATTAAAGTGAATGGAATAAAGAAAAAATCATGTAATTATGAGATTTATATTAATTAATGATTAACTTGTATGTTATAATGGTTAGTTTTAAATAAAACAAATCTAAAAATATTTTCAGTTTTTGGAAAAAAAAATTCAATTTGGAAAGAATATTTTCCACAAGATATTTTTTAATTGAGTCATAATGATTACATAAAATTTCTCAAAGTTATTTTAAATGAATAATATTTATAGAATATTTTATGAGTATTTAGTTTTAAAAATTTATTTCAATGTAAATTTATCTTTTCCATGAAATGTTCTATGTGATTGATCTTTCAAAATTTAATTTATAAAAAGTCCATTAAAATGACGTATTCTTTTCAAGGGACATAAAACAAGGATATCGTTATTTTTGGTCCACATAATGGTTTATTTTTATAACTAAATAATATTAATTAAACAAATTTCTCTTATATGGGTTATACTATGATAAGATTGTTAATAAAATTCCATCATTATCAATTGTTCATGGAATAATTAAATATAAGAATTATTTTAAAACATATCCCTTTTCGACATGATATGATGTGATGAAATGTTTATAAATATAATTTCATTTGATGTTTTTTTATATGATGAATTTTTTATAATCATGTATCACACATATGTATGATTTTACTTCTATGATAGGTGGGACATTTATCTCTCACAAATTAATTGGATAATGCAATATATCTCATAAAATAACAATATGAAACAGGTAAATAGGTTTGATCCACAATAGTAAAAAATACTTTCCTAATCCAATATTAGATATATGTGTGTCCTAATCCATTGTGGGAAATAATGTGTCCTGATTAACAATGTGAAGTAGTTGATGAGTCTTCATCGACTATTGTTATGGTCTTAGTAGTTAACCATGAAATATGAAATCATTATTAATTTTTATGATGTTTCCACACCTTTACAATAGGGACTTATAGTTCATGATATATTTTAGATGACATATCATCTTTATGGAAATTTGTTTTTGAAATGAAAATGTTTTTTTCTCACTCATATTTTTGATCTATGAATGTTTATGTATGATGTTCATAAATGATTTTCCTTGATCACATAACATTATTCTTATCATAATATTTCATATGACCATGGATTGATATATCTTATTTTACCATTACTGATAAAATTAAATCACCCTTTCTTATGTTTCCTAATATAAGTTACGAAAAATATTTTAGGTAGGGAATTATTTTTTGGAGTACTGTTTGAAATGATATTTGTGGGAGGTGTTGTAGATTATTCAACAAATTAAAATATTATGTACATAGTATCCGATGACTATAAACTATTATAGTCCCCAATACTATATTTTTTGTAATTTATTATATTTTCATCTTTAAAGATGTAATATCTATGTATGAAAATCCCAGTTCACTATATCTTATATAATGGATAACTGAGGATTAGATTTAAGTGGTATCTCCAAAGTAACATCATGGATGTTGAGCCCCTAATAGCAATTATGGTTTAGGGAGTGGTCCCCCATTTACTAATATAGATTTTTTAGATCCCCTTTATACTCATCCTATAGAATTGGTATCTTATATACACAATGTAACAACTTGTAATTGATCTCTATATGAATCTGATTTCTTCCACTATTTTGGGGTTACCACCCTCATATAAGGATATGTCATCGGTGTGGTATGGGTCTCTCCTGAATCTAGTGAGGTTTATATTTTCCAACATGAAATAATGATATATTGTAGTGTATAACATTAAGGATATATTTCGTTTAACTATATATGAATATCATGATCCTATGTATCTCTTTTATGTGGAATCTAGGTTAGGTCTACTACTTGAGAAATGTTACACCTTTTTTCTCATCTACTAAGATAACTATTTCTTATATACTTATTTATGATTTAAGAGAATCCAAATTTGTATGTACATTCTCACAACTTTATGGTATTTTACTTAATTTATCATATCATAGGTTAATTATTGTATGAGAGACTATGGATTTGGTCGGCTCAATGTCGAAGGGGTATATCAGCAGCTAGTGGTAGATACCACATTTAGTGTTCAGTTTTTAGAGATCATAAGAGGGGATATTAGTTTACGCACTATTTATAATGGTTTATATGTTTGGAACCTTTTTATCGATGAGATTATATTTTTACCTATTATTATACTAGTGTTTGATATTTTACTCTTATGTATTTCTATAGGTTATTTCATGAACTTATATACTCTAGATGATGTCAATAATTGAAAATCTTTTTCCATCCATGGATTTTTATTGTGTGTGTTTATACAGGTAATTTTATATAAGGCATTTTGTTTCTGAGATATTAATTATTTGAGCTTATTTATAACCCCTATATTAGTGGATATGTGCTTGGGTGTCACTCTCATCATACAATAAGTCCAAACAGGGCCGTTGTGGTTCAGATTTTGTTAGAGCATCATTAGAGTGAGTCTATCATGAGGATGATGTATAGAGATGGATGTGTCAAGGGTATTTGTTGATTACATAGGGAAATATTTCTAGAAATACCTATGTCAATCTATTTGGATAGGTAAAATAGTGATGGTAGAGAAACTGATGTATCCAGACACCAGGACTCAAACTAACTGCTTATCAAATCACCATACCAATAAACTATTTATAGAAAACTAATGGTACATGATTAAAATTAGAATGAGTCATATACATCCATAACCAAGTTGATTAATATCCCAAAATATTATCATCTAATAGTGGGTCATATTATATAAAATTTAGGTATTCTACCATAAATATAATCAGAAGGAGTTCATTGATGGAATCACGATGACAATCAAAACTATGAGGTTTTTTAGTGTCTATTCTAAGATGCTTTTCTTCTAAGTGGGTATTAGTGAGTTCCATCATCTGTAGAAAATAAATTATAGCTCTTTGTAGAATGAAAATAAAATAAATCATGTTTTATTAAGATGATTATAATTCTAGCAGTTTCGGATGATAATACGCACAACCTATGCAAGATGTGATATATTTTTCATCAGATACTAATTAATTTTCCTAGAGAGCTAGTTTTTCTAGGAATTACGGATTCAATATATTATGTTGTTCTCATTATTCTACTGGTGTAGATCGTAAATTTTCATATGGTAATAATTTTATGCAGTTTTCATCACATCGAAACTGTGCTGGGAATGTTTTGATCTAACAAGTATATTAATTTAGTATTTATTTTAATGCTCAGATACACCCACATTTGTATTGATGATGATGTAAAAATTATTATACTTCAAGATCATCGTTATAGAAATAAATATTTTTATTCTAGAATCCTTTTTTAATCCCTTGTATTTTTATTTAATTTCCTAAGTATTATAATAATTTCAAACTTGTCTGGAAACATTATTTATTACGTAAATGTTTGATAGAGTATAAGGATTCTGAGATCTGCAATTGGAAATAAATTATAAATTTATATCATACCTCTCAAAGAAAGTATATATTATGAAACATTTATTTGTAATCAACCCTATATATTAGTATGTTTAGTATGGTTTTTAAATTTTACTTTTGAAATCAATAATAATATTGATGATTATCTCTTCACATAGAAACCCTATATTTAACATGGTAAGACTATGAGGTTTAAATAATTGATTATTTCTATGTTTTTGGAAGTGTATTCCATTGGATTAACTATCTAAATAAATCTTCTTAAATATTGGTTGAATTTATCTTGTTTAATATATTAAATAATTCTTTTATCTAATAGAACTTTACATTTTTCTAGCAATTCTTAAATATATATTATCCTAGTTTTCCAATTACTTTTGTATATTTGTTGGACATAAATATATAAAATATCCATTATAAATGCCAATTGTTTATTCTTCTAGGTTAACATATGATAACTCTAACAATTATATTGATTTATCAAACATTGTTCCCTAAAGAGATACAATTTGTAGATATACATGTTTTGATCCATTTATATTTTATCAGTGTGTTTTTGTTCCTGCTATTTTCTCTTTCTTTATTTATTTTTTCTCTTCTTTGTAAAGATTAAATTAGAGCTATGTTTTTGATATATACTTGGTTGATCATCAGATAGGTGTTTTATATACATTAATTTTATGGAAAATATAGCCTTCTAAACACAAAAAAAATATTTTTCAATTGTATGTTTTTTAAGGTCATTTCATTTTTTATTTCTAATTAAACTCTAAGTAAAAACAATATTTAACATTATATATTCAACATGAAATTCTTTGTTGATGTGTCAATTACTCTTAATCAGTATTGATGGATATTTAACTTCTATTATTAGGATGTGGATATTTTATTCCCTTAAATGAACTATAATGCACAATAAATTATTTAAAATGTTTCAAATACCAATACTCAGTTGTATATGTATTTAATTAATAAGATCTATTAGTAATAATAACCATGATCATTGAGTAGAGCATTAGTGGAGTTGAATAGGGGAATTTAGTTCCCAAAACCATAATATATCATTATTTCAGGTTATTTCAATTATTTATTTTCAAATTATCACTAATATTTATGAGAGAATGAATGGATGGCCTTAAATTAAGAGAGTTGTTTGATAAATGTCATGTTTTTTTACAGACAAAATTCACCCCAACCCCATACTGTCTTCTTTTTTGAGTCATTCTATCATAAAAACTAGTGTCACATGTAGGGATCCAATTCATATATTTCTCTTATATTAAAATCAAGTTGTTTTTTTACTATAAATTACAATTATTATATATATTTGGACTCATGTGAATTTTTTTGAGCTCCAACAAGCTTAAGATATCCATCTATAAAAAATATAGGCCTCGTTGTTTTTTCCATTTCCTCATCTTTCAGATAGAAATAATGATGGATATATTTATTAAAAAATATACTTATTATATTACTATTATTCTAGTATTATTTTATCACACCTACCTTCTTAAATTCCATTATGTGTAAATACCATAAAGTTGCTCACTTATAGGCCATATTACCACGTCTCAAAGTGATATGATTTGTTCATGATTTACATGAAAGATACTAATTATGGTTTTATTTAAAACGGGTTATATATATGAAATAAGTTTTTTAATGATAATATTTGAATTAAATTTCACTCATTCAATAAACTATGAAGATGGAAACAATGTTCATGCATACGTATGGCCTTCTACTTTAATAAGCTGTGTATTTCATTTACAATTTATATCAATTATAGATTACTCTATGTAAATATTTATATAATATATATGATATTTATACCATTGATAAAATTATTGATATTATAGAACTATTATCAATGTAATAAGACACAAAATAAAAGTTCAATACTATCATTAAAACAAATAAACTATTTTCATAAACATGTTTTTAAACTGAATTGTTAATAAAAATGAAATATAATTTCATAAGTATATCATATAAGATATTATATATATAGGTATGATTTTTTAATAGATTTATTATAAATTTTATTTGATATACATGAAATCTAAATGTGTAAAAAGGAATTCAAGACTTATGGTAAGTGATTTCTATCTCACTATTTACTACTGTGAGACCCTTCATATATCTAGGACCTATTTGTATTATGTGGTGAATATTCTACCTAGTAATATATTTTACGATTATCCACCAATAAATTATGTGGATTTAAATATAAATTTTTGGATCTCTCTTTCATGTGGTTTATAGTTTAATATTTACCAAAAAGGTATGGTATTTTTGTACCAATTTTTCTTTCTTTGGGACATACGTTATGTTATGAAGAAATATTATTTAATGAGGTGAATAAAAAAATTTCAATATATAATATCATGAATTTATTTATCCTAATTTTATTTATTTTAAATTCTATACATTCCTTAGTGGTTCATATAATTAAACGTTCCCAATGTGGTAATGATTTTCATTTACAATCTTATCAGTTATCTTGATAGTTTATTGTTAGGGATTGAATGAAAAAAAATATTTTGATATATCTCCTAATAAACTCATAAATTATCATAACCTAAAATGTTTCATGAATATTTCATGAATATTTCATGTAATATTACAATTTTTAAAATATTTTATAATGAAAATAAATAAAAATTTATTTTTAACCAAAATCCAAATATTATTTCTATCTTTCGTCGGAAATATGATTTCTTCCAAAATAATGTTTTTGGAAAATATTTAAAAAATATGTTTTATTATTATTCTATGACTTTTAAAAGACATGTTCCCATGTTTTACTTTTTACATAAATGTACTTAATTGTATCTTCATGTGAGTTTACAAGAAAAATCCAATTTTAATTTTACCATGAATATGAAAAGATTATTTTTTTAATGTGTATGGAATAAATGAAACATCATTTAAGGCTGTGATTTATATTAATTAACAATTAATTTTTATGTTATGATGGTTAATTTTGAAATAAAATTACTCTCAAAATATCTTATGTTTTTTGGAAAAATATTCAATGTGGAAATGATATTTTCTTCATGAAACTTTTTAATTGACTGATAAAGATTATTTTATTATTATTAAAAGTTATTTCCAAAGAAAATGACTTAGAGAATATTTTTTTTGTTTATTTAGTTTTAAAAATTGTTTTCAATGTAAATTTATCTTTCTCATGAAATGTTCTATGTGATTGATTTTTCAATAGATAATTTATAAAAAATACATTAAAATAACTTATTACTTTCTTGGGACATAAACCAAGGATACAATTATTATTCATTCCCATAATGGTTTATTTTTATATCTAGGTAATATTAATGAAACAAATTTTTATAATATTGGATATACAATAATAAAATTATTTGTAAAATAGGTTCATTCTCAATGGTTCATGGAATAATGAAATACAAAAACTATTACAAAACTTATCTCTTTTCCACATGTTATGATATGATGAAATGTATATAAATACAATATCATTTTATGGGTTATGATGTGATTAATGTTTTATAATACCGTAGCACACATATGTATGGTTTAACTTTTAGGATAGGTGGGACATTTATCTCTCACCAATTAATTGGATAATGAAATATATCTAATGAGATAACAATATGAAACCAGTAGATAGGTTTGATTCACAATAGTAAAAGGTTTTTCTTAATCCAATAGGGGAAACCTGTGTGTTTTGATCCATTAGGGGAAATAATGTGTCCAGATTATCAATGAGAAGCTTATGATGAGTCTTCATCATGTATGGTTATGGTCTTATTAGTTAACCTTGCAATATGAAATGATTATTAATATTTATGATGTTTCCACACTTTTACAAGACTATCTTGTAGTTCGTGATATATTTTTGATGAAAAGCCATCTTTGTGGGAATTGTATTTTGAAATTATTATGTTGTTTTTATGAATCATATTTTTGATCTATGGATGATTATGTATGATGTTCATAAATATTTTCCATGACCATATACCATTATTCTTATCATAATATTTTATATGATCATAAATTGATATCTCATATTTTTCCCTAACTGATCAAATTAAATCACCCTTTATTATGTTTCTTAATATAGGTTTTAAAAAATGGTTTATGTAGGGAATTATTTATTGGAGTACAATATGAAATGATATTTTCGAGAGATATTAGAGATCATTCAACAAATAAAAATAATGTGTACATAGTATCCAATCAGTCTAAACTATTATAGTCTCCAATCCTATTTTTTTAATGTATTAAATATTCAACAATAAAGATGTAATATCTGTGTATGAAAATTGCGGGTCACTATATCTTATATAATGTATAACTGAGGATTAGATTTGAGTGGAATCTCTAGAGTGACATCATGAATTTTAAGCCCCTAATAGCAATTAGGGATTAGGGAGTGGCCCATCATTTACTGATATATATATATGTTAGATCCCTTATATAATCAACCTATAGAATTGGTATCTTATTTACATAGCGGAACATAATGTAATTTATCTCTATATGATTTTGGTTTCTTCCACTATTCTGAGGTTACCACCCCCATATATGGATGTGCCATCAGTGTGGTATGGGTCTCTCATGAATCTAGTGAGGCTTATATGTTCCAATTGTCAATAGTTATATATAGTAGTGTATAAATTTAAATAGATATTTCATTTAACTACATATGAATATCAAGATCCTCTGTATCTATTTTATTGGGTATCCAGGATTTGGTCTACCTCTTGGGAAATATTCCCCATTTATTCTCATCAACTGAGATAAATAATTCTTTTATACATCCTTATGAATTTATAGATTCATAATTTGTATGCATATACTCACGACTATAGAGTATTTTACTTAATTTACCATATCATATGTTAACTATTTTATGAATGATGATGGATTTGGTGGGCCCAATGTCGAAGGGGTATATCAGTAGCTGGTGGTAGAGACGACATTTAGTATTCAGTTTATATAGATCAAGAGAGGGGATCTTTGTTTTTTCTTTATTTTTAATGGTTTATATGTTTTGAACCTTTTATTTATAGAAATATCTTTTCCCCTTTTATTTTAGTAGTAATTAATATTTTAATCTTATGTATTTTTATAGGTTATTTCATGAAAATTGATACTCTGGATGATGTCAATAATTAGAAATATTCTTTATCGCATGGATTTTGGCTTTGTGTGTTTATGTAATTAATTTTACATAAGGCCTCATGATCATGAGATATTAATTATTTGATCTTATTTATAACCCCTATATTAGTGTATATGGGCTTGGGGTGTCACTCTCATCCTACAACAAGTCCAAACATGCCCTTCATGGTTCAGATCATGTTCGAGTGTCATCAGAGTGAGTCTATCATGAAGATGATGCATAGAGATGGATGTGTCATGGGTATTTGTAGAGTACATAGGGAAATATTTCTAGACATCCTCATGTTAATCTATCTGGATCGGTAAGATAATGATGCTGTAGAAACTAATGTATCCAGACCCCAGGACTCTCACTAACTACTTGTAAAATCACCATACAAAGGAATTATTTATAAATAATTAATGGTACATGACTAATATTATAATGGGTCCCATAATTCCATAAACAAGTTGATTCATCTCAACAACTATTATTATCAAATCGTAGGTTATGTTAAAGAAAAATTATGTATTCTACAAAAAATATAAACAAAAGGAGTTCTACGATGGATTCAGGATGACAATCGGAACGATGATGCTCTATTAGGGTGTATTCTATGATGCCTTTGTTCTGAGTGGGTATTAGGATGTTCCATCACCTATATAGAATAAATTAGAGCTATTTTTAGTATGAAAATACACCAACTACTGTTTTATTATTGTAATTATTGTTTTCGTAGTTCTATATGACAATGGGAATAACCTAGACAATATGTGATATATATTTCATCATATACTACTTCATTATCATTGAGATATAGTTTTTCCATCAAAGAGGGATTGAATATAGTCTATTGTCCTCACAATTCTACTCATGCAGACCATAACTAGTCATATGGTAGTGCTTTTATTTAGTTTTTTCATATCGAATCTGTGTTGGGAATTTTTTGATCCAACAAGTTCATTTTTGTCTATATTTATGAATCTCATATACACCCATATTTGTATTTATGATTATTTTAAAATTATTCAACATTAGGATAATCATTATAGAAATAAATATTTTAGTTCTGGAATCCTTTTTTTAAATCCCTTGTAAATTAATTTAATTATGTAATTATTCTAATAATTTTAAGAGTCTAGAAATACTATTTATAACATATATTTTTAATATAGTATAAGGCTTCAAATACCTACAATTGGTAATAATGTATAAATTTATTTCCTACTTCTCAAAGAAAGTATATATTAAGAATCATGTATTTATAATCAACCCTATATTTTATTATGATTAGTATAGTTTCTTAATTGTACTTTTTAATTCAATCATAATTTTGATGTTTATATGTACACATAGAAAACCTGTATTTAACATGGTATGACTATAAGGTTTAAATAATGGATTATATCTATGTTTTTTGAAGTGTATTGTATTGGATTAACTATCTACATAAATATTTTTAAATGTTGGTTTAGAGTATCTTGTTTAATAGATTAAATGATTAATTTATCTAATGGAATTTTACATTTTTTGTGAAATGATTTAATTTATATTATCATGTTTTATCAATTACTTTTGTATATTTTTTAGACATAACGATATTTAGGAACTATTTGAATTACCAATAGTTTATTCATCTTGATTTACATATGATAACTCAAAAAATAATATTGAGTTTTCATACATTTTTTTCTAAAGAGATACAACTTGTAGATATACATGTTTTATAAGGCCCCAGCCTTAAACCATACTTAATCTTGAGTTATTACAGGATTACACATTGAGGATCTTTTCGGGTTTAGAGTTTTAGAGAATTAGATCATAAAACATGCATTACATTCCACATATAAACAAAGTGGTTACATAAAGATAGTGTTCTTCTTTACCATCAATGGAAACATATTTAAAATAAAACATGGATTTTTTCTTGACACTTCCTTGACACTATCATCATATCATGTACCTTTCCCTTGACCTATGAAAAACATTTCAAAAAACATGGGATGAGCATGAAAAGCTCAGTAAGGGATATAAAAATATGGAAAGGAAACATGGGTACATATTTACATAAGAATGAAATCATAATTTACCCATAAACATAAGCACTTTAACATACCTCATCAAATCATGAATAAATCATAAAAATCATAAGACATAAAGGTAACTTGAGGCATTCATAACATTATTTCGTAGGGAGTAACCCTCTTGGTTATGTTTGGAATACCCATCACAGTATATTCCCTAAATCTCTTCAGAGAAACCTTAACGTTTCACTCCTTCGCGTTACCCAATGCATTGGAAGCTATATTGGGCTCACCCGCCCAATGTTTATCACGGAACCACCCGTCTTCATAATAATTCCCAAGAACCTCAACATAATCGTATCACATAAGACATGTATAAAGAAAATATAACATTTCCACATTTCAATCAGAAGAAATCAATAAAACACATTGAAATAATAAAAACATTATGAAAACATTTTTCAATACCAAAATAAAAGAAAAGTATAAAATGGTATTTATTTTTCTTTTAAAAAGAAGGTATGGCTTGTAGAGGAAGTCGAAATTCAAAGAATGGTCATAGCGGCGGAGAAGTCGTTGTCGCCGCATACGTACGACAAAAACATTTCCTCTTGTCTTTTAGTAAACACTTTGTATAAAAAGATCCCTTTTGAATAAACGTAAAAGTCATAGGGTTTTATACACTGTATAAAAGAAGGTTTTGGATAAAACAAAATATGCCTCAATGAAAGGAGATTGAGACGAAGTCCCATGCCTCGAGTCCGACCTGACTCGATTATTCTTTAATGTACTGAATAATAAACTTGAGTTAATTTCTACTTGCTTAGGAACCTTTTTCAAGTTCATTATTCCTTTTATATCACTTATTTCCATGTCATGAACACTGTGTAATTATTTAAGTTAATAACGGTCGTTTTAACGATCATTAGTACTTGAGTCAAAAATAACCCCTTTATAATTTCAAGTTGTTCATGTATCCGTTATATCTAGAATTATAATCATGATGTATATATCATATATATCCAGTATATACATGCATTTATAATATTACATAATCATATAGAGGTAAGAAATGAAATGCACCGTTCATGGAGACGGTAAGCCGTACGTACGCATGAACGCTACTTTCATTTCTATTTCATATTTTATAGAATGGAATCATAATGATATAAAGGTATATTATAATTCCAGTATAATATCATATATAATATCATATATAATATCATAGTTCCATCCTTTATACATCCCACATATGGTATTTAACGAATTAAATCACATTGAGGGGGCGGTAGTCCGCACTTCCTTAAATAAAGATATCACATTTACCCATAATGGAAAACATAAAGGTATGCCCATAATGAAAAAAACAGAATCTTAAGGAAAACATAAACATATTATATATCATATATAAATATAGTTACATCTTAATGGCCACCTTTGAATGTGTTAAAATAATGTTGAACAATCATTGTTTCGGGAGGCATAAATTCACCATCCACGGAAACAGTATGTCCTTTAACAATTAAATGTAGGTGTGTGTAAGTGTAGCTCAATCCTTCTTATAAAAATATCCTAGTATATTGAAGATACTGGAGTTGTTACAAAATAAATGAATAAAAAGAGTTTAGGGGGTTGGAGAAGCAAAATAAAACAAAATGACTCAAGTGAAGACATTACCTTAAAATCGGGTAACTCCCTTTGGTTTGAGCTCAAAGGCTTCCTTGGGAAGACTTCAGCCCAAAGTGAGGCTTCAAGGAGTAAGAGATGGATGTGGATAGAATCTATGGGAAGGGTTTGGCCGAGGCAAAGGCTTTGGGAGTGTGGGTAAGGAGGTAGAGGTGGGGGCCTTTTATAAGAGGAGAGGAGGGGCACTCTTGGAAATTAAAGAAATGTTACTTTATTTGAAAATGATTTCCTGATTCAAAAGGTCCCACATTGATATAATTCTAGGGTAAGGTGATAAGGGTTCGAAATCCACCCATCCAATAGGTTTTGGACATGTGTACGTCATAGATTGTACATTATCACTCCATTTTATTTAAATCCTTTATTAATGAGGTAATCGCTGCATCATCATGATGTCGTAAATAATTTAAATTATTTAATGTCTAAAAATTATAAAAAAATACTATGATGTATAAAAGCTTTTTATCTTTCCAATGAATATTTATAGTCTAAAATATCATCTATGTAGACAAAATTAAAAATGTTTTAATCAGGTGATACATTCTTGTTATATTTATTTGCTTAAAAAAAATAAAAAGATAACAAGTCAGTTTCCACAAAAGTGATTCCGTGGTGTCCCCAATATTGGCACAAGACATCCCATGGTCAGCCATGAGACAACCAGTAGAATTAGGACACATTTTGGTGTCATTTTTTTATTCTTGTGATATTATTTTATTATCCTTAACTACCCGATTAGTCATTAATCAAGATAATTAAAGATAATTACCGTCGTTACTATTCATAATTTCTAAAAACAAAAGAGTCTTCATTACATAATTTGGACCTTATGATTCCAAATATGTAATCCACTTTACCAAATTCCAAACACAGAAATTGCAATAATTGATTTAAAAATAATTCTTGTTGTCAAAACAAATAGCGGGTTTTTTTGAAACAATATCTATGAAAAGTTTGGCATTTGTTTATGCCTAATTCCAAAGGGAAATTAATCTTAATGACAACCATTGGATTAAATAGAAAAAATATATTCTAATTTCACTTTAAAACCAATTCAAAAGATAATCTAATCATATAAATAAATTATATTAAAAAGCAGTTTTGATGTAAAATTCAGTATTTTTCACTATTCATTAAAAAATGAACATTGTCAGAAAAATACCAAAAATTCACAAAACGTAAATTTTGATCTCCCAATCATAACGAATAAGTTTAGTTTGAAAAAAATATCTTATAAAATTTTCAAAATATAGATTTAAAAAATGGGTTTCCATCAAAAGGCAGTAAAACAATATTTTAAAAAATATTAGTGTATTCCATGCATAAGATTGTATTTATTTTCATTTTAAGCCTCTAAAACACTATCTAATTCATTAATAGACATAGATAAAAATATATATTATTCATTACTTACTTGGGATGTTACATCCTTCCCCTCTTTATAAAATTGTTTCCCCACAATTTATTTACTTATCGAACAAATGGGGGTACTTATCCCTCATTGCATTTTCAAATTCCCATGTTGCCTCTTCCATCATGTGGTTTTTCCATAAAATCTTTACCTAATTAATCACCTTATTTCATAACACTTTCTCCATGTTGTCAAGAATATGGACCGGTTGTTCCTCATAAGATTGGTTCTCTTCCAGCTGAACTACCTCTGGACTCAAAACATGAGATGGATCTGGCATATACTTTCTCAACATCGAAACGTGAAAAACATTGTGTACCTGAGATAAACTCAGAGGTAAAGCCACCCGGTATGCAACTGATCCAACTCTCTCCAGAATTTCATATGGTCCAATGAACCTTGGACCTAGCTTTCTTTTCTTACCAAATCTCATCACACTTTTCCATGGTGAGACTTTGAGAAAAACATGATCACCTACCTAAAAAATTATATCCTTCCTCCTGTTGTCTACATAACTCTTCTGCCTACTCTGAGCTGTTATCAGGTGTTTCTGAATCAGCTGAACTTTTTCTGCCATATCTTCTACCAATTCTGGTCCCATCAACTTCATTTCACCCACTTCATCCCAGAAAGCTGGAGTTCAACACCACTTCCCATAAAACGCCTCAAATGGTGCCATGTGTATACTGGAATGAATACTGTTATTATATAAAAATTCAAACAAAGAAAGATGTTGGTCCCAACTTCCCTGATAATCCATCGAACAAGCTCGTAGCATATCCTCCAAGGTCTGAATTGTTCGTTCTGACTGCCCATCTGATTGAGGATGAAAAGTTGTACTAAAATTTAATTCAGTACCCAACGACTTCTGAAGGCCTTTCCAAAAGTTAGAGGTGAACCTGGGATCATGATCAGATACAATGGAGAGAGGAACTCCATGTAACCTGACTATCTCTTTAAGATACAAACGGGAAATTTGATCTAGGGAAAAAGTATCTCATATATCTAGGAAATGAGTAGATTAATCAAGAAATCAACAATAAGCCAGATTTCATTATGACCTCGATATGTCTTCGGTAATCCCACAACAAAGTCCATGGATATATATTCTCTCATTTCCAATCTGGCACTAGTAAAGTTTGAAGCATCCCTTTCGGTAACTGCCACTCTACTTTAACATGTTGACATGTCAAACACTTCACAGTAAAATCATAAATATCTCTTTTCATTCCATCCCACCAGTAATACTCCCGCAGATCCCTGTACATCTTAGTACTGTCAGGATGAACTGAAAACGGAGAACTATGAGCTTCACATAACAACTCTCTCTTCAACTGTGAATCACAAGGCACACACAATCTCTTCCAAAATATCAAAATGCAATCATTATCAATGTTGAATTCAGGCAACTTACGTTTCTGAAACAGCTCTACTTTTTTATGCAACTCACTGTTTTGCTTCTATGCTTGCTTGATTCTATCTGATAGAGATGATCTCACTGATACCTGAAACAAAATAGAATAAATTCCTGCACCAACAACTTCTATGCCAAAGTTCATCAAATCCTTAACCAAAGGATCACGTTCCAAACACAACATTTCTAATGAAGCATTACTTTTTCGACTCAAAGCATCAGCCACTTTATTTTCTTTTCCCGGATGGTAATGAATTGTACAATCATAATCCTTGATTAATTCCAGCCATCTCCTCTGTCTCATGTTTAACTCTTTCTGAGTGAACATATACTTTAAACTTTGGTGATCAGTATATATTTCACACATTACTCCATACAAATGATGCCTCCAAATTTTTAAAGCGAAAACAATAGCAGCTAATTCCAAATCATGTGTACGGTAATTTACCTCATGAGTTTTCAACTGTCGTGAAGCATAAGCAATTACCTGTTCATTCTTCATTAGGATGAAACCAAGTCCTTTCAATGAAGCATCACTGTATATAACAAACTAACCATTCCTGGAAGGTAGTGCCAAAACTGGAGCATTCACCAATCTTCTTTTCAATTACTGAAAACAATCATCAAATTCTTTTGTCCAGATAAACATAACACCCATCCAAGTTAGCTTAGTCATTGGACTAGATAACCATGAAAAATTTCTAACAAACCTTCAGTAATAGCCTACTAAACCAAGGAAGCTACGAATCTTAGTTACATTTGTGGGTCTTGGCCAGTCTTCCATAACTTTTGTTTTTTCAAGATCAACAGTTATCCCATCTTTAGAAACAATGTGACCAAGGAAAGAAATTTGTTGCAACCAAAACTCACACTTTCTGAATTTTCCATACAGTTTCTTTTCTTTTAAGGTTTGAAAGATAACCCTTAAATGTCTTTCATGCTCCTCTTTACTTTAAGAAAACACAAAATTATCATCAATTAAAACCACCACAAACATATCCAAGAACTATTGGAAAATTCTATTCATTAAGTCCATGAATACAACAGGTGCATTGGTTCGCCCAAAAGGCATTACTACAAATTCATAATGGCCATATATTGTACGAAACATAGTCTTCGGAACATCTGCTTCCTTTACCTTCATCTGATGGTACCCCGATCTCAGGTCAATCTTTGAAAAATACTGAGCTCCCTGGAGCTGATCAAACAAATCATCAATATGAGGCAAAGGATATTTGTTCTTAACAGTGATGTTATTCAAGGATATATAATCAATGAAAAGTCTCATTGAACCATCTTTCTTTTTAACAAATAAAACTGGAGCACCCCATGGTGATGTGCTAGGTCAAATGAATCCTTTTTCTAATAAATCTTGCAATTCCTCCTTCAACTCTAAAAGTTTAATTTCAGCCATTCGATAAGGGGGTTTCGAAATTGGCTTAGCATCAGGAACTAAGTCAACAGTAAACTCAACGTCTCGATCTGGTATTATTCTAGAGAACTCATCAGAAAAAACATCAGGATACTCATTTACCACTGGCACATCATTAATCTAAACAGTTCCTTTATTTTCAACGATGTGTGCAAGGTAACATTCATTTCCATGTTTTACAAGTTTCTTGGCCTCTTTATAAGTTATCAACAGTAAGGGTCCATTTTTGTACACAAAATGAATGTCTTTCTGAAACAAAACTTCTTTAGCTCTACAATCAATCTTATCATGGTAAATAGAGATCCAATCCATAACCAGGATAACATCAAACTCTACTAGTGGTAGAACAATAAGGTTTGCAGGTAGGTTCCTTCCACAGATAAGGATAGGAAGATTCTTATTAATTATTTTTTCCTCAACATTTCCCCCGGGTGTTTTTAGCAAAATGTCAGGAGTCATTTCTTGAGATGGTATTCCAATGTTACTAGAAATGGTTTCAGAGATGAAAGAATGTGTGGACCCCGAATAAAACAACACACTGGCATAATCTGAAAAAATAAACAAAGTACCCGATACAACTTCATTTGATGGCCCGGCATCTGCTAAAGTAATTGCAAAGTATTTCACCACCACTTTCTTCTTGTAGTCTAACTATTCACATCACTCATGCTCTTTGTCAGACACTCGTTTGCAAAGTGACCCATCTCATTGCACTTAAAACATTTCACTAACTGTACATCAAATTTGGTCTTAACTTCACCTTGATCTTTTTCATTGCAATCACGAGCCTTATGTCCCATCTTACTACATAAGTAGCACTTTCAAGAATTCATAAGACATTCCCCAGTATGCCTTTTTCCACATTTATAACAAACTGGAAACATAGATTTCTTACCATCAGACTTTTTTGAAGAATTCTTCCCTTTCTCCTACCACCTTGGTCTCTTCTTCTGCTAGTTGTTATAGAACACATGATCATCGGCAAACTTCATTTCCACCTTCTAAGCACATCGACCAAGATTTTCATAACTTTTAAACTCATTAGAAGCTAATTCCCTTCAATATTTTGGCTTTAATCCTGAGTAAAAACGATTGATTTTACTATCAAGGTCTCGGATAAAATTTGGAGCATACCTTGCAAATCGAGTGAACCCTTCTTCATAGGTAGCCACTGAGTCTTCCTCTTGCCTCAATTACAAGAATTTTTTTTCCATCCTAAGTCAAACAGCCTTAGGAAAATAATTTTCAAGAAACATACCTTTGAATTCATCCCAGTCGAGAGCATCAATGTCATCAACATCCCTGATATTTTTAACCATCGACCACCACTGATATACTTCACCCTCAAAACGGTAAATAGCAAGACTAACCTTTTGATTTTCTAAGCACCCCATGATATCGAAAATATTCTCCAGTGCTTTAATCCACCCTTCAACTAGCACAGGGTTAGATGACCCTCTGAATGATGGGGGATGTTGCCTCATGAAATGTTCCACTACTGACATGTTCCTCTGCGGTGGATCTGGATGATCTCGTGTATGGATACCACCGCCATTTATCGCTTGAGTCAACTACGCCATTACTGCAACAAACTGTTCAGTTCCAATTCCGATCATCTCAGGATGTAGATTCGGAAGGATATTTCCTTCTGCATGCCTTCCTAGCACTGCTTCCTTATTTCCTCTACGGAAAACCATTCTGAACAAACATGTCTTAGATGAAGCAACATGGTAATCTTCAAATACTATATCACTTCAATTTGACCATAAAAAAATTAAATATTTCTTGATAATCATTTAATAGAATTCTAACTCCTAAATTTTTCTAAACTGACATCTGATACCAAATATAAAGCCCCAGCCTTAAACCTTACTTAATCTTGAGTTATTACAAGATTACACATTGAGGATCTTTTCGGGTTTAGAGTTTTAGAGAATTAGATCATAAAACTTGCATTAAATTCCACATATAAACAAAGTGGTTACGTAAAGATAGTATTCTTCTTTCCCATCAATGGAAACATATTTAAAATAAAACATGGATTCTTTCTTGACACTTCCTTGACACTATCATCATATCATGTACCATTCCCTTGACGTGGGAAAAACATTTCAAAAAACTTGGGATGAGCATTAAATGCTCAGTAAGGGATATAAAAATATGGAAAGGAATCATGGGTACATATATACATAAGAATGAAATCATACTTTACCCATAAAACATAATCACTTTAACATACCTCATCAAATCATGAACAAATCATAGAAATCATAAGACATAAAGGTAACTTGAGGCATTCATAACATTCTTACGTAGGGAGTAACCCTCTTGGTTACGTTTGGAATACCCATCATAGTATATTCCTTAAATCTCTTCAGAGAAACCTTAAAGTTTCACTCATTCGCGTTACCCAATGCATTGGAGAGCTATATCGGTCTCACCCGCCCTTAGTTTATCACAGAACCACCCGTCTTCATAATAATGCCCAATAACCTCAACATAATTGTATCACATAAAACATGCATAAAGGAAACTTAACATTTCCACATTTCAATCACAAGATATCAATACAACACATTGATATAATAAAAACATTATCAAAACCATTTTCAACACCAAAATTAAAGAAAAGTATAACATGGTATTTATTTTTCTTTTAAAAAGAAGGAATGGCATGTAGAGGAATTGGAAACTCAAAAAATGGTCACGGCGGCGGAGAAGTCATTGTCGCCGCATACATACGACAAAAACATTCCCTCTTGTCTTTTAGTAAATGCTTTTTATAAAAAGATTCCTTTTGAATAAATGTAAATTTCAAAGGGGTTTATACACTATATGAATGAAGGTTTTGTATAAAACAAAATATGCCTCAATGAAGGGAGATTGAGACGAAGTCCCATACCTCGTGTCCGACTTTACTTGATCATTCTTTAATGTACTGAATAATAAACCTCAGTTAATTTATACATGCTTAAGAACCTTTTTAATGTTCATTATTCCTTTTATATCACTTATTTCCATGTCATGAACACTATGTAATTATTTAAGTTAATAACAGTCGTTTTAACGATCATTGGTACTTGAGTAAAAAATAACCCCTTTATAATTACAAGTTGTTCATGTATACATTATATCCAGAATTATAATCATGATGTATATATCATATATATCCAGTATATACATAAATTTATAATATTAAATAATCATATAGAGGTAAGAAATAAAATGCACCGTTCATGGAGACGGTAAGCCGTACGTACGCATGAACGCTACTTTCATTTCTATTTCATATTTTATAGAATGGAATAATAATGATATAAAGGTATATTATAATTCTAGTATAATATCATATATAATATCATAGTTCCATCCTTTATACGTCCCATATATGGTATTTAACGAATCAAATCACTTTGAGGGGGCTGTAGTCGGCACTTCCTTAAATGAAGATATCACGTTTACCCATAATGGAAACCATAACGGTATGCCCAAAATGAAAAATAAAGAATCGTAAGGAAAACATAAACATATTATATATCATATATAAATATAGTGACATCTTAATGGCCAAATTTTAAAGTGTTAAAATAATGTTGAACATTCATCATTTCGGGAGGCATAAATTCACCATCCACAGAAACAGTATGTCCATTAACCATTAAATGTAGGTGTTTGTAAGTGTAGCTCTAATCGTTATTATAAAAACATCCTAGTATATTTAAGATACTAGATTTGTTACAAAATAAATAAATAAAAAGAGTTTAGGGGGTTGGAGAATAAAAATAAAACAAAAGGACTCAAATGAAGACATTACCTTAAAATCGAGTAACTCCCTTTGGTTTGAGCTCAAAGGCTTACTTGGAAAGACTTCTGCCCAAAGTGAGGCTTCAAGGAGTAATAGAGGGATGTGTAAAGACAAAATGGGAAGGGTTTGGCCAAGCCAAAGGCTTTGGGAGTGTGGGTAAGGAGGTAGAGGTGGGGGCCTTTTATAAGAGGAGAGGAGGGGCACTCTTGGAATGTAAAGAAATGTTACTTTATTTGAAAATGATTTCTGGATTAAAAAGGTCCCAAATTTATATAATTATAGGGTAAGGTGATAAGGGTTCGAAATCCACCCATCCAATAGGTTTTGGACATGTGTACGTCATAGATTGTACATTATCATTTCATTTTATTTAAATCCTTTATTAATGAGGTAATCGCTGCATCATCATGATGTCGTAACTAATTTAATTTATTTAATGTCTAAAAATTATATAAAAAATTCTGTGATGTATAAAATCTTTTTATCTTTACAATGAATATTTATAGTCTAAAATATAATCTATGTATACAAAATTAAAAATGTTTTAATCAGGTGATACATTTTTGTTATATTTACTTTCTTTAAAAAAATAAAAAGATAACAAGTCACTTTCAACAAAAGTGATTCCATGGGGTCCCCAAGTTTGGCACAAGACATCCCATGGTCGGCCATGAGACAACCATTAGAATTAGGACACATTTTGGTGTCATTTTTTTATTATTGTGATATTATTTTATTATCCTTAACTACCTGATTACTCATTAATCAAGATAATTAATGATAATTACCGTTGTTACTATTCATAATGTCCAAAAACAAAAGAGTCTTGATTACATAATTTGGACCTCCTGATTCCAAATATATAATAAACTTTACCAAATTCCAAACACAAGAATTTGAATAATTGATTTAAAAATAATTCCTGTTGTCAAAACTAATATCGGGTTTTTTTGAAACAATATCTATGAAAAGTTTGGCATTAGTTTAAGCCCAATTCCAAAGTGAAATTAATCCTAATTACCACCATTGGATTAAATGGTAAACATATATTCTAATTTAACTTTAATACCAATTCAAAATATTATCTAATCATATAAATAAATTAGATTTAAAAGCAGTTTTGATGTAAAATGCAGTATTTTTCACTATTCATTAAAAAAATGAACATTGTCAGAAAATACCAAAAATTCTCACAAAGTAAATTTTGATGTCCCAAACATAATGAATAAGTTTATTTTGACAAACATAGATTATAAAATTGTCAATAGATAGATTTAAAAAATGGTTTTCCATCAAAAGGCAGTAAAACAATCTTTTAAAAAATATTAGTGTATTCCATGCATAAGAATGTATTTATTTTCATTTTAAGCCTCTGAAACACTATCTAATTCATTAAACCACATAGATAAAAATATCTATTATTCATTAATTACTTGGGATGTTACATGTTTTGATCCTTTTCTATTTGATTGATGTGTTAATGTTCTTTCTATTGTCTCTTTCTTTAATTATTTTTTCTCTTCCCTGAAAATAATAATTTTGAGCTACACTTTTGATACATACTTGTTTGATAATCAGATAAGTGTTTTTTATACTTCAGTTTTGTGTGAAATAATGAATTATAAACATTAAAAAAATATTCTTAAATTTTTTTTTTGAATGTCATTTCATTTTTGATTTTCAAATGAAACTCTAAGTAAAAAAAATATTTAAAATTATATATTCAAAAATCAATTCTATATTGATGTTTTAATTACTCTATCTCAGTCTTGGTGGATTATTAGCTTCTATTATGAGGAAGTGGATATTTTATTCCCTTCAAATAACTAGAATTTCCTATAAATTATTAAAATCCTTTCAAATACCAATACACAGTTGTTATAGGTTTTTTTGTAATGGGATCTATTAGTACTAATATCCATGATCATGGAGTAGAACATTAGTGCAGTTGAATAGGGGAATTCACTAACCTAGACCACTATAAATCATTATGTTGCGTTATTTAAATTATTTATTTAAAACTTATCACTCATATTTATGATAGAATGAATGGATGACCTTAAATCAAGAAGGATGTCTAGATAATTTCATGTTTTCTTTACAGAAAAATTCACCCCAAACACCATATTGTGTGATTTTTTTATTCATTCTAGCCTAGAAACTAGTGTCACATATATGGATCCAATGAATATATTTTTATTATTTGGAAATCATATTTTTTTACTAAAATTATAATTATTATATAAATTCACACTCAGGTGAATTTTTTTGAGCTCTAATGGGCTTAAGATATCAATCCATAAAAATATAGACCTCATGTTTTTTTATTATAAGAGGTCCCATTAATTCAATAGTGATATGTTTAAGTGTAAGAAATAATGCATGGTTATTTATTTTATAAAACCAAGAATTAGTTTTAATTTGAAATGATTAATGACCTATGTAATTTCTAAAAAATATATAGGGAAGTTGAATGATTCTGAAGATAAATATTAAGATCATAGTTTGAGCACTATGAATTCTAGAGTCTATGGATTTTAATCTGATAAATTCAATAGAGTTTTTAGTGTGCTATTAAATATAAAAATTTAAAGACTGCATCTATTTCAAATAAATAAATTGATAATGTCCTAAAACTAAGGCACAAGTCATTAAAAATTAAATTTTATATATTTTGTATACATGAATACAAATACATCACTCAGATAAATGAAACATTGAAAAATGTTTTTAAATATATTATAAAATTGTGAGAACCTATTATAGAACTTTATTGGTTGTTAGAGTTACTTAGAGATTTAACTTCCATGTGGAATATAATATATTTAAATATATTAATCAACCCCCAACAATTAAAATTTTGAGCAGAAAAGAAATAATTGGATCATTAATAATTTATAAAGATTATATTCATGAAAAAGCTTCAAATAATATTTCTATCATAAATGCTAAATTATTCACTCAAATTTATTATTGAAGAAAATTCAGATTCAGGTAATTTAGTTCCATGTAAAGTGATATATTGTGTTTCTATAAGCATTTGGATTTTAAATAATAGTTGAATGTAGTAGTTAATGAATAATTAATAAAAGGAAGTTAAATGTTATTAATGAATTTGGATGCTTCATATGATATCATAAATTGATATTCTAAATGATATAGGAAAATATTATTCTATTTTAAATGAATATGATGTGATAAAAGATTATTTTTTTTACTTTTAATGATTCATGGGATGATCTTACTAACAACATTGAATTTGAGAATGAAAATTTATTTGTAAATCCATGTCTTATAGCTCATATAAATGATTTACCTGTTAGGATCCCGATGAAGATGAATGTGGTAGTATTTAAAGTGGTGTATTTTGTTTTCAGGAAACGTTTTTATGAAATAAAATAACCTCACAAAGTATTTAGTAGAAATCATATTGACTATTGCATTTATAAGAATCAGACTCACATTTTCCATCATAATGAGGTTAATCTATTTAAAGGAAAATGATCTAATCAAACATGTCTTGGGTCTTGAATAGGAGAATATCATAATGGGGAATTGGTCGTTATCTAGAATTACATAATCAATCACATGGATGATATTTGTTTTTTGATGTAAATGGTCATCATATTCAGTCTAAATCTGATATAAATGAAGTGATTTTTTTTGATTAATTATTGGAGTCATCACGACTAAAATTAAATTAAATTTTACGATGCATTTCTTATTTTTATTTCACATAAATCATAAGTTGATTGAATAACATATGATTCAATCTTAATGAATGAAAATGAATTTTTATCTTCCAAATCATTCCCAGATTTATTGTATCCAAGTAGAAGAGGAGAAGAATTGGCCAAAAGATCATACACAAAATAATCATTCCTAGAATTATAGTGCCTAGAATGATCATACCTAGAATGATCATAACTAGAAAATCATACACATGATGTGAAGGAAATAATTAATATTAACGGAAGGGAATGTTATGATACATTCTAATTGAATTCCAACAATTCTGAATCTATTATCTAATTAATTAAAACTCATGATGGAATTCCTGCTAAAAACATGAGTTTTTAATGAAATATATTTTTTTCAAGTGTGTCTAGAGAATATGAGAAGAATAATTTTTTAATCTCAAATGGGTCAAGAGATAATGTGTGTAAATAAAGAAGATGATGTGTATTTCAGTTGGTTCAATTTATATTTTACTATAGGTAAATGTTTTTATATTTTCCACTTGGTCAAGAGAAGAAGTGATGAGGTAAAATTGATTTGAAAGGGGAGATTTCATAATAATTTTTCAAATATAAGAATTAAATTAGAAATAATGAATTTATTCAGTATTCAGAGTGGTATTTATTTTATCATACATTTACATTCAATTGGTATAGTTCTTTGTACTTATGAAATCAGATTCAGAAAACCTGACTAAACAATTGGAACTAGATTAGAAACTGTAATGATAGTCTGAGATGAATTTTTTGGTAAAATAGAGAGCTTCAAAAAGAGTTGATGATGTAAAAATACACCAATGATGTTTGGGAAAATTTTAATTTGAGTGAATTTAAATGAGCGGGAAAATTTTGGGATTCTCGCCACATCTAATCAAGGGTCAACTATAAAAAGTAAAAATTACAATATACTTTTATGATTATAGATGTACTACTCATCCCTAAAGAGAGAGAACAAGTGAGTATTTTATAAAGAATAATATGATATATGTATTGAGTCTTTATTTGAAATTTTTTTACGAATTAAAGTGACAGAGAAGTGACAAGATAGTAATATTGTATTCACCTCTTTATCATATGCAGTGACTATCATACTCAAATTGTTAACATACCAGGATATTTAATCATATTCATATGATCATTGTATCGAGATAGATTAATCATTTAAGGATTTTTTGTACCATGATTTCCTTGATCAGAATTGAAGTGGTGTTGATTCATTTTTACAGTTTTCTATTAGAGACATATTATTTTTACTTGGGGAATCATGTCAGAAATAATCATACAGAAAAGATTAGTATTATTAAAATTGTACTCAGAGGAATCAGACTAGGAAATAAATATTAGGAAATAGGGCTGATTTTTTTATCAATGTCATTGCGGTTCTAACCTTGTTCTGGGTAAGATATTGAAGAAGGGATTTCAATTTGATATATTTTTTAATTTTAAAGGAATCCCAAGTGACATGATTTTTTACAAGATCATTTTATTACCCTATTTTTTTAGGATGGTGCACACATACTTTTGGATGATCATAATAGTACCATATGTTTGAAATGGTATATCATATTCATTAAAATCCAAGATTTTTTTTCTATTGGATTGTGTATTATTAGATAATATCCATACTATACCATGTATGTATCTATTATTATTGAATATTTATCCTTTTAATTAATTTTGATTGTGTGGATGTGTTTTTGAATTGTTTTCACTAGGGAATCAAATCTTTAAGAGGAGATGAATATTGTTTGAATTGAAATTAAAAATAAAAAGAAAATTTATCACTGATTCACGCCTCCCCCACTAACTGATATATTTAACCTGATTGGGAAATTTCAAATGGTATTAGAGAAGAGTTCCATTCTCTTAATATTTTTTAATGGAGAATTTATATTGGGTGCAAAGTAAAGGTATTATGGTTTCTAATAGAATAAATTATAATATCTAAATTTATAGAATGTTTACCTTTCTTATTTCAATTGGATAGAATATTCTTTAAGCTACAAAAAATGGTTTCCCTTATATAGATTTTAAAACTCCTCTTACATATGTTAATAGGAAGAATCAAGAGAATGGTGAAAGGTAATAGAATACTTTATTATAGTCACTCTTTGAGTTTGAGTTCATTTGAGTGAAATGGTTTTCCACAGCCAAAGGTATATGGGTTAAATTAACAATCACATACAAATGCAATAAAAAAGTAAAGATTTCAAAACACAAAATTATTAGATTATAGTATTAATTTTTGAAATGGGTGAGTACAAATTTTTCGGGGACTATTTTACAAGGGATAATGACATTTTGAGTACTATAAGTTGTCTTGGTGAAATATTATATGACTCTAAAGTTATTGAAACAATTTTCAGAATCCTTCTTGACAATATTGATGAAAATTTTCATCATTGTAATATAGAGATCCTAAAACATTATATCTTGAATATTTGAATATAACTCTCATCACATAAGAAATGAGAAAGAAGAAAGATATAATGATAAAAGAAAAGGTTCTTGGAGAAATGTATTTCAGGGCTATAAAGAAAAAAAATTCAAATAATATTTTAATTGAAGATGAAGTTGAAGAATCTGAATCTAAAAATGAGGTGTGTTAAAACATTAATAAAACTTTCTATATGTTTTCTAAAAATTTGAAAAGAGGTGTATGAAAATATAAATGGAAACTTCATGTGAAATGTTTTTAACGTCGAGGTGTTGGTAATATTTTGGATAATGTTCCTTGAATAAAGGTTGAATAGGATACTGGTGAAGAATAAATAAATCGAAGAAGATCATGGAAGAAATAGGGAGACAAAGAAAATTTGTTTTTGATAGGAAACGATATAAAATTATTTAATTCTAAAAGAAGAAGATTATTTTCTAAAGATGAAGAAGAATAATAAATGTATTCTTAATCTAGAAAATTAGTTGAGTGTGTTATTGAAAATAATTTTATTACAATATTAAATGATGGAGAATTAAAAATCATTAGTTTTTAATATGAAGAAACTTAACTTGAAATTCATATGAAATATGAGTTAAAATAATTTTTGAGAAATATTATTTCGATTGAAATGAAAGAAAGAGTTCAGAGATGATTTTTTCTTAACAAGAAATCATGAATATTTGTATGATTAGAAAGTGAAGCAAGTGAAAGAGGTTTATTATTTGGAGAAATATCTTGAAGATGAAAATAATATTAATGATTATCTAGAGGTGTGTCTGAAGAAAAAAAGTTTAATAGTTGGAATTTGTCCAATAAAAACATTCTATGGGTTAAAATGAAATTATAAGATTTAAAAAAAATATAACTAACGTTTTTTAATGTTCATAAATGGAGGAAACTATGATGGATAAATAAAATATACCTTGAAAATTATAGAAAAAAACTTAATTTCTTTTAAAAGAATAAATATTGAAATGTCATGTGTGTGGCCAATTCCAACAATGTAAGGAATTTAGAAATGTCAGAGAACCCTAATCTAATTATTTTTTAAACAATCTATGTTAATAAATGTTTTAAACACTTATGGTTTTTGATAATGTGGAAAATAAATGGATAAATTCGATTGATAAAACAATTTGGTGGAATTAAATTTAAAGATAAGAATGTGGAAGTGAAACGTATTCATAGCTCAAATAAATAGGGAAGTTTTAAGGGAAAATAAACCTAGGGATATAATCTATGTTTTCCTGGATTTAGACATTAAAAAAATATTTATTAGTTCATATAATATCATTATTATTATTCAATAGAATATTAAATGTATAGGATGAAAGGGAGTCAATTCCCTCAAAAGAGGAAGTCTGACATGGTTGAGAGAGGTGGAGTAAAAAATGAAAATTGGTTTTGAAACATGGAAACTATTGGAAAAGATATGAAAACCCAGAAATCCTTCCAAAAGGATTTCTATTCTTATTACCAACACAACAAAAGATTCATCACTAATCTTAGATGATGATGATGACAAATTAAATGGAAGAAGAAAAAGCTCTTATTATTGAAATATCTTTAAAAGCTACAAAATGAGAATGACCTTTCATTCTATACAGTTGGTCTTTTTTCTAACATGATAAGATATTTCAAATTTTTAAAGACTAATAATGATTACAAATTAGGCCTAGGGGTATTTCAAAATGACGAATCCATGTGAATCATAGGTGTTGGATCAGTAATAATTGAAAAAAAATGTTGAAGTCCAAGAAATCACTATATATTAATGGGATGAAATAGAATCTGCTAAGTGTTACACAATTTACTAATGAGGGAAACAAATTTATAATAAGAAAATATGTGTATGTTATTAAAAATTAATAATAGGAACTAATTATTACAATAGGCCAAAATAAAAAAATTCATTAGATTGTTGAAATACAAAACTCTAGTTAAGTGAGTATGGTGGAATAGAATAAATTGTGGCATAAAATAATAGGACTCATGAGTCAATGAATAATGATCGTGTTATCCAAAATAGATTCTATCAGAGATATTTCATATTTAAAAAAGTATTGGTGTTTCACTATTTTTAATAATTTAATGATTACAAACTCAACACATAATAAAGTAGACATTTGTTCAAGACAACCCCTATAGATTATTCATTCTTATATCTATGGGAAAATGAGAAAACAATCAAGAAATGGAAATATTTAATTAATCACATTATTTGATTATTTTACATGAATTATTGTGTTATGTTTTTGAATAATAAATCAGATTCATTGAAAATGTTATAAATTTTTAGAAGGATGATTGGGATAGAATGTCAGTATTCAATAATGTTGTTGTGAATAGAAAATGGTCATGAATAAGGAAGTGAATAATTATAAATTTATATTGATAAAAAAGTAATTTTTAATTATTATTGTTCTTTATGCACTCCTCAACATTATAGTGTTTTATAAATAAAAAATAGTATTTTTGTGGAAACGGAAAAAATCATGTTACCTGAATATAGAATCTCTCATTACTTTTGGAGACTGTTGTACCTCTCGTACCCCTCGTGGTTTAATTTTCATGATCACAATCACTCTCTTATTTATCTAATCTTGTTTTAAGTGTTTGTGTTGATAGGCAAAAGGTTGCCAAGGAATTGGGCCAAGAAGGACTGAAAGTGGACTGATTTCAGTCCACCAGCCAACCGGTGGATGACCACCGGCCAGCCGATGGAGCCTGGACAGAAGGCATCCCCTCTGTCCAGACCACCGGCCAACCGGTGTCCCACCACCGGCCAGCCGGTGGAACCCAGACAGGCCGGACAGCTACTGTCTCAGCACCGGCCAACTGGTGGCCCACTCACCGGCCAGCCGGTGGTGCCTGGGCAGAAGGCCCCTCCTTTTTCCAAGCACCGGCCAACCGGTGGCACTGTACCGATCAGCCGGTGGAGCCAGTCAAACTAGCCGTTGGGCTTTGACTAGCCTGCTCCCAACGGCTCCGAAGACTTTTCGAACGGCTCCGAAGACCCCAAACGTCCATATGAGGGTTCCCCCTCTACAAATAAAGGACTAGGAAGCCCCAGAACATTAGTGGAACCATAACCAAGCCAAATAAATCCCACGGTAACATTTTTAGATCATTTGGAGAACCTCCGACGCATTCCTTCAAGGATCCTCAATTTCTCCAACCCACTTCCACATCCAAGGAGCACCACCATAGAAGCTTGGGAGCGCTCTTCATCAACTCCAATCAATCCATTGGCGCCCAAGACTTCTCCACATTACGGTTTTTATTATTTTATCATTTTGAGCATCAATTTGGGTTTTTTCCTACAAACCCCTCTTTCTCATATCCTCTCTTTGTTTGGGTTTTCACACCACCTTCACGGTGTGAAGAGGTTAGTCAAGCCATCCCTTTAAAAGGCTTGAGTCATAGGTGAGCTACCCTTCACCTGTAAGAATGCTAGTGGGTTCTTGCTCAACCATTGAAAGCAAGCTGTAATAGGTTCTAGACTACCTTAAAGTCTAGTGGGTTTCTTTCTAAAACCATTAAAAAGCAAGCGGTAGTAAATCTTTCAACGGTTGAGTTGGGAGCGGAGACGTAGGCTTTGGTTTAAGCCGAACTCCGTTATCATGTTTTGTGTCTTGCCTCTTTCATTTCCGCTGCACCTTTAACTTTTATTTTAAATTGTTAATTATTTTTTAAAAGGCAATTCACCCCCCTCTTGCCATCACTCTCCGCCCAACAATTGGTATCAGAGGAAAAATTTGAGTAATACCTTCACCGGTTTCAAATTCAAGATCCTTTGTGATGGCTTCAACTTCTTTCGCCCCTGAAGGTTATTCATTGGGTCGTGCTCCATTCTTTGATGGAACCGACTACACTTATTGGAAAACTCGCATGATTACATTTCTTAAAAGTATTTTCTATCCTATATTTAGAATTGTTATGCAAGGCTACACTCTCTCTAGAAAAGATGAGTCTAAATGGACCCCCGAAGACATTGCTAATTTTGATCTTGATGGAAAAGCCATGAATGCTCTTCATTGTGGGTTCGACCGTAATGCATTTAATCGTATTTCTACTTGCACCACTTCTTATGAAATTTGGAAACTTTTAGAAGTAACCCATGAGGGCACTAAAGGCCATTACAAGCCCGATTGTCCACTCAACAAGAAAAAGGCCAAGCAAAAGGAAAAGAAGAATGCATTCAAGGCCACATGGAGTGATAGCTCCACATCCTCCTCCTCAAGTGACAACGGTAAAAAATGCCTAATGGAATTTCATGAGGTTACCTCTTCTGACTCCTCTTCCTCTTGTTCTTCAAATTCTTTCAATCATTTATCTTATGAGGATCTCCAACATGCTAGAGATCAATTGGAGGAATGTTTTCACGAACTTTCTTCCAAATTTATTGCCTTAAAAAAGAAACACAAAATTCTAATTCCTGAAAAAGATCAACTTCTCAAAAATAATGAGGAACTTGCCCTTAAGGTCCAAGATATTCCAAATGTTGATTCTTTGAATTCAACTATTAAAGATTTAAGGGAATCTCTTGCCAAGTTCACCCAAGGTGAACAAAATTTGACCAAATTGCTAGGTTCTCAACGCTCGGCTAGAACCACCCAAGGGCTTGTCTATTCCAAGCAAGCTTCCTCTTCCCATGCTCCAACTATTTTTGTAAGGGGGAGCTCCCAATATAAATTTTGCAACTATTGTAAAAAACCTGGGCAATTAATTTATGAGTGAAATTGAAAAAATGCCCAGTATGGAAGGCCCAAAACTATTTCCTTTAATGATGAATTTTTTAGGAGAAGACCCGTCACAAGACAAGTATGGATTAAAAAATCCCTTTTAGCGAGTCTCTCCGGGCCAAAATTTGTCTCGGTTTCAAAAATATCTCCCTGGTGATTTGTTGTTTTTATTTAGGGGGAGTTAGGATCGTTTAAGCCTTTTTGCTTTATTTTCAAAATTTTCAATTCAAAACTTTCAATTCAAAACTTTAAATTCAAATTTCAAATATTTAAATTGGTTTAAAATCTCTATCTTGTTTTTCAACCTTTCCCTCAATCAAGTTTTATGCCTCGTGCTATTTTGATAATCACAAAGGGGGAGAAACTCTTGGTTGATTGGGGGAGAAATCTTTCTCTCATGCTTTTCTTTACTTTTTCAATTTATCCTTTAAGGCATGCGTTTAATTTCAATCTTTTACATTGCTTGTTTTGGTGATTGTGATCATCAAAATAGGGGGAGATTGTTGTACCTCTCGTACCCCTCGTGGTTTAATTTTCTTGATCACAATCACTCTCTTATTTATATAATCTTGTTTTAAGTGTTTGTGTTGATAGGAAAAAGGTTGCCAAGGAATTGGGCCAAGAAGGACTGAATGTGGGCTGATTTCAGTCCACCAGCCAACCGGTGGATGACCACCGGCCAGCCGATGGAGCCTGGACAGAAGGCATCCCCTATGTCCAGACCACCGGCCAACCGGTGTCCCACCACCGGCCAGCCGGTGGAACCCAGACAGGCCGGACAACTACTGTCTCAGCACCGGCCAACCGGTGGCCCACTCACCGGCCAGCCGGTGGTGCCTGGGCAGAAGGCCCCTCCTTTTTCCAAGCACCGGCCAACCGGTGGCACTGTACCGGTCAGCCGGTGGAGCCAGTCAAACTAGCCGTTGGGCTTTGACCAGCCTACTCCCAACGGCTCCGAAGACTTTTCCAACGGCTCCGAAGACCCCGAACGGCCATATGAGGGTTCCCCCTCTATAAATAAAGGACTAGGAAGCCCCGGAACATTAGTGGAACCATAACCAAGCCAAATAAATCCCACGAGAACATTTTTCGATCATTTGGCGAACCTCCAGCGCATTCCTTCAAGGATCCTCAATTGCTCCAACCCACTTCCACATCCAAGGAGCACCACCATAGAAGCTTGGGAGCGCTCTTCATCAACTCCAATCAATCCATTGGCACCCAAGACTTCTCCACATTACGGTTTTTATTATTTTATTATTTTGAGCATCAATTTGGGTTTGTGCCTAAAAACCCCTCTTTCTCATATCCTCTCTTTGTTTGGGTTTTCACACCACCTTCAAGGTGTGAAGATGTTAGTCAAGCCTTCCCTTTAAAAGGCTTGAGTCATAGGTGAGCTAGCCTTCACCTGTAAGAAGGCTAGTGGGTTCTTTATCAACCATTGAAAGCAAGCTGTAATAGGTTCTAGAATACCTTAAAGTCTAATGGGTTTCTTGCTAAAACCATTAAAAATCAAGCGGTAGTAAATCTCTCAACGGTTGAGTTGGGAGCGGAGATGTAGGCTTTGGTTTAAGCCTAACTCCATTATCAAGTTTTGTGTCTCGCCTCTTTCATTTCCGCTGCACCTTTAACTTTGATTTTAAATTGTTAATTATTTTTTAAAAGGTAATTCACCCCCCTCTTGCCATCACTCTCCGCCCAACAGAGACAAGCCCATAGTACTATTATTTATATCCAGAACCATTGTGTCTATAGGGGTTAATAAGATATGACCTTATATGAAATTGTTTTTTTGAAAAAACACAATGATCAAAACATTTCAATGTTTTTGAAAATCCATGTATTATTTCCATGACAAGAGGAAAATAGCGAAAGTTCGAAAAAAATGTTTATGATGGAATCATTCTAGGGTATGCTTCGGAAGGAAGATGATATAGATTCATCAAAAAAGAATCAAAAAGAATTTTTGATTTTATTTTTTTGAATGTAATTGAAAGAGGAATGAAAGGAAAACCTATTCATAATTAATAGAATGATGAGCATGTTAATGAAAAAAATTATGATAATGGTACAGAAAAATGTATTCCTACTCAAGAAGAAGAATCAAACTCATCCATTTTCAAGGACATGGATTTTATTCAAAAATCAGATCCTATGCAATAAAAAAGTGAAATCTTAGAATATAATTGGTGATCAACTTCCGTAGGTTAAAAAAAGTATAACAACAAATGCTATTACACATACTTATTTATATTAAAATGTATAGCCGAATGATTTGAAAGTATATTTTTAGTATACAGAATGTGTTTAGGCCTAGAATGAAAATGGTGAAGTCATAATAAACAAATCAAGATTCATGTCAAAAGGGTATTTATAAATTGATGGTATATATTTTGATGACAAATTTTCTCCTTTATCAAGACATCGAACAATAATAATAATTCATATTATTGCTACACAATGAGGCCCCAAGATCATTCACATGGATATTACATCCTCATCCCTTAATGGTGATCTTGAAAAGGAAGTTTACATTGATCAACATTGTGGATTTTTTTAAAAAAATATTAATGTTATGTGTGAAAATTGAAAAAGGATTTGTGTGGCATAAACAACATATGAGTGAATGTAATTCATATTTCGATACTCGGTAAAGGAAGATGAATTTCAAAAAAGGAAGAGTGGATATAAATATCTACATTAAAGAAATTATAGCATATTTTCTTTCATTGTGATGGATTATTTTAATGAAAATATCTCTTCTGGAAAAGAAGAACGAATTTTTGGATGGTTTTTTAAAGAAATAGAAAATTTATTTGAAATTACCATGCTGGGGGAAATGAAATAATTTTGTATGTTAGAAATACATTAATGTAAGGAATACATTTTTTCTAAAGAAAATTATGAAAATGAACTTCTTAAGAGGCTTCGTATGGAAAAATCAAAAACTATTTCCACAAAATTATCAGTGGGAACAAGTTTTTCTAAAAATGGAAATGGAAAAAATTATTATTAGTATAGTTTTTTAATGATGATTATAATTTTATTGAATTTGGATACCTAAAGACTTTACATTGTTTCAGTTGTTACCTAATGTGCCAGATTTCATTATACTCCAAAAGAATCACATTTAATTGGTGGAAAAAGAATTAATAGATACAAAAAGGCACCAAATAATCTATAATCATGTATGGATACTAAAATATTATTAGAGTTTTTGGGTATTCAGATGTTGATTGGTCATGAAATATTGAATATAGAAGATCCACATCTAGTGAATATTTATTTCACTGAAATAATTCTATTGGTTGGAATTCAAAGAAACAAAATTCAGTAACTACAAATATATATTAAGCTACGTATGTTTCTGTTATTCAATCCACTACTCATCTTATGGGGATGAAAACAAAATTGGAGGATTTATTGTTTAAGTAAAGTTACCCTCGATCTTGGGTTGTGATAATAAATGTACAATCAATCCCACTAAGAAACCAGTTCAACATTATTTTTCAAATAATATTTATATCAAATATATTTTCATCAAAGAACATGTGGAGAATAATAAATTGATGTTGGAAAATGTTTCAACATTATAATAAGTTTCTGTAATTTTCAAAAAACATTTTCCAAAGGAATTATTCACTAAATTGAGGATGAATATGGGTGTCCAACCTCTTTCTCACCACATTTTCGGTATTTGTTTTTATCCCCTGTCGAATCGTATATTTGGATTATATTATCATGGGAAGAATTGATTCATTAATAAATCCTTTTACTTGTCATTAGGTGGAGTTGTGGGTAAAATTTGAATTCGGAATTTTTTTTCAATACACGATTTAAATTTTTTCAGCTGTAGATGTTGGTATAGAAATTTTTTTTATAATGGGCAGGAAAAAGAAGAGCTGAAGAATGAAAAATAAAAATGTTTTTAGAATAACTACTCATAGACAACATGTTTTTTCAATAAACGATTCTTTTTTCCAATAATGATATAACTAACATAGGCTTAATTTTTTTTGAAAAGTGATCAATTTCATGAATATAAAAATCTAGGTGATTTATAAAAATTGATAGAAAACCAAAAATTTAGGGGGAGATTGTTCGGACCATGCTGATTATGAGGGTGGTTGTTTTTCAAATGTTGTCATTTTTTTTATGAAATTATTTTCATGAAAGAAAATCACCTCACATTTTATTTGGTGCAATTCTTAATGTCCATATTTTTCAAATTAATTTGACACACTCTTTGCATCGTATAAGGAAAATTTGTATAAATGAAATGGTTCTAATCAAAATTGTCATGGTCTTGAATGGGAGAAGATAAAAATGAGGAATTTTCCTCTATATGGAATGAGAGAATCTTTCACACAAAGAATGTGTCTTAATATAAGTAAATGATCACTAGATTCACTCTGAAGTTTACATGAATGAGGAGATTTCATTAAGAGAATTTAAAATTCATGAGGACTATTTTAAAATTAAATGTGAAGATACATTGATGATTTGTATTTCACTTAAATCATATGTTGATTAAATAAATTATGATTCAAAAATGATAAAATAAATGGAAAAGTGGAATTCAAAGTCATACCTAGATTTATCATATTCGGGTGGATGAGAATGAAAAGGGAGATGAAGTTCACAACCATAATATTGGTACCCAGAATGATCCTACCCAGAATAACTATAACCACAATGATTGTACCTAGAAAATCATAATGAAGTTGTTATGGAATGAATGAATCTATAATGAATGCACTGTTATGATACCATTAAATCAAATTTTGATTATGTAGAATATATTATAAATGAATTTAATGTCATGTAGTAAGTTAGGATACATGCACAAGATTGTGAATGAATTATTTCCTTTGAATTAATTCAACCAAGGAGGAGAATGAATTTTTTTATATCAACTTGTTCAATAGATAAAGTGTTGAAATAAAGGATATGATGTGTATTTAATTTTGGTCCAGATCCATTTTAACAAACCTAAATTCACTTATATTTTAAACTTGGTCAATAGAATATGTGATGAAGTAAATTTAGTTTTATAATGGACATTATGGAATGATTTTTCTAAGGGGAGCCTGACATTAAAAATAATGATTATTTTCGGAATGAGAAGTGACATCTATTTCTTTATAATTTAACATTCAATTGTTAAAATGATTTTTATTGATGAGTTAATATTTTGAAAATCAAACTCATTTTTTGAGATCAGATTAGAAATTGAGATGATAGTTCGAGATTATAGTTGGAGAAGAATCGACAAACTTTAAGGATAGTTGATGATGTCAAAATACCCTTGATATTTTAGGAGAAATGTTGATATGGTAGAATTAAATAAGAAAGAAAATGTTGTGTTTCCTTGAAAATCCACACAAGGGTCACCTATAAAATGAGAAAATTACATTAAATTTTTTTGATGTTCATTGTATAAGTCATTACAGAAGATACCTATGCTCTGAATCTTATAGATAGAAAAAGTGGATTTCTATATTGAGTATTTTATTGGAAATGTTTTTATGTATTGAAGTTAAAGTGATGTGAAAAGATCACAACATTGTAATCAGATGACCATCGAAATAATTGATTATTATACTATGTTGATAACTATACTTGTCTTGTCAATCGTATTTTGTTGGTCATTTTTCTGAGTTTTATTATTCATATTAATATTTTTGTAATTCGTTTTCCATACTTAGAATTGATATGGTGTTGATTTATCTTTACCATATTATGTAAAATTCATATTTCTAGTTTGTGGTAATCATACTAGGAATAATCATACAATGGAGAATTATATTGGGAGAATCTTACTCAGAGGAATCAGACAAGAAAAATCATACTGGGAAATCAGACTGAGTGTTCCAAATCAAAGTCCATTAAGTTCATACAATCATTAAGATAAGAAATTTAATTAGTGTTTTCAGTTGAATATATTTTTTAAATTAAAAATTAGAAAAAGTAACATAGGTAGATACAAAATCATTGTATTACCTTAGTTGTTCTAATAGGGTGGAGAAGAACTTTTGGATCATTATCAATGTGGTACACAAGTTAAAGGTATATCCTACTTGCTGTAATCAAAGGATTTTTTTATAATAGATTGTGTTTAATTGGATCATTACAATACAGTACTAAGGACATATATATATTTATTCACTATTAAACCTTGTAAAAACATGTGTTCTTATGAATGTGTGTTAGATTTTTTTCAATATGGAATAGAATATTAAAATATTATGTGATGTTTGTTAAAATTTAAAATAAACCTAAAAAATGTAACATCGACTAACCCCTCTTCTATTAGTGATACAATCACATAGATGGGGATATTTTAGTACAATTTTCTTAATCTCAAAATTGTAATTTTAAAATTTTTTTATTATGATGATATAATTAAATATTTATTAAATATTTAATATAAATGTTAATCATTAAATAAAAAGCATAGAAAACCTAAAAATATTTTGTTTTTATTTTTTAAAATAAAGAATAATTGTCTAAGCACATATTATATTTAATATTTACTCACACCAATAATTATTATACCATTCATGAAAATAAAACTACTGGACTATTTAAGGATGTTAAGACATTAAATAAAGTCAACAGTATTCTTATAAATAGAGGAAAATATTTGAACTGGATCATTGGATAGAATGAAATTCAAAAGGAATTTTGATTCAGATTAATGCCTAAAAACCCAAATTATATTGGAATTATATTATTTTTGGTTAACCATTCAAGATACTATAATCTATTATATGAGTTCATTTTTTGTATATTGATATTATTCTAATGAATATTAAATTGAAAATATTATATTTTTTAGTATAAGAATAAATTTTTTAAAAAAACATCCCATATTGTAATTAGGAAATGTTTTCTTAAAGAATATATTTGGATACTGAAATGTTTATTTTATAACAATTATAGAACCAAAATCATATGGAAACAAAAATTAATTTTTGATTGAATTCTAGAAGATATGTTCTACTAAACTCATTTTCTATATTAATGATAGTAGTTTAAAATTAAATAATCCTTCAATATTTCAAATACTCTAAAATAGTTCACTATTGAAGTGAAAATACCCTCAACGAAGAACTTTTTTAACCAATCATGTTTTTAATTTTAGATGACTTAAAATTTTTATATAGGTGGAGGAAGACTCATAAATTTTTTATCATTTTATATTTAAATTCGAATATCCATGTTATATAACTATTAAATATTATATCGTTCAATGATTTTATAATTCGTTGAATTTTTTCTATGACATCATGCATTCTATTGTAAATGATACATTGGAATGTTTTAATCTATTAAACATTATTTTTTTAAGAATATGTTTGAATTGAATCCTTACAAATATTTTATTTAAATTCCTTAAATTTATTTACTAATAAGTATATGTCTTTGTGGGTGTCATTATAAATATTAAGCATTTTATTAAATATATTTTTTATTATTGAATAATTTAAATATTTTGAAACTTATATTTTAATATTTTGAATAATCATTGTTATTTTTTAAATAATATTTTATATATCATCATATGACTAGTCTTTTGGATGAAACTAAAATTTATGGGGAATTCAAAATATTAATGTTATAATGATTGTTAGGTTTATTCAATTTTGTTTGAAAACTATTTTATTTTATTAATTAATCTTTTTGGTTATTAACAACCATATTTTTTTACTAAAATGAGTCATTAGATTATCTAATCACATTCTTATGTAATATTTTCTTAAATGAAATGGAATCATTAAATAAAAAATAAAAAATAATTTCACTACATTGTTTGATTGAGTAACCAAAAAATTACATAAATTTCATTATAATAAATACTTCCTTATTCTTTCATTGATCAGAAATTGTTTTTCAGAGTCAGAAAACCATTCATCATTATCCCATGAAACGGAAAACTCAAATAAGGCCGGTGAATTCAATTCAAACTTTTTAGAGAAAATAAGGGTCTCACATTTAGAAATATATTATCCTAAAATTATATGTGCTCTTTGTTTAATAAATTTGTTTCATTTTAGTTGACAAAAATGTATTAATAAAGATGATTTAGAATAAATACTTAATAAATATTGTTTTATTTTGGATTCATGGACTGATCAATTTTGAAAACAATATATTTCATTATTTGAGGATTATTTGGAATGATCTTCTAAATTTGTTTTTTGAAATTTTTGGTTTTGAATAGTCAAATGTAAAATTTCTTCACATAACTGAAGTTGAAATGATCTATGAAAATCCTCCATATAATGATGACTAATTGTTACATATATACTTTATTATTTTTGGTGATTTAAAATTTATATCATTTTTTAAACATTTAAATTGAGATGTAGTTAGGATTAACAAGTATCTTAATAACACTATTAAATAATGGAATTGCAATAAAAATCTTCTAATTTAAAAACAATATGAGAATCACTTCAAAAAAAGTATAAATGTATACATAAATTATCAATATTAGAAAATGATTTTGATGTATTTAATGTGGATATTGTAAGTCAACTAGAGATGATCAGAATTGAAGATATTTCTATACGATTTCATAATTAGATAAATGATTTTTTATTTATTGACATTTATTCTTCCTTAATATTTTGTAGATATTTAAATATTCTAAGGAAAAATAATTGTTTACCAGAGTTCTATCTAATGTGAGTGAAATAGTTCAGTGTTTTGAATGTAAATATATACCCGACTAACCATCCAAAAAGACCCATTCATATTTCTCATAGTACACCTCATTACAGAAAATACCATCAGATAACAATACTTTATAGATCATTGATGTTTATAAATAATTAAATGATTTTGTTTTATAGTTTGTAAGACATTAGTTTAATTCCTTAGGAAATGTGTTATATTCTATTTCCAAATTTTCTTTTAATCTCACAATAGAGGGTGAAACATAGTGGATGAATATATGCTCTTTATTACTTATTGGGTGATCATGATTTATAGTATTTTTCATGGGAGAAATTTAGATAAACAAAATATTAATATAATGATTTTATTATATTATAAAATAAATATTGTTTTAATCCGTGCTTTGAAAGAAAAATTAATTATATTTTTTAAATATATTTATTAACATCATGATTAATAAATTTTTTTTATTTTTTCATAAATCAATTTAAATGTTCTAAATAATTATTATATTTTTATTATATATTTTTTTAAAGAAACCTATATTTTTTATGTTTATATGGGTTCTATTTCCATTCTAAAGGAGGGTATTACGTGTAATATGTTAATACAATAATTTCATTAGTTTCTTATTGTGTTTGATACACAAAAACACCCACATTGGGGTTATTGGTTAAGTCAACTTGAGTGGATGTTAGGATAATGATTACTGAAATAATAATTTTTATTATTTAGTAATGTTTGTTTTAATTTATGTGGATTTATTTTGACTTTTATGTTATTTTAGTCATTTCATAGAAGAATTTGATTACTATTTATAACTAATGTTTAAGGATAATTTATGGCTTTCAAACTATTTATTCAGAAATAAATCGTATATGTGTACCCTATGTTTGGAGTGAACATAGTTATTAGGAACACTACTTTCAGATTAAACCCTTTTTTTGGGGGACTAGTGTATAGTTTAACAACCATAAATTTGGAATCAATATTAATATTGATTTTTATTTCCACAGAGAGAAACTATAGGTTTGAATTAGTAAAATATGAGATTTAAATTACGATTTATTACAATGATTTCAAAAATGTTTTTCATTATATTAAATATATATTGAAATATATTTAGAGAACGATTCGAATGTACATGTTAAATGTAATAAATCTTTCTTATTTCTATGAGAAGTTACAATTTCTTGGGCACAATTAAAATTAAATTATCATAATTTACAAGGATTTTTAATGGATATTTTTTACCAAAAGTGATTATAGATTATTGATAAATTCTGGGAGTTTCATCTTCTCGATATAAAGATAATATCTAAATGAAATTATTATAATACTTCACTACTTCTCTAAAGATATAAACTTTTAAAACATGAATGTTTTGATCCATTACCATTTTATCAATATACTATTTTTGTTACTATCGTATCTATTAGTTAATATTCTTTTCTAGCTCAAAAAAGTATCTATTTGAGATACACATCTAAGACATACATGTTTGATTAACAATCAGGTATTCCCTAATAGTTGTTAAATATAACAGAATCCATCTCAAATTTTATCTTTAGTTTTCTAATATATATTATTGATTAAAATTTCATGAGACGTTTTCTGTTGAAGGTGTATGATGAACCAATATTCAACATTTACATCTTTTTCAATATAGTCAATGTTTATTTTCAACTACTCATAATCAGTATTTGTGAAGTGTTAGATTCTTATACTATGATGTGGATATTTCTTTCTCCATTAAAATAGCCAGGAGGTAGTGTTAAATCCTAGTATGTTTTCAACTTGATTCACTCTAAAATAATTATCTCTTAATAAGAGGAACTGCTATATAAATTTTCAAATCATATGGAGGATATCATTAGTAGAGTGTACTAGGATATTTATTTTCTTATAACATATATTAGTCATTGAGTGATGCTATTTTCTTTATTTATTTTCCAATACATAAATAAATTTTATAGAGTAAGAATGGATATATTTAAATAAATAGGGATTATTTGATTCTAAAATAATATTTAAGGACACAATTCAACCACCATATTGTATTTTCCATAGAAATTATAACCAAAAAAATATGGATTTTAGTGGTGTATAGTTACACAATACCATGACAAGGTGACACTCACTAGGAAACCAATTCGAGAACATGTTAAAAAGGATCACTACACTTCGAAATTATACTCAGTTTTAATACATTAGATTTTGGATATTGGGAGATATTACTGTTAAAGAGTACAAATTGGGATTTTTATAACACATATGATACTCTCATGATATTTTGAAATACATATATGTATGGAAATTTGAAGTTTGATCAAGTATTATTTAGGGACGTTTGAGTTGCACTAGTTCATATGTACCTTCCACATTATACTAATGAGCTAGAGCATGACTTTGTGATAGAAAGATTTCTAAAAAATATATATTATGTAAATAGAGTAGATATTGGGATTCATGGAAATAAGAATTCATATGTATCTAGTAACAGCAAGAGATTCTTCACATAGATCTTGATAAATTATTAGAATAAGTTGACTCTATCTCATAGACAATAATTATATGAATCCCATTGGTGATATATTTACCCTTAAGATGCCCAATGATATTCTTATGTTCAGAATGATCCTAAGGCATAGGACTGTCTGATATTGTATTATTATGAGGGAAGGATCAAAGTGGATAAACCATGCTTGTAACATCCAAGGTAATTATAGTATAATAATTTTTAAAATCTATTAATATATATGAGTTAGATATTAAATTTAGTATAAATGGTAAAATATGTGTTATATAATACCCAAAACCAACTATGGGTTTCTCCGAAATCTTATGTATCACACAAGAATGAGTTATACCATAAAATAATACAATATTATTTTTATAATTTTAAATGACACATAACGGCTGGTATTTGTATTGAATGGAATGAATATAACTAACTATAATATGTTTACACATATTTTTTAAATATTTTTTACATTAATTTTAATAAATTTTAGAGGCTTAATATGATAATAAATCCAATTTTAACCATAAAATACTATAATAAATTTTAAAAGGTTGTTTTCCCAAATTTTGATGGTAAACCCTTTTTAGATATTGTTTTTTAAAATTTTCGATTTTTTTTTGAAATAAATGAACATCTTATTTATAATAAATATGTTTAAATTTATGTTGGTCGAATTTTGTTATTTTTATGAAAAATTTTATTTTTTGATGAATAGTATAAAAATACCATTTTTCTTCAAAACTCCATTATCTTATAAAAACTGTTATAGATATATCTTCATTTCACATTTTTTTAATGTATAATTCGATTATATTTTTATCATTTAATACATTTTTTTATTATAAGTAGTTTTACATTGATATTAAATATAAAGGCATGTCATAATTTTGAAGGTTTTTACTTTTAAAAACCCTGTTTTTTATTTTGACAATAAGGATTAATTTTTAAATATTTTCACCCAATGTGATTTTAAAATTATGTAAAATTGATTCCATATTTGGAATTATAAGGACAATTTTTTTTAACATTTCCCTTTTATTTTTGAAAATTATTAATAGTAACTTTAGTAATATTTATTATTTATGATAGTTAATGGGTAAATCTGGTAAAAAATGGTAAATTTAATATTATAATAACATTAAACTACCCTCACAGTTATCATAATGATATTTAATGAGATATGCTGACCAATAAATCCTCAGGGATTAAAATGTGGCTTTCGGAAGCCACTTGGGTGTGATTAGGACACTTAAAACACTTAATTTAATGTAATGGAAAATATATTATAAAAATATATCTTCTTACTAAATTTTTTAATATGGTTTTATATATGCTATACCTTGGACTATATATTTTCCTTAGAAATAAAAAAAATCCTACATAATTTTATTGTATTAATATTTTTAGATGTTAAATCAATTAATTTATTTATGACATAATGATGACACAATAATTATTTTATCAATGAAGGGATCCAATAAATGATATTTTAAACATAAAGATAAATATTATTTGAAATAATTATTTTCATCCAAGATTGTTTTATGAGAATATTACATGTTAGAATACAATTCAATTGTTTTATTTGATGTAATCTCTCTATTTAGATGGTAGGTAAATTCATTAAAATTAATAATGTAAAAATTGACATAATTGATGTTTTATAAAAAATTTAATTTATTAGATAATTTAAAAATAATAAAAACTTTTTTAATCTCCAAGTGACTAAGATAAGTTATAATATATTTTTAAGTATCAAATTACTGTAAAGTGACCCCATATAACAAAAAATAATATCTTCTTAACAACAAAAAGTTTGTTACCAAAATTAAAATAAAAAAATAATTTAGGGTAAACCGAAAAGATAAGGTTTAAAATAAAATCAATACACATCTTAAAAAATCATTTAGAAGTATATTGAAATATAATCATCCTAGAATGGATTTATCTCATGTTGGATCCATTTTAATTAAAGAATTAATTTATATTAATTTAATAATTTAATAGATTCCAAGGTTACCCCTCCCTATCTTATAAAAAGGCACGATTTATTATTTAATAATCATAGATAAAATAGCCTTTTGTATGTCCAAAGGCCGACCAAAACATCTTCATATAATCCCTAGAAACATCTTATAATCCTCTCATAGGAAATAAAGCATCCCATTGAAGTCTTTTGGTATCAACCAAAAGATGTTTCCTGATTAAGAGGTAAAACCTTCTCTCATACTTTTTTAGTTTCCTTTCCATTCTCCCCTACCTAAAATCTTATTATTATATGAATTAATAAAAACCCCATTAATAAATATAAAATATTTATTTATTCATTTTTTTTGATCTATACTTACACACACCTCATTTTAATGGGTAACACCTATACTATTTCTGTTGACAGTGAACTACTGCCTCACGAAATGCAGATTGTTCAGTTTTCCCCTACCAACTCAAATGGTTTCGATTATAATGGACCCTATTTTTAAATACGATATATATTCTATTTATATTTTCACTAGACTTATGTAAGTTTTATTTATAAAATACCTTTATGATTCCCATGATGTGTAAATACGATAATTTCGATTCAGGATGTATGAACTACCACCCCTCAAAGTGATATGATTCATTCCCACTATATGAGGAATGTGTAAATGATTATATTATTAAACCTATGAGACATATGAAATTAATAAAATACAGGTATTATAATAAAAAATAATATCATTTTATTAATATCATTTTGATATGAAAAAAATAAATGAAAGTATCATTCATGTGTTCAAACGCCCTACGGTCTCCATGAACGGTGCATTTCATTTCTTATTTCCAAATATTATGGATTAATATAAAATCATATATTATAGTTATATAAGATATTTAAATCCTGAATAATATTATGTAGACCATATACTTTTATCTACATGGACAATTAATATCACAACAAGTTCATTTTTTACTCAAGTATGAAATATCGACAAAACATCCAATATGGACATAAATTGTTATATAATTTTAATGATATGGTAATTAGTAATATAAAAGTAATAAGAATATTAAAATGGGTTATTATGAAGGTATAAATTAATCTAGGTTTATTATTCACGAAAATAAAGAATGTACGAGTCAAGTGAGACTCAGGGTAAGGGACTTCGTCTCAATCTCCTATCATTGAGGCATTTTTTGAAAATATACATGATTATTCACATATAAAGTGTATGTATGAACACTACATCATTTCATATCTATATACTATATTTAATAATTTTGTTTAATTATTTTATAAATTTATTAATCCATGGATATTATGATATAAATGTTCAAAGTGGTATGTGACACCTTGAATGTTTATATTTTTAATTACCAAATATTTTTCTTGATAATATTTATTTATATATTTTTATATCGTTACAAAAGGATTTGAAAGTAATTTTTTTAATTTTTTTTAAATTTAAATGAAATATTATCCAAATTAATTATTATATATGAAGTTTTTCACTTTCATTATGAAATGAAAAAATAATTGTTTTCAACATAAAAGGAAACAATGAATTCTATAGTACCACCATTGTTATTTGATATTAGGATTACTATATAATGAATAATGTTTGAAAAGGAAAAGAAAAATACCTTATTCCATTTTTTAGTATTTTTTTATTTAAAATGGTTTTGAATGTGGATTGACTATTTTAGTATCATGTAATAATTTTTTTTGATTAATAGTGAAATTTTATGAGTGAATTATTGATAATTTAAATCTTATTTTTTCATATCATTATATAATGGTACATGGTTAATTGGTGGTTTCTTATGTGATAAAATAAATATGGGTGGTTACGAGATAAACAAAAGATAGGTGGTTCTGGGATAAACAATGAAGTTTTGGTTACATTATAAACACCAATTCATTGGGTATGGAAGTCGGTTGTATGGCTATTCCATTTAGTGATAGATGTAGAATTCGAGAATATGGTTTTTCCATTTAATTTATATTATGTACAAAGTTACCTTTATATGTTATATGTTTATGTATAAAGGATTTATTGAAATATGCTAGTTACAAATAGGGTAATAAATCCACTACAATTCAGTTACGCTTATTAACCACTTCTTAAAGGTAAAAGGTATTACATTATGATAATGTATTAATGGTTTTCATCTTTTCTCAAGAGTAACATTTTTCCATCATTGGTTATCACTTACTGAGCCTTTTATGCTCATCCAATTTTTTTAAATTTGTTTTGTATGACATAAAGTGGAATAGAGTTGATGATGGGATCAAGAATATATTATGTTGTTTGAATATAAAAGGAAACCATGTTTAATTTTAAAAGTATTGTTTTTAAAAAAAATGGATATCCAGTATAAGTGTCTAATTGTAATATTTATGTTTTAATGTATGACTCATGACATAATCCCCCAAATATCTAATCCTAAAAAGATCCCTGATATGAATTAATTTCAAATTATTGACATATCTTATGATTATGTGATTTTTATGGATGGGGACTTTTTGCATCAGTGATCGGTTTAGATAACATTAGGGATTAGGATATATTCTTAAGAGATAGTGATATTATATGAGTTTATAATTATATGGTTGATCATATGTTTAATGTCTTAGAATTCACTTTTAAGGATTTCTATTCCAAATTTTTAAGGTGATTGATGTTATTTTTGGTGACATATATTTTTTAGGTAATTTTGGATCAGGAATTGTTGGGTTGAAAAAAGAAAGGCATAAGATAAAACATGAGGCTAAAATATGTTATGCTCAATCTGTATGATTTATCTCATTTCTTGGAATGCAAAAAATTATATAATTTTTTAAAAAGGAAAACACACAGATAGTGTGACAACCCATTACAGCGGTATAGGCTTCCAAGATCAATCTCACAACAGAAGTGTGATATGGCCTTATCCCCTACCACTGGTATACGTGAAGTCCCTTATTAGTTTGAAATATTCTTTTTAGTTATTTATTGTTTTTTGGATGAATAATAAATTGGTTTTCAAAACATATATTTTATCGAATTGATATCATTATTATTAGAAAATGGATTGGGGATTAAGTGATAAATTTTAAATTGGAAAATGTTTAGTGTTTTTTGTACTTTATATTTCTAAGGTAAATAGTATATTATGAGATTTTAATTGAATAATAGTTGAATTATATTTTGGAAGAATCTAATTTTTTAATTTACAAATAATGTGAAGCATGTTAATTTTGGAAATTATTATCTTGTTATAGAGAATATGTGGTTAGTTTAATGACATTTCACTATGATACTTTAACTGTGATCGATTTAACATAGATATATATGTTAAAAGTTATCTCAAAAAATGTGATCAAATTTTTTAGAGTTTTTTTGTTTCAATATTAGTTGGATTATTTTATGGATTTTTAATGAAATTTGTTTCTTGAATGGTCTCTGTCAAACATTGGTATTATTTTTGAATTTTATAGATTAAATGTTGTCATTATCCTTATAAAATATTGTTATTTTTGGTGGATTATCTGATCTTGTAGTAACTATTTTGGTATTGTTTAAATTTTAAATACATGGAAAATATATAGATTGTATTCTACAGATTATGTGATTCTCTAGATGATGATTATTGTGCTTCAGGTGGGGCCAAGTCATCTTAAATACTCATCGATTGAAGAAAATGTTGAGATTGTGGGGTAATTCGATTAATAGGTGAAACTCAACATGTAAAGTAAGTATATTTCTTTATGTTATTATTATAAGTAGTGAAACATTCCCCAAAAATATAGAAATTGTATTAAAAAACTTTTTCTGTTTGCATTTCCTACTTGGAAATAAATGACCTTTTAACCTATCAAAAGTTTATGGTTTTGTGATTGTCAACATTATCCTGATCATGTTTTATATCACTCTCTATAATGAGTGGACAATTAGTTTTTCAACCACATCCATGTTTTCCTATATGTCATCATAGTACGTTCTATCTTTGGTGACCTTTTCAAGGTCCTTCATTTCATTAAAAGTTGAATTTTTTTTAATCCTATTCCATTGCAGGATTGCAATAAAGGTATTTTGAAGATTCAAACCTTAGTTACTAATCCCAAATTAAAATTGGGATGATGCAACTTCCAAAATGGGGGGTGAATGTAACATTGCATGTAATTATAGAATATTAATTTTCAATATCTAATAATATTTTTGAATTTGATACTAATTTTTTTAATGGGGCACTATGTTTGATAGCCTACCCAATACACAAAAATTAGTTTTTCCAAAATCCTACATTGCACAGAAGACTGAGTTATACCGTAAAATAATACCGCATTAATATAATAATTTTAAATTTCAGTTAAAACATAGACATTGTATTTTATAGAATAAATAGAAATTACTGTATTATGTTTAAACATGTTTATTAACTGTTTTTACTTTAATCCAATAATTTTTAGAGGCGTAAAATGAGAATAAATCAAATTTTAAGTCTAAAATATTCTAATATTTTTTAAAAGGTACTTTTACACCCATTTGATAGAGAACCCTTTTTAAATAATTTTTTTTAAAGTTTTATATGTTATATTTGACATAATATTCTTCTTATTTATATGTGGGACATCAAAATTTACATTGTATGAATTTTGATATTTTAATGTGTAGTGAAAAGTATTTAATTTTAATTCAAAACTTTATTTTCAAATATTTTTTTAAAATGGATAGATTTTACTTTAAATTTGAATTAAAGTATAAATATATTATGTTTTTATCATGTAATCTAATTTTGGTAATTTGATTTAATTTCATGTTGATATTAAATATAAATTCTTGTCAATATTTTGATATTTCATACTTCTCAAAAACACTTTTTCCTGTTTTTACAACGATGATAAATTTTTAAATAGTTTCTTCCAATTGTGTGTTTTGAATTTTGAAAAATTGATTACATATTTTAAATCAGAATATCCAAATTATGTAAACATGTAAAGACCCGGAAATTTCAAGGAAATTTTTTTCTTAATTTTCTTTGGAAACAAGAACACAATTTCTGACAGCGCCTGATTCCGAGGGCCGGTGTGCCCAGAATCAATTTCCGAAGTTTGGCTCGGGTACGTTCAGTAAACGAACGAGCGGTAATTTATAACTTTTGAACCGGTGCCCGGAATCAAATTCCGAGGGCACCGCTGGAACCGTAGCACCAGTTTTTGCTTAGGAATGCCTTTCCTGGAGTTGCGTTTGCTTGGGAGCAGTTGTTTAATAAGGTTGTGGTTTAAGTGTAAAGAAAAATAAAATTTGTGTTACAAATTTTATTTATCTTCTTAAGTGGTTATATCCTAAGTGTGGAAGTTGGGGTGGAATCACAAGTTCCTAACTAACCATGTGAGGATTAAGGTGAGGTGGGGCCCACACGAGCCCCAACCCTTCACCTTCCCCTTAACTCTCTTCTACCCCCCTTGAACTCCCTTGCACTTAATGTGCCAAAACCCCTCAAATTCCTAACTCCTTAAACTCCGTAACTCCCTTGAACCCCCCCCCCCCCCAATTAAATGTGACTCTTCACTTCCACCTTCATTAATTTTGGAGCCTCTCCACCCATTAATGAAGGATGTAACTTAATGAATTTGAATTATTTTGAATTCATTAAGATAACACTATAATAAGGTGTGTTGTTTTATTGTTTGGGGTTGGCTAAATCTTTGTGATAGAGTCATGGATGGATTGAAGAGAATTCCACCCTCGACGAAGAACACGAAGGACATCTCCAAACATGGAACAACGTCTTCTCGACGAAGAATGCCTTTTCCAAAGAAGAACGTGAAGTTTCCAACGTCGATCCCTTCTTGGATGCCTCCTTCCCACTCCTTCCGGAATAAAGAAGGGAGCGCCTTCCACGAAGAACACCGACGTCGTCAACGACTTCTCTTTTCCGATGTCAACGAATCGTCGCTGCCTTTCCGCGACTTCGTCAACACATAACAAAAAGAGAAGTAGGGGTTTGTTGTTGCTTTATTTAATTATTTTCCATTCTTGGTTCTAGCATGACAAACTTGAGGATGAACGTTTAAGTGTTATCATCTAACGAGAGGGGGACCAGACCGCACAAACACGGCCGAACCCCCATCCTTTGTTTTTGAATGTTTCTTGCGGATGAAACGAGATAACGTGGTGCCGTCGCACCACGCGGGAATCATACGGAAATTATTGCGCAGCGCCGTCGCGCCGCGCTGTGGAAAGAATTATCATGAACGCGACGCCGTCGCGCCGCGTCGAAGGAAACCGAAGACGCCGCGGCCGGAGCGGGGCCGCGGCGGAGGGGCGCGGTGCCGTCGCACCGCGCCGGATGACGAAGGCCGCTACCGGTTTCGGGCCGCGGCGGATCGTGATGACCGGCGGCCAGCCGGGCCGCCGGTGCCGGAAGACGGAAGAGGACCGGCCCTTGCCGGTCCTGTTGACAAGAAGCCGGCCGGCCAGGTCGGGCCGGCCGGATTGGTGGAAACCGGGGGAATTTAATTCCCCCAGGCAGTTATTTGGCCCCCCATTATGGGGGGGGGGGGTTTCACAAAGGGGGGGCAGGCGACCCCCCCCCGTTTCCAGCAAGCTCGGCCTTCGGCCGAGCTGGAAGCGCGCCCCGCGCCGGGCCGGTCCGCTCCGCGCCACGCCGGGCCGCGCCGCGCCACGCCGGGCCGGTCCGCGCCAGGCCGGGCCGGGCTGTGCCGGGCCGGGTCGACCCCGTCCGGGGCGGGTCGACCCGGTTCGGGCCATCCGGGGGGTCTCGGTCCGGGATGGCCCGGGCCCGAAACCCCCGTTACCGAGCGGTTTGGTCAAATGCCCGTATCTTGGGCTAGAGGCCTCCAAACGACTCGTCGTTAGCGGAAAAGCGATCCTTGGATCGAGACGGTCGTTTTGGTATACTATACTCAAGGTGCACCTTCCTTTTCGGGAGCCTACGTGGTTAAAACTCCGTAGTTAAGCGTGCTTGGTCTAGAGTAGTGATCAGGAAGGGTGACCTCTTGGGAGGTTTCTCATGGTGAGTGTGAGACGAAAAAGCCAATAACTCTCAGACCGGGCGTCCGATTGATGCGCCGTCTATTGCGTTGAGTTCCTGTTGGCGATACGGAACTTTTGGCATCCTCCGCCCACGTTTTGGATGCAGATGGATAGTGGCCAGGTTGGATCGCACCGAAATCCAACCGGGCCCCTGGAACAGAAAAGCTGATATCTTTCTGACAGAACGTCTGTTTGACGAACCGTCAGCGGCGTTGGTGATCGCGTTGAGAAACGGTCCCTATGAGTTTACCCTATGAGAGTTCGGGGTACAGTTGAGATACTGCCGGGTTTGGTTCGCTCACGAAACCAACCGGGCCCCTGGGACGAAAAGGCTAATAACTCACAGACCGGGCGTCTCATTGACGCGCCGTCTGTTGCGTTGAGACCCCTATGACGTGGCGGTCCTTTGAGATACTTCTTCGTGGGACTTTGAGATACTTGGAGTATCGACCTGTAGCTTGTGGAGCGGACCCTCCCAGTGACAAGCGTGCGGAGTACGGAGACCGTGTAGCTGGCTGGAACCCGACGACTGCTGATCGAATGACTAGGTGTGTTACAGAGGTGCGCTTGGTTTTAGCGGCACATGGGAGCGCTTGGTTGTAGCGGAAGACCCACGACAGAGGTGCGCTTGGTTGTAGCGGCACATGGGAGAGCTGGGTTGTAGCGGCAGACCCACGACAGAGGTGTTCTTGGTTGTAGCGGCACATGGGAGCGCTTGGTTGTAGCGGCAGACCCACAACAGAGGTGCGCTTGGTTGTAGCGGCACATGGGAGCGCTTGGTTGTAGCAGCAGACCCACGACAGAGCGCTTGGTTGTAGCGGCACATGGGAGCGCTTGGTTGTAGCAGCTGGCCCGCAGTACTCGATGGGTGGAGTTCTTCAGCAGTCTTAGGTTTGTGAGCAGTACCTCGGAGTCGTGACAGGACCACTGTACACTCTAGAGACGGAGCTCTTCAGTAGTTACGGTTTCGATAATGAAAATCCTGGTTTGAGCTGAGACTTTTGACCTTGTGTTTACCTCATGATTGAGATGGGTCACTTGCTAACTTTGGTATATGTATGGGCATATACCCTGGTAGTGGTAATCCGTTGATTTCACAATCCTTGTGTTTACCTCAAGATTGAGATGGGTCACTTGCTAACATTGGTATATGTATGAGCATATACCCGGGTAGTGGTTATCCGTTGATTTCACAATCCTTGTGTTTCCTCATGATTGAGATGGGTTACTTGATAACTTAGGAATATGTATGGGCATATACCTAAGTAGAGGTTATCTGTTGAGATCTTCTTTGTGGTTATCCTTGTTGGTTTAGTGAGACCTTGAGGGTCTCGGGGTCCCTACTGAGTATCGTTATACTCACCCCTGCACGGGCTATTCCCACACCTCGTTGTGTTGGTTGCAGACGACGGGCAGTGCTGACAGAGGCTGAGTGTTCGAGGACTGGACGGTACCTGGAGGTGGACTATACGGAGAGATGGTACCCGGAGGAGGACCTCACGACGAGACGGTACCTAGAGGTGGACGTGACGACGAGGCGGTACCCGGAGGTGGACCACTGGGTGAGACATACTCGGAGCGGACGACGGTACCTGAGGAGCAGAGGAGCTATATGTACTCACCCTTCATGTGGGATTTCCAGTGGACAGCTCGGCGTAGCAGCTTTACTTTTCAGTTGATGTTTTCCCTTTCGAGTTGTACTTTACAGTTGGGCTTGTATTTCTGGCCCCTTTTTACATTCCGCACTTACTGGTGTACTCAGATTTTACTTAGTGTTTACTTCTTCCGCTTGTACTCTATGGTGCTTGTTTTCTTTTATAAAGGCAATGCCTTCCCAGTTATCGGGATTTTACGCCTTTGGTGCTAGTCGCCAGCCCCTGGCCTATGGAAGGCGGGCTTGGGGTAGTCACGGCACGGGCCCCGAGGACGGGTCGTGACAAATTGGTATCAGAGGAGTTCAGTTCTACTGCAGAACTCAGGACTATGATCTTTTTCTATGTGAAGCAATAGTGTTAAGGGTACCGAGTGTGGTCTTCAGTTCAGGAGTCCAGTGTTGGTGCGGCGGCCGACGTATCCGTACACCAGGACCCTGACTACTGATTTCCGAATTTGTACACAAAAATACTGATTGCGTGTGTGTTTCCAAAGTTTTAAAGTCAGCTCAAACCAGGTCAGCTCACCAGGTATAAGACGTTGACCGTGTCGCATCTGTTCAGGATGTCTCCACGCAGACAGTCAGTTGGAGTTCCGAGAGAGTACTCGATGACGGCTCACCGAGCGACGAGGCTCTGGTTCAGGGCCCTTTTTACTCTGTTGGTACCCTCGGGTGGTGTACTAGTAGCACCACCACCTGTTGGGCAGAAGATTCCAACGGCTATACTAGAAAACTGTGCACGCTGGCGGAGCGCGTTGCACGAGTTCCAGTAGTAGAGGCCTCAGAAATTACGAGGCGAGGCAGATTTCCAGACATCAGAGCAGTGGCTGGAGGCGATTGCTAGAGTTTTTCGCCTAGCTGAGACATTAGTAGAGTGGATGGTGGACTTGGCCACTAGTGTTTTCCAGTGAATGACCATGAGGATGGTCTGCATAGTGATGAGGCTTCGGTACGTGAATCGATGCCTGAGACAGTGCCTTTGGGTAGTGTGTAAGCTATACATCACTACTTGTTGGTCAGCAGTTACAACCGGTGGTACCGGTAGGTGACACATGTAAGTTTACTGCCTTACATGTGTTCTAACTTCAGATACCCTCATGTTCTGAGGTGAACCTGACTCATAGGCGGCTGAGGACTGGATTGAGGAGGTGGCCGAGAATTTTCTAGAACTTTTACAGTTTCGGCGGGATGACGTGTTGATAGCTGAGAATTCATCGAGGCGTACCGAACATATCATGTACTCAATGGAAGCTTTTCAATCAGTGCAATAGAGGTCGGACCTCTGAGCATGGTATGTTTAAGGGCTTCCGAGCCAGCACCTTTTCTCTATGCATTTCTACTTAAGCTAGAGTGCTAGAAGGAACCATTGTGGTTTAGAATTCTTTGCTGATCGAATACAGACAGAGAATGTTAGAAGTTTGGAAACAGGAAACTGACACCAGTCTCGGAGACTTGTGCATGTAAAATGTTTCAAGAAGAGGAAATGTTAAGGAAAGATGAATCTGTAGAGCAGCAGACATGGAGGCAGAGCTTGGAGAGCAGCTCGTGGTGGTGTACATTTCAACATGTTACCATCACCCGCCTTTGTAGTCCCCACTAGACTCAGGGAGTTGGAGAGCAGGGAAAGAGGGTAGCTGCTTGCGGTCATGGAGTGCGACCAAAAAGGGGATCTAAGGATGATTCGAAGTGCGGAATTTATCTTCTACTAGCTGCCGTAGCCACAGGCATCAAAATGAATCACCCCTTCCTTCCATGAATCTAGTCCCAGACCTAGAGATTCTGGTTAAGCCGTTGACTTGACCCTCACGTCTGGAGATACCTTTGAGAGGAGACTCGATAGTCACACATACGCCGAAGGTGTGATCTGACCCTTAAGGCGAGAGTCTCGGTTAGGACCTCTTGGTGGCAGCGTCGAGGCCTTACAACGTTAGTTTGAGTATGTATTTGGCAATCATTGTTCATACTCAAATTGACGGTATTAGGCAAACGTTGGGATGGGTTTTCCTTGGTCGGCGAAAAGGAAACCCTGGGCAGCACAAGATAAACTCGTGCATGGGAGGGTGTAGCCGATCATTCTTGGGTCGGCCAACCTTATCCTCATGGCAGCAGGAGTTTTGAGTTTCAGTTCTAACCTAAAAAGTGATACCTTTAGAGTTCGAGGATGGCGACCACGTTCTTATACAGGTCTCACCTCGATGAGGTTTACGGAGATGTAGCCGAGGCGGCAAGAGATCTCCGAGGTTCAATAGACCTTTCTAGGTCCCCAGCAGGGTAGGCGAGGTGGTTTATCGCTTGACCCATCCACCTTAGTTGCACCAGGTGCACGATAAATTTCACGTAACTCAATTGAGGAGATACGTTCTTGATCCTTCACACATCATCGACCTCAGGGAGTTGGACGTCGATGATAGAGCGACATGCATAGAGGATCCATTGGGGATCAAGGATAGAGAGGAGAAGATCCTACGAGGATGATCGATTCCTTGGGTGCACTTCCTTTGACAGTACGGAAACCTCCAGGTGAGCACATGGGAGCGGAAGGCTCAGATGCGTGCTCTGTACCGCTTTTGTGACCCTAGTTTGTGATGAAGCTTTACGGGGACGTAAAGCCCTGAGGTGGGAGTAATGTAAAGACCCGTAAATTTCAAGGAAATTTTTTTCTTAATTTTCTTTGGAATTTTACAAGAACACAGTTTCTGACAGCGCCTGATTCCGAGGGCCGGTGTGCCCAGAATCAATTTCCGAAGTTTGGCTCGGGTACGTTCAGTGAACGAACGAGCGGGAATTTCTAACTTTTGAACCGGTGCCCAGAATCAAATTCTGAGGGCACCGATGGAACCGTAGCGCCAGTTTTTGATTAGGAATGCCTTTCCTGGAGTTGCGTTTTCTTGGGAGCAGTTGTTTAATAAGGTTGTGGTTTAAGTGTAAAGAAAAATAAAATTTTTGTTACAAATTTTATTTATCTTCTTAAGTGGTTATATCCTATGTGTGGAAGTTGTGGTGGAATCACAAGTTCCTAACTAACCAAGTGAGGATTAAGGTGAGGTGGGGCCCACACGAGCCCCAACCCTTCACCTTCCCCTTAACTCTCTTCTACCCCCCTTAAACTCCATTGCACTTAATGTTCCAAAACCCCTCAAATTCGTAACTCCTTAAACTCCTTAACTCCCTTGACCCCCCCCCCCCCCAATTAAATGTGACTCTTCACATCCACCTTCATTAATTTTGGAGCCTCTCCACCCATTAATGAAGGATGTAACTTAATGAATTTGAATTATTTTGAATTCATTAAGCTAACACTATAATAAGATGTGTTGTTTTATTGTTTGGGGTTGGCTAAATCTTTGTGATAGAGTCATGGAAGGATTGACGAGAATTCCACCCTCGACGAAGAACACAAAGGACATCTCCAAACATGGAACAACGTCTTCTCGACGAAGAATGCCTTTACCAAAGAAGAACGTGAAGTTTCCAACGTCGATCCCTTCTTGGATGCCTCCTTCCCACTCCTTCCAGAATAAAGAAGGGAGCGCCTTCCACGAAGAACGCCGACGTCGTCAACGGCTTCTCTTTTCCGATGTCGACGAATCGACGCCGCCTTTCCGCGACTTCGTCAACACATAACGAAAAGCGAAGTAGGGGTTTGTTGTTGCTTTATTTAATTATTTTCCGTTCTTGGTTCTAACATGACAAACTTGAGGATGAACGTTTAAGTGTTGTCGTCTAACGAGAGGGGGACCGGACCGCAGAAACACGGCCGAACCCCCCTTCTTTGTTCTTGAATGTTTCTTGTGGATGAAACCAGATAGCGTGGTGCCGTCGCACCACGCGGGAATCATACGGAAATTATTGCGCCGCGCCGTCGCGCCGCGCCGTGGAAAGAATTATCATGAACGCGACGCCGTCGCGCCGCGTCGAAGGAAACCGAAGACGCCGCGGCCGGAGCGGGGCCGCGACAGAGGGGCGCGGTGCCGTCGCACCGCGCCGGATGACGAAGGCCGCGGCTGGTTCCGGGCCGCGGCGGATCGTGATGACCGGCGGCCAGCCGGGCCGCCAGTACCGGAAGACGGAAGAGGACCGGCCCTTGCCGGTCCTGTTGACAAGAAGCCGGCCGGCCAGGTCGGGCCAGCCGGATTGGTGGAAACCGGGGGAATTTAATTCCCCCGGGCAGTTATTGGCCCCCCATTATGAGGGGGGGGGGGGTTTCACAAAGGGGGGGCATGCGACCCCCCCCCCCCCCCCCGTTTCCAGCATGCTCGGCCTTCGGCCAAGCTGGCAGCGCGCTCAGCGTGCTGCCTTGCGCCGAACCGGCGCGCCTGGCCGATTCGCCGCGCCGGGCCACGCCGGGCTGGGCCGCGCCGCGGCGGGCCGGTCCGCGCCGGGCCGGGCCGGGCTGTGCCGGGTCGGGTCGACCCCGTCCGGGGCGGGTTGACCCATTTCGGGCCATCCGGGGGGTCTCGGGCCAGGACGGCCCGGGCCCGAAACCCCCGTTACCGAGCGGTTTGGTCAAATGCCCGTATCTTGGGCTACGGGCCTCCAAATGACTCGTCGTTAGCGGCAACGCGATCCTTGGATCGAGACGGTCGTTTCAGTATACTATACTCAAGGTGCACCTTCCTTTTCGGGAGCCTACGTGGTTAAAACACCGTAGTTAAGCGTGCTTGGCCTAGAGTAGTGATCAGGATGGGTGACCTCCTGGGAAGTTTCCCAAGGTGAGTGTGAGACGAAAAAGCCAATAACTCTCAGACCGGGTGTCCGATTGACGCGCCGTCTGTTGCGTTGAGTTCCTGTTGGCGATACGGAACTTTTGGAATCCTCCGCCCGAGTTTTAGATGTAGATGGATAGTGGCCGGGTTGGATCGCACCGAAATCCAACCGGGCCCCTGGAACGGAAAAGCTGATATCTTTCTGACAGAACATCTGTTTGACGAACCGTCAGCAGTGTTGGTGATCGCATTGAGAAACGGTCCCTATGAGTTTTCCTATGAGAGTTCGAGGTACAGTTGAGATACGGCCGGGTTTGGTTCGCTCACGAAACCAACCGGGCCCCTGGGACGAAAAGGCTAATAACTCACTGAATGGGCGTCTGATTGACGCGCCGTCTGTTGCGTTGAGACCCCTATGACGTGGCGGTCCTTTGAGATACTTCTTCGTGGGACTTTGAGATACTTGGAGTATCGACCTGTAGCTCGTGGAGCGGACCATCCCAGTGACGAGCGTGCGGAGTACGGAGACCGTGTAGCTGGCTGAGACCCGACAACTGCTGATCGAACGACTCGGTGTGTTACAGAGGTGCACTTGGTTGTAGCGGCACATGTGAGCGCTTGGTTGTAGCGGCAGACCCACGACAGAGGTGCGCTTGGTTGTAGCGGCACATGGGTGCGCTTGGTTGTAGCAGCTGGCCCGCAGTACTCGATGGGTGGAGTTCTTCAGCAGTCTTAGGTTTGTGAGCAGTACCTCGGAGTCGTGACAGGACCACTGTACACTCCAGAGACGGAGCTCTTCAGCAGTTACGGTTTCGATAATGAAAATCCTGGTTTGAGCTGAGACTTTTGACCTTGTGTTTTCCTCATGATTGAGATGGGTCACTTGCTAACTTTGGTATATGTATGGGCATATACCCGGGTAGTGGTTATCCGTTGATTTCACAATCCCTGTGTTTACCTCATGATTGAGATGGGTCACTTTCTAACTTTGGTATATGTATGGGCATATACCCGGGTAGTGGTTATCCGTTGATTTCACAATCCTTGTGTTTCCTCATGATTGAGATGGGTTACTTGATAACTTAGGTATATGTATGGGCATATACCTAAGTACAGGTTATCTGTTGAGATCTTCTTTGTGGTTATCCTTGTTGGTTTAGTGAGACCTTGAGGGTCTCGGGGTCCCTACTGATTATCGTTATACTCACCCCTGCACGGGCTATGCCCACACCTCGTTGTGTTGGTTGCAGACGACGGGCAGTGCTGACAGAGGCTGAGTGTTCGAGGACTGGACGGTACCTGGAGGTGGACTATATGAAGAGATGGTACCCGGAGGATGACCTCACGACGAGACGGTACCCAGAGGTGGACGTGACGACGAGGCGGTACCTAGAGGTGGACCACTGGGCGAGACATACTCGGAGCGGACGGCGGGACCTGAGGAGCAGAGGAGCTATATGTACCCACCCTTCAGGTGGGATTTCCAGTGGACAGCTCGGCGTAGCAGCTTTACTTTTCAGTTGATGTTTTCCCTTTCGAGTTGTACTTTACAGTTGGGCTTGTATTTCCGGCCCCTTTTTACTTTCCGCACTTACTGTTGTACTCAGTTTTTACTTAGTGTTTACTTCTTCCGCTTGTACTCTGTGGTGCTTGTTTTCTTTTATAAAGGCAATGCCTTCCCAGTTATCGGGATTTTACGCCTTTGGTGCTAGTCGCCAGCCCCTGGCCTATGGAAGGCGGGCGTGGGATAGTCACGACACGGGCCCCGAGGACGGGTCGTGACAAAACAGGTCCCTTTTTATTTTTGGACATTAGGAATAGTAACATTAGAAATTGTTTTAATTTATGATGATTAAAGGGTAAATTAGTTAAATAAGTGTAAAAATAATATGATAAAAATTCTAAATACCCTTAAAACTTATTCTAATTATGTTTTATGAGATATAAATAACCAAGAAACACTTTGGGATAAAACATTGGCCTTTGTAAGCCACTTGGGATTGATTATGACACTTGTAACTTTTAATTTTATGGAAAGGAAAAAATGTTATAAACATATATCTTCTTACTTACAAAACATTAATATTATTTTATACAGGGTATATCTTGGACTATTTATAGTCATTAGAAATAAAAAAAAGTTATTTCCAATATAATGGGGTTTTATTAATAAACTTTATAAATTAAATAATTAAGTTTTATTATGACACAATGATGATGGATAGATTGCTTTATTAATGAAGAAATATATTAAATGATATTAAAAATATAAGAATAAATAATATTTGATATAATTTATTTCATTCATTATTTTTATAGGTTTATATGACATTTTAAATGACTATTAAGTTGTTGGGATTGAAATTATCTCTTAATTTAGATTTAGTTGAATTCAATAAAATAAATAATGTATAAATTATTATAATTGTTGTTTTTTAAATATAATAATTAATTAAATTATTTAAAAATCATTAAAATATTTTAAAATTTTAAATCTAATATTATATGGTCTAAAAGTTAATTATGTATCCAATTATTGGAAACTTAACCCATATAAGTAAAATTAATTTCCCCATAATAATTAAAATAATGTTACCTCAATTAAAATTTTAGACAATAATTATGGGTTAACTGAAAAGATAAGAATTAAAATAAAATAAAATCCTGTATAAAATGAATTAAATGAGAGGATTTGAAAATATCCTAATTTTATCTTCATAATATCTTATGTTGGAGTCTTGGGAATTAAAAAATTAATTTATATTAATTTAATAATTTATGAGTTTCCCAGGGTGCCCCTTCCCTCTCTTTTAAAAATGTACCCCCCTTATCTAAAACTGACACTTCAATAACCCTTTTGGTATGACCAATAACTACCCCATAAACTTACTATAATCCATAAACTCATCCTATATTCCTCCCATAGAAAATAAATCCTCCCAAGAGAGCCCTTTTTTAAAGAAAAATATGTTTCCCGATTAAGAGGTAAAGCCTTCTTTCATGATTTATAGTTTCATATCATATCTCCCCTCACTAATATCTTATTATTCTATAATTAAATAATAGAACTAGTATCCTAAATATAGTATCTTATTTTATACTATGGTTTCTATCTATACATACAAACACCTACAATTAATGGTTAACAAATATACAATTTCTATGTATGAAGTACTACAACTTCATAAAATTATTATTGTTCAATATTCACATACCTACTCTCATAGTGGCCATTACAAAGGAAATTATATTTAAATATTATATATATTATATTATATATTGTCTCTATGGTTCTATAATTTTTATTTACACATACCATTTTTCTTTCAACGTTGTGTAAATATTATAATTTCATTTGAGGCAGTGTGGACTACTGCCCACTTAAAGAGAAAAGATGCATTTTCGATGTACATAGAATGTATAATGGATGGTTTTATTAAATATAAGAGAAATATATGACGTTAATAAAATATTGGTATTATAATATACATTTATATCATTTAATTAATTTTAATTTAATATGAAAATGAAATGATAGTAGCTTTCATGTGTACATACATCCTTCCTTCTCTATGAATGGTGCATTTCATTTATGATGACCAAGTATTAGGGATAATTATAAATAAAAATTTAATTGATATATATGATATTTAAATTATTGATACTATTATGGAGATGATGGTTTTTTGACTACATGGACAATTCTCATATCCATATTTTTTATTTGATAATGTTATTTAATGTTTTGGTAAATGTATTAATTCATGAACATTAAGAATTAATTGTTTCAAGTTGTCTGAGACATATTGAATACTTATATATTTAGTTATCATATATTTTTATTCATGATATTAATTTACATATATATTATATGGATATAAAATAATTTTAAATGAAAATTTTCTATATCTTCAATTTAAATCAAATATTTTCAATAGGAATATTTATATATTAAGAGTTTTAATTTCCTTACAATATGAAAAAGTAATGTTTTTAGCGTATGCGGATACAACAACTTGTCTATCACAATAACTGTCATTTGATATAGGGCTTCCTATATATGCCTTAATGGTTTTAAAAATGAAAAAAAATCCTTTATTCCCATTTTGGGTATTTTGGTATTGGAAATGGTTTTGAAAGTTGATTGACTATTTATATATCTTGAAATTATTTATTTTAATTATAAGTAAAATTTTATGGGTGAATTTTAGATAATTTAAATCTGTTATGTTTTATTATTATATAATGGTATATGGATATTTTGTGGGTGGTAAGGTGGTAAACAAAGATGGGTTGTTATGTGATAAACATATAGTGGGTGGTTCTGTGATAAACCAAGGATGGGTGGATACATTATAACCTCATATGCATTGGTTTTAAAAGTCATATGTATGAATATTCCATTTAGTGATATTTGTGGATGTTGACCATATGGTTATTCTATTTATGTATGATTATAACCAAAGTTACGTTTATAAGTTATATGTTGCTTTCTATGGGATTTATGGATGTATATTGGTTACAAAAATGTTATGTACTGAGATTTTATTCATTGATGTGTATTTACTAATTATTAAATTCACAATGTATTAATTTATGACATTGTATACATGGTTTACATGTTTTCCCAAGACAAATATTGTTTTTCATTGTGTATCTATTCTTTAACTTGTTATGATCATCCTTGGTTTTGATGTTTTTTACATGAAATAAAGTGGAATATAGTCAAGGATAAGATAAATGAAAAGGTATGTTATTTAAACATGAAACCAAACCATGTTTCTTTTTACAGGTTTTTTATTTAGTAAAAAATAGATAATGAGTAGAAGGGGATTCTTGTAATATTTAAGTTTTATGTATGAGTTATAACCAAATTCTGTAATGCTCTAATCCTGAAATGATCCACTATGTGAATTAATGACAAATTTTTGGCATATATAAATATTATTTAAATTTTAAGGATAGGGCCTTATAATAGTGCTAATGGTTGAAAGATCATAAGATTCCTCCTAGGGGTGATAATGGATGTCTCTAACCAGGAAAAGATAGTAGTGGGGCTGGAAGATCCCCTATAGTAGAATCAACTATTGGAAGGATATTTTATATGTAATTGAAATAATAAACATAAGTAGAACCATAAAAAGAATAATGAGATAGTATAAAAGGTAATGATCAACTTTGGGAAAAGGATGCATATATCCAAGAAGTACTAGGGATGGATAAATGTATGAATTGTTTCTTATTGATCTTATCTCTCGAAGTGATAGAAATATGTGTGAGTAAATACTTGATATCTTTATCACCAATGTGTGATAATTATATTTTTCTGTAGATTATAAAATGAAAAATTCTACTAGAAACATGTTCAAGTAATGATCCCCCATATTTTATATCACATAATAGTATAGGAGTTCTCTTAGTGGAGAAATTATTCTTCGTGATCTCTTTAAGGATACAATTAATACCTATGATTTTATCATTAGCATGGACTTCTAGTCCATAATCCATTCCTATATAAACTATCATTACATTAATGTGAGGTTCCCATGGATAGATGGATTATATTGTGCCCTTCATCTTAAAGGAACTTTCTATAAGTGAAATACATCTCTTGTGCAAGAAAATATACATCATCCCTCAAAAGTATGAAATAGAATTTCTTATTGTGATGAAATATTTAGGAATATGTCATCCATGGTAGTTGAGGTGTAAATATTTTTCTTTATTGAATATATTTTGGATAAACTTGATAGTGGGGGATCAACATTTTATTGACCTGAACCCAGAGAAAACCCTGATATCCTCATCAACATATATAATATCCATTAGAATGCTCCGGGATATTGGGGTGAAATGGGAGTAACATTATGAGTGTGGTTTCGTTAGATACATTATTTCCCCTTTGGTGGGTTCAATTTTTTCATCAAGAAGTACATGTGATATAAGTTCCATTTTTAATACTATCAATTAAATTAGGTGAAAATTTCATAATAAATTCTAATTGACATTGATTAAGGATCACTTTGACTAGATAAAATTAGAAGAAATTTTCTTGAATATTGAGCACTATTTGGGATATAACTAATTGTGTGTTTATGAGGGTGAAATTGTTGATATTCTATTCCAATAATATATCCTAAAACAGAATAATGTTGATTTGGTATCTCATTTACTTATCTCCCATCATATGGTGGACAAGAAGAAGGTTCTTGCAAGTCTGAATAAACTTTTTGAGGTCCTAAAATGTATATTTAATAAATTATCATTAGAAATTGGTTGTTTTTATGAGGATCACACAACCCTGGTTGAGTTCACATGTAATAATATTTATCACTCCACTATCGGTATGGATCCATTTTTGGACCTATATGGAAGGCACATCATGTTACCTTTATGATAAAATGATATTGGAAATAGGTCAACCATGGGTATGGAGTTAGTTCAGTTAATGATATGGAATGTTCAAGTTATCCAATAGAATGATTTATCAGTGATAGTAGAAATCCTAGACAGGCTGATTTTGTTATCCCTGGGTGATTTAGTTAGTATACCATTCTTGATGGTTTATCCATAGTGATTTTTGTAGAGGTATGTTTAAGGTAGCATTATATCCCCAGGTATTATTGGGATGTTCCATATTTTGAGAAGGGTTGGTGAGGATTCCAACCACCTAGCCATACCCCTCCCCAAATAGATGGAAGGATTGTAAGATATCCCCAAAATTTCATAGTTGAGTTGATATTTTTCAGGACATTCACATTATAGTAACTAGGGATAGCTGTAATTCAATTATAGATCCACATTTTGGATAATCCCAATGGTTATTTTTTAGTTATGTTATTGGATTATTTATTTGAAATTACGATCCCTAATGTGGGTTCTTTGGAATCACAAGAACATCCTTGATGGGTCATTCGTTTATGGGATCTAGATGTGGGAATAAGACCATAACCTTGTCGATTAGGTTTTTTACATTCAAGAAGAATATACATGAATGTGGGGAGAGAGTAAAATTCCTGATTTTCATCCATGAACCCTTTGAAAATTACAATTATTTTTATTTGATTTTTTTTGTGTCTCTATGGAGATTCTTATGTTATAGGAACATGATATCAAAATAATAATTATATTAAATAATTTTAATTAGGAATTTTGGATATTATAAATATATATTTCCCATTAATCTAAAAATCAAATGAAAAATATTTGACCATCGTTCAATATGGAATATGGGGATTACTCTTGGTGTGGAATATGTTTTTTGACCCAGAACGTACTATTGAATTGGAATTGCTGGTGGATGAATTATTTAAATATATTTATTAATTAATCAACTAAAATAACATTTCAAATCCTCAATAAATATAAAATTATTGAAAATCCACATGTTTAACTATATAACCATGGGATATTTTATGGGATGAAAGAGATATATATTTTATTCATTGGAATTAAAAATGAGCTTAGGATCATAGATCAATGTCAAACAATTTATGAGATAAATGGGTGGAATGATAAATATATCTTAATCAAATATGAAAAACCTACACAAAAATATATTTAATAATAACTAATCTATTCTCAAGAAAAATAATATTTTTAGAATTTATATCCCCGTGTTCCTGATTGTTGATCTCATGTTAAATATATGTTCAATTCGATGAATATCATACACCGGATGGCTCGAAAATATAATTATTGTTTTTGAGATTGAATGTTTCTTTTATTATCAGTAATTCATTTCACTATTATTTGTTTTTGGGATTAAAATTATTTGAAAAGTTCACAGTGACCAATGTTAATATTTTTTTGATAATATTTCATTCCATTAATTTTTTATTTTGGTCTTCATTTTTTTCTTTTGGGGTTAAATAATTATTTTCACATATGTTAAAGCATTATAAAAAATCCGAGTTCAATATTAATACGAAATGAAACTTTAATCAATTTAATTTGGAAGGATAGAGGAAAAATGGATTATATATTATAGTTCTATGTATCTAGACTCTTTTTTATAGATGGAGGCATGATAGGTCTTATGCGGGTCACTAAAAGATCCTTCTATGACATCAAATCCTATAAGATGATAATGGATGGAGTATGATAAATGTATTTCATCGTCATGTTTTATAGTAATATAGTGTATTGATTTTGTGTATAAAGGAATAATATTTCCCATTTTTGGATGAATTAAGTTGTATTTGGTTTTGAGGAATTACTCAATGAATATTTGTAAAAGGAACAAAAACTGTTGGAAATATGAGTTTAAAGACATTTAAACCCATGAGTGAGGAAAAGTATCACAAAAAGGGTCATTTGAAGTCAAATAGAGATAGAAATTTTGGATCAAAATGATTACATGATGTTTAATGAGATTACATGACATGAAATTTTCAAGTGAAGCATATCTACTAGGAGATGTCGTGACTTATATACAGACTGTGATACTCAATTACATGTCTTGAGTCTGGATTTCATGTCATGATGTGAGTCAATATTTTAAAGTAGTGAAAGATATTTTCATGAGATTTTCTAAATGTGTAGGTAGACTAGGACAAGGATTACATGATGTGTAACCCACATATATGTCATGTAAGCGTTACCATTTGAAAAATAATAAAGGAGTTTCAACCATTCATTTTAATGGTTTTACCTATAAATGTAGCCCTCGGCCACACCATTTAAAGAACATAAGGATAGCTCACCACTACCAAATGCCTTACGGATGAAGGCACTCCTATGGTCACTTTCTATATGATTTCTATTTTATTTTTTTTTCAATACCTTTATGTGGTTAGCATGAGTGGGTAATTTATTTATTCTAAGTAAAACATGACTATTGGGGATTGATTGTATGATGTATTTTATAGTTTAACAAAATTCATGTTTAGATATCCTTTATTCTAATCAATTACATCCTTTCATTGAATTCTTCTTACATGACCATTGTGAGAGCTGTTCAGGACTTGGTTTATTTTCTTTCTATCATTGAGCAGGACCATTTTCTAGTTTGATTGAATGCATCTATTTAATATGATATCTAGGATTTAAACATCCATTTATGACCATTGGGATTGTGTATTATCTCTATTTAATTATGGTTTTGGGTCACCCATTTTTTGTAATATGAAGTAAATAACCAAGAGAAAATGAGAACATAGGACAGAGAGAATTTATCATGACCATTTGACTCACTAGGCCCCTATTCTAGCAACATTATTATTGACAATTAATTTTTTTATACCATGTTATTTCATGAACCTATATTCAATGCTTCATGGAACCCATTTTATATTTTCATTTACCACCTTCTTCCTAAACCAATGCGTGACTGTTTATATTTATTTTATTAAAATCAAAATTATATTAGGTTTTCCATATTAAATTGATATTTTCAACAACCCTATCTATGTGTGTTTGACCTCAGACATGCATAACATATACTACCTTGTAGTTTAGTGGTTTGTTTATTTTGTGATAAAAAATATCTAAATTTGGTAAACTGTTGGGAATTAATAATTCTTATTGGGTAATAAATTTTCGGAACTATTTTTGGGGATCAGAGTGGAGAATTAATTAGTATAGTAAATTAGAACCAAAATATTTTCCCACCATTTCTATTTATTTATTTTAATGTAGGGTTGTATTCAATTATTATTACATTTTACCAAAATGGGTATTTTCAGTTGCGATGGAAGGACTATAGAGTGGAATTACAAACAAATAGAGGCTCACCTTCTTATTAGATTTTGTGGTGGAACTAATAATCTATGTTAGAGAATTTAATAATCAACCATACAAGTTCCTTCAACAATATCCAGTTACTGATTTCAAATAATCTCATATCCTAGAGATGAAATTAGATGAGGACCATCATAATTTAAGAATCATAGAGAATGATGTAGAGTTAAGTACCACATCTGATGCATATTTTTTATTCTAATCAGGATTCCCCTTATTTAGAAGTCTTAGAAGATGATGAAGAGGGTAACATTTCTATATAAACTAAATGGATTAAAGCAAATTTTAAAAAACAACTGCTAGAAGAAGGGAGTGAACATCGAAAAGAAAAATAAAAAGAAGGAACCAATGTTGTTGATATGCTAAAACACCTCCTTGAAAAACAGGGTTCATTGCCAATGGGAAAAGATGATGATGAAGTTGAAGAAGAAGAGAAAGAGGGACAGACGGAAGCCATATTTACCACAAATTTTCTAAAAAATCTATGTGTTCCTCAAAAATTAAGAGGAAGATCTTTTAGTTGCTCATTGTGTTGAATAAACACCATAACAATATTATGTAGCAACATAAGAAGTAATTGATATGTTGGCTATAGAAAAATAAGTGATAATTGAAGAAACTAAACCCATGCATCCAGCAGCTTTAAAAGAAGATTTTTACTGAGTTTGTAATGATTACAATATCATGTTAGAAATACTCATGATGTTCAGACTCTGGTGACCACCTATGTAGTCAACACCAACTCCATTCTTGAGAATGTAATCTTAGCTATGAGGATTTAAAATTCAATATTGGCTTAACATGATATGATTAGCTTTTTACCACACTATAATCATCTAACACGAGTATGGTTGAGAAAAACTAATATTAAAAAAGTATAGAATCTAGGAGGCATCCCTATTTTTATTTCATTCTACGAATTTAGATTTATTTATTTCATAATATTTCATTCTATATTAGTATTCAAATTCAATTCCCCTAATCATTTTGAGCATATGGAAATGGATTTTACGGGAACATTTTTATATTATTTCCCAATTCAATCAAATGCACGAACAAAACATGTATAACCCACATTTCAACCATTAATGAGAAGGGTGAGTAAGCATTCCTACTCCCTATTTTTTAACTATAGTCACTACATTTTAAATGTTTTATAAGCGTTAATTCGATATTAAATGCCTATATTTGATTCATTCTTTAATCAATATAACTAGGATACACAAACATCCTAGGATAACTTCCATTACGTGTATTTATATTTCATTGTCAATAATTATGAATGAGAAAATGGGGAAAATATTTAGAGGAGATAAGAATATGGATTACGGTTTCACTAATCAGGATTTGAGGGACATGTTGATCATTGCAGATGAATATTTTCTGTGGTTTGGAGGTTCATTGAATTTGATAAATTTCACATAATTTATTTACTTATTCATATTCATTACCATGCTATAATATTACAACAATTTCTCTCATTATCAAAATAACCAATGAGACTAATATTTACCATTCATTAATAGTTTGTTTCTTTAGAAACTTTGGAATACTTTTTTATAGAACATTATTTTCATCTTATAGAATATATGAATGAACATTGTCACTTTTAAAATTATTATGACATTCTTTTTGTCATCCCTTATTCGGAGAACCACCGTGAATTAATTAATTTTACGCTTATAGAATCCATGATCATTTTTGTTAGAAACTGTTCTATATTACATTCTCATCTTATCCATTTCTATATTCTTCTAATGGGTTTTCATGATATTTAAAGGAATAAGTGCGGGGGAGAAGCTTTATTAGATGTACTAGGATATACATCATTATTGATATTTTTGGGGTATTTTCCCATTATGATATAGGGTGAGGCCATATATCTTTCATTGTATTTTATTATTTACCAATATAAATATAAATATTATAAAAAAAGCGACAAAATGGGTTGTGTTTTCAGAAGATAAAAAGCCTCCATTTTCTAGATGGATGATCTTTTGATCATATGTGGTTAGGTGATGGATGTGATAGTTTTCCTAAGCAAATATTTCAAAAAAAATATAAAAAAAGGGAAATGGTGGATAATTCATTCATTATTATTACACGTATCAGAGGCCCACATTATAATTTTTTGGGGAATAAATAGATGAAATTTTTAAGGGGATACATTTATTGAGCACATGTTTTATTATAATGAAAAATGATTTAGAGCCAAACCTCTTTTTTTATATTTAATTTTGGTATATTACGTTCCTACCTAACTTGAATCATAATACTAATTTGATCATTAATGGAGAATCCCTCTTGATTAATTGTGTTTTTTATGTGGTGGAGATGTTAGATGCCTTGTAATCTTATGGTGAGATACATGTTTCGGAGGTATGTACATCACTCTATTCATTTGAACCCTAATAACGAGTCGAAAACTTTCACATGAGGTATATTGAAAGTTTCATTCATAATAATAATGTATTGAAAATGAAAATTAAATATTGAAAATTCATTGATATTTAAAGAGATAAAATCTAAAATAATTTATTGACATGTTTCTTTGAAAAATGATTCATTGAATAAATTTTTGATGTGTGATGCTTATGCATTAAATTTTCCATTTGATCAATTATTTTTATTGAAATTTAATTTAAAAAATTGTAATTTGAATTTCCATTGTATTATGTTGAGATTCAAGCATGGGGACAAGGTTGAATTCAAGTGTGGGGGTATTTGATAAGTGTATTTCATGAAAATGATTTATGGTAATTATATTTATTAATATTATGTTTAAATGAATAATATTTCCAATTATGGACCAAAATTAGTTGTTTTAAATTTTATAGAAGGATTCATTGAATATTTGTAAATGTAAAATGGGTTGAAATATGATCTTAAATACAATTCATGCCCCATGATAAGGGAAGCAGTGAAAAAAACTTTTTTGACGTCGAATAAGAGCTGGAAATTCTGGAATAGAATGATTACACAATGTGGTATTAGATTACACATCATGAATTTTTTAGGTGAAGCGGATCTAGAAAAAGAATTTGGGACTTCTATAAATGATTGGAAATACATTTACATTCTATTAGACATGGTCTCGCATCATTATGTTTGTCAAACATTCAATGCAACATACACGATTTTCTTATGTGTTTCGCAATGCGGACGCAGACATAGACATGGATTACATGATGTGTAACCCACATACATGTTGTGTAAGTGTCGATGTAGAAAAATAATAACACAGAAGAATTGGTCATGGGTTTTGATGATGTTATTTATTAATAAATCCCTCAGCCACACCATTTGGAATACTTTTGTATGGAGCACCACTATTGAATACCAGCTAAACAAAGGAGATTAGTAACAAATTTCATTAAGATATTTATTTTATTATTTTTCTACAGATGGCCATGGTTATCATGAGGGGGTAATTTATATTTTTCGAGGAAAACATGCTGAATGGGTATTAATTGTATGAGTTATTTATAGTTTAATACAATTTGTGTTGGGATTTCATATTTTATTTGCAATTTCATTCATTCCCTAGTTTCTACATTCATGACCATTGTGAGAAGGGTTCGGGATAGGTCTTAATTTTTTTCATTATTTGAACACGACCATTTCTTAGATTGATCGAATTCATATTTTTAATATGAGATCTTGGATTTAGGCTTCCACCATGTCCATTGGTTTTGTCTCTAAACTATGTTAAATTATTGTTTTGGGTCACCCATTATCTGTATTCTAAAGTACCTGACCATGAGAAACTGAGAACATAAGATGGAGAGTGTTTATTATGACCATTAGACTTGCTAATACCCAATTATGATAACTACATGTTTTTAATTAATTATTTATACATTTTTGTTTCATGAAATTGGATTCATTGATTCCCAACACCCTTTTTATATTTTCATCTCCCACTTTTAACATAAAACAATGCTCACTATCTAAGATTTATTTTCTTCAACATGAAATTAGATTATGTGTATCGTATTTAATTGGTATTTTATCCAACCCTATATCTATGGGTTCAACCTCAGACTTTAATATTCTATACTATCCAATATTTTAGTGGATTTTTTGTGTTTTTAAATTTCATAATTATGTAACCCGGAAGGGAATTAATGATGATCATGGGGATATCAGTGTAACCTTCATGAATGGGGTCATGGGTGGAGTTTCATGTTCTTTTGATATTGAAATCTTTGAGATTCAACAATATAACATAGTCTCTACTGAATTTATGATATATATGGAAAGTAATTTTTATGGTTTTATTGTGTATTTTATATCTAACAGTAACTTGGGGTTTATAGCATTATAAATATCACAAACCATGGAGCCATCACACACACTACATAAACATGGATTTTTTATCCAATCTATGTACTATAATTACACTATAGAATAGTCACTTTGGACTAAAAACCATATATATTAGACACACCTAATGTCCATAGCTTAGAAAGTGAATTGATGTATTTTTATGTATATGACATAGACCCCATGCAACCCCACACATCATGTCACCCATAGAGAATGTCATGTAATTATAATTGTATGCACAAAGTGTATCATCAGGACATAAATAATCTTGGAAATCAAAGTACACACTATCTCACCCATAGTACATTCCATGTACATAGTCTATAATTTCATATATCCCTTACCTTCTTCTTCAAGTATTGTATTTGAACATTGATTAGTCCAATCTATGTGATGTTAAATATAAGATGTGATTTTTTTTATTTTGTAATTATTGATAAAAAGTGTTGTGGTGTGATTTGTTCTCTTATTCCTTTTTGTATTTGTATGATAGAGGCTATTGGTGGGATCTCTGTATCATTATCGTGGTTATCGAAACCCAATATTTCATGAAGGTGTCAGGTAATGGAAACTACCTTAATTGATACCTGGAGGATATATCCCTTTTATACTCACCCAAGAGCTTGGGTATCCCATATGCATATTAGTGTCCCAATGTCAATAAGAATTATACATGGTGTGGGTTTTCCACCATTCCATGGACAATTCCCTGACGCCTTGATGTGCCATCATCATGGACAATAATCCCCATTGATCTAGTGAGGTTTACATCGGGCTATAGGAATCATGGAAGTATAAATGCATGGAGTTCTTAATATACATAGATTTCACACTGGAAGTGATGTTAGTGATACCATTTCTCTTGTTGATTGGGTTTACTTGATCATGTATACATCTTGAATAAATCCAAGAAAGAAAAATTTCTATGATCTAAAGAAGAAAAATTGTAATGCCATACAAGTTCCACATAACTATTTAAAAAGAAAAATTAAGACCCATCAATATATCCAAAGAATATATGGATATCATATTTCGCTCCCTCATCCATAATCCTTCCCAAATACAAACTCATGCATCAATCATATATATCATTACATTATATTATCATGAACACAAGACTCCTATTAAAGTACTAATCGGGTAGCCTGATTATGGTGTGAGTACAATGTAATATGAAACCACCAATGTAATATAATGTCATATTAAGTATATAATAGTGTATATTGATTTATAAATAATAATTATCAAAAGAAAATACTAAATATACTTTGTATTTATTATTCCAGTATTAACCACAAAGGCAACAGAGTTTATGATGACACCCAAAAAATCATACATGTTTCAACTTGTGATGGGGTCTCGATGATAAATCATAGGGGAATCCCAATTCTTTATTTCATTGGATTTCGTTATTCATTTAATTCTAATTTCATTCCGTGTTCCATGAAGCATAATTATAGGTACCAATATCACATGCACATGGAACATTAGTCCAATTCCAAAATCTCAGGATCCTAGATCATTATTCTGGCACCCCATGGGTATTTGGAGAATCAGTTCCTAACCTAAAACTCATTTTCACATGTATGAAATTAGGGATGGGGTAATTACTCTTTAAACCTTTGGATATTTGATGCCTCAATTCCTAACCCACACCAGAATGTAATATCAATCAAAAACATCACATACACCATATACATATCAGGGTTAAAGAAAATTTAACTTCTTATTACTAATTCACATAACAGTTTACCATATAATTTAGAAATCATAACCATTGTTCTTTAAAATATTTAAATTTTATAAGAAAGAAAATCCCCATTAATTTATTTCTCATAAATTATTCACATAACATTGAGCCTTCATTATTAAGGGAATCAATAGTTTAATAACTATTATAAAACTCAGAACAAGGATTTAATTAAATTCTAATAACTCATTATTCTACTTTTCACATCACTTATTTTATCATTTTGAGGTCAATATTATACCTCATGAGTTTTCATCCACCCAATCTCAAGATCCCCAATAGGTCTGACATGATCTATAATGAGTCTCTCAGTTTGATGGATTCAAATTTACATTTTCAGTTTTAATTCAATTTCCAATTGTTTTAATGAAATTAAACAAGTACATACATAGAATAATAATCATGATATTGGGAAAAAATCAATTATAACACCTTAATTGTGATCACTGATGAATGATCACCAAATAATAACCCTCAATTTGATATAGAATGGTCAAATTCATAATGGTGATGGAAAATATTGAATCATAACCTCAGATGAAGATCTAATGAAATTAGATCCACCCAAACCTATATGTAAACAATAAAAAATATTGGAAATCGTTTCTATCTAATGGTGGAGAAAGATGGGAGGGAGATATTTCTAATCATAGAAGATAACATTTACCAAACAGGAGACGATCCTACAACTGGATCCTCAATTCCTCAATAAATCTATTTTAGGATCCTCATAATCCTCTTAGGATCATTAAAAATATAATAAATTCATGCTACATCTATAAAGTGAAAATATATATATAATCCAAGGGTTCAGGTAATTTAAAATAAAATTTCCGGGACACAAAACTCCACACATTTTCTATTATAGGTGGGGCATATGGTTTTCCAAACCATGCACTCTTACTGTGCACTAACAATGCAATCCACTTCTGTTAATGGGTGAACAGTTTGGTGTGGGATGATATATTGATTGTTCAAGAACATTCAAAAACCTCAAATGGCTTAAAAGAGGTTTATTTGGTTTCCCTAACTGTCCAATAATTATGAGAAACCCACTTATCATTTAAAATTATCAATATTCACATGAACAAATCCCTAAAAAGACCCAACCAAGGTATAAAATTACTAGGCTAAAATAATACCTAATAATGATTAAAATACATCTCCATAAATTTGAAGATATTAAAAACGTTATTTCATTTATCCTGTATCTTTCTTACAATAATTTTCAACAAAGGAAACATGGTGAATAATGTTGAATGTAATCAAGTGGATACTCTCGTTTTGAATCCATAATATAGAATGTATGTAATTTAAAGGAAATAGTATCTATATAAATTATCTCAGTTGATGTATATTGTTGTTATGGGAACCCATTCCAGAGAGTGACAAAACACTATTTTTTAAATAATGTATATAGTGGAGTATTTCCTTAAAAATGTATCATTCGATATTTTGTGTAATATTCAATCTAGGGTTATCTAATGGATTGATCAATTATTTAAAAATGATAGTTGAGATTTATTTATAAATATCATAGTGAAATTCCTTCTCTTTTTCATTTTTATGGTGAAGTCAAATACTGGTGGTATTTTATTAATATTCACATGGATAAATAAGACAGTGGCTGAATGTAGTCACAATTATTTGAAAATATTTTTTTGAGAAGTATTTTCATATTGTTGTTTTAATTAGATACGGAATTTATTTTTTTGATCTAAATAAAAAGGATGAGGAAATTGTGTACTAATATGATGGAACTTTTACTATATTGGGTAGAGATGTAAACAATTTCATTATGGATCATGATAGATAAACTAGATATTTTAACTCTGTATTAAAACCATTTTTTTAATGAAATTTTCACTCTCATGAATTTAAAATATATTAGAACATTTTTTAATGGGTAATTATGTAAAATTAGAGGTAATTTGAATTTTATAAAAGTAATCCTAATAAGAGTGTTATGTTGAAAGTAATCAAAAATTACCCATCGATGAAATATGAAGATAAGATGTCTACATCTACATCTTGTGAAAGTGTGTTGAAAATATTCCTAGGGAGTTTCTTGTTAAATATAGAATTATTTATCAATTTGAGATGACTACACATTTTATCATGGTTACAGTGAAAATAATCAGTGTAATGGATTGATCAAATATGATAAAAAGTGAGTTAGTTTATTTAAATTAAATGTGATGGGATACTATATAGATATATATACAAAGAAAATAATAAATGTGGGGAATCCTGAAGGCCAAAATCATAAGGGTGTGAAACATTATTTAATTTCTAGATTATATAACATATAACCACTAAATTTTGTGTTGATCTTATATTTAACATTCATTCACATAATTACAAAGTCATGTTTGATTCTGGGTGTATACATTATTTTTTTCAAGGTAATTTTCTTGTAAAATAGAAATATAATATCTTGAAAGAGATAAATTAATTTTATTAAAAACTATTGGTTGAAATATTTTTTAAATATAATTTATTGGTATCTTCATATTTTTTATGGATTCCTTTTACATTAAAATCATGTTGTATTTCTCATAGATAAGTTTGAATTTATTTATTTATGGATTTTATTTCAGTTTATCAAGATAATAAAAATTCTAGAGCTATGTTAGTGATGTTATATTTTTATAGTGAGATTGAATTTTTATATATGAATCATTTTGTACTTATTATAACATATAAACAAGTTTGTAGAGACCATGATTTGTGTTGCATGCACTTATCCACAAATAAAGATGTATTTCCTTGTAACGCGACTAAAAATGACCTAAAACAGATCAAAAATTTCACGGTGTAACATTGAATTTTTCATGGGGGTAGTGATGGTAGAGAAGGAACTAGATCGAAGGGTCAGGCCATAGACTGATATTGAGCCAAAGGTACCTACGTGCAATCATTTATTTTCCCCCATGTCAGAGCTGATTTATGGATTTATTTTGGATATTTCCTCAAAGTGTCGCCTTAGTCTAGCTAAAACACCGTCGACACACAAGGTACTCGCACACCGATTTCCATTTTTTCCAAGGTCCATTTTTTTTGTATAAAGAGTACATTGGGCCCTTTATTTCTATGGAATAATTTTCTTGAAACCCAATTGCTGCTCTGGTTGCCCAAGTTCCTCACCCAAGTCCTCTGAAGCATTCATGGTAGTTCTTTAACAACCAAAGAAGAGGAATTGAATGAGGATCATAAGAATTAATTATTTTTAGAGTTTGAAATCTTGAAAACATGTGTGTATAAAGCACCCAACCTCCCAAAAATGGAAACACTTGTGTGACACATATTCCATTCAACGGAACATGAGTGCCCTACTTTTGGGATCACCTGGGAATACTCTTCAAGTCTTGAGCCAGGTCTCTACCAGGTATTAACATATAAATTCTTCATAAATTAAGTTAATATCACGTCAACCAAGCCTAATTGTACTCCCATACTTATGCACCATTATCGACATAGGAACATATGTTTGATTCACTTACCCTATTCAGTCAACAATCCATCAAACCCACATAAAACCCATTAATACAACAGATTCTTCTTCATCGTCTCCCCTGTTTAAAATGGATTCTGTTGATACCTCCACCAAACCTCCTAACTTATAAATCCATTGAGAATGTCACATTATCACATCTCCTATTTGGGTTTGTATATTTGCAGTTAGAGGTTTCCAACATTTGTTTCATAGTGGGGTTATGATTCTTGGAGTTCCTGTTGGTTTGTATATCCATATTCACATGTACCATTCTCCGTTTAATAGTACTGGGAAGTTCCCAATTTTGAGAATTACAGTTAACGTCTTGACCACTCCCTTCTCAAAGAGCAGGAGCCTCAAATTTCTAGTATGGAAGGTAAGGTTCATAGTTGATTTTCCATTAAAGAGAATAAAAAGTATCCCTCCCCAACCCGGATCAATTTTAGGGTAGCCATCCTAGCATAATCACCTAACCATCATCCCATACTCCTTTCATTGGACCCTCATCCAATGTAAAGTGAATAGATGGAAGGATAATAGCCTTTACCTTGTCCACCATTGCCATTGTAGGCTCACCCTCTTCTACCAGAATAGGAGAAAAATTGTATATTTCATTCAAGAATCTTTCATATCCTCTTGTTTCTCATACCCGTCCTAGATCATGTGGGATTACAGATTTCTAATGATTACAAGAGTTCCACTAACACCCACGGTGAATGAACTAAGAGATCTCTAATTCCAACCTTAATTAGGGATATATTGGGAGCCTTCTTAGGGAACTATCTCAATAGATATCCTCATCAATAATCCAACCATAATTTCCTTCATCTTGGCATCCTCCTTAAGAATAATCCCAAAATTAAATTCCCAAATCATCAAGGCATCATTTTCACTAAGTAAGACCAAACTGATAACACTCAGAAGACTGTACTCTCTTATGAGACTCATCAAACTATGTGTTCTTTTATTTCCATCCATATGGGATATGTAGGAAGCCTATTTGAGGTTCAAACCCAACACTTTAAATAAACCCTATTCTCCTTTGGTAATATTCCCAACAAGGTATAATCTTACATCCAAACCCATATTCATTCTAAATTCCTTAGGATTCTTAGGAATAAGTCCCACATAAAACATTGACAAAGCATATTTATATTATATATCTATTCCCCATGACATTAAACTATATGTCTTGGCCCTAATCACATGTCCTTAAAATGTATGATTTGTTTAATTAAGTGGAATCAAACTACAAGGGTTCTGATTCCATTAACAAGGATATGTAGGTATCCCATTTCATGTGTATGATTGCAATATCAAAACAAACCTTCATCTCTATGGATGATAATAAATTCTAGAGTGCACCCAATGAGTGTCTTAAAAACAATTATCGTCATAAGGATGATTAAAAGAATATCTAAGTAGTATATGAGAGGATACCGTTGATGGATAACATCTAATGCATAAGAATTATTCTAAATTTTCATAAGTTAATAAGTGATTAAAAATTCAAATGAAAAATTATGTCATATGTGGTATATTAATAAGGATTCATGCAAATATCTTAAATTTATAAAGAAAGTCTTAGAGTAGACAATAATTCCCCCCAAAATAGTTTGATGAGTCCATCCTACCATCTTCTTGACCAATGCATGTTCTTATGTATCCTGAATTCCAAACATAACGAATGCATTCCTTTGGAAAACAGGTCCCTTTTGGATAAAGAACTCATTTGTGTTTCCATTTCCAGGAATATATGTAATGGAAACCACCTAAAAGTAGTGATTCTTAAAACATGAACACACATTTTAAAGAACTACGAAACAATTTCAAAAAAACTAAATAATGATAGAAAGAAAATTAAACATTCTAATATTTTTAGAATGATGTAAGTGTTTATAATTAGTGTTTTATGAATAATAAATTAATATATGGATGGTTTTTCAGATGAAATACCTATTTTTATTTTTTATTGGGATTTTAAATTCACTATAGAATTAGTTCCATAAGGTAATCAAATATCATACCCACTTTTAAATTTCACAATTATATTTATTACAATATAAAAAGTATCTACACTATTCACATTAAAATATATTTATTCATTTTATAACATCACCTTATTGTTGTATCATTTTTAATAACAAAAAATAAGGATATTACAAAGATGATTTCAGTGGAATAAAAATCACTCAATTACTTAAATATTTGATACAAGTTTCTATTACCTCATATATATGACTTGTTTACTAGATTCAGGGAGATAACTATTTTTTAATTTATGATCATAGTACATTATATCATCTTCTATAAGTGATGATCGATGGAATTTCTTAGAGAAAATTCAATATTTAGTATTTATAAATATTATTATAGATTTATTCCCTTCAGATTGTTCATGAAATGATTTTATTCATCGTTTTTATGAATTGTTTTTTCATGTTTTTTGGAAAAATTTATATCTGTGTTCATAAATGACATTTTGGTTTTTTAAAAATTTAATGTGGAATAAAATATAAATCTTTTTATTTTCTAAAAACATCAATGAAAATGATTTATATCATGAGTTGATGAAATGTTAATTTTCATTATAAAATATATATTTTATGGTAAATGTTTTGTCTGATAATGGAATGACTATTGATCTTTTTAGAACTATGGTAGTGTAAGAGTGGGAATCACCTTAATATTTCACAATGATTTGATGTTATCTATGATAGTTAGGTTTGAAGTGACATTTTTTGGAAACAATGTTTTGTTATCTAGCATAATTACTTTGTTAACTCAAAAATGTGTTAAATATACCTGGATAGTGGAATGTGTTGACTATTTTTAGAAATTAAAAATAATATGGTTTAATTATCCAATATTTTCATAGCATCTATAGATTGTGAATTTGTTATCTATAGTGATTCATATTTTAATATAATTGGTTATGTCTTACAAATGATCATGTTATTATATATGTATCATGCAAATGAAAATTCCATGAATAAAATTACCACACAAACAAAATTTAACACTATATAGTTTCTTTTTGAATTGTAAATTTACTTGTATCTTTTATATAGGTTATAATGTTAAATAAATACTTATCATAAATTTTGAATGTTTTTATTTACTAAAATATATTTAAATATGATGTATATAAGATGTTTTGAACTAATAAATGTTTATGATTTCATAATTCACTATCATCAAGTTAATGTAAATAGTCTAACTAATGCATGGACCGGAAAAGATAATTTAACATTATCTATTATACCTTTTTTAGATGGTCATTTATTAATATTCTAAAAATCATTTTCCTAGAAGTTGTTCATAAAATAACTATGGTTTTTTTATCAGTATAGTCACCCTTTTCAAAAAATTAATCATACTGAAAAATTATGGGTATTCACGAAAGGGTAGAGTTTCATATGAAGTCCATCTTTCATGAATTTAATTTTCAAAAAAAGGTGTTATAATATTTTTAAATTTGATAGGTGTTCATGTAATATCTACTTTATAAAATTTATATGGGAAGATTTTACATCTATTTTGTTACTCATTAGGGTACTAATATGTATTGGTACATTTAGGAATAATATAGGTGTAATGAAATGAAGAAGGATATTTCAGATATTCCCATTTAATCCTCAGCTTTCGAATAAGTTAATTTTGACTGAAAACTACCCAAGTGGATGCGTTATAATTTTCTTGTGTTTTAATGGAAATTATAGAATATATCCATGTATTTCATGTTAGGATTTCCGAATATAACTCATGATAATAATGTAATATTTGATAATGTTGACTATTGGACTAAATATGTCCATTTTATAATTATTCAACATAACTTTACATTACATAAAAATGATATAATTTTTATTAATAAAATTTAAAATTTTCTTAGAGTCTATCCATCTATTTTAAATTACAATGACCCCAAATTTATATAATATTTAGAGAGATGACTTTAGATGTTATAGGATACTCAATTAAATTTCATTATATCTTTTAATCCACAATCTTATCGATAGTCAGAGTGTTAGAATTCCAAATTGGTTTATTTGATTAGGTATTTGTTAATTGAATACCATGGTTGTTAGGAAGACCACTTATTTTCAATTTATGTTTTATATAATAACAGTATTCACTCCATTATAAAAAATTCTTCATTTTAAGTCATTATATTTAAATTGGTCTCAAAATATAAAATATAATGGTGAAATATTTGTATAATTTTTTTTGGAATCAATATTCATAGATTAAAATATTGGGAATGGAATTATGATTCAACAACACATGGGGGAAGCTCAAAGAATGTAGAATAATTATAAAAATAAGAGCGTGAAAGGCCTTTTATTTGTAAAAGGTGATCACGTATTTCTTAAAATATCTCATTAGAAATGATATATAAATTATGAAAAGAGAATAAAGGTTAGCCCATGATTTCTTAGTCAGTATGAAATTCTAAAAAATGATGGATCAATTTCTTACCTAGCAAAATTTCTACTGGGTTTATATAAGGTACATGTAATGTTTCAGATTTCATTGTTAAGTAAATATTTACTTGATTCATATCATATTTTTATCAATTTGATTGTACGAATGGAAGACAAAAACTATTATTATTAAATTCAAGAGTATATTTTATATCATAGAGAGTAAGTGTAGTCTATTAAGGTGAATTACATGGTCAATGATGTGTGGGAGAACCACATTATTAAGGAAGAAATGTGGGAACCTAAAAATCCATTGAGGTGAAAATATCTATACATTATTGTGCAATTAAAAATAGGATGAAATAACATTAATTGGGGTTTAATGTGAAAACTAGTGAAATGTAAATAATATATAAATTTCATTTCATTACATATTAATAATATTATTATATTATTTGTATTTAACATGTTTATAATTATTTTATATCAAAAAATATATTTATAGAAAATAAAGTGTCTTCCAGGTATTATATGGTTATATTTAAATGTTATATTAATAAATTTATGAAAATTAATTACAACAAATAGAATTAATTTTTATATCATCCCATAAAATATACTTTAGGGTGATTTGTAGATATTTTTTTGAAAGGATTTAATTTGCAGTGAATATTGACAAGTATAATCTTTTTAGAAAATGATCATTTCTTATTAAGTATTTAATAACTAACAATATATTTTATAATATTTTTAAATTAAAAATAAAACCATTTAACTAAAAATAATACAATTAATTTCATAATAATCAACATTATTCTTGATTTTAGTAAATATTAATTATTATTCTATACATACATTTTTTAAATGAACTAGTTTTCAATTAATTATTCTCACATGTATTAAAATTGATTTCATTCACTTCAACAAATTTGATAAAACAAATTTAATTAAATATTTAGAATAAGGATTTTCAAATTTATTAATATTTTAATTATTTATTTTTTATATTATGAATATTAACTATGCTAAAAATATGTCACCACGGTAAAATGTAAATCATATAAATTATGATAAGTATACTGTGATATGGCTAAAAATCATGATTTATATTGTATTAATTTTTAACCCTTATCACCATAGGTTTTAAATTATGAAATGATTCATCGACTTAACCATAATTAATACTTTTATAATAGTTAACATTTTACAACTTCTCAAGTGTTTCAGACCACTCAACTATAAGAGTAAATCACCTATAATGACTTAGTCTCATATCATTATAATTATAAGTAATAAAAGATATATCTAAAAATATCTTGAATATCATTACCCACATCCTAGGTGTCTTTGTCTAGTAAAAATTTCATCATATGGTGGCAGAATGTGTAAGCAAAAAGATATTTTAAAAAGAAGTGATATCATTATTTATCAAGTGTTTCATGATTATTTATTCTTCCACCACCATAAACTATTGATTTAACGTAATGAAATAATTCTATCATTATCTTCTATATACAAAAAATTATTTATATTATGGTAATGACTTTCCATCTCTTTTTTCATCCAATGGGAATTGCAGGCATTACTTTTTTGTAGGTGTGGATTACCACCTCTAAGAAGCAATAAATTTAAATTTCCATCTCCAACTAACTAGGATGGATATTATGATGGATTTATGGAACATATATAGTATATTAAATAAATTTGTTTGATTTTGATATGATAATATATAACTTTCCTTCTTACCCTTCTATTCATTGGAAAATGATAATGTCGTCTGAACGTACATACTAACAACTACCTACATGAAGTTATGTGTTTCATTTCTAATGTATTCAATCTATGGACTGAAATATAATTTTATATAATGTATAAAAATTGAATTTTTTTCTTTATTATTGTTTTGTATATAAATAAAATCTGTTCAGTTTGAAAACGGTCAACCCACTGATGTTTTATTGGGATTATGTGTCGAATGTCCTCAAAACATCTAAAATGAACATATCTAATTAAATAACTATATATTGAATGTTAAAAATGTGAAATTAATGGTAATAAGGTAATACAAATGAAAAAACTTATTAATAATTTATAAAATTAATACATTCTATATATAGTAGTTAATGTATATATGAGTTCAACCAGAATTGAGGTAATTTATTTTTACTAAAATCTATATCATAGAAGTTTAAATGTTATTTATTCCTTCCATCCACCAAATATATGTTCTTTAAAAATATTCTAGTGTTTCCATAATACAGAAAAATTATATTCACTTTAATTTTGATCCATTTTTTGTTTTTTTATTGTGGTTTTAAATTATGACTTTTTAATGATATTTTAACATGTTATTTTATTGATAATGTTTCAAAATTATGTAAGGAATATTTTGATTACATATAAAAATGAGAGGATTTTCATAAAATGATGACCAAACATAATTAATTAGAGATATAATATTTCATGGATTTTCAAAATAATATTATAATTACCATGCTAGTATGTTTTTTTAATTATTTTTCAATAAAAATGTATTTTTATACTTATTTTTTCATCCATCCATAATGTGTTTAGCCATATGTTTTAAAACGAATGATAAATGTTATTTTAGGAAGGAAATTCATCATTTTAGGTGTTTTATATATTTTATAGTCCTTTTAAGATTTTCCTCATGAAAGGGTTATGCGAATATATATGTCCAATTCACTAGGTAATGAATATGTTGTATTGTGTTTTTTAGAATTAAAGTAGTAAGAAATTCTATTTTAGTAGTGCATATATTTTTGATTGTAAGATTTTTATAAATATGATTCCTTGTATTCCCTACATGAATAATATTTTCATAGTGATTAGTTTTCATGGAATTATTTGTATTTCTTATTTCAAGCTAATGATATTATATGTAATGGATTGTTTATAACCCTTTTATTGGTGAGGTGTATATTTGAATAAAAAATGATATAATAAGAACAATGTTTTACTAGAAACAATCATGATTATGAACTCTAAATTAATATTTATTATTATATTTTTTAAATCATTATTCAATGATGCCAATATCATGAGTATGAAAAAAATTATTTGATCAAAAATCCCATTATATAAAAAGGAAAGCATTTATTGTTATATTACTTCATTTTCAAACTAGAATAATGGTTCTCATTCTTTCTATATTCGTGGCTCATCAGTTTGTGATTATCACATGTTTTCAAGAAAATTTTATATACTATGGATGAGAAGAAATTATATAAAGATAAAAATTTTTTTTAGGGGATTCAATAATAATTATGATAACAAGTTTTTAATAAAACCAAAATTTAAAATTTAGGCCATTATTTTAATAGAATATATGATTATTGAATTGATTTTTCCACACTATATTGAAAAGGTTTTATATGTATTTGTTTCCTAATTATACAAAACTATAACTTGAAAATATATATAAAATTTATAGATTCTCATACATTGTAATATATAATGTATTTATCAGTTATTTAATTTAAACTTTTTATAATTTTGGAATATCTAGACACATGTAACTGAAATCCATTGTACATGATCCATGTTCTTCTTATGTTGCTTTTGTTCAATTAGACTTCCACTATTAATGATTTTTCTTTCAATTTTTTTTCAAACTCATTCCCGCTTTTCATTATGGGAGAACATTCAAGATTGTTATGTTATACACTTTTATTGATAATTACGTGGATTCTCTCATATTTTAGGTACATCATTCAAGATCAAAATCATATTTTATTTTGGAAAACAAATATATATTTTTTCACAATATGTTTTCTAGGGACTCATTATTTTTTTCATTGAATCTTCTATCTATTTATATAAAAATTATTCTACTTATGGACATGTTATAATAACATGTGTAATCCATGTGGCCAATATTACTACATCAAAAACAGAAAAAACTACATATAAATATTATGTTATATCCATAATGTAGTTTATGAAAATGTATCAGATATTTTTAACATGAATATTCATATATGGATTTGATTCTCTTATTTTAAAATAAATATAATCATCATGCATTTTTCTTTTACAAATAGTTATATAAGAGATCCTATCATAATATTTTATATCCCATACTAATATAAATTTTTAAAAAGTACATGCACTAATCGGAAAAACATATTCAACCATTTATGAATATTCAAGTATTAATTTTACTTGAACTGATATTATAGTTGTCTCCTATAATTTTGATTATTTAGAGTTTGAATGAATAGATTTTTGAATTTTTCTTTTACATTTTATTACTCCTTCACAACTCTATATAGTTTTTATTCCATATTTTTAATTATTATTCATTTAAGAAAAGTTTTTATTTTGGATACTTCTTGATAAATTCATATTTAATAGGAATAAATCTACATTTATTTTTCTCCTAATGTATTTATGTTCATATTTGAAGATATTATTCATTTTCAACAATTTCATTCAATAATCATTAATATATTTTTTGTTTTTTATTAAACACTCTATTTATCAATAAAAAATCATCTAATTCAAATTTTATCATGTTCTCTATGAAATCTTATTTACCATATTACACATAATTTATTATGTAATATTCATGATATAATAAATGATATATGAATTTTTCAAATTATTTAGATGATTAAAATTTGGATTGGATTATAGAGATAGTTGTTATCTAATATACTTTACTAATCCAATTTCTTATGTTTCTTCTTGAAAATATTTTCCTTCTATCACATAAGAACATTTTCCACATTACACCATTGAGTTTGTTTCTTGAAAATTAATATATATTTGACTTGTTTTACACTTTTCACTGTCGATTTGAAAGTGTTCAATGAATCCATATTTGAAGAATGTTAAGGGAATTTTAAATTATTTTTTAACGAATCATTCTATAAGTGTCCTGACTCTCTTATGTTTATTTTTTATATCATCATAATAATTATAATAATTTTTAAAACATTTTTGTTCTTCTTCATTCAACTTCATTATTTTCATTGATTCAAAATAATTATTATATTTTACTTTTTTCTTAATGGAATGAGTCTTTCTTATTTTAAAGGAAATTAAGATACTAGGAAGATCACCTTAAGAGAGATCATATATAACATTAATATAATAAATTTTAGTATTAAATTAAATAGGGTGGTTCCTTAGGATTTTAGTTAAAAAATATAATTCACTATATTTTCAATGAAATCTCTATTATTTCTCATAATATCAATCACTTAACTAATGTAATCATTAGTGGATTCATCCTCATCTATATTTATATCATCAAATTGTTTATATAAATTTATATATTTACTTCTTCACATTGTCATTATCTTTATAACTCAATTCATGTTTATCCCAAATATCTTTAGTTTGTTTTAATCCATTCATATTTATAAACACCTTTACAAGGAGATATGTCAAAATAGAATTCCTAAAATTAACATAAAAATCATGATTACTATTATAATTAGATTTTGGTTTTTTTCAACCCATTGAATGGGATTAAAACCCACTATTTGACATCATTAAAATCAATACCCTCGGATATAAAATAAAGGCAATATTTTTTCCACACATGGATATTATTTCTATTTAATTTCAGAATACCTATATTTTTCATAAATTTTATATTATCAATATTTATATAGACTACGATAATCCAATAAAGGAAACCTTCCACTATGAAAAAACATTAAAATATTAATGAATCAAATGGATATACTGAGGGAGGATCGGTGAATCTGTGTAACTATATTTTTTCAATTTAAGTTTTAAAAATAAATTGGTCTTTTTATTTTTTACATGACACTCTCATTTACATAAAATGTTCCTTAATTGATTAATATGAATGTAAAGAAGATTTGGGAATATGATAGTATATATATTTTTTCTACAATTTGTGACTTTTCCCTTTGATAAATACATTTTTATAGAATGAAATATATTTTATAATAATAAATATTATAAACAAATTTGGTTGGTTTAGTTATGATATCCATCCCATACATCCCAAAACATGAACTAATATCTTAGGATAAACTATCTCCAGACCATTAAAATGAAATACCTGGAACACCTATTGAGTGGGATAATATTTTGATTGAATGTTTCTTTTGACGTGTGTGGGTAAAATTAATATTTGAGAAGATAATATAATATCTACAATACATATACAAACAACATTGAAATAAATCAGTTCATAATCTAGTTGGTGAATAAAACATAAGAAACTCATTCTACTCAACTAACTACAAGAAAACCTATGTGGATAATCTTCTTAAAATAATTCTATAAAATTTATCAATATAAGAACATGAAAATTATTTTTTTGAAGAAATATATATCATAATTAGGAACATCATATTTTCCCCACAATTTATACATTTTTTAAAAAATACACACACACACACACACCGATATTTAATAGTGGTAATAATTTATTTTTACTCAAAATTATATTTTTCAATAAGATCAATATTTTTAGTCCCTCTAATTAATATCATTAAATTTCACTTTTTATTTTAATGATTTAAAAATGGAATTTTTTTAAAAACAGTTATTCTAGAAACAAAAAATAAAAATTACTAAATTTAAATTTTTAGTACATAATGATTTTTTAAATATTTTTCTCCATCCCAATCATTAGATTATTCATTATAACAATCCATCTATAGTTACAAAAATCCAGTTGGTTTTTTTTAAATAGTATATAATACGTGGACAATTTACACTTGATCTAGTGGTTTTGTAGTCTTACAAAACATTATACATAAATGGACATTAGATCAAATTTAAGTATTAAATACATTATCTTATTACATGAAAGAATTATTATTTGTCATTTTAACAAATAGTTATCATCATTATTCACTTTTGTAATAAAATAAATATAAATGGATATTATCATACACCTTATTAGGGGTTCTATAGATCGTATGATACCATTGAATAAAAAATTATACATAAATATTAAAAGAGTAAATAATAAAAATAATTCTAAAAAATGAATCTATGAGATTAATAAATCTACATATAACAGGACAATAAATAATAAAATGTTTTTTAAAGTTTCTCTTTGTGATGAAATGCATAATTAAAAATAACATATATAAGGACCCATCAATAATAATTATATAATCTTGAGTTCTTTATTATGAAATGAATCTATTACATTGAGGATATTTTTTAGAATAGAGTTTTAGAAAATTAGTACATAATTAATAAAAACCATACCACATAAAAACAATTGGATGCTACTATAATCGGATCAATTTCTCTGATGATATAATTGTTTTTAATAATAAATTAATTATTTCCAAGAATAAATATTCACAAAATTGAGATTGGATTCTTCTTTTCACTTATCCATCCTCAAAACCTATTAATTTTTAAAAAAAATTAGGGTCAGAAAAAAAATATTTGTAAAGGGAAAAAATAAAAAAAGGAACCATATTTCCATGAATACTTACAAATATATGAAATATTTTCACTATGATGTACTTATCAACAATAATGTATCAAATATTATCTTTTTGAAAACATGATATTTCCATAAAATATTAAAAATATAAATAAACCATTTAGGTAACTTGGGGAATTAATAAATTATGATTTTCTCCTACTCGAATACTATGTGATTTGTAACCCTCAATAATACCTTTCAATGTCACCATCACGGCTACCTTATGGTGTAACCCTCATGGTTACCTTATGTTGTATCCATCATAGTTACAATTTTAATAACCATTGTGGTCAACATCAAACAAAATCATACCAAATTAATTAGAGGGACATATAGGTACAAAACATATTCATATGAAATTTCCACGAACATGAAAATAATCATAAAACATGAGAACATGCATTATAAACGCATTCTTATTGAATATTTTAATGATATAAATTTAGAAAATGATTTTTAAATAAAGGTCAATTACCTCATTTTTTTCTTCATTAAATTATGTTCATCACTATCATATAATTGTTTTAATAGTGTAATTAGTTTATTAAAGAACTAAATTCATATTTATAACACCTTATCTAATCTTTTATAACAACATTCCACTAATTTATTAATAAAATTTCATTACTATCATTGTTTCTGGTGAATTTATTTTATGGATTCCATGGTTGGTTTTTTATAGATTTTCTTGTAGAATGGATGAAAACATTTAAATATGGAATACAAATTCATTAATAGGTTAACATAATTACATATATAATTTTTCTGATATTAGTAATATTCATTAGATTAAATATTAATGAAAATAATTTTCTTTATTTTCGCAGTTATGTATGACCTTTACAAACTTATATAATATTAATTAATTGCATGTTTTTATATTCGTTTTATATAATGATATAACTTATAAGGTCTATAATAATATCTTATTTGACCATAATAAATTTTTTATGTCCATCTAATAATATTATAAATGAAAAAGAAAAGATGTCGTTTATGAAGGGGGTCAATCAGCACACTGCAGATGATGATTTCATTTTCTATAATAAGAGGAGAAGTTGAGAGGTATGGTGGTGGATATTCCATTAAACATTTACATAAAAATATATGTAGGGAAAAAAATTTATTATTTAGATTTTATTAGGGGATGTGAGGATATAATAATATAAGAAAACAAATTGAATAAAAAATAAAACAAAATGAAAGAAGATTTTTCCTCTAGAATTCTTCTACTTGAGAACTTCTTTAAGGCCCTTGGTTTTGGACTTTTAGTGAGTCCAGGTGGTATTAGTAGTGGGTAATTGTCTCATTAATTTAACAGAGTATAAATAAGGCAAGAAAAAAAGACTTTTAGGCGTGAGGATAAGAGGTGTTGAGGTGTGGTATTTATATTGTAGGAGATAGCTGTTTTTTGAAATATTTTATTCATTTGTTTCAAATTTTTGTTCAAGAATATGAATTTTTTTCTTCCAAGACTAAACAATTTAAACAAAGAATATAGATCTACATTTTGATGCTTACATCATCCAAAAATCATGTACAACACAATAATTCATGTATTTTCTAAATTTCATAAAATACTTTATTTCACTGTTAATAAAAAACTCTGCTATTTTTTAAAATTCCCACGAAGTCACCCTAACAATTTTTCGAAGTTTATAATTCATAAATATACATCATATTTTGATAATAATTTTATAAATATGAGAAATTTAGTTTTTAATTAAATTATTCATTTTTCTAAAAATACTGATTTTAATAATATAACTGATTTAACGACGCTTTGATAAATTAATTCAGGTTTCATAAAATTGTTATATAATTATTATACAATAAGAAATTAGTATATGAATGTATTTTATGAACATAAATAATATTTTAAATCATAATATTAATTATAAAATTGTAAATAAACATTAATGTTTCACAAAAATAAAAACATGTTTTTTATAGTTTTCAAAACATTTATTTACCTATACGATGATATAAATATATGATATTTTCACATACAAGATACATGAATTTTATATATATATTCACACATAATGTTAAAATTTTAATAGTATATATTTCATAATTTATATAAATTCCCCTTATTTCATTTTACATTTAGAATAGATTTAACTATTTAATTCTAGAATGAAAACATATCACTTTATATGTACATGATTGTTACACCCCATGCCTCTTCCACTTTTTGATATTTGTTCCTCAAATATTTTATTAACATATTAAACATGTGATGATACCATTCCATTATTGCAATTTATGATTCCCATATAGCTTTATCATCCATGTTATTTTTTAACAAAACCTTAACCTAGTGAATTACCATATCCCAAAACACATTCTCTCTACGGCCAAGAACTTGAACATATTTATCATCATTGGAAGTATTTTCTTCCAGATAAACAACTTCTATTCTAAAAATATGAGATAAATCTGAAATGTACTTTCATAACATGGAATCTTGAAAAACATTATATACCTTGGATAAACTAAGAGGAAAATCCACTTTGTAGGTAAATGATAAAACCTTATACAGGATTTCATAAGGTGGAATGAACCGTGGACTCATCATTACCTTTATTCCAAAATAGATCGTTGTTTTACATGGAGAATCAATGATAAATACATGACCACCTACCTTGAAAGAAATATTTTTCTGATAGTTATCTCTATATCATTTTTTTCATTGAGTTATCTACAAATTTGACTTGATAATCATCACTTTCTCTATCACTTCCTCTAATAATTCTAATACAACAATCATACATTTCCCATCTCTCTACCAAATTTATAGATTTTGACACCACCTTCAATATAATTTCATAAAAGGTTCCATCTATATGAAATTCCTAACTACTTCTGAATGAATTTCCAAAATATATGTGTTGACCTCAGATCATGGTCAGATACAGTAAAGAGATGATGATCATGTAACCTGACAATATCATTGCGGCACAGTTGAGAATTTTTTTGTAAATGAATAGTATCTTGAATATGAATAAAATGTGATGATTTATTCAGTTGATTAATAATAACCCCAATCAAATCATTACCTCCTGAAGTCTTTCGTAATCAGACCATGATTTCCATGGATATATTTTTCTATTTGTATTCTAGAACTATAAAATAATTAAGCATCCCCTTTTATATTTGTCTATCTGTATTAACATTTTGACTACTCATACATGTCATGGAAATATTATCAATATATCTTTACATCATATCCCCCCAGTAATACATTAGATGGCCTTTTTACATCGTAGTATATCTAGGACGAAATGAAAATGGGGGACTATGATCTTCCCTTAATAATTATTTCATCAAATACGAATCATATGGTTCATACAATATCTTTCCAAATCTGAATAAATATTCTTTATCAACATTAAATTCATGAAATTTACTTTTCATAATAAATTCAACATTTTTTTAACTCACAATATTCTTTATTCACTTTATTAATATTGTTTGATATGGATGACGTCACTGAAACCTGAAAAAATATAGTTTAATTAACTTCACTAAGAAATTCTATGAAAAAATTCATCAAATTAATAGCAAATAGGATGTGTTCTAAATGTAACATGGTTAACGTAGCATGATGTTTTCAAATCAAGGCATACACCACATTGTGAGATTTTATATGGTGGTAGTTGATCATGCAATCATAATCATTATCAATTCTAGACTTCTTCTCAATATCATATTCAACTCATTATAACTAAATCAATTATTCCAACATTATTGTTCAGTATATATTTCATATTTGGATATATATAAAATATGTCTCCAAATTTTAAAGAAAAAACTAAATCAGTTAATTCCAAGTCATTTGTGGGATAAGTTAACTCATGATGTTTTACATCCATCAAGATTAAAAAATTACCTAGTTGTTTTTTCATTGGAGACCTACCATGACCCTTAAATTAAGCGTCAATGTAGATGAAAAAAAATCACTTTTTCTAGAAGGATGTTCCCAATCTATCTCATTCACCAAGATATTTTTCCGTTAATGATATAAAACCTCACATTCTTATGTCCAAATAAATTTGACTACATTTCATGTTATCTTAGTAATCAGGATACATAACTATGAAATGTTTTTACAAAATTATAAATAATAGCATTTTAATTCAAGAAAAATACAAAACGTAGTTGTATTTGTAGGTCTTGAAAATTAATTATCCACTTCTATTTTTTCCGAATCAAATTTCATTCCATATTTATTAATAATTTTAATGGGGAATGATATGTGTTGTAACCATAAATAAAATTTAATACATTTTCCATAAAAATTGGTTTTTTTGAGAGATTGGTGGATAATTATTGGATGTTTTCCTTGATCATTATATCTTTTTGAAAACACCATATATCATCAAGAAAAATATCAAAAAACATATCTAAATATTCAAATAATATTCTATTTATAGGATCCATAAATATAATAGGAAAATTTTTTTAACCAAATTGAATAAAAAAAAACTCATAATACACATATTTTGTATGAATTGTTGTTTTTAAAATTTCATCCTTCTTCACTAGGAGCCGATGGTGCTTGAATCTCAAGTCAACATTGGAAAAATCATTAGAACCTTGGATATTATCAAACATGTCATCGATATGGTGGAATAGATACTAATTCATTAAATTAATGTAATTTTAAGATTTATAGAAAATGCAAAGACTCATGGAACCAAATTTCATTTGGGAAAATAGAAAAACATTATCCCATGTGGACGTTCTTGGATTAGTGAAGCATTTATCAACAAACTCTAAAAATGTCTTTTTCAGTTCCTGAAGTTCCACAAGATCCATTCGATTAGGGATATTTGAAATTGGATTATTACTACGAACTAATTCAATAATGAATTCGTATTACCGAATATGAAAAACACTAGAAAACATAGTAGAAAAAACATCATGGGGTTCATTTAGCACTATCAAATTATTAATCTGTAAAATCCACTTATTTTCAATACCATGTGAATGGGAAAGTTATTTCCCATGTTTTAAAAGATTCTCAGCTTCTGGATATGTAATAAATGTTATGAATACATTATTTTATATAAAATGAAAATCATTCTAAAAACAAATTATTTGTCTCTACAACCATTATTATCATGGTTAGTTGAAAGACAATACATATCCAGAATAACATGAAACACTACTAGGGAAAAAATAGGGTTTTCTAGTAATTTGTATCCACATACAATAATAGGAATATTCATATAATTCATTTTATCCTTAATATTTACGTAGGGTTTTTAACCATAATTTATTGATCCATTTATTGAGGTGAAATTTCTTTTTCTATATAAAATAATTCATAAATAATTTATTTTTTAGACTCCGTATAAAAAAATAAGAAAAATTTAATAAAACACCTAAGTACCTGATACCACTTCATTGGAAAGAAAAATCATCTGCAAATGTAGTTTCAAAGGATTTTAGTACACATTTTTTCTTATAGTCTGGATTCTTCCCATCAATCAGACCTTTTTTGGGCATGTATTTTCATAATTAAAATCCCATCACATTTAAAACACATTACATTTTTATTATCAATATTAATCATAGGAGCATTTTCATTGCAATATCATGATGTATTCCCAAACATAACACATGGAAAACTTTTCCAAATATTTTAAGGAATTCTCTATGCTAATTTTTACCTCACTTCCCCAAAACTCAAAAATAGATTTTCTTACCTTCTGATTTCATTGATTGACTCATTCTTATTTTATATCATCAATACCACATCTTCTCATGGTTTTCAATATATACATGATCATCATATAACTACACTTATACCCTCTTATCACAATAATCAATTTTCTCATACCATTAGAAATCACAAGAGGCCAAATACCTTCGATATAATTGATTTAATCATGAGTAAAAAAACATTTCTATTACTATCAGGATTTAGAATATGATTGGGAGAGTAACTTGAAAATCTCTTTGAATTTTTTTCATACTCGACCACTAAATCTTACTTCTTTTCTTTCAATTTATGTAATTTTATTTCCATACTATATTGAAACTCTTTTGGAAAATATTTTTCAAGGAATATATTATTAAATTCATTATATATCAAGGCATTGATCTTCTTGTTATCTCAGATATTCTTGACCATAGACTATGAATGATCATATGAACCTTCAAAAAGGTAAATATTATGATTATTTTTTTGATTATCTAAACACCCCATGAATTAAAATATATTTTCAAGGGATTTAATCCACCCTTTGTCTTTAACTAGGTTAGAATTTCTCGTGAAAGCATGAGGGTGTTTCCACCTAACATTTTCCACTATCTTCATGTTCTTTTTTGGTATCCATAGTTATTCTCTTTCATGGATACCACATCCACTTATAATAAGCATAAATATATAAATTAATATTAAAATATAATTGTTCCCATTACCACCCATCTATGTTGTGGATTCAAAAGTATATTATTCATTTGGTGCATGTATACTTTAGATTCATTATACATTTTGTGGAAAACCATTTATAATATGTATGTGAAAGAAGAAGAACCATGATAATATTTAATTCCTATATCATTTAAAATTAACCATTATATAAAAATCGTCTATGGTGTTCTATTAAAATCATCCTAAACAACAATGTTATCTAATTTTTTCCTCCAACAGGAACTATAGGACACATCCTTAAACATTAAATAATTTGATGTTTTTAAACAATGAAATTAAACTTTTACATTTAATGATCATTGCATGTTTAGAGTTTTAGAGAATTAGTTCATAATTAAAGTAAAAAAACCCAAAATTATAAAAATAAGGAATTATTAATACAATATAATTTAATTTCATAATTAAATTTTTTAAAAAAATCATGAATTATTTTTATAATAAAATATTAATAAAATTTATTTTTCTCTTCTTAATTTCCCTATCCCATCCTTAAACCCGAGGAAAAAACATTAAAATAATAGGATAGGAACAAAAATAATAGTAAGGGATATAAAAATAAATAATTAAATCATTAGTATATAAATAATTATAAACATATGAATTAAATTTCAAAAAATCATACTTTCCACCCATAATTTATCATATACTTACTTTTTTAAATCAACAGATTTCCATAAAACTTAGAAAATATATATAACCCCATTAAATAAAATGGGTAGTTAATTTTATAATATTTTAACCATAGCATATAACATATATGTTTTAAAACTCATGGATATATTATAATATAACCATTATTCCTTCTTTATGGTTTAACTATCATGTCCACATTATGGTTTTACCATTACAGTTACACTTAGAATAACCCTTACAGTAAACTTCTAACATAATAATACCCAATGAATTGGAGAGAAAAATAGGTTTCACCCTTCACAATAATTAATTCCTCTGAACCAGAATATAATAATAAAACAAGAACACGTGAATAAAAAATGAACCCCATTTTTATTTTATAATGATATAAACTTTATAGTGGAATTTAAACGAAAAGTCCCTTACATCAGGTTTGACATCCTAGATACATGTTCAAAACTCCTGTATAAATGCTTATATAGTGTTAATAATTTATTATAGAACTATATTAATATTTATAATATCTTATATAGTATTTTATATCATTTTTTCACACATTTAGTATTAATATTTCATTAAATTCATTATTTTGTGTACATTTGTTTCATGGTTTCCGTGGTTGATCCAATATGGAATTTCATTTAAAATAGAAGGAAAATTGCAAAGGTTGAATGAAAATTCATTAAAATATTTAAATAATTCAATGTATAAATTTTTATAATATTATTATGATTCATTAGATAAAAGATAAAAAAATGATTTCACTTATTTTGGTGGTTATTTAAAGATATTATGAACTTATATCATTATATTTAATTTCATGTATACATATTGGTTAAAAAACTTATATAACTACTAATATATATACTAAAATATGATTTAAAAAATTATTTTTTTATGCCTAGACTTGAATACAGTTACAGATAATTTAAAATCATCATCCATGAACGTGATGAATCCGCACACCATTTATAATGGTTCCATTTTTTCAAATAAGAGTAGAAGAGTATGGGTTTGATTATAGATATTCTATTAAATCAATAAAATTTAAGTGTATGTATGATAATTGAGTTTTGATGTAACTTGGATGAGGGGAGGTGAGGAGATAATATTCAAATAAAATATATTCATAAAAATAAATTAAATTGAAAGAATATTTTACCTCTCGAATTATACTCCTTTAGAACCCCTTAAGACCTTTGGTTTTGGACATTTGAAGAGACCAATATTTATTGTACATTTGAATTATGCTTGGGATGGTAATGTGGAATAAATTAGATAATCTACAAGGGTATTTTTGTGTGAGGATAAGAGGTTATGAGTGGTGGTATTTTATTTTTGAGGGGATGGGTTGTTTTGATTATTTTATTCATTAGTTTATTATATTTTTTTGGAAAATATTTTTTTATAATATGAATATATAAAGTTAATATAAAATTATATTTCTAGATTTGGGTTCATAAATCAGCAATACGTTAAAATAGGACTCAATAATTCTTGTATTTTCTAACTTCTATAAATTACCATATTTCACTATTAACTGAAAAATCAACTATTTTTGAAAAATCCATAAACATTAAACATACCATTTTTTGATGTTTATAATTAAAAAATTTACAATTTTTTTTAAAATATGATAAATTTAATTAAAAAATAAATTTATCATTTCATCGAAATATATTGATTTTTCTAATATAACAGATTATACGACGCATTGAACAATTAATTAAGGCCACATAAAATTTTATAATAATTTGAATACAACCAAATACTAATTTATGAATCTATTATATGAAGATATTATTTCTTTTAAATCATTATATTAATTATAAAATTATAAAAAAAAATTATGTTACAAAAAATACCAATACATATTTTAACATTTACAAAATATTTATTTACTTATTATATAATATAAATATATCAAATTTTTACTTATAGGGTGCATATATTTTATTTTATATTTCAAATTGAGGTTACTATTCAATTAGTATAGATTATGTAACTTCTATAAATACAAATTTTTTTATTATACACTTATAATGAATTTAACAAAATAAATATACAATGAAAATAAATTATTTTATAAGTACCTAGTTGTTACATGAAAAATTGGATAAATTCCTTATTCCATGACATAATATATAATTGGTAACGACATATAACATCTATGTAAGGTAGTATGTATCATGACAACAACTGACGCATTGATAAGCTATATAATTTTGGGGTCTTCCAATCACTTAATATGTCTAATAAATCAACTATATAAAAATAATTCCTAATAAATAAATGTCATAGTTTTACCATAGAAAACACCTATATAAATAATTTCTAATTAATCAATAGTTATTCACATAAAAACAATGGATATAGATAATATCAATATTTTTCGACTCAATTGAAATATGTTCCTTTCTTGGTGAATATTTGACAATCAATATAGATACACGAGGATATACAAAATTTCATAGAATGTACCATGATCAAAGAAAAAAGTTGTAAGTGACTATAAAATTTATTTTATGATGAAATAATTAGTAAAAATAACTTTATTGTGGTTCATAAGTAGATTTTTAATCATAAATGAATATCCACTAACTGTGTCACACCATGTGTATAGGTAAAAAATCGTATTTTTCATTTAGTGATGATTGAGGAAATACCAAAAGAAACATATTCGTTGTTTTATCCAGAATTTAATCTATTATGGAGATTATATAATCATTTTTGTATCTAGAAATGGATATTATTCATTAATAATCACACACTTTTTACTTTACCAAAATATTTGGATGGGGAACTTTGATAATTATAATAGATTGTCAACATTTTATAATGATATATTGTGGTGATATGTCATTAATAATAATATAATGCATTTAATAACTTGGATTGTAATATAATTTCACATTGAAAAATTAAAATTCAAAATAATAGAAAAATAATTAAATAAAAATATAAGGAAACACTACTTAAAAATAATAATGGATTTAGAAAAGTCAATGATGAGAGATAATAAGTAATATCTCATCGAAAATATATCATATTGATTATAATACCATATAATTAAAACTATTTTTGTATTAAAATTATATAAGTTGATATTATAATAGAATGATATCAATTGAAAATAATATATAGTACTTTGAATCCTTTACCAAAAAATGTAGCTTCTTAAATCATGAGATGAGAACTATATAACCTTGGGATATCATTGGAGTGAATTTGGAGATATAAAATGATAATATTATTGAATAATGCCTTAGGATGGATAATTTATTTGAGAATTATTGGTTACTCATTGAAGGGGGGGTTGTTTATTTTTATCTAATTATAAGACTTGGAAATATAGGTCATGGAAGATAAAAAACTAATTCCCTCAAACACGTTTTGAGTTCATGATTTGGGAATTTTGAGACAATGATTTTCATATTTTATATTTTTAGATCAAAAATAAATTATTTATGGTATTTTTTCCTTTCTAATACTATTATTCCACTAAATAATTTTTTATATAAGTAATTCAATTATTTACTTTTTAATGTTATATATTATAATGGAGAATAATTTTATTTATGTAAAATTCATTATATTAAATAAATAAGTTTTTTGGTCATTTATTCAAATATATTATTTATTACTTCATTATTAAATCATAATCATGTCATGATACTTACTGTACATGCTTCCCATATTTTTTAATTTACTAAATATTTTTTCTATCATGGAAAATTATTAATAATATTATATGTTGTAATTTAAATATATTGCTTCAAAATTAAATGTCCTTTTTAGTAAAATATTTTTATATATAAGAGAATTTAAATATCTATGTAAAGATAATTTCAAATCATAAAATTATGGGTTTTGTGACAGATATTCAATAAACTACTTTTATTTTTTATTATTTTATTTTAATACATACATCTATAGTTACATTACTATTTAATGATAAATTTAATATATTATAAATTATATTATAGTTTATTATCAATTGTATTTATGAATATCATGGTACACTTGTTTGTATAAAGTTAATATTACTATTATTGCAGTCAAATTTATAACAAATTCATTCTAACAGTTATATTTTTTGAAGGGTTAGATTATGTTAGTCATATTTCTTCTAATATATGAAATTCATTCTAACACATAATAACATTTATACAAAAATAAAACTTATTATATCATGTATATTATATTTATAATTTTTTAATAATTATAGTGTACATCATTAAAATTTCTTTTAATTTCTTCTATGATACAATAGGGTACACAATTAACGTGTTGCCTCATATTTTTCATATATTATTGTATTAGTTTTTGATTTTTATATCAATTTAATTACATAGGATTATATTATGATATAGCATGTATAGAAATTATGATGAAATGATAGAATGTATATGTACTTTGTTATTTATGTTTTTATTTATTATAATATAATCTCAGTTACCATAATGTGTTTTATGTGTTATATATTTAAAATAATGATGAAATAATGTAAGAACTATTTAAGATCCATGTTAATTTACACCATAATACTTCTTAACCTCTATCTGCATTAACCGTAACTATAATTTCATAAGTCCCAAGAGTGGGTTTTCAATGGTATTATATTAATATGTTTGTTAAAATAAAACTAATTTGGTTGTGGTCTCTATTGAAATAAATATCCCCAACAAATGATTTTTCCCTATCGTGGGTTTTTATGTTCTACATTGGATTGGTCAAGGAAGAACCCTTTGATCCTACCTCCATACCAATATCTCATAAATGAAATTAAAAAATTATCTTCATATTATATGAAACCATGGCTCCTTCAGTATTTGATATTTTACACTTATCATTTCCAAATTATAAAAACTACATTACCAATGGTCATAATACACTATATCCATATTCACCAATAGTAATAATTTCTCAAAATCATGATAAAGAATGATAGTAATTCCAAATTATCGTGATAACCATGCTTAATTCCAAAAAATTTAATCCTAATAGTATTACTTCCAAATTTAAATATGTCAAATTTAATTCTTATTTTTTTGTTTTCTTGTAATATTTTTTAATAGAAATGATGTCTATCAGAGAGTATGAGATATGAAATATAGATGAAATTTATATCATTTTCTATAATCCATTATTATCTATATCGTAAAAAAATATTTCAATTTATTTTTAATAAAATATTATGAAATAAATTATTTTCATTATATATAATAATTTTTTGGGGCGTCATTTTATACCCCTGAAATAAATTATATACTTGATGTTTAAATTAAATAAACCATTGAAAATTGTTAAGGGTATTATTAATATATTTAAATCTCATGATTTAATTTCAAATGATAAATATAATTATCTTCTGTAACATTTGGAATCTTACATATTACCTCATTATAGACATATGTTATGATCTTATTCTTTCACAACCATTTTCAAAATAAACATCATTCGTTAGTTAAAATAATATACCATTAATAGTTTCATTTTAATGATATTTTATTCATCAAAATACTAAATCCAATATGGTTGTGATGATAATTGGTGAATATAATAATATGAAAACACAATAAAAAGTGTCTTATCCTTTTTACCTTTATCTTAAACTGATATTAATTTGATTCCACCAATTGAAAATATAACTAATTTAGTTAATCAATGACTTCGTTAATTTTTATCATCGTAATATCAATAAAAATTATGTCCAAAAATAAATAAAAACAAAATTTCCAAGATATTTCTCGCAATATTATAAGTTAAAAATATTATCAAATCATATAACCCTAGAACTCAATTTCACTATTATCCCAAAAAAATATTAAAAAAAATTAATCAATGTATATATTAATTATGTTTATTCCTAATAATTCATTAATATTTTCCTCACATAATCATGATTAATATATTTATAAATAACATTAAAATCCATATGTTTATCAATAATACACAACATACATTCCTAAAATTGATTAAATATTATCAAAATTAACCATAGTTACTCAACTTATGAGTGTATACAAAATGATATTATTTTCTATACTTCAGTCATGTATTCATCATAAAATCGAACAAAATTATCAAAAAAATCCCAAAACATCATAATCCCATAATAAAGTAAAAACATTATCAATTTCTTTGAACATATTATTAACCTTCATCTTATTGAAAAATAATTAAATCAAAAAATTGTAATATATCCTCATAATATTATAACATCCTAACCATTGATGATATATAATGAACTATCATTTATACTAAAATATGCAAATTTCTTCCTGATGATGAAATCCATTGATGTTACACCATGACGAGGTGAAATATGTTTTTCCATATAATAAATGTTATTTCATAAATAATTAGTCATCATGCCTAACATATTAGTAACATATTAATATCTAATTGTCACATCATTGGTTTCATTTGGTGGGAAAATTTATATAGTGATTATAATTGTGGACATGATTTATATTATAATTCATTTATTGATTATATAATATATTTAATTATCCCTTGTATAAAAATATAAATTAGTATATATTTTATATAATATGTATTCCTTGATGGAAAATAATTGTAATCAAATTTAATTATTTTACTATAATATCTTCAAGGTTTATCATAAGATTCTTCTAAATATATTTATTATGGTTTATATTAAAATTTCTCTAATACCAAACATTACACCATGACTCTTATAACCCAATTATAGTGTTAAATTTATAATAGTAGAATAATATGAAATGTTCACAATGCAAAGGATCATGTAGTTTATAATACACTAGAAACATGATATATTAATTTATAATATATTACATTGAAACAAAAAATACTTCATTTGTGTAGAAGGAAACATTATTATTTTCCATTGATAGATTATACATCATAGGACTAAATCATCATGGTTTCCATGGAATATGGAAAATAATTCAAAGTGGGTATTTGAAAATTTCAGTAAGGGGAAACATAATATAGATGCTATCAAAGAAAATACATGGTATAAATAAATATTGTAGGAATAAACAAATAAATAATTCCATTACAGTTAAACTATTATCATAATATATCAATGGATAATATGATAATAAAAAAGCACATAGATTTCAAAATATGAGTTCATAACGATGTAATTTTTAATTTCATGCATTATAAATATATATTTACAGCCTAATTCCAAGATATTATACTAATACATGTAAGTAATACTCCAACAACATGAGTATATTAGTCTCATAAGACCAACCAATTCATCAAGGTGATATATAATTCCTATCCCCACCTATCACATAATAAATCTGATGTATCCATCATATGAACTAATTGTACATATACTAAATAGAAAACTTTTCCCCGAGGAACCTCATATTTAAATCTTAAGAATGTATCCAATATCTATCCATATATAAACAATTCACAAAGATAATATCATAATTTCATAATTAAATTGAAAAGTGTGTCTATAATGTTGAATAATTATTAATCAACCTAAAAACAATGGATATTCAAAATGCAATTAAAATAACCTTATTAACAGAACATGTAACAGCCTGAGATTTTATGAATTTTTTTTTTTTTTTTACTAATGTCTTGTGTTCTACGCTACACAAAAAGGATCTTGCACAACACGCATCCTTGACTTGCCTTGCATTACACGCAATCGCGACCTTCCTCAATAGCGTGTGTAGTACGCAATACCGAGTTTCACTAAACAACGATATGCTATAAAAATATTATTAAAACTAGCCGTTATGAATAGTAATAACCACTTTTTAAAATCCAGTAAATCTTATTTTTCAAAATGAACTTTATTTTTGGATTCGGAGTATCGAATTCTGCCTAAGGTGAAATTTTGGTACTTTTCGGATAACTTTCATATTCTGATGAATAGTGAAAATTACTAAATTATAATTAAAAAACAACTTTTTTAATCGAAATAATTAATAGTGATAAATCATTAATTTGAGTGGTTTTAAAGTATATTTAGAATATATTTTTACAATTTAATACAATGTTGGTCATTGGATGTAATTTCACATTTAAACTAGAAATAAACAAGTATCAATCTTTTGATAGATATTGTTTCTTAAAAACACGCTATTTGGTTTAACAGCGGGATTTAATTATAAAATTAATTAATGCAACTTTTATGTTATGAATTTTGTAAAATAGAAATCATTTTTGAATTCGGAATATCAATTATAGCTTAGGGTGAAATTTTGGCATTTTTCTGAAAAACTTCAATTTTTGATGAATAGTGAAACCACTAAGTGGTAGGTTAAAAACTGAATTTTGCATAAAACTTAATTTTACCGCTTCTGTGAATGGAATTTCGAAAATCCGAGAGACACGGTTAATATCAAGGACTAAAATGTGGTTCAATGAGATGAAAATAATTTTTGGTGAATAGTAACTTTTTACCTTTTTTTACCGCGGTTAATAGTAAATAGGGTAACTAAGGGTAAATATGATATTAATATTACCCTAACACATGTCCTAATTCTATTGGACAAGTGTAATTCGACCAAAAACAATCTTAGGAATAAAATATGACCATTTAGGCCCACTTGGATTAGATTAGGACATTTATTATTAATTTATTTAAAGAAGGGTTAAAATAGTTAAAATCAAAGTTTAATAAGTAAATTATTTTTAATATGGGGTTATACATAAGATAAATTCGATTGTAAATATTCATTAGAAATATAAAAAGATTTACTACATGATGGTATTTTATTTGTAATTTTTAGACATCATATAAATTAATTTATTTATGACACAAAGATGATGCAGTAATTATCTTGTTAATGAAATATTGACATAATTGATGTTATAAACACCAAAATAAATGTAATTTGAGACTTTTTATGAATTCCACTAATTTTCTAGGTTACTATGATATATTAGTGTTGATTTAATTAACTTGGTTCGAACATATAATTCTGTTATGACTTTCACAAAAATCATATATCAAATAGTGTCAAAATTGACACAAAATAGTTTTTAAATCAAATATTATATTACTAATTGTTATTTTATTCCTAAAAATCTAAGGTTCGGCCAAATGACTTAGATAAGGATATATATATTAATAATAAACAATTTGGGGTTCGTTTGGCATGTTATAGTAAGTTTATTAACCATATAGTGAAAGAAAACAAAAAGACACTGTAAAAGTTAAATTAATTAACTTAGAGTTAAATCTAATAGATAAGGTTAAAATAATACCCTAAACGTGTCTAAATCCTATTGGTTGATAGGATTTCGACCCATCCCCACCTTATCTTCGAAATAAGACCCTTTGGAGCCATTATAAACCGATTTTGACTTTAATATAAAATAATATTTTGAGATATTCCTAAGGTGCCCCTCTCCTCCCCTATAAAAGGACACCTCCTCCCCCTCCTCCTCACACCAATTTGAGCACTCAAGCTCGGCCAACCCCTGCCAATTTATCCTCTCCACTTCCCTAGAAACATCCTAGAGGTTCTGGTCTTCCTCAAAGACCAATTTTAGTGCCCTAAGAGGAGGTCTCAAAGAGGCACTTCAAAGAAGAGGTAATTACCGTTACCAATTCTTTTATCTTTATTTCTTCTTCCACTTCTTCTTCTTAGGTTGTTTCATTATGAAGTAATAACATCAGTATCACTCATATACTGATATGTTATTATAAGTATGAAACAACCCTATTTCACCATCTATCCATCCTACGGAAAAAGAAATCACCGCGCGTGCGTACGTACGGAATACCGTCTCCATGACGTGGTGTAATCTATTTTCCACCACCACCTTACATGGATGGGTATAATGGTGTAAAGAATAACTATACATAGTTATTAAAACATCATATTGATTCTGATATATTGTATAATCCACTCCAATTCAATTCAATATTTATAGAAATGATATCATCGCTCGTGCGTACGTACGGAATACCGTCTCTACGACGCGATGAGATTCATTCTCCATGTTAACCATTTAAGAATGATTATAATGTATATATAAGAAATAATAATGAAATATATGACATTATAAAGCTACTGTATTTATGTATATATATACATATGTATGTCGTCTACTTACTTCCATTTCAAGACAATAAGGAAAGGAAAACAGCGTTCATGCGTACGTACGGACTACCGTCTCCATGAACGGTGTTTTTCATTTTATTTATCTACCTATTATATATATATCTATATACTGAATATATATGATATATAAATCATATTTTATATTCTGGAAGTAAGTAAATCATGATATAAGTAATAATGATGTCATGAACAACAAGTCAAAACACCTACTATAAATGAAACGATTTTACCCAAAACGCTTCTTTAACATGGAATTTACAAAATAACGGGTAATATAATGTCATAAGTGAACCATATATGATATCATAACAACGAATATGATTCTGGAATAAGTCAGTAACATGATTTAAATCATTATACAGGAGTTTTGGACACTTACAAAGCAAGTCGGACATAAGGTAAGGGAAATATCACAATCTCATTTTTATCCGAGATTGTTTATTCGTAAGTATTTACTGGGGTGCATTTTATCATCCACATCCATGTTTTATCAATATGTAATATTATTTCCATCCACCTAAAATTGTTTAAATCAATTTTTACCCTTCGGTTAGTTTTTAGTAATTCGTATGAAAGGAATCTTTTGTCGTTTTTCGTACGAGGTACTTTTTGACTTTTCCGACAAAAGTACGAAGAATGGTTTTTTTAACTTATACGACACGAACGGATTTATACTATTTTATAAAGCCTTATTTTCATGAAGCTTCCTCTAAAAGATTTCATGACTATTTTCAATAAAATCTCTTTCTTTTAAAATTGCATGATGTTTTGTGAAAAGAAATTGATTTTGAAGAAGAAAGGATATTTTCCTCAAGAATTCAATTCAAGTGTTTTATCAAAATTATTTTCCATATAAGATAATAAAGGGTTCTGTTTCTATCCATATTTTTACATTGATTTGACTATGTTGTGATGAAATTATGTTTATGAATTCCTTTATCTTATATGAATGGTTTTATGATGTCATGTTGTTTAAGAATCCCATTTTTATTACATGGGTTATGCAATGATGTATGATTTATGATTTTGTGGCACACATAAGAAAGGATTCATTAAGAGATGGGTGGGACCTATATCTCCCTCCAATGCATTGGGTAAAGATTTTATATCTCATGAGATAGACATGGCTGGAATGGTAGGTTATACCGGTTCAGTGAAACAGGACTGAAACGAGGATTACTCGATTCAGAAAGGGACTTTGTCCACTGAGATAGTCTTGGCAATGAGTCTTGACTAACAAGAAATGATTCTCTATGATTATGTGTGTATGCCACAATGAGTAATGTTTTATGTTATGATTTCATTTTCACTTCTATGATTTATCCCATGTTATGATATTATGAGCTCTTTTGCAGGTTAAGATTTCCAAAAAGCTATGTTCTTATGTATATGATGTGATTGATATTTCTTTTGTTTACCCTTACTGAGCATTTGAGCTCACCCTTTTATGTTTTCTTTTCCCCAGGATATAAAGAAAGGTTTTTAGGTAAAAAAAGGGAAGATATTTATGGGAGATGTTGAAGATCTTTCCCCACGATTAGAAGATTTTATTCCGAGTTTCCAAAGACACTAAACTATTACGATCCTTGTGTGTGTGTTTTTGTTATGTACTAAGTATTCCGCAAAAGTAATGTAATGTCAATGTACGATAAGCTTCGGGTCTCTACAGTTGGTATCAGAGGCAAAGGAGGTAGGAATGTATCCGATCCTTGGGAACTCTCACATGTGAGCGTTGGACGAAGCATGGCTCTCCGCCCAAGGGCTTCATGAGGAAATGGCTGCCACTGGGGATGGTGGTGTGTCCCACCCAGGGGGTGTAGCCGCCCATGGAGTTCCCTGATAGGTATCAATTGTAGTCCACTGGAAGTAATTCTGGACCTCTACAGTTGGTATCATAGGAAAGGTTTAGTCAACCTTTGGAAACTAGGATGCGAGAACTTTAGTGAGATCCCTATAGATATTTCTAAGGTATGTCTAGGGATGTCTCTAAGGTTAAGTATGCGTATAGGTTATAGTACTAGAATTACGCTAACGATCATAGAATTAAACCTAAGATGTTAGATATTGAAGTTACTCCCCCTTTATTATGATTTTTTCCTCTCACACTATTCTTTTGGGTTTTAGAAAATGGCTGGAAACAAGATGATTCACGGTAATGGAGGATATGATGGACAATGGAATGATATTCTTCATAATTAAATGGGATTTGGAAGTCCAAACATCATTATTATGTCGAATCAGCAATCTCATAATATGATCAATAAAGTAAAATTTGGTAAGTTTCCTGACTCGGATAATAAGAGAAAGATGGAGTTTCATGATGATCATAGAGGAAAGAAAGTTCAATTTTCCCTATGTAAATCATGTGGGAAGAGGCATCAAGGAGAATGTTTCAAAGGAACTGGAAGATGCTTTGGGTGTGGAAAAGAAGGACACAATGCAATTAAGTGCAATGGAAAAGGTTCAGTTAACACCATGGATGAGGATAATGGTATTGCTACGACATCAACAATGGTTAAATGTTTTAAATGTGGAATGTACGGGCATTATGCAAACAAATGCCCTAAGGGAAAGACTCATGAAGAGAATCAGTATGGTCATATGGGTAGTATTTATGTGGATGATGATGAAGAGACTACAAATGATATGTGAGATGAAAGAATTGTTGAAGCTTAGTCAATGGTTTAAGAATGTAGTGGAATGATTACATGTTTATCATGTGTAATGTTGTATAAGAAATCTCATGGTACTATGGAATAAAGAGACATCTAAGGATTGTTACACTGTTATCTTTCCTTGAGTTATGAAAGTGTATGATTAATGGTACCACTATCTATGAAAGGTTATTCAGATATTTTTGGAATTTAGATGATATGCGCATAATAAAGGAATAATAAGATAATGAGGTGTTTGATTGTATTCATGAGCTCATGACTGATATAAGGAGAAGGTTATATCATGGTTTGAGTATAGAGAATTTTTGGATTTTGGTATGTGGAAAGAGTTAACTTTTAACTTCATTCATGTTTTCACTAAGGTTCAATGGGTATTCAAGAGAATACATGATTAAGGCCTTTGAATGTTTGGAATGTGACCAACAAGACATAGCTTATGATATATGGGGATTAACGACAGTATTAAATATCTGGTAATCGTTTTCACTATATTATGAGAGTGGACTGTAGTATTATGGATAAGCCTAAAGATTAGAATGGATTATGTTGGACATAAGCTAGTATTGTTTAAGGATAGAAGATTTTCGATATTATTGATGGGATGTTATAGTAATGTAGTTTTAGAAAAATGGACAACCTGCAGGACGAGCGACAGCCCATCGCTTCGGACAAGGCTGTAGGAATCGAACCCACAACCGAAGTGCGACTGGCCTTTATCGCCTACCACTAGCCTACAGGAAGTCCCTGATTAGTAGAAACTAGTTTTATTATATTAAGCAGTATGATATATGAAGTATAAGTCCATTTTAGGAACCATATGTGATTAATCTCACTATAGAATGACTTATGTATATTTAATAACTTTTTCTAACCTTTTGTTTGAGACAGATGGAATGACCCATCATTCTATCACATAATCTGTTAACACTTCGCAAATAACAAATTCAACTTCATTTATTTAAGAGATGAAGTAGAAATTGTTCAAGGCATGAACAAAAGTGAGATTGTACCAAAATAAAGTAAGTATTTATTTTAAGCAAATTTTCAACTTTAGGGAAATGATCTTGAAAACCAAAAATGTTGTCCTAGTGATCTTATACCTGATGAATCAGATGGTACCTTATATCATCACAAATCTATGGATTTGTGATTACTGGATTTTCCATAGCCATGTTCTCTACAACTCTCCATCAGAACATGATGGTTAGATTTCTCTTCCATATCCATATTTTCACCTATGTGGAAACCCAGTGATTAGTTTATTTGGGTAATCGTTACATTTCATACTTCAGTTTTTAAAGCCAAGTTTTGGTATTCCCTTTTACGATGTGGGTTTCTATTAAAGAAACTTTCGAATAGTAAACCATTTATAACCCCGACGAATTTCGAGGGCGAAATTCATTTTAAGGGGGGTAGAATTTAACAGCCTGAGATTTTATGAAAAATATATTTTTTTTATTTTACTAATGTATTGTGTTCTACGCTACACAAAAAGGAGCTTGCACAACACGCATCCTTGACTTGCCTTGCATTACACGCAATCGCGACCTTCCTCGATAGCGTGTGTAGTACGCAATAACGAGTTTCACTAAACAACGATATGCTATAAAAATATTATTAAAACTAGCCGTTATGAATAGTAATAACCACTTTTTAAAATCCAGTAAATCTTATTTTTCAAAATGAACTTTATTTTTGGATTCGGAGTATCGAATTCAGCCTAAGGTGAAATTTTGGTACTTTTCGGATAACTTTCATATTCTGATGAATAGTGAAAATTACTAAATTATAATTAAAAAACAACTTTTTTAATCAAAATAATTAATAGTGATAAATCATTAATTTGATTGGTTTTAAAGTATATTTAGAATATATTTTTACAATTTAATACAATGTTGGTCATTGGATGTAATTTCACATTTAAACTAGAAATAAACAAGTATCAATCTTTTGATAGATATTGTTTCTTAAAAACACGCTATTTGGTTTAACAGCGGGATTTAATTATAAAATTAATTAATGCAACTTTTATGTTATAAATTTTGTAAAATAGAAATCATTTTTGAATTCGGAATATCAATTATAGCTTAGGGTGAAATTTTGGCATTTTTCTGAAAAACTTCAATTTTTGATGAATAGTGAAACCACTAAGTGGTAGGTTAAAAACTGAATTTTTCATAAAACTTAATTTTACCGCTTCTGTGAATGGAATTTCGAAAATCCGAGAGACACGGAAAATATCAAGGACTAAAATGTGGTTCAATGAGATGAAAATAATTTTTGGTGAATAGTAACTTTTTACCTTTTTTTTTACCGCGGTTAATAGTAAATAGGGTAACTAAGGGTAAATATGATATTAATATTACCCTAACACATGTCCTAATTCTATTGGAAAAGTGTAATTCGACCAAAAACAAACTTAGGAATAAAATATGACCATTTAGGCCCACTTGGATTAGATTAGGACATTTATTATTAATTTATTTAAAGAAGGGTTAAAATAGTTAAAATCAAAGTTTAATAAGTAAATCATTTTTAATATGGGGTTATACATAAGATAAATTCGATTGTAAATATTCATTAGAAATCTAAAAAGATTTACTACATGATGGTATTTTATTTGTAATTTTTAGACATCAAATAAATTAATTTATTTATGACACAAAGATGATGCAGTAATTATCTTGTTAATGAAATATTGACATAATTGATGTTATAAACACCAAAATAAATGTAATTTGAGACTTGTTATGAATTCCACTAATTTTCTAGGTTACTATGATATATTAGTGTTGATTTAATTAACTTGGTTCGAACATATAATTCTGTTATGACTTTCACAAAAATCATATATCAAATAGTGTCAAAATTGACACAAAATAGTTTTTAAATCAAATATTATATTACTAATTGTTATTTTATTCCTAAAAATCTAAGGTTCGGCCAAATGACTTAGATAAGGATATATATATTAATAATAAACAATTTGGGGTTCGTTTGGCATGTTATAGTAAGTTTATTAACCATATAGTGAAAGAAAACAAAAAGACACTGTAAAAGTTAAATTAATTAACTTAGAGTTAAATCTAATAGATAAGGTTAATATAATACCCTAAACTTGTCTAAATCCTATTGGTTGATAGGATTTCGACCCATCCCCACCTTAGCTTCGAAATAAGACCCTTTGGAGCCATTATAAACCGATTTTCACTTTAATATAAAATAATATTTTGAGATATTCCTAAGGTGCCCCTCTCCTCCCCTATAAAAGGACACCTCCTCCCCCTCCTCCTCACACCAATTTGAGCACTCAAGCTCGGCCAACCCCTGCCAATTTATCCTCTCCACTTCCCTAGCAACATCCTAGAGGTTCTGGTCTTCCTCAAAGACCAATTTTAGTGCCCTAAGAGGAGGTCTCAAAGAGGCACTTCAAAGAAGAGGTAATTACCGTTACCAATTCTTTCATCTTTATTTCTTCTTCCACTTCTTCTTCTTAGGTTGTTTCATTATGAAGTAATAACATCAGTATCACTCATATACTGATATGTTATTATAAGTATGAAACAACCCTATTTCACCATCTATCCATCCTACGGAAAAAGAAATCACCGCGCGTGCGTACGTACGGAATACCGTCTCCACGCCGTGGTGTAATCTATTTTCCACCACCACCTTACATGGATGGGTATAATGGTGTAAAGAATAACTATACATAGTTATTAAAACATCATATTGATTCTGATATATTGTATAATCCACTCCAATTCAATTCAATATTTATAGAAATGATATCATCGCTCGTGCGTACGTACGGAATACCGTCTCCACGACGCGATGAGATTCATTCTCCATGTTAACCATTTTAGAATGATTATAATGTATATATAAGAAATAATAATGAAATATATGACATTATAAAGCTACTTTATTTATGTATATATATACATATGTATGTCGTCTACTTACTTCCATTTCAAGACAATAAGGAAAGGAAAACAGCGTTCATGCGTACGTACGGACTACCGTCTCCATGAACGGTGTTTTTCATTTTATTTATCTACCTATTATATATATATATACTGAATATATATGATATATAAATCATATTTTATATTCTGGAAGTAAGTAAATCATGATATAAGTAATAATGATGTCAAGAACAACAAGTCAAAACACCTACGATAAATGAAACGATTTTACCCAAAACGCTTCTTTAACATGGAATTTACAAAATAACGGGTAATATAATGTCATAAGTGAACCATATATGATATCATAACAACGAATATGATTCTGGAATAAGTCAATAACATGATTTAAATCATTATACAGGAGGTTTGGACACTTACAAAGCAAGTTGGACATAAGGTAAGGGAAATATCACAATCTCATTTTTATTCGAGATTGTTTATTCGTAAGTATTTACTGGGGTGCATTTTATCATCCACATCCATGTTTTATCAATATGTAATATTATTTCCATCCACCTAAAATTGTTTAAATCCATTTTTACCCTTCTGTGAGCTTTTAGTAATACGTATGAAAGGAATCTTTTGTCGTTTTTCGTACGAGGTACTTTTTGACTTTTCCGACAAAAGTACGAAGAATGTTTTTTTTAACTTATACGGCACGAACGGATTTATACTGTTTTATAAAGCCTTATTTTCATGAAGCTTCCTCTAAAAGATTTCATGACTATTTTCAATAAAATCTCTTTCTTTTAAAATTGCATGATGTTTTGTGAAAAGAAATTGATTTTGAAGAAGAAATGATATTTTCCTCAAGAATTCAATTCAAGTGTTTTATCAAAATTATTTTCCATATAAGATAATAAAGGGTTCTGTTTCTATCCATATTTTTACATTGATTTGACTATGTTGTGATGAAATTATGTTTATGAATTCCTTTATCTTATATGAATGGTTTTATGATGTCATGTTGTTTAAGAATCCCATTTTTATTACATGGGTTATGCAATGATGTATGATTTATGATTTTGTGGCACACATAAGAATGGATTCATTAAGAGATGGGTGGGGCCTATATCTCCCTCCAATGCATTGGGTAAAGATTTTATATCTCATGAGATAGACATGGCTGGAATGGTAGGTTATACCGGTTCAGTGAAACAGGACTGAAACGAGGATTACTCGATTCAGAAAAGGACTTTGTCCACTAAGATAGTCTTGGCAATGAGTCTTGACTAACAAGAAATGATTCTATATGATTATGTGTGTATGCCACAATGAGTAATGTTTTATGTTATGATTTCATTTTCACTTCTATGATTTATCCCATGTTATGATATTATGAGCTCTTTTGCAGGTTAAGATTTCCAAAAAGCTATGTTCTTATGTATATGATGTGATTGATATTTCTTTTGTTTACCCTTACTGAGCATTTGAGCTCACCCTTTTATGTTTTCTTTTCCCCAGGATATAAAGAAAGGTTTTTAGGTAAAAAAAAGGGAAGATATTTATGGGAGATGTTGAAGATCTTTCCCCACGATTAGAAGATTTTATTCCGAGTTTCCAAAGACACTAAACTATTACGATCCTTGTGTGTGTGTTTTTGTTATGTACTAAGTATTCCGCAAAAGTAATGTAATGTCAATGTACGATAAGCTTCGGGTCTCTACAGAACATTTATTTAGTGAGTTGTTCTTTTTTAGTGTGGTGATATAAAAACAATAAAATCCTTTATTATGGTTCAAAAATAGAATGAGAATCATCCAAAGAATATCCCATGGTGTTGTAAACCAGGTGTGTAGTAAATCCAACATGTTATGCATGTAAATAATATATAGTTAATACCCAACTAACCTACATTTTTTATTTTATACCTAGGGTCTTCTTTTCATGATCTTGTATCTATTTTATTTGACATAGATATCTTTAATATGAAATAAGACAATTTTTACATTAACATAATTTTATTGTGGGGTTGTTCGAGAATTATATTGTATCATTAAGTTTTTATAATGAGAGGGTATGGTAATATATCTTTGATAATACAACAAGTAATTCATTTGAGTGGATTATAACAACATTACTCCTTTTAGTGAAACTAAATTGGAACAATTTACGTTATAAAGGAAAAGAAATGTTAGGAACCCCTAATTTAAAAGAATAATGGCTTAAGAAATAGACATGGTGATAGGGAATAAGTAATCTCATGTAAAAATATATTAATTAGATAAAAATTGCTAAAATTACAAGTATAAAAGTATATGAAAAATATCATAAACCATATTATAAAAAAAGAAATAAATTTTATTTTTAAAGGGGAGGATTATGAAACACATACATTGAAACGTCTATTATTAAATCTAGATATGAGAGTCCAAAAACCAAGGGAACATATCAGATATAATTAAAAGAGAGAAAATTATAATTTATTCATTATTGAATAATTTCTAGTGAAGATTAATAGTGTAATGAGTGGATATTTATAGATAATGTGGTGGTATGTTTATTAATTTTTAAACATAGTATTTTTTCAAGGAAGAAATTTAGTGACACTTACTTATTCACACAACTTATGTATTTAATTTAATAATTGATATTATTACTAGATGAATTCATGTTTCCTTATATCTTTAATGATTAAGCCTATACATTACCAACAATATACACTAATCCTAATAGACACTTTATGATGTAAAAATATCCAATTTCCATAATACCCAATGATCAAAATTACCAATGGTAAAAAAATGAAGAAATTAAAGTGACTATTGATCATAATTCTCATTATTAATGACGTTTATGTTTGATTCATATAAATTCAATCCTTTAAATAATACTTATCAATCTCTATATATTGATTATATGGAAGGTATTATTCTTACATTTATTATTTTAATTATAACTATTTTTTTTATTGGATAATAGGATCCATGAGGTATATAAATTGTATTTTCATTATTTTCCATTTCCTTATTCTCCATTATTATATATATTCCATATAAAACCTTAACCTCATATTTTTAATAGAATATTATGTTATAATATTTTTTATTCCATAATAGACAATTCTTAGGAATGTCCTGAATCCCATTTTAAAGACTAAAAATGATAATTATATTTATTTTCATTACTAAAAATGTTTCTTCGAGCTTCTCAAATGCATTTAAATTCAATAGGACATACATAAATTATTTGTTCATTTCATTTTTCATAGAAATCAAGAAATAGTTTCTTCAAAAAATGCCTTTTGTGAAATCATCATCATCAATATTTAGAAATAAAATAAACACATTTTTAATCACTATATGATTTTTAAAGTTATTGTGTTTATTATGATAAGAATATCATTGTCAGTACTAACATCTTGATTTTCATTGAAAATAGAATAAATTTATTAAACTACATTGAGGTATCCCTGATTCAGTTAGCTCAATTTCCAAACATGATTTATATGATATGGGATTTAAAAATTCATCATTAATCAATATTCACATTTTCAATTTGATTTTTTGATCACTAATTAAAAGATCATGTAATTGAAATTTTTATTTCTTCTTTAAATGATAATTTTTTACCCATATATTTTTTATTTTAAGTTTTCATAACTTTTACAATGTCTGGAAGTATTAAATTTTATTCATAACTAATTTCATAAAACATTTGTAGAATTAATTCTTTCATGACTTTGTTAATTTTTTGGAAAACTGGTATATCAGAAGAATTAGGTTGTCTTATAAAAATCATGATATCCTAAAACCATCATTACAAATTCATATGTTCTATATAAATTTCATATGGAGTCTGATAAACTATTCAAATAATTTTATATTTTGTATGAAACATTATATTGAAATGAAAAAAACACTTGAAGTAATATGAAATTATATATGTCATACAATGAATCACCATTATCATATAAAAAAATTCCTTATTTTTTCTTTCCAAAAAGAAATCCAAACTCAATGAAACATGAAAAAAACATTTAACATCAATATAATAAAATCTAAAATAATATAGAAAGAACTTCAATCAAATAAAAACCATTCATGTTATTCCATCATAGAATCAAAGAAAACTTCTATTCTGGGTGACCAAAAAACTAACTGTCCTCAATTCCAAAGTGAAAATTAACATATAAATTTTCAATAAAATGACATTTCCAGTTCCATCTAGCTACGTCAATTTATAACCATTTGAAAAATATAGAGTTTTCAAAAAACTATACTTCATGGATTTATGGACTCTAAAAAAGAATTACTTCATATTCATGTTAATTACCTCATTTTCCTTCATCCTACTTTTCTAATTGATTTTTTCTATTATTACACTCAAATATATGAGTAATATTATAGATACATTTCATTTGTTTGTTTATTATTTTAATTATATTTACCACATGTGTCTTTTTCATTTGAAATTAAGATAAATATTTTACAAACATATCCTAAAAATTTTACAATGTCCCATCAATGTTCGTTTAACCATATTTGTGGATTTTATCATATCATTATTTATCACTACCGTCATATCCGGTCAAGAAAAATGAAATATTATATATAGATATTTATTTATATTAATATTTAATAATATATATGAAACCTTTCTATTGTATAAATAGAACTTAATCAATACCATGAACTCAAACCCGAAATATATTATTAAAATAAATACGTGAATTCAAGCCTCAACCTCAACAAACACAATTATAATAAATAAATTAAAATGATTATAAATAACCAATAATGATGAATAATTATACAATTAATTTTTGTGTTATTTGTTTAATTAATATTATATTATTATACTACAGGTTAAAATTTGATGAAAAAACAAGAAGTTTGAGGGACTCTCAATCCTAGCTCTTAATTCGAGTTTATATTCGATTATTCAATTTGTTCAATATTATTTTTTTAAAAAAATTATTTGTTATTTATTTCACTATTCTATCAATTTTATTTTCTTGGAATAATTATTGTATTAATTTGTTTAATTTCAATATTATTTTCCCTCTTGATTTTTGATAATGACCATTTTTAAAATCCTTTAATGTTTATTGTTAATATATAGTTTCTCCATCATATATGATCTCTTCATTAAAAATGGTACCATTTTCTAACCAAAAAAATTATTTCACATCCTCTAGGTGACCTCAATGAATGTTATTTAATATATTTTCTATGTAATATATGTAGATCACATTTTTTTCTAAGAGGTTTTTATCATATTTAGGAATGGTTTATATTTTCGATTACATGTGGAATACCTGATTACGAGGATAATATAATTTTATGGGTAGGCCAAAATTTATATTGCCTTAAAATATTTGTAAATTTAATTTAATTGATGATATTATTTTTATTATGCATAAAAATGATGATTTCTATTTTCACAATTAATTAAATATGGAATAGTAAAAAAAATAATCTGAAAATATATTGAAAGATGTGTTTATGATTTATGTGGGGTATTGGATAATAATGTTATGATTTTTAATTATTATGAAAATACTACATTCCCTCTTTTTGTAAATTATTTCCAAATTTTTAAGATGGTGATTCTTTTTTTATGATATAATGATGATGAACATTCACGCCTTTTTACTGTATTGATTCATGTGTCATTTTCCTTTCAAATTATTCTAGGAATTATTTGTCTTTTACCTCGTTCTTTTCATTATGTATGACCTTAGGTGATTTTATATAATAATAAATATATTAATGGAAATAGTTAATATATTATAAACAAATTATGTATAGTGGAATATTTTATGGATGACAATGTTTTTTAAATGTAATTTTACTACGACAAAAAAAATTTATTCAGGAATTTATTATTGTTAATATTAAAATATTAATGATACAGGTTTCTATACTGGATGTGTAGTGGTATACTATGGGGGATATGTGTGATGATGATAATATAGATGTGGTATATAGTGTATAGTTATGTTTTGGGATTGTATGTGAAATTGAATTATTGTATGATGGAAAAAACCACTATATGAAAGTTATTAGGTAATTATTTTAAAACAAATAATTGGTGATATGAATTTATGGTACCATCATGATGTATATTGGTATTATACTATGTTACATTACATTTATGTGATGCATGGTGAGAGATACCTGGTGAGGTTATGGGATAAATTACATGAAATAGGTGTGTGTTTGTTTCATTATTTATTAATTGATGAAATAATATTCTTCCTCAACAAATACAATAGTGGTCTTGGGGAGTATGATACTATTTATACAATTCCCATATATATATATATAATAATTATTTATTGAGGGGAGTTATTTAAAAATCATAAAATTAATACCACAATTTTTGGAGTTGTTATAATGGTCTTAATTATAGGATTTTTCTTTTGATATTTACTTTAGAGGCCTTCTTAATGTAAGAAACATTATTTCATTAGGGTTTTTGTTTAATTGTATCTTATATGGATTTTATTGGTGAGTTTCAATATGTATAGGGAATTTATGATATTAATGTATATACTTTGTGTGTTTTTACCACTAGTAATAGTTTAAAACCCATGACCTATTAAAAGAAGGCATGAAGCAGCACACATGTCTTTACATTCATCACATGAGTGATATCTATTCTTTTATGTTCACGTAAATGATATATATAACCTTTGGTTGAGATTTAGTACATAGTTTGTAGTTATGAACTTGTAAAGACTAGATGATGTTTTATAGAAAAAATATCAATCAAAATTATTATGAGAAATAGAAAGGGGTACTAAATAGGGAATTGGAAATTATACACCCATGTGATCTAATATAAGGTCATCGAGATTACCAAACATAATGACAATGAAGGTTATAATTTTACATTATAGACCTTGATTGTTAATTTCATCATACATAATTTGGCTGTGTTTGAAATATGGTGATTATGTGTAAATGAGATAATTCTTAATAAATTAACATAAATTAATTTCATGTCACTATGGTTATGAGTTTCCTTTCTTAATATATATAGTTGCCTTGTTATCTCATTTTCTATGTCGTTCAGATATGTTAGGCGTACTAGTATGATCATGTTGACCTATGGAGAGTTGGATGAGTTTAGGAGGGTGATTCATGATGTTTTAAACTTCTTATGTTCCAATATTAAGGATTTTAAATTAATTTGGGTAGTGTCTTTGATCTAGATATAATTATTTTTAAATTTTAGTGGAAAATAATTTTTAACTAGATCAATTCTAGGAAATAGTATGTGTTTATATTGGAAAATAGTTATATGATTAGAGCTACACTATAGTGTTGATTAGTATTCCTTGAGTATCATTACGATTAAACATTTTTCTAAGATAATTTTTGAAATAAGTTCTTTCCATAATTTCTTTTATTAACTATGAATGTTACAATGGTAATATGGTTTATCTCTCAATAAAATGGTATAATGATCATGTGAGAGAATGATATTTTTTAAGGATCATATATTTTACCTATTGAGCATTTATTTAATGAGTAATTGAATGTAGACTATATTAAGTTGATATTTTACCCAACTATATTATATCAAAAAATACTATTTGCATTATGTTTATTTTGATGTTTTAAATAATGAATAATTGATTAATAAGATATTTGTGAAGTAAGGGTCTTATTGATATGGGAGTCGTCTAATATGTCTAATATGGAAATACACAAAATGGGACCTTATATTTGAAATATTTTTATGGTGGTGGTGTTATTCATTATTTTTTTGATCTATTAGTTTCAATGCTATTAAAATGATATTAGATTTTATGTTCTTTTATTTTCGATTTAATTTTTATAAGTGATTTGTGTTATTATCCATTAATAGTGGTATGTTATATATATGATGTGAACTTACATTTCATTATTTACTCAGTTACTGTCATGACCCGTCCCCCGGGGCCCGTGCTGTGACTACCCCAAGCCCGTCTTCCATATGCCAGGGGCTGGCAACTAGAACCAAAGGCGTAATTCCCTAAAATTGGGAAGGAATTGCCTTGATAAACTAGAAAAAAACACAACAGAGTAAGCTGGAAGAAAAACACTAAGTAAGACTCTATACAAAAGGAGTGTTGTAAAGTAATTGGGCCGGAAATACAATCCTGACTATAAAGTACAAGTACAACTAAACAGGGAAAAAACAGTTGAAAAGTGAAAGCAGCTCCGTGATCGTCATCCTCTGATGTTACCAAAACGGTAGGTAAAGTTAGCCTCATCAATACTCCATGCATGTCAGTCTCCTCCATTTACTGTCTCTTCGTAAAGACAACCTTCAGGTACCGTCTAGTCCTGTTACTCTGTCTCAGTCGGTGTTGTCTGTCATCTGCATCTAACATAATGAGGTGCGGGCATAGCCCGTGCAGGGGTGAGTATAACGATACTCATTAAGGACCCTAAGACCGCCAAGGTCTCTCAAAATCCACAAAGGAGAAACCATATAGTATTAAAACAACAGATAATCATTACTAAAGTATATGCCCATAATTATACAAAAGTTACCAAGTAACCCATATCAATCTTGAGGAAAACACAGAAGTCACTGAGTCGGCTCACGCAGGTATAAAAATTTTGTAGAGAGATAGAGATAATTAGATATAGACATTGAATCATATAAGCAGTCAGACCAACACAAAATCCAGGACCAGCTGTTGGAGCTGTCATACCGACACATGATCCAAGACCAGCTATTCTGTCAGACCAATACAAGATCCAGGAACAGAAGTCAAAATTGTCAGACCAACACATGATCCCGGAACAGTCGTCAGAGCTGTTGGACCAACACATGATCCAGGACCAGCTATTATGTCAGACCAACACATGATCCAGGAACAGATGTCAAAACTATCGGACCAACACATGATCTAGGAATAGTAGTTAGAGCTGTCAGACCAACACCTGATCCAGGACCAGCTATTCTGTCAGACCAACACATGATCCAGGAATAGAAGCCAGAGTACAGCCAGCCACAGGTTTTCCACAAAGCACACTTGATTCTAGGATGGTCCACTCGTCAATCCAAATGTCGATACATCAACTACCACGATGTCCCAATTATAAGTACAACAATGGTTTGTCTCGTCATAAGGGTCTCAATGCCAGTGATGGTGCATAAATTAGATGCTCAGTCTGTGAGTTATAAACCTTTTTGTCCTAGTGACCCTTGTGGATTTGTGTACGATCCAAATAGACTGTATCTCAACATTACCCTAAACGCTAGTGGGGTATATTCAAAGGGACTGTCAAGCTCCAAGAAAACCAGCGCCGCTGACGGTTCATCAAACGATCGTCTGGTGTCAATGATTCAACCAAAGGGTGTAAAAGGGTCAATAATGGGCATGGGCCCTGTCGGACCTGGTCAGACCGACCCGGCCTAACCCTGACTGTGCCGACCTGGTCTGGGTCGACCAGGTCAAACCCACTGGGTCAGACCTGACCCATTGGGTGGGTCAGCTCGCTAGGTTTGGCCGGGTTCGCTGGGCCCGACCCAGCTGAATGTAGGGGTGGTTCGGCCCAAGGGTCTCCACTTAGGCGACTCAGCCCGAAGGTCGGGTCCGGTTCAGCTAGTTTTGTGAGGGGCGCGACAGGAGCGACTCGTCCCGGAAGTCTGAGCCAGTTCGGCTAGCGATTCTATGAAGGACTCCACCGGTTGGATCCTGTGGCAGGTGCGGCTCGACCGTTTCGGACGTGAGACGGGGCGCGGTCAGGCCGCATGGTGAGGACACGCAGGGCGCCAGGAAGTGTGTGGGAAATCCAGTGGGGCGCCAGGCAGCGCGGGGGTATGCTCGCGGGGCGTGCGGGCAGTGCCCGAACAGCACCCTTGGTGTCGGGCTGTGTATAGGGTGGTCATAGGGGTGCACAAGCGGCACTCGAGTAGGGCGCGGGGCGCGGGAAGTGCGAGGGTAGTCCGCGGGGTGTTGGGAAGCGCGCGGGCATATCGGCGGTGCACGGCCAGTGCGAGGGCAGGCCGTGGAGAACCGGGAAGTCTGCGGGGAGGCCGACGGGGCGTGTGGGGCAGCGCGCGGGTGGGCCGGCAGGGCGCGCGAAGCGTGCAAGAATTCCCCAGGGCACGGGTAGGCCGTCAGAGAAATGGTTAGGCTATGGAAAGGCTAGAGGGTTGCGGGCAATGCATGGGCTCTCCAGAGACGGTGCGGGCAGACGCGAGGGTGGCACGGTTCACGGAGGTCGTAGGTAGCATGGCTTTTTTCATTGTCTTGTCTATCTCCATGTCTTTGTTACATCTCTAAGACAAAGAATTCCAGAAGATGGAAAAACGATGGAGGATGTCGGGCCATGTTAGGTTGGCTCGCACCCTCTTTGTTTTGGGAGGTATCAATTGGCTCAACAAGATAAAAAGATGACCATTAACACATCTTCAACAAACCATTTCTATCCGATGAATAAAATAAGAAAACTTATAACATCATCAATTAATAAACCCCCTACCTTTTGATTATCAGCCGTTGTTCGTTGACTGTGTCGCGGAAAGGGAATGAAGGAGTTATTCATTCATTGCATTCATCAGGCTCTCCCAATCTCAGGATTCATCGGTTTGTTGACAACAATGAGGAGGGACGAATAGTCGAATACATCCCATGTTTAAGGGGGGTTTCCAAGGAAGAAGTTGAGGAAGGTCGTTCTTCGTTGGAAGGGTTCTTTGTTGTGAGCCTTCTCCCAATATTTCTCCCAAGTTCCTCTTTTCTCTCCACCCTACCCTAAATTAAATCATGGCCAAATAATAGATTGTCATCTATTATATTCATTGGCATAAATTCAAATAGAGTTATTTATTTATATGAGTTGACTCATTTAATTAATGGGGTAGTGTTGGCATAATAATTCAAAAGTGAAAAATCATTAATTTACTCAGCTCCCCTAATTAATGATTGAAAGGTGTCACAAATTAAAATAATGGGGAGTGGGATTCATTAAAGTGGAGAAGGTTAAGGGGTTTCATTCCATTTAATGGGGGAGTTCAGGTGGTTTTATCTTCCTCTGTTAAAATGGGTTTAAGCCTCGTGTGGTCCCCATGTCATAACCTCTCACGGGAGGTTTTGCTCGCGTGGCCCCCACCACAATAACCTCTCAAGGGAAGTTATGGTGTGGTGTTCCCACTTATATCTCCCATGGGGAGGTTTTAACCACCCAACATCCAAATGGTAGTTTAAAATAAAATAATGTGAGATTACGTTATTTTATTATGTCACATGAAAACCCAAAAACTAATTATTATCCGCAACTCACTGTCACTGAAGTGAAAGTTTTCTGAAGAGAATATCAGTGCTGCGAGTTCTATGGTACTCACAGATTTTAATTTCAATCACCGGTTCAATTTTTATAAAATATTGATCATACATTTACTAGATTTACCCAAAAAAACATAAAAAATTCATTCTGTGCACACCGGGGCTCGGAATCAAGCGTCGTAAACTTTCGAAGACTCTTAAAATTCCCATATATTAAAAAAAATTCCACAGGATTTCCGGGTCTTTACACTCACCCCAACTCATGGATTTACATCCCTGTAAGCTGTAACTCGAACTAATGGGACAAATTGGGTTACTAATCATGCATCTTAGCCTCCCCGTCTTATTTTCTCTCATGGAGGTTCCCATACTGCCAAAAAATGCACACCAGTGGTGTCGACCGTCCACCTATGATGCACTCTGGTATATCCTCAATTTCCATTGGAACCTCCGTGAAAGTCGCCCCATCATCGATTTCTATCTCACCATGGTCAATGATGTGAGTAAGGTCATGCACATATCTCTTTAGCTGAGATACGTGGAAAACGTCGTGCTCCCGGTGCAACTGAGGTGGATGAGTTAAGCAGTATGCCACCTATCCAACTATGTTGAGGACCTAGAAAAGTCTGATGAACCTCAGGGATAACTTCCATCCTCAGCCAAATCTCTGTAGACCTCATCGAGGTGAGACCTGTCGAAAGATGTGGTTTCCATCCTCGAACTACATAGGTCCCCGTCTTCTCTCAGCATACAACTTCTGCCTGCTCTGTGTAGTCTCCATCCACTTCTAGATGATCTGTACCTTCTATTTGGTAGCTCGTACCATCTCTGGTCCCACTAGTGCCGACTCCACTGGTCAGTTCACTACAATGGTGATCTACACGGTCTTCCGTACAACACCTTAAAAGGTGCCATCCCTATGGTGGAGTGATAGCCGTTATTGTACACAAACTCCACCAATGTCAAGAGATCTTTCCAGCTATGACCGAAGTCAAGGACATAAGCACGTAGCATGTCCTTGAGGGTCTGAATGGTCCTCTTAGTCTGATCATCTATCTATGGATGGAAGGCGGTGCTCAGATGTAGCTGCATCTTGAAATCCTCCTGCATCCCTTTCCATAGTGGGGAAGTAAATCATGCATCACAATCAAAGAAAATGGAAGAAGGTACATCATGTATCCACATAATATATTCCATGTAGAGGCATCCAATGTTCTATACTGAACCCTTTTCTCTGATCAGTAGGATGTGGGCTGACTTTGTGAGTCGGTCGACGATCACCCAAATCGAGTCGCAACCCTAGGATGTACGTTGAAGACCCGTGAAGAAGTCCATGGATATATCATCCCACTTCCACTCTGGGACCTCTAAAGGCTGAACAAAGAATGCTGGTACCTGGTGTTATGCCTTCACTTGCTGACTAGTGAGGCATGAAGAGACAAAATCCACTACATCCTTCTTCATACGTAGCCAGTAGTGCTGTAGTCGAAGGTCCTAGTACATCTTCACCACTCATGGATGTACCTCTAGAGGGGAAGTGTGGAAATCCCTCAAAACTTCCTCATGAAGTGGTACTGGTACCGTGATATGTCCTCTGAATAGGATAGCATACTCCCCACATTCGACAAATCCATCAGGTTCCAGCCCTGTGGATATCTGATCATGTCGTGTCTCGCAGTCAGTGTCTCCTCACTACGCCTCCTTGACTTGCTGAAGAAGTGGGGGAGTGTCTATAAGAGACAGAAGGAAGGATACTTCATCTCTATCCACAAAGGATATATATAAAGCAGCCAGCTACTCTATCACCTCTCCTAGAAGTTGTATACCTGACCTCATACTGAGTGCATTTACAGCAATGTTCCCCTTCCCATGAGTATAGACTATCTCTAAGTAATAGTCTCGGAGGAACTGAAGCTATCACCGCTATCTCAAGTTCTAGTCCTTCTGAGAGAAGATATACATGTGATGCTTGAGATCAATGTACATAGTATAACGTTTGTCCATCAGATAGTGCCACCACATCTTCAATGCGATGACCACTGCTTCTAACTCTAGGTCATGGGTAGCATAGTTCTACTCATGTTTCCTCAGCTATTGAGAACCATATGTTATCAATGCTCACTCCTTCATCAAGACACACGCAAGTCTGGTCCTAAATGCGTCGTAGTAGACTACATACCCTACTCCCTCATCTGGAATCCTCAATATTGGGGCGCCAGTCATCCACTACCTCATCTTTTAAAAGATCTACTTACATCTCTTCGACCACACGAAGTGTTTCCCCTTCTTCATCAAATGTGACAGTGGTGCTAAAACTCTGGAGAAGTCTGGTACAAACGTTCGACAATATCAAGTCACAGTAGACGTACCTCCCTCATGGTGGGTGGGGGGGGGGAATCCGGGAAACATCTTTTGGAAGGATGTCCCTCAGATCTGTCACTCAATTTTGGAACTCAAAACTCAAAACTCTTGTTGCCACTGACGGTAAGGCTGGTCGACTCAAGAGTGATCGGTTACACCCTCATATGCCTGATTTTATCATGTGCTACCTGAGTTTCCTTTTTTTCAGCTATGGAAAACCTCATCCCAATGATGTAGATAAACCAAAACCTTTTTACGTAATACAGTCAATTTCTGTATGAACTGTGGTTGCCCAGTCCATACCCAAACTAACGTCCTAAGGCCTCGATGGTACCACCAAGAGGATCCAGCCGAAACTCTCATCTCAAGGGTCATATCACATCATCAGTGTAAGTGTGATTATTGTGTCTCCTCCCAAAGGTATCTCCAAACGTGAGGGTAAACTCAACAATTTAACCGTAAACTCTAGGTACGTGAAAAGATTCGTGGATGGAAGGAATGATTGGTACCTATATCTATTGATACGGCAGCTAGTAGTAGACACAGAGCATTCCTCAATCATTTCTAGAGCCCTTGGGCGACACTCCTTAATTTCATGTGGCTACCCTCTTCCCCTTCCCTTAAAATCCCTGATCCTGGTGGGGACGTCAAAGGCGCGTGGGTGTAAGAAGTCGAAATGTAAACAACCTCATGCTGCTCTCCGAGCTCTGCTTCCATGTCTGATGTCCTGCAGATTCATCTGCCTTTAACACTTCCTATTCTAGAAATATTTTACATGCTCAAATCTCTAATATAGGCATAAATTTCATGCTTTCCCCCTTCTAACATTCACTGGATTTATCCGCTCATCCAAAGAACATTCAAACGCAAACATTATCTATAGCAGCTAGAGAAAAGGTTATGGATTTGATGTTTTGAAATACAGCTCACTCAGTATTTTGAGCCCCAAAGAATGGATTGCAATGTATTCATCGAGTACCAGGAATGGTCAGTATGCCTTGATGAATTCTCAACTACTGACATGTCATCCTGATGAAGTTGTACAAGCTAAAAAGAACTCTCAGCCACCTCCTCAGGCCAGTCCTCAACCGCTTGTGAGTTGGGCTTGCCTCGGAACTTGAGGGGTATCTGATGTTGAAACACATGTAAGGCACTAATACTATATGTGTAATCTACTGGTACCGATGGTTGTAACTGATGACCAATATACAATTATACAGCTGACACACTACCTAAAGGTACAAACTCTAGTAATGGTCCATGTACTGAAGCCTCATCACTATGAAGACCATCCTCATGGTCACTCCCTGAAAAAAGCCTAGTAGATATGATCACCATCTGCTCCACTGGTGTCTCAAAATTGAAGAAAACTCTAGTAATTTCCTCCATCCAGTCCTCTTTTTCCTGGCAATTTGTCTCACCTCGAAAACTTAGAGGCCTCTGGCCCTGGAACTCGTGCAACATGCTCAGTCGATATGCAACGTCTGCCAGTGCGACTTGTGACATCTACTGCCCAACAAGTGGTGGTGCTGCTATTACACCACCTGAAGGTTCCTACATAGTAAGAGGTCCCTACACCGGATCCTCGTCGCTCAGTGGGCCGTCATCGTGTACTCACTCAGAAACCCTAGATGGCTGTCTATGCAGCAACATCCTTATAGGAAACAGGTATTCCATGGTCAGTAAGCTATAACTCATGAGCTGAATCAAGACATCACAAAGAAAACACTTGAAAACACACACAAAAACAATGTATTCATGCACTGTGTCAGAAATCAGAAGTCAGGGTCCTGGTGTATGGGTACGTTGGCCACCGCTCCAACACTGGACTCCCTGAACTAAAAACCACAATAATTTCCGTTAAAAATATTGCTTCATAAAAAATAATGATCAGAGTCCTGTGTTCTGTAGTAGAACCGACTCATCTAATACCAATATGTTACGACCCGTCCCCCAGGGCCCATGTCGTGACTCCCCCAATCCTGCCTTCCATAGGCTAGGGGCTGGTGACTAGCACTAAAGGCGTAAATCCCTGAAAATGGGAATGCATTGACTTTATATACTAGAAACACACACAACATAGTAAGCTGGAAGAGAAACACTAAGTAAGACTGTATACAATAGATGTACTTAAAAGTAAATGGTCTAGAAATACCAGCCCAATTGTAATTTACATGTAAAACTGAACAGGGAAAACAACTAAAAAGTGATAGCAGCTTCTGAATTGTCCACCTTAGATCTTACCAGAAGGGTAAGTACAATTAGCCCCTTCAACACTCCATTTCTGTCAGTCTCCTTCGTGTATCGACCCATCATAAGGTCCACCTCCAGGTACCATCTATCCCTGTTACACTGCCTCAGTCAGCGATGTCCGTCATCAGTATCCAATACAATGTAGTGTGGGCATAACCTATGTAGGGGTGAGTGTAACGATACACAGTATTGACCTAGAGACAACCAAGCTCTCTCAAATTCCACCAAGGATAAACCACAGATTATGAAAACTAATAATATCCATTACTTAGGTATTTTCCCATACATATACCTAAGTTATCATGTAACCCGTCTCAATCATAATGAAAACACAGATTTCACTGACTCAGCACACATAGGCATAAAACTTTTTTAGGGTGATATAGATGATCAAATATATCCACTGAATCATCTAATCTGTTAGACCCACACAGGTTCGAGGACAAGCAGTTGGAGCTATCAGACCAACAGGTGGTCTAAGACCAGGTATTCTGTCGGACCAACACATGATCCAGGAACAGAAGTCAAAACTGTCGGATTGGAACATCATTCAGAACAGTCATTAGAGATTTCAAACAAACACATGATCCCGGACCATCTATTATGTCCGACCAACACATGATCTAGGAACAGATGTCAGAACTGTCGGACAAACACATGATACAGGAACAGTCGTCAGAGTTGTCGGACCAACACATGATCCAGGACCAACTATTATGATGGACCAACACAAGATCCAGGAATAGAAGTCATAATTGTTGGACCAACACATGATCTAGGAATAGTTGTCAGAGTACAGCCATCCATAGGGTTTCAACAAAGCACGCTTGATTCTGGGAGGGTCTTCTCCTCATGCCATTTGTTGATACATCAACATCCATGAATTCAAATGTAGAATTACCTCTAGGGTCCACCTCATCATAGGGGTCTCAAAAAAACTGACATCGTGTCAATCAGATCCCCAGTCTGTGAGTTATAAGACATTTTGTCCCAGGGGCTCGGTCCAATTCGTGTACGATCCAACATGACTGTATCTAAACATTACCCCGAACTCTAGTGGGGTATACTTAGTGAGACCATCGTGCTCCATGAAAACCATCACCTATGACGGTTCATCAAACGGTCGTCCAGTTCCATAGATACGGCCAAAGGAAGTTACAGGGTCGGTAATGGGATCACAAACTAGTATCCCCTGATATTGTCGATGAAAAGGATAAAAAGGTAAAGACCGACCAGTAATGAATTAGAGTCATTCAGAGTTGAAAATGGAGTTTTGATGACAATCATTTATTATACCTAGAGTTTTAGTTGGGAGATAAGGTATTCCTCCTTTTATATCCATGTTAAATTTCATGAGATTTGGGAAGATGGTAAAACTTAGTTCAAGATACATCACCTCATTTCAGAAAACTAATCACATTAGAGAAGTTGCATATCCGCTTGCACTCCCACCTGTATTAACTCATGTAACTGATGTATTTAATGAATTCCTCTTTAGGATGTAAATACTAGACCCCAGATATGTACTCAATATATGTCACGACCCATCCTCGGGGCTCGTGCCGTGACTAACCCAATCCCGCCTTCCATAGGCCAGCGCTGGCGACTATCACCAAAGGCATAAATCCTAACAAAAAGGGAAGGAATTTACTTTATGAAACATAAACACACACAACCATAGTACAAGCGGAAGATAACACTATGTAGAAAATAATTTTCTGAAAAGTAAATGGGCTAGAATAAAAACCCAACTGAAAATTAATGCTACAACTAAATGAAATTACAACAGAAAAGACAAACAGCTAGAAGATAGAAGTAGCTCCTAGGTCATCCACCTTGGATCCTACCTAAAGGGAAGGTATAGATAGCCTCCTAAATTCTCTTTCCTACCATACTCCTCTGAGTACCGTCTCATCGTGAAGTCCACCTCCAGGTACTGACTCGTCGTGAGGTCCACCTCCGGGTACCGTCCAATCCTCATACACTCGGTCTCTGTCAGCGATGTCTGTCGTCTGAATCCAACACAATGAGGAGTGGGCATCGCCCATGCAGGGGTGAGTATAAAGATACTCAGTAGGGACCCCGAGACCCTCAAGGTCTCACTAAAAACAAAAAGGATAACCACAAAGAAAGATCTCAATAGATAACCCTTACATAGGTATAAGAACATACTTATACATAAGTTATCAAGTAACCCTTCTCAATCATGAGAAAACACAAAGGATATGAAATCAACGGATAACCACTACCTTGGTATATTCGAACACATATACCTATGTTATCAAGTGACCCATCTCAATCATGAGGTATACAAAAAGGTCATTGACTGAATTCAAACCAGGATTTTTATTCATTATATCAAAACCAAAACTACTGAAGATATCCTCCTCTATCTAGTACAGTGGTCCTGTCATGACTCCGAGTCACTACTCAGTAACCTTATACTGCTGAGGTACTCCTCCTGTCGAGAACCGTGGGTCTACCACCCATACATAGTAGTGCTCCCAGCCATGGGTCTCCACCTCACAAAGTAGTGCTCCCCCTCATAGCCTACAGAGGTACTCCTTCTGTCGAGTACCACAGGTCTGCCACCCAAACACAATAGTTCTCCCTGCCATGGGTCTTCCACCCAAACACAGTAGTTCTCCCTAATGGCCTATACAAGTCACTCAGACAGGAATCAGACAAGCATTCATCACGTCTTAGCCAGCTACAAGGTCACCGTAATCCATACGCTCATCTCTAAGACGATCCGCTCAATGAGCTACTAGTATATACTCCATGTATCACTATTTCCCACTAATAATTATCTCAAAGTACCGCCTCATCAAATTGGTCTCAACGCAACAAACGGCGCGTCTATCGGATGTCCGGTCTGTGAGTTATTAGCATTTTACTCTTGGGGGCTTGGTTGGTTTTGTGTACGAACCAACCCGGTCATATCTCAACTATACCCCGAACTACCATGGGGTATACTCAAAGGAACCATTTCTCAATGTGACTTCCAACGCCGCTGACAGTTTGTCAAACGGGCATCTGGTCTGAAAGTTATCGGCTTTTCCGTTCGAGTGGTCCGGTTGATTTATAAGATAAAACCAACCCGACCGTACTCCAACTGCGTCTAAACCTTTGGTGAAGTATTCCAAAATATCCATCTCATCAAAATTAATCCAACAATGTCGACGGTACGTCAATCGGTCATCTGAATCTCAAGTTATAAGTGTTTCCGCTCTGATGGCCCGGTTGGTTTTGAGTTCAAACCCACCTGACCATACAAAAACATCACCAAAACCATTTGTGTAATATACCGAAACGATCGACTGAATCCTAGGAATCCTACGCAACTGATGGTGCATCAATCAGAGGTCTAAAACTCAAGTTACTGGCATTTAAGTGAAGATGGTCCGAAAATAGGGGGTATGGTCCCGGTCCAATCTGGCCCAATACCCCCTGGGTCGGCCCCAACTGGGTCGACCCGAACCCGGTCCATGTCTGGCCTGGTTGGGTGCGGCCCGACCCAGCTCGGAAGCCGGCCGTGGCTCGGTGCTGGACGAACGGGACGCATGGGGCACATACCCTTTTTCTGGAAACAGAGGACACAGTGGGGTCCGCCCTAGTAGTAGGTCGGGAGGGAGTTACACCCCCCTATTTTCCGAGTAACGGCCGGCCATTACGGACGGCCGATTGCTGAGTCATTGTGGGACCCAGAGGTGGTTCCCAGCTCTTGGAGTCGCCAGCATCGGCTCGGTCGGCCGCCCCTGCTGGTCCGCAGTGGCCTTAGGCCACCGCTCGTCTCAACGGCACGGCGCGATGGCGCCGCTCACCACCATTGTGGCCCACTCCTGGTCACAGCCTTCATCAGCCTCACAGGTGCGGCATGATGGTGTCACACACCACCGCCACGGCCCACTCCGGCTGTGGTTCTCTTCGTCTCCGTGTGGTGCAATGACACCACGCAGCCTTCACCACAGCCTTGCAGGGCCGCAGTTCCATTCCGACCACCAAACGGTGCAACAGCACAGTGCACCTCTGCTTCCAACTTCAACGAAGATCAACAAAGAAGAGGGAGGATAATCTTCCATGTTCGTGCGGTCTGATATCCTCCTGTTATGATGATATCATGCGGCCAATTTTTTAAGCAATGAAGAATGATGATAAAGTATTGAACAAGAAAAGATAACCCCTACTTCGAGAAAGATCTACATTAGACAAGATCATGGATGATGGTGTCGCGAAAGGGTGGATGTCGGCTTGTTGACTTCATCGCAAGGTAAGAGATGATGGTGACGACGGTCATTGGCATTCGTCGCTTCCATAAAGTTCTATTGATTCTAGCTTGAGCGTCATTTGTTGGATCCGACGTAGGGGAGACGTCGAAGTCAATTTAGTTCATTGCAACCGCACCACACTACCGATCCATGCTAATTCATCGGTTTCTCGTTAGAGAAGAAGGAACCTCGGTGGTGGTGCAACAATTGTGGAAGGAGAGGGAGGGAAGGAAAGAGGGGAAATTCTCTAGAGGAGTCCCCTCCCATAAAAAAGCCTCATCCCTTAATAAAATATTAGACATGGCTAATATTTTTTTTAACACATCCATTTCAAATTCAAATACCTCATTAATTAAATTGGAGAATTCAATATATTAATTAAGGTGTTGTCATGAATTAATGGGAGAGGAGAAAGTGAAGAGGTCCCATAAATATTTCAAGGGTTATCAAAATTAAACAAGGGAGCAGTAAAAAGGGGGTTTAAGCAGGGTTAAGTAAGATGACAGGTTGGGGCTCATGTGGGACCCACATATCCTTTATCCACACATGGGAAGTTTAACTTCCATGATATAAAAAAAATTGTTCCACAATTTTATTTCTCAAGAAACTAAATCCCCAAAAAAATTAAAACTCAACTCGCTTAAAACCCAACTATGGTAAAGGACCCCTAAAGAAATTACTGGCGCTGCGAGTTCATCATTGCCATTAGAATTCAATTCCCTGAACCGGTTCAAAAGATTTAATAACCCGCTCATTCGTTCCTTGAATTTACCTGAGCTAAAATTCATAAATTGATTCCGGACACACTGGGCCTCAGAATCAAGCGACGTCAGAAGCTACAGGCTCGTAAAATTCCAAAGAAATTAAGAAAAAATTTCCCTTTAAATTTATATGTCATTAAATTTCTCCCACCTTAGGGATTTACATCCCCTTAAAGGTACAACACAAACTAGGGAAACTAAAGGAGGTACCGAGCACGCATCTGAGCCTCCCGCTCCCTTGTTCTTTCTTGGTGGTTCCTGGGCTGCCAACAAAAGCGCATAAGAGGAATCGATCATCCTCGTAGGACCTACTCTTGTCGATCCTCAACCTTTACTAGAACCCTGTGAAAGTCTCCCATGTCATTGATATCTAGCTCTCCGTGGTCAATGATGATGGATAGGTCATTCACACTTCTCCTTAGCTAAGATATTTGGATGACGTCGTGCACCCGGTGCATCTGAGGTGGAAAGGCTAGGTGGTAAACCATCTCACCTACCCTGCTGAGGACCTAGAAGGTTCCGATGAACCTCCGAGATAACATGCTTCTTCGTCCATATCTCAGTAGACCTTGTCGAGGTGAGACCCATTTAAAGATGTAGTCGCCATCCTCGAACTCTATAGGCCTTTGTTCCCTGTTTAGAACTGAACACTCAAAACTCCTGCTGCCACGAGGGTAAGGTTGGACAACTCAAGAGTGATTGGATGCACCCTCTTATGCATGAGTTTATCCTATGCTGCCTAGGGTTTCTTTTCACAAACCAAGGAAAACCCATCCCATCATTGTAGGTAAACCACATCCTTTTTGCCTAATCCATACCCAAACTAACGTCGTAAGGCCTCGACACTGCCACCAAAAGGTTCCAATCGACACTCTCACATCAAGGGTAAGATCACACCTTTGGTGTAGGAGTGATTATCGAGTCTCCTCCAAAAGGTATCTCCAGACATGAGGGTCAATTAAACGGCTTTAACCGACAAATCTAGGTCTGGGACAAGATTTGTGGAAGGAAGGGATGATTCGTATCATTGATTGTTGTTACGGTATCTAGTAGACACTGGCCGTACCTTGAATAATTCCTAGATCCCTTGGGTCACACTCCTTGATGGCGTGTAGCTAATCTCTTCCCCTACCATCCTACTCCCTGAGCCTGGTGGGAACTAAAAAGGTTGGTGGTCGTAACACATCGAAATGTACACCACCTCATGCTACTCTCCCAGATCTGCGTCCATGTCTGGTGCTCTGCAGATTGATTTATACTTAACACTTCCTCTTCTTGTAACATTTTACACACCCAAGTCTCTGAGAGTGGAACCAGTTTCCTTTTTTCCCACTGTTAACATTCACTGGCTGTATCCATTCAGCCAAAGAACATTCAACCACAAAGGTTCTACAACCCTATAATAAGTAGGAATGCATATAGGAAAAGTGATGGCTTGGATGTCATTTAAACACACCACTCTCTGAGGTCCGATCTCAAAAACACTGATCGTATCGTAGTCATCAAGTACCAAGAACGATTGGTACGCCTCAATGACTACTCATCTACTGACATGTCGTCCTACTGAAGCTATATAATCATCAAAAAACTCTCAACCACCTCCTCAAGACAGTACTCAACTACCTGTGAGTCGGGATCGCCTTGGAACCTGATGGGTATTTGATGTTGAAACACGTGTAAGGAACTGAACCTACATGTGTCATATACCAGTACCACCGGTTGAAACTGCTAACCAATAGTTAGTGACATACCTGGCTCACTACTCGAAGGTACTATCTCAGGAATCAGTCCACATACTGAAGCCTCATCACTAAGCAGACCATCCTCATGGTCACTCACTGGGAAAACACTAGTAGATAAGATCATTATCAACTATACTAGTGTCTAAAATAGGTGTATAACTCTAGCAATCGCCTCCATCCATTCCACTGCTACCTAGAAATCTGACTCGCCTCGTATCCTTGGAGGCATCTGCAGCTGGAACTCCTGCAATGTGCTCTATCAGCGTGCACCGTCCACTAGAACGGCTGGTGGAATCTGCTACCTAACGGGTGGTGGTGATTCTGGTACACCACCCAAAGGTGCCAACATAGAAAGAGGTCCATGCACTAGAGTATCATCACTCAGCGGTCTGTCATTGAGTACTCTCTCATAACTCCAACTAAATGTCTGTGTGGAGACATCCTGAATAGATGCGACACAGTCAAACGATTTAAACCTAGTTGAGCTAACATAAAGAACACTTTTGAAAACACTCATGCAATCAGTGTTTTCATGCACTGAGTCTGATATCAGAAGTCAGGGTCTTGGTGTATGGATACGTCAGCCGCCGCACCAACTCTGTACTCCCTGAACTGAAAACCACACTCGGTAACCTTAACACTATTGCTTCACAGAAAGGGAATATCAGAGTTCAATGTTATTCAGTAGAACTGACTCCTCTAATACCAATTTTTCATGACCCGTACTTGGGGCTCGTGTTGTGACTACCCTAAGCCCACCTTCCATAGGCCATGGGCTAGCGACAAGCACCAAAGGAATAAATCCCAACAAAAAGGGAAGGAATTGCATTTTTGAAACATAAACACACACAAATAGAGTACAAGAAGAAGAAAACACTAAGCACAAAAAAAGGTGCTGAAAAGTAAATGGGCCTGAATATAAACCCAACTGAAAAGTACTACTATAACTAAATGAAAGTAAAACAGAATAGACAAAAAGCTTGATGATAGAAGCAGCTCCTAGGTCGACCACCTCGGATCCTACCTGAAGTGTAGGTACAGATAGACTCCTCAATTCTCTCGCCCGCCAACCTCTTCTGAGTACTGTCTCATTGTGAAGTCCACCTCTGAGTACTGACTCGTCATGAGGTCCACCTCCAGGTACCATCTAGTCCTCATACACTCGATCTCTATCAGGGATGTCTGTCATTTGCATCCAACACAACAATGTGCTAGCATAGCCTGTTCTGGGATGTGTATAATGATACTCAGTAGGGACCCCGAGACCCTCAAGGTCTCACTAAAACAAAGAAATATAACCAAAAAGAATGATCTCAATAGATTACCCTTACTTAGGTATAAGCCCATACTTATACCTAAGTTACCAAGTAACCCTTCTCAATCATGAGGAAACACAAAGGTTATGAAATAAATAGATAACCACTGCATAGGTATATGCCTATACATATACCTAAGTTATCATGTGACTCATCTCAATCATGAGGTAAACAAAAAGGTCATTGAATCAACTCAAACCAGTATTTTCATTCACGTTATCGAAACCACAACTGCTGAAGAGCTCCTCCTCTGTCGAATATAGTGGTCATGTCCTGACTCTGAGGTGTTGATCACTAACCTTAGACTACTGAGGTAGTCCTCCTGTCTAACACCGTGGGTTTTTCACCCTAACATAGTAGGAACTCAGAGGATGATCCAGGAGCTGCTTCCATCTTCCAACAGTTTTTCTTCATATTGTAATTTCTTTCAGTTGATGCAGTACCATTCTGTTGGGCTTGTATTCTGGCCCATTTGTACTTTCAAGTCACTTGTTATACTACTTTACTTAGTGTTTTCTTCCTCTTTTACGCTGGTTTTTTTTGTGTGTTTACGTTTTATGAAGGCAATTCCTTCCTAGTTATAAGGATTTATGCCTTTGGTGCAAGTCGCCAGCCCCTGGCCTATGGAAGGCAGGCTTTGGGTAGTTACGAAAACGGGCCCCGACGGATGGATTGTGACAAATTGGGCCTCGGAATCAAGCACTGTCAGAAGGTACAGACTCGTAAAATTCCAAATAAATTAAGAAAAATATTTCCTTTAAACATACGGGTCTTTACAATATAGAGTTTGTATAGTTAGAGAATGAACATTATTATTCGAAGCATCTGGAAAAGATAGAAGATGATAGAGACTATGTTATATGAAATAAGAAAATTCACCTTGTTAAATAGCTGTGGGAAATCTACATTTTTTACGAAGTGATGTGGGAACCAGAGGTGGAAAGGAAACAAAATTACCCTCATGTTTTTATGTGAGTGAAATGGGAATTATTATGGGGAAATATCTAATGGGGATAAGATTGTAATGTCCTGAAATTATATAAATAACATTCCCTTTGTTATATAATTAAAATAATTATTATATATTTTGGATATAAAAAAAAGTAAACATCATACATTTTATTATATCCAATCATGTTTGAAAGGCCATTAATAATCCTTACTATTTATAATATATCCGTTGAATTGTCATCATATGATTAGTATAAGTTTAGGGTTTTGATAAATCTCATTGACATAGGGAAATTATGTGAGGGAATCAACTAGTATGATCATATCCTATGAATCCCATTTAAAAAATATTTTTAGGGATATATAATCATTATTATTTTCCCATTGTTTGTATTAAACTAAGATCAAACAGTTTAATCATCCCTTTATGGGAGATGTTCACGCTCATTGAGATCATGAACAAAACTATGAATGTGAAAAACCCAATTAAAGTATCACCATTTCAAACCATAATCTTATGGATTTTGTGGGTTTATTAAATGGATATATATTAAGACCGTAATAATATTCATGAAATTTTTAATTTTCAATATAATATATTTTATATTTACATCACATCGTAACCTTATAAATGATTGTGTTTTTTACACAATAAAACCAAAATACTATTTTTAATTAATATTGAAATTCCATTAAGATGTTTATTTTATTGAATTAAGGGATTATTGAAATAAAATATATTTTAATTAAATATATTTTTCAAATAAGATTTATTAAAAATGATAATTAATATATATTTTATTAATTAAAATGTAATTTCTCAATGTGTTAAAAAATTATTATTGTCAAAAGACCCAACGTTTATCAATAAATTATGGGATAATTTTAAAACTAAAATTTCATATATTTAATAAAGAAACTTTTATAAAATGAATATTATTTATAGAATCAACAGATATAAATTATTTAATAGCTCGGACCTCTCCGGCCCTTTCCTTTGTCGAAAAAGGGTCATGAAGTGTTCTGGAGGATAGATGGGACTTTTCCTAATCTTTTCAAAATTTTAAAACTACATGCCATGTAGTGTGAGTACATTCCATGTACCCCTTCGCCAGGTATACCCCGTGTTGAAGGTCGTGTCCTTGCTATGTGAAATAAATGGTTACAATCCATGTATCCCATACTACACGCCGTGTAGTCCCTCCCCACGTACACGTTACCCACAAACCATGTATTGACCAATCAACGGTTGTGTGCCGTGTTGGAGCCATGCCATTGCCGTGTGAAATTAATGGGTACTTGTCATATATCCCATATTACACGCCGTGTAGTCCCTCCCCACGTACGCGTTACCCTAAAACTGTGTGTTGACCAGTGAACGGTTGTGTTCCATGCTGAAGGCCGTGTTGGAAGCCGTGTGGTGACCATGTGAAATGGCCGAGTACACGCCATGTACCATAAAGTACACGCAGTGTACTTTTGTTTTTCTCGCCTATAAAAGGAGGGGTCCCCTCCTCCTTTTCAACTCACTCCTCTCCTCCACATTCCCTTGAGCAGAGCTCTCCCAAGAGACTCGAAAGATCCTTTGATCCATAACTTCTTTGTTCGAGATCCGATTTACGATCGGTCAGTGGCCACTAGATCGTAACGATGAGGTAGAACTTCTGAGCTTGAATTTGTTTCTTTCCATTTGGCCTTTACTTCCCAGCTACCACCCGAGGAGGTTTTTCTGGGTTTGTCAAAAAGCTACGGACGTTGATGGACGTCTTCTAAAGTTGATCTGGGGGAGCGTTGTTATCAGAACCTGTTGAGGTAGAGATATTACCTTCGTCTCTCTAGATTGAGCATCACGCGTGGTGGGCGTCTTCTTGTTTATGTGATAAACATTTGAACCGGTTTAATAAAGATAATAAATGGCTTATATAATGGGGATGGGAGGTTTTTGAATGCATTTAAATTATTTATATCTTCTGATATTATGTTTTTAATTGAATAGGCTTATGCCTACTGAAAATCACAGACATTGGGGGCCTCTTCTTGCGGAATTAAATTCTACTCTATCTCTCTAGATAGTTTAAGGATGGAAACATTACGGAATGTGGAAATTGGTTAATCACGTAAAGTTGGATGATTAAATGAAAATCTGGAACCCTTGTGTGATCACCCCAGTTGATCAAAACTGAAATAATAAACATGTGGGTGTTGTTTGGTGTTAATTTATGCGAAGTGGGTGTTCTGTGGGTTATTGTGGATCGGGTGAGCAGCTGGGCTACAATTGGTTTGGTTGTGGGTTGGTGTGAATTCTATGTTTGTGACGGGTAACGGGGCTGCAATAAATGGTATCAAGGGGTGATGATGTTTGATGTGGTTGTAGCTATAATAGTGAATAGTGGGGCTGCAAGGTTGGGTTTGAATGTGAACGCACTATGGGTTGTGAAAAATAAATAAAATGTGAAAGAGTTAATGAATGGTCGAGCGTTGTAATGGAACAGAGATAATAATAAATGGGGTTGGTTGGTCAATAAGAATGGACTTGTTGTGTTGCTTGTGTTTTCCAAACTTGATTTGTGGATGGCAGGGATATGTTTTACGAAGGATCGATGCGGTTGGTTGGGGACAGTTGCCCTGTAGTTAAGGATCCAATAAACTGATTCTTTTGAAACATGAAAACCTAAATGGGGTTTGGGTTGTTTGTTGTATGCATGCTTCGTAGTAGCAGTGTCGAGGCACATGCTCATTTCTCTGTTTAAAAGCAATAGGTTGGGCGGAGTGTTTGGTATATATATATATATATATCATTGTGTTTTATCGCACCCCACCCATGTTGAGAACATTGTGCCGAACACTCCCATTTCATGGGAGAGAGTGTTTTCCCCATAGTTACTAGCTCATTCCTGCTCCTTCTTCCATAGGCTGTTATGGCTTGAAGCGACCTTACACCCAAGAATCGTCAGGTAGGTTTCGATTGGGGTGGATTTAGCCCAAGACTCTTCGGGCAGGTTTTACAGTTTCCCAAGATTCTTCGGGATGAGGCCCAGGTGTGTGCGGGTAGGACATGTGGTTGTGAGGACCAGGTGTGTGCAGGTGGGATACGTGGTTGTGAGGCCCAGGTGTGCGTGGGTGGGATACGTGGTTGTGAGGCCCAGGTGTGTGCGGGATGGATGTGTGGTTGTGAGGCCCAGGTGTGTGCAGGCAGGAAGAGTGTGGTAGCGTCAGGACGATTGCCATTAGGAAGAGAAACTATCTAATCGGAAATGGTGTGGCACGATAGTGGTGGACGCTCTACCTTGGAGAGACGATAGAGGCAGATGTTTCGTGGGCTGACATTGGGACCACATAGATCTAGTGTGGATCCTCTTTTCCTACAGATGCACCCATACGATGTCATCCTAGGCATCGACTGGTTTTTTTCTGTTTGTGCCGTTTTCAACTACTTCCAATGAAGAGTCGTGTTCCCTGATGTGGATGGGCAGCGTGTATCTTTTGTTGGAAATAGGCGCTATCAGGTGGGAAGCCGGCATGTGAAGCCTCTCCTTTCCTTGTTTGGAAGGTTATCAATGGTTTCAACTGATGCAGAGATGATCGATATCCCAGAGGTTGTTGGGTAATTCATCGATGTTTTTCCCGAGGAAGTTGTGACTCAACCCCCCCCCCCCTGACGTGACGTTGAGTTCGGGATATACTTACAACCTAGTGCCCGTCTGATTTCGATGGGCCCTTATCAGATGGCACCTTCGGAGTTGCGGGAGTTGTGGATTCAGATTGACGATCTGATGGAGAAGGGTTTTGTTTGACCCAGCGTGTCGCCATGGGGTGCACCAGTTTTGTTCGTGAAGAAGGCATATGGTGGTTTCAGGATATGCATAGACTATCGAAGTTTGAACCAGGTAACGGTCCAGAACCGTTACCCCCTTACAAGGATAAATGATCTCTTTGACCAGCTAAGGGGAGCAGGTTGGTTTTCTAAGATTGATCTACGATTTGGATATCATCCGCTGAGGAGGACAGTGACATCTCAAAGATAGCTTTCAGGTGTAGGTATGGGCACTTCGAGTTTGTAGTGATGCCTTTTGGAGTTACGAATGCACCAGCTGTGTTCATGGGACTTATAAACATTGTCTTCCTAGAGTTTCTGGACCGGTTCATCATTGTGTTTTTTGATGACATCCTGATCTACTCAAGATCAGAGGAGGACCACGTTTAGCTTCTTAGGGAAATCTTAGAAGTCCTTCGACAACACCAGCTTTACGGGAAATTGTCGATGTGTATGTTCTTGATGCAAGAAGTACACTTCCCTGGGCACATGGTGTCTCAGCATGGAGTGTCAGTGGACCTGACGAAGGTAGAGGAGGTTGTTTCTTTGGCAGCACTAAAAAGCGTGGAAGAAGTTCGTAGTTTCCTAGGGTTGGAAGGTTATTATCGGAGGTTTGTTTCGGGCTTCTCTCGAGTTGCTACTCCATTGACAGCTTTGACTAGGATGAACCAGGTCTTCCTATAGAGAGAGCAGTGCCAGAAATCTTTCGACTACCTGAAGGAGAAGTTGGTATGTGCTCTAGTACTCAGGTTTCCAGAGTAGGGGTTGTTGTATGAGGTGTTTTTTGATGCTTCTGTCCTTGTTTTGGGGTGCATACTGATGTATAAGAAGGGTGTGATCTGTTATGGGTCTAGGAAGTTGTGCCCTCATGAGCGTAACTATGCCACCCATGACCTAGAACTTGTAGTATTAGTGTTCACACTGAAGTTGTGGCGACATTACCTCTTTGGGGAGTGCTTTGTGGTCTTCTCAGATCACAAGAGATTACATTATATCTTCTCTCAGTGTGACCTGAACTTATGGAAGTGGATATGGGTCGAGTTTATCCAAGACTATGACATTGAGATCTCTTAAACTGAAGGTAAGGGGAACGTTGTGGCTGATGCCATGATTTGAAAGTCACATAAGGAAGTAGTTTAGGAGTCTGCTGATGCTTGGAAAGCGATATGAGTGTTGGCTTCCTTGCACTTGGATGCAATGGTTGAGGGTGTTAGAGGCTGTTTGTTTTAGATGACGGTGCAGTCCTCCTTATTACATCAGGTGGAAGAGTCTCAGTTGGGGGACTCCGAGGCGGAAGTAATGCGGGATCGTGTCGATTAGGGAAATGCTCGAGAAGGATGGTCAGAGGACACCCGACATCAGATTCGTTTCCATGGAAGGTTGTTTTTCCCGGAGGTGAAGCATGGGTGAGTTCTCCATTTGTTCTATAGATCAGCCTTGGAAGTACATCTGGGGGTTTCAAAAATGTACCGAGGCCTAAGGAAATAGTTTTGGTGGACCGGGGTGAAACGGGTGGTGGCAGAGTTTGTGGCTAAGTGCCCAGTGTGTCAGTAAGTAAAGTCTGAACACCATATTCCCAGTGGCTTTTTACATCCTTTAGTTATCCGCGAGTGGAATTGGGATGGAATCTCGATGTACTTCATCATAAGACTACCCAGATCCCAGGTTGGTTATGATGATATTTGTGTAGTATTTGATCTACTGATGAAGTCAGCTCACTTCTTAGCAATTAAGGAGTCGGTCCCGGTGAGTACCATAGCACAAATGTATGTAGACGAGGCGGTTCATTTACATGGAGTTCCAAAGACTATCGTCTCGGATCCGGATACTCGGTTTACTTCACGAGTCTGGAGAGGGTTACAACATGCTTTTGGAACCCATCTATGCCTTAGCACTACTTTCCACCCCCAGACCGATGGGTAGACAGAGCGGACTATCCAGATGTTGGAGGACATGCTGCGGGCATGTGTTCTAGATTTCGGAGGATCATGGGAGAAACAATAGCCTTTAGTAGAGTTTTCCTACAACAAAATCTTCCACTATACTACTGGAATGGCACCGTTTGAGGCTCTGTATGGAATACCATGTCATTCCCCCATTTTCTAGGTAGAGGTTGGTGAGACAGGTGCCCTTGGGTCAGAGGTAGTACAGAGCACCACAGAGAATGTTCAGCTTGTGCGTAAGAGGATGAAAGCAACTCGGGACCGACAGAAGTCTTATGATGATCATCGGAGGAGGCCCTTGGAGTTATAGGTGGGAGATCATGTGTTCTTAATGGTTTCCCCTAGATGGGGGAATCATAGGTTTGGTAAAGGGAGTAAGCTCTCCCCTAGGTTTATCGGACCTTTCGAGGTGCTGAGGCGAGTCAGTGAGGTGGAATTTCAGCTGGCCCTTCCAGCTCAGTTGGAGAAGGTTTATGATGTCTTCCACATCTCTTATCTTTGTCGGTACTTAAACGACGACTCTCACGTTATCGACTGGGGAGAGTTAGAAATGGGAGACGACGCGACCATTGAGGAACGACCGGTCAGAACCAAGGATAATGAAGAGATGGTGCTTCATGGACGAACCATCTTCTTGGTTCGTGTGTTGTGGAGGCATGGCGGCCTCGAGGAGAGAACTTGGGCGCAAGAGACCCACATGCATGCTCAGTACCCAGAGTTGTTTTGACTTGTGATATTCCTTGTTCTTGTGAGCATTGTTTTGATGTTATAATCTGTACCATTGTAATATGGAATGCTTGGATTGTCGGTTGTGAGACTTTTGTTTCCCTATTCTTTGGAAGTGTGTAACATGTTCAGATGTGTGGGGAAGGGAAAAACCTTATCCTTAATCGAGACGCTTTAATGCGGATGTGATTGAACCCGCGAGGGCGAGTTAGTGTCGCCTAAAGTAGATAATATCTCGATATAGGAGAAGGAATTTCCCCAAACCACGTGTTCGGGCAGTGTGTTAGTTGTACGGTGTTGGGGGAAGTGTAAGTTGGAAAATCCTAATATATGGAAGTGGGAAGACCCAATACTTAATCGAGACGCATTAATGCGGATGCGATTAAACTCGTGCAGGTGATTCAGTGCCACCCAAAGTGGATAATATCTTGATGTAGGAGGTGGAATTCCTAACACCTATGATTAGGGATGTTGGTTGGGTTCCTGTTATAACGAGATCCCTAAGAGGTAACTTTTTGGGTTCCTCTGGGTTGGGTTTTGAATTATCAGGGATGAAAATTTTTTAAGAGGTATCTAATGTAATGTCCTGGACCTCTCCAGCCCTTTCCATTGTTAAAAAGAGGGTTAGGAAGTGTTCTGGAGGGTAGAAGGGACTTTTCCCACACTTTTCACAATTTTAAAACTACACACCGTGTAGTGTGAGTACACACCGTGTACCCCCTCGCTGGGTATACCCCATGTTGAAGGTTGTGCCCTTTCCGTGTGAAAAAATGGGTACATGCCATGTATCACATACTACACGCCGTGTAGTCTCTCCCCGCGTACGTGTTACCCTCAAACCATGTGTTGACCAGTCAATGGCCATGTGCAGTGTTGGAGTCACATCCTTGCTGTGTGAAATAAATGGGTACACACTGTGTATCCCATACTACATGCCGGGTAGTCCCTCCCCACGTATGTGGTACCCACAAACCGTGTGTTGACCAATCAACGGTTGCACTCCATGTTGAATATTTTGTTGCAAGCCGTGTGGTGACCATGTGAAATGGTCGAGTACACGCAGTGTACCATAAATTACATGTCGTGTACTTTTGTTTTTCTTGCCTATATAAGGAGGGGTCCACTCCTACTTTTCAACTCACTCCTCTCTTCTCCATTCCCTCATGTAGAGATCTCCCAATAGACTCAAAGGCTTCTTCAATCCATAACTTATTCTTCTGATCTCTGATTTACGATCTGTCAACAGCCACTGGATCATAACGACGAGGTGGAACTCTTGAGCTTGGATTTTTTTCTTTCCTTTCGGCCTTTCCATCCCAGATACCACCTGAGGAGGTTTTTCTGGGTTTTTCCAGAAGAGACGGATGCCGACGGACGTCTTTTAATGTTGATCCGGGGGAGCGTTGTTATCAGAACATGTTGAGGTAGGGATCTTACCTTCGTCTCTCTAGATTTTTCATCATGCGCGGTGGGTGTCCTCTTGTTTATGTGAAACATATTTGAACCGGTTTGATAAATATAATAAATGTCTTATATAATGGTGATGGGATGTTTGTGAATGCTATTACATTATTTATATCATGTGATATTATGTTGTGAATTGAATAGGCTTATGCCTACTGAAAATCATGGTCGTTGGGGGCCTTTACTTGTGAAATAAAATGCTACTATATCTTTCTAGATAGTTTATGGATGGAAACTTTGTGGAATGTGTAAATTGGTTAATCACGTAAAGTTTACTGATTATATGAAAATCTGGAACCCTTGTGTGATCACCCCGGTTGAAGAAATCTGAAATAATAAACATGTGGGTGCTGTTTGGGGTTAATTTCTGTGAAGGGAGTGTTTTGTGGGTTGTTGTGGATCAGCTGAGATGCGGGGCTGCAGTTGTCTTGGTTGTGGGTTGGTGTGAATGCTGTGTTGGTGACTGGTAACAGGGGTGCAATAAACGGTATCAAGGGGTGATGATGTACGGTGTGGTTGTGGTTATGGTGGTTGGCAGCGGGGTTGCTAGGTTGGGTTTGAATGTGAACGAACTATGGGTTGTGAATAATAAATAAAATGTGGAAGAGTTAATGAATGGTGGGGCATGGTAATGGAACGAAGATAATAATCAATGGGGTTGGTTGGTCAATAAGAAGGGACTTGTTGTGTTGCTTGTTTTTTCTAACTTGATTTGTGGATGGCATGGATATTTTTTATGAACGATCGATGTGGTTGGTTGTGGATAGTTTCCCAGTGGTTAAGGAACTAATAAACTGATTCTGTTGAAACATGAAAACCTAAATGGGGTTTGGGTTGTCTGTTGTATGCATGCTTCGTAGTATCAGTGTCGAGGCACATGATCAGTTCTCTATTTAGAAGCCATAGGTTGGGATGAGTGTTTGGTATATATATATATCTATATATTTTTGTTTTTTCACACCCCCCCCATGTTGAGAACATAGTGCCAAACACTCCAATTTCATGGGAGAGGGTGTTTTCTCCATAGTTACTAGCCCCTTCCTGCTCCTTCTTCCATAGGCTGTGGTGGCTTGAGGCGACCTTATACCCAATACTCTTCGGGTATGTTTTACTATTTCCCACGAATCTTTGTGATGAGGGCTAGGTGTTTGCGGGTGGGATACGCGGTTGTGAGGCCCAGGTGTGTGCGGGCGGGATACGTGTTTGTGAGGCCCAGGTGTGTGCGGGGGGGATGTGTGGTTGTGAGGCCCAGGTGTGTGCGGGCGGGGAGGGTGTGGTAGCGTCAGGACATTCACCGTTAGGAAGAGCAACTAACTAATGGTAAATAGTGTGGGGTACTCAATAATCATGTACTTATGTACTACTACTACCTATTGTTTTTTTGTGAGCATGGCTAGTGAGGTTGGTTGGATAGAATTTCGTGATATGTTTTGGTTTCTTTTGTTGCTCTCACGGGACATTAGGATGTATCCCCACATGTGCATGAGAGATTTAGGTTTCCCTAATAAGTATACTTGTATGCTCATCCTACGTTTACTTTCATGTTTCCAGGAGGACTACCAGGGCCTTGTGAGACCCTACTAGTCGAGACAGTTGGAGTTGTTGCAGTTTTTGTACTCTTGTTTCTTTTGGTATTGTACTATTGAGCATTCTTGTACTTGTACCTTGGATTAGAATTGTTTAAACATGCATGTGGGATTGGTTTGGGTTATTTACTGTTTCCATTTATTTTTGTGTTTGACTCATCCTATTTCTCGATCTTAAATAATAAAAAAGGGTAATGCCTCCCATATTTGTGCAAAATCATACCCTTGACGCTAGTCCTCACCCCAGGGCCTACTGGAGGAGGGACGCAAGAGTCATTATCTCCCTTTCACCATTGCTAACTCAAGAGGGGCATCATTGGTGGGAGGGGGTCATGACAAATTATCCTTTGGTTAGTTTTTGAAAATTTTATTTGAAGGTCAATTTTTCATGTAAAATTGAATAAATTATAAATATATATTGTATATTTGGACATCATAATGTCCCAAAAATGATGTAATAAATACTATAAATGGTATAAATGATAAAATATGTGTTTCCACTTTGAAATAATATAATATCAAGTTTATCAGATTAATTTTATAAATCCTTTATTAATTTTGAATATCCTACAATATATATTATGTTTTTAAAATCATTTCTTTCTAAAAAAGACTTGATTCCACATCTTTAAGTGTATTATTTTAATAATTTAGTCCGTATTCAAATGAATGTAATTTACAACACCTGTATAGGGTATATACCATGGAAAAAATGATGGGAAGGATTTGTTTTGGGTAATTTTATTATACATAGTTCAAATCCAATGTCTCAGAAATATTAATGAATTCCATACTCATTTCTCATATAACCAGACACATGATTCTATTAATCTTCACTAAAAAACTATTAATCAAATAATTATTATTCCCTAACCTATATAGATTTGTCCCATAGTTACCTTGATATTTCATGAGGCTCCTCCCAATCAATTGGAATTACTGTCTCATGGTATGGGATCTCACACTCTCCTTCTTATTGAGGCACCTCTGATTTTTTAAAACTCTTAATTTCAATTTTTTCATGTTTTATATGTTATTAAATACCCCCCTTACATTAAAATTTATATATAAGTGATTATATACCTATTTTATGATCATTAATCCCTCCTATTAGCCTTTATGCACACAATCTACAAATCTGAAATTTAATATGGGTTCTTAGTCTTTTCTTCTTTATTCAAGTTTCTTCATTATTAGTTATAATTTATGTATAATTAATAATAATGGTAAATGATTTAAAATATCACACATACTATAAATTTAATTTAAAAATCACTAGAGACCACTTTCACTATCATTAATACCTTCTGTGAACATTTATACTCCCATGTTATACTGCCAACAATTCACTATGATCTTCCATTCCAAACAATTGTGTAGTGAATTCCCATAAAATTTTCATATCAATGGTTTTCACCTATATAAACTTATAATGATACTAATTTTCAATTTATTTTATGTATAAAAAATTCCATTATAAAGGAATAAAATGTGATAATAAATGATTAAGTGTTTTATAACCTATGTGGCACACATAAGAATTAGAATGAAATGATAGTAGCAGGAGCGACTATAATTATATAGATCCCCAATGCATTGGGTAATGTTTTAGCCTCGTGATAAATAATGAAATTTATTAGTTTGGGATCTTAATCCATCATGGGACTTATTCCATCATGATCCCTTTGTAGTTTTTCGTGGCCTATGATTATGATGTAGTGTGTTAAGGTGTTGTACCATTTCCCATGTTTCCTTTATGTTATCATGCTATATCATTCCTAATTATTTGTGTTTATGATTGTCACCCCATTTATGTATAATTTATATTCATGTTATTTAATATTTAAAACCTTTTCATGTTATTCCATGTTTTTCCCTTGCTAGGATTCATTTCTCTCCCCTTTTTAATGCATATCCTAATGTTTTCCCATGTCGTTTTAATTACAAAAACATATTATTTACATGTTAGAGATGTTTTAAAAAAATGGAGATGTATTACCTATATTAATTTTCTATTTAATCTACATAATTTCTAAATAAACTATACTTATTAATCTTCTTGGTTTTATTTACTGTACTCTTATGTAATAAATGATGAACTAATCTATAATAATGAGTAGGGTTATCAAAATCCATGTTCTAGGTTTTGTGTTATGATTATATTCTTTGATCTAGATTTTAATTTTGATTTAGTAGTATCTAAGATATCATTTATATCTAGTTATTTATGTTATCATGGGAATTATCTTGCCACCCATGATCTTTGTTTATTATTTGTGTTTATTTCTCTTAAGAATTGGATACATTACATCATCGATATTCACAATTTCATATTCGAGAATCAAAACAACATGGTGTGCATATTAATTATGATGGGATTTAATATATATTAGTATATTATGATGTAACACAAATTGATTTTTAATTTATAAAATTATGAAATTTAAATGTCCAATTATAATATTAATTTTAAAATATTATATTATGTATTATATATTTGTATTTATTTTAATTAATTTCATTTTAATCATCTATATTATATTTTTAGTATAAGTTTATTCTTGGTTTAAAAATCATTTTTTTTCAAAAAAAATGATTTAAAATGAATAATGTTTCTCCATTTTAATTAATTAAAATAAACCCTAGACAAGAATTATATAAACGAAAATTTTTGATCCCACATCTTTATTAATGAATTTAAATTAATATAATTAATATTATTAGTCATGTAGTTAACGAAAAATCATTATTTCCATGAAAAATACATTTTTGGAAAAGCAATGTTTCATCACGCTTGTCGGTTTTAATTAAAATTATTTTCTAAATATTTTATGAATTTAATTTGATAAATTAGAAAAATGAATTTTAATTATCATAATTTATATTATATTATAATTTAATATTAATTTTCTGTCATAATGATGAGTAAAAAAAGTAAAAAAATAACATATGATTGTTAAAAAAGTAAAATGGTAGATGTTAGTAACCTTTATATTAATAGGGATAAAATGTTTTAAGAATTTTTCATTTTACTGGTGAAGGTTTTTCTCAGATATAACAATCATATATTTTATTATGGTTACAATTTTCTTGAGAGTGACTTCAGATTATTGAATATTATGGAAATTTACAAAAATAAAACTCCTCCTAAATTATAATAGGGTGCCCATCTCGTCACATATTCACACATATAAATACATTTTATCTAAAACCCATAGAATAATCAATCCCAAACATTAATGTACACATTAAATATCTTTGTTTATTCCCAAAATACCATCCTTATGGTCCTTAATAAGATATCTAAAGGATGATCATCTAAGAGATGGAAATCAAATTCAATGTGAACCTCCTTTTAGCTTGTTTGTTTTCATTATTCAATTATTTATTAACAATTAAAACATTATATCATAGGTAACTAATATATACATATTTTCTATTATATTGATTTTATAACCAACATACGTATCCTCTAACATCAAATGAGAAACAAAACCATCGTTCGTGTGTACTGTGGACTACCATATCATGAAACGATGTAATTATTTATCCATCAGCGCCTATGATAAATGATCATGAATCTGTATTTTCAGATTATTTATTATATTCATATAAAATTAATAAATATGGAAATTAATATAAGATATAATTCCTTACATATCCATCAATTGATAAATGATAACATTATTTGTGTGTACGGTGAACAACCACCTTGTGTTTTGATGTGATTAAATTTTTATTATCATATCATATGAATGTTTTATTTTTGTTTTCTAATAAAATATTTTTATATTTATTATATATTGGTAATTGATAAAAGATAAAATAAAAACTAATTCCATTACATCATGAGCGTTTGAAGAGGGAAATTTTACTTACGTGTACATAAAGCCTATAATCTCTATTATTATAACACAATTTATTTTCCATAACCATATTGCGTGGTTAGTTTTAAAATTATGGTTTATTTATAAATATTATCATCATTTTATTATAATTACTCTATAAATAATAGATCAATGAGCCCTTTATCCATTTTCAATACATCGTTGTCATTCTGAAATTTCGAACTAAGTATTCTAAAAACAATTGATGTCGACATATTTGAAAATGTAATAAACTTTGTTGTTTAAATAAATGAAGTAAATGGAATAAGAATATTTAATTTAATATTTAAATTGTTATTTAGAACTAATATTATATAATTTTATTATATAAGAGATAATGATATGCATGACATGTCTAGAATATAGATGTGGTTTATGTCTCAAAACATCATTCTTAAGGACATATGTACTTATTTGGACATAATTTATTTTAAATGATGTATATAGTAAAACATTATATATAATAAAATTAATAAATAATAATTATTAATATTTGATTTTATAATTAAATTAATTAATTCACATAATTAAAGATTCAAAAGTTATGATAGTGGTAAGGGTTTTTGTTTGAATCTAGTTTTCATTACGATTATTCATGCACAAATTTTTATTGTAATTTTTTTTGATAATAGACTAATAAAACAATGTAAAAATTCCACCACTAGATATTAATGAAATTTTCATTCAATACTACCATTTTCTTCAAATTTGTACTTAAAAAATTTATAAATATGTTTCAATGAAATGTTAACGTATTTTATCTCTTAAGTTGGAAGTCCTTTTTCCTTCATATCCTTATTTCCTAAAATATTTTAAAGAATAATTATGACATTCATAATATGATTTATTATGAAAATTAACCATGTTTTAATTTTTATAAATAATTTTCTAAATTAATCTTTTTGGAATTTACTAAACGAGGTACATTTTATTTATTTTACAATAGTCTCAAATGAATTTTTTCCCTTGTATGTAATGTGTGAAATTACTTGCCATAATGTCCACTCATTTATTTTTTGATTAGTTAATAATTTGGAATGTCTATTTTAACATAAAATACTTTTTTCAATATTTTAAAATAAAAATCAATTTATAATTTTTTTTCAAACTCTTAGGGGTATTTTTATCAGGAATTTTTTTAATCTTTTAAAAACAATTTCATTAATTAAGGAAACCATTGATGTTTTAGATAACTACTGTATTATGTATATATTTCTATAATATATATAATGAGATTATTTTTCCATAAATTTAAGGGTTAATACATTCCTTATCTTTATCTCTTAAAATCCGTCATTATAAAATTTCATTTGATGATTATATGGGATAATACTATGAAACACATTTTATTTATATGGAAAATTCATATATTTATCTCTTATAGATGATGGACCTTTTTACTACCAATATACATGTACATGATATGAATGTGATTGGTGGGATATGAATTATATATCCCTCTAATGAAATAGTTTATGTTTTAGTCTCTTGAGATTGATTTATGTGGTTAGATACTAAACCTAACACATTATTGGACTTTATCTATCATGTGATTCAGTCGTGGAGGTTTTCCTTGACGTATGTTTATGTCATGTTTAACTGTTTTCTCACATTTTTATATAATTCCAATATCTTCTGAAAAACGTTATTTAGGTTATGATTTCATGTGATTACTATTGATCATTCTCTTTTATGAATCCTTGTTAGGAATTTTACTAACATGTTTAGTTTCTTCATATTGTTTATTCACTAAATGTGATTTTTATCTTAGCCATTTATTTTATATATTTCATATTCTATCCTATATTGTATTATAATCATGATTTATTTTTTGTTCTCAATAATAATAATTATCAATTATATTATTTTTAAATTTATTTATATGATTTATATACGAATTCATATATGAAAAATAGCCCCCACTATAATTTTGTGGTAATTATTGGGAGTTTGTGTTTAAAATTATTTAATAATATATGTAAATTTAATGGCATACAATAGATAGTATTCAATAAATTTGTAGTTATATTTATGTTTTATGACTTGAATATGTATGTGAGTAACGAATGTAAAAGTATAAGTACAAGTCTAATTATTGTAAAATATCATGGAATTTTCGTGAAGTTTAGAGTGAGTGGTTTCCATGAAATTTTATTGCTATCAGGATACTATAAATTGATTTTGGTCTATAATAGTTTTAATTTTGTATAATAACATAAAAAATTAAGCTTTTTTATTTTACTCTGTCATCATTCAGTGCAAGGCAATGATCCTTGTTACAAAACTAGTTTGAAACTACTAGTGGATATTCTTTAAAATTTTAGAATCTATTTATGAACCATTATGAAGGACATGAATAGATGACAATCATATATAGCCAAGAAAAAACCTAAAGTTTAATGTGTTTCTAAGTCATTGGTTGATGATATAATAAAAGGAATAAATTCCCTTTTTAGGTTTTATTTTATGGATGTCTATGATGACTAAATGTACATTGGGATATATTTACAGTTATATAATCCTTCAATTTAGGGAGAATTTTATTAAAAATAAATTTGAAGATGAAAATCAATATATTCCAGGGATATATGACTAATGGTTTTGGTATCCATTAGGGTTTATATTATCATTGATGTTATGTTAATACTATTAAATAATGAATAATTGACTTTGTAGGGAAAATAATATATATATAATACCACAGTGGCTACAAAATTATTTGATGATAGATGTTATTTTAGGGATGTTCATAATATTATGGGAAAAATATTTGAAGTATATAGATATAGTTTTAGAAAAGGATAACCTAGAGGTCAGGTAGAAACTCATCGTATCTAACATGGTCATGGGTTATGAACCAATAATAAAAATGAAATGAGGGTGTAGTTCTGACCACTAAACTAAGTGATGTCCTAGTTGTTATGACATTGTTTTTTATTAGTCCATTTAGTGGATAAATGTTTTGATTAATTTAGTATATAAATTTCAGGATCATGTTTTTTGAATTTATATGATTTTTTTGGTGAATAATGATATTTTTTGAAACTTTTTATTGGTTAAATATATAAATATATATATATATAACAATTATATTTAACAAAAAAGATTATTCGGGATGAAATAAAATATTTTTTTGAGATTTATATTAAAGGTTATCTAATAAACATCGATGTTAAATGATTCATTCTTATTGAGTTTAATGACATTATTTTGGATATTGTTTTAGTTATATATGTATTTATATATGATAATCCTAGGTTTTTATTGATAAATTTTATAGATTAATATATTAATATTATTTTTTTTGAATTTTACTACATTGTGATAACCATTTTTCATTTAAATAAGGATAAAATTTATATCCTTTAAATATTTTATTGAAATTTTTATCTTTTAAAAGATAATATCATTTCATTATTACTAAAAAAATTTATATTTGATATTCATTCATTAGAGTAAGTGGTGATGTGGAAATTGATAGAAGAACAAAAGAAAGATGATGTTTTTGTTTTGAAATGAAAAAATTATCAAGTATGTATATTCTCTGGTGTTCTCTAATGTGATACTAAATGAATACTTCCTATTGAGGAATTTTATTTTGAAAGAAAAATTATGATATTTCCTTACTTTCTAATCTTTCAATGGATTTTAAAATCATTATTGATTTATAGTTTTTGGTTTTTCCCATTCTCTTGACCATTAAATGTCTCATGATCAATTCTATATATCACTATATATAATATATTTTTGGATTTAATAAATTTAAATATTTTCACATCCCATGAATTTTATCCAACATGGATGTCTAGAAATGTTTTACTCTTCTTGGACTTAAAATTTATCTTTCCCACTGTAATATGAAGTTTTATTAACCATTTTTCAGATTTGAGTTTTCCAAAAAAATTAATTAATAATAAAAAGTATAATTACTATGAAAATGGAAAATTTTTTAGAATTGAATTTATTCTAGGTGGTATAGTGTAAAATGTTGATTTTTTAAAAGAGATCTATGTTTTATTTCATATGAAACATGAAACATTGTGCTTAAATGAAAAAAAATAGTATTAAACTAAAATAATATAAACATGAAATGTTTATACTATCCATTATATAGGTATATATAAATAGTATTAATTTTTTCATGAAATAAAAATAAAAATATGGTATATAACTATATGTAAATTCTTAATATAAATGAAATTTTAATACACATATTTTATTTTACAAAAAATATATTTCCGTCAAAAAAATATTAATTTCTTTTTTTGAAAACAAAATTATGATTAAATTATAGATATTTAAAAATTCCAATTTCTAAAATGAAAATAATTGTTCGAATAATCAGTAAAATTTTTACCTAGGGATAAATTTTCAAATTTATTTAAAAAAAATTATTTTTCAGTGAATAGTGATAAATAATAAATTTTTTTTAAATTATCATTCAATTTTAATAAATTATGTAATTTTAAAGAACCATTATTATTTTAATTTCGATTCAAAGATTCATATTTAAAATTTTTTATATTTTAGCTAATAAATTAAATTTTAATCATCTATTTTTGATATTTTAGTATAATATTATTCTTAAGCATAAAAAATATTTTTTTACCAAAATCAGTGTTAATGTTCATAATTTTAAAACCTTGTAAGCAATTAAAATAAATCATAAGGAATCATAATTAAAATAAAATTTATATATTATAATCCTACGACTATGAACATAAAAATTTATAATGATTTTTAGTAGAAATTTAGTTAATCGGAAATCATCTATTCTGTGAAAAATACATTTTTTAAGACTACATTTTAATCAAGCATGAGAATTTTATTTCAAATTTAATTATAAAACACATGGGAATTAAATTTGATAATAATATTTATCTATATTTTTTTAAAAAAATTATTATATAATAAGTACAAAATAATATTTTGTTATAATGAATAAAAAATAGAAAACTTCTAGTTACTATTCAAAAAAAAATAAAAGTGTAATAGTGAGTAACTGTAGAGGTAAAGGGGGTCACATGTTTAAAAAATGTTTATTTGTAATGGTAGAGGTGTTTATATTCAATATAATTCCTCCACTATTTTATTTTTTACAAATTGTGGAACTTTTCTTTTGAGTGACTTCCCATTATTGAATATAATTTGGTATTTGCAAAAATGTCCCTCATCCTCAAATATAAATGGAAAACCCCTCCAATCAATTTTTTAAACCAATAAATACATTTTCCATGATCAATATATAACATATATCTCCAAAAAATTCATATTCACAATATGAAGATTTTTTTCATACCAAAATACCTAATATAGGGTCCTTAACTGGGGATCACAAGGAGGTTCATTGAATTGATGGTAATCGCCTTCACCATGCTCAATATATTCACTTATTATTTTAAAAATTAAATTATACCTTTAAATTTACAATATATTAAAACCAATTTCTAATGTATACTTATATTTTATAATTTTAATTTGTTATTCAACATCAATCTTATCTCTAAAATATAGTGAAATGAAACCATATTTCATGTGTATGGAGGACTACTGTCTCTCACACTGATGTAATTCATTTTCCATCAACACCTCTCAAATATATTTAGGATGTTGTATATAATGATTATATATTATATTAATGATATAATAATCAGTGTAAAAAATTAACATACAATACAATTTATTTCATTACATTCCATTGATAAATCATAGCAATGTTTGTGTGCATGTTGGACTACCAAAACATAATGCGACGTGATTGGTATTATTTTTCCTCTTCAATTAAATGGTAAAAAGGGTGTAATTAAAGAAATAATATTATATTTTTGATATATTTATCATTATGTGAAGATAATATGATACTTTCTTTTTTACATCATGATCATTGAAAAATGTAATCATTACTCATGCGTATATACGAGCTAACACTTCTTTGATAGATAGATTAAATTCATATATTTTATGGTATTTAATTGTATTCATTAATTTATTTAAAATATCAATCTTTCAAAACTTTTTATTGATTGAAATTTATTATGTATTATGGAAGTAAATAATGGATACATGGAAAAGGATAGAAAAGAGGCACTACACCAGATTTATAAGGATACAACGGAGCTGGAAAACATTAGTAGAATAGATTACATGTATAGTATTCCATTTGAAAAACAAGATTTGTTCAGGATGTGTTTTTGGAATAGATTCTTCAAATTTGAAGATACAAGGAAATTAAAATATTACATGTCATGTAATCACATTACAAGTCATGTAAATTCACAGGACGATATTTCATACACCATATTCTACATAACATCAATATTTTACCAAATCTATGACTTGGGACATACCTAGGATCCCTTGATAACCATTAAATAATGATTTTAAAAGATACTAAACACCATATAGAGCCTATAAATGTAGGTCCATCTAGGTATTATGGATATAGTTCTTCCGAAGACCTAGACTTGTAGCGAGAAGATGCATTGTGCATGAACCTCTCTTAGTTCATCTCCCTTTCGATTATACATTCTTTTCCCTTTCCATATATTTATAAACTCACAAGGACAAGGGTTAAAAAGGTCATTTTTCAAGGTTAATATAACATAAATGGGATTGTGTGCATGAATTATTTCATTTCAATTATTCATGTATTTAGTTTGAGCAATTTATTCTTCAACTTCAAATCCCTTTCTTTATCTTCTACCATGAACATTGATAATCAAATAAAAAAATAATTTAAAAATTGAAAAAATGAAAATGATAAATTAGGAATGTATATTGTTATTTTTAGAGGAACACATATGTATATATTTCATTAAAAAAAATAATTCATAAAAATCAAAAATTATCAGATCAAGGGAAATATGGTACTACTACATTGAAATGAGATACTGTCATCATTGAATCTTCTTCATCTCCACTCTGAGACCAATTTTGAATTAATAATAATATTTTATTAAATTAAATTTCACATAATCCCTGAAATTTCATAACCCAAAGGTGATTTTCATAACTATTTTATATCAAACCAATCAATCTTCTTTGTTTTCATTTTTCTTTCTCAAGATTTTTCATACCAATTTTCTCTCACCTTTTTCATCAAATTAATAAATAAAATTAATTCATTTGAAATTATAATAAAACTAATTTCACTGTCAATATAGATCGACCTTGTCCAAATAATTAGATAAATTTAAATACATTTAGAAGAATAATTGAGTATTTATATATTTTAATTTATTATTGACATGTAAGGAATTAATGTGGCCCTCTAGTCCTATCATTAGTTCATTTTTCTAAACCATTTGTCATGGTTAGTTTTAAAAGTTTAATTTAAATATTCAAATGAAATTTTTTCATCTTTACTGTTTTGGTGTTGATAGATCAATTACCAATTTTAGCTTATACTACACAATGATATCCTTTTGCAATTATAAATAGAGCATCCTCAAAACACCCCATCTAGACGTAACTAAAAAAGTAATTATAAATGACATTAAAAAATGATGTAAAATATATTTTTATAATGTTATAATCATGTAAATGGTTTTTCTAAATCAAATAATTTATATAAGTATATTATATATGACATAATGGACATACACAAAAATTCTTAACAAAAGGTAATGGTTTTGTTTCAAAACATCCATCATTGAGACACATATTCTTTAATGCCCTTAATTTACGTTAAATAGTGTAAAATTTAACACTTTAAGAATTTAAAATATATTTGTTTTATAATAAATTTTAAATTTTTTCTCTATTTTTCATTACGTAACACCATGTTAAAATTACACTACACACAACACTGAGTTATATTGTGTTATATGCAAGACCAATGTTTACCACCTTTTAATGGAACACAAATTTTGGAACTAATTTTTGAAAAATTTATAAATATTAAATTTCAATATAAAAAATTTATAAATTTATAGTTTCACAATTATCTTAGGATGCAGTTTTGGAATTTTTGAAGAGACTCTATTTTTGATGAATAGTGAAAAATATTTCATTTTATTTGAAAAATGGTTTTTAGTCTAAATAATTATTAATGAAAATTTTATATTAAATTTTATTTAATGTAAATATAGATAAGTTATATATATATTAACTTAATTTATATCGCTATATATTTTTATATAAAATTTAAATAATAAGATAACTATGTAGCATTTTTACTTTAATAGTCTACTTTCCCAGCATGTATGTGGGATTAGCATTAAATATAATTTTTTACTTTTGTGAATTGAATTTAGAAAAAAGTAGTAAATTTTTATAAAAAGTAAAATATTTATATTATAACAGTATTATCTTAGTTTTTGACTGATAATATTTAGACCATATGCCTTTTTTATAATTGTATTAGTTATTGGGATAATATTACATGAAATTTACCTATATATTAAGTTATATACGAAACAAAACTAAAAAATGAACATTCCTTAACTTAATCATTTATAATGATTTATAGTATGTAAAAAGATACATAATTTTAGTTGTAAAAATTATTTTTAAGTGTAAATTTGTTTTTATTATAATTTTTTAAAAAATGTTCTTTGAGATATATAATTAAATTTAATGCTTCGAAATAGCTAACACGTGTATTATTTAGTTAATAGTTATATTAGATAAATAGTGCAATAACATTAAAAGTAAAAAAAATATGGAATTATTATGTTAAAATATTTTATTAGATGATTATATAATGTTAAAAATATTTTCCATAATATATATGAATATAAATAATAATAGGATATTTTTAAATTAAATTAAAATAAATATTTTCAAAATTGAGATTAATGTTATTCTACAGTAAATAATATTTTATTAAATGATTTAGAATGAATAAAAAACCAATATTGGGAAAATTGTATATTAATTGTATATTAATATTAAATATTTTCCCATAATGGACAAATTTATCTTCAATAATTAACATTTTGACCCATAGTTAGTTAAAACTTTGGTAGAATGTTCCGGGTTAAAGTGGTGTTCTTTCTCTTTACATGTGGTTATTTTAAAATTAATTTCCATCCAACTAGGGATTTATATTTTTTAAATTTTGATATATTATTTAGAATGCATTTTTTCTATATTTTATAAATAAATATCAAATTAATTTTATCTTAATTTTTAAATTACATCACTTAGAAAACTATTTTCAATAATAAAATTCAAAATGGTTAACGTGGGGGATATTAGATGTTAAGGAAAAAATTTCTAGAAATCCACTTATTTTTGTATGCTTGTGTTTATATTGAAAAAAAATTATCTTTAATCCATTAGTTTTAAAATATTTTCTACATGATGTGTGAGAGTCCTCCCAATAGTGTTTACCATATTATATTTACAAAAGGCCATTCCACATCCAATATATGAAGAAATTCACTCTTCCCCTTAATCAGACATATAAATCTTTGTTAGATCTCCCAAAATCATCCCAATTAAGTTCCCAACATATCTCTACTCATCCTACAATCCTCACCAATGGAATAATGAAATACAAGAAATCCCTTTAGTGAACCAAAAGGAGTTACTCGAAAAAGAGGTAACATTCTTCAATGTTCATTTATAACTTATTTGTTTCTCCACACTTTAATTTATTTTTATTTCATTATTATATAATCACACATGTATCCTAAATATAAGTTAATTTTTCTATGTTATGTATTTTACCAACACCTACATACACTTACATCAAATGGGTGATAAACTTTCCATTCATGTACGATGAACTACCATCTTAAAAAATGAGGTCTTTCAGTTTACCATTACCACATTTCATGGATGGTTATTTTGATGAAATAATTGATTATATATGATATTAATGATATTTGTTATTTGTTTTAGGATTTTATAAGTTTTATATAACACATTCCATTATTCTTTCCATTTTATGTAAATATGATATATTCGTTTGTGGACATGTGGATAACCACCTTCTCAATGCAATGTGACACATTCACACATTACATGGAATGTATTAAAGATGGATTAATTAAACATATGTTACAAAAATTACATATATAAGATAATTATTGAAAAATTAAATTTCAATAAATATAATATATCTTTATCTTTATTACTCTTTTCACACACTAAAAAGGGATAATGTTTTTTGGGGATGTGTGGACCTCTGCCTCCTCGACGTGATATATTTCCTATTAAATCGTAAGAAATATATATATATATATTATTAATTAAATTTTTTATATTATTATAATTCTGTAAATATATAATGTTACTTATCCTATTTCCATAATAATCATGAAATAATGGAAATGTTACTCATGCATACGTACGACATACCGTCTCTATGATTGTAATGTTGGTACATTTTTCATATCCATTATTCATAATTTGGTTTGAAATTATTTTTTATGTATAGATATGATAATTATATCATTATTATTATTATATATATGTTTATATAATGACCCTTTTGACCATGGTTGACCTACCAATGACTTTTTTGACACATGAATCGAATTTGGCCAAAACACTCGATATACACTTAATTATATATGTAAATATATAAAACATTTTATTAAATTATGTAAAGGTTCTAATAAAATTTAAAAAGATTTTTATTATAGTAAATATTTAACATATTTTTATTATCTTGGATGATAAATAAAAACATGATAAGTTAGAATCAAGGTAATGGATTTTAATCTCACTTTTTTCATCCGTGAGATAAATGTCATATTCACCACTTACATATTTTTTGGGTGAATATACTACCCCTTTTCATTTATTATAATTATTAAATAATTATTAATAATCTTATATGTTTCAATTTGAATAATCTCATCCAAGGGGTTTTCATTAAAAAATTTACATGTGTAAAATGAACTTTGCAATCTCACTTCCTTTGGTGATTGTTAACATTAAATTGAAACAATATCTTTCATATAATAATTTTTATTATAAAATAAATTTACAATAAATATACACACAATATTTTAATTAGTATATTTATTTCCTATAATGTATACCATTTTTATATATAGTGTTCAAATTGACAGTTATTTGATTAAATGTGGAATTTTGATAAAACTATACATTTTATACAAGATGGAAATTTAATGATAAAAATTGTTGTTTATTAATTAAATATTGTATTAAATATATTGGGAATTATTTATAGATTAAATACATTATGTCTGGAATGGTTAATGTAATCCCCTCGATGCATCATAAGTCTCGTGAGTTGAAATTTGTTGGTGAAGAAACCATTAGAGTTTGTTTCAATGTAGAATATATTGGATTATACCCACAGCCATAATTCATCTTTTGAATGTTAATGATGGTAGTTTTTGAAGTTATAGATACATGGAAACTAGTATTTTAGAATTAACTTTATTTTAGTTATTATTTTCCAACATATTTTCAGTATGAAAATAATTATAGGTGTATTTTTTAATCATTTTATTGATTAAATGGATTGTGATTCAATTATTTTATAATTATATTTTTATTATGAGTTAACTATTTGTTTTAATGGAAATATTATTCAATTATTTACCATTCAATATTGATTATTATAATTGATTTATTATTTCTTATGCGGTACTCTTCCCCTTATTGAGTATTTGAGATCACCCTTATTTTGTATACTATACCCATGATAAGAAGGCTAATTCCTAGAATGATTTTTAAATTTGGAGTTTATTAGCATTATTTATGTATCATTGTTTATTCTATATTTCAAAATTTAATATTGCTATAACATATATAATCTATTTTTTTGAATTTCTAAACTAATAGATCCACCATGATTTTTCCTTGTAATCATCATAATTTAATAATGTAAACCACCATCTTTAGGCTTCTAGGGTGGGGGAGTTATAGATGGTGTTAAGAAAGTTCAGAAAAAACAGTATAAAATATATTTATAGAATATATATTAGGTAAACATTATCTATGATATAATTTGATGATAAATATTGAAGAACATACCAAATAAACTATGTATATGATTATGATATTTGATACATATAAATTTTACAATTGATGTTAAATAGTTTTCTCATTTTGGGATTATAAATTATGTTTCATAACAACATGATCTAACCTTATGTTGGATTCCATTTATAAATGGATCTTATGAGAATGAATTTTCACCTCCCCAATGCACTTGATCCATAGAGTAAGAATCATCATTTATTTTATTGTCTTTAGTCGGTCTTCTATGGGGAACTAGTCTTCCATACAATATTTTCATATAAAGAAACAATATCATGTTATAAAAGATAAATAAATTATTCTCTATGTAGTATGGCTTCAGAGGTAAGAACCTCAACAAAAGGATAACTGCAAAAAAATATGGATAGACGGTAAAAATATTTTCCAATATGTGATAATTGGGAAAATAATTACCCTGGTCCTTGATCAAAAGTAATGGTTGTTTTCTATAAGTGTGGATCGAAAGTAAAATGTTCATGTGAAATCATGGAAAATAAAAATCATCCAATATATAAGACTTAAACAATATGGAGATGGGATACAATAAAAATAAAAGTCTAATGCTTCAATGGTATATACCCAGAAAGAGGATAATGGATAATGGTCAAAATTATGCTACTAAAAAAGTTGAAGTGGATTAATTGAGGTGATTATGTTTGGATGCAATAATTATGTAATTCGATTAGTTTATCAATGATGTACTATTTATAAAAATTATGGATGATATATGTTTTTTCCTGGAAAACTATTTTGTAAAGGATTTGAGATCTTAGGTTGAATGTCACAATGAAAAGAGATCCGAAGGAAAGTTAAACATTTTATAAAACAAATGGTTAAGGGAAATATATTCCCTAATATTTTCTAGATATTAAGATAATGGTGTTGAAATAATGAGATGATTGATGTAGATAAAATAAATTGGATAGTACCAAATTCCTAGGATCATAATTAATGGTTTATTTATGTAATTTATTCCACCACTCAAGGTGTTTACACCACTATTAGATTTATGTAATATGTCCAATAACATTTGTCTTATAGATGGAATAAGGAAAAAGTCATGTTTCTAACTAGGTTTTATGGTATTTCAATTTATTTCCATATTCCAAGAGAATACAAGATTCGACTATTCACACGGTTGGTATATGATGATTAGAGAGATACTTTAGTTTGTAAGGATTAATAATATGTACATTTTGGATATTCAATGAGCTTCATTATAAATGTCTTATATCATAACCTCTTGGAAAATACGACCATTTATGAAATGGGTTATTTTTTTTCTTTGAATGTGGTTTTATTTTGTAATGTATTACTTCTAATGATGAAACATATAGTGATAAAAAATGATATGGAAATGGATCAAGTAACAAAAAAAGGATAATATTGTGCTTTTGAAAAAGAAATTCTACAAATAATTATATTTCCTTACATTATTATGAATGAAATAATTCCTCAACTCTAAGAAATGTGATTTTTTTAAAAAGTTCCTATTATATTTATTTTTGATGATATCAATGAATTTTATTCACACCTCTAGTTTATGGATTTGGGGTCAATAACATTCTCATAAACATGTATTATGTCACTCCCAATCATAACATGATAGTTTTATTTTTCTTCCATGTCTTGGTTTTCGATAACATTCCCAAATTTAAAAGCCTATTTTTGTGATGAACTTTTCATTTTATATTTCCCTTCATTAAGAAGATGTGTTATTAACTGTATTGAAGGTGTGGGATTTCTGACAATCTTATTTTCAAATATCAAACCCTTGATTACCAAGATCAAGATTAAAATATGAGGATGTAATTTATTTGATATGGAGGGGATTAAACACACCACATAATTTAAATATTTTCATTTTAGACTAAATTATATATTTTTTTGTTTATTTATTTAAAACACAATGTCAGGTTTACACTACACACTACATTGTGTTAGCTTATGAGATAATCAAGACACATTTTTAGGTAATTATCAAATTATATTTAGATTTTAGATTTTTTTAATCCATAACAGATAAATAATATATCAATTAATCCAATTTATGTAATTCCCATCATTTTTATATTATATAGAGAGATTAAATGAACTTATGATCACTTTCACTTTAAAACATGCTTTCTCCCCATGTGTACAGGATATGATTTTTATCTTTATTTTTCATTTATATTTTCTTTGAAACTTGAAAAATTAAATAAAAAGTTGATATTAGTATAAAAATTATAATATTTTAAGATCAGCATAGTTTTTTCATCACGAATAGTGAATGTAATTGAAATTAATTATATAAATTATGGTTAATGAAGGACTAAACCATGAACTTAAGGGCCAAAATGACTAAAAAACATTTCCAAAATACATTTACATCTTATAGGTTGACCATATACTATTTATTTTATAACATTATGAGTTATTGGAATAATATTACATGAAAATGGCCTATATAAGATGTTATGCAAGGAAAAACACAAAAGGGAACCTTTCATAACGTTAAAATTTATAAAGTAGTAGACTATAGAAGTAGCTTCATAGTTCCAATTATACACATTATTTATAAATTTAAATGAGTTTCTTTTGTCAGGGATATTTTAAAATAATTTTATCAGATGATATGATTATAGTAAATGCTTAACAAACATAAATGCATATAGTATTTAGTTAATAAATAAATACGAATAATGGTTATAAAAACATTAAATATAATGATAATTTAATGAAATAATTTTTCCATTATTTTATATATAAATATATCATGATAAATTGATTTCAACTTAATACATTTTACATCTAAATGTTTTAGATTTTTTGAAAGTCAAATTAAATAAATAATGTCAAAAGGAACATTATTTTTATTGTAGAAAAAATAATATCTAGTTAAATAATTTAAAAATAAAAAAATAATCACCTCTAACAAATACATTTTATGTGTTAATAAATATAAAATATATAACATTAAAAGAAAAATTTAAATTTTATAATTAACATTTTGATCCATTGATTGTAAAAATATTATTAGCATGGTGTAGGTTAAATAAATGTTTTTGTGTGTTACATGTGCTTGTTTTAAAAATAAATTCCAAAATACATGGGATTTGTGTTTTTTACAAATAATATGTATATCTAAATTGGTATATATTGTCTAATAAATTTCTCTTTAATTTAATCATAATGGTTTAATTATATTTGTTATAAAACTACTTTGTTCTTTATAAACGAAAATGTTTAAAGTGTGGAAATGTTGAAGTCAAGGGAAAAAATTATAAAAAATAACTTATTTTTGTGTGGTTCAGGTTTGGATCCACTATAATATCCCTTAATAACATTATTTTATGATGTTTAGGCACATGAGGTAATGGAGACCTCCTAATAGTGTTTTCCTTTTTAAATTTATAAGAATTCCACTCCTCTTAACAATAAAAAGTCAGTCATTCTTCCCTTCTTCACACCTCTCAATCTACATTGGATCACCACAAATCCAACCAAATAAGATTAAAAAATCCCCCAAACTCATCACAGAATCCCCAACTTGGGCACAGAAAAAACCAATGATTACATTTGGTGTATTCCAAAAGGAATTACTTAAAAAAGAGGTAACATCCTTTAATGTGAATTTATGTATTTTTTGGTTCTCAATCCCTAAATTTATTATTATCACATGATTAAATCATAACAGCAGTATCCATAATATAAAATTTTCTTACATGTTTTGGGCCTAAACCAACACAAACATCCATCAAATGGGTAACTATCTTTCCATTTGTGTATGGAGAACTACCACCTTGCAAAACGATGTTGTTTGTTTTATTTCCATTACAACTATTCATCGTTAGGAATTATCCTAGAAAAATTATTTTCTTATGAAATATATGATATTTTAATTTCTTTTTGCTTCTATAATTTTTTGTAACATATACCTTTATGAATTCCATTTTTTGTAAATACTACTTGTACTAATAAATTTTTTGTTTTTCCTAAAATAATATTACACTATAGGTATGTGTAAACTGTAAGAAGAATAAAAAAGAAGGGTTCATCTTCACAAGGGGATACACCATTGGATGATTGAGAAATCCATTTTGAGGGAAAATTGAGAAATAGAGAAAAAACCATGTAACCAAAATGGCCTGATAAAAAAATTTACTGAGACCAAACTTTGGCGGGGAGAAATGTAAAATCCACATAAAATATACGCAACCATGACACACCTGAACACATCACACCACCTTGAGAGATTGTCTCTGGACAACATCCTTTAGAACACACACCCCTAACATGTCGACACTCAATCACTATCTGAAATATGAGACAACAGATAAGTAAACTGCTAGAAAAACACTAGGGAAAAAATGTGTGAAGCTGAAGAAACCATCAATAACATGAGCCCCGAACTGTACCACAATTATAGGGAATGGAATTAATCAAAAATGATTCCAAAATGGTAATCATATAGATCTGCCAAATGAGGTGAACAGTGGAAGGGGCTCATTGATAGGGCTCCAAATGAAAAACCTGTATGTAAACAATGATGGGAGACACGGTGAAAATATGGACCCATAAAGGGTGGAAAACATAACCTTGTAACATACAACAAATCCTTAACATCATGGTATAAGTCAAAATAAATGTGACAAGAAATTATAGAGGATGATTCTGGTTCTGAGTGTTTATGAGGTCATCATCAATGGATGCATTAATGACTCAATAATAAAGAGATTGTATTACTGTGTAGAAACTATAATGAAACCAACACACTAAGGACTGGATGAAAACCACTAATCATAACCCAAACTAAATTTTTTGATCTCTTAGAATTATGTCAATGTCACTTCTTGAAAGCAAGGAGGAGAATTCGTAGAGGAATGGGGAAGCCAAGGTGAGCACTAAGGCCCATTATCGCCTAGATGATAAGGAGGAAACCCTGAGGAATGAAGGAGGAGAGAGGAATAAGGGAAAAACCTATACCAACAAGGTGGATTTATCACTCATCACCCCTTATGGGCTCATTCATTGAGGGAAAATCTAGATAAAATATGATAACATCGTTTTTGGATGTGTTGACTATAACCTCTTCAAAGTGATGTGATACGTTCAAAAGTTAAATGGAATGAATTTTGGTTGATTTTAATTAAATATATGTGACAGAAAATCAATATATATAAAATTAATCACATAATTAATTTTATTGGAATATAATTTATCATTTTATTTATTATCCTTTTTTAAATTTTGAAAAGTGATAACGTTGTTTGTAGATGTGTGGACTACCACCTCCTCAACATGTTGTGATTGATTTTATATCATATTAATTCATTATATGGGTATATATGATTAAATTAAATTTTATTTATGATATAAAATAATTCTATGAATATTAAATGTTTCTAACCATTTTTCTATAATGATCATTGAATATAAGGAACATTACTCATGTGTACGTACGACCAACCCACTCTTTGATTGTAACATTAGTTCACATTCCATAACAGTATTACATAATAGATTTAAAAAGTATAATTAATCAATAAATGTTATAATTAATTAATTATTACTTTTTTCTAGATGTTTTTATAATAACACATTTGACCATTGTCGACCTATGAGAGTCGTTTTTGACACATGGACCGAATTTATTCAAAACACTCAGCGTAATATTAATTGATTAATTAATTTTTTTTTAAAATAAAATAATTGAATTAAAATTTATAATAAACATTTAAATGGGTATTAAACATGTAAATAATTATTTTAAGTCTATTATTCAGGAATATAAGTATAGACATGGCAAGTTCGACTCATGGTATGAGATTTTGATCTATCATTTTTTATTGGTGATATAAATGTCATATGAACCACTTCTTTTTTTGGTTAATATACAACCTATTTTTCATAAAATATCACTATTTAATAAAATTTTATAGTTTTATTTTCTTTTTATTAAATTATCTCATCCATGGGGTTGGAATTGAAAATTAACTTGGGAAAGATTTCGTCATTTCTTTTACACTTTATTTTCTTATTGTTAATATTATATTGAACCAATAAGATTATGATGTTCATTTTTTGTAAAATATATTTACCTTAAATAAACATAGTTTGTTGTTATTAATACTATTATTTTATAAAACATATACCATTTTTAAATATTATTTTCACATTAATAGTTATTTGATTCACAAGGGATGTTTTAAAAAGTATATATCTTTTATTCAATACAGAAATGTGATTATGAGAAACATTTTTAAAAAATGAAATTTATTATTTTATATATAAATAATTATGGTAAAATTAAACACCCATTTTGGGGACCATTTAATGTAATCCCTTCAATGCATAGGTAGACTCATGAGAATAAATTATTTGGCGAAAAACCCTTTATATTTGTTTCTAATATAAATAGACTAGTTTCAACCCAATGACTTAAACCTCTTATGAATCGAATTGGTGGTATTGGTTCATTTTACATATCTATTATTTCCCATAATTTATTATTTCTTTAATTTTGGTTATTATTATCCTGAGTATTTTCACTATGAAAAAAATCAATAAATGCATTTCATCCTATGTTTATTGATTAAATGGAATGTGTTTTCCGCACGTTACCCGGACATATTGTTTATTCTATATCCCATTATTGAAATGAATTTTTTTTTGGTTATTTAACATTCCATATTGATTATTATTTTTGATTGCTTATTAATTCATTTATACACATACCCTGACTGATCATTTCATCTCAACCTTACATTGTTTCCATTATTTGGGATACAAAGATATTTCATTGGAATGAGGTTTAAAGATTAAATTCATTATATTTGGCTATGTAACATGTTTTATATTCTACTTCCCAATGTAATATTAGTATAATGTATATATTATGGTTTTCCAAAACTACTAAGTTGACCAGTCCTTTGGGATTTTATTTTTTTAATCATTCCAATGTAACAATGTAATCCAGCAGCTCCCTGCTTCTTAGGTAAAGGAGTTACATATATAATATATATTTATTTATTATTTCTTAAATCCTTCCTAATTCGTGAAATTTTATGTTAAAATTCATTTAATTTATTTAATTAATTCATTGGAGTAATGATTAAAATTTTTCAAATGTATTTAGGGATTATGTTTTATTCTCATTTCAATCAATATTGTTAAATCTAAAATACCCATCATATGAAATTATTATATAATGATATAATAAAATAATTTAATTTTTCATCCTATATTTAATAATAAAAGTTTCATATATTAGTACCATTATACTCCCTTTAGTACTAAAATTTATAAAAATACATTAATTCATTTCTCTAATCAATTGGAAATAAATTTTCTTTCTTGTAAAGTTGTTCAGAAAATATTTGGATGTATATTTTTAACATTATCCAAAAAATTATTTAAATAAAATTTCAAAAAAAATTTCATTTTTATTAAATGGTTTGATAGGAGAATTTATGGATATTTCTTAATTATGTACATTTAAAACCTTTTACAATACTGTGATGTGATATTTTTTTTATCTTACACAACATATATGTAATTAACTTTTCATAGCCACTCAATTACTAAACTAATACATTATATGTTCCCCTGGTTATTTTTAAAGAAAATATTCCTAATAATACTTTTGAAATAATTTAATTTTTATGATTTTTTATTATAGTAAAAATGTTATGTTCTCAATAAATATTTCATTTAGTTTTTTAATGAAACTTTTATTGACGACAACAACTATTATAATTATGAATTTCACCTTAATTGTTTATATTTTTATCTCTCACATACACTTATCAAATCATCCAATACATTAATGGGGTAATAAAATGCCTATATTCCATTATGAAAATCATCATTATGAAATTACATTTGATTATGATTTGATACATTATTATACAACCCATTTCCAATCCATGGGTATTTCTTATGTCTATTTCATATGACTGATTTCTTTATGTGGAATTTATATTCATGTACAAAAAATTAATATAAAGGGTTCAAAAAAATTTTACATCCCTAAAACTTTTTTGGTAATTCTTTAGTCTAATCATATGTCATGTATGATGTTTGGGAGTGAACCAAATCTATTATTGGAATCTATATATTATCTAATATTGTTATGATGGTAGGCCTTGACTTATGTTTATGTATTATTTTATGTTTCCAAAAAATTCCATAACACCATGATCTTATGATTATAGTTTATTTATTTTCATCTCCAATATTATTACTCAAAATATTTACCTTTTATGCAATCATTTTATGATATTAGCTAACAAGTAAAACCTTATTTTCATGTTTATTCCCTTAGTGGGACTTTTATCTCACAAATTTCTTTTATGTTCGTCTCTAGGTAATCATATTATGTTTTAGGAGCCCAAATGGATATAATAACTTACTATAGTGAATAAAAAATTATAAATATGATGTGTTTTAATTTTTTAGGTACTTGATATTAAAATTAAATTTTTCCTCATTATCATTGGTATGTAATTATTGAATTCTTATGTTAATAATCATGTAATTGTATGTTTAAAAGGGTTGTGTAACTATTGCAGGTGGATTTATTTTTATTATATAACATTTATATGTCGTACACCTAATAGAATTTGAATTTAGTATTTGATATGTTAACAATGACGTAATAGCATGATGATATTAGAGAGTTATGATATGCATATATAGTGCTCAAAGAGATTACGATAACATGTATTGATGTGGTGGAGGTTAGTATAACATGTTAAATATACTATGAAATAATGAAAAAATACTTGTTTTGGTATGTGTAACCTTTCTAGTTTATTGACTAAAATATAGAGGTGTTGTCAGATCAGGACCATAATAGAGTTACTCTTGATGGGTCTTTAGTTGACGATCGACATTGGGTGTTATTTTGATTGAAAATATTTTTTCACACCTGTTATTTATGTTCATATTTTTAATGTGTTTTATAGATAAATCTAATATATATAACCTAGTATTTCAATGATTTTCCATGAAATGAAGGTTTATTTTTTGATTCATATGATGATATTTTTATTGGAATTGTTTCGATCATGTTGTATTGTATTCTAGATTATAATGGTATAGTATAATGTTTCTAGAGGTTTCTTACATCAATTATATTTACATAAGATAAAGTGAGAATTAAATTTAATGTAATTACTCATAGGTTTTCCCATATCACAAAAATGATGAGAAAATATTATTATAAAAATTGATCAGATAGTGAAATTATATATTTTGTTATAAATCAAGTAGGTGTGTGTTTTTTGATGATCTGGTGAGGATGTCGGTAGATGAAATTATTATTCTATTTTGGTCACCTTTAATCAAGATCATCACTATACTTCCTGAGTGTTGAGAGTATAAATCCTGATTTTGGCTCTTATAAGTTCCTTTTAACCATATTATGTTCTCAAATTTATGGTGTGGAAATAAGACCATTCAGATATTAGAAGACTTATTATGATCTTTCATTCTTCATTTTGGAGGTTCATGGGTAATTTACCTATCACTGGTTAACTTTTTCTAAAACAACACATACCACTATTCCATTTTCTTGGGTATATAAAATTAATTATATAGGTTACCTTTGATATCATTTTTTGTGTTAGACTGTGGATTGGGAATTAGAATTCCATCGACTATATTTGATGTGGATCCTGAATGGGAATGTTATGATGATTTTTTGGATGAGGTAAGTGTATAAAAATCTCTATTTTTATATAATTAAAAGATTAAAACATCTAGGCTTTTAGGTTAAGAACTACATGATCTTAGCTATATCATATAATCATTGGTTGTGGTGTTTTTATTGACGTACAACACTTTACTTCATGTTTCATGACCATTTTTATGTGGTGAAATATATTGGTACGGTTGCATAATAGTTATCTCAGCCACTGTATTTAGATCAGAAGAATAATTTATTCATTGGCTCTTACCTTCATTGGTATCTTCATAATGCCTATATCATCATTTATTCGGGTGGGGTGGATGAAGAGGATTCCAAAACGTTTTAGGACTGACCAATTATGACATAGGATCATTAGGATAATAGTTTTCACATGTATATCATTCTTTTAATCCATGTTTTATGGTGGAACTGTATTTTGGTAGAGTCTATAAGGGTACATGATATATATATGTTCGCTTTGTAGTCCATGATATTTTGAATATTGACAATCATTAATGGTTTGATTGATTAATTTTTTATCATTTTATTGACATGTTATTATATTTTTCTATACTTTTTTGATGTATTAATTATATTTTTTTTTATATCTAATGTTGTTTGGGTTTCATGGTTAGTTAATTCCTTTTGAGGTTGGGTTTGACTCTTGGGGATGATAATTTTTGGAGAGGCACATAATGTAACATCACTGGTCATCTTTTAGTGTTCTATTCAATTTTTTTAGTTTATGGGATCATAATATAGATAGAGGTAGGAATATAGACATAGTGGTATAAATTAATCTTGGGATATGTGTTTCAGTGTGGTTGAGTTCACTATTCCATGAAGTGATGGTATGGGGAGACTAGGTTTTCAATAGTCCTATGTGTCACTTGATTGAGAATTGTGATAAAAATAATTTTATAAATTGTGTTTTGGGTTCTGATAAATAATAGTTTTGAGTAATATTACTTCAATGTGTTTGTATAGGTTTTGTGTGTAGATAATTGGTTGTGGTATAGGTGATCCTAGGGTATTCCTGTACAAGGGTGTGTTTTTATTTTCTTTGAAAATAGGTCTTCTAATTTTTTCTTATGTGAGGTTGGTTGTAATTTTCATGTTTTGATAAAAAATATTTATTTTTATAAATTTTAAATAAATAATATATAATTTGAATATTATATTTTTTTTGGTGTTAATCTAACAGAATCTATAATTTAATTGCACATTAGTGGGATTGTGATGTGGATTTACACATTGTAGTGAATATTCATTGGTGATCAATTTCATATTATTTTTAAAGGGTATCAATAACTATGATTCCAACCATTATTATATGTGTGTGGTTCGGGGTTCATAAGGCTTTAGGTGAAATGGGTTTTATTTATAGAATGATTATTTTTGGATCCATTAATGTAGCATGATCTCACTGGTTGTTAGATTTTTGTAATGGATTTTTTGGAGTTATGGTATTATTGATCATGTTATTTTTGGATATGTAAGGGGAGAACACCACATGATATTTTTTGTATCACCCAATATAGCCTCATTGTGGTGTGATAACCACTATCTGAAAATGATTATTTTGTTTTTCGTAATGGTTATAAATTCTTTTTGTGTTACACATTCTCTCATATTCTATAACATCCCTTAAACAATATGTAAAAAAATTCTATTTCTCTGCAGATATTTTTTCATCCATTGGTAATTTTTGTCTATATCTTCCAAAAATTGACCCCTTATGGTCTAATGCGATTTATCTCCTCCTATTTTTGGTTATTTTTATATTATTTCATCCTAATAGAATCCATTCAACTTGGTTGGGTTTGGGTTTATTTGTATTGGATTATTGTTTAAAATATCTAGATGTATTATAGACTTCTAAGGATCTTCATTTCAGATTTTAGGAGGTGGAATTAATAATATTCCTCCCTTTTCAATTTTTTATTCATTGGATAAGTATTTGGATCTTAGACATCTCTATCATTAATTAATTTTATATTTTAAAAGTATCATTTCGTTATTTATTTGGGTGGATGGAATTTATTAACAAAATGATGCAATAAACTGAACTAAATAAAATTTAAGAGATGATGTTGATTCATCTGTGTTTTCTAATTTTTCATGATATTTCTTTATAGTGATGGTTTCATTTATTTTTATTCAATGTAATTTGTGATTTAGACTATAAAATTCCTTAATAGTTTTCTTAGATATTTTAGAAAGATGATACATAATTGGACAACCAAAATATTTTTATAAAAAAATTGTTATGTTCAAATATTTAATTTTTTATTTTTTTAATACAAATAATTATAACTTATTTTAAAAGTAATGATGAATAAATATTTCATTGAAGTGAATTTATATTATTTTTTACATTAATTACATCTATATATAGGTTTATTCTAGTAGCATCGTCATACCTAAGATCTTGAGTCTCGTGCTGAAAATAGAAAAATTATGACACCAACATTAATACCCATATATTATTACAGTATAAATATAACATATTTAACCCTTTAATTTTTTTTGAGTTATAGATATTTACGAAAAATCATTATGTTAAAAATTCTATAGTCTTCTCATCAAATGTAATTTTTTTCATAACTATTTAAGAAGATAATAAGTTTATAATGAATATTCAACATCACCCATTAATTATATTGAATTTAATCTTTTTAAATCGTATACTAAATAATACTTTTTTAGATCCTAGGGAAATAAAAAATTACGAATGGGTTGGTCACAAAAATCATTAAGGGTAGACATGATTATAAAAAAATGAGTGAATAGAGGTAGACCATGAATTATAATAATGATGATCATATCCATAAAAAAATGTGATTAGAAGATTATATCATAAGTACACGTATTAATAAATGTTTATAACATATGATAATTGAATCATATGAATGATGAAATAATATAGACATGAGGTCATAAGTCAATTATCCCAACCCCCTTTGTAGCATATCATAGTTTTTTGTCTAACATCCCACACAATATTCTTGGATGGGAACATTTATCAGGCCCAATTGTATATCATGACATTAGAATATTAGCCAATTCATTTCAGAGGTATATAATTGACATCCCACCCATTACCTAATGGATATCATACATATATGGTAAAAATGGTATCGATGAACATATAATCAAATAACAAGAAAATAAAATGGGTTTTTATCCTCTCCATGTGTTTCCCTAATGTAGCATTAAATATTTTATCAACAAAAATTACATTATAAACCTATGTAAAGTCAATTAGTGTATAATTACACTAAGAATAATTCTTGGTAAATACCACTCAACATGGATGATTAATCTTATTGTACTTACACCATTATGTAAAATAATATATGGTTTATAAAATAATTTCATCAATCAATATATATTTTGAGAATCTAGGTGAAAACACTTCAATTAGGTAATGAAATATAAGACTTTAATAGAATAAAACTATTAGAAGTAAATCATTTAGATAAATGTAGATTATTATGAAATATAAGAACAATGGTGGTTCACACAATAAATGTATAATAAAGTTTTATAATCCATCAAGATAAATAATGGGAACACTATCATTTGATGAATATCATTGACCTAGTATATAAGATAGGTGGAGACCACTATATAATAATTAAAAACTTCATTAAAAATAAAAAATTACAATTTAAATTAAAAAAAATACATTATTTTTTAAATAAATGATGAGATTATTAATTTCACTTTTTTGAAAACAAGAATGTGTAGTGAGGAAGACTATTTGCAATGGAAAAGGTGGTGGAAAAATATATCCCCATATAAATCAATAAAATATTTTCCATTTTCTCAAAATTGACTCATTAATAATAAATTTATTGATTCATATTAAAAAATAATTAATTCAAGGTGGTAGAAAATTACCTTTTTAATATGTTTTGAAAAAATGGATTTTTTACCTTTTTAAAACACTACATTTTAAGAAACCATTTTTTGAATGAAAATCATAGTGAAATAATTTATTTTATATAAATAAAATTAGTGAGACTTTAATAAAATAAAATAGAACATTCATTTGAAAATTGGTTAAGAGAAACTTTTAGGTTTCTTAAAATGAATATATTTGGGTTATGAATCCCATATATGATAGGTAAAACATGAATGTAGAAGCAAATTATCTACTAGAAAATATATGTGTTATTCTTATCAACATCACGATTTATTTTAGGAAATATTTCATAAGGTGGGTATTAATGTATAGAAATAATATCCCTAGTAAATAAAATAGATCTACTATTTGAAAATATAATGGCAGTAAAAAGTGACTTGGACGATCAAAATCAAGTGGTATTTCATGAATCTTGGGAAAAAGGACATGAGTCGAGAAAATAATTACAACTCCAATAGAATTTTAATGAAAAATTAACAAAAAACATAAAAATAGATCCTAAAAAACCATTATTAAAATATGTTTAATTATATAATAAATAAATGGAATCATATACAACATATAAAGATAAATATGTGAATTCAATAAAACATGTCTCACCAATGTGTGTTTGAGACAATGATCACATATACCTAAATATCATTATAATAATAACTATTTGAAAGGAATATTAAGTGAAGTTGAAGTTAAAATAAAATTAATCAATAAAATACTTTATTTTAAATAACATTGGATGTATATGCACCATTTTTTAGAAAAATTATATTTATAAAAGAACATGTGTCCGAATAAAATATGTTGTGATAAGAAACCATTACATATTTATGAATTAATTATTCAAATTAATGTAACATCAAGAAGAGTCAAGTTAATTTAATTGTAATAATTTATAATAAAATTACTCATCTGTCAATCTTTTTTATGGTCTACTTACCATTAACATATTTTCATTGATTATCTTATTTCAACATATGATGATAACTTGAGGTCATTTAGTTAATTATTACAAGTATATATTTTCATGAGGACTCTAATTAAATTTATTTTTAAAATATTTTAAAAACATAAAAATTTTAAAATTGGATTTTAATATAATTTTTATATTTTAAATTCATTTTCAAGGACATTAATTTTTGGAATTAATGAATAAAAATCAAATCTCTATGCAGAGATAATAATCTACCTAAACACAATGTTGATAATTTCATCTTCCATAAAATGTGGGTGGAGAGGTAGAATGTAAAATGATGTAGCATTTTAGACTCATAAATGTGTTTTTAATATTATACTAAATATTTTAAACCCTATTATTAGCTATAAATTCATTACGGAGATGATAAATAAGAAATTTCATGCATGGATGGAGTTGTATTCATAAAATCATGATGATATTTTTCGAATCATTTTATATGTGTATATAAAATAGATATTATATTAGAATAATAATATAATAGAATATCTGTAATAATGATTTCATCATTCTCCCTTGGAAAAAATATACTATCGATGGAAGAATAATTAATGAATAAGAAATAATGGGTTAAAAAGACATGATACATTCAACGAGACTTTGATATTTTCTTAGACGTAATGATAAATAAAAGAGTTAGGTTGTTATATGTTGAATAGAATATTCATTTAGTGTAAGGGACTTCTAGTAGAGGTAATCAAGGTAGATTATAAATTTTAATTTGAATTGTATGTGATGTATGAAAGGGGTTGCAATTGTATCCTTTAATAAGTGATGAAAAGGAAACATTCCATTGCAAAAAAGTGTAAATAAGGGGAAATAATTGAAGTTCCAAAACTATAATATATTATGGTGTGTTATAAATAGCGATACATATGAATGTATCATTATAACCACATATATGGTTTCTATAAGGTCTGAATGTCGTGTAAGTGTAATATTTTTTGAGCAATCTTATATTTTTCATTTAAACATTTATTACACATAATTTTATATTAATCATGTTTATTATTTAATTAATAAAAATATAAGAGGACCATTCCAACCAAATAGTTATTTTTTGAATAAATATTTATCCCCTATTTAATATAATTTATTTCACTAATATAATAAAATATTATTTTAATTTAATCACAAATAACACATTGAACATATTTGAAACTAAAATAGTGTTTTAAACGGTTATAATTTTTTAAGAAAAATTTTGGTGGTTAAATTATTTCATTATCATAATTTATTTTTATAGAAACAATTATGGTTATGTGACATTAAATTCAATATATAACGTAATTTTACAAAAATAGTTTTTAATTAAATTAAAACACATAAAATAGTTTTCTTTATTGACATATCCTTTTACATTAGGTATAAAATTGTTGGTTATGGGATATCTATGGTCAAATAGGATATTTAAATATATAATGTTAATTCTTAATTTCATATTTCATCTCTAAAATATTTTTATTAACTTCTAGGTAATTCTTAAATACTAAAAATGTCATGAAAATTATAATTTTGGTAAAATTTGCATTTTCAACTAAAAATCCAAAAATTCCATAAAAGTTTAAAAATTCATCATAATAAATATTGGCATTATAAATTCAAAAATATTTACTATTTTATATATTTAGGTTTTTAAATAACATATTTTTTCATTTTTTTAGAAAATGAAAAATATAAAATGGGTTTTTTAAATTCATTTAATTACAATAAGTGCTTCAAATATTTTTTCCCACAAATTTTTTAATTTATTTATTTTTTATATTTCATATTTTCATAAATTTATTATATGTTATCATAATGATATTTTGAAATGATTAATTTATTTTACTAATATGTCACCTCCTTTCGTTTAATCATTTTGAATAATGATATTGTACTCAATATTGTTTGAAGGAAAATATATAAACATTAATATTAGGATTATATATTCTACCACAAAATAAAAGTACATCATAAATATTTTCTAAAACAACATTTATTAATGAATTCAAAAATATATTAATAAAAAAACATAAAATTTCAAATGAAAAATTTACATTAATATATTATTTAAAAATATAATATAGATCTTCTTCATATATCAAAATTACCAAAGAATTCATTTTCCCTTGGAACCTTGATGATTCATTTCATCAATTTAAATGCATAAATAATTTCCTTATTCTATTGAGACATTAAAAAGGATTTTTTCTTCCCAAAATACTAACATGAATGAAATTTAGGCTTTTTTCCATTACCATATTAATCAAAAGTGATTTCATTAGACTCAACCATTCTCTTCTTTAGTGCAATATGTAATTAAAATAAAACTAGTTTTTAATCATAATTTTTGATTGTTGATTTAATATAATAATAAGATATCTAAAAGCATTTCCTATCCCAACTGATATATAGATAATCATGCATCATCTATTAAACCCATTTTATCATGGTTTCTCCTTTATCTGTAATATTATTTAAAAGATTTTTTAGTGTTAATGATACATTAATTTGTATATGTAATAATGGAAAAAATGATATTATAATAAGTAATTCATAAATGGTGTGCATAATCTAATATATGATTTATTTTCTTCAATCTATGTTATATATGTTCATTTTATAATTAGGATCTCAAAATCTAGATAAATTAGATAAAATTGTATTATCAAATACTTCATAAAGGACCGTTAAATTATTTTGAATTAATATAAGAGTATCCTCATAAGATTTTATATCCATTTGTACTATTAGGATCCATTCATGATGAACCATAATGATTATTGAGATATATCGAAAAATCTCTTTTGGGGTTATTAGACCAAGATGAATCTGTGTGAAAACTACATCCATGTTCTAGTATCCAGATGAGGATTTAATTTCTAGGGAAATATCATAATCTCTACCATATTAAAATTTTAGGTTGTCGTCCCTATATTGTCATGGACATGACGATTTCAGAATGTTTCTCTTAAAAAATCACATGAAAATATAAGGTATTCAACACCACCATTATAATGTGTTTTTTGTACCATTGAAACAAATATCATCCTCAAATTATTAACCATTAATTTCATTCCAGAATCTTAAATAATCCTCAACCAATATCATCATAATCTCTAATGATTCTAAGCAATACTATGATAGAAATTGTACAACCCCTGGACCTGCACTCTCAGCTCTAATTCTATGAATTCATCTCAAGAAACACTATATTTGATACACATATATGATTAAAATATATTAATCAAATTTAAATCAAAATGATATTTTCATTTAGTGTTTTATATACTTAGGAAAAATCAATGACTAATGAAACACTTGGGACATTTCATCAAATAGATAATTTTGTTTCTCAACTATATAAGAAGCTAGAAAATCCTGTATTTATTTCATGTGGCGCCCATATAATCTTCACATAGGATGCAAATATATTCATATAATACATAATACATATATTCATAACCTAGATAAATTGAAACATTAAAAGGGTGTTAACTCAAATGCCCATTAAGGGTAAATAAAATTATAAATCAAAACATCATATACATGTGGAATAATATGATATAATAATAAGGATATTCAAATACATGTACTTATGGAATATAGATAACAAATAAAATGTGAAGGTATAAAATAATGTTATTTACATATCTAGATGTAATTATAAAAATTTGGCAATAACATTATCATTACATTATATGTCAATCCTTCCATACTTTCTAGAATAACATGATTTGTCTTTCTAACTTCCCAAGAACCATAATTGGCATGTATGAATACCAAAACACTATGATATATAATAATATTGAAACATTTCCCAATGAAATATATATATATATATATTATTTAGGGATCATCCATGAGATAATAAAATTAATACATTTGTGTGGGTTATGCTATCGATCAACATATCCTAAAAACCTATGGAAATAAAATTGCCTTTATACCCTTTTCAACTACTTCCCTAAGTAAGGATTCACCATTTCATCAATATAAATGACTTAATAAAACCATGTAAAATAAATGGGAATCCAATTATTTAATGAATCATTATTATTAAATAGAAATCTACAAACGTTATTGCATGTATGATATTTACACCATATATAAAATCGATATATAGTTTATATAATAATTTCTCTCAATCAATCGACGTATTGGGACCCTAAGTGAACACATTTAAATAATGTGGTGAAAAATGGTATATTCAAAGAGTTAAATAATTGGAAGTTTATAATTTATATAAAAGTGGATGAATAAGAAATAAATAAGATAATTTTTAGATCATACGAAAAATTTAATATTTAATTTAATTATTCTTCCTGATAAATAAAGTGGATGACATCAATTGTATAATAACCTCAATAAAAAATGAAATAGATGAAGAATGTTTTAATAATCATTAAGAAAATGCACTTAAAAATTTTAATTTCACTTTTCAATTGATAAATTTTAAAAGGAATATTTTACTAAATCATGAGAATAATAATTTATATTTCTTGAAAATGTGAAGATTTAGATATGAATTTTATTGGAAAATTATAATGGTTTTAAAAATATATATTCAAATAGAAATAAGTAAATGAGATTAGTTTTGTTCAAAACTGACATGTATGGATATATTCATAAGATATACTATCTAAAATAAATTCAATGTTATTAGAAAACATCTTGAGAAAAGAATTTAGAAAGAAATATTTTTAACTTATTTTGAAAAAACTATTTTAAAGAATACATTTTCTCAAATTAATAAGGTGGAAAACGTTAAATGTACATTAAAAATAGTTATTTAAACCCACATTATAAAAAATATAATAAAACAATAATTTTTATTAATTTGAATGGAATGTGGAAGTTACTTGATAGGAACATATTTTAGTCCTCTTTGAATCTTTAAATAAGTAAAACAATACAATGAAAAAAAGTATCATTTGAAAAATATGTTTGTAATTATTATCAATATCATGATTTTATTTTTGGAAATATTAAGTTAAATGGTGGATATTAATGAATGTAATTAAAATACCAAAATAAAAATGTATTCTAATATTTAAAATTATAATGATTAGAAAAATATACATGGAATTTAAAAATTAATAAGGTCTTTCTAGAGTCATAGGAATAGAAATTTAGTTTACAAAACAATTACAGCCTGAGTAACATTTTAAAAAACCTCATGAATAAAAACAATCATGTATATGTACCTAAAATATTATGAGTAAAATATATTTCATGATAAAAAAATTAGGTATTATATACAACCTATAAAAATAAGTTTATGGGGTATAAATTAAAACATGTCTCAATGAAGGATATTTGAGAAAACATCCCTTACAGATTAAGAACATTAGGTTAAAACCCCATTAAAATGTATAGAGCTAAAAGATGATGTTTAAATATCACGATTAAGGATAATAAATTTTATTACATATACAATTTGAATTTTATAATCTATTAAAATGATAATGGTTTCATAAAATAACTTGTGTCCCAAAGAATGAATTTTTCACATGAAATCATTACCTATGATTCAAATAAATCTTCTCTTACACATAAATTCATGAATTTTAAAATTAATTTAATTGAAAACATTAATAAGAACACAGGTAATCTATCATTAATTTCTTGATTTCAAAATAATATTATATATTTCCCATTTATTAAATTATTTCAACTTTTTATAGTTACTCAAGGTGGATCTTATATTTTAACATAAATATATTATAATTCTGATCATGGATTAGATTATTTCTAAAATTGATTGAAAATATAGAATATCAATGATTTTTATCTCTTTAAATGAAAAAAATTTTAAATGTCATTAATTATTTGTGGTCATGGAATAAAAAGATGATATTTAGAGTAGTAATATCAACATAAACAATATAGAAAATTTCACATTTCATAGAAAGGGAGGGATTTAGAAATTACAATTATTTTTATTTTCACAAAAATAGTCATTTTATAATGATAATATTTATTCATCTAAAACAATGTTGAACTATCTAAGCAAGGATGTAATTGAAAAATGTGACATGTTGTTTATCGAAATGGTATTATGAATAAACTTGTTATGATGTTCTTATTTTTGGAATGGTATTGAGAAATGTAATAGTTGTTATAATCCATTAAAAAAAATGAAATTTAAGAATATCATTAATTCTGGTTCTATCATAATATCATGGATATAAGAAATTCTTGGTGGTAGAAAATATATTTAATTAGAAGGAAATGTTATAAATTACTTGACATTTAACTTTCTCAAACACGTCACATTGAAAATAGTGAATTTAAGATTTATTGTGGTGACTAGAGTCATCAGGTCATGTAAGAGACTTATATTCAAAATAATTTTAGAATTATTTCAAGATTAGTTCTACTTAGAGGTGAATAAATGTTAAGGTGGAAGTGTTGGTCTTATATTAGTGAACAATAAGACACTTTTCTTTAATATAATGTAATGTATGCAGTTAGCATTAATGTTAATTAATGTTAGGTAAAATAGGTTGGGTATGAATGGTGATACAGGTGAGTATAACATTAAATCATAACAAATGGATACTAAAATTTCTATAGATTGTGTAAAATTTTGAAAATTTAGCCACTTTAGATATTTCATTTATGTTGTTATAACTCGTAATATAATATTAACCATGACAATTGTTTTATTAATAAATTTATTAGAGGACCCTTCTTACAATATTTATACATGATGGGTAATCATTTTATCCTCAATTTTTTATATTTAATATCAACAATATGATATTATATTATTTTAAATTAAGAAGCATAACACAAAAAAATGTATTTTTTTTAAAAGAGTGTTTTTAAACCTTGTACTCATGTATATGAAATTCTTTTACGATTACTGATTTTCATGAATATAATTGACTTATTATAAAATAATTTAATTTTATATGATATTAAAATAATTCCAAAAACTTATTTAAATAAAGTAATAATTAAAAAAAATACATAATAATTTTTATTTGTAACTGTAACTTTTTGTGATAGATCTAAAAAAGATTGTAATGATTTCTCTACATTTGAAAAATATTTTATAATTCATAATATCATTTCTAAATTTGTTATTTGATCATTTAAATTGTTTTATAAACATAAAAATCATACTTATGTATTGATAATTTCATGAAAATTTAATTTTTAAAAAAATATTCTTTTGGATTAAAAATCATCTTTTTTCTAAAAATGATAAAAAATCATACTATTCAAATTATAATATTGAAAATGGTAAAATAAAATTAATCTTATATAATTATAATTATAGATAATTATATTTTAATTTTAATATACAATAAAAAATATGAGTGGCGTTAAATAAAAAGATTCATCATTTAATGTTTATAATATTATTTTAAACCAATTTTCCAGGTTAATGAATTTAAAAAATTTATAACAAATATGTTATATGTTATCATAGTGGTATTTTAATGATGAAAAATTTAATTTATTAATACATCAGTATATTATTTTCTGCTTTTGTGACGAATGATTTTTTACTCGGTATTATTTATATGATAATATATACATAGAAATTTTGGAATATTACAATTCCTATTTTGATTAGGGTGTTATTGGTTCACTATTATCAATTGTCTGTAATTTGGGATATGAATGTTTAAATGATTTTGGTTGATGGTGTTTTTCATGATTATGGTGGTGGTGACATGGCTGGATAAGTAAAAATAAGAGGTTTTATGGAGATGATGGTAGTTTTTGGCATGTGTTGAGGTGATTATTCTTTGGCGATGAGTACAGTTTTTTAAGGGTTGTGCTATATATATATATCATGGAATATCATTGGAAAAATTTTATATCGGTAATTGGTGATGGGCTATAATTAGAAAATGGTTATCTGCTAAAAAAATGTTGATTAAAGTTTATTTTTGGATTAAATGTAACTATTTAACTATAAAGGCTAGAAAAAATTTGAAGGAGGGAATAATGTATGTTGTTAAATATATATTGGTTCAATGAATGGTTTAATATTTAATATAACGACTAAAAATCATATTAGGTTAATTATATAGGTAAATAAAAAATATTCATATTATTGGACAAAGTCAAAAATTAATAAAATAGGAATACAATGGGTATATAATGTTGTTATATACAAATTATTACTTTTAGTTGTGGATTAATTTTTCAGTCAATGATGTTTATTGTTAGGTGGATCCAATGGGTTATTGTAGTATTTTATCAAGTTTAAACCCTTATCCATTTAATGTGTGTGATTAATAAATTCAATTAATATTCTTGTTATTATTTCACCTCACCACTAATGTCAAGAAAACATACAAATCATCATATAGTTCTAGGTTTTAGGTGTTTCCCTCAATGAATAGTTTAAAATGTGAGTAGATTTTAGACTAATCACTCTTCACTAACTAAAAAAAATTATCCTATGACATTTTTTCTATTTCCATGATTGATAAAACATTGGCAGCAGGGAAGTCAATTTTTTTGAAACATTATATATTCTAGTAGTAGTCCCAACAACGGTGGAGTATAAACATGTTTTACGGAGACCCTTTCTATATTACCATTCATGAAAGACCTATGACCATATTCAATGTGGTCTCTAGCATGAAATGTGTGAATCCCATAAACATCACAAGAAAGGAATGTGAGGGGGTGTATGAAACAGATACACCCATGGTCTCTGTGGACCCTCGTGGTTTTATATTATATAACCACGGTCCATATATACCATATATATAGTGGAATACTATTTACATGGACAATATATAATGTGAATTTATAAAATCCTACTGCTATATGCCTAGTGGAAAATGGTTGAATGTCTAAATACCTAGTATATTGTGGAACCTAAAAGAGACAACAACAAAATTAAAACATTACTCAAGGAGGACAATATTGGTCCATGATGAAGTATTTGTTAATGTATTATATTATGTATAAATTTTGAGGAAGTATATATATATCTAGGATTTAAAAATACTAATATTAAATAATATTCCTAACACAAATATAAAAATTATATTGGGAAAAAGTACAATGTTACGGGTCATTGTTTTTGGACCTAGATTCTCACTTTAATGTTAATGAACTCAAGAAATGGGATATTAAATTTAACATCATTAAATAATAATTCAAAGACATTATGTCCTATTAATTGAGGATGATTATAGAGTCATATTTACATATGTTATGGTCATTATCCTATGATAAGTGGTTGAAATGAGATCATGTTCCTTATAGAATAAACTATTGGGGTTACACAACGAAATACACCATGCATTAGTAATGTATTGAAGGGCCTATTACCAATTTGAATGATAACTTTCATGAAATAACATAGTTTATATTCCTTTTTAATAGAGAAATAGTGAGGTTATATATATATATAATACAAAGGAGTGCTAACCTAAAGAGAAATGGGATTCCAAAAAATAAATACTTAGAAACCGATAGGGTAATGCGCATAATTTAAGTTCATGATTTGTTAACAAAGGTAGGGAATTATATAAAGTTGAAGAGGAGGATAATATCAATGAAAAATGGGATGACCGAAGACATTTTATAAATATATGAAAATTCATGCACATTGTTTAATGTCATTATATATATACATGGGGTTTCTAGGAACATAGGTTCGTGAAGTTATACCTATGGGGGGATGGTGGTATATATTTCACTAGGCCATATATTAATGTGATCTGAATTGTAATGTGTAACTCAAATATTTATAACCCCCCAAGGAAAATTATCCTATATTATGGTAAGGATTATTGAGTAATAGGGTAGTGTTTAATTCACAAAACATGGACCATCTACATTTGATCATGGAATCACCTCAACATTCATTGGAACCAAATGATGGTTCATCATGTTCCAATACATTGAGAGGGAAATTAAATAATCAAAACGGGGCATTAGATTGGATATCTGGGAATTTCTATATATCCCATGAATTTAGAATCAAGCCACATATTTTTTTTAGGGGAGAAAAAATACATTACTGATCAGACACTACTGCAAAATACAGGGAATTCCAGTAACTAGGTCTTATGAAAATAAAATAATAACTAAAACAAATAAAGGGTTTCTAAATGTATTATCACTATTTGAAAAGGGGTATTAAAATAAAATCATTTTCCAAGCCTCGGGTGTATTTTTAGGTTTCAAAAAAGATATTTTTCGATGGGAATCAAGAAATTCGTAGGTTAAAAACATGTTTAAATTTATTTCAAACATCTAGATTAATATAAAATACTCTTGAACGACGATCTAAACATCACCCAATATCAATCCATGTGATTGAGACAAAATGATGTAGTTTAAAATTATTTGGAAAGGTTGATTAATATTATATTTAAAATTATAGAACAAAGACTAATATTGATATATTGGTCAATAAATTAATCACTGATGATAGGGGTTCTCTATTTAAGTCAAAATATGTTAGAATATTGGGGTATCCTTTAAAATAAAGTTTTAAAGCCTTGGTTTAATTAGAAAAAAAATCCACCAAAACTGCAATGCACACAAGAGTCATTATCATTGTGGGAAACTATGAGTAATAAGATATAAGCTTATCACATTAGATAAAACAGATGGGGAACAGGTTCTAGATCACAATGTCATACAAACCACATAATTTGACCAAAAAAGGGGTGTTTATAGGATATATCCCACAAATAAATGATTGTTTTATATTTTAATTGATGCATAAAAGGGAAATGTCAAGGGAATAGAAATCATACTACAAATGTGAATGTTCTATGAAAATTATATAAGGAAATTCATGAAATGAATCATAAGGGTACAGATAAATTGGTAGATGATTATTGTTGGTCATATCATTAAAATATTGGTTCCATTACTTCATCATCATGATTTTGGGGGAGAAATAATGGTTGGTTGATGGCCATGTCTTATAACCTTGAGAAATATTATTCTTATTCCATGAATACTCATGTCTTAATAACTAAAATAGTAGGTGTTAAATTATATAAATATTTCATCATCACAAAAGTGTTCGTTCATACATTTAGGGTTGTTGAATTCTCAATGTGAGTATGACCCTATGTGTGAAGGTTAATTTAATGTGACGTTTGGGTAGAATTCAATATTCCAGATTCTACATCGTATTGGCCTATAATTATATGTGATGTTAGAACATGTCTATTAATAAGATAACAATCTTAATTCTAGGTGAAAATATGTGACTGTATAATCTAGTGTTGATCACCAATATATAGAAAGGGATATGAATTGGATGTTAGGCCTTCGTGAAAGCATCAAGTCATGTAATTTAAATATATAAAATGAGGATGATATTTTATGCAATAGAAGCTTAATCTCGCATAACTATATTACTTGTATTTTATTGTGTTACAAGTATATACTTATCTATGTAAATTTTTTCATTCTAAATTAACATTATATTTGATTTTTAGATCCATATATATAAAACAAAATATTATTTTGTTTCAGTTAATGTTTTTGTGAAAAGATACTTTCTAAATTATTTTAATACTACCGAGACTGATTTCTATTAGTATAAATTCTTGTGTACTGGACTTATGAACCTGATGTTATGTTATGTGAAATAAATTTTCAAAAATAAAATTTTTGGGGGAGGTGTGACATAATCCCCATATGTTGTGATCAATGACCAGAAATTGATTGATAATAAAACCTAATTATTAAAGTTCTCTCCAATTTGATATCTCATATTGTAAGTTTCAATATTGTTTTAATTAGTGTTTTCAAAATCCACTATAATGTTACCCTGAAAGTGGGATTGAATGTGTACCTTATTCTATAATGCTATTTCAATATGACTTTGACGGACCTCATGGCTGGGCAGCCCATGAATCATGTTTTAATCATGTAATTATATTATATATGAACTAATATTAGACTTTTTTCTCCAGATTTAACAAGTAATGGATGGCCTACATAAGAAATTGATGATTGAACACAATTAGTAGAAGTAATTTTGAAGTGATACTCATGATATATATTATTATTATAATGCACTATATTATGAAGATTAATAGAGTTTTTTTCACAAATTAATAAATCACTATTTTTAATTTAACAAAAAATTGAATAGTATAGTTTAAATAAATGATGTATTTTTCACTTAATCTATTTGTCATGACATATAATTAGTTATTTATATTTTCCACAAGAATGGTGTGAAAGATCCCAAACTAATGTAAAGTTTCTGATTAAATAAATAAAATATGGATATGAAATTGACCTCCATGTTGCAAATAAAATCAACTAATTTTTGAAAGAAAACCGTCGAAGTAAGAATGAACTAATACCAACGGGACATTTCCTTACGGTTAGGACCCATGGAGTCGATTCCCCACATATCCAAGGGCCATGAATACATGGAAGAATATAAAATCAATGGTGGATAATGAATTTTTTATCATTAATATATAATACATGGATGTGAATTTCATGTAGAAACAATCCATGATGGGATAATAGTATCCCAATATTATGATCAATTATATGAGAGTAAATTATAACTAATGAACTCCACAAGTCATGGTATAGAATTTTAAAAATAAATTTATAATTTCCTTTCAATTAATACAATGATGTAGGATCCCATAAATGTTGTGTCTTTTAAAACCGTAATCTAGGTTTGATACTTCATAGAAATTAATATTCATTGAACATCGGTGGATTATTTCTCAATCAACATTTCATAGATGTAACACTCATACCCTAGTTACCTAGAGTTGGTGAATTATTACATAACATTGGCACAATCAAAAGGGATAATATCCCGAAATACCAATCAGTTTAGTGGCCTTGCTACTCATTACTTCTATTTATTTCTTATGACCTATGTGTGAAATAATGTTGATCCTCCTTGGAAGATTCTATTCTGAATTTCTGGTTTCATCTACCTTTCTTCTCCATGCATTGAAAGCTTTGTTGAATGGTCTGAATGGTTTTTAAAAGATGGATTTTGGGATGTCCTTTGTGGTTTGGTGTTGGTGGTTTGTTTCAGCCTTTTTGTTGATTTGTTCAACTTCACATTAGCTGATTGGGACTTTTCTGTTTTGTTGATATTGATTGGAGTTTGGGACTTTTTTTGAGATTCATTGGATTTTTTTTAAAGAAATATGAGATCAGACTGTATGTTCTGAATTGTGGATATTCGGATCTTCTGACATTTCTTCTTATTCTCTGATCTATGTTTCTATGTTGGATCGGTTTTGAAGATCAACCTACATTGAACAATGCTTAGATATTATGTATCATGATGTTACCTTTTAACACTTCTCGATAGCCTTGTTTCCTTTTCCGCTTAGTTTTTTCAGCTTGTCTTTGGATCTGAACCAGTTTCTGCTTGGTGTTTTTGGAATGAGGCTTGTCCGACTATAGGTTGGTTTGGAATGGGTATGATAAGCTGTTTCTGGGTCTGGTGCTTGAACATTAATGGAAGCTATAATGTTTCGAGTAATTTCATATTATAGTGATATATGACCTTTCCTCTTAGAGTCCTTGCTCTAAATTCAGGATTGGCCGGTAATGGATACTCAACCGTGAAGGATGTGTAAACACATGTTGAGTTAGCTTCAAGTCTTGTTGTGGTTGTTATTTGAGTATTTTGATGTTTCTCCTTATCTCCCTGCTAGTGTAAGTGCATTATACATCGTGTTTGTATGGTAACTTTTTGAATTTAATAAATTCCCTTGGAGGAATGAATTGGGAATCAAATTCATTCCACCACCTTCTAAAAAAATACTAGTTGAATAATCACATGTAAAATGAATATAGAATTTCATAATGATGGAATGCATAATTCCAGACATCAAAATCACATAGTCAAGGGCTCGTTCGAATACTACGAATAAGATATCTTTGAGGCCTTTTTCCAAGACACTAGGTTGTATCATGAGACCTATTGATTCATCGAGGAGATATAAAGGGCTCCACTAGTCACTTACTATGTCAAATGCATTACTTATATGAAATGGATTAAACATAACATAAATATTCATATTAAAACTAGCATATCAATTGTCAACACATTATCAGTAAACCATGAAGGGTAAAAAAATTCACATCCACAGACAAACAAATCAAAAAACCTCTAATACAATATGGAATATTTGGATCATAATAAATCAGCTTCAAACAAGTTTAAAATCCATCATAGGATGTTGACATATAATAAATGAAAACTATTTGAAAGAAATACCTCTTTCTATTTTGAAATAATTTAAAAGTCACCTAATTATAACGGAAATATTTATTTTTAAAATGTTCTTATATGATTGGAGGGGAAGCTTATAAGGTGTTGTAATGGTGGAAAATACCCCACTTGACCTATAAGTTAAATAAAATTCTTTCATTAATTTTGTCGAAAAGGTCCTAATGGACCTTATTTGGAAAACAACAGAAATATTACATTATAAAAAACATATAAAAAGTCAAAAAAGTGTATAAATTACTTTAACCCATAGTATAGAAAATATTAAAAATATTTTTAAAAGCATTTTTAAGAAATATAGATGTGGATGTTAAAGAGGTCCTAGTAGGTACTCATGTATAAACAACCTCGGATAATAAAGAGATTGTAGAATTAACCCTTACCTTGTAATTTATTCATGATCGAAAGTACATTAACCTCTATTATAATAGTCAAATCTTTGTTATTAAATTATACCAGAACTGTATACATAAATATTCTATAATATATGATCTTCTAATATTTCTTTGTTAATAATATTTTTTGTAGTATCATTGTTTCGGGTGTTAAATGAGTCGTTTTACTTTATAAACATAGTTAGGAAAGACATGTTAGTTATGAATATAGTTTATTTGATTCATATCCGGAATTATATTTCATTCTTAAACAATATTTTTAGTCATGAAATTAAATTATTCTTTAATGATTACGATTGGGAATGAATCTCATCGCGTTCATGGAGACGTTAATCTGTATCTACGCACGAGTGAAAATATCATTATATTTAAGGGAAATTGTTTGTAATTAGATGGTAGATCATATATACATAATCATTAACATGTTTTATTTATTAATTACATTACTTATACTCATTTTTATACCCATTCAAATAATGAAGTGTTTGAATAACAAACTACACCCCGATGTGGAGACGGTAAGTTGTATATACACACGTATGGTGACATGTCATTCAGAGGATGGATAAAATAATGAATATGATTGTACCATATATATAATAACATCACAGTATGTATAATGTACAAGTGTTATTATTTTGGTATGGAAAAACAAAAAATTGGGAATTGTAAGAAGAAAATAACTTTAAAAAAAGGTGGTGAAATTATTACATCTTCTTCGGATGTTTCCTTTTGAGTTGAAAAAAAGAACTTTTTTGGTTGGATTTCTAATAACATAAGGCCACTAGGTCTATTTGAGGGTACATTGGAGGATATTCGGGTAAGGTTTGTCCAAAAAAATGGAACTGGAGAGTGATTTCTCTAGAAGGGGAAGTACCTTTTTATAAGATATGTGAAGTTCACTTTAGAAAAATATTTAAATATTATATTATTATATAATCTTATTTAGTTTCTAATGGCTCAGAAATGATTAATTTAGAAACTAAAGTGGGGATGTGTCAAAAAAACTCTCTACCAATAGGTTCTAGACCAGTTTAGGTCACAATAGTAACCTTATCTTGTAGATTTAACTCTTTGTTATATAGTATAACATTTACCATGTATTCTTGTAGTATTATAATAAATGGTTAATAAATGTACAATAAAAATCCAAGAGAACCCCAAGTGGTACATTATTGATACATATAACCTTATATAAGTCCTTTGGTTTACCATTAGATGTCTATAAATATTATATCATTTAATACTATAGTATTTGTTTTAAAAACACATTTATGACAATTTTGACACTATTTGTTTTTTTTAGTCATAAAAACTTATCACTTCATAAAAAATCTTTAATAAACTATAAAATGTAATATTAATAGAAAAAATTGTTGGAATTCATCAGAAGTCTCAATTTACATTTATTTGGATATTTATAATACAAATTATTTTAATCATTCATGAATAAGTTAATTACTACATTATCATTGTGTCCTAAATAACATTAATTATTTGATGTATAAAAATTATAAATAAAATACCATTATGTATAAAATCATTTTATATTTATAATGAATATTTATAGTCAAATATATCTTATTTACAACCCTATATTAAAAAATGTTTAGTTATTAAACATTGAATTTAAGACTTTTAACTCTTCTTTAAATAAAATAATAATATTTGTCCTAATCTAATCCATGTGGACCAGAAGGATCATATTTAATTGATATGGTTGTTTTTAGTCCAAATACACTTATCCAATAGAATTAAAACTTGTTTTAGGGTAATAATAATATCATTTTTACCTTTAATTACTTTATTTACTTTTAACCCTGGTAAATAAAAGTGAAAAGTCACTATTTTCCAAAAATCATTTTTATATTATTGAACCACATATTACATATTGATATAAACTGTTTCTCTCATATTTTTGAAATTCAATTCACAAAAGATCTAAAATTATTTTTTATGCAAATTTTTAATTGTGCCTAGAATATGGGTAAAAGACGGTAAAAGTTTCAATAAAATTTTAATCATATAATATTATTATAAAACAACTCCAATAAATTATATTGAAATTATTTAGGTATTATGGATCTATTTTGACATACGATAAATTTAAATAAAAAGTATGTTTTAAACAATAACGCTGTATTTTCACTATTCATCAAAATTTGAATGTTTTTAGAAAAATACCAAAAAATCACCCTAAGCTAATTTCGATATTCCAAATCCAAAAACGAATCAAATTTTGAAATAAAGATTATAAAATTTTAGAAAAAGTGTATTACTATTTTTAATAGCTAGTTTGGTTGGTAGTGGTAAGTTAAAACACTATGTTGCGTACAACGCAAACTATTTTATTATTCAAAGGGAAACATAGCGTATAATATTGGGGTGTTACATTCTCCCCTCTTTAAAATAATTTCTCCCTATTAATTTCTAGAATATTAATGCATGAAAATATTCATATGGTTCTTTATCATAAGTTCCTCAAGTTCCCAGGTTGCCTCTCCTATCTTATGACTTTTCCATAGAGCTTTTACCTGGCGAGTCGTCTGGTTTCTCAACACATGTTCTCTGGTATCATGAATTCTGATAGGCTCTTCACAATAAGACATTTCAGGTTACAATTATATTTCTTCATTGGTGAGTACATGCGTAAGGTCAGGCATGTATTTTCTCAATAGTGATATGTGGAACACATCAAGAAATTTAGAGAGACGTGGCAGCATTGAAAAATGATAAACTACAATAAAGATTCGTTCAAGAATTTTGAAAGGTCTGTTGTACCGTGGATTTAATTTAACCTTATTAATGAAATGTATAACAACCTTTCATGTAGATACCTCTAATAAAACATGATCTCTTACTTGATATTCTAAATCCTCACTTAAATTATCGGGATATCTCTTTTCCACCTTTGAGCTTCTATGATGTGGGTTTTGATAATCTTCATAGTTTTCATTTTTTCCCCAACAAGTTTTGGGCCTACGAGTTTTATTTCACACACATCATCACAACAATTTGGTGTGCGACATATATTTACATATAACTCTTCATATGGTGCCATATGAATACTTTAATGGAAGCTATTGTTATAGAAAAATTATACTAGTGGTAAATATTGATCCCACATATCATGAAAGTCAAGTGATCCAGATCTCAACATGTCTTCTATGTTTGGAATAGTCCATTATGATATTCCATCAGTTTGAGGGTTTTAGGAAATGCTCAAACGATGTTCAGTATCCATGGCCTTCTGAAGACTTTTCCAGAATCATGATGTAAAATGGGGATCACGATCATACGAAATTGATATGGGTACTACATGAAGTCTTACAACTTCATTATTATATATTCTTGCTCAATGTTCAAGTGGTAAATCATCTCTTATAACAAGAAAATGTGATGACTAGGTAAGATGATCAACAATGAACCATATTGCATCATTCATTCTCGGAATCTTTGGTTTCCCCATGAAAATTTCCATTGTAATATCCTCTCATTTATACATAGGTATGGGAAGAGGGTTTCATGACTCCTCTAGGATGTTTTCTTCCAGCATCCACTTGTTAAAAAACCATACATCTTAACACATAATAAAAAATCTCTCTATTCTTGTTGACCCACAAAAAATTTCCTACAAATAAATATACATCTTACTACTACCATGGTGTGTAATGAAATTGGAGTTATATTCATCATCCAACAATTCCCTTTTCAGATCAGGTATATCAGGAACACAAATTCACTTCCCAAATTTTAAAATTCCATCTTCCTATACAAAGTCAATCAATCTCCCATAATTTACAGCTTCAATCATTTTTTGAAACCCATCACCATCATTCTGAGAACCCTTTATCCTTCTAGTAAAGAATGATCGGAAACCATTTGAAAAAGTAGTGATGTTTCACCTTCCATAAATATTCCCATATCCATATTTACTATATCAATGAAAATAGGTTCCCTTTTAACTATCATCTTGTCCAAATATCCATGGTCATTTATTCTCAAAGCATCTTCCAGCATATTTTCCATCCCTGGGTAGTATTGTATAGTGCAATAATAATCCATGAGTTGGTCAAGCCATCTTATTTTCCTCATATTGAGTTCTTTCTGTGTGAAAATATACATCAAACTCTTGTGATTGGTATATATCTCGTGTTTTTCACAATTGAGATAGCGTCTCCAAATCTTCCAAGAAAAGATTATAGCTGCTAATTAAAGATAATGAGTGGGATAGTTTTGATCATGAATATTTAGATTTCATGATGGATAGGAAATAACCCTATCATTCTGTATAAGACACAACCAAGTCCTTTCTATGATGCATCACTATAAATAACAAACCCATCATTCCCTGATGGTAGATTCAAGATATGAGTATTTAATAATTGTTTCATTATTTATTAAAAAAATTCTTCACACTCATTTTTTAAAAGAAAATTTAACTCCTTTACGCATGATGTAGGTTAATGAGTTTGGAAATTTTGCAGAATTCTGGACGAAACATCAATAATAACCTGCTAAACTAATAAAACAGTGTACCTCAGTTATACTCATCGGTGTTGAACATTAATGGATTAACATGGTATTTTAAGGATTGATATAGATTAGATATGTAGAGAAAATATAGCCAAGAAAAGAAATTTCCTTAAGCCATAATTCACACTTGAAAACTTCCAATAAAATTAATTTCTTTTAATGGTTTTCATAATTTTGTGCAAGTGATTTTCATGATATTGGTAGATTCTTTAGTTTAATAACATATCATCAATAAATAACACTTAATATTCATCAAGAAATTCCTTGAAAATCCTATTTATTAGATCCATGAAGACAGAGGGTGAATTTTTCAATCCAAAGGAATTACTGTAATCTCGAAATGCCCGTAACTGGTTCGAAATGCATTTTCCAAAATGTCTTCCTTATTCAGACACAGCTGAGGATATCCCGATCGATGTTCAATATTTTATAATTATTGAGCTCCATGAATATGGTTAAATAAATCATCAATACCTGGTAAGGGATGCTTGTTTTTTAATGTTATGCCATTAATATCTTTGTAGTCATTGCACAACTTCGTAGATTCGTCTATCTTCTTAATAAAAATTACATGTGATCCCCATGGCGAAACACTAGGGAAAATAAATCCTTTATTACTCAATTAATCTAGTATTTTCTTTAGTTACACTAATTCCATTGTGTCCATTCTATAAGGGGTCTTCAATATGGGCCTTGAACCAGTAATTAAATAAATGGAGAACTCAATTTATAATTCTAGAGGATGTCTAGGTAAATTCTCATGAAACACATCAACATATTATTCAAAAATAGGTATGTCCTTTATTTGAAGGTTTTTTTCCATACCCATAGTTATTTAATATTCTTCATCCCTAATAATTAAATTAAGCTGAGAAACTGGGGGTGGATCTAGATAAAAATCAGGTGGTGACGTTTCTACTCTGAAGATAAGGTACTCTTTATCATCATTGAAAATTGTAACATCCTTCTTCTTATAATATATTTTCACATCATTAATTTAAATACAATACATTCCAAGGATTATAACAAATTTAGTCATTGGAATGAAAATGATATTAGACGGTAAAAAGTATTTATATTCCCTAATTGTAACTGATTTAGAAAACATTGTTGCAATGATATTTACCTTAAGAGTTCTTACTAAAAACTCCCTGGTTAAATCAACATGCAAATATATAATTTTCTTATAAAACAAAGAAGATATGAAACAATGGGATGACCCACAATCAAATAAAGCACTACCTAAACATGAGTAAACTATTAAATTACCTACCACCACATATTTCAGAGCATCAACCTCTACAATAGTGATTAGATAAGATTTTCCTTACTCCCTTGTCCTTCTCTAAGGTATGTTTCCTTGGAGAATAGGACATTAATTTGTATAATGCCCCTTTTATATACAATTGTAGCATTCAAAATTGACAGCAACTTTCTTTACCTTGCAATCATGATCTTTGTGGTCTTTTCACCACACTTATAACTGACTCTCATTCCCTTTATGAAAGTACCGGGGTGTTTCTTTAAACATTTACCATAAGATGGATATTTAACATTTCCATTTTTCCCCTTAATTCCATTTCCAGAGTGTTCGGTAGAACTCTTCCTCTCTTACTTTACTTTAATGTCGTTAGACATAGAGAATTACATTTATGTCTTGATATAACATAAAACAATATCTTTATACAATGAGAAGGATTGTGAGACTAATTCTCGATGGAGAAATGATATTAACCCATCAAAAAATAGATCAATATTACTCCTTTGGTTACGTATATAATATGTTGCATGCCTTCCAAACCTTGTAAATTTAGCCACATACATTGCAACATTCTCATCCTCCATTTTCCATAAACTCAGAAATTGTCTTTCCAAATTCTCTAGGTGGTCACAAGGAATGTATTTATCAAATAAAATATCTTTAAACTCCATAAATTCAATATTTTATACTAATTCCTCCTCTTTTGTGTTTTTAATTAATGATAAAAATTTATTTGCATCACCCATGAGATGATAAAATTCCATGAAATTTTTTCCCTTTTGCTACTCCCCAATGCATGAAATATTTTCACAAATGAACTTATCCAATTCAGAGCTACAAATGGATTTCTAGTCCCATTGAATATTAGTGTTTGTTTCTATATGAAGAATTATAATATTTATCATCCGCATTATGGATCAGGGTGCTCCATACAGTTAAGGTTAGTATTCATAACCAGATATAGTTGTCCCAGTATGAGGATAAGCTGACCAGCACTAGTTGCATCACCATATTCACTATAAATATCTTGAGTAGGAGGGAAAACCTACATGGATTACGTGAATTGATATAGTTTCCATTTATTCTACTATCCTCCATTTCTAACATTTTCATACAGTAGATTAGTTTATGAATATCAATACAGAATTCCAAACTTATAAAATACTTAACTTAAATTAACAATTTATGGATATAATCATTAATCATAAAAATGTTTCCTTTGAGGTGGTATATACTCATATATCCTTCATAATGGTTTGTAAATAAAATATGAATTATCCTATGAATATCCCATAGGAGTGTCATAACCAAGAGTATAGCAAGGCCTATTGTCGTGTACTAGGATACCCCTGGTCATGCATAAAACTACTGGTCAGTGTCTTCAATCCTAGGTACATATGTGCCAGAGCTTCCTCAACCTTCTCATATCCAGATGGGGATGTATTTATAATAAAATACACAAAACCACTATATTACCAAAATCATAGGAATTTCTTCTATATTAATCCTTAAAATCTATCTTAGGGAAATTTTATCAAATCAGAGTTTTTCTAAATATAGTTTCCATGGTTTGTACTAAACTTCCTATAATACCAACTATAAAACCTTGACCCTAGTTACCTAAAGTGAGTTAATTTGTACATAACATTGGCTTGATCACATGGGATAATATCCCGAAAGACCGACCAGTTTAGTATCCTTAGAAGTACTAGATATATACATAAGTTTTACATTACATTATAAAATAAAAAAACAGTAACATTATCTCAATTGACCACATTCATATCCCTTATACTATCCCTTCAAGTATTTCATAATATACTTCTTCGCATCCTGCTAAAAATAAAACATAGAAAGGTGTGAGATCAGATTCTTAGTAAGGATAAAAATATAGCAATACACTTCATAAATAATAATAAACATTTTGGTAAATGCATAAGAATAAAACATAGGCCTTTTAAACTAAAACTTCAGTATAATATAGAAAAGATAAATCAAATAATTCCATTTAATTATTCACATATATATTCTACTAGACGAATAATCACATGTAATATCAATAGCCAATTTCATAATGATGTAATGCATAAATCTAGACTTCAGAAACACATACTCAATGCCTTATGAAAAGAATAAAAAATATTTTTTCAATGCCTTTTTTCAAACCACTAGTTTGTCTTATAAGACCTAATGATGCATCGGGGAACTATAGCTGACCCCACCTGTCACATACTTAGTCCAATGCATTCCAAATATGAAAAGGATTAAACATAACATAAACATTTTTATTAAAACTAGAATATGAAATGTCAATACTTTATTCATAAAACATGAATTGTATAAAATTGTCACATCTATAGTAAAACATATCCCAAAAACTTCAATACAATATGTCATATTAGTATAATAATAAATTAATGTCAAACAAGTTTAAAATCTAACAAAGGATGTTGACATAGTTGAAATGAAAGCTATTTGAAATAAATACATCTTTCTATTTTGAAATCATTTAAAAGCCACATGATTATAAAACAAAACATTTTTTTGAAAATATTCTTATAAGATTTTAAGATAAGTTTGAAAGGATTTATAATGGTAGAAAATAGCCATACCCACTGTATATGTTTAAAACAACATTATTTCTTTAATTTGGTCGAAAATGTCATAAAAGACCTTGTTTGGAAAATGATAGAACGATTTCTCTATAACAATCTTATAAAAAGTAAAAAAAGGCTATAAATGACTTAAACCCATGGTCTAGGAAATAGTAAAAATATTTTGTAATCCATTTCTAAGAAACACAGATGTGGATGATAAAGAGGTCCTATTAAATACTCACATATAAAAAACCTCAGATAATGATGATATTGTAGAATTAACCCTTGCCTTGTAATTTTTATTGATCGAGTGTATATTAACATTATTTTAATAGCTAAATCATTGTTATTAAATTGCGAAATAACAAGATACATAAATATGATATCATATATGGTCCTCTAATATTTCTTCGTTAATAATATTTCAGTAGTAACATTGTTTTGGGTGTTAAATGATTCATTTTCCTTAATATGATTGGTTACGTAAGCCAGATTTTTTATGGATAGGATGTATTTTATTCATATATAGAATGATATTAAGTTCTTAAATATTATTTTTTTCTTATAAGGAAAATTATTCCTGAATGATTTCAATTGGGAATGAATCTCAACGTGTTCGTGGAGACGTGAATCTATACATACGCATGAGCGACAATATCGTTATATTGATGGTGAAATTGTGTGAAATTGGATGGTATATCATATAAAAATAATCTTTAAAATGTTAAATTTATTATTTACACCATTTGTACTCATTATTACACCCATCCAAAAAATGGAGTGTTTGAATATAAAACTATACCATAATGTGGAGACGGTAAGACGTACGTACACCCATATTGTGACATGTCATCGATAGGATGGATAGTATAATTAATATGATTTTAAAATAATTATAATAACATCACAATATGTATAAGCTATTTGAGTTATAATTTTGGTATGAAAACAACAAAGAAAGTTGTAGTGGAAGAACAAAATATCTTTGAAAAAAGGTGGTGAAAATATTACCTCTTCTTCGGGTGTTTCATTTTGAGTTGATAAAAATGGATACATAGGTTGGATTTCTGATCTGAGTAATGCTACATGGTCAAAATGAGGGTAGTTGGGAGGATATTTGGGCCATTTGTGGATGATCGAAATGGTTTTGGAGGTTTGATTTTGAGAGAAGGGGAAGTAGCCTTTTATAAGAGAGGTGAAGGTCACTTTAGGAAATGCTTGAAATATTGTTTTATTATACAATCATATTAGGTTTATAGTGGATCAAAAATGATTTATTTAGAAGCTAAGGTGGGTATGGGTAATAAAATTTCATCCAATAGGTTTTAGATAGGTTTCGGTCACCATATAAACCTTTTCATTTAGATTTCAATCTTAGTTATATAGTTTAACTTTTACCGTGTAGTCTTGCATTATTATAATAAATGGTTAATAAAAATACTATAACAATCCAATAGAACCCCATGTTGTTCATTATTGATATACCAATACTTATCTATTTCATTTTGATGATCCTTATATCTTTAGGAATATTATACCATTTAATAATGTAGTAATTGTTTTAAAAACTCATTTTTGTCAATTTTGACACTATTCGATATTTTGTTTTTTTCCTGAAATTCATAACAACTTTATCACTTCCAATATAATTTATTTGATAAACCCTGACATTTCATATTGAACTATAAAATTATTTGAATTCTTCATAAGTCTCAATTTACATTTATTTGGATATATATAATATCTGTCACTTTAATCATCCATGAATTAGATAATAACTACCTCATCATTGTGTCATAAATAAATTAAATTATTTAATGTCTAAAAATTATATATAAAATTCTATTATGTATGAAATATTTTTATATTTCTTATGAATATTTACAGTTGTATTTATCTTATATATAACCCTATATAAATATGTTTTATTTATTAAACTTTGAATTTAACACTTTTAACTCTTCTTTATATAAAATAATAATAAATGTCCAAATCTAATCCATGTGGACCAAAATGATCATATTTTATTTACTATGGTTTTTTTGGTCGAAATAAACTTATCCAGTAGAATTAGGAAAAGTGTTAGTGTAATAATAATATCATTTTTACCATTAATTACCATATTTACTTTTAACCGTGGTAAATAAAATTGAAAAGTTAGTATTCAATGAAAATTATTTTCATCTTATTGAACCACATTTTACTTTATGATATTAACCATGTTTCTCCGATTTTTGAAATTTCTCTCACATTTTTAGTAAAATTATGTTTTATCCAAATTTTCAAATGTGCGTAGAAGGTGGGTAAAAGACTATAAAAAGTAAAATAAAATTTTAAACATCTTTTATTATTATAAAATAACACCAATAAATTACATTGAACTTATATAAGTATTATGTATCTATTTTTACATAAAATAAATTTAAATACATTAAATAATTATTTAAATAAAAAGTAGGTTTTAAATAATAACGTAGTGTTTTTACTATTCATCAAAAATAGAATGTTTCTAGAAAAATACTAAAAATTCACCCTAAGCTAGTTTTGATATTTCGAATCCAAAAATGAAGTCCATTTTGAAAAATAAAATTTAAAAAATTTAAAAAAGTTGGTATGACTACTCATATCAGCTAGTTTGATTGGTCGTGGTGTGTAAAAACTACATGTTGCGTAAAACACAAGCTATTGTATTATTCAAAGGGAAAATTACTATAGAAGCTTGGGGTGTTACATTAAAGGAATATTCCATGGTTAGATGTACTCAATCATTATGGTCATCTAATAGGATTTATATTCTATCAAGATTTTAATTGGGGCCCCCTAATATGATAAAATGGATGTGATTTTTTCACCTTATGTATTTATTAATCACAAGAGGAAAGGGTAATAACATTTTGATTCACCCAAAATATGAATAAATAATAACAACCAAGATCAAATAGTCATCTAAATGATCAATACTGACATGGTACACCTTCATATTTGAGGGAATTTGTTTTATTAGGTCCTGATTGTACTCAGGAAAGGAAAATATCTTTTTTTATAGTTTCTAGTTAATTTATAGATGACCAGTTGCAAAAACCTTTTATATATTTTCAAGTGTCATCATAATCTAAGACAAGATTGAAATCATTAATTATAGTTAGGTATTATGCCTCAATAATCATGCATCCATCTAAATGGAGGAATGAGTATGAGACTGGATCCTTTTTGGAAGTGATAATGAAAAGAACTCATGAATGACTATTTATAGTATTTTAATTCCTTGATATTATGTTTAGGCTCTATGAATCACAATAAATTATAAACATCTTTTATGGTGTTTGTTCATAAACATAAATAATGTATTTATCTTGTACTTCATCATCTATAGGAAACATTTCAGGGGTGTTCTGTTCGAAAAAGATTTATGCAAGATCTTGTTCTAAGATATATGTTTATGAGATAAAAATAATGTTAAACTACTAAAGGATAACTTCCCATCACACTAATCATCAAGTCACTGTAGGATGGCAGGGGATTTACTTCAATGGGTTGATCCTAGAGATCAATCAAACCTCGTGATTGTGAAAATGAAAATGTAGCTTCAGGACCACAAATAATAGATAAAATAAATTCCTATCCATGATGGAATAAAATATTTCATTTTGGGGAATAATTTTATTGAGATATTATAGTAATTTATCATAACATAAAATATAATTATATATTGGTAGGGCATCAGGGAATCATTCAAATGTGGTCACATATAAAAATAAATGTTTCCCATAGAAAAGTGCATCAAAACAATATAATTCTCTACATATTTTATGATTTCATTAAATTGTTCCCAAATATAATCTACCCTCTTAAATTTGATTCCATTCATTGTCATCTTATAAAATGGATTATATTTTCCAATAATATTAGAGGTAAAACACCGATAACTAGTCAGATGGCCTTAATGGGATCTGACAACGTGAACAAATTATAGATATGTTATATACAAGGATAACCATGATCTTAATTGTGTATCTCATGATGTATCTATAATTGGAAATGACTCTAAGTAATTTCATGTCGGTTAACATGAAATTACACATCATTAGGTTCATTTTTTGTTTGTGGTAATAGATTATACTAAATAAATTCAATTGTTTAAGATCGTCCAGTCTTATGTGGGATTTGAAAACAATATTATACATGTACTACTCCACCATATATATGAGTCAGATCTTAAATATTAACATCATGATCCACTTGAATGATTATATGATATTTTTCAAGTTTAATAGGATAAATTCATAGAAATAAGTTCCCTTAGGTTGCCTATATGTAGTGGAATCTTCATCTTTAGTGTACATTAAAATTTGAGTGTATCCATAGTAACCATTTATGAAGAAATTAGAAATGATGAAATTTTTTTCATTAATATACAATTAAAAGACCATGATAAAGAATTATTTTCTTTTAGGTAATGAAAATTGAGTTATCAAATATTGATGTAGACTCCAATTATTCCATTATACTTCCTTAGAGGAACAGTGGTGGCCATCCACTTGGGTTATTGAAAATCCAAAATGATGTTGACATTGATTATTTATTAACATTAGAATTTTTTCACTATGGTAGAGATGATTCATTTGGGGTGCCTTTATAAATCAACAGTGTATAATCGGTAGTCCAAGACTGTGGAAGGGGACATGAGGATTTATCCTAAAAATATCATTTTAGTTCCATAAAAATACATCATTATACACCATTAAAACACAATTTAATTTAATTATTCATTTGGATGTATGATGATATAGATTTATATGATCCTCAAGTCATACCCAGTACCAAGGATCACCAATATCATATCATTAGGGATGGTAGAAAATATTTATTCAATCTTAAGACATTCTTCATTCAGTTCCTCTATATATATTTTCTAAGGATGAGAGGGGAAGATGAATCTTTAGGAACAAGAGAATGAAATAAAATATCACTATCCATTGTGGTGGGGATATATTTGGACAAGATTCTTATAATATTAATTATATAAGAACCATGTTAATAGATTATTATTCTTCTATCCAATTCTATATTCCCCAATCGGGTCTGCACACAATGTTGAAGAAATGTTTATTGTTTGTCCGCTAGTAGGTAAATAATGCTCTATGGAATACAATGTGGTGGCGTATATTGTGGAATATATTATATAATTTATAATATTAATTAGTATGAGATTACTAAGACTTATGGTAACCCATCATTAACCTCAATTCTTAATGATAATTGTGAAATACTTTTTTAGTCATAATGGATTAATGAATCTATTCTAAGGTTATTGCATCCTAACCATGGATTTATAGGAATAAATTTTCCTTCAAGTCATCCTTGTAACCCACCAAATCACATTTCAATTCATCAGGGGAATTTTAAAACTCTATTTCTTCAACCACATCATTTCTTTTATTCCTTTTATAATAACGATAATCATTGTAGTTTTCTTCACATGAGCCAAATAGAGAAATTTACCCATATTAAATCCATAATCCCATGTGAAAGATGTATTTTTCGATCCTGTGATTCAATTTATGGATATGTGTGTGGAAATATATCTAGTTCCTTCCTAGAAAGGCCTTAAAATGATGTATTTGACAAAAACCATAAATTTTTAATTATAAAACAAATAACAAAACAAGGCCTACATTTTAATCATTACATCTAGTTTATACACTCTCATACAATGACCGTGGATTGTTGGTATGGTCATAGATTGGTATTCATGTACATCAATAGTGTTTGAGATTGTATGAGATTCATCCCGGATATAGTTTCCTCCATGCAAAAATATCCACTCACATCATTAAAGGATCTAATTGCGAAGAGGGGGAATATGTGCCCTTGCAGGTTCTCAACTTCATCATAATAAGACAAACATATAATGTTCTAGAAGTCCTCCTACTCTATATCCTATACATGGTTTATTTAATAAAATTCTACTACAGTGTCAAACTCAAAAGGGTATATTCTAATATTCAATAGGGGCCTCAGAAATCAACATTGGAAAGAATGGGATTCCATGTATTGAGAGTAAATCCATGATTTTTGTGAGTTTCTTAAGGGAAATATAATCACCCAAGAGTTTACACCTTAATGGGATGTTTGGAAGGTCCAAATAACTAATTAAATGGTTCCTCACTTTACATGGGAATATATACTATTGATTAGATCATATTGGACAACATTATATGACTATGTATGAGAAAAATTAGTAACCAAATGAATTGATCATGGAGTTTCATAGGTGTATGTTTTCATGGAGATATTTTCTTGTCATGCACAAATAAATGTTGTATTTTAGCTTCTGTGGAATAGTTAATGTTTCCCTAGAGAGTTCCCATATAATGTCTCTTTCCATGGGCCATGTTTACATTCCACATGAGTGTCAATAATTATTTAATAAGGTAATGACTTTTGTACTTCATCATTATGTTAAACATAATGATCCAGTAACTGTATTATATTTATCGAGGGGTACTTTTGATATTCATTATAGGAGTTTTCAAGAATTAAATATGGATAAATTTTATTAACTAATTGACTAGTTTTTCATGGTTTCAATTTATATTTTTGTAAGAAATTTTTTTGGATGATATTGATTATAAAATGTAATTATATATAAATTCTTGAAATAATTATGAAATGTGGATTATCATGGAAATAATTTCTAAAATATTCTAATATTATTAAATTGAATATAATATTTTGCATTAATTTTTTATGATTATGTGTATGAATACTGGAATTATATTTTCAGTAATATAAAATTTTGATGAATGGTTTTATTGTTGAAACTTTTAATTCACAAAGAATTTTATTTAATTTGGAAATGTGAATTGAAGCTGGACTATTGTGTCTATCGATGATATTCCATGACATCTGGCAATTCCAACCAACTCCATGCTTAAGAAACTATCGATAGTTCCAAGGAAAATGGATGTTACAAATTAGAAAAACAATGATCATTGGACCTAATGTCAGTCAAGTTATTCTCAAAATATGGAAAATTGTGATTTTTAATTCGAAATATGATGCCCCATATTAAACTATATTATATATAGGAAAACTAAATTTGAGAACCAACTGAGGATGTAACTTAAATGAGAATCTGAAACTAAAAGGAATAATTATAGATAAAGTAGAAAAATTGAGTCTCAGATTTATGAAAATGATAAGGGGTAAATGGGGAGACTTGGAAGGGTGAATTGAGCATTAAAATTGGATATGTAACTATTTCAACCAAGTAATGTGATAAATTGGGTTGAATCATGTTGTATAATTGATAAGAGATTGAATCCAATGGACTTTTGATGACCTCAAATCTTGTCAGGTTTTTTTGATATTAACATAAACAATTTGTTTCATAAGATACAAATGATTCATATAGTGACGTTACAACCCTATAATGAATATTTTCTCGTGATCTACATGAGTCTGAAGACACATTTGATTTCTATATGATATTTTTGTTGGGTCACTCAACACATGAAGTCCCATGTGAATCTTAAACAAAATAAATCAAAATACAAAAAGGTATGAAGTGGGTTATGAACCATTGAAGAGGTGTCCATTTTTGTTGATGTGTTTCATATCTCTTAAGTGTATCTCTGATACCTAACATAATGTAGTTACATTTTTCAGTAGTGATTATTACATATAAAACAGAGAAATACTTATGATCTGATCATCATTCCACTATGGTGGTATTTGATCTAGTATTATTGTTTTTATTCTTCACCTTCTATTTCAATAATAAACCTCCACCTTTAATTGTTAGATATATTATGATTTCTTTATCAAGATTCTTTATTATTTTGATTTTATTTTCAAACTATAACGTCTTTCTTCCTTTGATCCGCTATTTTATCTTAGTAATATTTTTTACACCCCACTAAACATTGAGAGTCTATGTGGTGTGCTATGAATTATTGGTTTACATACCTTTCTGGACTTTGTCCCATGGGGTTTTCTAATTTTTAGGGGTTCAATTTTAATTTTTATTATTTTATTGTTTAGTTTCTAACATAATTTTTATTTTTGTTTATCATTATTAATTTTTCACATTTGGTTGAAGGTAAGGAAATCTATTTCCTCTCTACATTCACTTTATTATATTATTTACTATTTTTCACATGCTATGTTTCCATGTATTTTTTATCAAATTTATTTTTTTATAAAAATTACGTAATAGCTTTATAGAAAAATTAGTTTTATGAATTGTACTGACTAAAATGTTTAGAAATTGAAAATGAATAATATTTGTTCGTGAGAAATATTCTTCTTGTATTTAATACTTAAAATTGAGAAATAATGACTTGTGATGAATTTGAGACTTAACCTATTATGGTATTCGGTTTCATTAATATGTTTGTTGAATACTATGTGATAAATGATATTTTCAACATCTCACACACTTGGTCATTATTAAAGAATCTTGAGACTAGATATGCATCTTTGAAAAGATACAATAATTGTTTTCTCCTCAAATTTGTTTTTAAAATGATCTGTCAAGAATTTTTCTCTCTTTCTAGAAATTTAAAAATATATTAGCGAAATTTTAATAAATGTTATTATAGAATTATTACTTTCGATGATGGGTATTTAGCTCTACTATTTCTTAAAACATTATATGATAATTGGAATATTTTTTGTGTAACCTTAACTGGTTCATCTCATAATTATTTTGTGACATTATTTTTTTTATGAAATTATGAATGAAGAGGCTAGGATATTTACATATGAGAGATGTTATATAGATCTTTTAGACAAAATGAATAGGGGTATAATTTGGTAAATTAATCAAGGATACAATTTTTTAGGTAAGAGAAATGGAAGAAATAAGTAAAGGATATTATATAAAGAGTTTGATTGTGAACATTTTGGTATGAAAATATTTATTAATAAGTTTTTATATATGCCAGAAAGGGGAAAATGAATGAAAATAAAATCTATAAATATGGTGGTGGAGATGATCATATCACAGAAACCATATAGGTAATATTATTACTTTCTATGACTCCAATAATATTATTTGTAGTGATTCTGGATTATTTGTTGATATTTTTACATTATTTAACATGAAATCTTGGATTGAGATATTTAAATGTAATCATATACCAGGTAATTTTGGGATATTTAAGAAGGTTATTTATCATCATGAATATTTTGTAGGAATTGGGAATTTTTTTGGAGAGTAGAATATAAATTAAGCTGATTATGATTAATGATTTTCTTGTACTTATTGTCCATATGAATATTATTTCTACAATTGTTAATGATAATGATCGTTTTATCATTAATTTTTTTAATCGATAATGGATCTTTTCAAGGTTTCCTTGACTATGGATTATTGGATAAAGATGTAAAATTTGTACTAGAATAGAAAATATATTTCTCATGACACTACTTATGTTGTTGAGAAACAGTTTTCTTCAATGTTTCAGCAAAAGAGGATCAAATGTATTAGAAATAAGGGGAATGTTTTATTAGATAATAGAAAAATTCTTCCATGTTTTAAGGAAGTAAAATTACCCGTGTATGAAAAGTTTTTTTTAATAATATAGGTTCATGAGTTTTAGAATTCAACCTCTACAAACGAAGTCTTAGGTGCTTGCATTAGTAAATTATAAAATTTTTATTCCACTAATGTCTATGAATTTTATTGGTAGTGTTTATTTTTTTATGTTTTTTGGTGACTAATAATTTAAAAATTAGATTTTGTTTCAAATTATAAAAGTTATATTCTCAGTTTTTTTAAACAATTTCATGTTTCAAATGATATGGAAATGGTAAGAAGTCAAAATATATTTTCACTAAATATTGGGGTGAGTATTGTGGTCCTCTTAGCTATAATTTTAGATATTAAGGTATTCAACATTATTAGAGGCCTCCAAAGACACCTAAAATAAATTGATTATTAGTGCGGATGAAATGGACACTTTTAGAATTTTTTGAAAATTTCCTTCGGATGAAATTTTTTCTAGATAATGTTTATGTGTGTCATTAGTTACTGGTGTATATAGTTTTAGAATATTAACTACATTTTCATTTGAAAAACACATTATCAATATATTTTGGTATGAAAAATAGATCATGCATTTTGCTTTCCATGTTTTTACATTGATGTCTTCTGATTGAGATGAGAGATCCACAATTGATGTTAAGTCATCATAATGTATTTTTATTTTCTATGGACACGATGATTCGGGATATCTATTCTATGATCATGTTTAAAGAAAATTGTTAAAAGCCATGCTAAAAATAATGAGGACTATAATATTTTAGATGTTGATAAGGGATAAAATACTATTCTTTTAATTTTGATGGCTTTGATAGTCTTGAACTAATTTCTTATTAAACTTTAAATCATAGAGTTTATTTTTGAGTTTTTTGATATGTTGAATGATTTCAATGGTTAACATAGTAGAGTTGATGTTTCTAATTTACATTTTATTTTTAATGATCTGGTTTCATGGGTTGTCAATGAACCAATAGTTTCACTCTATAGATTTTATCAACATCATATCATCTTTAATAAGTATTCATTTTATTAGTATGTGATTCTCAATTGAGGGTGAGAAATAGAATAATTTGATAAGGTGATGTAAAGTGTTCATATTGATAGATGGGTTATGGTAATGGTTCAAGAGATGATATCATTGAATGAAACCATAATTTTGAGCTGGTTAAGTTAACTATAATAAATATATCATTTTATAATTGATTGATTTATCAAATTAAAAATGAAGAATCTAGTGTCGTTCCATGATACAAGTGAAGGTTAGTTATTAAAGTATTTTTAGTTATAAAGGTATTGATTATAGTGATATTTTTTTTACCTATTTTAGAAATTTTTTCAATTGATATTGTTCTTGGTTTTTACTAGTTAGTATATATTTATTGGGTTTTATGATGTTAAGAAAAACATTCTCCATGATGACTTGTAGTATGACATTTACATGGAGAAACCATAGTGGGTTTTAAACATATAATGAGAACTATTTTTATTGGATAAGAAATGGTTTGTGTGGTCTGAACCAAATTCTAATGTAGTGGTACATGAATTCTAAATATTCCAGTTTTTTGTAAGGTTTTTTAGGAAGATATATTATGATCATTGGGGTTTTTGTTAGCTTTTTTTGGGTATTATTGGAATATATATTTTTTAGTGGTTTGTGTGGTTTTTTGGGTATTTTGGGGATTTATCGATGATGATTTTATAATAATGTTTTTTTTCATTGATGATTTTATAATGGTTTTCCATGATTCTTCTAGAATTTATAAATTGAATAAGGATCCTTCTTGTTTTTTATGATGAAATACATAGGGCCAGCACAACTGATTCATATCATGTTGATATACCATGATATAATGGGAAACAAATTATGGTTATATCATGAATTATATATTTAGAGCTCTCCTAAGATATTTTCAATTAAGATAGAAATTTTTTTCTCTAATCCTATTTCATTATCTTTTTATCTCATTAATAGTCATTCAACTTCTACTGATTAATATATTGGGAAAATATAGAATGAAACGTATTCACATAACATGTTATTTAATGTGATGGTTGGTACAATAAATAATATTACTCATACAGTTGGGGTGGATAAAATTTTTCTATCTATCCAATGTAAAGATAATTATATTATAGTGATGTTTAAATTTATTTATCTTTTTTTTACATTTAATTTTAGAATGGGAGTTGACAGTGGGTCACTAATGGTTTATGGAATTACTGATTTATATATGGAATGAGATATGGAGTTGATGATGTCTATGTTAGGGTATTTGATAAATTTTGTATGGGGATATGTATCTTGGTAGTCTATATTGAATAGATGTGATTTTGTATCTAAAATTGAGTATGATATTATTTCATCTATTTTTCAATTAATAGAACTTTTGTGGATGAAAAAATGTCTTCTGGGGATTAATTTAAATCAATACCAAAATTTCTTTGAGACAGTCTGAGTGTTATTTATTTGGGGATGAATCCCACATATCATCAACGTTCAAGAAAAATTGATGTTCTCTATCATTAGATACACAATTTCATTTATTTGACCTTGTTAGGGATCATGAATATCTTCACATGTTATAATTTTTTACATATGGTTATGAGGATTTTACCTAGTGGTAAATTTGAAAAATTACGACTTGTCCCATGTTAAGAAATAATTCCCAGTTGAGTTAGAAGGTACGTTTGTTGGGGTTCTCCTCATGCGGGGACCCATGTGAGAGTTAAAAAATCAACTGAAAATGAAGGTATGATATGGTATGAAGAAAATTAAATATACAAACATTTCATTAATACGTTCTAGTTCATATCTCTCACAAGGATATATCTTATATAGCACAATGTTTTTACAGTTTTTGATGAAAAGTTTCATATCAATAACCGGTGATAAGTATTTGGATAGGATAATATATCCATTTTTTAGAAAGCTAGAGTGATAATTTGAACTCATCAATAATGAATCTTATTTTGAATTTATTTTTTAGTTATTATGAACTTAATAGTGTTCATATAATCCTAAAACATTATTATTGAATACAAATTTATAGGTGCAAATTATTTTATGAAGTTATCCATTATACTTTGTTCTCTAATATTTATTACCAGGCTGTGTTTCATTCAATGTATCTATAACCATCTTTATTCCAAAAAATTATGAATCGATACCCTTCATCGTGAAGTTAATTTTAATTGGTATCAAATTAGTATCATAAAATTTTTACAGGATTTTTTTGAATAAAAAATTAAAATACCATGATCAAAAAAAATTATACATTTGAGGGACTGGTTTGTTCATCTCCTGTAACAAATAATTCTTGGCAATCAAATAACTACTAGACATTACAAGTATAGAGACAAACCTCTCAATAGTTGGGTTTGTTTTAATTTTTTTTAATATTACATAACTAAAATTGTCTTTTTTATGAATGATGTAATATAAATTTTAATGGAAGGAAGTGGAACTTTTGTATAAAATATTCATTATAATATGTTTGTATTTCTTTTTTGTGCTAGTTTTTAGACTAGTTTTAAAAAATATCATCAATATTATACTCACTAATCCCATTTCTCAAATATCTACCCTGAATTTTTTATACATCCTTCTATTTCATGTGTTCTTTTTTTCTAATTATACTATTTCATCTGTATTTTAGAACCATAATTATTTCTTCGACCCCTTTTTTCTTCATAATAGGTTTTGTATGGAAACTTTAAAGTAAAATTTCAGTTTATAAATATCATTAGACAAATTCATGAGATAGAATTGGTTATGTCATGTATTACCATGAAGATATTGAAAAAAATTGAAAGGAATCAAGCTATTTTTTTCAAAATAATATGGAATAATATTCATAATGAAAATATTCTAGAATACATATTTTTTTATTTTATATACACTAGATATAAGAATAAAAAATAAGGTAGGTAACCCATAAAATATATAGACACTATTGATTATTAAACACAAATAAATATGAAATGTTAGTGGTGAGGGAGAGTGTCCCCATGGGTAATTAAAAAAATTCATAACCTAGTATCTGTAGTGAAAATATAAAGAGAAGTAAAATGAGATTATATCGACATCTATAACTATTCATAAGTCTATCAGGCATTTTTCTATCTAAAAAATCATAGAATATTGAACTAAACCCCTCATACCTCTCACTTATATCCACATTAAATGTAATTACTAATTAGGACTCTTATTCATTAATTAAGTATTTTTATAACTTAGTTCAACCACTTTCAAACCAAGGGTAACATCAATCTGAACTCAAAATTAAATTCGTCCCTTTTTAATAAATGACAAATTCACAAATATAATTTATTAATTTAAAACATACTAATAACTATATAAATCATTTTCCATAAATTTCCAACCTATAAAATATAACAAAGTATTTAGAATAAAAATTCATTTACATAGAGGTGGGATATTCCTTCGATGATGAATAAGACATATATACGGACATACACAGGCTAAGTCGACATCACCATCATCTGTCACATCTATTTATATATTCTATTTATGTTATTTTTCACCTTTATGTATGGTTGTTTTCAACCAATATACACAAATAAATTTCGCAGAATAGAATAGTGATGGTTTTGGGAAATTTATAACACTCTGAGCCATATAATACATATTCTAATTGTGAAACCTCAATATTAGAGTGTTTCCCACTAAATCATATATATGAATGAATTCTATTCATGGTGGTTGTATAATGATCTTAAATCTCATCTTATATATACTATTGATCCAATAATAGAATCCAGAAAAGACATTTACAAATCCCGATTAGATGGTATGTATACATTAAATATGACGATACACTTAGAGATGAGTGGTTTCATAGGTATTCCATTATCCATTTTTTCATGGATTTTGTGGATCTGCCTCATTTAGGATAGACTGGTTAAGGTATTTTCTCTTATAATGACCACATTTACCACACACAAGACATTGAATTTTTTATGCTACCTTTAGATGAAGTATATTTCTTATAGTCATGTTAAAAAAATTCTTTATTTTTTAATGCATGTTGTTTGATTTATTCACTCTTATACCACAAGAAAAAATAATCTTTTCCCTTGGAGAACATAGAATTTGGGATTAATCCCATATATTTGACATACAAATTGTTGAATATTGCATCCATAATAATCTCCATTATCAAAATCCATACAAGACTTTGTCCTTCTCTTATTTTGATTATTTTTTTGTCCATATATGTTCACATTGATAATAATAATTAATGATAGCTATTTTGTAATAATCCGAATGATGAAAACCCTAAATCATATACTATTAGATTTGTCTTGGGGAAAATCTCTACATTGTACATGGAATCCATTTTTAAAAAGGTTACTTTAGGATATATCCATTACTAAAACCAAATGGAGTTACATCGAGTTAATAAACCTGTAAGAGAGATATTGTAATATAATTTCATGAAATGTATCCTCAAAATGTCCTACTATTAATATATATTTCAGCTTAACCACATTCACTCTCAGTTTAAAATGTATTTCATGAGTTCATGTTCACTAATATTTCTTATCATTATTTTGTACCATAATAAATCCCCAAAAAGGGCCTCTAATGAGAATCTTAATAACCAAAAACCTACCCCTCAAGAGTTTCAAACAATTTATAGTGTTCATCAAATTTTCTGTGCACTAGGGGATGATTTGTTTTTTATAAAATAAACAATGTTTTGTTATTAACAAAAGGTAAATTTGTGTGGGAGCCTTAATCCACATATAGTATCTAGATAGGGATGTTAGTGTCAATAAAAACACAATACATTACCAAAATTTCAGTATCGTATCCTCAAGTTAGATATATCACTTAGAATTATTTATCTGTTGTTCACTCATATTACGTCATCATTATCCCTATAATATCTAAAAGAATCCATAAAATTAACTAAACCCTACACTGATAACAATTATAGTGGCCAAGTCTTGAGATGAATTTATTTAATAATTTTTCGATATGTTAAACATTATATCTCTTAAATTATCACACAATATAAAAACAATTTCATATATTGTCTCATTGATTTCTAGCTACATAATTATCTTATTCTAATGTATTTGTGATCATTCCACCATAATTGGACCAAACTATAATCCCTCATATATTTATTTTACATTATGTTCATCTTAATAATATAAGGAAATAAAAACATAAGAAAGGGGTAAACTCTTATTTCAATTAATGTTGAAAATAATTGATAACAATCAAATATCATAAGGGAATATAAAACGGGATACTATTATAATACAGATACATAAGAAAGATCCTAAACAAAAAATCATATATAAACAATTGGAATATTACATGGAGTAATATAAGAAATAATTGAAATGATAGCATAAATAATTTTCAATAACCATGAACCGTGAGATCTTAACACGACTATAATTGTAAATTGAAGCTATGCAACATTATTCTATATCAGAACAATCATTTTTATATGTAAAATTACTTTAATTTTCCACACCATTAGAGATCACACATATAAGTAAAAAATTATAGTTTGGAATACATATCTCATGATATATACACTTTAATTTGGTGAATTTGAGGTCATTATTGGACCCCACCCATTATTATCCATAATAATTTGTTCCACATGAAATCGATTAATTATCATGTAATAATGAGCCCACATAAAAAAATGGGAATTATAAAACCTTACAAATGTAAATCATTAACATTTATAGTTTAGTTAACTCATTGAGTCAAAATGGGTTTCAATCAACACACAATATATAACCTATAGAATAATAATGGGTTTCAAAAGGATTGATGTAAGGAAATAATTAATACTCCCATAAATAATCATATCATGATAAACCCATGTAAAATAAATATGTATCCAATGATTCCATCCAATTATTTTTTTATATTTTAATAAATCCAAATTTTTATTCAATGGAAACCATATAACCATTTACTAAAAATTGAAAACTATATATATATCCATTAACAACTCAAAACATTAAAAAACCCACCAAAACAAAATATAACCAATCTATAATAAAAATTATAAATTCAAATTAAAAAATTTAATCAAAAAACCTCATGATGTCCACATGAAATTCAAATTTCCAAAAAAAGAACGTGACCCAACCTTAGACCAATATCCACCTTATGCCACACACCTGAAGCATAATACACTTCTATCATAACCAATCCTATCAGCAAGACCAGCCACCAAAGGTCAGAACTCATCATTGTAGAAACACTAGAAAACACTATCATTAACACCTTTAAGAAATAAAAACATCGAGGAGAACCAGATAGGAAGACCACAAAATCATCATAAATAGATGATCCTCTTACATATAATACCCCAAATATATTAGTAATTAACTATAGTGTCATAATCATCTCAAAACAAGACCCCAATAGAACATTTCCTAATTAGAAGTTACCAAAAAAACTATACCAAACTAGAAACATCACGTTACCACAATAGTGAAAAAAAATTCCTTGATGCACCACAAGATGTGATACCATGAAAGAAAGATCTCTAGAAATAAATATAAAAACATTCAACACCAAAACAATTGAAAAAGAAGAACCAAAACCACCAAAGATAACACTTTCTTACAATACCCCATGATGGATCCTTCAGAAACCACAACCAAAGTATTGTCACAATGAGGAGTATTCCCAAAGAGGTAGATGTTCTAGGGTATGAGATTTCAATACAATGACTCCTAGGTCTAGATGACCTAATTATCACAACAAAGGAACATCGCTGATGAAGGGATCCAAGCCAATCCAAATTAGATATGCCACTCTCATCTTGAATCTAAGTAGATCAGAGTCGAGGATGATACCACATTAGGGGATAACATCATCATGAATACCAGGGAATGAATAAGTCACAAGGAATGGAAGAGAGGAAATTAGATAGGAAGATGAGGTGGGATAGGAAACAACATAAGTGAGGAATAGCATGGAGGGTGAGCTAAGTACTTACACCACATAAATAAATCCTAGGAACATTATGGGAAGATCGTAGGGGTGATGATCATTGAGATAAAACAACTCTATCACATCTTATATATCTAATGAAATAAAGTAACATCCTATGTAAAAACCAGTTAATCTGGATAATAAATAATAAATTATTGAAAACCTATAGATAAAGGGTATACATTTAATTAATAATTTCCCAAAATGAATTGATTAATGTTATCTAAATAAACACACTTCAATCTAATTAATCAAAAATTGGGTATTCACAAAAAAATTCATTAGGTGAAATGTTAAGATCAAACCTAATGAATAATGTTGTCAAATATAGAAAGAGAAGGATCATTCCTGCAAATGGAATGAAAAATACACATTTTATATAGAGAAATAATTTTAATGGTTTCATTATAATTATATCATTCATCATAAAACAAAATTTGTGTTAATTGATGTTGAATTAGATGAAATACCATTTTTTGGATCGTTAGAAAATAGCTCAAGAGAAAATTAGAAACATATATGATGGTTATGAAGGAATATAAATATTTTAAAAACAATGTAGAATAATATTTTTTTTAGAAAACCACTAAATATATGAAATAAATTATCATAGAATATTACAATGAATAATGAAATAGGTATTCACATGGGAAAAATAAAAAAGTATATTTCTACAATTTGATGTAATTAACCCATCTATAAAAAAAAAATTTCTTTAATAATTTTTAAATATAATAATCTATTATGAAATTACATCAATATTTTTTTGTATATATATATTAATTATTAAAATCAGGGAAATTAATTAACACATGGAAAATGATATATTCTCATCCCAAAATAAAAGACAGTGTTAGTTTCACTTTCTTTAAACACTAAAAGTAAAATATGTCTCTAGTGAAATGAAATATTAGTTGAAAATATAATAACCATTGAATATTGAAAGGGTCTTAGTAGTTTTTTATATAGAAAAAATTCCCTAGATTTATTATCATTCAAAAAAACATATTTTTAAAATAATTTTGGTATTGAAAAACAAACAGTTTTAGTGACATTTTGATCAATATTCCATTCAAGTTGAGTACCGTTTGAATCGATTAAAATTTAAATATACAATACGATATGGCTATTCAAACCCCATGAATATGGTAACATACATACATTATGTAGTAATCACACAATTTTATTGGTATCTTGGTGTTAATTGTGAAATAAGTCAAAAAAATTAAATATGACATAGAGAATCATTTAGCCTTATTCACACATTATCTAATGTAATCTAATATCATATAAAAACTACATAAATAAAAAAATATAATATTTATGTACATTATCAATAATCATTACCCTTTCATATAATTCATTTATTACGATTTAATATATACATTAGTTATATATCACTTATTGTTACTATAGGTTGTTTGATAATTCTGTTAATTAATTAGTGCCATCTTTATGAGGATGGGATATATTCACGCTATGTTTCTTCAAGTTCGCCATTAATTTATCATTCATTACTGAATATTTATTTTTTGTAATTTATTATATACATCCAATTTTCATTTCATTAAATACATGATTATGAATTGTGAAATCAAAAATCATGATGGTCATTTTTTCTACACGTCTAATGATAAAAATGGTATATAATGATAAATATTTCAAATATTAATAGTATCATTATAAAATAATTAAAAAATAAATATATGATTCTTATATGGTATTACTAGTCTATGTAATCTTGTAATCATGTATGACATAATTGTTATATCATTGTTTACATAGTCCGTCAAATTATCCTTACTGGTTCCATATTTTAATGATTTAATTACTAAGGTAATTCATTTATATATTGATATTTTTTAAAATAAATAATATCAAATTTTTATTAAGGTCATATATTCCAATTATATCCATTCTAGGGACCATTAATGATTTGTGGTGAAGGAAATATATTTTCATTACTTGTGGAGGTGGTAGTAAACATATACAAGAAATCAACAATATCATTTTTCATAATGGCTGAGATAAATATATATATAATGATACTAAAATTAATATAATAACATTAAAGTATATAATTATTAATTATATCATCATTTTAGAGTGGCTAGAATAAATTCTAATGATGATAATTAAGATTGAAATCATAGTAGTAGATAATACTCATTTTGGTGACATGAATTTTATTTAGTAGATTCCTTACCAATGAAGCACTTATTCCAAATAATTAATACTAGAATATTTATAAAGAAGAAGAGTATTTTATATGGATTAATATTCCCCATCTTAAGAATAAATTTTAAAGATAACTGAGTTTCATGTGGTAGAATTGTTACCTATTTATTAGTGAAGGGAATGGTATTTTTGGAAAGTATATTTTATATATTTAGTAATTTAATGCATCGATTGAAAGTTATCTAGATCTAAAATGGATGAAATTGGAGCTTTTGTGTGTGTAGATACATATTCTAATCATCCACTTATTTGATGATAGTGAATCATGTTTCAAGAATTTTTATTTTAACACAATACCTTTCCCCTAATTTAATTTTAAATTGGTAATTAATATTTAAACTTTTTAATTAATATTAATTAAAAATATTACAATAGAAACTTTAAACTAATTTAAAAATTATGATTTCAAATGTTTATATATTTTTTCCAAATAGAACTTATATGGGTTCAAAAAATTAATTTAAATGAAAATTCACATGATGAATGAAAATATTTTGTAACAAACATTTAGGTAATATGATAAAAAATAAATAAAAAATTATATTATTGTAATAAAAAATAATATTTATGACATAAATTTGTTTTTTTAAATATGGTAGGTATATATAAAAACATTTCAAAATTAAGTTCCACCATAAAAAAACCACATTATATTAACAGATGAAAAAAATTATTAATGTAAAATTTTTAATTTAGTTTTTAAACTGCTTGAAATATGATTTATATGATCAATGAATATTTTTAAATTTCATTATATTATTCCTTAAAAATAAATTTTCTTATTTAAAATGTTTTATAATACTTTAATATACCATTACATTATGATAACATCAAAAATTTATAATTTTTAGCAAAAAACATTTTTTTGAACTACGAATCATCATTTTCCAAAGAAGATAAAAAATTCATACTAAGAAAACATTGAAATCCTAAATCCAAAAATTATGTTAGTTTTCCCTAATTCAAATTAAAAAATTATTACTATTTTTTAGAAGAAAAATAAATATAAATAAAAACTATTTTTATTGAAAAGTACCTTTTCAATCATTACGTGTTCTTAATATTATTTCATATCAATTAATAATTTAAAATTTGATAATATATGAGTTAATATATAAAAATATTTTCAAGTTTGTCCAGTTATCATATTAGGATAAAATAAAAAACACATTAAAATTCGTTCTTTGAAAAAAAGATGTCTCCATTCTATACATAATACACATTAACAAATACCATTTAAATTATTTATAAATATTAGATAATTTATTTTTACTAATCCATTGATATTAAATTATTTATTTTATTTTTATGATATTATATATCAAAAATAACAATGATAATATTTATACTTAAATTATAAATACATATATATCATATTTTAATATCATATTATTATTTCAATGTGACTTATATTATTATAAATTTTCTATTTTGTCGATACATGACCTCAATATACCTATTAGATTTTTCAGAAATGATAATATTTTAAATGACTATATTTGAAATGGCAAAATTTCATTCATTTATATATAATTACTAAATAACTTGTTCCATCCACTCTAACATCATGATCCATAAATCTCATTTCACGTTATATATTTTCCATAATGATATATCCGTTCATAGTGATCTACATCATTATAGGTTTTGTTTTCCTCTTGGTGACCCTTAGGGTTGAAGATGATCCATGGGATTTTTTATTAATCAATAGTTTATTATTTAATATCCATTATATCTATTTAATTATTCTATTATATTGGATGTATCTTTTACATTGTAAAAAAATTAAATGTGTACAACACTTATTTTTATAGTCGTTTGTGGAAAAGTTTCACTAATGAATGAATAAGATGGTGTTAGTTTTAATAAATTTATTGTATGAATTATTTCCTAATCAATTTTCAACTAAATTAGTAAAATAGATAAAATAATGTACTATATAATTATAAACATATGTATTATGAAAGGAATATTATTCCGATTAACATTGGGAATTATAGATAACCTTGACCTTACTTGTAATTTTAACAGTATTTAAATACCCCCCCAAATATTTTAACAAGTCGTTTTTGAATCAAAGAACAACACACCAGGAACAATGATGTTTTCATCTTCGTGGGACCAGTTTCTTCATCTTCTGACACCAAAAATATGTAACAATAACTTATTTTTCGAGGCATTCTTAGAAGCAATATAACATCTCAAGAGTTGTGTTTTGTAACAATTTTTAAATAGACCATTTAAAATTCCATTTTTCTGAATGATGGAATATCATTTTTAAAGGTAAGAACTTTCAATTTACCCTAACCCATTTAGTATTGGATATTTCTATAGGTATTTTGTCATTATTTTAATTTCATTTGGTTCTGGGTCACCAATAAAATTCATAGTCATATCATATTTCACATCAACACTCACAATATAATCTTTTTCTAGTGGTTTATTTTATAATTATCTTATGTTTTTGTTATTTTTTAGGTACTTACAGACCTTACATATGGTTTTGGACACTTATTGATACTTTTTTAGTTTTATTTAGTGATGAAAAATGATGTTTACTTTTCTGATGAATGTTGGTCTGTATAATATACATATTTAAAAAGAGAGTTTTACTAGAATTGTACTTCTGGGGGGAATTTTTTATCATGAAATTATTGATGATGTGTAATGATAGATGTTTACTGATGTTAAATATCTATTTAATATTCTTAAAAACCAATTAAATTAATGTAATTTACATAGGGGTGCTTCTAATCCTCATTGGGGTAGTCCTCAATAATTCGATTATTCATATAATATCCTCATAGTATGGGTGTAAGAAGGCAATGTGGGTGAACATTGACATAGTATCTTATAGTTGTTCTTTATTCTCAATAACATACTGGAAAAAATTATTTCATGCCACGAGGGATGTAATTTTGATAAAATAATCTGAATTGGAAAAATTACTAATGGTGGCCCTAGATAATTCAACTATCCACAAATAATTCCAAGGGGTCAACTGATCACCTGTTAGGTTATGCAGTCATTGCAATTTTGGGAACCTCTATCTAATACTTGATTCCATCCTCTGATATACAGATAATAATTGTGGTTTGTAAAGTCACAGGTCACATGTGTAATTAGTCCTCTCTATTATACCAAACTATAATATATTAGATAGTAGATATATATTGACACTATATGAACATTATGGGGACTAATTAGGTCAGGGGACAATGATATGAATCTTCCCCCTAACTGGTCAGCTGGATAAGGAATTAGAGAGACCATTATCCATTGGTGAGAAGTGAAATTCAACCATCAAATATGGATCCACAAGGAATATGAAAATATTTCTTAAGTGGGTCAAACCATTAGTTTGGGTCCTAATAGGATGGTAAATCAACCTGTTTCGTCCTTCTTTGATTTAAAAAGTACTTTCTATTGTTAGAGATATGCATGAAATAAGTTGGGGATATCTTCAACATCTATATGGTAAGGATGTTATTCTTATATTATGTCTCCATAGTTATTCATGTAGTATTCTAGACCTTGTAGAAATAATTTGACCTAGAAATCCAAATATATTACCTAAATAGAATTCTAGTACCAAAATATTCAGCAACTCCTTTTCCTTCTTCATGGTTTGAGCATTCGGTTCTAATAAAAATCTCAATATCACTTAAAATTACAAAAGTATTGTCTTTACAAAAATGTTTAAACACCTATAGGTGGGTTCACCTATCATTATCAATCCTAATAGTGTTTATCTTCCAAAAATGTATCATAATTAAAATCATTTGACTGTTCATTAGAAGGATTGATGGAAATTAATTTCAATAATGAAGTGGTTCATCATATAGATTGGTTGACATCCCCATGAAGAAAATATTGAGGGACTAATCAACACCCCTCCAGAAGAGCCTGATGAAGTTAATTATACAATCCTAGTATTTTATTTTCATATGGAGAGATACCTCTTTATTTATTTCAAAGAACACTATGAGATATTGTTTTAATAGTTACTTGAAACAATAAATATATCCTTCAAATTATTGATGTTGAGCCATTGTAAAAGAGATGAGGGTGGAAATGTTAAATTATTGTTTGAGGGCTTGAGTATTTTCACAGATTCAAGGGCAATTCATTTAATATCATTTAATAATATGAAAATATTACCATATATTCTCATGGAGGTATGTTTTGGGATTTTCAACAATAAACTATGGAAAGTTAAAATATATGGTCAGATTCTTCTAAAAACAATTATCTAATTTTTGAGTACGGGATCCCATTGGATATAGTATTCATCATTACCCTATCCAAATGGGAAATACAATTATAATATAGAGTGCTGGAAAGATGATATAGGTGGGAGAGATGAAGAAATATTTTGTTGTAAATCATTGGATGGGAGGGTTATCATTTAAGACAATATAACATTGGATAAGATTATTTTTCACCTTCGTGGAACATTATTTTGAACTATTCCAATATATGAGGTATAATTTATATTCTATAATTGGGGGATATTTACAACCTATCGATTGACTTTATATTTTCTCCTCATACGAGAGAGTTTAGTTGAATCATGATACCTCTCCTATATTCAGTATAGATGTTCTTAGAATATATGAAAATGTAAATATGGAAGGTTATATATATTCAATGGAAGACACCCATGTCATATTACACATATAGAAATTGTAGATGATTTTTATGAAATTGAGAACTTCAACCTAAAAAATTGTAATCCTTAAAAAATGGGTGCCTAACCCCATATATAGAATATGAGGTTTAATAATATCCCATGATTACTGATATGCCACTACTTATTAAATATTATTAATGAACAAACATTGATTACCTATTATTTAACATAGATTATGGTCTAAAGGATTCTAATGTGTTGGATTCATTGAGTCATGAGGAGCAGTTCCATATAATATTTTTATATTGTGTGGAGGAATTATGTGATGGTTATCAATCCATTTACTATGGGAAGAACAATTATAGTAGTATAAATCATTTGAATAGGGAAGACCTCATTGATGATTATTGATATCATGGGGTGGACAAGGATTTTTTTGTTCTTAATCATGAAGTGGAATTCCATGGTATGATTCTTCATCATTAGGAGGACCTCCATTCCAACTATAAGTGTAAGGAGTTTTAAAGAGACTAAACCCAAAATTATTGGTTGGATTTTCGAGTTTCTATCCAAATTTAAAAAATAAATCTCTTTAAATAGTGGTCAGGATGGTAAGGTATATGATTATAATATGAGAAAAACCACACATTGATAAGAAATAATTTTCTTCACCTAGTTCTTGAACCGAATTGCTTTTATGGGGGTAAGTTCATTGTTGATATGGTCATATATTTTGGATATTTACTTGGAGACCCTATACTGGTGGTGTTGTCAGGTGTTCTGATCTATCAATAGTGATACTGTAATAGAAATGTGGGAAACCGCAACTTCGATATCTCAAACCCCCATAACATAAGATACATTTATTGTTTTATTCTTCAAATAAAGTCCCCAAAATATTTTTCATGTTGTAATGAGATGAGCGATTTTTTATATGATGTCACTATTGGTAGTTAAATTGATGAACCATGAGGTATAGTTCCTATTGAGAAATTTCATGGGGGAGGAAGAAATCATAGTAGCAGGTGATGGAATTTATATCCCTTGACTGTATATTCTTTGATAGGGAAACATGTAGAGGGATCATAGGTAAAATAGGATATGTGGGTACTGATGATTTGGAATTGGTATGTGGGATTTCAATAAGAGTTCATCTCTTGTTTCCCCACATATTTGGTATGGTGAATGTATGTTTTGGAGTTTTAAATATGGTTTCAATTTTCATTTTAATTTTTTTAAAACCCTATAATTACATTTTTATGATCAAAATTCCCAAAAAAACTAATTTTTATGACATCAGATAATTGTAATGTCCAACGTTACTCATCCACTCACTGGTGATGGGGATTAAATTCATTTTTGGGTTCATTATTCTATTATTGATGCATTTTATTAAGGCTATTATCCTTCCATACAATGAATTATATGTTTTTTATCTCATTCCAACATTCCTTTTTAGAAAATTGTGGTGAACCAATCAGTATTACGGATGTCGGTATAGAATCCATGATTTTTACGGGATGGTGTGATTTCAAACCATCCCCTTATGTATTCTTCAGTATAGTTCACCTCCTAGTTCGGGTATCCAATAGATATTTGCTACATGTTTCTGAATCAACATCTAGATTCCGAAATTATTTGTACCCCAAAAAACTACATCTATTTCTCAAACAACTTGGAATACACATTAGGTTTTGAAATGATAAGCACTTCTTGTATGTACATAATTTTAGATATACCATAATCGTGTAGGATTATGAGGGAATAATATACCATCCACACATAAGGAATTATGTTAAGTCATTATGGAATGATAGAGTCATCACCTAAGTCATATCATCATCATCACATAAGATAAAATTATATCTTTATTGAAGTAATCTAATACTTCTCACATGAGTAATCATTTTCTCCATACATAATGGGTCCTTTTCTCACCACCTTGGGAAGAGTAGAATATATTTTATTTTCACTTATTTGAAGAACTAATAGATCCCATTCTTATAATATATTGATAATATAGTGTTTTTATAAATATTCATAGGCTCATCACAAAAGTAATCATGTTCTCAAAACACAGGGAGTGATAAACTTTAAGCCTTATCACATTAAGGGATATTGGTTAGATTCCATTCCTTTCACATAGGCTTCATCTAATATTTAAATAAATTATCATTGGTGTGTCACTAATGATCACTACAATCATTATATTATTATTTTTTATGAATATGTTGGGGCTTTTCCTACACTCATCATATTGGACACTTTATGCACATCATATGTTGAAGGAATCCACATAGGGATTCCACCAAACTGTGGTAAGAAGATACTATCTTGTGGGGGGATATCCATATACTCTAATCATGTAAGGGATGTAATATATTTATGGTATTATGGTATTACCAATGTTTTAAAAAATTATGGGAACTTTAGGATCATTTTTTGGATGGTGATTATACACAATTAATATGATCATGCTTTTGAGAAACCACATTATGAGGGGATTATATAGTGGAAATGTTGTCTATATTTAATATATTTTAGTATTCCTAAATTTCATATTAAAAATTTAAATTAAATCAATTGTAGTTATATATTTTTAATATATTTTCATTCATGATAGGATTATAACATACAATAAAACATTTTATGGTAAGGATGTAACTACCATGTAATGGGATAACTCATGGGATGTTGTGAAGAATAAATTTTAATAATCAAATTAGTTTCTTGGGAGCATGGTGTATATGAGGTGTGGCTTTTGAATATTCTTTTATTTTCTATATGAGGTCCGAATAAATTGGAATTTAAGATACCCTTCCATTTCTTGATTCAAAGGGTCTTAGAGTGTGATTCAATGATACCGAATGTGTGTATAAATGGTCCACACATCAAACTAGAACATACATATTTGTATCCCACATTCATTATAATTTTTATTTTGAGTTATATAGAATATTTTATTTCTAGTATTTCCTATACATAAATTTTCCTAGGATTTTTATCTCATGGAAACCTATGTTGCGTGAATGTTTAAACATTTTGTGAAGTGTGTTTGTAATTAAAGGGAGTTGTGTGAAAACATCTGATGTACAAGGTAAAAGATTTAAGGAATTTCAAGAGTTCATTCAAGTTATTTTTTCCCATATTAAGTATATGTGATTTTATGTTTCATAAAGACAAAACATTTAGGGTTTCTGTAGCTAAGGACTATAAATTAACACTCTTAGATGATATATCCTGTAAATTGATATATGAGGGTTTATTTATGAGCTTGAAGACAATGTTAGGATGTATCTCATAGAGGCATGTCACAATCATGGAACTCTATATTGCAAAAGAAAATTTGATTAAATGTTGCACAACTTCATCATAATTTTATAGAAGAGGGGTTCATTGGGGAATTTTGTAACAAAATCTCACAAATTTGGGTTTTAGGAACATTACTTCTCTATAAGTGAATTTTCCAACAATAGTTTAACCCAGATCCTTCGTAGATGAATTTTTTAGTTCCAAAATTTTTCAATAATGGATATTTAGTTTTATTGGGAATTATAATAGAAAATGATATAATAATTTTTATTCCATGAATATTTTATAGAGGTTATTCAATATGTTTGTTGTATTGTTGTTCATAAACTAGAAAAGGGGTTGAATGAGTATCCTAATAACCTGTTTTTGTTATTTGATAGAGGGATTGTAAATGATAGAAATAGAACTAATATTATGATATGAGACTTTCCTCAAAAGGAATGATGACTTATTAGTGATGTGATGTGGGATTCCCTAGACTAGATACCTAACTTATTTGGGGCGATGTATGGGATCCCAATACTTGTTTCCAATCCCAACCAACTATTAGCGATTGATAATTACCAAGAATTTTTCTCTTATAAAATATGATCTAATTAAGGTGGTTGTGGTGGAAAATAATTTCACCTGTGATAGTTTTGCTGATAAAGGAGCTCATTTCCCACAAAGAAGAATATGTCAATATAATATGAATTTATAGTATGTTAGATTGATAAGGGGATGTGCTACCTCAATGATATGTATGTCCATGTGGGATGAACCACTCATTTGAATAATTCTGTTAATGACGTGGTGCATTTCCCATAGTAATTATTATGTATTGATGGGACGTAGTACCCCTATAAAAAAATTATAAAGAATATTTGAAAGAAATTATTCATTGGTGAGTATTTATACATAATATTTATTTCCCCTTGTGATAAAATAATTCAATATACAGATATAATGATCTAGTGATGGTTATATCCATGTGGGATATGAAACCCCATGTGATGGAGTTTATTAATGACTGGCATATTTCCCTCAAGGTACAGTATATATAGAATGGATTCTAAGAACCCAAACTATTCATATGACTTTCTAGGATGAAATTATTTCCATTAAACTTTTAGAGATGAGTTCATTTTAATTGATAAATTCATATATAAGTTAGTGTTACAAATAATATTTAAATAAAAAATGGCCAAAGTAGTTATAGAATTACAATCCAGGTGGATTCTCATGAACTCAATGTCCAGATGTGATATAAATTTAAATTTTTACATCATTCATGTCAAAAATTTATATATGTGCATATATATTTGTTATTAATTACATAATTTAATGAATCAAATGGGTTATTTTACTCTCACTATGAAAAGACATCCCAGTGGATTTGTATAACTTGTAGTTTGTATGATCAACAAGCATTGAGTTCCCATATAAGGGAGTGAGACAATGAATATTGATGATATTCATAGTTAGTAATAAGAAATCGATGATTCTAGGATAGAGGGTCTACCTTTTCATTATATATAAATTTTTCTCATATTACGTATAAAATTGAGCATTGGATTGTATTCCATTAATTTATATGATTTTATTTTCAGTATTTATTCTATTTAAATTTAATTATACTAGGATATTATATTTTCTTATATATTCAATAATATATAACAATTATTAACGTGATAATATTGAGGGTATAATTTAAATAAAATTTACTATCTGACCCTTCCAACCAAATAAGTAACCTATTAGGTAATTGGTAGTGCATAGATGTTATGTAGTGACTTCTATTCAGAAACAAAGATGGTGATCATATATAGAGATTTATTCCCTGGAAATCAAAATAATATTTAGTGTTTCAGGTAAATTAATGGGATATGATATTATTCATATAACCTTCATCTGAAAAATAAATTCTTTATCATTCAGTTTTATTCATACAACTCTTAATGAACCTGAATAAAACAACTTTAATAAGGTTGTATAGTTCTTGTTTATTATGTGACATAAAAGAAAAAATATATTTTTTACCTTTGTAATATTGTCTAATGGTGTGTAATCCTAGAGTCACATAGGTTTAGACAATAATGGCCCTATTCTATCCTAGCATTCTTTCCTAAGAACACTTTTATTCTTCTTCATCAACTTCCATCCCCCAATGTTAGAGAGTAATCACAGCTTATGTTGTATTTTAAAAATCTCCCTGGAGTGATCTCCTTTCTTCCTCGAGTGTTTCATCCCCCGATGTTAGTTTTTTAGTGAATATTTTTGACTGATGTCTTTATTTTATCTATATTCCTAGAGTTTCATTAGCCTTATGTTATTTCCTTTATATTGAGGGTTCCACCCCCTTCACGCCTTAGACATTCACATTCATTTTTTCTTAATTTTTGTTAGTCCCATGTTCCGTATAGGGTCTCAATCATGATCTCTCCTTCCTTATTCCACGGTGGTTTCTCTATTGAGATTTTATTTCTATAGTGGGGTTTTGGTGGATTTTTTGTCTCTTTTTTTGTGATTATTTTGAAATGACTATTTATGGTGAGTCTTAGGGTCCTTTCTTGGTCACATAATTAAATAGAATTATTACATGTTCATCCACATCTATGGCCTCCAAATACACTACCCCATTCCATTTCGGTGGGGTGAGATTTATTAAAATTGGTTTTGGGTTGTGTTGTGTGTTTTGGTGGGGGGATCCAAGTGTCCTCTCATGTGTTCAAGTGATAGTTTGTTTAGTTTGGTTGGGCAATGTCAATAAAGATCACAACTCTCTATGTAAGCTCCATGATTCCCCTACCCTTCTATGTAATTGGGTACCAACTCTCCTCCTCAGGTCGTTCTGGTGAGGTTCCTATCACGGAAACATTGGGAAGTGATTTTTGAGTGTATATTGGAGTTCCATGAGGAATGATCTTCATTCGATTGATGCAATTTTTATTTGTACATGATATGTGTTCTAGTGTTGGGTGATAATGACATGATCATGTGGATGATTTATGATGTTCTGTTGTGGTGTTTTAATGCCAATGACGATGGTGGTGGTAGATCGGAGTTTTATGTCAATTACAATGGGGGAGTTCATGTATGATGGTAGCGATGGTGTCTGGTGCTAGCGGTGGATGTCAGAGAAGGGTCCAGTGGTGAAGATCTATTGAGGATGATGACTATGATGATATGAAGATGTGACGATGGTGAATGTGATGAGATTATTGGTTGAAAATGTGATGATGGAAGTGTTGTGATGTGGCTTCCTATATGGTGGGTTTCTCTGGAATCATACTTTTCCTGTGATTTATAGTTTCCAATTTAGGAATTTTAATTTAAAAGTTTGAATGTGGATTTTGGAATCATGTAATGTAGTGTAATTCTATTTATTATGGGTGATGTTTGAAATTGATATCCATTTTTTAATGTTCTCACCAAACTAAAAATTGGTATTTTGAAAATGAAAAAAGGGATTTGAGGTAGTGTAATGGTATGTGCAGGGTATATCTCTCTTTCGGATCATTCTGAACACTAACTTACCTAGAACATATAATTAATTATTTTATTCCCTATGTTTCATCAGATAACATGAAATGGGGGTGTTTGGATCTGTTTTTTTATTAAATTAAATTTAATTGATATAAGACATATAGAATGATAATAAGAACAATAGAAAATCCTTAAATAAATTCCAATTAGTTGTATCATTTGTTTCTTTAAATCTAAAAAAATTAACATTATATTAAAATTTTCATTCAATTATTTACCCCTCAACATTTCCTATGAATGAGAATACTAATTAACATAATGACTCTAGATCCATTTAACCATTTATTATTTTTAATGATGGATATGGAACACTCCCAATCAAATTATGTTACTACGCAATCCAATAAGAAGTGACCACGTACCATTTAACAAGTCAGTTCACTCACCTCCATTCGTATGGCGAGTTAATCAATTATCCGAGGATTTTATTTCTAAACATTGAGGTAATGAAATAGTTATAATCAAATATATATTTATGATAACCTCTTTTACACCTTACCTCTATTCTTGAATCAGAACATGAGAGATAGAGTGGAAATTAATTATATAAATTTTGGAACGTTAATATGATTCATCTATAGGGCACCTATGATGGGTTAACTCCTTGTAATATTGATTAAAGAGATCCCATTTATATCATAGTGATTTGAGACACAAAACTATGTCCATGAATTTGATAGAATATAATATATAAAGAGAAAAAAAGGTATTATATTTATAATAAGTGGACAGTTTAAATGAAAATATATCTTGAACAAGGCATATGGCCAATATAAAAATTGTTTTCAAGTAGGTAGGTGGAAAATATGTATTTATGTTAGGGATCAAATTTCATCCTCCATAATCTATGGGCTCAACATCCATATTGTCCTTATATTTATTCAAAATGTACTAGTTAAAGTTTATTCATTTCATTAATGAACATATTTTCATGCTTTTCCTATATTTAAAATAATATTACAATTACCCATGATCTCATTCATTGTATATTATTGGATTAGGAATGTGTTGTTTGTGTGATGAAATTGCAATGAAATGTTTTCAAAAATAAGAATCATTATTTAGATATTATTGATTCTATATTGAAACATAAATAATTCTATTTATAATAGCTAAATTTAGTATACGATTAGGTTTTTAATTACACATGATGGATCATTGTAATGTTTTGTGGGATGAAAAAAATGATTCTAATTCACCGTTCATATGTATAGAAGATTTTCAATTAACATTAAATAGTAATGGTGAGTTTATGATTACTCATCTATGATAAAATTTTCATCTATAATGGTACCACATTAATGATACGAAACATGATACTCAATGAATTTCATTTATACTAATTTGGAACCCTATATAGATCACCATAAATAAGTGCGCAACTGAAATATACGTGGGTCCTTTTTTATTTTTATGTGATAAAATTTTTCACGAGTTTCTCTTTACATAAATTTATTTGATTAGTATAGTTTAAATAATTATACTCTTACATATCATGTTTTTCCACTAGTTACTCATACACATAATCGAAATACTATTACATATTAGAAAGCATCAATTCTATGAAAATGTTTAAAACCATTATATATCAATTAGGTTTGAAATATTGCCCTATTTTATGAGGTATTATAATCCCCTGATAAAGGTACTAAACATTATATATTTCTCATGTCATAATGATAAATATTATTTAAGACCTGGGTACCCTTCGGTGGAAATGTTCATTATTTTTATACATTCCTTTTGCTGGACGGGGTTACATTTTTATATCACTGATGGAACCCTTGTGTATCCCACCATTTTTTTTAATTTCAATTTGTTACTTCAAGAAAATAAATCCTCTTAATTCATTCATATACATAAATATTAAACACATAAATTCTTCCTTGCATCAAAAATATATATAAAAATCATGCAATATACAATTTAATAGTTGGATTTGATAAAACAATTCAAAAAATATATAACATACTGATTCAATATATTTATCATTTTAATTTAATATATAGCTCGTGTATCTATTTATTTTGAAAACATTCCATGACATTTTATAAACAACTAAAAAACATGAAATCTATCTATTTTAATATTAAATACAAATTCATCCATAGATTAAAACAACCATTATTTTCCATGTTTATGGAAAATAATAGGTCATTAAAAATTGAAATTTTAGTATAAAATTATGAAATATTTGATCTCATCACTACCCCACACATAAAAAAATGCATTCTTATGAAATTAAATGATTTCAAGAACACAAATATAAAATGTAAAAAACATAAATATTCAAAAAATACAAGTTGAAACTCACTGATTATAAATTATTGATTTCACGAATTATTTTTGAGGCAAGACTATAGTAAATATTTTTTACACATGGTGTAAACCTTAATATTTTTCCCATCCATTATAGGAAAAACCACACAGTCCAAATTTCCCTCCATGCTAAATAAATATTATTAGTATAGTTATGATCCTTCCTGGGGAACAAAAAATTTATTATTTTCTTGATAAGATCCGATTTTATTGATTTAAAAACATAAATCCAAATCCACACGAATTTGAAATAGTTTTTTGGTGTTCTAGTATTCTTCTGATAATATGTGGAAAATGTTAAGGTTGAAAGACGTGTTTTAAATCACTTAAAATCAAAAAATTTATTATTTTAAAATGTGTAAAAGAAAAAATTAATTTTTGATAAACCCCTTACAATGAAAAATTCAAACATACCACTTCATCTTTGATCCATTGGTGACATTTTTGGAATAAAAAATGTGTCTAAACATTCAAAACATATTTTCCTCCAAATCTCCGGTAACAAATGGCCTACGGAACCATTCTGAAGCGAAGGGAGGCCATAGAACATTCTGAATTTTCAACCACCTCCCCATATGGGATATAAAATATTGAAGATTCAAAATGTGAAATCAAATGTCTCATGTTGTGTGGATATTGTAAAATACCTAAAAATGTAATGTCCTTTTACAACTCTCCCATTATGATCACGACAACATTTGAGGATGAGTATTGAGAGAATGGTGATGCTAAAGGATAGATTTATTCGATGTACTTCTTGTGGTATGATAATGGGAAAAATTAAACCCAAATTTTGATAGGACAACCAAAAATTATGATACATAAAAGAAGTTTCATAACCCAAATCATGGAATTTATTTTAATAAATAGTAAAACACCTCCATAATTTTGATTATATACCTCATGAATTCGAAGCATTATCTCTTTTTCAAGAAACCATAACATTTAAAAACATGTGAAAATCAAATATCCCATGGATCCATATAAGTATATAACAATCTAAAAAACACTCACGTATTTCTCATATCACATTTTATTATGTTATAGATGTATTTTTTAATGTTCCTTAATGACTATATTGGTTCATGTAAAATGATATCCCACTATGCAACAATATGATTCACACAACACCTATAGTTTTGTGCAACAATACCGTATGAATCATTTCCAAATACATTAACTAGATCCCATTTCTCAATCAACATCCAAGTTATACATGACTCCAAATATTCAAAACATATAATTTGGTTCCAAACCCCAATTCCAACTTATTCCAAAACAAAGCTTCATTCAAAGTTCTGTGATTAGGTGCTCGAAACGAGTACACAAATGATTCATTCAAGAATACCATACCCACACGACCAGTATCACAAAACTGATTTTTTTATAATGTTTTCTTTAAATAGGTGCTATGTAGTTTTATTCCCTTCATGTCCAATGTATAGTCCCCATATTCTCTTGAACCCTTTAGATTTCCCTCAACATACTATATATACTCTTTTTTCTTACCTAAATAACAGGAATCATGGACACACAAACCCCAACTATAATAGCTCGACCCCAATTACCCAGTATCGGTGCATGATTTCATAACATTGTCATGATACAAGGAATCATGTATCAAAACACCGAGTAGTTTAGTATCCTTGTAAGTACTAGATACATACATAATTATTACATTACATTATAAAATGAAAAAAAAACAAAAACATTATCTCTATTGACCACATTAATATTCAATAGGCTACCCTTATAGGTTAGTCATAATATACATCTTCACATCTTTAGAAAAACAAAACATAGAAAGGGGTGACCTCAAGTGCTCAGTAACGATAACAATATTGAAAAAACATTCACAAATAAGCATAAACATTTCAAACAATGTATAATACTAAAACATAATCCTTCTAATCTTAAACATCAGATTAATATGGAAAATATAAATCAAATAATTCCATTTACTAATTCACATGGATATTCTACTAGTCGAAAAATCACATACAATATCAATAGCCTATATCATAATGATGGAATTCATAATGCGAGATTCATAACCACATAGTCAGGGCCTCATTCTAGGACTAAAAATAAGAATTTTCCAAGGTCGTATTCCAAGACACTAGTTTGTCCCATGTGACATACCAGTGCATCAAGGAGATATATCAGGTCCAAACAACGCTTACTAATTCCAATGTATTCCTTATTTTAAAAGGATTAAACATAACAGAAAAATTAGTATTAATACTAGAAAAAGAAATATCAATACTTTATCCATAAATAATGTGTGTTTTAAAAATAGAACATCTAGAGTCTAACATATCACAAAATCTTCAATACAATATGGCAGATTATTATCATCATAAATAATCTTAAAACAAGTTTAAAATCCATCAAAAGGTGTTGACATAGATGAAATGAAAATTATTTGAAATAAATACCTCTTTCTATTTTGATGTTATTTAAAAGTAACATAATTATAAAAGAAAAAATTTATTTATAAAATAATTTTATAAGATTTTAAGGGGAATCTTTGAAGATGTTATAATGGCGTAAAATAATCGTACTCATCATGTAAGTTAAAAAACATTTTTCCCTGATTTTGTCGAAAAGCTAGTAAAGTCCCTTGTTTGGAAAACGATAGAAAGATTTATTTATAAACATTTTATAAAAATTTAAAAAAAACGTTTAAATTACTTTAACCCATAGTCAAATAAATAGTAAAAATATTTGGAAATACATTTTTTAAGAAACACGGATGTCGATGATAAAGATGTCCTAGTAGATAATTAAGTATTAACAACCTCAGAAAAGTAAATAGATTATAGAATTAACCCTTAAGATATACATTTCCTTGATAGAGGGTATGTCAACCTCATGAATAATATTTAAATTATTGTTATATAATTATAGAGGAACCAAATACATAAATATGATAATATATATGATCTTCTAATATTGTATTGTTAATAATATTTCGGTTGTATCATCGTTTTGGGTGTTAACTGATTCGTTTTCCTTTATATGATTGGTTAAGTAATCTATGTTTGTTTTGGATAGAATATATCTTATTCACATATAGAATGACATTCGGTTATTAAACATTATTTATAATCATAAAATGATATTTATTTCGAAATTATTACGATGGGGAATGAATCTCAGTGAGTTTGTGGAGACTGTAATCTGTACGTACGCATGAGCGATAATATCATTCTTTTGATAGTGATCTCATAAATAATTGGATTTTATATCATATATAGATAATACATAACATGTTATATTTATTATTTATATCATTTATACTCATTATTATACCCATCCAAATAATGATGTGTTTTAATAACAAACTACACCACGACATGGAGACCGTAAGTCATACATACGCACGTATGGTTACATGGCATTCATAGGATAGATAGAATAATGAATATGGTTGTACCATATGTATAATAACATCATAGTATGTAGAAGGTACTGTATTTATTATTTTTGTATGGGAATAACACAGAAAGAGTAAGTGGAATTGGAAAATATCTTTGAAAGAGGTGATAATATAATTACATCTTCTTTGGGTGTTTCCATTTGATTTGATCAAAAGGCTCCATAGGTTGGATTTATGATCAAGGTAAGTCATCTAGGATGATGTTAGGAAATTTGGGTGGATATCTGGGTAGGTTTTGGTCGAACCAAATGGTTTTTGAGGTTTTATTTTGAGATAGGGGGAAGTGACCTTTTATATTAGAGGTGAGAGGCACTTTCGGAAAATCCTGAAATAATATTTTATCATACGGTCATATTCAATTTATAATGGCACAAAAATGATTTATATAGAGGATAAGGTGGATATGGGTCAAAAAAGGTTCATCCAATTGGTTTTATACAGGTTTATGTCACTATAATAATCTTATCTTTTAGATTTAACACTTAGTTAAATAGTTTAACTTTTACCATGTCTTCTTATATTATTATAATAAGTGGTTTATAAAATTACAAACAAAATACAAGAGAAATCCAAGTGGTTACTAATTAATATATAATACCTTATTTGATATCTTTGGAGAAACATTATATTTTTGTGAATATTATATCAATTAGTAATATAGTATTTGTTTTCAAAACTCATTTATGTCAATTTTGACACTATCTAGTATTTTTTTTTAAATTCATATAAACATTATAAATTTAAAAACAATTTACTAAATAAACTCTAACATGCCATATTATTCTATGAATTTCTTGGAAAACATCGAAAGTATCAATTTTTTTAACTTTTTATATTTATAATATCTATTATTTTAATCTTTTATTATTAAGGTAATTATTGCATCATCATTGTGTCGTAAATAAATTTATTTATTTAATGTTTAAAAATTTTAAATAAAATACCATTATGTAGAAAATATTTTTATATTTATAATGAATATTTATAGTCTAATTTAGCTTACATATATCCCTTTATTAAAAATGGATTAATTGTTAAACTTTGAATTTAACACTGTTAACTCTTCTTTAAATTAAATTATAATAAATGTCTTAATATAATCCAAGTTAACATAATGTTCATATTGTATTCCTAATGTATTTTTGGTCTAAATACACTTATCCAATAAAATTATGACATTTTTTAGGGTAATAATAATATCATTTTTACCTTTAATTACCCTATTTACTATTAACTATGGTAAGTAAAAGGAAAAAGATACTATTCACCATAAATTATGTTCATCATATTGAATCAAATTTTAGTTACTGATATTAACCATGTCTCTAATATTTTGTAAATTCAATTGATAGAAGTGGTAAAATTACGTTTTATGAAAATTTTTAAATGTGCCTTGAAGGTGGGTTAAAGACGGTAAATAGTTCAATAAAATTTTATATATCTAATATTATTATAAAATTAATCCAATGAATTACATTGAACATATGTAAATATTATTTATCTATTTATACATAATATAAATTTAAATAATATAACAAATTATTTAAATAATAAGTAATTTTTAAGCAACAACACATTGTTTTTCACTATTAATAAAAAATTTAATGTTTTCAGAAAAATACCAAAAATTCACCCTTATCTAATTTTGATATTCCGAATAAAAAAATGAAGTCCATTTTAAAAATTAAATTTATAAAATTTTAAAAATTGGGTATTACTATTCATAATGGCTATTTTGATTGGTCATGTTGTGTTAAAACTCCATGTTTTGTACAACGGAAGATATTGTATTATTCAAAGGGAGACGTATCGTAGAAGCTTGGGGTGTAACATTCTCCCCTCATTCAAATAATTTCATCCTCAAAATTTCTAGAATATTGCTACATAAAATGATTCTGATGGTTCTTCATCATAAGTTTATCTGGTTCCCACATTGCCTCTTCCATCTAATGATTTCTCCATAGAACATTTACTAGATGAGTCATCCAAATTTTCAACACTTGTTCTCTGGTAACAAGAATTCTGATAGGCTATTCACAAGAAGAAAATTTGGGATATAGTTCTATTTCTTCATATGTGAGTACGTGCGTTGGGTCAGGCATGTATTTTCTCAACAGTGCAATGTGGAACACATCATGAACTTTGGATAGACTTGCCAAAATTTTAAATGATAAGCTACAATTCCAATTCTTCTAGAATTTTGAAAGGTCTGGTGTACATCGGACTTATTTTACCCTTATTACAAAAACATATAACACTCGTCCATGGAGATACCTTCAAGAAAACTTATTCTTCTACTAGAAATTCCAAATCCTTTTTTCGGTTATCGACATAGCTATTTTTCTTACACTGATCTTATTTGTTGTGGGTTGAATAATCTCCACCTTTCCAATTTTTTCCACAACATGTTCTGGGCTATGAGTTTTCTTTCACCAACATCATCCCTATAAGTTGGTTTGTGAAATCTCCTACCATATAACGCCTCATATGGTACTATCTAAATACTTGAATAGATTATATTATTATTGGAAAATTATACCAATGGTAAATATTAATCCCACCTACCTTGATAATCAAGTGAGAATGATCTTAACATGTCTTCTACAGTTTGAATAGTTTGTTTTGATTGCCCATCTGTTTGAGGGTGGTAGGCGGTGCTCAAGCAAAGTTCAGTATCCAAGGCCTTCTGAAGACATTTCTGGAATCTTGATGTAAAATTGGGATCACGATAAAAAACAATTGATAGTTGTAAACTAAGAAGTCTTAAAACTTCATTAATATATTGGTTGTTAGATGTTCAAGTGGTAAATCTTATATTATAGCAAAAAAATGTTCTTAATAGGTCAGATGATCAACAATGAACCACATTGTGTCATTCTTTCTAAGAGTCATTGTCATCCCATTTCCAATAAAGTATGGAAAGATGTTGCATGAATCCTCTAGGATGTTGTCTTCCAGTTTTAACTTATTGAAAAACCATACATCTTGACACATAATTCGAAATATCTTGCTTTATGTTGTCCCGCACAAACAATTTCCTTCAAATCTGTATACATCTTTGTTCTACCAGGGTGTATAGAGAAATTTGAGCTATGAGCATTATCCAACAATTCCATTTTTAGATCAGGTATGTCAGGAGAACAAAGCTTCATTCCATATTTCAAAATCTGATCTTCATATATGAAGTGAATCAATCTCCCATCATTCACATCTTTAAATTTCTTTTGAAACACCTCATCATTAGCATCAGAACATGTGACCCCTTATAGTATTGATGTTTTAGCAACCATTGGAAAATGTATTGATGTATCACCATCAATTATTATTCAAATAGCTATTTTTAATAGATCCATGAACATAAGATCCCTTTCAACTATCATCTTGTTCCAAACTCCAAGATATTTTCTGGTCAAAGCATCTGCCTCAATATTTTCCATCCCCAGGAGGTGGTGTATAATGAAATAACAATCCTTGAGTAGTTCAGGTCATCATATTTTCCTCATGTTGAGTTCTTTCTAGGAGAAAATATACTTCAAACTCCTGTGATTAGTATATATCTCAAATGTTTTCACCATAGATATAGTATCTCCATACCATCAAAGAAAATATTACAACTGCTAACTCAGTATCATGAGCGGGATAGTTGTTTTCATGATTTTTTAGCTTTCATGGTCCATAGTAAATAAATCTATAATTATTTATAAGGACATAAACAAGTCCTTTCTTTGAAGCATCACTATAAACAAAAAACACCTCATTCTCATATAGTAGAGTCTAGATAGCATCATTGACTAATATACTATTCAGTTTTTTAAAACATTCTTCACACACTTTTTCCAAAACAAATTTAACCCCTTTTCATGTGATATTGGTTAATGGGTTAGCCAATCGGTAAAAAGTCTAGACGAAGCACTGATAATTAACCACCAAACCAATAAAAATGTGTACCTCAGTTATACTTGTCGTTGCTGGACATTCTTGTATTGCTCTTATCATTGAAGTATCAACAGAGATTCCATCCATACAGAAAATATGGCCACGAAAATAAATCTCTTGAATCCAAAATTCACACATGCTAAACCACCAATATAATTCATTTCCACTAAGATTCTTTAAAATAGTGCGCAAGTGATTTTCATGATATTCATAGCATCTGGAGTAAAACACGAAATCATCCACAAATACAACTACAAAGTTATCGAGATATCCTTGAAAACTATATTCATTAGATCCATGAAAATATAGGGTGCATTAGTCAGTACAAAATGCACTACTGAAAACTCATAATGCCCGTACATGGTTCGAAATGCTTTTTTGAAATGATTTCCTTCTTCACACACAAATGATAATATCCTGATTGATTTTCTTTCATTGAAAAACATTTAGATCCATGAAGATGATCAAAAAATTAATCAATGAGAGGTAGGGGAGACTTGAGCTTTATTGTTAAAATATTTATTTCCTTTTAGTCAATGCACAACCTCATAGATCTTTGTTTATTGTTAATAAAAATAATAGGGTTTACCCATTGGGAAACACTAGAGATAATTAATATTTCATTACTAAATTCCTCTAGTTTTTTCTTTCGTTTCACTAATTCGACATTGGCCATTCTATTAAGGGTTTTTGATATGGTCCTTGAACTAGGAATTAAATCAATAGAAAACTCAATTTCTCATTTTGGAGGATGTCCCGATAAATTCTCTAGAAAAAAATAAACATAGGATTGTATAATATTTATGTCCTCTATTTGAACATTCTTTTCCTCACCCATAGTTATTTCATTCTCTTCCTCCCCAATAACTAAATTTAGTAGAGCTACTAGGGGTGGATCTAGATAAGAATCATATGGTGACATTTTTTCACTAAATATAAATTACTCCTTATTATCATCAAAAATTGTAACTTCCTTCTTCTAAAAATACACTTTTTCATCGTCGTCCTAAGGACAATACATTCTGAGGATTATATCAAATTAAATCAAGGTTATGACGATGAGATCGGTAGATAAAGAACATTGATATTCCTTAATTTGAACTAATTAAAAAAACATTTTAGAAATGATACTACCCTTATGAGTTTTGACTGATAACTCCCCTATTAAATCAAATTATAAATATCTAATTTTCTTCAAAAACTGGGAAGATATAAAATAATGGTAGGATCCATAATCCAATAAAGCATCGGTTAATCATGAATAAATCATTATATTACCGGCCACCATGTCATTCTGAGCTTCAAACATAGCAGTAGTGATGGAATAAGATTGGGATTGCAACCTTGTACTTTTCTGTGGTATGTTTCCTTGGTTATTAATAAATTCATTGGCATAATTCCCCATTTCTCTACAATTGTTCTAATCAACATTGATAGACACCTTCTTTCACTTGCAATCATGAGATTGGTGGCCTTTTCACCACACTGGTAATAGACTCTCAATCCCTTCAGGAAAGTACCGGAGTGTTTCTTCCCACATTTACCACAAGATTGAAATTCAACTTTTCCCTTCTTCCCCTTGTTTCTATTTCTAGAGTGTTCAACAGATCTTTTCTTATACTTCAATTTTTACAGTCGTAAGACTTAGAGAATTCCTTTTCTTAGTTGATACCACAAGAGACAATATCTTCATATGATTAGAATGATTGTGAGACTAATTCACGATGAAGAAGTTGTTTTTACCCATCAAATAATCGATCAATCATACTCCTTGGGTTAAATATATAATATTTTGCATGCATTTCTAACCTTGTAAAGTTAGCCTCATTATTTACGAAATTATCATCCTCTTTTTTCCTCAGACTCTGAAGATGTCTTTCCATTTCATCCCATGGTCACGAGGAAAGTATTTTTCCCAGAAAAGATCTTTAAACTACCTCTCTTCCATATTTGATACTTCTCCATCTACCTTTATCTTTTGAATCAATGATCATCATTGATATGCAGCTCTTGTGAGGTGATAAGATGCCCCAATAACTTTTTCCTTTTCTCTACTCACCAAAGCATGAAATATTATCTCTATAGAACCTATCAATTGCTCAGATACAAATGGATTTGTATCCCCTATGAATTTTAGTGGTTTTTTCCTCATGAAGCTGTCTAACATTGATCATTTTCATTGTGGATTAAGGTGGTACATATGGGTAATTTTAATATTCATAACCTGAGTGAGTTGTCATATTATAGTGATTAGAAGATCAGCACCAGTTGCATCACCTGATCCATGATAATTATCTTCAGTATGAGGGAAATACCAACATGGATTAAAAGTGTAGATACAGTTTCCATTCCTTAAACTATGTGACTTTTCAAAATAATGGCATGCAATAGATAATATTATGAATCACAATGCATAATTAAAAAGGTGTAAAACACATAACATAAGTGGAACAGTTTATAGATATAATCTATAATCATTAAAATAATTTCTTTGAAGAGATATATACTCATAAATCTGTCATAATGGTTTTTAAAAAAAAAAATTGAATTATCATAGGCATATCAACCAGGAGTGTCCTACCTAAGAGTGCAGTATGGCCCGAGGTTCTATAATAGAATATCCAGGGTCAAGCTCAAAACTCGTTATCAGAGTTTCCACTCCTAGGTACATCTATTTCAGAGTTGCCTCTACCTGCTCATTTCTAGACAAGGATGTGTTTCTAGGAAAATACACAAAAATTTTAACTTCCCATAATTCTAGGACATTCTTATACACTAATACTCAAAGTCTATCTTAGGGTAATGTTCTCAAATCAGAGTTTTTCTAAATCTAGCTTCCAAGATTTGTACTAAACTTCCTATAATACCAACTGTAACACCTCGACCCAAGTTACCCAGAGTCGGTGCATTATTACATAACATTGGTATGATACAAGGAATCATGTCCCAAAAGACCGATCAGTTTTATAGCCTTCAAAGTACTAGATATGAACATAAGTTTTTACATTACATTATAAAATGAAAAACAATGACAAAATTTTCTACATTGACCACATTCATATCCCATAAACTATCCCTGCAGGTCATTCATAATATACTTTTTCGCATCCTGGAAAAAATAAAACATAGAATGGGGTGAGCTCTGCTGCTCAGTGGGGATAACAATATAACAGAAACATTCATAAATAAACATAACCATTTAAGGAAATATATAAGAATATATCATAAGACATTTAAACATAAACATCAACATAATACGGTAAATATAAGTCAAATAATTTCATTTACTTATTCACATGGATATTCTACAAGTCAAATAATCACATGCAATATCAATAGCCAATTTCATAATGATGGAATGCATAATGTCAGCCTTCATAACCACATAATCAAGGCCTTCCACTAATACTACAAATACAATTTTTTCAAGTCATTGTTCCAAGACACTTGTTTGTATCTTGAGACCTACTGATGCATCAATGAGCTATATCGGGCCCCACCTATCACTTACTAAGCCCAATGCATTACTCATATGAAAAGGGTAAAATGTAACATAAATATTCGTATTTAAACAAGAATAAAAAAATGTCAATACATTATAAATAAACCATTAATGGTATAAAAATAACACATCCATAGTCAAACATATCACAAAACCTTAAATAAAATATGGAGCATTTTTAACATAATAAATCAACTTCAAACAAGTTTAAAATCCATCACAGGATGTTGACCTAGATGAAATGAAAATTATTTAAAAGAAATAACTCTTTTAATTTTGAAATTATTTATAATTCACATTATTATAAAATAAAAAGTTTATTTGGAAAAATTCTTATAATCTTGTAAGAGAACTTTAAAGGTGTAATAATGGTAGAAAATAGCTGCACTCTTCGTATATGTTAAAAACATTCATTCCTTAATTTTGTCTAAAAAGTTGTAATGGACCTTGTATTGGAAAACGATGGATGTATTCCTTTTTAAACATTTTATTAAAAGTCAAAAAAGGTATAAATGACTATAAAACATAGTCTAAAAAATAGTAAAAATGTTTTGAAATATATATTTTACGCAACCTGGATGTGTATGATAAAGAGGTCCCTGCAAATACTTATGTATTAAAAACCTCATATAAGTAATGAAATTGTAGAATTAACCCTTACCTTTCACTTTTCCTCGATCAACGGTATGTTAAACTATTGTATAATAGTTAAATAATTGTTATTGAATTATAAAATAAACAAATGCATAAATATGATATCATATATGATCATTTAATATTTATTTATTAATAATATTTCGGTAGTAACATAGTTGCAGGTGTTAACTGATTCCTTTTCCTTTATATGCTTGGTTACGTAAGTGTGTTTTTATGGATAGGATGTATTTGATTCATATAAAGAATTATATTATATTCTTAATTTTTTTTTACCAAAAATAGAAAATTATTCTTGTATGATTACGATAAGGAATGAATCTCATCGCGTTCATGGAGACGGTAATCCGTACGTATGCACGAGTGATAATTGCATTCTATTGTTAGTGAACTAGAATTTAATTGGATGGTATATCATATATAAATAATAATAATAATTTTATATTTATTATTTAAATCATTTATACTCATTATTATACCCATCCAAACATTGAAGTGTTTTAATAACTAACTACACCACGACGTGGAGACGGTAAGCCATACATATGCACGTATGGTGACTTTTCGTTAATAGGATGGATTGAATAATGAATATTATTGTACTAGAATTATAATAATATCATAGTATGTAGATGGTAATGGATTTATTATTTTGTTTTGGGAATAACAAAGAATGAGTATGTAGAAGAAGAAAAGAACTTCGAAAGAGGTGATAAGATAATTACCTTGTCTTTCAGTGTTTCTTTTTGATTTGAACAAAAGGATCCATCGGTTGGAATTTTGCTCAATGAAAGGCCTCTAGGATGATTTGAGGGAATATGGGAAGATATTTGCGTAGGTTTTGGCTGAGACAAATGGATTTTGAGGTGTTATTTGGAGAGAAGGGTATGTTCCCTTTTATAAGAGTGGTGAGGGGAACCTTAGGAAAATCTTGATATATTATTTTATTATAAAATGATATTCAGTTAATAATGGCTCAAAAATGATTTCATTCAATGCTAAGTTGGTTATGTGTCAAAAACGTTCATAAAATAGGTTTTTTATAGGTTTAGGTCAACATATTAACCTTATTATTTACTTTTAATTCTTTGCTAAGTAGTTTAACTTTTACCATGTATTCTTGTATTATTATAATAACTGGTTAATAAACTTACTATAAATATCCAAAAGAACCCCAAGTGGCTCATTATTAATATATCTAACCTTATTAATGACTTTTTAAGGAACCATATATTTTTATAAATATTATATCAATTAATTATATAATATTTCTTTTAAATAACCCATTTATGTCAATTCTGATAGTATTTGGTATTTTGTTTTTGTGAAAGACATAACAACTTTAACACTTCAAAAAAATTATTTAATAAATATAAAATATCATATTAGTCTAGTAAATTCGTTGAATTCATCAAAAATATCAATTTACATTTATTTTGATATTTATAATTGGAATTATTTTAATCTTCCATTAATAAGATAATTACTACATCATCATTATGTCATAAATAATTTTTAATATTTAATGTCTAAAAACTATAAATAAAATACCATTATGTAAGAAATAATTTTTTATTCATAATTAATATATAGATTCAAATTTTTCTTATGTATAACCTTATATTAAAAAATGATTTCGTTATTAAACTTTGAATTTAACACTTTAAACTCTTCTTTAAATAAAATAATAATAAATGACCTAATCTAATCCATGTGGACCTAATTGATCTTATTTTATTCCTAAAGCTGTGTTTGGTTAAAATACACTTATCCAATAGAATTATTACATTTGTTAGGGTAATAATATTATCATTTTTACCTTTAATAACCCTATTTACATTTAATCGTGGTAAATAAAAGTCAAAAGTAACTATTTATCAAAAATTATTTGCATCTTATTGAACAAAATTTTACTTACTAATATTAAATGTGTATCTCTGGTGCTTTAAATTCATTTCACAAAAGTGGTAAAGTTATAATTTATGAAAATTTTCAAATGTGCCTAGATGGTGGGTAAAAGACTGTAAAATGTTCAATAAAATTTTATGTACCTAATGTTATTATAAAATTACTACAATTAATTACATTAAACTTATATTGTTATTATGTATCTATATTTACCTTATATAAATTTAAATCAATTAAATATTTATTTAAATAATATTTTGGTTTTAGACAATAACACAGTGTTTTTTTACGATTCATAAAAAAATGTATGTTTTCAGAAAAATACCAAAAATTCACCCAAAGCTAATTTTGATATTCAAAATCCAAAAATGAATACAATTTTGAAAAATAAAATTTATAAAATTTCAAAAAAAATGTTATTACTATTCCTAATAGCTATTTTGATTGGTCATGGTTTGTTAAAACTCCAAGTTGGATACAATGCAAACTATTGTATTGCTCAAAGGAAAACATACCATAGATGCTTGGGGTGTTACACCAATAGTGGAATAATCAAGGGAAACATGATTTTATTCACATTTAATATGTTATGTGGGATCCTAATACCCATATAACCTTATATCCTTTATGGTAATGTGTTTCCCCGTAAGAATTACTTGAAAATATATCAAATATATATGAATTTTAACATCATAACACTAATATACTTGTAAATGATCATAAACATCATAACAGCATCCACAATACCTAACATTAAAATTTCTCCTTAACCATGTGACATGAACATAATATTATTCATGATATAAGAATGAGATTATAAACCATATATTGGGTAGTGTCTTGGAATAATCCCTACAACAAACCTTATTTTCTCTCTCTTACGACATAAGAATCCTAACCATATTATATTGAATATCATGGACATGTCTTGTTTCAAGAACATAAACATTGTAGTGAAACTATATGAGTTTTGATCACTGTCTATTAACATGTTATATAGGTAACCTCAGAGAGGTTCAATCCTAACACTTCCCCAAATTAGTTTATCTTTCCATGGGGGTTGAAAACCCCCATAGTGTGGTCACCCCCCTAAATACACAAAACCTCTTACTACCAAAACATTAGGTCCCCACTAGACCATTGTTCTGACAAGAAATATACATACAAATATGTGATTAGAATATATGTGAATCATTCCTACAAGACATTTAACCTATGAAAAACTCATACACTAAGATTGAATGTGCGATAATTTGAAACAAAATTTCAATATATTAAACCAACTCAATCGTCTATAAATTATTTCCCCTTCATGGTTCATCATAGTATCCACCTAGGGTGATGAATATTAGATACCCTATGGGATGAGAATACCAAGCCTTCTTTTATGTTAATAATATCCATATAATGTTGAGTGTCAGAAGAATCACATAACATTTAATAAGTTTTATTCATCTTGTTTGACTAATACACGATGACTGGGGAAACAGACATTGGGTTCCTTGCACCCCTCACATAAGTATCCACATAATGGATATGGGATGCCTTTATTTTAACACATATAATTCCTCATAATTGATTTTCACTTGAATCATATAGTGGAATTTTAAATATACCTATTTCAAATAGTGTTCTTTTATTTATAGAAATATCCCCACATCATCATCAGTTCTATCCACAAATAGGTGACCTATTGTGATTTTAATAGAAGAATTAATTAATGTACAATTCATTATAGAATTTTGAATTTGATTCATGAACATAGGAAACATTTCTATGGTATATAAGGACTATGCATGAAACTCCGAAGAGGACTCCATATAAAGTGGACCAATATCCTATCATCTTTTTTTGATCAAGGAGGAAACTTCCTCAGTAATAGTGGTAGAGGCTACCTATCATAGGAAAGTGGGAATATGGGGAAACCACTCCTTTAGGGATGATGTCCAATCCAAGGACATGGGCCGCTCTAGAATAAAATCAAACACAATGTGTGCCTCAATATAAACATTATAAATAAATTGGTAAATCCAATGTGAATCTCTTCTCCTACAACTTGGGGAAGATTATGGATGATAGTAATTTCTATTTCTAAGAATTATCGATGTGAATCTATTATATATTATAAAAACTATGACTAGTGTTGGGAGCACTAGGAATTTAATTTATCAAAAATGTACTAATGCTTTACTCTATAATTCCTATACGAAACAAGTTTTGGGTAACACTCAATGACACATAACCAATTAATTTAGAGGTAGAATTACCGGATGGTGTGATAATCACACCAAAAATCACCATCATCATAATTAACACCACTCCCATGGATATTATAATCCTTTCCATTCCTCCCCTTAGTCTAACATTTATAAAATGCTGATCAATTCCTTTTTTCACCACTACGTACAATAATGTTTCATTAGAGTAAGAGGCATGTGACTCTATGACTAGACTGTTATTAAACCAAGATGAAATTTCCATCCATAGGATATATTTATGTAGAAATCCCCCCCCCCCCCCCGCAGTATGGGAAATAATTTTAGGCACCTATTCCATGAATTATTTGACACCTAACTTCCCTATGCCAAGGATTTTGGGGATGGGTGAGTTATGCCTTCTATGACCACTTCCTTAGAGTCACCCAAGATCCCCCACATAGTTTATTGATAAAGAGAATAGTCCTAGATGGTGATTAGAATAAGGATCTCTTCCATTACCCATTATCCCAAATTTTAATGGTTTGTTGTCGAATTCGGGGGGTGGGTCACTAAGATTTTCAAACACGAGGCCACTCCAAAAGCTCATGTGTCCCCTTCCACATATTGATGCACCTCCTTCTATCAAAATCACTATTCCTGGGAATTTCATCACCCAATTTGGATAAATTCTATAGTCTACAACCAATCATTTGTTTTTGACTCTCCCAATTATGGTCACCACTAGAAACCATCATGAGACACCCATAATAAGGATTTTTGTAACACTGACTTTTTTTTAATTAATTTAATATTTTTGATATTTTTCTTTTCACACAACACTCAATATTATTTTTTATAAAATAATTTTTTTCAATTTATTTATATACCACAAAAAGATAAAATCACACTACATGCAAGAAAATGTTTACCTTGCACTGTATGCAACATTAAGTTGGCTTGTGTTACATTAAACATTTAGTTTCTACGAAACAACACATTATTTTTATAACTATTTAAATTAGATAGATATGACCAAGATTATAAATTATTGGATATGATTAATATTAGATGGCATATGAAATTTTTTTGTGTACCAAAAATATAAAATTAATTAATTGATTAAAAATTGATTAGAAATTGATATAAGAACCTATTGAATATAAAATAAAATATTTTTTGGAAATATATTTTTAATGAAAATAAGTTGTTTTATTAAAAATATATTAACCATAGAATGATATTAATGAAAGAAAAGTTTTACTTATTCAATACTATATTTTTTATGTTCAACGATTAGATTCTATATGCTTATAATAATAAAAAACCACAATATTTTTCTTAAAAAATATTATTTGTTAAAGGTGAATTTACCTCAATTTAAAAAAACACATTTTAAATAAACATTTTGGAACTTTTATAAATATTATATTTAACAATAAACATAATATTTTAAATATAAACATAAAAATTAGGCTAGGGTGAATTTTTAGTATCCTTCTGCGAGGATTTGTTTTCAATAACGAAAAATACTTATTTTTAATTCCAAACTACTTTATCACCTTATTTATTTATCAAGTTAAATTGTATTATAAATTTAATTTAAATTTTATTTAAATTTATTATATATCAATTAATTAATTTTAGGTCATTGTAATTAGTTTCACCTTAAAATTTATTATAATGGCATTGAAATATTTTAAACATGTTTAAATTAAAAACATGTTTTCCTCCCGTCTGTGGGAGTAAATTTAAATATCATCATACCACTTATGTAGTTGTAATATATAAATATGTATTTTATATTTGTAATAATAAAAGAATATAATTTATAATACATTTAACATATTTTGTACCAAAAAATATTAGTGAAATTAATTAAAGATTATTATAATGATTAATGTGAAATTAATCTTAATAAGGGACTAATCATTAATCATAATGGAGAAAATGAGATAAAAACATATCATAAATCTACTTGCTTATCATATTTAGAGACTAAAATACAATTAAGGTAATTTTATCCATTATTTGGGACAATATAATGGGTAAAAATGTTGGTGGAATTCTCTTTTCCAAAATTTATAAGAGTGCCACTCCTCCTACACTATAAAAACACCTCATATCCTCCAACTTCTTCTCACATCACTAGACACATTGGGGTGATAAATATAATTCCAAATAGATAAAAAACATACTTCCATAATTATATATTCCTACCCTTTAGGAATAAATCCATCCATGAAATCCCTTCTGTGGAAAATAAAAGGAGTTACCCAAATAAAAGGTAACATCTTCCCTCAAACTCTTCAGTTTTATTTACTTTCTATTCCCATGTCATCTCGTTGTATACCATGATTATAAAACAATGATAGTATAATAGTATATAAATATTTTTTTATGATAATGGTTTGAACAAAACTTACACACTCTTCTATCTATTGGGTAATCAACATACTATTTATGTGTGTGGTGAACTATAGCGTCACGAAATGAATATTGTTCATTTTTACTATACCCTATTTCATGGATATGAATTATGATGGAAACACTATTAATATATGATATATATTATGTTTATTAGGTTTTTAATTTTTTTAATATTTTTATAATACATATCATTATTCATTACGACTTCTATAAATAAGATGACATCGTTTTGGGACGTGTTGAAAACAGCCTATTCGATGTGATGTTATTCATTCAAAAATTACTTGAAATGTGGTAATGATGGCTTTAGATAATATATATGGTATATATAAAATAATAACACTAATTTATTAATATTAAATAAATATATAAATATATTTCATTTACATATGTTTTATTAATACGACAACAAAATAGAAACATTATTGATGTTTATGTACAGCCTACTGTCTCAATGAACAGTATATCCCATTATATATTTATATATTTTATATTTCAATATAAATACATTTAAAATGAATATATGAGATATATAAATAATAGTTTACATTCATTAAGTAATTAAAAAAATATCTATGTACGAAAATCAGGAAAATAGGTCCAAACATATACAATGGACGAAGTAGAAATAGGGTGATATAAAGTCAAAATATAATTATATATAGTTTGAATCCTTAGGTGTTAATCATGTTTTAATTATCACAAATCCAATTCATTCTATAAATATTGTTAATCCTGTTTATTTTGTCTCTAATGATGTGTATATATGTTTAGTTTCTTTATGATTTAAATAAACCTATCCAAGATATTAATTTCTATAAATTAATATTGATTATTTTAAACTGTATTTACCTTTTGACTATAATGATTCATTTGATGAATGGGTAATTTTAATTCATACTATTAATATCTCTGGTAATGTTTACTTACAGACACTATGACCCAAACACTGTGAACTAGACACTGTGACCTAGAAACCGTGACCAGACACAATGAACCAGACACCGTGATTCAGACAATAAGACTAGAGACCATGATGTATACAAAGTAACAAGTTTCTGATCTATTCAATTCTCTGACAAGGGTCCCTACTAAGACAACTTTTGAATATTAGAAAAAATATTAGACATCGTGATCCTAGCACCACATATGTGCTATCGGATCCTGATATCTATAAGACCATGTCATTATAACTATCTCACTACTTAATGGAAAAGAAGGCGAAATTGTTTTGTAGTGACATAGTTTCCATTTGGCACTGTGTCCAGAAAGACTGGGACATTGTTCTTTAATTTGTTTTTTCATTTCTCAATTTAATTTATACCGTTCATATTTGAGACTTCTAAATGCATTGACATAATTAATATTTTTTTCTAGACATGTCACATGATAGTAAGAAGTACGAGGTATAGAATACATAACCTTTTTGGCTTAAATACATGCACATCATGAATAAAAATAAAATCATGGTCATGAAACAAGTGTGGTGTTAGAGCAGCAGACACACGCAAATTCTTGAGAAGATAAATAACACATGGAATAAGATACAACTTAAGAACACATGAAGAATTAACAAAACCAAAAAGATGAGAGAAAATAGATTAGAGTCAGGAACATCTTCGCAATACCAAATCCATGAAGAATACGATCCAAATCTTACTGGAAACTAAAGTACAAGACTTACGATACTCTGTTTCTTTCAAGAGGACTCGATTCTTGCATCAACTTCATCCGAGAATTCCAGAGCGTCAAAAAATAACACTCAGAGCACTTCTAACATTGTCTCATAAACTTTTCGCTATTTTTTATTATTTTTAGAATTCAAGCAGTTTTTGTGTGTTTGTATTAAAAAACACACTATCTTCTACACTAATCTGAAGGATACAAGATATCCTTTATCTCATATCATTTTACACTTTTTTACTCCCACAGATAAGTGTGTAATAGTTCCCTATTTATTTTGGTTGTTCATACCCTTAATGAACTGTGGAAGATTTTATGTGACCTAGATAGTCATGTTCACTATTTTGTACTCTGATCTAGGGTGTGGATCAAGTTTATTAATATAAACTGGTTGGTGGCAGGTGATCATGATGTATATATTGGGTCTCTTGTTGATATTGAACCACTTTTTTGTATCTGTTGTGTAGTTTAATTTAGTTTTCTCCTTTTTATAGTATAATTCATAAATCACATGATTTACTTTTATGGTTAATCTTCGAAATAAGTTATAATTATTTTTCCTTTTTAGGATATCTTAAGAAGTAATATTAATAACTGATATTAAGATTATTAAGAACTAATCAATATTCTAAGAAGTTATATAAAAAATTAAAAATTCATAACTGTATTACATGGATTAAATGGGCTGTATATATTTGTATTAGGGAAATTTTTAAGAAAAAATTTCAATCAGATATTTTTATAGATACTCATTCACCCCCCCCCCCCAATGAGTACTCTACTCTGACCAACATTTGGTATTAGAAGAGTTTTTTATTCCTGTTAAGACTCTGTTTCTTGAAACTATTCAACTGTAATTTTTGTTTTACATTAAAGATCTATAAATTTTTGTTAATTCTAAATTTATATCTCTTTAAAATTATTTGATTATTATAGATAATAGACTGGAAGGTGTTGTAAAAAACAGACCCCCATTCATTAATGGAAATAATTATTCCCAATGGAATATTATGATGAAAATGCTTTTTGAATGTATGGGTTTTGAAATTTGGTCTTCAATTATAGATGTGTATATTATTCCTACTACTCATAGAGTCACATGGGATGACACAACCAAGACTACCTACAATAACAATTGCAATGCTGTGAATGCACTATATTTTTCCTTTAGAGATGTAAAATATAATAGAATTTCTACATGTATGACTACCCATGAAATTGGTGATACTTTTTTTGTTTCACATGATGGAAGTTATAGTGTAAAAAAAATGATACTTAATATATATACTATTAAATATGATAACTTTAAAATGAACCTTGATGAGCCAAATTCTGATATGAATCTCAGGTTCTACAAAAGTTTCAAGACAATTATTTCTCTTAGAAGAGAAGTCACTTCCAAAGAACTAATCATGAAGATTCTCAGATTCCCACCTGATAGATGGAGAGGAACCTTTTTCCCTATTATAGAATCATGTAACATCAGCAAGTTACTTTTAAAATAACTCTTTGGGAAACCAATGATATATGAAGAGGAGCTGAAAGTCAACAAGGAAAAAAAGATGAACCCAAATGAAATCTGTTCAGTCTAATACCACCACCTCTAAACACAAAGTGAAAGGGATATTTGAATCCTATGTATAAAGTTATAGTAGTGAACAATCATCACATGACAGTGATGAATAGATAACTCAATTAACCAAAAGTTTTAACATATTTTACAAGAATGTGAAATTTTTCAGAAATCCTTAGTTCAAACGAAGATATGATCAAAAAAGAAGCTGGAAAAAATATTGGAAAAGAAGTGACACATTTGATGAGATTGTATAAAATGAATGTAAGTGAATGGGACATGTAAAGGATGACATTCCCAAGATCTAGTACAAAAAGAAATATTAGGAAAATGATAGAATGTGAAAAAAGGAAATGAAAGCCATCTGGTGTGCTTCAGAGGATAGTTCATGTGACATAAATCTTCATATGATTAACAGGATAAAAAATCCCATATGTTTTTCATGACAAACACATCTATGGTAACAATGGAATATCCTTTACAAAATTCCCATTATTTTAAAGATGAATTACATTTTGAAAATGTTTCCATTGATGAAATGTTTGAGTATTTTAATATGTTTGAAGAGGCGTGTAATTAAATAAATAATAAATACATGTCTTAAAAGAAACAACATGCTCTTACCTCAATTTTTCTAATAGAAGTTACTGTAGAAAGGGAGAAAAATGATTAATTACTCAAATAAAACAATGCATTAATGATATATAATGAGTAATTGAAAAGGACCTTGAAAGGTTTACTAATGGTTTTGATACATTGGTACATATTCTAGGTAAATATATTTCCCCGAAATATACTAATCGTATTGGCTATCATCCTGGTAAAATAAATTTTCGAAGAACTAGTTTTCTTTCTAAATATTGGACACACAACTTTACTCTTATATCTGAAAAACATTTATCTAGTTAAAATTATGATGAACTCTCTACTCTCTCAAGATTTTCTAGACCAAATAGTGTTCTTTTTTCAAGATCATTACATAATTCTTATAGGTAACCTATGAGACTGATGTGGGTTCTTAAAGGACTAGTTACTAATATTAATGGACCCAAACAAATATGGGTAACAAAGTATGTTTTTATTTGACTATTTGGTAGGATAGTTTCTTGAAGAGTTCCTATAAAATTAATAGTACATGGACTATGGGTGTTCAATACACATGATAGGGGACTATTAATACTTCAATAACTTAATAAAAATTGATGATGGATATGTATTCTTTGGTTAAAATCCAAAAGGAAGAATCATTGGCATCATCCAACTTGGTAACTCTAACTTAGTGTTATTTTCCAAACTACTTTTTGTTTAAGGATTTAAGTATAATCTACCTAGTATTTCATAACTATTTGATGATTTATTTCATGATAAATTTGAAAAGGATTCTTGAATTTTTTAATTCTTAAAATGAATTTGGGTTTTCTGCATTGAAAAATGATAATTTATACTCTATTAACATGAATTCTTTAGTTTCACAAAATACATCATGTTTAAATGTATTTACCAAATAATATTGGATTTATCATAAGAGACTACGACAATGTAATATTAACTCTATTAAAAAATAAACTAGAAATAGTTTAGTCAAAGGCCTACTAAAACATGAGTTTCCAAATGAAAATGTGTGAAATCCCTATCAAAATGGAAAGAAACACAAGATTTCCTTTAAACCAATGAATGAAGGGTCAACTTATTAAATTATAAAATTGGTCCACATGTATTTGTTTAGACTATCTATGATTTATAGTTTTAATGTGAAGCACTCTATAGTTGTTTTGCTAGATGAATTTTCTAGCTATACTAGGACTTTCTTTTTAGCTCACAAACGTAAAGCCTACATTCATTTCACAATATATTCCAAAAATGTATAAAATAGTAGTGGACATAGAATTAAATCATTAAGAAGTGATCATGGTCGTGAGTTTGAAAATCCGGATTTTGAATCCTTTTGTTCAAAAAATTGCTCTTGTTATAATTTCTCTACCCCTAGTACACCCCAAAAATGGAGTTATAGAATGATGAAATCGAACCTTGAAAGAAATTTCTAGAACCACCCTTAGTTAATATTAAATACTTATTTATTTTTTGGCTGAAGGGGTAAATAAAACATGTTATATTATTAATAGAGTCTTAATTTTACCCATTCTAAAAAGAACTCCATATGAGTTATAGAACAATAGAAAATACAATGTAAGATACTTTAATTATTTCGGTGGAAATTTATATACCATTAATAGTAAAGAAAATATTGATAAATTTTCATGCAAGAGTTATAAAAGAATATTTCTATGATATTTAATATCTATTAAGGCCTATTGATTGTTTAAAAAAATTACTAAATGTGTGGAATAATCTATCTATGTCAAATTTGTTGAAACATGTCCACATGAGCCTAAGACCACTCTAGGGAACCCAGAGGATGATGTGTCAAATCTAGACATAAATTTAAAATCCTCTAACCATACTCTAAATAAATCGTTAAAAACATCCAGTTCAGTAAATTCTTCAGATTTAAGTCATAATGAACTCAAACCTGTTGAAGAACATGGAATCCATAGTCCTTCTTTTTTCTAGAGCTATTATTACTATTAAGAACCGTCCTATAGATGTTGTTGTAGGAGATTTAGATAATGTAACTAAAACATTATCTTCTCCTAGAAATCATGTTAAACATCTAGTATTCTAGTCAGAACATGAAACTAAAAATATTAATTATGATATCAATGATTAATTTTGGATGATGGCTCTGCAAGAAAAACATAATCATTTTAAAATGAATTTTTATTGGAAACTTATTAATAGACCCAGAAACATATTTACCCTAGGCACTAAGTTGGTGTTTAGAAATAAATTTTATGAAACTGGTAACATAATTAGAAACAAGGCAAGATTTTATGCACAAGCCTATAGTCATGAAGATGGAATTGGTTGTGAGTAAAATATTGCATTAGTAGCTAGACTTAAATCCAACATAATTCTTCTTGTTTATGTTGTACATCTGAATTTCAAACTAGATCATATGGATCTTAAAATTTCATTTATAAATTGGTCTACAGATGAGAATTTATTTTTTGAGAAACCCCATGGTTTTAAAAATACTCATTTTCCAAATCATGACTCTAAATTACCAAAATCTTTATATGGTTTAAAACAAACTCCAAGAGCTTGGTATGATATATTAAGTAATTTTCTTATATCCAAATGTTTTAAAAAGGAATATCTGATCCTACACTTTTTATAACAAGAATTTCTAATGATATTTTATAATTTCAAATTTATGTAGATGATATTATCTTTGGATCTTCAAAAAATTATTTATGTATTAAATTTTCTAAAATGTTGCAAAATGAATTTGAAATGAGTTTAAATTGTTAAAGTAAAATTATTTATGGGATTTCATATATTTCAAAATAATGATGGTATTATCATAAATCAAATCAATTATACTAGAGATCATCTAAATTTTTTTGGCTTGGGTATCACTAAAAGTACTCACTATCCAATGAGTACTACATGTAAGTTGGATCTTGATGAAGATGGAAAATCTGTTGAAAAAACCACATATAGAGTAATGATTGGAAGCCTAATATACATAATTTATATCCAACATAAAATTATGTTTTCTGTATGCATGTGTTCTCGTTATCAAGAAAACCCAAAGGAATCTTATTTAAATGTTGTTAAGAGAATTTTCAAATACCTCAAGAATACACCCATACTAAGACTGTTCTATCCCAGAGGACAATAATTTGAGTTAGTTATATATTCTGATGATGACTTTTGTGGTTGTATATTAGATAGAAAAAGCTCCACTAGAACATGTCTCTTTTTAGGCAACTCAACAGTATCAAGGCATAGTAAGAAACAAATCTATGCTTCATTGTCTACTATTGAAGCTATAGAAATATATGATGGTTGTTTTGTGAAAAACTTTTGATGATGAACAAACATTACTAATTATGGATATCAATTCAAGCATGTAACCATAAATTGTGATAATACAAGTTCCATTAACATCTCAAAAATCATGTTTCGCACTATAGGACAAAACATATTGATGTAATACATCATTTTTTAGAGACCATTCTCAAAAAGGTTATATGACATTGGAATTAACTAGAACTGAATATCATCTTGAGGATATATTCACCATACCATTAAATTATGGATAAATAGATTACATCGTACATGAATTCAGAATGATAAATCTTAAGTAGTAAGAGTATTGTTTCACCACATAATGTTTCACTATTTTTGGTCTCATAGATAGTATCTCTCATTTATGTTCTATCACATACAGTTTTAAACAATACAGTCACAAAGTTTTGATGCACCATAGTAGTGATCACACTGTGAAAACCCACTATAGTCTCACCATGAAAAACCGGTTACGGTTTCATCGTGAAATCATGTTACTATCTGACCATGAAAGTGTTTTCTAGTCTCACTATAAATACCATTTATTATTTTATTAACATATTACAACTTGTATTGTAGTAAATAATTATTTTATTCTTTTACCTTCCCACAATTTTTATTTTGCGATGCTTGATATCCCTAAATGATTAAACGAAGGAAGTTTCTCTCATTTCATCACATGAGATCTCTTCTCTCAAACTGTAACTCCTCATTCATCCTTTCTATCTATCTCTCTCTCTCTCTCTCTCTCTCTCGAACCATCATTTAATGATCAGAATGAAACATCCATCCTTATCAACTCCTGAGAAGTGAAGATCATAGAAGAAGATGAAAATAGAACCAAATATAGTGCATGAAGGTTTCTTAAATCTGAACCTGGTGAATATAATAGTGTTACTTAAAAAGGAAATATACCCTATGTGGCTTCTTTCACGTAATTATTTAGTACTAAATGTAATAAAAGAGAAAGGATTGATGGATTGGTTCAAAAACAATGGAAAGAATGATATACCCAAAGATAGTTGCTCAGTTTTATTAATTCGTTCAATTCCCTTTTGATGCAAAACAATGTTTTTTTCTAAAAAGATAGATCAATGGGAAGATATGTACCTTTTCTTCAAGGTTATGGGTTTATTGCCTAAGGTTACCTCATGAAGTTATGTTTTATGACTATTAATGAGGTCCTCCTCCTCCAAGTGAGATATTTATTTTAGAAGAATCCTTAAAAAGCTTGACTGGCAATGAAACAAAGAGAAGAGTTATTGCTACTGAGCTAGATGGTGAAACCAAACTTTTTTATGTTTGTTCAGAATCTGATCAGTCCATGAAAAATCAAATTTTCTATACTAATGTATCGGGATGTATTTTTGAAAAATCTTATAAAGAATGGACACAATATTAAGCTATTCAAGTGTGTTATAATTTATATGTGTGAGTTGATAAAGACAACCTCAAAGAAAACCTCTCTATTCTGCGCAGGTTAATCTAGATATGCTTTATTATAAAGGGTTGGTTGGACAAGGAAAACAATTCATTAAAGACTATGAATTTTGTATATCAAAATTTATAGTTAAAAGAATGAAAATTAGTTGGAGCCCATAGATAAAAGCATTGGTAGAGGGTAATGAGATGGTCTATGAAAATTTCAACCTAGTTGAGCTTTCATCAAGACCGAAGAATATATTTGATCATGGTTTTGAACCAGATGAAACCACAAACTATTCAATTAAGGAAGAAGAATAAGAGGTTGTTTCACCTAACAGGAAAACTGTCCTAGATGAGAAAGGAAATGATCCTTATCCTCAAGTATTACTTGAGAAGGAAGTACATGTGCCTGAATAAATTGTTGATCTGTAAGAAGAACCATCTTCTAAAGAATAATAAGTTCATGTTGTAAAGTAAAAGGGTGTTATGGAAGTGCATCTGGAAGAAGAACCTTCTTTTGAGAATGAAGTTTCATATATGGAACACCTAGAGGTATAATCTATTCCTGATATTATCGCATTTGTTGAAGAAATAACAGTGCAAGCCTTTCAGTTGGTTATAAAACAAATGCGTAAATCTTTTGGGGATGAAATTTTATAAATAGATCAAGGATATAAATCTCTATGTCTTGTAAGAAATTCACTTATTGAGGGAGAGTATCACCAAAATATGGAAAGTGTTGAAGTTCCTAACCCATTTAATAAAGGCAATGTGGATACATGGTATAAATTCCGTAGCTACATTGATGTGAATGATTCCATAAAAGCCTCAGATAAATGTATAGATCGGTCTACTATGACTCAATTGAAATTAATATCTTCTCACGAGGTTATATCTCTAAAGGATCATGAGCATCTCTCAGATTCTATTTCTGATCCTTTATAAGAACATTTTAACATAGTGAGTATGGGTTATTTGAAATCCTATAAAGCTAATTTGTTGGCTGGAGTTGAAAAGATCATGAACAGTCAGCCTAAAACTGTGAAAAAATGGGTAAAAGTGATTTGGCCATATTGTTAGTGAAGATAATTTAGATGATTCAACCAAAAATTCTTCGCGATATTCAAGAAGAGAGAATTGAGAAAAAACAGTTAAGTAATAAGGTGAAGTCTCTCAGAGTTATGATTTAAGATATGTAGAGAGTGCTGAAATCAAGACCAGAACTAGTTTCTCAACCTGTTGAGGATGTTAGTGGTCAGGTTCCATAAGGATTTTCCTTCCTGGTTCAATCAAACCTAACTTCATTAGCTTACATGGTGGCTGAAAGTAACCAACAAATAGTTCATGAAATTAGTGAGTTTTTTATTGTTCAAATCAAGTAAACTAATGAGTATAAAGGATGTCTCCAGAGAGTTATGAATCAACTAAAGTCCCTTACATCAGTTGTTTCTACTTCTAGTTCCACTAGACAGTTATTTCAACCATCCTTGGATAGTGGTATGCTCAAACGGTTGTTAAAGAATAACTTCAATCAGTGCTTAGTGGTTTTTAAAAAAATTCTCTATCTGTGGTTGTCAAGAATATTGATAAAGCCCTTTATTTGTTAAGAATTTATTCCATGATATTCAATGATGATCAAGAAGAAATTACTAAGAAGGTGGATTTCTAATTCAATTGGATTTTCTCTAAGCATGATATGAACAACCATTTCAGGTACCATGTAAAGATTTTAAAAATCCCTCATGTTAGATTATTGCTGACTTCATCAAGCTTTTTATTCCTTATCTTCTTGTTCAGAGAATTGCTATTGTGACTCCTGTAGCTACACCCTTGTGACATGGTTTTCTTACCTCCTCACCCACTTCCTTTTCCTCTACCTATAACACCCAGGTAAATAAAGAATATGACATTTTCATATTTATCCATATTTTTGAATAAAATATTGATATGACTTTAAAGGGGACGCTATGCTCGATGGCGTACCCAACACGCAACAACGAGTTTCTTTGGAATCTTACGTAGCACTCTAATAATAAAATAATATTGTTTTAAATGGTAGTAAACATGTAGCCGTTGTATTGGCGGGAATGGATAGAAATAACTAAAATTTGATTATATATGTTTTTAAATGTTTTTACATTTATCCAAAAGATGATAGAGGCTTAAAATACAGAAAGAATTCAATTTTAGGCGTATATGCCCTAGTTTTCACTAAAGGTTCACTTATCACCTTTTGATGTTGAACCATACTTAAATATAGTTTTGTTCACTCTTAAACATTCTTTTGGACCAAATAAAACTCTTATTAAGAATCGGGACATCAAAATTTACTTTGTGTAAATTTTTGGTATCTTTCCGATAAAGTTCATTTTTTAATGAATAGTGTAAAATGTTGTATTTTAATTCAAAACCTCTTTTTAATCTAATTTATTTATATGATTAGATTATCTGTTTAATTGGTTTTAAAGTGAAATTAGAATAGATTTTTACCATTAAATCCAATAGTGGTCGTTGGAATTAATTTCACTTTGAAATTAGACTTAAATCAGTGTCAATCTTTTGATACTTATTGTTTCATAAAAACACGCTATTTTCTCTGACAGCGGGAATTAATTATTAAATTAATTAATGTGACTTATATGTTTTTAATTTTGTAAAATAGACTTCATTTTTGAATTTGTAATATCAAATATTGCTTAGGGTGAATTTTTGGGATTTTTCTGAAAAACATCAATTTTTGATGAATAGTGACACCACTAAGTGGTACTTATAAAAACTGATTTTTCCGTTTAAATGAAATTTTGTCATCTTTGTGTTTTAAATTTCCAAAATCCGACATACATGGTTTTCATTAAGAAATAAAATGTGGTTCAATGGGATAAAAATAATTTTTTGGTGAATAGTAACTTATTAAGTTTTTTATCGCGATTAGAGGTAATTAGTGTAGTTTAGGGTAAAAATAATGTTTTAATAATATGAAATGAACTTGACACATGTCCTAACCTCATTGGATGTGTAATGGCCGACCATGACAACCTATGGGTCAACTTGGGGACCCCATGGAGCCACTTTGGTTGGGAAATGACATAAATAACTTTTTATTTAATGTAAAAGTAAAAATGACACAAACATGATATGTTTTACTAAAACAATTTTTATGTGGGGTTATACAAGTCAGATATTTTATTATAAATAGTTATTGGAAATGTAAAACTATTTACTACATCATAGAAATTTGTTTTATAATTTTTAGACATTAAATAAATTAAATTATTTATGACATCATAATGATGCAGCGATGACATCATTATCTGGCGATTTAAATAAAATGGGAAGATAATGTAAACTCTATGACCTAAACATGTCCAAAACTTATTGGATATGTGAATTTAGAACCCTTATCACCTTATCCACGAATTATATCAATGTGGGACCTTTTAAAACCGAAACACATTATCAAATAAATTAATATTTCTTTACTTCCCAAAAGTGACCCTCCTCTCCTCTTATAAAAGGCCCCCACCTCTACCTCATTACCCACACTCCCAATGCCTTTTTCTCGGCCAACCCCAGCCCATTTACTCTCTCCACATCCCTCTCCTCATTCTAGATGATTCCCTTTGGGCAGAAGCTTTTCAAAGGAAGCCTTTAGGCTCAAATCAAAAGGAGTTACACTTTTAAAGGAAATTCATTCTCTCATGTTCATTTGTTTTATTTTTCTACTCCAACCCCCTAAACTCTTTTTATTTACATATTTTGTAACAACACAAGTATCCTAAATATACTAGGATGTCGTTATATGATTTATTCGAGCTACACTCTCACACAACTACATCAAATGGTTAAAGAACATACGGTTTCTGTGGATTGCGAAATTCTACCTCCCGGAATGATGATTGTTCAATACTCATTTAACACCTTAAAAGGTGGCCATTATGATGTCACTATTTTTATATATGATATATAATATGTTTATGTTTTCCTTAAGCTTCTATATTTTAAATTTTGGTCATACCTTTATGGTTTCCATTATGGGTATACGCGATATCTTCATTTAAGGAAGTGCGGACTACCGCCCCCTCAAAGTGATTTGATTCGTTATTACCATATGTGGTACGTATAAAGGGTATATTTAATGATATTATATATGATACCATACTGGAATTAAAATACTATTATGTATCATTATGTTTTAATTCCATTAAATATTAAAATAGAAATGGAAGTAGCGTTCATGCGTACGTACGGCTTACCATCTCCATGAACGGTGCATTTCATTTCTTATCTCAAAATATCATGTAATATTATAGGTACATATATATAATGGATATATATGATGTATGATACATCTAAATGATTAATATAATTCTGGAATTAAAACATACATACCTCTCATTTAGTTTTAATTCCATTAATATGACAAAGAAATGAAAGTAGCATTCATGCGTAAGTATGGCTTACGGTCTCCATGAACGGTGCATTTCATTTCTTACCTCTAAATTATTATTTAATATTATAAATACATGTATATTATGGATATATATGATATATATGATATCCAAATCAGTAATGCCATTCTGGATATAAAGAACCTTTGACCACACGAACAACATGTAATTGTAAGAAGTCCACTTTCGACTTAAGAACCAAATACCGACAAAATGAACATTATTAACTTAAATGATTACATGATGTTTATAACATGGTGTAAAAGGAATAATGAACTTGAAAAAGTTTATTGAGAAAGTAGATATTAACTCAAGTTTATTATTCATGACGTTAAAGAACGATCGAGTCAAGTCGGACCCGAGGTAAGGGATCCTACTCCTCTCTTTCTTTTTAAGTACACACTTTTATGTCATTCATTTTAAAGATCATCTTTCTTGTTATTGGGATGATATTTTATATTACACTTACTGTAATTTTTATGTTCATGTGATGAGAGACCCTATTCTCTCTCATCAATCCATTTTGGAAGTTTTGAGTGGCGCCGTTAGGCTGCCGAACTTTCATAAGAGATCTAACATTTCTCTTTCTTTTTAAGTACTCTCCTTTATGTCACTTCTTTTAAGTTCCTCTTTTTAATGATGGGGGATGTTATTTTATATTCATATTGTTGTAAATTTTATTGTAATGTGATGAGATACCCTATTTGATCTCATCAATCCATATTCGGAAGTTTTATGTGGCGCTGTTAGGCTGCCGAGTTTTCGTAAGGGATTTTTCATCTCACTTTTATTCCATTGAGATTTATGCTACATTTTCCACAAATTCAATTGAGTGGTGTATGTAATACCCATTATTCTACTCTTTGTGTAATATACTTTCGTTTATGAGTATTTACATCAATTATCTATTGTCCTTCTTTCATGGGGTGTATGTTTTGAAAGATACCCAAGTCGGTAAGGGAACCTTTCACCCTCCTCTTTTTTAAAAGACTTCTTTTGTTGGGTATTTTAATTTACATATTGTTATGTGGGGATATGTTCTCATATATCCTTATTGATGTAAATTTTATGTCCAAGTGATGAGATACACTTTTTATCTCTCATCAACTCATTTTTATGTGATGCCGTTAGGCTGTAAAGGGAACTTTTTAACCCAATTTCGATTTCTTTGGGTTCAACATGTAGTCATTGAATATGTCATCCATTGAATATGTGTGAATGACCTTTTATTGTTTTACACTTAATATCCACTTATATTGGGTGTATTTATATTTGTCACACATATTTTTGAGATTGATTTGTCCTTAATTTAAGGATACCTTCTTTATAAGGGATTTCATCACATTTGACATTTCTATTGAGGGTTCATTGTTGTTATGCACCAATTCACTCTTATATGGTGTATATACTGTCCTTTGGAATATTATATCATTAATCCTTTTATTCTCATGATATTATAATGTTCTGACTTAATGTTATTCCTCAATTATTGTATTCAAGTGTCTCTAATTTTGGTAAAACCCCTTTAACCAAAATATCGTTTTAAATGTTTTAATTATTTGTTATTATTAATATACATGTTTTCAAAATGGTTTTAATGATTTATTTATATGGATATTAATGGTTTAAAATTTTAAGCTTCAAGGTGGTATGGGACACTTTGATTCAAAAATCTCTTTATTAAATGTTTTAAATGGTTTTGGAAATGGTTTCTTTTTGAATGGATTCATTATTTAAATATAATAAAATGTCATATTGTGATTGAAATGTGGAAATGTTATGTTTCCTTTATGCATGTTTTATGTGATACATTTATGTTATGGTTCTTGGGTATTGTTATGAAAACGGGTGGTTCCGTGATAAACTAAGGGCGGGTGAGCCCGATATAGCTCTCCAATGCATTGGGTAACGCGAAGGAGTGAAACGTTAAGGTTTCTCCGAAGAGATTTATGGAATATACTGTGATGGGTATTCCAAACGTAACCAAGAGGGTTAATCCCTACGTAAGAATGTTATGAATGCCTCAAGATACCTTTATGTCTTATGTTTTCTATGATTTATTCATGATTTGGTATGCCTATGTTTTATGGGTAAAGTGTGATTTCATTCTAATGTATATATGAACTCATGTTTCCTTTCCATATTTTTATAACTCTTATTGAGATTTTTATACTCATCCCAAGTTTTTGAAATGTTTTTCACATGTCAAGGGAAAGGTACATGATGTGATGATAGTGTCAAGTATGTGTCAAGAAAGAATCTGTGTTATATTTTAAATATGTTTACGTTGATGGGAAGAATGAATACTGTCTTTTATGTAACCACTTTGTTTAAATGTGGAATGTAATGCAAGTTTCATGATCTAATTCTCTAAAACTCTAAACCTGAAATGATCCTCAATGTGTAATCTTGTAATAACTCAAGATTAAGTAAGGTTTAAGGATGGGGCCTTATACTACCTCTATGTATATCTATCAAGCTCTGGGTTAGATCAGAAATGTTTTCCTTGACCAACAGTTTCCTTGGTCTTCTACTACACCAACCTTGACCCCTTCTATTTTTTAAGGTCTTCCTATTCCATCTTTTTCAATTGGTTCACTTCCTTCTTCAACTTCTACCTCTACTCCTATGGCTTTTAGTGATGATACTTCCAAGGGAAAAGAGAAGAAAGCTGGTGTGGCATAAAATTGAACACTATCTTTTGATTGTGATATTTTTTTATTTTTATTTCACACATATTGTATTGACACCTCTTTCACAGTATAATTCACTATGAACTTTAATTGCCTCCTCTCTTATTTACTTTTGTACCCTTTTTGATAATCCCAAAAAGGGGAGAGACATGAACTTGTTCCCTCTAAATGAGAAATAATATAACAAATCTCACTCACATGATTTTTGATCACAAAAAATGGGGAGATTGTGAGAATCCTTGTGGGTTAATCATGTTTTAATGATCGAAAATCCTATACATTCAATAAATCTTGTTAATCCAGTTTAATTTATCTCAAATCATGTGTATAGATGGTTGGTTTCTTTATGATTTAAATAATCCTATCCAATATCTTAATTGATATAACTTAATTTTTTTATTGTAAACCATATTTTACATGTGGTCCATAGAGATTTCATTGATGAATGATTAAGTCTAATTCATTATGTGAATATCGATTCTCAAGTCTATATAGAGACACCATGACTGAGACACCATGACCCAGACACTATGACAATACACTGTGACCCGGACACCGTGAACTAGACACCGTGACCCAAACAATGTGACCAGACACTGTGAACCGGACACCATTTACCATACACTATTAACTAGACACCATAACCGGTTTCATATCCTTTCATGTCTGTGACACCGGTTCCTTATTAAGACATCGTTCGAAGTTTGGAAAAATATCAGACATTGTGATCCAAACACCACATCTGTGCTATCGGTTCTTGGTCTCTATACAACCATGTCATCATAATTGTCTCACCTCTCAATAGAAACAAAGGACACACAAGTTTGTGGTGACACCATTTCCAAGTGACACCATTTTCAGATAGACTATGACACCAATCATTAATCTATTTTTTATTTTTTAAATATAATTTCTAACAGTAATATTTGAGTCTTTTAAATGAATTTACATAATTAATATTTCTTTTTAGACATTTCACTTAACAGTACGAGGTACGACGTGCCAAATACATGAATCCCATTGGCTTCAACACATACACTCCATGAATAAAAATAAAAACATTGATGTGAAACAAGTGTGGTCTTAGAGCAGAAGACACTTCATAATTCTTGAGAAAACAACCGACATATTAAAAAAGATACATTTAAAGAAAACACAAAGCATCCTGGAATCCAAAAAGCTGAGAGACCAAAGATCAGAGTCAAGAACATATTCGTAATATCAACTCCATGAAGAACATGAGCCAGATCGAATTAGAAACCAAAGAACCAAACATCCGATATTCTGTTTCTAGTAATAGGAATCGATTCTTTCATCTTCTTCATTTGAGAAGTCTAGATCATTATAGAATAACCCTTAGAGCACTCCTAAACTTATCTCATCATTTTTCTTTTTGGTGTATTATTTTTAGATTTCGAGCAGTGTGTGTGTGTGTCTGTATTAAAACACACAATGTCTCTTGCACTAAACTAAAGGATACAAGATATTCTTCCTCTCAAATCATTTTACACTATTTTACTCCCACAGATAAGTATATAAAAGGTCCTTGTGTTTCCAAATAGTTCATACCCATGAATAACTGTGGAACAGATTGTCAGACCTAGACAGTCCTGTGAAATTTTATATAACCTGATCCAGGGTGTGGATTAAGTATATTAATATAAACTACTTTATGGTAGTTTATCACCATCTGGAGTGGATTAGGTATCGACTTGGGACATAACAACTTTTTTTATATCCTCAATTTTGTTTATTTTTTTTCTTTGTTTTAATGTATCATTCAAAAATCACTAGATTTACTTTGATAGTTAATATTGGAAAAAAGATATCATTGTTTAGCCTTACTTGAATAGCTTCAAAAGTAATGTTAATAAGTGATATAAATATTAATGAGAATTAACCAATATTCTAAAAATTTATTTAAATAGTTGATCTTCCGTAACCATGTTTATTTGATTAACTGGGATATATTTATTTTTAATGGAAAAAAATTTAAGAAAACTTTTCATATAGATATTTTTATAGATACTCAATTGACCCCCCTCATGTGTACTCTCCTCTGACCAACATATATTTTATTATATATAGTAATATTCTTCAATAAAAAATTATAGTAAGAATATATTAATTATACATGAAGATCGTATTAGAACGATGAGAATCAAGACATAAGGTATTGGTATTTCCTCTGACATTTTATTTTTGTGCATACATTCCATATTCACAACTCATTTAGTTTTTGTGGAGTTAATACTGACCATAGAGGTATTATATGATTATTATAGTTATTTATATTAGTTTTTACATATATATTTGATGATATTAATTTCAAAGTGGTTATGTTTCAAATGATACCAAATCAGTAATGTAACTTTGTCTAAATTTTCCTTCTTTGAGATACAAGCTATGTTATACATCTATATTTTCCAATGAGGTATATATACTTACTTTTGACATGTTATATCATGAATATTATTATTTCAATGATTTTTTATTCTTTATTTAATTTTATTCTTTCCATCATGAATTAAATTTACCAAATATTTAATAGTTTATTACTATAATCTCATTTTAGCAGGGCTGTTTATAATTATGATTACATTAATTAAATATTATGATCTGTATCAAAATAAATTCTATTAATTTAAATAAACTTTTTGTTATGTATGTAATATATATGTAATGGTGCCATTTATATACTCTATTGTGCTTAAGTTACATAAGAAAATGTTTTTATCTAACATTATTTAACTGTTCTATCAGAAATTTTTTCTCTTTAAAAACAATGTTTATCGTAATGTTTTTCATTAATTTTTTAATATTATCCTATGATGTTTAAAGGGAATTTTTTCCAGGTTATTCATTTACATAATGGTTTTGAAAAATGAAATATTATTTTCATTTTCTGAACACGGTACATTTTTTAAATTTTACTATTAAAAAGTAATTTTTGGCATGTACAGACTTACCCACCATCATAGAAGTCATTTACATAGAGATTCCTTGGTTAGTATATAAAATTATTTTTTATTTAAAATATTTCAAATATATTCTGGAATTATTTTTATTTGAAGTGGATTTAAAATAAAAATTGTTTTAAAAAATTCATTATGTTTAAAAAGTATTCTAAATTATTTTCCATGAATATATTTTATGTTTTCAGAAGTTTATTTTCATTGAAAATGATTTCAATGATTTTACAATTTCTTTATAAAATTTAACTTCCATTTTCTATAATATGTGTTTTAAAATGTCTTCAATCATCATTTATAATGATTCAAAGTGTATCCAAAAAATGGGTTTCAATAGTTTTTATGTTTTAAAGATACTGTTTTTAAATAATAATGTATATTTTCCTCTATAAATATATTTAAATGATATTTAAAATTTATTTCCCATATATGAAAAACTATGTTGATTTTAACTATGATATTCTGGTAAATTATCTACTGGTTCCATTTGTATTATTTCTTTTAATTGTTTATATTTTGACAGAATAATGTTTATGAAATCCCATTACTCTATAAGGATTTATATGATTACGAAACCCACTTCTATTCAATGGGTTATACAATGATAATTATTATGAAACCCACTTCACACAAATTGGTAAACCATGATTATTTCAAATGAAACCATCTTCTTTTTATAAGTTATTCTAAGATGAAATGATTATAAGACATATATATTTTCCATAGGTTATGATATGAATACAATTTTATGATACCCATTTCATTTCAAGGTTTTTATATAATGTTTATGAACCCCTTCTTTTTTTATGGTTCAAAGTATGATGTATTTTTTATTAACTTTTTGAACACTTATATATTATTTTATCATATATGCGGTTGGAAATATATCTCCCTCCAATACATTGGGTAATAATAAATTTCTTATGAGATCAAAGGGTACAAGGGAAGGCATGAAAATCTCTTACTCAGAGGGTACATGGGATGGAATCCCAATACTGAAACAAGATGGTACACATGAGGGGATCCCTTTCCCAAAAAAGGAGGGAAGACATGATGGAATTCCAATAAAAAAATAAAGGACCTCATGAGATGTAATACCAATCTAAAAGTAGGTACATGGGTTATTATCCCAAGAATCACATGTTATGAGGGTCTTGTTAGGAATACTTTTCATATGGTTTCTATACAATTTTTTGTATGCCATAAATTCCATGTAATATTCCTATATTATTTTTTTCATGGATTATTCTATTTATTTCTTTATGATTAATGTATTATGTACTAAAAATATTTATTCTATGATTCGTATTTAAGATCTATGATATTATTTGGATGATCTTTTTATTATAATGATCACATTTTCAATATATTTTATTCATGGTATTGTTACACATTTATTTTATTTAGCCTTACAATTACATTTGGCTCACCCCTCTCTTATGTTTCACTTCCACTGGTTATGAAGGAAGTTTTTTATGTATAATCAACAAGGGGGGATATTTTTTGGAAACATTGAAGATATTTCACTGAGTTAGGATGTTCCATGCTTTTAAATGAACTACAATAATATAATCTTTGGGTGGCTATTTTAATAATTTCTTATATATTCTGAAATATTTTTGTAATATATATGTGTGTCAATAATAATTTTTTAATGTTGGTATCATATTAAAGGATTATTCAACCATTCAAAAATAGAATGGAAAAAATTAGTAAGATCTCTAGGTATATTTCTATAGATATTTGTGTTGATATATCTAAGGATAAGTATAAAGATGAGTAAATGTTTTGGAAAATGTCACTAAATTTTAGAAAAGGATTGATTGAATGGTTTCCAAGGAATACATCTTTATCGGGATAATAAAAGTGTGTGGCTCATGCATAGTTTCCTATCGGTATAAACACTGAGATGGTGTGTTAGGGCTGACTTGGTGTGACCTGGTAGATGACAACATTCCTTGTTGCACACCTGGTTTGAAACTCCTAGGGGACATGCTTTGGGAATTTCAAAACAATTTATGAAATTCCATGAATTATTTAAATGGTTTTTTCATATTAGTTACCTATGATAAAAATAAAGTTTCAGAAATTAAATGATGATTAATTATTTTGATATCCTAAAAGTGTTTTTAGGACTATTTTATTCCTCTGTATGATGACTATTTATAACACTATTCTTTTTAGTTTTAGTCAATGGGTGTAACTTTAAGGAAACAAGTTAATAGTGATTTCAACAGACAATGAAAAGATTTCCCCCATAGAAACTGAATGATATGGGAGATGGTATGAAAAATATGGTTGTTTTTTCAACCACAATTTCTCAAGATCAGAACCAGGATAATCTCCAAAATGAGCAACAGTGGGAACAAAATTCAGTTGAGTCCATCATTAGGCATCCTCTTTCTTCTTTCAATAGGTCTTCCCATCCATTTATTGTTGAACAATGGATTTGTACCACTAAAATGATATTCTCTATGGTCCAGTGTTTTGATCATTAGAATGTAATTTTTTATGTTTATCAGTAATAATGGGAAGTGGATCACTGGTGGACTCTAATATAGAATGTGAGACTGCAAGATAAAATTGAATTCATGGATTGGGATTAATTAAATAACATATTTTTTAATAAGTACATTCCTATGATTCATTATAAAATGATGTAAGAGGAATTACTAGAGGATAAGAAGAAGCATGATGAATTTATTCCAACCAATGAAGAAAATTTTACATGTTTTTTAGGTACAATTGATGAATTTTAGTTCAAGCCAAAAGCAAAATAGATTGATTCTTTGGTGGTAGGAAACCAAGTCTTCAAATAGACTTGGATATAAGATACAATAATAGCTATGAATAAATTGTTAGAAGTTGTATGAATGTGGAAATTTAGGATGGAGTTATGTATCAATTTTATGGTTTAGATAATAAAATGAAAATCGAGTTAAAAGTAAAATATTACAGTAATAGAGTATATAAATTAAACATTCTATTATTCAAAATATGTGGGAAGAAATAAGAAGGTAATTTTATTAATGGGACTACTAAATGTTTTAATTGTAGAAAGGAAAGTCATGATGTGGTTGAATGTAGATGTGATGGGTGGATGTTAGCTAATGATATCTATACTAGGAAATCCTCAAAGAATGAACATTCCACACATTAGTGTTTCAATTCCATAGAGTTTTGCCAATTTACTAAGAAGTTCCAAAATACAAGGAATATTATTAATGAATTGGCATAAAAAACGTTGTGTAAAATGGGAAAAGGTAAATATTATTTCTATTATAATGGATGAAGTGAACCAAGATAATTAAAAAATATATATCCTTCCTCCTTATTTGGGAAGTTCATGTCTAATTTTGAATAAATAATCACTATAAAAATCTTATTCTTCATCCTTTATTGAAATTTCATGTGATTATACTCCACTACATAGATTACTGAATAATAAAATCACATTTGATATTCTGTCAAAACAAGGACAGGATAAAGATTTCAATGATTGTTTTGGTATAAGATAAAATCTTTTTTTACGGAATAAAAGGTAAATTATATTTTGGAAGGGTTATATGTTTAAAAATTTACGGACTGTTTAAACAAGGATTCCTATGAAGTTTGTGATATTAATGCATTATCTCACCGTATGTGTATTTATTCATATTGAATAACGTGTTACAACATTTTTGTTGTCATAAAGAAATGTGGAATTACCTATCAGTCTATTTATGGATATCACGGTATGTTAGTTCTTTAAGAAAGAAAGATTCACCTTCATTTCCTAGAGTAATAGATGAAGTGTAAATATATCAAGGAACAATAATGGTTGAGGTTTTCCTAATATCATTCTTGTATACCATTTCATGAAAATTCTTTAACTGTATAAAAATGATCTAGAAATAAATTTTCTTCCCAATACGATTTTTAAGTAATGGACTTGTAACTAATTTACGATTTATGTCTACATGGTCCTAAATATTCCATTTTTCATTCAATTTTTTATGATTTATGATCTCAATCACTCTCTATAAATATTTACAGTTTTCCTCTAAATCTATATTTGTAATTCGAACATGTGTTATCCTATGTGGGAACACAGTTTTATAATACTTTGAGTGACCAGCTTGTTTCTATATTTATTTTTTAAATTATGTGTTATTATTAATTTTAACATTGTGGATTTATGAGAAATGAAATTTCAACTGTTAAACGTTTAGTAAACAAAATAAATTTCCAGGATGAATTTCATCTTAAGGGGGTACAATATAAAACCATGGTATTTTTTGAATTATTTTCTTTCAAATTAAATTATTATTTTTGATATTTTTATTTTCACTCAACAATAAATGTATTATTTTATATTTTAAATTTGTTTGGATTGAGTTATTTGTAACACCATGTTAATATTACATTACCACAATATAAGGTTTATCTTGAACTGCACGCAGCAACGACATGTGAATAATAATGGTAACACTATTTTTAAATTATATTTATTATATTTATTATGTCTTTATGCTTATGTAATATTTTTACAACAATTAACTTTATAGTTTCCATCTTGTGTAAATACGATTACAATGTTTGTTGATGTTTGGACTACCGCCTCTTCAAAGCAATGCGATTCATTCACACTTTAAATGGGATGTGTTAAGAATGTTTTTTGTTAAAATATATATTATATATATCATAATAATTCCAATATGATGATTTTCTATAAATATATTTATATATTCTATTTATGTTTATTCTATCAATATTACAACATAATGGAAATGAAATTCATTCATACGTACAACCTATCCCTTCTATGAACGGTGTATTTCATTTGAACATTATACATTTTATAGATAATTATGAATACATATATAGTGAATATATATAAAATATATATAACTTTTCACATTGTTAAAGTATCTAAATCATGGTATTATTAAAAAATCAGTAATAATAATTTAAAAAATCTTTTTAGTACAAAGAGAATATTACATAAAGTGAAACTCTAACATTGAATTTTTTATATGACGTTAATATAAAGTAATAATTAATTAATATATTTTATTATAATAATAATATGTTTATTTATTTTATGTATAATAAAAATATATTAATAATATAGGATGTCTATACAGATATGAAGAAAATCATGACATTATTTAAGAGGATTCCATCTCACTTTTTATTATTAGATACTTGACTTATTCACCTCTTATTTCATTGGTGTGGTGTTTATACATTCCATGTAATAAATATATGATTCGTATACTTATATTTATGGGTATTTACATATCAATTTTAGGTTATTAATTTCATTGGGGATATGTTTCAAAAGATACCTAATTGTTAAACTAACTTTATCTCAGTTTTCCATCATTGAGAAACATGCCATGTTATGCACCAATATTTTTTATTGATGTGTATATAATAAATTTTTATATATTATATCACAAATAACATTATTTTAATTATATTATATGCTTCATGTATTTATATTATCTCCAAAAATAATTAATGTGACAAAAATTGTAACATTTTATTTCTATAATCTTGTCAATTTTAGATATGGAATGTGATTATGTTTCCAATGATAAATTCTTATGATCCATATCTCAAGAACTCTAATGAAAGATTGTTATCCTATAGATAAGACTTTCATATCCATTTAATTGTTAAAAAATGGTTTACTATTATTCTATGATGTTTTAATGAAATTTATTCCCATGATTTATATTTTAAAAAATAGTTTTAATAAAGGAATCTTTATTTTTTTCTGATCAAGGAACTTTTTCGGTAATGTTAATGTATTAAAGGAATGATTGACACATACAAATATACCTACTATCATAGATATAATTTCCTTGGAGATTACTTTTTTAGTTTAAATAATCTATTTTTTTAAAAGTGAAGGCTATTTTTTCCTAATATTCTATAATGTTTTATATTTTTAAAGGGTTTCAATCAAAAACGTTTATAAAAAAATTAGTTTTAGAAACAATTTTAAATGATTTTCCAGATTATTTTTATGTATTGAAATATTTATTTTTAATGAAGATGATGTAAATAATTTAAAGATTTATTTATTATTTTTTTGATTAAATTATCTATAAAAGGGTTTTAAAATGTCCATTTTATTCCTTTATATGTTTTTAATGTATTTCCAAAGAAATTTTTTTTAAAATTTTTTTATGTTTAAAGATGAATCTAAAATAATACAGGATATTTTTTTGATGAAGTTTTTTAAAATATCTTTACAAAAAATTCCCATATAATATAACTTAAGTTGACGTTACTCATGCATTTATAGTAAATTATCAAAATGTATCATTCATATTATTTCAATGAATGGTTTATTTTTTTATTACATGATGTTCATGAAATTTTGTTACTCTTTCATATGTTCATTAAAAACTCCCTTATCTGTAATGTGTTATACCATGATAAATTCTTTTTAAACTAGCATATCATCCATGTGTTACACCATGTTAAATTCTTTGGAAACCTCATTCCTTTAATGGGTTACAATTTGATGAAAAGATTATAAAATATATATATTTTCCATAGAAGATGATATGATTAATTTTTTTCAATACCCATTTCATTTCAACGTTTATGATATGATGTTTATGAAACCCATCTAATTTTATGGTTATTGGTATGATGTATGTTTTTGTATCTTCTGGCATATATATATATATATATATACGTATATATATATATATATGATTTTATCATATGATGGGTTGGACATATATCTCCCTCAAATTTATTGGTTAATGATAAAAGTTTAATGAGATAAAAGGGTCTATGGGATGGAATCCCATGATTAAAAAAAGAGGGTACATGGGAGGGAATCTGATGCCTAATAAAATATGGTAATAGGGAGGGAATCCCATGCCCAAAACGAGAGGTTACACATGAGGGTGTCTAAATCCCAAAACAAAAGGATACATGAGAAGGAATCCCCAGATCAAATTAGGTACCTATATGATTGTCCCAAGCCAATATTGTTATTGAGGTCTTGGTAGACAACCTTGACATAGGTTTTTTATTTGAATTTGAATATTCCAAAAATTCCTTGTCTTATCACTATGAAATTATATCAGGTAATATGTTCTTGATTTCAATATGTTTCATGTATTATGAACATCATATATTTATACCATGATTATTTTTTATGATATTTTATATGCATGGAATGATATTCTGATGAACATAATCATGTTTTCATACCATTTTAGTCATGGTTTACTTATATATTTGCATTATTTATCCTTTATAATCTTTTTAGATCAACCCTTTGTTATTTTATCGTTCCCCAAGATATTAAATATGGGTTATAATTATAAATCCTAAGGTGGAAGATCTTTGTGGAAACAGTTTATGATATTTCTCTATGTTATATGTTTTTTTCCATGTTTCCAAAGAAAATAGATTAATAATGTCTTTGGGGTCCATTTTTCAAATGTTTTATGTATTCTAAAAAAATTATTTAATTTCTATGTACGTTAAGACTGGGTTTTTATAAATTCAACCTCATGGATCCTCATCATAATCCATGAACTAAAATAGTTGTACTTTTTATGCGGAAGAACACCATACCACTAATGATTCATACCATGGTTGAATAACAAAAAACGTCTCATGGGACAAACCCATGACAGTGGCCATAACATAAAAAATTTATTTCCTAGTTTCCCTTAGATTCTTAAACTTTGGTAAATACCTTTGTTTCAGATATATTAATGGATAAAATTCAAATTCAATATTTTCCTCTCATAGTACTAGACAATGGATGACTTGATTGAGACACCTCCAACTCCACCACTATAAGAGGGGGTAGGATCCCATCAATTAAGACTTACCCTTTAAGAATAAATGATCAAAAAGTTTCCCAAATCCTTCCATAATTACTTTCATGTGATTGTTATCTTGGATTCCTTCTTGGGACTTCACATGTTATTATGTTTACTGAAATAAATATCCTTTCTCTCTACATCCACTATGGAATTATGGGATGCATGATGGTCTAGATTGGCACCCACATATGATGGTGAGAACCTGAATGAGTCATCGGGAATTTAATACCTTCTATATTAGTAGGATTCTGTTGATTACCCATTATATGTGTATATGATTATGAATTTGGACCCACCAACAAAATACACTCTTTCATTTCTGGGAGGATTAGAACATGTGATAAATCCCCTATAAATAAATCAGTAGTAGAGATTGACTTTACTAAGAACACCACCATCTTCCCAAATATTGGAAATTGGGGAATGGTATTATCAAAAACTAGTTTACCATGTATATGATTATGATGATGAATGAAAATTGTAGATACCTTCCAATAACCATTAAATAGTCATCATTTGTCCACCTGAGATTCTACGCTTCAGAAACCTTAATATCCTCACTATGGTCTATGCAATGTGCCTCTACAAATATATTTGGTCCAAATTTTACCAACTCAAATATATCAAGAAAACTATTCCATGAATCCTTAAATATATTTAGGCCATCCATTATTAACTAAGGAATGTTGATATTTCATAACTCTAAGAATATCTGTACCATAACACATATAGGTACTACTATAGTTTCCAATTGACCTAAAAATGAGCCTCACTAATATTTGATTGTTCATGAAAGGGGGTCCCTCCTTGTGAATATTAGGTGTTGGGGGAAGGATGCTTCCCTCAAATTTAGTCCCCATTCTTGGTGAAGACAATAGTTTCAAGAAACTCTTCCCACTGATGTAGATAGGTCATTTCGAAGAACCACTATCATGAAATTCGGCATGATTAATTCCCTAGGTGAGGCTAGATCTCAGGAGGATGAAACAGGACATGATGGAGAGAACCAGCCCAAGGGGGGAGATGTAAGTTTAGGCATAAAATATAGTATGTTCTCACACTTTCCAGCAGAGATAGACATTGTGCCTCAGATATATACCCACTGAGGTGATAAATCCTACTTTTCAACATCTAAACAAGGGAATAAGAGTTGTTACAACCTCCTACCCATCTGAGTATATCATTAAGAAAGGATCTAATTCTAGACTAATAAAGTTTCTCATAGATATTCATAAATATAATAGGCACAAAATAGAACTACTTAATATGAAGTTCTCAAATAGAAAAAATGTATAAGTTTCCCATTACCCTATTCCAGTCATAAATTTGGACCTTATTTTAAAGAATCGTAGTGTTGAGGCCTACGGTCCCTCACATATAATTTTTTTAAAGTGTGGTTTCTCTAAGAAATGACAAATATTTTACCCCCTTACCCCACTTGAGATGTATGACTTCCTATATTTAGAATATTATTAATTTGCCTCTTGAGAAAACATGACAATCAAGGAGTTGGATACCACTGTTGAGCCCTCTGGAAGATTGTTGATTTCATGTCTATGATTGATGTTTTAATAATCACAAATCATCACATACCATTAATGCTTAATCTGGTTTGATTTCTCATAAACTTAACTACAATCTGTTAATGAATCTGTTATCATGTTTTTGTCTCTGGTTATTGACTTACAAAGTATTTTGGAAGTCTTCTGGATTCAACAGACCTCGGAAGCACTGATTCAATATCAAAAGTCATCGGAAGCACCGATCCAATATCAACAGGCATCGGAAGCACCGATCCAATATCAACAGACATAGAAAGCACCGATCTAATATCAACATACATCGGAAGAACCGATCCAATATCAACATACATCGGAAGCACCGATCCAATATCAACAGACATCGGAAGCACCGATCCAATATCAACATACATCGGAAGCACCGATCCAATATCAACAGACATCGGAAGCACCGATCCAATATCAACATATATTGGAAGCACCGATTCAATATCAACACACATCGGAAGCACCGATCCAATATCAACAGACATCGGAAGCACCGATCCAATATCAACAGACATCGGAAGCACCGATCCAATATCAAAGGACAACGGTCTCACCGATCCGATATCAGATGCAAATGACTCACCGATCCAAAATGACTCACCGCTGAAAATGACTCACCGATGCAAATGACTCACTGATGCTGATCAATATGAGTCACCGATCAAATGACTCACCGATGCTAATAAAAATGAGCCACCGATCAAATGACTCACTGATGTTGATCAAACTGACTCACCGATCAAATGACAGACCGATGATGATCAGTCTGATTCACCGATGCTGATCTATCTGAGTCACCGATCATTACCCACTGATGCTGATGACCTACCGATCACTTGAACTAATCGATAGTCATAAAAAACTGTTTTAATTTCTTTATCTTTATCTTTATTTAATCTAACCAACGGTCATATTAGGTATATATTAATGCTCTGTCAATTAATTAATAAAGATTGTCGGATGTCAGGAAACTGTACCTCGTACCTGCTGAAAAGAAACCTCTTCTGTCTTCCGGAGCACGTGATATAAAGATTAGAAGACTCTGCTGCAAATAAGAAAACGAAGGATATTTTACAGAGAACATACGAGGAATACAAGAAGCAAGTTGAGCAGAACTAAGTAGAAGAGAAGACACATATCAAGAGATTACACAGAATCTCATACACAATCAATCCTACTCAAGAAGAGTTCTGTGCATACAAAAGAATGATTGAAGAACTTCATCGACTACATCTCACTGCCTATGAACAAGAAGCATACGACACTCTTCTTCTCAAACAAAAACGAGAAGAGGACTCAGAATAAATTCTGACCAAATACAAAAGAGTCCATAGCTACACTGAAATCACCAGAGCCATTTCTAAACTCTACATCTCTGCTCTGTGATATATTTGTTTTACATTTTGAGCAGTGTGTGTTATTTGATGTATTAAAACACACACACTGACTCCTGTAATTTCACTGGAGGATCTGTAAATCCTCAGCAAACCTTTTTACACTTCATTTCCCACTGTGGATAGTGGTAGAGGTCGTGTGAGACCTGGACATCTCTAAGCTATTGATTGTTTTCCCACGCAGAACTGTGGTAGAGGTCTTGTGACCTGGATAGTGTGTTCACTGTTGTTAACCCCGATCCAGGGTGTGGATCATTTTTATATAAACTTTTGAGAGGACTAAGTCTCGGCTTGAGACTAAACTTCTTGGTTAATTCTTTGTGTTTGTAGCTACATACTATATCCATACTATACATATTTATTTCATATTCTGCTGCTATTACTTTGAAATATAATTTATTTTCAAAGCTACTTTGATAGTTAAACTCGAAAGTGTTTATATTTATTATAAACCAGTAAGTTAGTTTCAAAAGATAATTTAATCATAAGTTTAAGTTAACTGAGAACTAATCAATCTTTGAGAAACTAATTGAACCTTTATAATCTGTATAAATCCACTACAGTTTAATCTGTTTTTGAAATAGGGGGATTTTAATAAACATTGTTTTTAACAAAAAAATTTAATTGGAACTCAATTCACCCCCCTCTTGAGTATCCACTCCGACCAACATTTGGTATCATAGGTGGAAAATATTTTCTAAAGTACTCTGTTTTTCAACTGTGATTTTAGTTGTATTTTAAAGTTCATAAAATTTCTGTTATTTCTAAATATTTATCTCTTAAAAATTCTTTTTGTGATATCATGGATAATAGACTTGAGGGTGCTGCTACGAACCGGCCACCATTCTTTAATGGAAACAACTATTCTCAGTGGAAGCTAAAAATGAAAATTCATTTAGAAAGTATGAGCTTTGATATTTGGACTGTCATTGAAGCTGAATACAAAATTCCCAGTACTGATAGATCTACTTCGGATGAACCTACAAAGACTGCTTACAATAATAATTGTAAAGCTGTGAATGCCTTGTACTGTGCTCTAGGAGATGAGGAATTTAATAGAATTTCTGCATGTAAAACTGCATATGAAATTTGGGAAACCTTATCTGTTTCTCATGAAGGAACAACTAATGTTAAGGAGATGAGATTGAATACCTATACTATTAGGTATGATAATTTTAAGATGAAGCCTGATGAACCCATTTCTGATATGTATCTCAGGTTCAATGAAATTGTCAACACAATGACTTCTCTGGGAAAGGATGTTCCAACTAAGGAACAAATCATGAGAATTTTGAGATGTCTACCTGAAAGATGGAGAGGAACCTCTGTCTCCATTAGAGAATCGTGTGACATTGGAGAACTTCCAGTCAAGGAACTAATTGGTAAGTTGATGATGTATGAATAAGAACTCAAGGTAAACAAAGAAGAAGATAATGAACCTAAAAGGAAGTCTATTGCCTTCAAGCCTACAACCTCAAAGAATACGGATAAGGAAAAGCCTCAAGCTATCAATGAATGTTCAAGCAGTGAGGAAATTGAGAATGATTCTGACAGTGATGCTGAGATGGCTCACATAGCTAGAAGATTTAAGAAATTATATAGGAAGAATAATTTTTTCAGAAAGTCAAACTACAAAGGCATGTATGATAACAAAGGACACTGGAAAAAGGATTGGAAGAAGTCTGATAAATCAGATGAAGTTGTCTGTTATGAATGTAAAAGAAAAGGACACATAAAAGCAGACTGTCCAAAGATGAAATACAGAAAGAAGTATGAATACAGGGATAACAAGTACAAGAAAGCCATGAAGTCTACTTGGAGTGCTTCATAAGACAGCACAAGTGACGCTAAATCTTCAGACTCTGAAAGGAATCGAGCCAACATGTGTTTCATGACAAACACTTCTGAGGTAACATCAGAAACTCCTGCTTCAAATTCATATTATTCTAGAGATGATTCTGAATGTGATAACATGTCTAAATCTGAACTGTTTGAATATTGTGATATGCTTGAAGAAACCTGTAATGAGCTTAAAGATAAATATAAAGGTTTAAATAAACAGTATGATTTAAGTGTTAAGCATAAATCAGATCTGGATATAGAAGTAGAAAATAATTCTCAGTTGCTTAAAAAGAATACTGAACTAAAATTGTCTAATGAGCAACTCAGAAAAGACTTAGAGAACTCACAAATGGCAAGAATACTCTAACACAAATGCTAGGAAAGAAATTTGCACCTAGATATACTACTGGTATAGGATACCAACCTGGAAAAAGAAATGTTTCCAAAACTAGATTCATTCCTAAATCTGGACAGAAGATAGTTAATTCTGGAACTTTATATGCCTCAACCAGTTATATTCATAGTTATGGATCTAATAAGGTTTATCTTTCAAAGAATGTTAATTCTACAAATTATATGAGACCCATTAGACAAATATGGGTACCTAAAGTATCATTGGCTAACATGTCTGGACCCAAGAAGATATGGGTACCAAAATCATCTTCCATTTAAATCTGTTTTGTAGGAGACCTGCTTGAAGAGATGTCACAAGAAGATATGGTGCTTAGACAGTGGATGTTCAAGACATATGTCAGGAGACATTACATGTTTCAAGAGATTAGTAAAAGTTGATGGAGGCTTTGTCACTTTTGGTGATAATTCAAAAGGAAAAATCATCGTCTTAGGCCAGATTGGTAACACGGATTCAATCTTGATTTCTAAAGTTTTATTTGTCAATGGACTTGAATATAACTTGTTAAGCATTTATCAGTTGTGTGATGATGGTTTTTATGTGAAATTTAAAAATTATTCTTTAAATTGTTTTTAACTCTAAAAATGTTTTAGTATTTTCTGCTTTAAGAAATGAAAATGTTTATGCTGTTGATTTAGATTCTTTAGCTAAGCAGAATATTCCTTGTTTAAATGCTTTTCATAAAGAGTCTTGGCTTTGGCACAGAAGATTAGGACACTGCAATGTAAACACACTTAGAAAACATTCTAGGAAGAACTTAGTTAGAGACTTACCCAAACTTGAATTTCCAGCAGACAAAGTTTTTAATCCCTGTCAAAAAGTAAAGCAACATAAAGTTTCTTTTAAATCAAAGAAAGAAGTGTCAACTTCTAAACCTCTCGAGTTGGTTCACATGGATTTATTTGTACCTTCTAGAGTTTCTAGTTTGAATGGGAAGCACTATGTCTATGTTCTTGTAGATGACTTTTCTAGATATACTTGGGTATATTTTCTAGCTCACAAAAGTGAAGCTTCTTCTTACTTTGTTAAATACTCCAAGTCTGTAGAAAATCTTAGTGGGATAAAGATTAAGTCCCTGAGAAGTGATCATGGTCGTGAGTTTGAAAATCATGAGTTTGATTCTTACTGCTCACACAATGGCTATAGTCACAATTTCTCTTCCCATAGGACACCCCAACAAAATGTTGTAGTAGAGAGAAGGAATAGAACCCTGCAAGAAATTGCTAAAACCATGCTCAATGAATATGAACTGCCTATTTACTTTTGGTCTGAATCTGTAAATACATCTTGTTATGTCATTAATAGAGTCTTGATCAGACCAGTTCTTAAGAGGACCCCTTATGAGTTGTGGAACCATAGGAAACCTAAGGTTAACTACATCAAAGTTTTTGGCTGCAAAGTCTTCATTCTCAATACTAAAGACAATCTTGAAAAATTTGCATCCAAGAGTGAAGAAGGAATTTTCCTAGGTTACTCTATCTCTATTAAACACTATAGAGTTTTCAATAAAAGAACCAAATGTGTGGAAGAATCTGTTCACATCAAATTTGATGAAATTGATCCACATGAACCTAAAATCTCTCTTGAAGATGATCTCTCTGGTTTGAATCTCAATGATAAAGACAATTGACCTATAGTTAAAACATCCAGCTCTGGAAATTCTCCAGAACCTGCTTCTGTTGAACCTCAATCGTTAGATGAATCTGAAATCTCTTGCCCTATCTTTTCAAGACCATCTAGGACTCTAAAGAACCATCCTTTAGATGCTGTTGTAGGAAATCTAGAGAGAGGAACACAAACTAGAGCTTCTCTAATAAATCAGGTTGAACATCAAGCTTTTCTTTCACAGTTAGAACCTAAAAATATCAATGATGCTGTCAATGATGAATGTTGGGTAATGGCTATGCAAGAAGAACTAAATCAATTTGAAAAAAACAAAGTCTAGAAATTAGTAGAAAGATCTAAGGACATTTTGACCATTGGCACAAAATGGGTGTTTAGAAACAAAGCTGATGAATCTGGAAACAACATTAGAAATAAATCTAGGCTAGTTGCACAAGGTTACAATCAAGAAGAAGGAATTGACTATGAGGAAACCTTTGCACCTGTAGCTAGATTAGAGGCTATTAGGATCTTACTTGCCTATGCATCACATCTGAATTTCAAGCTATATCAAATGGATGTCAAAAGTGATTTTCTAAATGGTTTTATTGTTGAAGATGTTTTTTTAGAACAACCACCTGGTTTTTTAAATCCTCATTTTCCAAATCATGTTTTGAAACTTTCTAAAGCTTTATATGGTTTAAAACAAGCTCCAAGAGCTTGGTATGAAAGGCTTTCAGACTTTCTTATCTCCAAAGGATTTACAAAAGGAGTATCTAATCCCACTCTTTTTCTAAAAAGGATTTCAAAAGATGTATTAATAGTACAAATCTATGTTGATGATATTATTTTTGGATCTTCTAAAAATTCCTTATGTACTGATTTTTCAAAGGTTATGCAAAATGAATTTGAAATGAGCTTAATGGGAGAGCTTAAGTATTTTCTTGGTTTTCATATTTTTCAAACTAATGTTGGAATTATTTTAAATCAAAGTAAATATACAAAGGATATTTTAAAACATTTTGGATTGAATAGTATTAAGGAAAGTGATAAACCTATGAGTACTACCTGTAAATTGGATACATATGAAGCTGGGAAACCAGTGGATCAAACCAATTACAGAGGTATGATTGGGAGCTTACTTTATATTACTACTAGTCGACCAGACATTATGTCAGTGTATGTATGTGTGCTAGATTTCAAGCTAATCCTAAAGAATCACACTTACTGGCTGTTAAAAGGATTTTTAAGTATCTTAAGTATACTGTAAATTTAGGTTTGTTTTATCCAAAAGGACAATCATTTAACCTAAGTAGCTATTCAGATGCTGACTTTGCTGGATGTAAGTTAGATAGGAAGAGCACATCTGGAACATGTCATTTGCTTGGAAAATCCCTAATATCATGGTGTAGTAAGAAACAGAACTTAGTTGCATTGTCTACTGCCGAGGCAGAATACATAGCAGCTGGTAGTTTCTGTGCACAAATTATGTGGATGAAACTCACTTTATTGGATTATGGATTTGATCTTAAACATGTTTAAATTAACTGTGACAATACTAGTGAAATCAATATATCTAAGAACCCTGTGTCTCACTCTATAACTAAGCACATGGATGTCAGACATCACTTTCTAATAGATCATTATCAAAAAGGTGATATTTTCTTAAAATTTATTAGTTCTGAACATCAATTAGCTGATATCATCACAAAGCCTTTATGCTCTGAAAGAATGAAATTTATTAAACAAGAGTTGTATATGATCGATCTGTGCAACCGATCTGTGAAACCGATCTGTGAAACTGATCTGTGAAACCGATCTGTGAAACTGATCTGTGAAATCGATCTGTGAAACAGATCTGTGAAACTGGTCTGTCAAACCGATCAATGCAACCGATCTGTCATACCGATCTATTTTTTTCTCTTTTTTTATATATTGTAATTAATTAGTAAATTTCTTTTATACTTTTTATGGGAACCCTAAATGATAAAATAAATGATATGTGGCTATTTATCTTCCCTAAACCTTTGACCTTTCATTTCCCGCCGAACCGTTCAACCTCTCTTCCCCTCTACTTCAAACCTTCGAACTCCTGCCTTCCCAAACTTTTTGAATGACTAAGAAAAAGAGACCGAGCAAAGGACCAGATAGCCATGTACATTCAAAGCATGCTCGAGGCGAGTCGAGTAGTACCTCTCAACGATCAGTAAATCCGAACCTAGAAACTCGGATTGTTGCTGTAGAAAGAGAATTCAGCTCTGCGTGGCTTTTGTCAAGTAAGTCACTGTTGCTGCAAGTTCATGAATCGCAAGGATGGATAGACTGGTTTTCAGACAACTCTCGAATAGACTACCCGAAGATGGTACATCAGTTCTACATGAATCTTAAAATCACTCTAGATGGTGTGGAGGCTTCCAAGATGTCGTCTGTGGTAAAAGGAATGAAAATATCCTTCTCATCTAAGCAGTGGGCTGAGTGCTTGAATGTACCTCGTGAAGGTCGGTATGAGGATTATGCTGGGAATATTCCCCCAACATCTGATTACTTCTCTTATGAATTAGCTCTAGAGCTTCTGACTGGAAACAAAGAGTCACGGAGAATCACAGCTTCAGAATTAGATGGTGAATGCAGACTTCTTTTCATGTTTATTCACCACCAACATTTCCCTAGGAGAGGAGATTTTGCTCCTGTAAAGTACCAAGATGTTTTCCTGTTGTTTCTTCTGAAAACACAGGAGAAGATCAATTTGTGTAGATATGTGATAGTGCACATAGCTGGAATGGTAAAACCGTCCAAGAAAGACACTGCCTTGTTATATTCAAAGATGATATCTACCATGCTCAAGAATCTAGAATGTGTTGATGAAGATGATGAAGTTGATGAAACAGATCATACCTTCTGTCTCAACAAATAGATCTGCAAGAGGATGAAAATCAATTGGAATCCATGGAAGAAGTGCTAGGTTGCAGATGAAGATAAATTTTATGAAGCCTACAATCCCATAGATCATGGAAAGAGGCCAAAGGATTTGAGAGACCCTGGCTTGAAACTAGATGAGGAACCTGTTTATTCTGATGATGATGAGCAAAAAGAATGAAAGGATGAGGCCACCAAAGCCCAAGAGCATGAAGAAGCTGCAACTGAGGAAGGAAGTATGTCATCTCCGGATGATAGGAGTGATCCTGACACTGCTAGTCCCAAGAGAAGAATAGAATTTGGACCTGCTAGTCCACCCTTAGCCCTACCAGAATCAGAACCTATTCTTGGTGATGAAGAAGATTCTAATACTGAAGAATATCACAGTGAAGCTTCTGAGAAGATTGATGATGGACATGCTGATGATGCTGAGGCTGTTGTTGATGGTGATAACAGACCAGTGGATGGTCTTTCTGTAGATCAAATAGAAACACCTCAGTCTGTACAAGAAATGCATATCAGTGGCACGGTTGATTCACCAAAAATCAGTGGAACAACAAGCTATGAGAAACCAAAATACACCATGTGTGCTGCTGTTTGGGATGAATACCCTGGTTATGCTGTGTTGTGATTAGAATATTCTGAAGAAGAAGAGGCAATGCCATAATCTGTTGCAGTTTTGAAGAGGAACCTCCCAAGAGAAGCAAGGTCTATTCCTGCTGTTGATCCTACAAATGTAAATTTACTTGGTTCTGGAATCTCTCAAGCTGATCTTGATAAGATTAAGATTGAATTGCTAACCACTGTGAGAGACACAGTTCGAGAAGAAATTTCTAATGCTCTTACTCAAGTGTCTCTACAAGTTTCTGAAAATTCATTGGAAGCTTTCTCACAAAGATTATCGAATGCTGTAAAGCCAGACCTGGCCAATACTGGTGAACTTATTGGCAGGCACATAGCCTTTTTGAATCAGACTATGAAGGATCTTCACACTGTCTTGGTATCTCTATCAAGTGAATTCCGATTAACCATCTCTGGTATGATGGATGTTTTGAGAAATTTGATTGAACATCTCAACAAGTCTGACCTGAGGAAGTTGAAAGATGAGTTAACTCACATAGTTGGCCAAGCCAGTAGAGCCAAAGTAACCAAGATCACTACCCATGAGCTAGAAGCTCTAAGAGAAGTTGTGCACGATTAGTTAGCTGCTGTTAGACAAATTCATGATTTAGAATCTTTGAGGAAGATGAAAGAGCTCTGTGATAACAGTCATAAGATGGCATTGGTATATTCAGCAGATGCTAAGAAAGCTCTGCACGAGATCAAAGTGAAAGTTGATAATTACTTTTCCAAGATTTATACAAAGCATGAGATGGATGCAAACATCAAGGTGTTGGCAGAGAATCTGAAATTCCCTCCAGTCACTCAGGCCTTCAAAACACAAGTTCATCAGTTGCAAGATTTTACCCCTTCCATGGCACAGTTCATGGAGAATAAAGATGATTTTGAAAAAGCTATGAATTATGGGGTAGAAGTCATTCAAGACTTCATTCATCATTTGAAGCCCTATTTGAATGCACAGGCCACTGCAATAGTATTTCCTACTTCTGAACCTCTCAGTGACTCTGATGTAGCTCCAAATCCGTTATCTGTTTCTCAAGCTCTATCTCAGTTAAGACCAGTCCCTCAGCAAGCTTCTCAACCAGCTCCTGTTTCTCAACAACAACTCTCTGTGGCACCTGCCCCTACACCTGCCCGAGTTATCCTACCACCACTTCAGATTCGCCACGTACAGCCAGCCTCCAATCCTTCAATCTTACCGACTATTGATCCCAAAGACAAAGGCAAATCCCCTTTGAATCCCAACAAATAGTTGTGTATTGTTTTTGATAGGGTGAACAATGTGATGCTTGTAATATTCTGTACTTTATAAACTTTTTTTTCTCTATCCTCTATGCTGACTGCTTTTCCTTTCACATATATGTTTTCCCTCCTTTTTGATTATCCCAAAGGGGGAGAAGGTGAAGAAAAAGACAGATTTATGGGAGAGGAAAGATGTATGGAAGAGATATATGGGGGAGAAAAGATGTATATATCTCAGGGGGAGAAATTTGTATAATATATATGGGAAATTTAAATTAAGGGGGAGATTTATATATCTCTTTATATTTATTCTCTTTATGGTTTAATTCTCATTCTGTTTTTATTAATGATATATCATATTATTTATATTTTATGATAAAGATTTGTGATTATCAAAAAGGGGGAGATTGTTGAGCCCTCTGGAAGATTGTTGATTTCATGTCTATGATTGAAGTTTTAATAATCAAAAATCATCACATACCATTAATGCTTAATCTGGTTTGATTTCTCATAAACTTAATTACAATCTGTTAATGAATTTGTTATCATGTTTTTGTCTATGCTTATTGACTTACAAAGTATTTTGGAAGTCTTCTGGATTCAACAGACATCGGAAGCACCGATTCAATATCAACAGACATTGGAAGCACAGATCCAATATCAACAGACATCGGAAGCACCGATCCAATATCAACAGACATCGGAAGCACCGATCCAATATCAACATACATCGGAAGCACCGATCCAATATCAACATACATCAAAAGCACCGATCCAATATCAACAGACATCGGAAGCACCGATCCAATATCAACATACATCGGAAGCACCGATCCAATATCAACAGACATCGGAAGCACCGATCCAATATCAACATACATCGGAAGCACCGATTCAATATCAACAGACATCGGAAGCACCGATTCAATATCAACAGACATCGGAAGCACCGATCCAATATCAATAGACATCGGAAGCACCGATCCAATATCAAAGGACAACGGTCGCACCGATCCGATATTAGATGCAAATGACTCACCGATGAAAAATGACTCACCGATGAAAATGACTTACCGATGCAAATGACTCATCGATGCTGATCAATATGAGGCACCGATCAAATGACTCACCGATGCTGATCAAAATGAGCCACCGATCAAATGACTCACTGATGCTGATCAAACTGACTCACCGATCAAATGACAGACCGATGCTGATCAGTCTGATTCACCGATGCTGATCTATCTGAGTCACCGATCATTACCCACCGATGCTGATGACCTACCGATCACTTGAACTAATCGATAGTCATAAACAACTATTTGAATTTCTTTATCTTTATCTTTATTTAATCTAACCAACGGTCATATTAGGTATATTTTAATGCTCTGTCAATTAATTAATAAAGATTGTCGGATGTCAGAAAACCGTACCTCGTACCTGCTGAAAAGAAACCCCTTCTATCTTTCGGAGCACGTGATATAAAGATTAGAAGACTCTGCTGCAAATAAGAAAATGAAGGATATTTTATAGAGAACATACAAGGAATAGAAGAAGCAAGTTGAGCAGAACTAAGTATAAGGGAAGACACATATCAAGAGATTACACAAAATCTCATACACAATCAAGCCTACTCAAGAAGAGTTCTGTGCATACAAAAGAACGATTGGAGAACTTCATCAACTACATCTCACTTCCTATGAACAAGAAGCATATGACATTCTTCTTCTCAAACAAAAACGAGAAGAGGACTTAGAATAAATTCTGACCAAATACAAAAGAGTCCAGAGCTACACTGAAATCACCAGAGCCATTTCTAAACTCTACATCTCTGCTCTGTGATATATTTGTTTTACATTTTGAGCAGTGTGTGTTATCTGCTGTATTAAAACACACACAATGACTCTTGTACTTTCACTGGAGGATCTTTAAATTCTCAGCAAACCATTTTACACTTCATTTCCCACTGTGGATAGTGGTAGAGGTCGTGTGACACCTGGACAGCTCTAAGCTGTTGTTTGTTTTCCCGCGTAGAACTGTGGTAGAGGTCTTGTGACCTGGACAGTGTGTTCACTGTTGTTAACCTCGATCCATGGTGTGGATCATTTTTATATAAACTTTTGAGAGGACTAAGTCTCGTCTTGAGACCGAACCTCTTGGTTAATTCTCTGTGTTTGTAGCTACATACTATATCCATACTATACATATTTATTTCATATTACACTGCTATTACTTTGAAATATAATTTATTTTCAATGCTACTTTGATAGTTAAACTCGCAAGTGTTTATATTTATTATAAACCAGTATGTTAGTTTCAAAAGTTAATTTAATCATAAGATTAAGTTAACTGAGAACTAATCAATCTTTGAGAAACTAATGGAACCTTTATAATCTGTATAAATTCACTACAGTTTAATATGTTTTTGATATAGGGGGATTTTAATAAACATTGTTTTTAACAGAAAATTTTAATTGGAACTCAATTCACCCCCCTCTTGAGTATCCACTCCGACCAACAACCACCAAACCACAATGTGGTGATGTGATATACTATCTCATTTCTAGTGTAGAGTATCTAGATTAACTTTAGATTCAATCCCACCAAAAGAGAATCTATATCTATCATGGGTGAAAAAATTCTATCATCTTCATTATTCAATAGTATGAGCTTCACCTTATTCAATGGGACTGGGATTTTCATATTGTTTTTCCACAATTATCTTCATGATTTTATCCATTGCAGCAAACGAAAATTAAAATAAAATCATCCAATATTTTATGTTTCTTCTAAACCATAGACGAACCACCTTTTTCAGTATAGATTGGTAGCATTGAGATCTATTACAGGTTCGGAATATTTGCACATGAAATTTCTCTTTTATTTTAGATCCACCTTATGCCAGACCATCATCATCAGCCTTTAAAAATATACAAATATGGCTGATGATTTAGTTTTAAATTCATTTTTCAATATATGTCACTCATGTAATCTACTAATGTGTAGCTTTTCCTAGAACAATTATTTAGGATTTGTCTAGATAATGTTTGATATGAGATGATATCTACCACCATTTCTGTTAGATATATAGGTATATTTCAAGAATTTAATAAAAGATATCATTTTCTGGAATAATTTGAATTGTGCTCCATGAAATAGAGGCACTAATTACCTTTTACAACACCCATGTATAATACTATAATGTCATAAAAACATCTTATTCGTAGAATCAATACAAATACCTAGATCACCTTTAAAATGTTTTAGTGGATGGGGATCGAGAACAACATCCTCCCCGTGATAATGCCTCATCATCCCCCGATTAAGTTTAAGAACCTAGTATTACCTTCACATCATGGAATAAATATTATTATACCTTGAATTATGCACAGGTCTGAGGAAACATCATTTATTCCAGAGAAAAGAACATCCTTAAGTATCATAAATCCCAGAGGCCCTAATAGGATGGATTAAAAAATAATTCCTCTTATTACTTTTATCATATTGTCCATGGACACAACATAAAATATTTCATCATGTTTAATTTATGCTGTTGGGACTATGTAGATTATGTCATAGTCGAGCTATTTGATGTCCCAACATAGGTGACGTGTGTCTCTGCCACCTTTAATGGTGATGAAGAATACTTTTATGAATAGAAACATGTTCTTTAATGAGGCACATACATGTATAACAAGTCTAAATCTTATAATATGGTCACTCATTCCCCTATAATTATGCATGATATGTTAAACAAGACAGAGCCTCTTGCGGTTTCAAAGTCAACTCCAATCACCATAATGTGATGATGAACTTCCGTGTCCCAAAAGAGTTGGAATTGATAGTGCTAGGGTAATCAGAGTCCCCAACCATTATTAAAACCATATTTCACTCTCAATGACTTCATTCCCCATAAATTGGTATAATCCCCCCCCCCCCATAATCCAAATAATCGTATAATATTCCACTAATGATGAATATTATTATGTTTCCTTCAACACCACCAGGTTATTGGATCATTTTGTAGTACTATGTGATAATTTTCACCACATGGACTCTCCATGAGTGTTAGGATATTCCATCAAAGGAAGGCCATGAACCATTAAATAATTCTAGTTTTCTAAGATGGTTTTAGTGAATACAACAAGTTCATGATTTAATATAGAATAGTGTCTTTGTTATTATTATGTCCTAAATACTATACATGTGAAAGGATTATATGAGAATATGATGGTGCCTAAAGATTATGGTAGGATTATTATAGATTCACATGAAGGAATTTGATTTCATTACTGGGAATTTGTTTTTGTAGGTGTGATACTTATTGTGTAAATCATAAAAGGAATTCAAGACAAGTGCTCATGGTGGGGGAACATTGTATATAAAAATTGGAAGACCATGAACGTTTTTATTTACATGAAGTGAAGAAGAATAATTAAATAATATTTCCATGAAAAATTAATATATATATATATATATATATCATGATTAATAATAAATTGGGGTGACTGTTTAAATTATCACAATGGTCAACGGCTTGTGTCAATAGTGGCACATTTTTTGAAACATGAAATATTATTGAAGGATATTAAAAATATTCATTTTTATATGGATTTTTTTAAAGTGATGTAATATCCCAATATTTTTTTGAGGTATTTATTATGAAATTTCATTAAAAATGATAATATGGAAAGTCAATATCCATGAGATATCATCCAAATTTCGATGGAATTATTGAAATCAGCTATGTAAGGATTTTTGAAAACTATAATCATAGCTTAAAAATATAATAATGTTAATGGGGATTCCATGAAAATGAGGTCTTACAACTTGTAGATAAAACATTATATAGTTCACTAGGAACCAATAATGTAATTTCATAGTATAAAATATTACATATATTATATGTTATATTAATTTGATTGGAATAAAAGCAATTTAGCATACTATTTGATGTACATTTAGTGGAAAATAAAAACTAGATGACAGAACACAATCGAGAAGCCCATGAATAGTTTGCTGAACACCAATAATGTGACATCACAAAATGATTTTTGAATATTAATCAATTATATATTCATGTGATGTGAATATAGAAAATATAGAATACCATTTTTGGTGAATTCAGGTGAAATGAAAAGGGTGTTGACAGAAAAAAATTTATATGACCATGCACCATACGCTAAACATCAACAAAGTGAATCCACAGTATGCCATTTTTCATAAATTTTATGTTATACTCATGATATGGATGTCATAATAATTTGTTATGTTATATATTCAATATATAGTTTGGAAGAATAATATATGTTAATTATTTTTATTAACTTCCATGTTGTGTGAAGTTCCTTTCGAGAATGTTATGCTATATAGCATACTACGCTAAAGTGCTATGCTATGTGACATACTACACAAAAGTTTGATTCTAAGAGATATTATTTGTTAAATTACATGAAATGTAATGTAATTTTCTAAAACTATTTTCAATTAAACATTCTACTTTAATTTAATAATCTATGTGACATGCAATACTAAGTGTTATGTAGGTGAAGCCACTATTCAGATGATCGCTATGTGATGAATGTTTTTTCAGAAAATGATTTGTGACATATGATATGGGGAAACTATTCTTGAAAACTATATTCAGATGTATACTATATAATGGGATTTTTATTTTTAGAGACAGGTGACATGTTAAATAGTTAAACATATTTTTTGTGGTGATCATATGATAACCTTATTGTTAATTGCTCCACTGTTTCCAACAAATACCCAGTTAAAATACGACTAAATTTGGTCATGAATTTTGGAAAAATCTTCATTCATATAGAAAGAACGTATTCTTATCCATCTGAGTCTCATAATTAAATTTGTTCTTTTAAAAGTAGATAATTATCCATGTGAAGTGTTATGTTAATATATGTGATACCCTATGATAATTTCATTACTTATTAGTGATGTGCTATGTTTTTTCTTATGTTGGTGAAGTGCTATGTGAAATAGAAAAAAAATTAAAATAATGTTAAATATTCATTTTTTTAAAAATCACAAAAATAGACCAAGAATACACAAAATATCAAATATTCTATGCTACAATAATTTCATGACCATAGGAACTATTTAGAATTTTATTTGAATAATATACTGTGAATATAAAATTGAAGTTTTATATGATATTGAAATTAGTTTAAAAAGAATCAATGAAGTCAAAAAATAGTAGCTAACTTATAATATATTCTTTGATGTTATTATTTTAGGAGAGGAGGGAACATTTAGCATATTCTTTTATTAATATATATTTAATAAAAATATGAAATGTTATAAAAATAATTAATATATTTTCTAATCATCAAAAATGTAGATAAACAGTATTCAACTTCTAAAATATGATATTATATGATCATTTTATAATCATAGAACAATTTAGCATATATTTTCAAAGAATATATAAGGAATTGAAAAGTTAGGTTCTATACGATGCAAGAATTATATTACTAAGAATAAATGAAATACACCAAAATTACATGACTTATCATATATGCTATGATTATTTAATGATCATAGAAAACATTTAGCTTAATGATTGAAGAATATACAATGTATATCAATGTGAATTGTGATATAATGAGATCATCATGAAAGTGTTTCAATAGTGTATGACACACTACATAGGCTATGATATGATTATTTCATGACCATGTGTCAATTATTCATTATGTTTGATGTTTACATAGTGTAAAAAAATAAAGTCCCCAAAAAATTATTAAAAATTCCATGCAATACTCATGAATGCAATATTTATATGGGTTTCATTTCACGGGAAGTATTATCATGAGATTATCATGTTTAACCACATATAAATTAATATTTAATAAAAATTTTGAATCACTTGAAAATATTAATTAAGGGCAGCAATTCATCTGAAGATGGATGAATTCTTTCAAAAGTATTAATCTAAGGAAGATCTCATCATTTATTACAGTAAAAAATATAAAGAGACTAAATATAGAATACACTCATAAGATATTACATTAAGGTATGAGAATTCAGTTCTAATTATTCATAAATATATGAATAATTGAATCATTAAAGATCATGTGTGAAAATGTTTCCATACCAATAGACTTAATTATGGAATCTATTGAAGATCATGTTGTTTTACAAAAGTTTAACAAATCTAGTTCACTCATGTAGAAAGATATTTTTATTTAGCTATAGAATAAAGTAGAAGAAAATAGTGATATTTCTCTTTATAGATCAATAGAATTGAGGAAAAATGTTATTAGGAATTGGGTTTCTATCCAAATTTTTGATGATGCACGAGGATGATGTGTCTTACAAATCAAAATAAGGTAAGAGAAGATGGTGGGGGTTTCAAAATAAATAAGTAAGAAGATTTGGTTTCTAATGTGTAGAACTGGGATTAAATAGGGGGATTGACTACTAGGGTGTATAACCAAATGATTCCTTACCCATTTTAATAAAAATATTACATAGTGGATAATAAATGTTGAGGGGATTAACCAACTCAACGAGGAGTATGTCTTTATAACAAACCCTATAAAAATTGTGGGATTGATCTCTGTTACTATTACTTCAAACAATGTGATATTCTAATATATATAATTGACTAGATTGATAATGTTAACATGTTCAAGAATTTATGGTCAAAATAAATATATTTTAAAAAATAAACCACTAGTTAACCCCCCCCCCCCTAATTTTTAATCTAGTTAGGGGCACTACAATTTGTATTAAATCTAGTTTTACTCTAACGATCCAAGAGAGTTCATATGAAGATTAAATTTAGAAAAATGAGTGTGCAACCTCATATAGAAAAAAGTGAAGTAATTACTAAGGATACTAATATGTATATATCTTCAATGAATCAAAAAAATATAAATAGTAGATAATAATTAGATCTGAAGTTAAATATCAGTGTGCATAAAGAGATACCTATAAGTGATGTTAATAGAAATCTTATATGTTGTAGGGAATATTTTGATTTTTATTCTATTAATTAATACTTTTATTGATGTGATGATGACACATCACTTAGTGATATACACCTTTAATTCAAATAACATCTTCTAAAATTTCCCAAATAACTTGTAATTAATATTTTTTATAGTGTTAATGGTTGTTAGTATGAAAACATACTTGTGGAAATGAGGGTAATGTTATCATTAAGGCATTGGCTAAATGGTTATTTATATCTAACACTCTTAAAATACCTATGAAATCAAAGGATTAAAAAATTTCTCATTAAAATGATTAATATTCTAAACTTGTTTTAAGAATGTAAATGAAGGGTTTGTGAGAATTAATTATTTTATAATATTTTTTTAAAACCATTCCATGAATTTTAAAAATTCAAAAAACATTCTACGGTTGTAAAAATGAATCATGTAGAGGATATAGATAATATGATAATAAATCCTAAAAATTATTTTCAATAATAAAGAGTCATTCATAGAGATAAATGATGAAGATTAAGGGGGATTGGGAAGCCAAACTGATTTCAATTGATGATAGGAAGAAATACCTCAAAATTAATTTTTTATACCAAGAGGTATGATTGAAAACTTTGGAATCAACACATGTTGTAACATCAAAAATAACTAAAGTAGTGGATGTTTCTACTCAAGATTTTATTAAGGATCATTATTCTATAAAGAATATGAGATTGTATTATAATAAAATATCTTTATCCTCTGAGAAGATGGTATCCCATAAACCAAAAACAATTATGTACTAATTATGTTCCATGTGCTGGTATAACATTTAAACGAAACTCAAGGAATGTGTGTATGGTGAAAAATGTTGTTACATTCACTAAATATCTAGAGTATGTTAAAAAAAATATAAAGAACAGTTTCTCAAGAAGTGTTCCAAGGAGTTGTGGAGCTACCCAAATACCGAGAGGTTCACACTCTAGGAAAACTAAATAGATTACACCACAAAAGAAGATATGAATATTCAGATGAAACTATTACTATTTGTAGAATATTGGGAATTAAAAATTTCGATGTTTGAACAAAATAATAATTTATAAAAATAATCAAAGCTATAAATTTTATTGGAAGTAGTGTTAAATAACTGAGAAGACCTTTTCTAGAAGGCAAAATATTGCATAAAATAAATCATTACACAATGAAATTATTTTAATGATTTAAATAATTATATGTCTACTAAATAATAATTGTTCATTTTTATAATTATTTATATTATGTACCTATCATGCACAATTCATTTGATAATTTTAAGAGAATACCCCAACAAAAGGGAAGGTAGGTATGAAAATTGGACGACAAGTTAGTATTATGATGTGAAAAAATCAAGACGACTGTTAAACCAACATTCAATGGGTAGAATTATTTGATATAATATCCCAATTAAAATGGTTAATTAAATGAGAAATTAATATAACTACCCCTATGAAAAAATAAGGTCCATTTTGTAGAAGTACAATGATAAAAAAATTTCTTAATATAATATATATCAAATTTGAATATCTATGTGTGTTGGTTATTGTGGGTGTTGTACGGATTATGGGATGAAATCTTAGTCTTTCTGGTATAACAATTTAATACTAGAAAACAATCATTAATTAAGGGATATTAATTGTGAATTAATGATAAAAGAGTCTCATGGAAATGATGATGTTACCAGAAATTCATCCAAAGTTTCAAAAGTTATTTCTTATGCTAAGAATTGGAATATTATACAATAAAAACATTGTGATGAGTCCTATTAAGATTTTGAGATTACAAATAATTTTAAGAAAGAGTTCCTAGTTTTCTATTCAAATAAATTGAAATTGGATAAACAATTAGATGAATCTTAAAAACATGATAATGCTAATGGAAATCTATTGTCTATATAAACTGAGGTGTAATATCCAATCCCACACAATGTCGGTCACTTGTATGTAAGGTGTACTAAATTTGTGCATGCTCCATGTGACAATATGGGGATTCTACCTAATCAATGGGAGCCATTGAAAATTGAAATTAAATCACCAGAAACCTCATCTTTTTAAATAACTACAATTCAAAAGGATACTACACTAAATAATAGGGAAATTGTTGGGTGAAAATAATGGTCGAGGTTGAGATATAGCACACAGTATGAATGTAATTCATGAGGATCAAGAAGGGTCTACCTTATACCTTTATATATGAATTATTTTTTAATAACATGTAAGGAATTAACGTAGATGAATGTAACCCATTAGGGGATAAATGATGAGATAAATCTATTAAATCTTCACTACATATTGAATGAGGAACATCTAAAAAGATTTATTAAATTCAATTATTAGTTATTACAATCACATATTCATCCCTTGTTCACAATTTCATTAATCATAACAATTTAAAGGTAGTAATTTATTGATGTCAAAATGATAAAATGGGGAGTTATATATTTTTTACATGAAATTTTTATTTTTTTGCTGAATTATGTGCTCGATCTCGAATTTCCAAGAGAAATTTGATTATTTTATATTCCTTTGTTAAGAATTGATATTTTCATAGAAATATTTCACATACATGGTATTTATTTAATACATAGTAATCCTTGGTTGCATCTCTCTTATTTCTAACATCAAGTTATTTCACATTGACTTGAATTTAATTAACTAAAGGATATTTGCTATGTGAACCCCATTAGATCATTCTTATGTCACTATTGATCTTTCAATTTTTTTATAATTGAGATGATCATTGAATTGGGATGAATTTTGAGAGGAGAAGACACAATTTTCCATTTATATTTTTTTCAATAAGGGTATAAAAATATTAACTTTATAAATGGAATAAGTATCGACATAACAAATTAAGGGGATATTGAAGTGAACATGTTAATGATTAGTGAATGTATTTATTATTTTTCAGTATATCATTAATTAAATATATGTGGAAGGATAATATGAGAAACTAGTGATTCTTTAAAATTCTAAGACAATTGTTATGGAATTACATAATGGAATTAGATGTAATTATTGTGTTATTCTCCATATAATATTTCTAAATTATGGGCCGATCTTTAATGGAAATAATATAAAGTGTTGATAGTGAAGTAATACTTTCTACAAAAAGTGGAAGACCATTCAAATGATTATTTGGATGTGTTAATTAATAATAATAAATAATATGTCTATGAAACATTTATGGGTATATATATATATGTAAAATGAAGAATAAATATTTGTGATAATGGTTGAACAAATATTAATAATTAAGGAATTTGTTCAATAGAGACACATTTTTACAATAAGGAAGACTATTTAAGGACATGAAAATATTCATTTTCATGTGGATTTAATTTAATGTCCATGATATATCCTCTGATTTTTCATTAGGTATTGATGATGGGTTTTCATTCCAAATTATTGTGTGTTAATTTAGGTTTACAGTGGGATAATCCAATGATCAATGGAATTATGGAAATCATAAATTTATAAATTTCTATAAACTATATACATGATTTGAATAGTTGATCTTGAAAATAAGGTTTCCTTGCAAATGAGCGTATATAAATTCCAAATGAAAATTCATCAGATCACTTAAAATAAATAAATTAAATACAAAATATTCTATTTGACATATATTTTATTCTATATTCAGGTGACATAAACAGAAAAAATATAGACTACTATTTGAGTTAAATTCAAATGAAGAGAAATGTAGGTTGATAGAAAAAATTTTACATGTCCATGAACAGTGTACCAAACATCAATAATTTCATGACACAACATTCTGTTTTACATAGATGTTATGCTCTATTTATGTGAAGTGAATTGAAACAATTTATCATATGGTATGAGGTACATTAAGTGGAAACGAAAACATGGTTGATATAATATAATTTATATACCGATGAAGAGTATGCTAATCATCAATAATATGAATTCATAATTTGACCTTTGACCTGGATGATATGATATATTCGTTATATGAGGATTTGAACACTTTAGAATTTTATTTGTGTAATATATATTTGAGATGAATAATATATGAGAATTTCAATGAAAAGTGACATGGTATATGAAGTTCATAGCTAAAATTATATGCTAAGATAATTAATAATCTAATTTTCTATGAAATGAAAATTTCTTTGTTGAATTTCTAGTCCAAGAGACTTTCTATGCTATGTTTCATGCTATAATAATCAATTTTCTTAAATATCATGATAAGAGACATGGTATACTAATGTTAAAATAAATTTTACATGTTATTCTATGTGTTATATAGGTGAATATCATATATGGATGAGTGCAATTAGATGATGATTTTTTATATTATGGTTTATAAGACATTATATGTAGAAAGTATTCTTGAAAATGTTATGAAAACATATAGTATGTGATTACGTTCTTTTCTACAGATAGAGGTGACGTGTTAAATGGATAATCGTATTTTTGGGATAAAAACATGTCAAACTAATTGTTAACCACTCCTTTATTTTCCACAAATACCTAGTTAAGAGATAGATAAATTTAATCCATAATTTGGGTGAAGTGTTCATTCAAATATGATGCACTTATTATGCTTCATTTGAGTCCTACAATGAACATTCTTCTTTTAAGAATGGTTAAAATTCTATGTGAATTTGAATTGTAAGAGATTTACTATTCTATGATAGTTTAATTAATAAGTTGTAATGTTATTTTCAATGTGCTGGGTTGGTGAATTGATACGAGTAATTAAAAAATAATTAAAATCACATTCAATCATCAGTTTTATACACATAAAAAAATAGACCAAACAAACATGACATATCATATATGATATTATAAGATAATTTCATGATTATTGGAACAATATTGAATATTCTTTGAATAATATATAGTAGTTTCCAATGCTTTCTATAGGGAGAACATCCGTCTATCGGGGACACGCTGATTATTGTCCCGCATTCCCTCTTTTCAATAGTGGGCGGCATCCTTCTCTTATTCTAGGACATTTGCTACTTGGATGAAATGAGATGATGGGATTTCGGTTCCACCTTCCATGGATTCCTCCTTGGAACTCATTAACTTGTCTGGGTCTCCCTTATATATTAAGACGTTGTTCGTGAAACTCTTCCTGGTGCCATATCTTCACGGATGACGGTTAATTACACTGCATCTGTCATAAAATTCCACGGGGTTTGAGATGGGAGTAACCTTTGTTCAAGGGAGTAATCATGTTGGAGATCACTAGCATGTTTCGATTCTAGAACATTGGCACCTCTAGGTTTCTTCCCCTTATTATAGGGATTCTTGAGGGCACAGATGCCTGAGGAATCCCACATCGAATATGGGTAATTATATTCCATAGGAATATCTCTAAGGTTTTCCTCGACTCCCCATGTTTGACATAGGGTATGTCATGAATTAAACTTTATGCGGGGACAGATCAGACAAATCATGACACTGACTAGATTGAATCAGATGGTTGAAATCCCCAGAGGGCACACTAATGATAGGGCTAACATTTGATTATTTACCCGATTACTACTAAAAGTTGTGAGAGGATGGGTAACATGATCTCACTAGGATGTGGCGACCTGAGAAATAATAATGATGGGTGATGGATGGTTGAGTAAAGTGGAAGGGATGGGGAATGAGATTGAACTATCATGATAACAGTGATGATGTTGGGCTTCAGTCTCGAAGAGGCTCCTTATGTATCCTTGTGATAGGGAATCAAAGTCCACATAGTTTGGTGGAGGGGATGGGACACCGGATGAGTTGGCTGGTTAGATTGGATGTGTGGATGGGACCTAAAAGAAATGGAACCACTCAGTTGGGGGATGACCTTTCCTGAATCACACATTATTGAGGGAAAGACTAGGCTGAGACATGGGTAATGGGCTTGAATTGGGGTGTTCACATCGGACAACAACCTGGTAATGTGTAGAGGCTTACGCGTGGTTAGCATCCCGGATTGGTTTAACACTACTAGGAAAGACCATAGCGGTGGGTCCCAATAATGGTTACAGCATCGGATTATAGCTGTATGGAGAACACAATAACTTACCACTGATTGGGATACACAATGGATTACTGCTGATTAGGAAACACGATGGCTTACCACTTCTTGGGGAGACACAACAGCTTACCGCTGATTAGGGTACAATGTTTTACCACTGATCAGGTCTTAGAGTATAACGTCATAAAGGATGGGGTGAACTAACATAAAGTGGTCGTAACTGATGGTTGTTGGGGTTGAACCTCATGAATGCTTCCTACCTACCTCTCCATGGTAAAGATAAACGTCCACACAATTCGGAATGGGGGCTTGGTAAACCGATGTGATGTGGATAGGACCAAGAAGGTGTTGGTAGAGAACCTCATGGAGACTTCATAGGTACCATAATTTGGAAAAGATTAGAGTCCACATAGTTAGGGACGATTATTTGAACCGGTGTGAAGACGGTTGGGACCAATGTATGGTGGGCTTGAACCTCAGGGAGGGTTCCTATGTACCTTTCCTTGAAAATGATCAAATTCCTGATAGTTCGGTAGGGGTTGGTGAACCAATGTGACTATGGTCACGACATAATGATTGTGGGCTTGAAGCTCAGGGAGGATTCCTATATAAAATTCCTTGGAAATGATCAAAGGCCACATAGATCCAGAATGTGGTTTAGGGCATACACTCTAGTCTATGCAAAGAAGATGTCATGGTCGACACTTATACTAAGCCCACTTGAGTCATGCTCATTGGGAGAAACAATAGGTAGCAAAGACAAGATGACCATGTCGCGAAATATGTATATGTAGAATGTGGAGTGGGGCTTGCACGTGGTTAGTGACCCAACATGGAAAAAGGGGCTTATGCATGGTTTGTATCCCAAAGAAAAAATAGAGTCTTACATGTGGTTAGAAGCACATGGATTTGGATATTGGGACTTACTCCATGATGGAGGCTTGGGCGGAGACACGACCCAAAGGGAGAGGTACGGGAGGATGAAGGTCCTGGTGCCCCCCCCCCCCCCTCTGGTTCTTAGCACAAAAGATGAAAGGAGGCACAAGGGTACTACCTCCTAAAAAAGGCTATGGGCTTAACTCATGGTGATTTCCCATCCCCCATAGACAGATTCCGCTCTAGTAAATAGGATCTCATTCCATGTGGGAAATATATCACTCTCATGGAGAGGAGCATGCATAGAGAATGTTCGATATGGGGCACCCCATGTATGATGCATGGGGAAAGGTACCAGTTTGAGATAATGTGCTCATGAAGATGGTTATTGGTAGTTTAAAATCATACATCATGGACAAGGTGGGTTCTCTCTGCACCCCTAATACTTATATAACTGGTGCGCTTTAACCCTTGGTTAAGGGAAGTCACCGGCATTGCGTGGTGAGGAGGTATTGTGGAGTAATCAAAAATGGGTCTCATGTTAGTGTGGCTATGCGAAGAGAAAATTGACATTAACCTGCCTATGCGAAGATGTATGAGGTGATGCAATGAAATAGAAAGTGCCACCCAAGGGAAATTGAAGTTACTTCGTACGAGCCTAGAGGGCCGTATGAGAGAAGGGTGTGTAACATAGATTTGTTGGGCGTAAGAAGCATCTGAAGATGATGTCCGGAAGGGGGAAATCAAACATGTTCGAAAGAGCATGCACAATGAGGATGGATTCTGTGAAAATGAAGTAGAGGTGTAGAAAACAATTTATTCTCAACACTAAGTATAATCTTGACAAATTTTTATCCAAAAGGAAAGAAGGAACTTTCCTAGGGTACTCAATATTAAGTAATTCCTATAGAGTATTCAATAAGAGAACTAAATGTGTGGAAGAATATGTTCATAGAAAGATTGTTGAAACAAATCCACATGAGCCTAGAACCATCCTAGAAAATCTGGAGGATGATGTATCAAATCTGAACATCATCTCAAAAGCCAAAAATTCCTCTATGAAAGAATCTGTGAAAACATCCAATTCTAGAAATTCACTACAATCATTTCATATTGAACCTGAATATGTTGATGAACATGAACTCAATAGTACCTCATTATCTAGAAAGGTTAGAACCAATATAAACCATCCCTTAGATTTTATTGTATGAGACTAAGAGAAAGGAACAGAAAATAGAGCTCCTCTTAGAAATCAGGTTGAACATCAAGCCTTCTTGTCACAACATGAACCTAACAACATTTATGATGCCATCAATGACGAATTTTGGGTAATGTATATGCACGAAGAACATAATCAGTTTGAAGGAAACAATGTTTGGAAATTTTTTGAAAGACCCAAGGACACATTCATCATAGGAACTAAATGGGATATTAGAAATAAGATAGATGAAGATGAAAATATATTTTGGAAAAAGTATAGATTTTATTCCCAAGGCTATAGTCAAGAAGAAGGAATTGACTATAAGGAGACCTTTTCTCCAATTGCCAGACATGAAGCCATCAGAATCCTACTGTCTTATGTTGCACATATAAATTTCAAACTATATCAAATAGATTTTAAGTGTGCATTCTTAAATGGGTATATAGCTAAGGATTTCATTGTTGAACAACCCCCTAGATTTACAAATCCTCATTTTCCAAATCATAATTTAAAACTATAAAATGCTTTATATGGTTTAAAGCAAGCTCCAAGAGCCTGGTATGACAGATTGAGTACTTTTCTCATTTCCAAAGGATTTACAAAAGGAATATATGATCCTACCCTTTTTATAAAAATTTTTTCTAATGGTGTTTTAGTGGATCAAATCTATTTATATGATATTATTTTTTTATCTTCAAAATATTCATTATGTATTCATTTTTCTAAAATGATGCAAAACAAATTTGAAATGAGTTTAATGGGTAAACTAAAATAGTCTCTTGGATTTCAAATATTTCAGAATAATGATCGAATTGTTTTAACTCAATGTAAATACACTATAGATCTTCTAAAATGTTTTGGATTGGATATAAATAAAAGTAGTGACACTCCCATGAGTACCACCTGTAAGATGGATCTTGATGAAGATGTAAAATCTGTTGATCAAACCACTTATAGAGGAATGATTTCAAGTTTACTCTACATAACTGCAGGCCATCCAGACATTATGTTTAGTGTGTATGTGTGCTTTTTTCATGAAAATCCTAAAGAATATCATTTAAAATCTGTAAAGAGAGTTTTCAAATACCTCAAGCATACACCCAATCTAGGACTATTCTACCCTAAATGAAAATAATTTGAAATACTTAGTTATTCTTTTGCTGACTTTGGTGGCTGTATGATAGATAAAAAGAGCACCTCTGGAACATGTAACCTTTTAGGAAAGTCACTAATATCATGGTGTAGTATGAAACAAAATTCTGTTGCATTATCTACTGCAGAAGCTGAATACATAGCTGCTGGAAGTTTTTGTGCCCAAATTTTGTGCATGAAACACACATTACTAGATTATGGATATCAACTCATACATGTACCTATAAATTGTGGCAACACAAGTGCTATTAACATCTCAAAAATTCATTTTTCACATTCTAGGACAAAACATATTGATGTAAGTCGTGAATTTTTGAGAGATCAATATCAAAAAGGTGATATCGCATTGGAATTCATTGGTAATGAATATCAACTTGCTGATATATTCTCAAAACCATTAAATTCGGAGAGAATATACTACATCATACATTATGTTGGCATGATAAATCTCAAATAGATATCTTACTTGTCTTGTTGTTCAATCATTTTACTAAGTTTTACTTTACTGTTTCATGATTACAGTTTCTCAGTTATTGTCTCGTATGTTTACGGTCTCACAGTTGGCACTTTGAACTTATGTTCTAACATTTACTGTCTCACTGTAATGCATACTGAAGAGATAACTCACTATCTCACCGACTCAATGTATCACCGTGGTGATAACTCACTGTCTCACTGTGATGATAAATCACTGTCTCACCGTAACTACCACTCACGGTCTCACCATGAAAATTATTTATGATTTTCATTAAACCCCTATAGCGGTTATTATTATTTCATCTCTTTTACTTTATCAAGTTTTTATTTTTGTGACGATTGACATTCCTAAATGATAAAACAAAAAGATTCACTCGGTTCTTCACTCGGACATTCTCTTTTTTCGAACCCTTTCAACCTTGCAACCCTTTATCTCTCTCACTCTTTTAAACCTTCAGTGGATGGAAATAATGAAACACCCTTCATCATCCACACCTGATAATCACACTCTTAAGTAGAAGAAGATTTCACCTAAGCTGACACCTGAAGGACCTCAAAATCCGAATCTGGTAAATCACAGTGTTGTACCTGAGAATGCAATTTGCCCCGAATGGCTTCTGTCCAGCTAATCTTTGGACTTCAAATTGATAAAAAACTAGGTTGGTTAGAGTGGATCTCAAGGGAAAATTAACCCATCTATCCTAGGTTAGTTGCTCATTTCTACCAGTACATACAATTCTCTTTTGACTCTGGTGAAATTTATGTTGTGAGGAGTTCGATTAATGGCCAAAGATGCTCCTTATCTTCAAGGTTATGGGATGAATGCCTTAGGATACCTCATGAAGTTATATGTGAGGATTATTAGAGAGAACCTCCTCCCTCAACTGATTTCATTGATCTTAAAGATTCTCTGAAAACCCTAACCGGAAATGGCACCACGAGAAGGGCCATCACTGCTAAACTAGATGGCGAAACAAGACTTCTGTTTATGTTTGTTCAAAATATGGTTCATCCAATAAATGGTGATTTTTTTGTGTTAAGGTATCAATATGTGTTTCTAATTCAAATTATAAAAAATGTACACAAGATCAACCTGTGAAAATACATCATTTACTATATGTGTGAGTTGTTCAAGGTCACATCCTAGTCAACTTCTCTGTTCTACTCTTGGCTCGTATCATCCATGATTGATGCAAAAGGCATGTTTGGACATAATGAAGAAGTGATTTTGGATTGTGAATACTATCTCTATAACGAAACCATCAAGAGAATGATGATAAACAATAATCCTTGGAAAACAGAATGGGTGGAAGAAAATGATAAGGTTTACGAGAAGTTTAATCATGTGGATTATCCATCAAGGCTGAAAGACATTTTTTATCATGATTTTGAACCAGATGAACATGTTGAGTATTCAGAAGAAGAGGAATAAGTGGATTAAGTGCCACATAGGGAAGAAGTTATTTTTGAGGAAGAAATGGATATTGTTCCACATGTTGTCATTCAAGAACAAGCTACAACCCATGGAAACGATGTCAATCTAGAAATCCTACCCGAAGCTGAAAAAGAATCAGTTGTCACAAAATCTGAGCAGCAAGCCTTGGAAGAGCCTATAGTAGAAGAACTCTATATTGTGAAAGAAGAGAATCATGAAGAAATCCTTGGTGAACAATATGTTCCTGAAATAATACCCTCTACTATAAAGAGGATGAAGATGGCCTTTCAGCTGGCAATACAAGAAATGATTGAGGGACTTAAAAATGAAACTGTGGATTTAGAGCAAGCATCTGAGCATCTCAGTCCTGAGAAGGAGGCACCTGTTGAGGGGGAGAAAACCCCAAATCATGAGCCTGATGATGCCTCATATCCAACAGAGTCAAGGCTTATGGACACTCAATACAAATATCCTAGAATCTATGATGTGAATGAGTCTCAGCAGGTTACTACAACCGGGCATGATCTCTCTTCCATATTTTAGTTGAAATCATTCACAAACCTTTCACCTGAGAAACAACCTGAACCTCAACCTGTTCACGTACCAACTCCTACACCTAAACCTTTATCTGAAAAACTGCCCTTTGTCCGCAATGATGATATGAAGGATTTTTGGGATACACTCTTATCTGGAGTTGAGAAACTTATGAACTCCCAACCTCGTCATGTGACAAATCTGAGTGAGAGAGATGTCTCACTATTATTGGTAAATATCATTTGGAAAATACACCCTAAGGCGATCTATGAGATTCAAGAAGTACGAAATGAAAATAATTTGCTCAGTAATGAAGTCACATCCCTGAGAAGCATGGTTGAAGACATGTTGAGAGAGCTGCATTCATGATCAGATCCTGTTACTGATCCTCTATCACCTACTATCTCTCAAATCTATTGAGATGTTGTGTCTCATATTCACCCTTATCAGGATTCATTTGATGAAAATATTTCAGAATAGAACAAACAAATGTTGAAGGAAATGATAGAGCTTGTGTTGAACCTTAATAAACTCACTGATGAGTACATTGTATGTCTTCAAAAGGTACTAAATTAGATCAAATCTCTGTCCACACCCGTCAACGCTTCTAATACCTTTGGTAAATCCTCTACACATTCCTTGCATAGTACTTTTCTCAGATCTATAGTCAAGTTAGAGCTTCCGAATTCTTTCAGTGTCTTTAATGTGGCTTCTTTCATTGAAGTTTTCAATAATAATGATATAGTTTTTGATCTTGTACAAATTCACACCAATATTGCAAATGATGAAAAACATGAGATTTCTAAGAGAGTGGATTTCTATTTTAACCAAATTTTCTCCAAGACTTATATGACCAACCACTTCAAATACCCTGTAAAGAATCTTCAAATTCCTCCTGTGACTCAATCCTTTAAAACCAAAGTCCACAAGCTGACATAGATTACCCGATTGTTGGACTAGTTTATGGAAAACAATGATGACATTTAAAAAGAAGTGTAGTATAGAAGAGAGATTATTGCAGACTTCATAAAACTCTTGAGACCTTATCCTCATGTCCAGAGTACAGAAATTGTAGCTCCAATAGCTGCACCTCTCAGACCTAGGCTGCCTACCTTCACCTCTGCCTTAGACTCAACTACCATCTCTGTTGTACATGCTCTCAGTCAGATCAGGCATGTGATTCTTGATCAGCAACTTCCTAGATCTTCTACTGCTCCTACCATGTCTCCCATTGTCTTTAAAGGTCTCTATTTACCCTCTCAAACTACCACGTCTCTACCTTCTTCTACATCAACCACTGCCCCTATGGCTTCCTCTTCTGCTGCTGCTAAGGGAAATGAGAAGGCCAGTCCCTGAAGAAGACCAGTGCTTACTCCTTTCTGATGGGGATGCCATTGGTTTTTTATTTCTCCATTATTTTGTACTACCCTATGTTTACTCTTAATGGAATGTGCACTGTTTTCCCTCTCTTCTTTCAACTTTTTGTGTAACACCCGAGACTTTTATGTTATATAAATCATCAAAGGAATCTTTTTCTACACAACACTTGCTTGGCTTTCTTTACACGCAATCGTGACCTTCCTCGATAGCTTGCGTCGTACGCAATACCGAGTTTTACTAAACAACAATATGCTATTAAAACTAGCCGTTATGAATAGTAATAACCACTTTTTGAAATTTTATAAATTTTATTTTTCAAAATGGACTTCATTTTTGGACTCAGAATATCGAAATTAGCCTAGGGTGAAATTTTGGTATTTTTCTGAAAACTTTCAATTTTTGATGAATAGTGAAACCACTAAGTGGTAGGTTAAAAACTGAATTTTGCATAAAACTTAATTTTACCGCTTCTGTGAATGGAATTTCAAAAATCCGAGAGACACGGTTAATATCAAGGACTAAAATGTGGTTCAATGAGATGAAAATAATTTTTTGGTGAATAGTAACGTTTTACTATTTTTACCGCGGTTAATAGTAAATAGGGTAACTAAGGGTAAATATGATATCAATATTACCCTAACACATGTCCTAATTCTATTGGACAAGTGTAATTCGACCAAAAACAAACTTAGGAATAAAATATGACCATTTAGGCCCACTTGGATTAGATTAAGACATTTATTATTAATTTATTTAAAGAAGGGTTAAAATAGTTAAAATCAAAGTTTAATAAGTAAATCATTTTTAATATGGGGTTAAACATAAGATAAATTCTACTATAAATATTCATTAGAAAGCTAAAACTATTTCCTACATAAGGGTATTTTATTTGTAATTTTTAGACATTAAATAATTTAATTTATTTATGACACAATGATGATGCAGTAATTATCTTATTAATGAAATATTGACATAATTGATGTTATAAACACCTAAATAAATGTAATTTGAGACTTTTTATGAATTCCACTAATTTTCTAGGTTACTATGATATATTAATGTGGATTTAATCAACTTGGTTCGAACATATAATTCTGTTATGACTTTCACAAAAATCATATATCAAATAGTGTCAAAATTGACACAAAATAGTTTTTAAATCAAATATTATATTATTAATTGTTATTTTATTCCTAAAAATCTAAGTTTCGGCCAAATGACTTAGATAAGGATATATATATTAATAATAAACAATTTGGGGTTCGTTTGGCATGTTATAGTAAGTGTATTAACCATATAGTGAAAGAAAACAAAAAGACACGGTAAAAGTTAAATTAATTAACTTAGAGTTAAATCTAATTGATAAGGTTAAAATAATACCCTAAACTTGTCTAAATCTTAGTGGATTATAGGATTTCGACCCATCCCCACTTTAGCTTCGAAATAAGACCATTTGGAACCATTATAAACCGATTTTGACTTTAATATAAAATAATATTTTGTGATATTCCTAAGGTGCCCCTCTCCTCCCTTATAAAAGGGCACCTCCTCCCCCTCCTCCTCACACCAAATTGAGCACTCAAGATCGGCCAACCCCTGCCATTTTCTCCTCTCCACTTCCCTAGAATAATCCTAGAGGTCCTGGTCTTCTCCAAAGACCAATCTTAGTTCCTTAAGTGGAGGATTCAAAGAGGCGTTCCAAAGAAGAGGAGCTTCGGACACGAACAAAGCAAATCGGACCTAAGGTAAGGGAAATATCACAATCGCATTTTTATCCGAGATTTTTTATTCGTAAGTATTCACTGGGGTGTATTTTATCATCCACATCCATGTTTCATCAATATGTAATATTATTTCCATCCACCTGCAATTGTTTAAATCCATTTTTACCCTTCGGTGAGTTTTTAGTAATATGTATGAAAGGAATCTTTTTTCGTACGAGGTACTTTTTGACTTTTCCGACAAAAGTACGAAGAATGTTTTTTTTAACTTATACGGCATGGATGGATTTTTAAAACATTATTTCCAAGAATCTTCCTTTACAAGTTATCAATTTTATTTTTAATCAACTTCTTTTATTTTAAAGTCGTATGACATGTTATGAAAGGAAAAATGTTTTTGAAGTAGAAAGGATATTTTCCTCAAGAATGGATTTCAAGTATTTTATCAAAATTATTTTCCATCTAAGATAATAAAAGGGTTCTGTTTTTATCCCTATTATTACATGGATTTGATTATGTTGTGATGGAAATATTTTTATGAATTCCTTTATCTTATATGAATTGTTTTATGATGTCATGATGTTTCAAGAATCCCATTTTTGTTACATGTGTTATGCGATGATGTATGTTTTATGATTATGTGACACACATAAGAAAGGATTCATTATAAGATGGGTGGGACCTATATCTCCCTCCAATGCATTGGGTAAAGATTTTATATCTCATGATATAGACATGGCTGGAATGGAAGGTTATTTTGGTTCAGTGATACAGGACTGAAACGAGGAGTGAAATCGGTTCAGAAAGGGACTTTGTCCACTAAGATAGTCTTGGAAATGAGTCATGACTAACAAGAAATGATTTTCCATGATTATGTGTGCATGCCACAAAGTTTCAAGTTTTATGGGGATCTCATTTTCACTTCTATGATTTATTCCATGTTAAGATACTATGATCTCTTTTGCAGGTTTTGATTTTCAAAAAGATATGATATGATTTTTATTTCCTTTATTTGCCCTTGCTGAGCATTTGAGCTCACCCTTTTATTTTTTCTTTTCCCCAGGTCAGGAAGATGGATATTAAGTAGAATATGCTAAAAGGGACCCTAGATATGATGAAATAAATGGGAGACACTGTAGAAGATTTATGAACCAGTTGTTTATGTATCCCAGTTTCTAAAGACACTATACCTATACGGTCCTTTGTGGTTTTATCATATGTTGTAATAAGTGTGCTTCAATTTTTGAAGTATTAAAAATGTATGTAAAGTATGGGTCGTTATAGTTGGTATCAGAGGGAAGGTATAGTCAACCTTTGGAAACTATGATGTGAAAGCCTTAGTAAGAACCCTAAGGATAAGTCTAAGCATAGAACACAATCTTAGTGTTTTAGAAATGGCCTTGAATAACCTAGAATAAGACCTTAAGCATGAAAATTTTATTCTTTAATTATGTGGTTTCCTATTATAATTAGTGTTTCTCACACTATTCTTCTTGGTTTTATTCAATGGCTGGAACCAGAAGGAACCGTGTTAATGCGGAATGCGATGGGAAATGCAATGATTGTCCCCCTGAGAAAACAAACGATATGGGAGCTGGAATGAAAAATCTTGTATCCATGCTCACACAACTTTCTCAAGCTATGAATCATGTAGGATTTCCAAACGAGCAAAGGAGGGAGCAACATTCTGTTGAATCCTTCATGAGGCAGCGTCCACCTTCTTTCAGCGGGTCTACTGATCCATTAGTTGCTGAACAATGGATTAGTACTACTGAAAAGATATTTTCAGTTCTTCAATGTTCTGAGCATGATAAAGTCATCCTAGCAGTGTATCGTTTGGAAGGAGATGCTGATCAATGGTGGAATCTTGTTAAGAATACGAGGCAAAGGGATGAAATTGAGTCTATGGAATGGGACGAGTTCAAGAACTTATTTTTCAATAAGTACTTCCCTCGTATTCTCCGAACAAAGATGGAGAAAGAGTTTCTTGAACTGAAGCAAAGGGATGATGAATCTGTTGGTACCTATGAAGCAAATTTTACAAGACTTGCTAGGTACACTTCTGGTATTATTATCCAACCTGAGAGTAAGATCGATCAATTCTTTAGTGGCTTAAAACCAAGTCTTCAAAGGGCATTAGCCATAAGGGACTTCAATAGCTACGAGGAAATCGTTCGATGTGCTCTCAAAGTCGAGATGGAGATTGGAGTAACCCATCAGTCACATGGGTTTGATAAGAAGAGGAAGATGGAATTCAAAGAAAAATCTAAAGAGCACACGGAAAAGAAGATGAGCTTTTCCTTATGCTCAAAGTGTGGAAAGAAACATGGAGGGAGTTGTCTTAAAGGGACAAGTAAATGTTTTAAATGTGGAAAAGATGGTCATCGGGCATTTGAATGCCGTGATAATGGGAAGAAGATGTCTAATGACGCAAACAAAGGAAGGGATACACAGAATGAACCTACTACACTTCAATGTTTCAAGTGCAAGGAGATGGGGCATTATTCCAATCAATGACCAAATCGAAGGGTTGATGATGATGGTCGACGTCAACAAAATCTTAAGGCTAAAGACAAAGGAAAGTCACATGCAATTTCTATCAGCGATGTGGAGTACGATAACGATGTGGTGAAAGGTACACTTACCATCCACTCTAAAGTAGCAAATGTTTTATTTGATTCTGGATCCACCCACTCTTTTATTTCTGAAGACTTTTATAAGGGTATCACCGTATTACCTCAACAATTAGATGTTGAGTTAGCTGTGACAACACCTAATGGCACATCAATCGCATCAAAAGTTTATAATTCTTCTCCGATCGAAGTTTGTGGGAAAGTGCTTCCTGCAAATATTGTGATCCTTCCTTTAGTGGAATTTGATGTGATTCTTGGCATGGATTGGCTTTCTCTACATGGAGCTCATATCGATTGCCAAAGAAGGGAAGTCACATTTCATATTCCAGATCAATCTACGATCGTCTATCAATGCAAGGATGAACATAACCTTCCAGTGGAAATTTCTTCCATCTTATGGGTATTGATTCAACTAAATGAAGGTTATTTATCTCAAATGGTTGGTGAGAAACTCACGATTAAGAATATGCCCATTGTACGGGAGTTTGATGATGTCTTTCCGGAGGAATTGCCGGGTCTTCCACCAAATCGTGAAGTTGAGTTTTCAATAGAACTCGTACCGGGTGCTTTGCCTATTTCAAAGACACCTTATAGAATGGCCCCAATTGAGTTGCGGGAATTGAAGAAGCAACTCCAAGAGAATCTTGATAAGGGATTCATACGCCCTAGTGCGTCACCTTGGGGAGCACCTGTTCTATTTGTTAAGAAGAAAGATGGATCAATGAGACTTTGCATTGATTATCGAGAACTTAACAAGATCACTATCAAGAACAAATATCCTCTCCCATGCATTGATGACTTATTTGACCAACTAAGCGGAGCTCAATACTTTTCCAAGATTGATCTTCGTTCAGGGTATCATCAATTAAGGGTCAAAAGGGAGGATATACCAAAGACGGCTTTCCGTACAAGGTATGGACACTATAAATTTATAGTGATTCCATTTGGTCTTACTAATGCCCCTACTATCTTCATGGATCTAATGAATAGAGTCTTTAGAGACTATCTTGATCAATTTGTGGTAGTCTTTATAGACGATATTCTTGTCTATTCAAAGAGCAAGGAAGAGCATGAAGATCACTTGAGAATTATATTGAAGACCCTGAGAAAGGAGAAGCTTTATGCCAAATTTACCAAGTGTGAATTTTGGCTTCAAAAAGTTGCATTTTTGGGTCATATAATCTCAAAAGAGGGGATATCTGTGGATCCAGCAAAAACAGAGGTTATCGAAAGATGGTCAAGACCAACAACAGTAACTGAGATCCGAAGTTTTCTTGGTTTGGCTGGATATTATCGACGTTTTGTAAAAGATTTTTCACGATTATCTAATCCACTCACCAAGTTGACTCGGAAAAGAGTTAAGTTTGTCTGGACAGAGGAATGTGAAGAGAATTTCAAGGAGTTGAAAAGAAGGTTATCCAGTGCACCTGTGCTCACACTGCATTGTAGTGGAGAAAGGTTTGTGATCTACAGTGATGCATCCAAGAAGGGATTGGGGTGTGTTCTTATGAAAAATGATATGGTGATAGCTTATGCCTCACGACAGTTGAAAATCCATGAGCAAAATTACCCAACACATGATTTGGAGTTGGCTGCGGTAATCTTTGCATTAAAGATTTGGAGGCATTACCTTTATGGTGAAAGGTGGGATATTTATACTGATCATAAATGTTTAAAGTATATTTTCACACAAAAGGAGTTGAATATGCATCAAAGAAGATGGTTGGAGCTGATTAAGGATTATGACTGCTCAATCCATTACCACCCTGTGAAAGCAAACAAGGTGGCAGATGCATTAAGTCGACAAGACCATGCTAGTTTATCCATGATGAGGATCACAAAAGATCCAATATTTATGGATTTACAAAGGATGGATCTTGGAATTATAATGGAAGGGGAAAATTCTTATCTTTCTCAAATGAATGTTCAACCATCTATACATGTGAAGATTAAAGAGGCACAGAAAGAAGATGCCGAGTTACAAAAGAAGGTGAGAAATGTTCCTGAATTCAACCTTGATTGTGATGGGATAATAAAGTTCAGGAATCGGGTTTGTGTTCCTCCCATCCCCGAATTAAAGAAGGAGCTGCTGGATGAGGCTCATAGTTCTTCATTCTCTATTCATCCTGGAAGCACGAAGATGTATAGGGACCTGAAAGAGTACTTTTGGTGGGATGGCATGAAAAGAGATGTTGCTGAATATGTCTCTCCATGCTTGGTTTGTCAACAAGTTAAAGCTGAGAGACAAAAGTCTAAGGGGATGTTACAACCATTACCCATACCAGAATGGAAATGGGAAAACATCACTATGGACTTTGTCACAGGACTTCCTAAAACATCCAAAGGCAATAATGCTATCTGGGTCATAGTTGATCGTCTTACAAAGTCTGCACACTTCATTCCTATTAGAGAGGATTTCTCTCTAGATCAGCTTGCCAGGATATATGTAAAGGAAGTGGTAAGATTGCATGGAGTACCACTTTCTATTATATCTGATCGGGATCCGAGATTTACCTCGAAGTTCTGGCGAAGTCTTCAGCATACTCTGGATACAGAGTTGAGTTTCAGCACTGCTTATCATCCCTAGACAGACGGTCAGTCTGAGAGAACAATTCAAAACCTAGAAGATATGTTGAGAGCTTGCTCTATGGATTTCAAAGGAGGTTGGGATCAACACCTACCTTTGGTAGAATTTTCTTATAATAATAGCTTTCACTCCAGTATTCAGATGGCTCCTTATGAAGCTCTCTATGGAAAGAAATGCAGGACTCCAACTTGCTGGGGTGAAGTTGGGGAAAGAAAGCTATTAGGACCTGATCTTGTTGATGAAATGGCAGAAAAGGTCAGATCTATTCAACAACACATAAGAGCAGCTCAGAGTTGACAGAAAAGTTATGCCGACAACCGAAGAAAAGACCTAGAGTTTGAAGTGGGTGATAAAGTGTTCTTACGAATATCTCCCTGGAAGAGGGTTATGAGATTTGGAAAGAAGGGGAAGTTGAGCCCTAGATATATCGGTCCTTTCGAAATACTGGATCGTGTTGGGAGGGTAGCTTACCGATTGGCGCTTCCACCGAATCTCTCTCAAGTTCACGATGTGTTCCATGTATCTCTCCTGAGAAAGTACATACCAGATCCTTCACATGTACTCAGCTCAAAAGTTGTACCGCTGGAGCAAGATCTTTCTTATAAAGAACAGCCGATAGAGATTCTGGATCGTAGCGAAAAATTCCTACGAAACAAGACCACTCACTTGGTGAAAGTTTTATGGAGAAACAACCAACTTGAAGAAGCTACATGGGAGCTTGAGGATATGATGAGGGAGAATTATCCTCATCTGTTTGTTGCAAAGTGACAAATTTTGAGGGCGAAATTCTTTTTAAGGGGGGTAGAATGTAACACCCGAGACTTTTATGTTATATAAATCATCAATGGAATATTTTTCTACACAACACTTGCTTGGCTTGCTTTACACGCAATCGCGACCTTCCTCGATAGCTTGCGTCGTACGCAATACCGAGTTTCACTAAACAACAATATGCTATTAAAACTAGCCGTTATGAATAGTAATAACCACTTTTTGAAATTTTATAAATTTTATTTTTCAAAATGGACTTCATTTTTGGACTCAGAATATCGAAATTAGCCTAGGGTGAAATTTTGGTATTTTTCTGAAAACTTTCAATTTTTGATGAATAGTGAAACCACTAAGTTGTAGGTTAAAAACTGAATTTTGCATAAAACATAATTTTACCGCTTCTGTGAATGGAATTTCAAAAATCCGAGAGACACGGTTAATATCAAGGACTAAAATGTGGTTCAATGAGATGAAAATAATTTTTTGGTGAATAATAACTTTTTACTATTTTTACCGCGGTTAATAGTAAATAGGGTAACTAAGGGTAAATATGATATCAATATTACCCTAACACATGTCCTAATTCTATTGGACAAGTGTAATTTGACCAAAAACAAACTTAGGAATAAAATATGACCATTTAGGCCCACTTGGATTAGATTAGGACATTTATTATTAATTTATTTAAAGAAGGGTTAAAATAGTTAAAATCAAAGTTTAATAAGTAAATCATTTTTAATATGGGGTTATGCCTAAGATAAATTCGACTATAAATATTCATTAGAAAGCCAAAATGATTTCCTACATAAGGGTATTTTATTTGTAATTTTTAGACATTAAATAATTTAATTTATTTATGACACAATGATGATGCAGTAATTATCTTATTAATGAAATATTGACATAATTGATGTTATAAACACCAAATTAAATGTACTTTGAGACTTTTTATGAATTCCACTAATTTTCTAGGTTACTATGATATATTTATGTTGATTTAATCAACTTGTTTTGAACATATAATTCTGTTATGACTTTCACAAAAATCATATATCAAATAGTGTCAAAATTGACACAAAATAGTTTTTAAATCAAATATTATATTATTAATTGTTATTTTATTCCTAAAAATCTAAGGTTCGGCCAAATGACCTAGATAAGGATATATATATTAATAATAAACAATTTGGGGTTCGTTTGGCATGTTATAGTAAGTGTATTAACCATATAGTGAAAGAAAACAAAAATACACGGTAAAAGTTAAATTAATTAACTTAGAGTTAAATCTAATTGATAAGGTTAAAATAATACGCTAAACTTGTCTAAATCTTATTGGTTTATAGTATTTCGACCCATCCCCACTTTAGCTTCGAAATAAGACCCTTTGGAACCATTATAAACCGATTTTGACTTTAATATAAAATAATATTTTGAGATATTCCTAAGGTGCCCCTCTCCTCCCTTATAAAAGGGCACCTCCTCCCCCTCCTCCTCACACCAAATTGAGCACTCAAGCTCGGCCAACCCCTGCCATTTCCTCCTCTCCACTTCCCTAGAATAATCCTAGAGGTCCTGGTCTTCTCGAAAGACCAATCTTAGTTCCTTAAGTGGAGTATTCAAAGAGGCGTTCCAAAGAAGAGGAGCTTCGGACACGAACAAAGCAAATCGGACCTAAGGTAAGGGAAATATCACAATCTCATTTTTATCCGAGATTGTTTATTCGTAAGTATTCACTGGGGTGTATTTTATCATCCACATCCATCTTTCATCAATATGTAATATTATTTCCATCCACCTACAATTGTTTAAATCCATTTTTACCCTTCAGTGAGTTTTTAGTAATATGTATGAAAGGAATCTTTTGTCGTACGAGGTACTTTTTGACTTTTCCGACAAAAGTACGAAGAATGATTTTTTTAACTTATACGGCATGGATGGATTTTTATAACATTATTTCCAAGAAGCTTCCTTTACATGTTATCAATTTTATTTCTAATCAACTTCTTTTATTTTAAAGTCGTATGACATGTTATGAAAGGAAAAATGTTTTTGAAGTAGAAAGGATATTTTCCTCAAGAATGGAGTTCAAGTATTTTATCAAAATTATTTTCCATCTAAGATAATAAAAGGGTTTTGTTTTTATCCCTATTATTACATGGATTTGATTATGTTGTGATGGAAATATTTTTATGAATTCCTTTATCTTATATGAATTGTTTTATGATGTCATGATGTTTCAAGAATCCCATTTTTGTTACATGTGTTATGCGATGATGTATGTTTTATGATTATGTGGCACACATAAGAAAGGATTCATTATAAGATGGGTGGGACCTATATCTCCCTCCAATGCATTGGGTAAAGATTTTATATCTCATGAGATAGACATGGCTGGAACGGAAGGTTATTTCGGTTCAGTGATACAGGACTGAAACGAGGAGTGAACTCGGTTCAGAAAGGGACTTTGTCCACTAAGATAGTCTTGGAAATGAGTCATGACTAACAAGAAATGATTTTCCATGATTATGTGTGCATGCCACAAAGATTCAAGTTTTATGGGGATCTCATTTTCAATTCTATGATTTATTCCATGTTAAGATACTATGATCTCTTTTGCAGGTTTTGATTTTCAAAAAGATATGATATGATTTTTATTTCCTTTATTTTCCCTTGCTGAGCATTTGAGCTCACCCTTTTATGTTTTCTTTTCCCCAGGTCAGGAAGATGGATATTAAGTAGAATATGCTAAAAGGGACCCTAGATATGATGAAATAAATGGGAGACACTGTAGAAGATTTATGAACCAGTTGTTTATGTATCCCAGTTTCTAAAGACACTATACCTATAGGGTCCTTTGTGGTTTTATCATATGTTGTAATAAGTGTGCATCAATTTTTGAAGTATTAAAAATGTATGTAAAGTATGGGTCGTTATATTTTGATAATCCCAAAATGGGGAGAAGTTTCTATATTTTATTTTCTCTATATTTGAATCCAATTTACACTTTAATTGTACATGATTTGTGATCATAAAAAAGGGGATATTGTTGGACTCTCCATGTATTAATCATTTTTTAATGATCATAAGTCTCATTAATTATAAAATCTTATTCAACCTAGTTAACTCCTATAAATTATATCCAATAATGTATATTTATGTTTCACATTCTCTCATGATTTATAATGGTTATGCTCAGTCCATTTCATAGATATCACTTTTTAAGTCTGAATACAGTTATTTTCCTAAGTACAAGACCCCCATGAAGTGCCTAAGTACAAGACACTGTGAAGCCAGACACCGTACACCAGACACCATGGAGCCAGACACAATAATCCAGACACCGTAAGCCAGACACCGTAAGCCAGACACCATGAAGCAAGACACAGTGAACAAGAAAACATGACACTCAGACACAATGACACTTAGACACCGTGTGAAGGAGACACCATTACACTATTTATTAAACTATTTGGCGTCTTTCAATTTAATTTATAATAGTCATATTTGATTACAATAATTCACTGACATAATTAATGTTTCTTTGTAGACATAGTACAAGGTACGAGGTATAAAGCACATGGAACATGTCGGCTAAAACTCATGCATTCGATGATAAAGAGTGAATTGTGCCCAAGAGCAATAGAGTGCCATACTGAACGAAAAACAAGCCTATGAGCATGACTGCAAAGAACATATTGCAAGATTTTCAAAGAAAGCATTGTCTCATGCATGCAATCTGACTTTTTTGAAGAATATAATAAGTACAACGGAATCCAGAAAACATCTTCAAATTATCAAAACTCGTGAAGAGCACAAGATGAATAGAGACACTCTATTTTTCAAAGCCAAAAACAAGAGATGGACTCGGAATCATTTCAGTTTAATCAAAGGAGTCCAGAGCCGCACTACAAATCACAAGATCATTATAATATCATATCTACTCTCTCTCAGTGATTAATTTACTTACTTTTTGAGCAGTGTGTGTACTATATATATTCCATATGCACACTGACTCCTTTAATAAACTGGAGGATTTCTAAATCCATAAACTAAACTCTTTTTACTTTTATGTACGCACGAAAACAATGGAAGAGGTCCATGTGTGGCCTGGTTATTATTTTTATTTACTTGAAAAAACTATGGAAGAGGTCCCTGTGTGACCAGGACAGTCTGTGTACTATAGTTAACCCCAATCTAAGGTGTGGATTAGAGATTATTTATATAAACTACTTGGTGGTGGGTGATCAACAAGTGGAGTGGATTAGGTCTCGTCTTGAGACTGTACCACTTTTCTCATATCTGCTGTGCTGTTTAAATTTAGTCTTCTTTGTTTTACTGCTTTATTTCATAATCTAGAAAACCCTAATTTCACTTTGATTGTTAGTCTTAGAAAGAAGTTATAACTAATTTTTCTTAGTAGGATAACTATAAAAGTAATATTAATAATACAAATTAAGATTACTGAGAATTAATCAATCTTCTAAGAATTTGTTTAAAAAGTAAAACTCTTATAATAGTATAACCATGATTAACCGGGCTGTATCTATTTCTAGGGAAATCATTGCTTTTGAAAATAATATTATTTTAATAGAAATTTTTATAGTTACTGAATTCACCCCCACCCCCTCTTGAGTAAACTACTTTGAACAACATGAGGAAAATATCCTTTGCTTTTTCATGGAATCTGAATTATGTTGTGCACTATCTCCCAAATTCGGTCATGCTATTACGTGCAATGTTAACTTTTTCTGTGCCGCTTCCTCAATTACTTGCACTTGCTTCTGGTTTTTCATGTGTCATACCATAGTTTTGGTGAGGGATCCTTCAAACATTCCCGAGAGAAGTTGGCTGTTAATCGGGTTGACACTGAGAGAGAATATGCATATGCAACCCGAAGGGCTGATATGGTTTCGAACCCTAAATATTAAAGTGCCTAGAAAGTTGGGTCTAACAACCAAACTCTCTTCAACATGTTGACCCCATCCCAGAATGATTATGTTCTGTCCATCAACCTACCGATATGTGACTTTGGTATTTTTCATGAGGTGCATGTTCCAGGATTCGATGTTGATACCATGTGGTCATTGGTGACACTCAAGGATGATCTCCCCTAATATAACATTATTATCAATGGATATCCTATTAGAGAAACCAGGAACATGGATGTTCTATGAAACCCAGGGCCAGAACCATTTTGGGATGTGCGCCAGCTACAGAGGATTCTCCAGCCCATTACACCAGAACCTTCTGATAGTGTATCACCGATGAGAATAAAGGCTGGATGTAGTACTGGGACTCGATGTCTGGAGGAAATTTTTCGAGTTAGTGGGCCTGGGAATATTTAGTATGAGAATCGTGTGATCATTTTAAACTAGAACAATGACACATCGGGCTATTCGAGGTGGTGGGGATGCCGCAGTTCCATTCCCACCTCCATCAAGATCTTGGGGATGAGATATTTACATGGTGGTCCCTTGATAACAATGCCTTACATATTCACCATGAAGAGGTTGGTATCAGTCTTTGGGATATTCATTGCATCGGGGGAATCCCTTTGGATGAGCATCAGTATGATAAATTTCTTCTAATAGGGAACATTCATGGAGAGAGGTCGGTGACTTACACCCTAACATGGAACTTGTTGGAGTTGGCCAAGAAGAATATGGGGGTCAAGTAATTTCTTATAGACATCTCTTAATCAAAGTGGTTTATCCTTTTGTGAAGAATGACATGAATGTCAAGATGTCGGGGCGAGGAAGACGTGGTCCAACCACGGCACAGAGGAGAAAAAGTAGATCAGACTGGAGGATCATGGAGACAGGGGAATATCAATCCTTGGGATTTAGTGTGGATGAGAGACGAGACTCGAACATCTTATATGCTAGATTTAATGAAACCATCATAAGTGGGTGGATATTTCTTGTAAGGAACACAAGGATGGGTTTCCATCCTACAACATTGTTGATGGTTGGAATTATGGAATCCAACTAGAGGTTTAATTTTGGAGTCCCTTTGTTGGCGCATATGTATCCATCCTAGGGCGTATTTCAATAGGGGGTTTATTTAGGAGGATATGTTTCCCATTCAAAATCCATCATGGCTGGATCTCATCTCACTATGGTGGATACACATTCCCGAACACCATTCATCCCCTAGGTAATGGTCTCTGACCATCCTTGTTGAACATTGAAGGGGACATGCCATTGATGCTCAACGAAGAGGGGTTAAGGAACAGGATCATAAATCATGCCAGTTTTTCCTTTAGTCTACTCCCCACCCCAGGTGGATAGATGATAGACAATGATAAAGGCTCCCTAGTTTAAGAAAAATACTTCCAGAGCATTAGAGGTGGGGTGCTTGTGGCCTTGTTCGACGGTAAAATTCTTTGCGACCATTACCTGCCATAAATTTTTCCAAGTGGGTTTGATGCCTCCTATGGATGCCAGAGAAAGTGTATAAAGAGGTCCTAAAGGAGAGGCATCCCTGCATTCTTCTCTGAATGTGGTTGTTTTTCACAACTTATAGCTCTGGAAAAGTCATTACTTTTCACCCCATCGAAGTTGATGCTGGCCTTTAGATAAAATATGTCAAACATTGGGGTTTCGCATAAGTTGAAGGGATTCTTCATAAGCGAGTCCGAGAGCCCAAGGTGGCCAGTGTAGAACTTGGGATGCGAGAGAGAAGACAAGTTGCTTTCAGGGAGAAAAGTTAGGGAGTATGTCGTGCAAAAGGGCTAGGGATTTCTGGAACTATAGTTGTCTAAATGTCGCCTGGTGTGGTCATGCCTTCATCATCTGTGGGGAGATGGGCTCATGAACAACATTACAGAGAATTCAGGGAGCATCCTGGGTACTAGATGAGATACCTACTTCAAACTTCCAATGATGTAATCTTCCCTAAATTGTTCGCAGCCTTGTTGAACCTGTGGTAGTCGATGGGCATCAGAACCCTTTGGAAAAAGATAGTACGAGATGGAATCCATCTTCCAGAGGTTGGACTCATTCTAATTGATGATAATGTAAAATTCCATTGTCTAAATGCATATTATATAACCCTGGACGACTATGCATGCCAGCGAAATTGAAGAGAAGAACCACCTCTCTGGGTAAAGGTACTACTTGGCCATAAGCATGATCAGGAAATAATGTCATCTAAGGATGATGACAACAATTTGGATCCATAGGGAATTTAGTTAGGAAAAGAAGAGTGTGAAGAAAGGGAAGATGAAATAGGGGAAGCAGAAGAGGATCTTGGAGTTGGGGGGTCTCAGAGACATCCCACCAAGAGAGTCTTTGAGAGAGTAGTGAGATTTCTGACTATGACATTGAAATAGATGCTTTACTCGAGGTATGCCTCAATCCTTATTATATCCTTTCCTCTTTTCATAGTTCTCAGTCATCAATTTGATTTTTTTATCCTCCTCAAATACATATTTGTGATAGCCAAGAAGCTCCATCAGGAGGGGGTGAGAGGATGCACTAATAGAATAAGGTGGGGATCCAACACTAGTCATTGAACTGAAAAGTGATGAAGGATCTCCTATAGTGATAGTTTCTATAGAAACTAATATTCTGGAGGCAGATGCGTAGATCTTTTTTAATCTTCATCACTTAGATGCATGTATTTTTCCTCAGAATGATTAGCTGATCAGAGCATTCATTGTTTGTGTAGTAATCATGGAATTGGTGGTTCAATGAGCCACTGAATTCAGACCATCTACCAATTACTCGATTGTTAACACACCAACCAACTAGGGACACACTCTTCAAACATAACCATCTCGAGTACTTGGTGAGAAAAGGGCTATGGACACTGGTGACATCAATGTTGGAGTAGGGTTTGATGATGGTGGGGGTGATGTTGCTGAGGCTGAGGTGAGAGAGGAATTCCTCCCACATGTTGAAGAGCCTAATATCTTGGGAGGAGTACCATAAGAAGACCTTTAACTGATATATTGGTTTCTTTCCCTGAATATCGGCCCACATAACATGAGGAGATGGATTACTCTGATTCGGGAGCAACTGATGAGATAGAGATGATATAGCATCCTTCCGTTTTACCACATAAACATTCATTACATTTTACAAAACCGATGATCTTTAAGGTTTAGTGTCTTGGAAACCAGGAACATTAAACATGAAAACAAAAAAGATTCTTCATAAACACTTGAAAGGCTTCTCCTCATGTTCATCCTAGGTTCATTACTGCATCTCATAACCTGGGGACATACATCAAAAGAAAGGGTGAGAAGAAGGCCCAGTAAGGGAAACAAGAAAAATATTTTACATGTGAACTTGAGATACTTCAATAAGGTCATGAAAAGAACATTAAGGCATGAGAAAGAAATCATGAGGCATATCATAATAAAAATAACATTTTTCATAACAAGAAGATGTGACTGAAACATTTAATATAGACAATCATGAACATATAACCAAGGTCCATCCCCAAGGTGTCATTTAAAAATTACCAAGGTTATTCACCAAGATATCATGAAAATTGTAATCTCTAGTGGTTACATCATTACCCAATACATTGGAGCGCTATCAGAGCGCACACTTAAATTTTCCTTTATTATCATGTGAGACACATATATCATCATCAAACATTTCATAAATAACCAATATAGCATAAAATAAATGGGTTTCATTTCATAATCATAACATTTTAAAAACTGCTTTAAAGACATGATCTTTACGTCACTTTAAACCCACAGAAAGGGAAAGCAGGTTTCATGTATGTAAATCCCAGAATTTAAAATAGAAAATTTTGGTATATATGTGAATACCCATATAGAAGAGAGAGATTTGATTATTCACCTAAAAATAAAGAACCTTAGAAAAAGAGAGAGACATTTTGAGACGAAAATTCTTCAGCATAACGACTATGTTAGAGGGTTTTAGAAAACATTGAAAAGAGAGGGGACATGGGTCAAAAATTCATAAATGACCCATAAAATAGTAGAGGGACAAAATATAAGGGATTTAAGAACATGGTAATGAAATTTGAAAATATACCATATGAAATGAAGAACATTAAAGGAAGGAAAAATTAATATTTCTCTTATGAAAATTTGGCAGCCTAATAGTGTTACATAAAATTCAACCAAAAATGAAATGATGAGATCAAATAGGGTCTCTCATCATATGAGCATAATAGATTAGTATGATAGATAATGAGATCATACCCCAACATAATAAAAAATAAATTGCAAGACTTGACATGGAATTAGAACATTGAAAAAGGGAGAAAGGTGCAAGGACCACTTACAAATTCAGCAGCCTAACGACGCCACTTAAACTTCAAAATACTGAATTGAATAGATAAAATGGGGTCTCTCATCATATGGTAATAAAATATCAGTATGATAGATATAGATATCATACCCCAACATAACAAAAAAGAACTTGAATGAATTTACATGAAAGTATAACTTCAAAACGAGAAGGGTGAAGAACCACTTAAAAATTCGGTAGCCTAACGGCGCCACTTAAAACATCAAAATACTGAATTGAAGAGATCAAATGGGGTCTCTCATCATATGTTCATAAAAGAATCAGTATGATAGATATATATATATTACCCCAACATAACAAAAATGAACTTGAAATAATTGACATTAAAGTAGAACTTCAAAATTAGAAGGGTGAAGAACCACTTAAAAATTCGGTAGCCTAACGGCGCCACTTAAAACATCAAAATACTGAATAGAAGAGATAAAATGGGATATCTCATCATATGAAAATAAAATATAAGTATGATAAATTTAGAGATCATACCCCAAAAAAATAAAAAGGAACTTCAAATACATTACATGAAAATAGATCTTGAAAAAATGAGAAGGGAGAAAGAATCCGTTACAAAAATTTGGGCAGCCTAACGGCGCCACTTAAAACTTCATAAAACGAAATAATGAGAGTAACAGGGGATCTCTCATTATGTGAAAATGAAAAGGAAAGTATGAAGAGTATAAAAGAACACCCTTTAACATAAGAACATGGAGCATAAAAGAAATTACATAAAATAGATTTCTTGAAAAGAAAGAGAGAGATCAGATCCCTTACCTTAAAACGTAACTCTTAAAACTCAAAGGATGGGACCTTGAGGGCTTGGGGGCACCATGGGAGGACTCCTTGGGAGGTAAGGAGACCAGAACATCGTTGGGGGGAGTTGGGAGTGAAAACTAAAGGAGGAAAGGGTGGGTATTTATACGGAAATTGAGGGGACAAGGCATTAATGGCCAAGGGACACCTCAAAAGTGGTTTTCTCAAAAGCATGGGCCCTCCCATGGTACTTCACATGGAGTTAGGCCACATGGGGACCCTCACACAATACTTAATCCTCTTTATTCGAACATCCCTTAAAATATCTCATTAAATCATCATGACATAGTTATGATGTCATTAAACATACCGAAACCCTAAAACTGTATTTTTACTATTCACTGAAAATTCAACATTCACAGAATAATCCCAAAATTTCACCATAACCAAATATCAATGCTCTGATTTCAAAAATTATCTCCATTTTATAAAAATAATTTTCTAAATATTTTTAATTTATTTTTAAATAAATACACTATTCACCGAAAATTTATTTTTTTTCAGAAAAATCCCAAAAAATTACTATAACATAATATCGATGCTCTGAGTTCAAAAAAAGTCCATTTTATAAAAATAATTTTCTAATTATTTTTAATTAAATTTTTAATTAAAAAACACTATTCACCTAAAAAACTAATACTTGACTAATAATTTATGAAATTGTTATTTACCCATTTTATTGAATCTCATTACTTAATCAAGGTGTCTAAATTATATTAAAACTTTTTTTAAGTGAGATTACTAATCAATTTGGAAAAATTACTAATCCTAATCATAAAATCACAATTCATAATTTACTATTCATCAAAAATCATGTTGATCTTATTAGACTGTAAATTTCTTACTGAACATAATTGTAGAAGACCATTTTTTGAAAATCATTACACATTTTTAATTATTTATGGTTTACATAAACATTTTTTAAAATATCCTTTCCCTAAACTTCACCACAAATATGCATACTATATTTATCCGGACATTTGAAAAGTCATAAACATCATCATTGGAAGAAATCCCAATTTTTATTTAAAACAAATGATTACACAAGGTAGTTATGGTCTCTTTACATAACCCCTTATCACACCAGCATAGGACCTAAGTGTAAGGTGTGCTAAGGTGAGAGAATCTGAGGGAGGCTCAGCCAACATCGCACGAGTAGTAATTTCTATCAGTTTGAACTATTCGTGAAGGTGATTCTGTTCTAGCTTCACACGATGAAGTTCATCTTGGGTTTAGTTCAGAGCAAAGCCCAGTGGTGCTACCTCCTTCCCAAGTTCTGTTAGATGGGCTTCGATCGGTCCAGGACTACTGGGTGAGGACATTGAATCGTCTTTCTATAATAATTAACCATGATTACTTGTATTTAGAGACAATAATCAAAACGTTTAGTTTCCAGCGGTCATATTGTCCAATGGTCATATAACAGTCAAAACCCAATGGTCTCATTTTAATTATACCCATGTTATCAAATTAAAATTTTTTGTCGAGTATAAAATAACACATAAAATTAGAAAACATGATTTATTCAAAATTTCGGGTTGTTACAATCTTCCCCCCTTAATAAATTGCGTCCTCGCAATTTTTAAAAATTTGGTTTTGAAATTTCATTGAAAGTACCACATCGGAAAAGGAGTCAGTAAAACTATTACTTTAAAAGAAAAAAAGGTAAGTACAAAGGTCACCGAGTTAGCCCACACTAGGATTCCATGTACGAAAACATGGAAATAGAGGAGAAAGCAAAGGGTCCAGTTCTGAGGGAGGTGATAGAAAACATGATTACGAGAAATTTAACCATAATAAAATCCCAAACTTATGATATGTGTAAACGGTCTTTGATTACCCAGTAGGAAACTTAAACCAACAACGTTTTTTTTAAGTTCCTTTTCATAATTTTGAGGAATTCATTTACAACATAAAAAAAACATAAGAAAATATACCTATCTTCATGTATAGTTTCATCCTTTAATAAGTTTCTACCCAAAACTATTCTTTTCTCCAAACTATGATCATTCGAAACTACGTGGTCTCATCAAAACACAAGAATCATCTTCTAGAGAATCACATAATCCAAAAAAGATTAACTATCTATTTCTTCTATCTTTAAACATTATCCCAAAAACAGAAAGGGTAAGGTAAAACAACTCTTCAAAAAGATATAATCCCATAGGAATGGAAACTAATTTTAAATCTTCAAAGTTCCATGGTACTACACAAAGTTCATCATAATCCATTCCATAAATTACGGTCCTTAAAATTCCTCAAAATAAACCAAATTAGATTGAAACCCAAATACAAGAAGGATTTGATAACATAGTCTTCCAAAATAAACTTCATTGTTCATCTCCAAACAACATCAACCACTCCTAACATCTTATAACAAAAGTATCTAACCTAAACATATTTTACCCAAGATATGTTAATCATCCCGATAAGTAACCTATAATACCATAAGTTCACCTTAAATTCGTTGATTCTTCAAAATATAATTCAACCTTAACTCTTCAAAGTAAATACCGTAGTAATCTATTTACCTCAATCAAATAGGGTTCCCAAAGTAGTGAACGTCTTCCAAAATAATAATCATCTTTTAATCCCCTAATCATCTCCGTCATATTAATACGGAAATCATCACATTTTCTATCACATTGGTTTTTGGGACATGTTCTTCCATTTCCCACCATTAACTAAGAAGAGAAAGTATAATTAGGGGCTTAAACACTTAGCCAATAATCATGAAAAGGAACTTATATAATATAAGGATAACTTGTAGAAGAAAAGTATACCATAACTTGTGATCCCATAGGTTTCAAACTAGGTTATCCATGATCATATATCCTTATGTGAATCTTTATTTTATTTTATATTTGTTCCTTTAATAGTGGTTCATAATAAGATTATGAATTTACCAAAGTATATCCCCTGGGAGTGTCGTAACCAAGAGTGCAGCAAGGTCCGTTTTCGTGTACGAGTTCCCGTTCGAGTCTAGCTCAGAGCGGTGTTTTCGGGTTTTTCCCCTATATACATCTGTACCAGAGCCACCTCTACCTGCTCATATCCAGACAGAGATGTATTTGCTTGACAACCCATTACTTAATACTCACCAAAATACCAGAAATATTTCCTATATAAAAACGTTTTTATAGGCTTCTTCCTAATGTTTTCATTTCCTAATTTCCAAAAATAACTAAACCATCCTTTGATACCAACTATAGCATCCCTCCTTTTTATCACATAAACTTTCATTACAGTTTACAAAACCGAGGATCTTTAAGGTTTAGTGTCTTGGAAACCAGGAACTTTAAACATGAAAACATAAAATATTCTTCTTAAATACTGGAAAGGCTTCTCCTCATGTTCATCCAAGGTTCATTACTACATCTCATAACCTGGGTACATACATCAAAAGAAAGGGTGAGCAGAAGGCCCAGTAAGGGAAACAAGAAAAACATTTTACATGTGAACTTGAGATACTTCAATAAGGTCATGAAAAGAAAATTAAGGCATGACAACGAAATCATGAGGCATATCATAATAAAAATAACATTTTTCATAACAAGAATATGTGGCTGAAACATTTAATATATACAATCATGAACATATCACCACGGTCCATCCCCAAGGTGTCATTTTAAAATTACCAAGGTTATTCACCAAGATATCGTGAAAATTGTAATCTCTAGTGGTTACATCATTACCCAATGCATTGGAGCGCTATCAGGGTGCACCCTTAAATTTTTCTTTTATTATCATGTAAGAAACATATATCATCATCAAACATTTCATAAATAACCCATATAGCATAAAATAAATGGGTTTCATTTCATAATAATAATGTTTTAAAAACTGCTTTAAAGACATGATCTTTACGTCACTTTAAACCCACAGAAAGGGAAAGCAGGTTTAATGTATGTAAATCCCAGAAATTAAAATAGAACATTTTGGTATATATGTGAATACCCATATAGAAGAGAGAGAATTGATTATTCACGTAAAAATAAAGAACTTTAGAGAAAGAGAGAGACATTTTGAGTCGAAAATTATTCAGCATAACGACTATGTTACAGTGTTTTAGAAAACATTGAAAAGAGAGGGTACATGGGTCAAACATTCATAAATGACCCATAAAACAGTATAGAGACAGAATATAATGGATTCAAGAACATGGTAATGAAATTTGAAAATATACCATATGAAATGAAGAACATGATAGGAAGACAAAAATAAGATTTCTCTTATGAAATTTCGGCAGCCTAACAGTGTTTCATAAACTTCAACCAAAAATGAATTGATGAGATCAAATAGGGTATCTCATCATATTAAAATAAACTATCAGTATGTTAGATATAAAGATAATACCCCAACATAATATAAAGGAACATGCAAGACATGACATGGAATTAGAACTTTGAAAAAGGGAGAAAGGTGCAAGGACCACTTAAAAATTCAGCAGCCTAACGACGCCACTTAAACTTTAAAATACTGAATTGAAGAGATCGAATGGGGTCTCTAATCATATGGTCATAAAAGATCAGTATGAAAGATATAGAGATCATACCCCAACATAATAAAAACGAACATGAATAAATTGACATGAAGGTAGAACTTCAAAACGAGAATGGTGAAGAACAACTTAAAAATTCGGCAGCCTAACGGCGCCACTTAAAACATCAAAATACTGGATTGAAGAGATCAAATGGGGTCTCTCATAATATGCTCATAAAAGATCAGTATGATAGATATATATAGATCGTACCCCAACATAAAAAAAAGGAACTTGAAAGAAATGACATTAAAGTTGAACTTCAAAACGAGAAGGGTGAAGAACCACTTAAAAATTCGGTAGCCTAACAACGCCACTTAAAACATCAAAATACTGAATTGAAGAGATCAAATGGGGTCTCTCATCATATGATCATAAAATATCAGTATGATAAATTTAGAGATCATACTCCAACATAATAAAAAGGAACTTCAAATAATTTACATGAAAATAGATCTTGAAAAAATGAGAAGGGAGAAAGAATCCATTACAAAAATTTCGGCAGCCTAACGACGCCACTTAAAACATCATAAAACGAAATAATGAGAGTAAGAGGGGATATCTCATTATGTGAACATGAAAAGGGCAGTAAGATGAGTATAAAATAACAGCCTTTAACATAAGAACATGGAGCATAAAATAAATTACATAAAATAGATTTCTTGAAAAGAAAGAGAGAGATCAGATCCCTTACCTTAAAACGTAACTCTTAAAACTCAAAGGATGGGACCTGGAGTGCTTGGGGGCACCTTGGGAGGACTCCTTGGGATGTAAGGAGACCATAAATTCGTTGGGGGAGAGTTGGGAGTGAAAACTAAAGGAGGAAAGGGTGGGTATTTATAGGGAAAGTGAGGGGACAAGGCATTAATGGCCAAGGGACACCTCAAAAGTGGTTTTCTCAAAAGCATGGGCCCTCCCATGGTAATTCCCATGGAGTTAGGCCACATGGGGACCCCCACACAATAATGCATCCTCTTTAGTCGAACATCCCTTAAAATATCTCATGACATCATCATGATATAGTTATGATGTTTTTAAACATACCGAAACCCTAAAACTGTATTTTTACTATTCATTGAAAATTCAACTTTCTCAGAATAATCCCAAAATTTCCCTTAACCAAATATCAATGCTCTGATTTCAAAAATGAACTCCATTTTATAAAAATAATTTTTCTAAATATGTTTAATTTATTTTTAAATAAATACACTACTCACTGAAAATTCATTTTTTTCAAAAAAATCCCCAAAAATTACCAAAACATAATATCGATGCTCTGAGTTCAAAAATAAATTCAATTTTATAAAAATAATTTTCTAATTATTTTTAATTAAATTTTTAATTAAAAACACTATTCACCCAAAAAAACTAATACTTGACTAATAATTTATGAAACTGTTATTTACCCATTTTATTGAATCTCATTACTTAATCAAGGTGAATAAATTATATTAAAACTTTCTTTAAGTGAGATTACTAATCCATTTGGACACATTACTAATCCTAATCATAAAATCACTATTCATAATTTACTATTCATCAAAAATCATGTTGATCTTATTAGACTCTAAATTTCTTACTGGACATAATTGTAGAAGACCATTTTTTTGAAAATCATTACACATTTTTAATTATTTAAGGTTTACATAAACATTTTTTAAAATTTCCTTTCCCTAAAGTTCTCCAAAAATATGCATACTATATTTATCCGGACATTTGAAAAGTCATAAACATCATCATAGGATAAAATCCCAATTTTTATTTAAAACAAAAGATTACACAAGGTAGTTACGGTCTCCTTACATAGCCCCTTATCACACCAGCATAGGACCTAAGTGTAAGGTGTGCTAAGGTGAGAGAATCTGAGGGAGGCTCAGCCAACATCACACGAGTAGTAATTTCTATCAGTTTGAACTTCTCGCGAAGGCGATTCCATTATATCTTTAGACGATGAAGTTCGGCTTGGGTTTGGTCTAGAGCAAAGCCCAGTGGTGCTACCTCCTTCCCAAGTTATGTTAGATGGGCTTCGATCGGTCCAAGACTACTGGGTGAGGACATCAAATCTTCTTTATATAATAATTAACCAAGATTACTTGTATTTAGAGACAATAATCAAAATGTTTAGTTTCCAGTGGTCATATTGTCCAATGGTCATATAATAGTCAAAACCCAACGGTCTCATTTTAATTATACCCATGTTATCAAATGAAAAAATTTTGTCGAGTATAAAATAACACATAAAATTAAGAAATAAGATTTATTCAAAATTTCGGGTAGTTACAATCTTCCCCCCTTAAGAAATTGCGTCCTCTCAATTTTTAAAAATTGGGTTTTGAAATTTCATTGAAAGTCCCACATCGGAAAAGGAGTCCGTAAAACTATTATTTTAAAAGAAAAAAAGGTAAGTACAAAGGTCACCCGAGTTAACCCACACTAGGATTCCATGTACGAAAACATGGACATGGAGGAGAAAACAAAGGGTCAAGTTCTGAGGGAGGTGATAGAAAACATGATTACGAGAAAGTTAGCCATAAAAAATCCCAAACTTATTATATGTGTAAACGGTCTTTGATTATCCAGTAGGAAACATAAACCAACAATGTTTTTGTTTTACGTTCCTTTTCATAATTTTGAGGAATTCATTTACAACATAAAACAAAATCATAATAAAATATACCTATCTTCATGTATAGTTTCATCCTTTAATAAGTTTCTACCCAAAACTATTCTTTTCTCCAAACTATGAGCATTCAAAACTACTTGGTCTCATCAAAACACACGAATCATCTTCTAGAGAATCACATAATCCACAAAATATTATCTATCTATTTCTTCTATCTTTAAACATTATCCCAAAAATAGAAAGGGTAAGGTAAAACAACTCTTCAAAAAGAAATAATCCCATAGGAATGGAAACTACTTTTAAATCATCAAAGTTCCATGGTACTACACAAAGTTCATCATAGTCAATTCCATAAATAACTGTCCTTAAAATTCCTCAAAATAAACCAAACTAAGATTGAATCCCAAATACAAGAAGGATTTGATAACATAGTCTTCCAAAATAAACTTCATTGTTCATCTCCAAACAATATAAACCACTCCTAACATCTTATAATAAAAGTATCTAACCTAAACATATTTTACCCAATATAGGTTAATCATTCCCATAAGTAACCTATAATACCTTAAGTTCACCTTAAATTCGTTGATTCATCAAAATATAATTCAACCTTAACTCTTCAAAGAAAATACCGTAGTAATCTATTTACCTCAATCAAATAAAGTTCCCAAAGTAGTGAACGTCTTAAAAAATAATAATCATCTTTTAATCCCCTAATCATCTCTCTCATATTAATATGGAAATCGTCACATTTTCTATCACATTGGTTTTTGGGACATGTTCTTCCATTTCCCACCGTTAACTAAGAAGAGAAAGTATTATTAGGGGCTTATACACTTAGCCAATAATCATGAAAAGGAATTTAAATCATATAAGGGTAATTTGTAGAAAAAAAGTATAACATAACTTGTGATCCCCTAGGTTTCAAACTATGTTATCCATGATATTATATCCTTATGTGAATCTTTATTTTATTTTATCTTTGTTCCTATAATAATGGTTCATAATAAGCTTATGAATTTACCAAAGCATATCCCCTGGGAGTGTCGTAACCAAGAGTGCAGCAAGGCCCGTTGTCGTGTACCAGTTCCCGTTTGAGTGTAGCTCAGAGTGGTGTTTTCGGGTTTTACCCCTATGTACTTCTGTGCCAGAGCCACCTCTACCTGCTCGTATCCAGACAACGATGTATTTGCTTGACAACCCCTTACTCAATACTCACCAAAATACCAGGAAGATTTCCTATATAAAAAAATTTCTATAGGCTTCTTCCTAAAGTTTTCATATCCTAATTTCCACAAATAACTAAACCATCCTTTGATGCCAACTATAGCATCCCGCATTTTTATCACATAAACTTTCATTACATTTTACAAAACCGACGATCTTTAAGGTTTAGTGTCTTGGAAACCAGGAACTTTAAACATGAAAACATAAACGCTTCTTCTTAAACACTTGAAAGGCTTCTCCCCATGTTCATCCTAGGTTCATTACTACATCTCATAACCTGGGGACATACATCAAAAGAAAGGGTGAGCAGAAGGCCCAGTAAGGGAAACAAGAAAAACATTTTACATGTGAACATGAGATACTTCAATAAGGTCATGAAAAGAACATTATGGCATGAGAAATAAACCATGAGGCATAAAATAAAAAAAATAACATTTTTCATAACAAGAAGATGTGGATAAAACATTTAATATAGACAATCATGAACATATCACCAAGGTCCATCCCCAAGGTGTCATTTGAAAATTACCAAGGTTATTCACCAAGATATCATAAAAATTGTAATCTCTAGTGGTTACATCATTACCGAATTCATTTGAGTGCTATCAGGGTGCACCCTTAAATTTGCCTTTATTATCATGTGAGACACATATATCATCATCAAACATTTCATAAATAACCCATATAGCATAAAATAAATGGGTTTCATTTCATAATCATAACGTTTTAAAAACGTCTTTAAAGACATGATCTTTACATCACTTTAAACCCACGGAAAGGGAAAGCGGGTTTCATGTATGTAAATCCCAGAATTTAAAATAGAACATTTTGGTATATATGTGAATACCCATATAGAAGAGAGAGCTTTTATTATTCACTTAAAAATATAGAACTTTAGAAAATGAGAGACACATTTTGAGACCAAAATTCTGCAGCATAACCACTATGTTACAGGGTTTTAGAAAACATTGAAAAGAGAGGGGACATGGGTCAAACATTCCTAAATGACCCATAAAACAGTAGAGGGACAGAATATAATGGATTTAAGAACATGGTAATGAAATTTGAAAATATACCATATGAAATTAAGAACATGAATGGAAGACAAAAATAAGATTTCTCTTATGAAAATTCGACAGCCTAACAGTGTTACATAAACTTCAACCAAAAATGAATTGATGAGATCAAATAGGGTCTCTAATCATATGAACATAAAATATCAGTATGATAGATATAGAGATCATACCCCAACATAATAAAAAGGAACTTGCAAGACTTGACATTGAATTAAAACATTGAAAAAGGGAGAAGGGTTCAAGGACCACTTAAACATTCAGTAGCCTAACGACGCCACTTAAACTTCAAAATACTGAATTGAAGAGATCAAATGGGGTCTCTCATAATATGGCCATAAAAGATCAGTATGATAGATATAGATATCATACCCCAACATAACAAAAAAGAACTTGAATGAATTGACATGAAAGTTGAACTTCAAAATGAGAAGGGTGAAGAACCACATAAAAATTCGGCAGCCTAACAACGCCACTTAAAACATCAAAATACTGAATTAAAGAGATCAAATGGGGTCTCTCATCATATGGTCATATAATATCGGTATGATAGATATAGAGATCATACCCCAACATAACAAAAAGGAACTTGATAGAATTGACATGAATGTAGAACTTCAAAATGAGAAGGGTGAAGAACCACTTAAAAATTCGGCAGCCTAACGGCGCCACATAAAACATCAAAATACTAAATTGAAGAGATAAAATGGGGTATCTCATCATATGATCATAAAATATCAGTATGATAAATTTAGAGATCATACCCCAACATAATAAAATGGAACTTGAAATACTTTACATGAAAATAGATCTTGAAAAAATGAGAAGGGAGAAAGAATCCGTTAAAAATATTTCAGCAGCCTAACAGCGCCACTTAAAAATTCATAAAACGAAATAATGAGAGTAAGAGGGGATCTCTAATTATGTGAACATGAAAAGGGAAGTAATAGGAGTATAAAAGAACACCCTTTAACATAAGAACATGGAGCATAAAAGAAATTATATAAAAGAAATTTCTTGAAAAGAAAGAGAGAGATCAGATCCCTTACCTTAAAACGTAACTCTTAAAACTCAAAGGTTGGGACCTTGAGGGATTGGGGGAACCTTGGGAGGACTCCTTGGGAGGTAAGGATACCAGAACTTCGTTGGGGGAGAGTTGGGAGTGAAAACTAAAGGAGGAAAGGGTGGTTATTTATAGGGAAAGTGACGGGACAAGGCATTAATGGCCAAGGGACACCTCAAAAGTGGTTTTCTCAAAAGCATGGGCCCTCCCATGGTACTTCCCATGGAGTTAGGCCACATGGGGACCCCACACAAAAATTCATCCTCTTTATTCAAACATACTTTAAAATATCTCATGACATAATCATGATGTAGTTATGATGTCATTAAACATATCGAAACCCTAAAACTGTATTTTTACTATTCATTGAAAATTCAACTTTCTCAGAATAATCCCAAAATTTCACCTTAACAAAATATGAATGCTATGATTTCAAAAATGAACTCCATTTTATAAAAATAATTTTCTAAATATTTTTAATTTATTTTTAAATAAATACACTACTCACCGAAAATTCATTTTTTTCAGAAAAATCCCCAAAATTTACCATAACATAATATCGATGCTCTGAGTTCAAAAATAAAGTCCATTTTATAAAAATAAATTTCTAATTATTTTTAATTAAATTTTTAATTAAAAAAAACTATTCACCCGAAAAAACTAATACTTGACTAATAATTTAAGAAACTGTTATTTACCCATTTTATTGAATCTCATTACTTAATCAAGGTGTCTAAATTATATTAAAACATTATTTAAGTGAGATTACTAATCCATTTGAACACATTACTAATCTGATTCATAAAATCTCTATTCATAATTTACTATTCATCAAAAATCAAGTTGATCTTATTAGACTCTAAATTTCTTACTGAATATAATTGTAGAAGACCATTTTTTGAAAATCATTAGACATTTGTAATTATTTAAGGTTTACATAAATATTTTTTAAAATATCCTTTCTCTAAAGTTCACCAAAAATAGGCATACTATATTTATACAGACATTTGAAAAGTCATAAACATCATCATAGGAAGAAATCCCAATTTTTATTTAAAACAAAATATTTCACAAGGTAGTTACGGTCTCCTTACATAGCCCCTTATCACACTATCATAGGACCTAAGTGTAAGGTGTGCTAAGGTGAGAAAATCCGAGGGAGGCTCGACCAACATGGCACGAGTAGTAATTTCTATCAGTTTGAACTTCTCGCGAAGGCGATTCCATTCTAGCTTCACACGATGAAGTTCGGCTTGGGTTTGGTCCAGAGCAAAGCCCAGTGGTGCTACCTCTTTCCCAAGTTCTGTTAGATGGGCTTCGATCGGTCCAAAACAACTGGGTGAGGACATCGAATCTTCTTTCTATAATAATTAACCAAGATTACTTGTATTTAGAGACAATAATCAAAATTTTTAGTTTCCAGTGGTCATATTGACCAATAGTCCTATAACAATGAAAACCCACATGTCTCATTTTAATTATACCCATGTCATCAAATGAAAAAGTTTTGTCGAGTATAAAATAACACATAAAATTAGAAAACAAGATTTATTCAAAATTTCGGGTCGTTACAGATGATGCGGAGTAAGGGGTGGAATTGTATCAAACACTTCCTCGGTCAGCCACATGGGGAATGTATAAAACAGATGGGATCGCCCTGCGCCTATTTACGCTTTCTCTACCTTGGAGGGGTTTATGATCCCCATATTCATCTAACAGTTCGTAACTATATTGATGAAATGATTCGGGAGAACAACCAACACTCTGACATTTCTCGGTGCCAGAAGGAGTCTATGAATACACATGAATTCCTAAAGGCAGTGTAGTAGGTCTTATGCCTTGAGTAGAAAACAAAATAAATAGAGGTATTCATTGCAAAATGATCCGACCTCATTGAGAAACTAAGGTCCCAACTGGCAGACACCCAGGAGTAGATCGTGGAGGCAAGTCACTAAATGACTGAGCTTCAAACTAAATAGCCGCGAGTACAGGATGAGGCCAATGAGCTTCTCTTTATGGCCACTGATGAAGAGAAGGTTCTCAGGGTGCAGGAATCAATATTGGAGGCCGAAAACTCGAGGGTGGAAACACATGATCAATCCATCCAAAATGATGATCCTTAAGGGCCCTATTTTGGATAAAATCATAGAATTATCCTCTTTTGTTTCATCTTACTCTTAACTACACACATGAATGGATTATTCATTTTCTTTTTCAGTTTAATGCATTCCATATGTAATCATTAAATAAATAGTGATCCATCCCTAAGATCACATGGGCCATGCCCGATGTGAGAAATAAGGTACGGTCTCATCATTATTTCGTGTGGGTGTTCCATCCCAATTTCAGGCATCCAGGGTATACACGAACCATCCGGGCTCTTGAGAAGAAAGGGGAGGCCTATCCGGATAATGAAGCTCTCAGAACAGTCAAATTATCTCCTTCCCAATGTACTCTAGTTCATGAGTGGGGTAACACTAGGGGCATTTGGATTTATCCGAACATAAGGGGGTGGAATGTTTGAATCAAAATACCCAATATATATAACATTGGAGGGTTGGAGTGAATATGGAGGATAATTGTTGACCATGTTCTAAATACGGAATCCCTATTGCATTATCCTGAAATGGGGAAAACAAATGATGGCCAACTACTGACCATGTATGAAACATGGGGCCTAACTCAAAATGACACCCATTAGTCATACAAAACAATGGATCGGGACAGTAGGTGGGTGACAGGCTGATAATTCATACTGTTAGGGGGATATTTTAGACATGAAACAGGAAGAGGGTACATATAAAGGGAATGAAAAGGGTGGAGTATGGAGTGATGGGTTGTTTGAATAGAGTCCCACACTCTTGAAATCACGCCACTGTGGTGGAAACGCATTTTGTGGGCATATCTGTCTGATGAGGGATCAAACATACTTTCTAACAGGACCCTCTAGCAAGGACCTGGAATGATATGTATTTTTACACCATATGAATACGGACGTTATATGTGTATTTTAATGGTCGTATGGTGACGACAATGCACATAGTTTAATGGACATACTGCCTGGACCAGAATCGGGCCCAAAGGGCTAGAAGGGTCAATGATCGTGGGGCTGGGCCCAAGGCAAAATTACTAGCCATCGATATGCATCAAATAAGAATGAGAATCAAGAAAAATGTATTTCTTGAGAACAATGTGGATGAAGGCCAACATTGATATGGGAAACCCTCTCTAGAAAGGGATCTGGTGCATACCATGACTAACATGGGGCATCCTGAACTTGTTCAGGGTAGAAGAACAGTTTACTCCCATGCATTGAGGACATAAGGATTCATGTTGTTTAAAATCATATGACAGGATATGGAGTGAATAATAAGATCCCAGGAAGGTATAACATGATATGGTAGCCATAAACCCAACGTGAATGAGAAACCAAGAAGTCCACAAAACACCATGTATCCATGGAGGACATTTATTCAGGTCGAGGGACCAAACATGAAAGTATGGTTGGGCCTGAGTCAATGTGCATAGACATTCTTACATGCCATATTAGGATGGGAATCAAGCACCCACTTAGTTATGAGAGAGCAGCTTAACATCATGCGATACGATGAAAGGCATTTGTGGCATGATTTTGCCAGTACACATCCTACTAAAACTATTAAGCCCACGTGAGTCGTGCTCGTTGTGGGAAACAAGTAGTTGTGATGGGACATTCCTAGCATAGGATGGAACACATTACGGGATGTGGGAGGCTTGGTGAGTGATGTCCCCATATTGCTGAATCACCTACTTAATGCACTTAGATGCGTGAAGGGGTAAATCTTACTATGTTGGAATTCCACTTAAACATACGGAAGTTGAAAAATGTGAACCACGTTACTCGAGATCTGGCCCACAATGTTGATGGTGTGATGATATGGGATAACTGTTGACCGTGTTCGAAACACAATATCTTTATCGTTTTAGCCTGGAATGACGACAAATAATTGATGGTCAACCACTGACCTTGTTCAAAACATGGGACTTATGACACTTGTCATCCGAGGTCCATAGAGATTTTATCCCAAGACGGTAGGTAAGCCTATTTAGCATGAGACCAGTTCATAATGGGATGTACCATTAGATGTAGAAGAGGATGAGGAGCCAAATAACAGGCTCGTGAAGCATGTACATAGAATTAGGGGAATTTCCCTATGAGAATTCCTCACTTCAAGGTCTTTGTCACAATGCATCTGAGTATGAAAATAAGATGTATCAGATATAGGGAGTTGATTCCCCCTCCAAGGGAATGGGTCTCGAGGTTGTACACTTCCAACCTAATTATCATAGGATGTCCAATTAAAGGGATTTGATTGAAATGATTATTCATAGGGTGGCAAAGTATCCAAACATGATGTGCAGTTCCAATAGGGAGATCTTAGTTTATGGTCATAGAACTCAGACTATGTTGGAAAAAAGACATGGAAGTCACATGGTGTGGCTATTGAAAAAACCCGATGCGATTGAAAACCCAATAGGTACTTGCCACACCACATTCTCCCAAAAGAATTCGGGGAAAGGGGTTAAATAGATGGGGCAGGGATTTATGATAAATGGGTTTTTACCATGAGACATGATTCATGGGTGTTCTTACATATCCCATGAGGATGGGAATCATGCCATACGTAGATCTGGATGATGTCGTGTTGTTAAACATCTTGTAGCAAAGACATGAATTTGTCAAAGATTATAGACAATGAGGTTGGAACATAGATGGAAGTGATGGTGGAAGACATGTGGTGAAGTAATTAATAAATCTGATATGAATGAAGACATTAGAGGTCCATATCACCGCAATGTTCTCCCCAAGAAACTTCTAGGTCAGGGGACCAAAAGTGAAAGTTAGGCAGGGCCCTAGGCCAAGTGCTCGGGCGTTCCTACGTACCCTGTGAGGATGGGAATCAAGAAACACATAGTTCTGAGAATGGGATGATAAGATACCAGTTCCAGGGATAATAAAGTCATGCTGGTCTGGCCCACGCACCAAAAGAGGTGGCATTTTATAGATCACGATTTTCCTTTAGGATGAATGTGTGTTTTTTTGTGAAGCAATAGACCTAGGATGGAATTTCAAAGTGTCTCCACAAGAATCAAGCTGTATGTAGTCATTGAAAAGTGATATGGTGTGTGACTAATACCAAACATGATGTTCTCTCAAATTAGGACACCATGATGGTGTGTTATTTTTTCGTCGTGTGTCCAGGACGATAACGTCATAGTTTTAGGACATGTGATGGGACCAACCTTTCATTTTTACATTGGGTAGTACAGAAGAAACAATTTAATATCTTATGGGACTAGGATACATAGCTTTTATTCATATGGATCAGACATATATAGGAGAGATGAGGATCAAGAGGGGGTGTTCATTGTGTGATAAAGCATATTCGACGTTAATGAGGATGAGTTCTACATCACACCGCGCGTGATTCCAAAAATGAAACCTCAAGAAAAGGGGCCAAAAAAGGATAGGGAATATGAGGCAAGAGATACTATCTCTCAAAAGGGGAGAACATGGTGTAACTCTTGCATACCTGGCGTGAATGAAGACATAAGTCCATACATGCCACACCACGCAATCTTATATAGGTCAGGGCCTAAAAGGCTGAAAAATTTTGATAATTAGTGAAATTTGAGATGGACCCAAAGAGGAGATGTCTGGGAAATCCTACATATCCCATGATAATGGGAATCAAGATAGACGTAGTTCTAAAAGATAACATATAAGAAGATCATTGTTTATGGTCTTAGAGCTCAGACCATGAAGAAGAAAAATTATTCCAAGTGAGCGTAGTCCTCAATCTGGTCCCTAACCACATGTGAGTCAAACATGTTGTAGGAAACAATGGTGGAAGAGGTCTTTGCAACACATGGGATACACATAAAGGGGAAGTCGGTGCGGAGCCCCAAACGATGCCTTACCGTGACTTTGTCCTCCTAACATGCAAATGTGAACTGAAGGATAGTTCCAAGATTGTCGATATTCCACTTGGGCATGATGGGGTGGAAAATGATGGGAATCATGTAACTAATATTTTAAGCATTATGGGTTTGTCATAATGATGGAGGATAAATATTGACCATGTTCAAAACACAAAATCAAAATCGTGTGACCTGAAATGAGAACAACAAATGAGTGTCAACCACTGACCATATTCGCAATATGGGACATGTATTAATATTTTATTTGAAACCCTTGAAGAAGTTGTCCCATAATGGTAGGAGATCCCATGGTCCAAGAATAAATTCCATTTGAGGGTCCCTTCGGATGTGGAAGATAATGAAATCTCAAATGAAGGGGAACAGGAAGCCTGAAAAATTGGTGAAAGCATGTCCATGTAGAATCCGACACCCAAGGCATTCAACCAGAGTACATCTGGGCACATTGGTGAATCACTAAAAAGGGTTAAGGAACCAAAAATAAGATTAGTAGACTCGAAAAGATGTGTGTAGGGAAAGGGATTGATGTTAGCTCGTGAGAGAGGTACGTGGCATGGTTGTTTCAAAACCAATGTGAATGGGGGACCCAATCCCATACCACACCATGTACCCCTCCTCTGGAATGACTCAGACAAAGAGGCTAGAATGATAAGGAGGTTTCTATGAGATGGGGCTGGACCCAAAGACATATATGTTTGGGTAGTCCTATGTATCCCATAAGGATAGGAATCAAGACACCCGTTGTTCTAGAGAAGGATGTTTTGTAGTTTATCATCATGCAATAAGGATTGTGGTGCTCTATGTTTATGGTCATAGGGCTTGGACCATATATTCCTAGTTTAATGTCTTATGAAAGGGACTGCTGAGTGGAGACAGAAAATAATTGTTCTTGTGGAAGACCATGAAACGACTATAATGATAAAGGATAATTGTTGACCATGTTCACAACACAGTATCTGTATTTGTGTGACCTGGATTTGGGTAGATAATTGATCATCGACCGTTGACCATATTTGTAATAAGGGACTTATATCAAATTTTAATTCAAATCCCTCGAGGTATTTGGACCAAAACGATAGGATAGACATTATGATATATGTCCGTACCATTTTGGGGCCCTTTTAAATGTGAAAGATGATGGAAAACCAAATGATCGAGTGCATGGAGCATAAACATGACTACGAAATTTTCACGTCAAAATTGATGGTTAAAAAAGTGGAAATCTCTAGGGAAGGGGATATACGATGCAGTCAGGATGGATTCATCGTCAAAGAGATCATAATCTCACACCACACCAGGTTTTCCAACTCGAGAGGAGATCCTGATGTTTGGGACTGGGCCTATGGATGAAATTCTTTGGCATTCCTATGTATCCCATATGGATGGGAATCAAGCAATACATTGTTCTGAAGTCCAAGCAATTTAGTGTTGTGCGATGAGGAGATGGGAGAAACAAAAGAACGAGGAGGGGCAAATGGTGCCATCATCGTAATCCTGACATGAGTGGGGCCAAAATTCACACATGTCACCATTTGGGATCCTCTAAGAGAACTATACTCATAGGGTATTTAAAAAGGAAACGAGGGTTGGACTCAAGACAAAGCGTCCAAGCATTCCTATGTATCCCATGAGGATTGGAATCAATCCATACATAGTTCTTATGGTTAATCATATTACAGGAAAGCCAAGGTTTAACGTCTTGTTGGACGACATACTATTTAATGTCTTGTGGGACAATATATAGTTTAATGTAGTGTGGGAGGAAATACAGTTTAATGTCATGCGGGACGACATACATTTTAACATCATGCAAGACATTATACAATTTAAGGTCATGTAGGACATGACATTTTAAGGTCATGTAGGACAGGACATTTTAAGGTCATGTAGGACCCTTCATACTTAGGAAAATTACTTCTTGATAAAATTGGCATTGGTGGGAGGAGTTATATGCTCACAATCCATGGTAACTAGGGAGTATGCACCATTAGAGTAAACCTTGGGAATGATGTAAGGTCCTTCCCATATGGGATACAACTTGGGTGGTTTCCTACCAGCTGTCATTGGTGTCCTTAGGGCCAAAACCATGTCACCTTGCAAGAAAGAGAGAAAGAGAACTTTCTTGGTGAAGGCTCTAGCTATCTTTTTCTTATGCCTTTCTAGATTGTGTAGGGTGTGAAGCCTTTTCTCGTCATGTGCTTCCAACTCATCCAGATAGATTTCAGCTACTTTATCTAGTTCTTCCTGATTATAGATAGATGTGTGAATTGAGGGTAACTAAATATAAATGGGAAAAAATGGGCTGTATTCTGTACACCAGGGAATATAGGGTCTCAAGGGTGGAATTACGATTTATCATACGATAAGCCCAGAGGGAATTGGGGAGATTTTTCGGCCAAATCTTCTTGTTCAGACCAACCATTTTCTATAGAATTTTAGAGAGGGATTTGTTGAATTCCACAATCTGTCCATTTATTTGCGCATGATAATGGGAGATATGGTTAGAACGGATGTTGAAATTAGCAAACAATTTCATTATCTCATCCTCTCGTAAGTTCGTTCCATTATCGGTGAGGATATTGTGAGGGAATACAAATTTTTAGACGATGTTGGAGCTCAGAAAGTCAAAAATGGAATGGGCCTAGACCTCCTTTAGTGGGATTGCCTGCCCACGGGGTGAAGAAATCCGAAACAGCGAAACAGTCAGGATGAACATGCACAAGCGAGCTATCACCAGTAAATATAGTCCCACGACATCGAGTCCCCATACCACAAATGACAAAGAATACTTGGTACTATAGAGAGGCTCTATAAGCTGATTCATAAAGATGGCATGCATTTGGCACACATGGAACCTTTTGGTGAACTCGATGTAGTCATGGATCATCAAAAGCCAAAAATACCCCAGTCTCTAGATCTAGTGAGATAGTTTTGTCCGTGTCTTATGAGCCCCATAGGAATTGGCATGAACCTCTATCACGATAGGGTAAATCTCAAAACCTTGAATGCAATGGAGTAGAACCCAATCAAACCTGCACTTATAGAGGATCGTGTCATGACCAGGACCATTCTAGAGGCTAAACTTAAAAACACAACGTCATATTTGATCGTGCTCAGCCCAATCTGCTGATAGATTACCAGTTTAGAGATATAATACCAAGGAGGTTATCCAGTCAGGAGTCACCTCAATCATGACATAATGGGGACATGGAGGTCCTTACGTGGAGGTGCTAGTGCTAAGGTGGCTTACCTGCAGACTGTTTTCAAAATCTATAGTGATGGGTGGAATGAATCTTTTGTGTTCCATGTGGATAATGATATCATTCAGTTCAGGCTATGAAAGTGATGTAGCTAGGCTGGCCAGGGCATCAGCTCGACTGTTCTGAGGTTGAGGGACATGATTAACGTTTGACTAAGATGGGAACTAGGACACTAGCTGGAGAGTGCGTTCCAAAAAATGGTATGATCTTTGGCTTTCTGATGACATAGTCACAGTTGATGTATGTGATGACTAGTTTAGAGTCCCCTTTCACTTGAAAGTGGGGAATGTCAATCTTGAGGGCTAGCTCGAGGCCAGTAATGATATCTTGATACTTTGCCTCATTTTTGGTCCAGCCTTGTGACAATGGGAATGAATACGGATGAATGGATTGTGCTTGCTTAATGAAGACAATACACAAGCCTACTCTATTGTGTCATCTGTCCTTGAGCCTTCTGCTGGTGGGGCTATGGGAAGCATCATTGAAGAACATTTGAAAACACGACATTCTTGGTCTACCAATAGAATTGATTTATTGGGGAAATCGTGATACAGTGATTGGTCCGCAGAAGCTGGATGGGTAGAAAGGATGTCTTCAAACACTTTCCCCTTAATAACCTTCTGAGTTACAAACCTGATGTCGAACAGCTGGAGGATTACTGTCCACTGATCTAAACATCCTGTTTGCATTGGTTGGTTCAGGATGTACATCAACAGATCCACTCGGGACACTAGATGTACCTCATGGTTCTGCCAGTAATGTCTCAATTATTGTACTCCGAATACCAGCACAAGGAAGCTCTTCTCGATATGGGAGTATCTGTTATCCACATCAAGGAGCATGGGGATGAGATAATAGATATTGTTCTCAGTTCCCTAATTATTCTTCTAGGCGGGAAGGGTGCCAAGGGATCATTCCAGGGTTGTCCCAAAAAGGACTAGCATCTTTCCAGAAACGAGTAGCATTTGGACCAAAGGCTATAACATGTACCACTTGATTTCATTGAAAATAGTCTGACATTTTCATTCCCACTCTTAGATTGTTTTTTATTCATGATCTATGAAAGGATCTTACACATTACATACATATTTGAAATGAATTGGCATATGTAGGCTATGTGGCCTTCGAAACCATGAATCTTCTGGAGGTTTCATGGGGGAGACATCTGTCTAATGGCCTTGATCTTATCTAGGCCTATCATGATTCCCCTATATATGACAACTAAGTAGAGAATCATTCCATAGGTGACCCTAATGGTGCACTTTAATGGATTCATCTTCAGGTGGAGGAAACAGAGGAAGCTGAACACATTATCAAGGTCTTTGAGATGGTCCTAACACTGGAGATATTTGACCACCAAATCATCCACGTAACATTCTACCAACATTCTTAGGATCAACAAAAATATGTGATGCATAGCCCGCTAATAGGTGGCACATGTATTCTTTAAACCGAAGGACATGACTTGGTAACAAAAAGTACCATGTGGTGCCATAAAGGCAATATACTCCTCATCCTCGAGGGAAAATATGATCAAATTATACCTGAAGTACATATACATGAAGGAGTGGGATTGGATCCCAGATTTAGCGTCAATCAATAATTCCGTCATAGGAAGAGGAAATCATCCTTCAAACACTGACGATTGAGATCCCCGAAGTTGATGCAGACTGTGATCTATCTGGTCATATTTCTGAGTAGAAAAATTTTGGATAGCCATTTGGGGTACTGGACCTACTAAAGAAAATTGGATCTAATGATCTTATCAACTTCTGCCTCAAACATGGCATTGTGAGAAGGGTTCATATTTCTGGGAGGTTGCTTGAACCCGTGATGATTGTTTTGGGAGACCGATGCAGTGGACCGATACCTGGGGATATTTTCATGGAATCTCATCAGAACTCCAATAGAATATGTCACAGTGTTGTTTAAGGATGTATATGTACTTCGGTCTCTCCTCTAGGGGTATGGAAGCACTGATCAATGTTGGTTTCAGCTCCTCCTCGCAACCGAGGTTCACCTATACCAATTCGTTGAGTGAGGTGGAGACTCCCTCTTCAATGGTGGGGGGATCATACAATAAATACTCTTCTTCATTTATAGATGAGGGATACCCAGAGGGAGGAGTTTCCTCTAAGTCAATATATCCCAATGGGAGGCTAGTACCAGCCTGGCCAGTGGTGGACACTACATTTGGGAACTCCTATGCTGCCGAAACGATAGCGATGGAAGATGTAGATCTGATCTCATCTGATATTCCGCCCAAAAGGACACGCTTCCTGATAATCAAAGAAATAGTGGCACATCAGATTGATCAATTTAATTCCATCCTGGTGATAAAAGAAAGTATGACCAATTACCATTGTCATGTGGCAGACACCCTGATACCTTATGGGAGTAGGAGTCTCTGGGATCACCTAATCTTGATTTGTGTAGGAGTATGAGGTGATCTTTTGGCATAACTTAGTCATGGGAATGTGTTCTCCCCTCATCCTATAAACTACAATGAACTGTCCCATGTACGGGGTCGTAGCCTCAAATCGATGGATTGGAATGATGAAGGAATCATCTAGATCTATCCACGGGTCAGTCACAGCCTTGCCATGGTCAACCTCATTAGCCTGAATCTTCTTGTCTTTTCTCTTTTAATAGTGTGAATATAGATAGCGGGATTCACCAGAGGCCAAGGGAGATGAGTCACCTTGATGCAAGCCCACTTGACCATTGATGGAGTACTTGAGGCACTAGTGATATGATGAAGTAACTGCTACATTTAGGTGGATCCATGGCATGCCCAAAAACACATTGTAGGCAGTGTCTTGGGAGACAACCATAATCTCGGTGCTGGGAACTAGGCCACTGAATTGGGTCTTCAAGAAGATCTTTCTGACAGGTGTGTGTTCTATCCTGTAAAAAAATTGGATTCTTAGGTCAGAGGGACTCAGATGTTCCTCTGAAAACCCCATTTTTTACAGTGTCTGATTCATGATTATGTTGATCCTAGAGCCTGTGTCGACAAGACAGTGGTGAACCTCAATGCCATTAAACTGGCCAGTGATGTATAATGGGGGAATGTGCCCCTATATGAGGGAGAATTCATCTTTTCTAGAGAACAAAATGATGTCTTGGAATTTATCATGCTCAACCGCCTCAACATGGAAGGCTTCTGCGGCTGCTACCTTTTTCTCGAACTGGAGGGGGCTTCTTAAATCCTCTGTGATGGCTTCGCGCATATCCACTAATAGGAGAAGGGCCTCAAGGATGGAGAGACTTTCTTGAATGAATGAGAGATGTTTGAGGACATCATAAATATGTGCCATGTGTGAATATCTACTAACAATAGGTCTCTCTATGACTGGAGGTATGGTGGGACCCTCCTGCAAGAATGGTTGTTGACTAGTGCTGGGAATATCCTGATGTTCACTAATAGAAGCCTATGGAGTAACTACTAGATGAGGGCTAGATGAATGAGATAAGTCTGTAGAAAATAAAGGATGGTCATAGAGAGGTTGAGCTAGCTCTGCCTAATCCAAAAACACGAACAACAGCAATGGTAGACCTAATAATAGCATATGAGAATTCTACACGTGTCGAGCACTGTGTTGGGTCTTATGCCTTGTTTCGGAAGCATGAATAGCCTAACTAGAAGTACTGACCGAGGAACTCCACCGGTCCATATATCCACAGCCCCGCTAACACTGGTGATGTCTAAGATGTTGGGTGGATCCTCCTGGATCTCCACATCATCAGGAATCATATAGGGGTTTACCATCTCTACATTATTAACCGAGGTGTACCCCTGACTGTCACATGAAGATTCATCCACTACTGGGATGATTCTGGGATGAATCTCAATCTTTGGGGGCATTAAATCAATGAGGATACAGGATGATAACCACATTAGAGGGGGAATGTTTTTCCATTGCGCCGTAGGTGCCTGCACTTTTGATAAGGGGATGGATGCGGTGATGTTGAAGAAGTAGCAGTTGTGGCTTCTAACGGATCTGGTCAATTCAAGCATGTATGGACAACACCATTGGAACAAGCAACTGTTTTATTAGCCATCTAATTTTCATACTTTTGGGACTCATGGTTAGAAACCTGATTCCACTCACCTTTGCTATGACTACTGATGTTTGGCCTCACGAATCCACATACTGCATGGGTCGGAGATAGGCCTAACAAGACTATATTGTTATCCACCTGGTCTTGAATCCAGTCTTTAAACACATATCACTATTTGAGGGTGTCCCCTAAGATCCGGTGATAGGGTCAATAATTTGGTTGTCAGGGAGGTTTTCCTCTTCTGGCCTCTTGTATTCATTCAAACGTACAATCCCCTACTCCACGGCACTTCAGAAATAATCGGGGACTTGAAACTTGTTGAATTTGTAGGTCTCGTTCCTCCTATCCTAGAAAGGGGCTCTAGGATCCTAGACCTCGCAAGGTGCTATATGGGCCTATTGAGGAGGTGGAGCCTGGTTATCTCGTCTAATCAGTGGAGGCGCATTACGCGGGCGCACCTTCCGATTATGAGGTGGGAATTACTGGACCGCAGGTTGCACATGAGGTGGATAGCCTTTGTGAAGCTATGGAGCCAACTCCAATAATAATAAATCTAGTTTCCTAGGGGCCTCTATTTGAGCCACCGCGGCGGGCTCGGTCCTGGAGGCCTTTCTCGTGGGGATTGCAGGAGGCCATGGATGTTCTTGGTTAGATATTTCAAGGCTTCTTCTAGGCGATGGACCTTATTAGAGAAGTCTCGAAATCCCCCTCTTGAGTTAGTGGAATTTCAAGTGAGTATGTGAGCCCATTCCACCAAGGGAAAAAGTCTGCAAAGCTCTCATTAGGCCTCCGATTACACTTGAAGAGGTGCTCAATACTCGTCTTCTGAGTGGTGGAACTGAAATGGTAGAGAAATGGCCTACATAGGTCTTCCGATCCAGCTAATGATCTGATCGAGAACTGGTTGTATGATAAGAAAGATGACCCCTCCAATGTCTGTATGATGAATCAGAGTTTGGCGGCCTCATACTGCACTGGATTTCCCAACATGGGCCCACACCTTAAGATAAAGTGAGCCATGTGATGCGGCTTGTCTGCTATCCCATTAAAGGGGGAAAAGTTAGGATTTCTATAACCTAGGGGTGCCTACATATCATCCACCCATGTCGGATATGTATTTCCATCAGGTGGGATTTCCACCTGTCAGGTATCTAATGCTTCGTGGTGGGTGATGTGTGCCGCCATTTGATCATCTGGATGGGGGTTCTTGTTTTGATGGGGATATCTGACCACCAGTGCGTTGGCAGGTTATTCAACATGATATGTAGGCTTAGTGGCTCATGGGGCATCTAGCGGGATTATCTGCGGAGGAGACAGGGGAATCTGAGTTGGATCCCAGAGATTGTCTCATTGACCCGGTGGATTTGGCGACACATATCGCACCCTCTTACCCTTGTTAATGGAATCCTCTAGGGCACAGAAGCCCGAGGAATCCCATGTCGAATGCATGGAATTATATTCCATATTCATCTCTTTGAGGTTTTCCCCAACTTCCCATGTTTGAAATAGGGTATGTCACGAGTTTAATGTTAAGTGAGGATTGATCGGACTGATCAGAACAATGACCCGATTGGATCAGATGGGTGAAATACCATAAGGGCACACTGATGTTGGAGCTAATGTGTGATTAGTTACTCGATTTCTGCTATAAGTAGTGAGAGTATGGCTGACATGATCTCACTAGGATGTGGTAGCCTGGGTACGAATCAAGATGGATGATGGATGGTTGAGTGAAGTTGATAGGGATGTGGAATGAGATGGAACTGTCATGATAATGGTGTTGATGTTGTGGTTGAGTCTCGAAGAGGCTTCCTATGTATCCATGGGGCATCGAATCAAAGTCCTTGTAGTTCAGTGGAATGATGGGACACCTGAGGAGGTGGCCCGTGAGATTGGATGCATTGATGGGACCTAGGGGAAATGGAACATCTGGGTTGGCGCATGATCTTTCCCGAAACAAATTGGCTTCAGGGGAGACCAGGCTGAGTCATGGGCAATGAGATTGAATTGGGGTGTGCACATAGGACAATAACCCGATAATGTGTAAGGCCTTACGCATGGTTTGTAGCCCAGATTGGTCAAACACCACTAGGACAGAAAATAGAGTTGGGTCCCAATAAAGGTGACTACAGTGTCTTACTACTAGTTGGATAACACAACGGCTTATCACAGATTAAAATACATGATGTCTTAATAATGATTGGGAATCACGAGGCCTTATCGATATTTGGGGGGACATAATGACTTACACCTAATTAGGGTACAACGGCTTACTACTGAATAGGGATTATAGTTTAACGCCATGCAGAATGGGGTGAACTGACATAAAGTGGTCGGAACTGATTGGTGTTGGAATTGAACATCATGGAAGTTTCCTACATACCTTGCCTTGATAAGGATCAAGTTCCACATATTTCAGAATGGGGGCTTTATAAACTGACATGATGTGGTCGGGACCAAGTAGGTGTTGGGCTCGAACCTCGTGGTGGCTTCCTACATACCTTACATTGAAAAGTATCAAAGTCCACGTAGTTCGGGACGGGTTGGTGAACTGATGTGAAGATGGTTGGAACCAATGGATGGTGGGATAAAAACTCATGGAGGATTCTTACATACCTTAATTTGGAAGGTATAAAATTCCATGTAGTTCAATAGAGGTTGGTAAACCAACGTGAAGATGGTCGGGACCAATGGATGGTGGGATTGAACCTCAGAGAGGTTTCCAACATACCTTGCCCTATAAATGGTTAAAGTCCTCATAGTTCTAGAATGGGGTTTAGGGATTACACTCTAGGCTACTCAAATAGGATTTCATGGTCAATACTTACTCTAATCCCACATGAGTCATCCATTGTGTGAGAAACAAGAGGCAACAATGACCTAACGATCACGGCATGAAAGGTGCGTCTGTGGAAATTGGAGTGGGATTTACACTTGGTTAGTGGCTGATAGAGAGACTATTTCAGTTAAATATACATTGAATTAAATTTTTTTAAACCCACCAATGTTTTAAATTAAGTTGAATTGCTGCATTTTTATGATATTAGTGTTATTTTGAGCTGAATCATAAAAATGGCCTATTTGGGATTTTTAACAGTTTTAAATTATTTATTTATCATTCCCATAACATTATTTACACTAATCCAAATTTAAACATTCTCTATTTTCCAAAATCTACACATAATGGGATTCATTTTATACTTTTGGACCAAAAGTGTAATCGACCATATGGAAGTTCATAAGAATCTCACAATTTAGACTAAGAAATCTGTTTATAGATCTGTCATGTTTTGGTGTGGGGTCCATAAGTCGTTCATCATGGGCCCACATGCTGTAAACATCAGGGGTGGATGAAAAAAAGTTTTGGAACAACCTTCATGAAGTCAATTATGCGTTAATTGGTTGTTTAAGGGGACATTAAAGCATCCTAATCTGGAAGATTACAATTTGGAGAGTCTAACAAGACCGGATATTTGGTCAGAGTAAAATGGGCAAAACACTCGTAATACTTGTCCAATTTTGCAGATATTTTTAAGGGGCACGCCCAGGTTAATTTTGAACAGCTCTTAAGAATGGAGAAACATGTGAAGATGATGGTAATTATGTATCAAATGTATCAACATTCATGGGACAAATTCTATCTATAAAAGAAGAAGAGACCCTCCCTCTCAAAGCATCTTTCATTCCATCTCATTCCTTCTGGGACACCAAGAAGGAGAACATTTCAGCTTTATCTTTTATTTATATTCTTTTTCAAAGTTTTGTAATGCCTTATTCTTTACCATTCATCTCGATTACCATAAACATGGTGGGGTAAACATTAGGAGTGATTGGGGAAGGGTTGGTTTTTTATTTTGTAATCCTATAGTTCTTGGACCTAATTGAATGAAATTGAATTCTTATTCCAAGTGGTTTTATATTTTATATAGCTGATTTTATTATCAAGTGAGATCGTTCTTCAATTTTAATTATATTATTGATTTTTTCCTTGATAAAATAATCATTATCTCCCTCCACTAATTTCTGTTTTATATACGATTGAATAAACTTGGGATTAGTGGTGAAGTGCTCGATGATCATCAATACGTGTAACAAGGGTAGTGAAATTTCATTATTATTTGGGATAAACAATACCTGGTTAGGTATTACCCACGTTAAATGAGGATATTCAATACAACTATTTTTCACATGGAAGGAGAGTTTACCGAACTAAGATCTTGGTAAGGTTTACTCTCACCATCATAATTCCACCAAGGAAGTGAGAGGAAAAGATTGTGGAAACTCACATTAATCAACTAAGAAGAAGATGTTTGAATTAAATTGACCAAGGATATCATTACAATTGGGAAACCGATCCCGACCTAATCAGCCTTTTAATAACACAGTTTTTCAATCATTTGAAATTGAATTTTCATTCAATCATTTTGTTATCAAACACACAAATTTTACCATTGTTTGAAAGTGAAAAAATTATTTCTGTGCACTTATCTTTAGGATACATCCATGTTCAACCACATTACAATATTTTAACTTTGGAAATAATTGTTTAGCCATGCCCAATTATAGGCATGTGTCAAAACTAGGCATCGCTACAGGGGAGGTAGTGCCACAATTTATTTGTAAATATTTGGCTCTTTTCAAATTAGAAAAATAAAAAAATCATTTACCATGATGTTTTAAAATGACTATTTCTTTATTTAATGGAAAAATTACACACAATTTCAAGAACCAATTATTTAATCACCTTGGTCTATAGAGTATAGAGTTTCTTTCTTGGCTAAAGTAATTTGGGGAGCACAAATCCAAATAATCAAGGATGATGAATTCATAGATCTCATTCAAAATATTAATGAAAACCCAAAATACCTAGTGTTGGATGATTTTTACAAAGAATTAATCAAACTCCAATAATATTTTCCAGAAATTTATCAAGAAATTGTTGATGTAGAAAATGATATTTCACAGGTGCAGCATCAAGAAGAAAAATTACATAAGTATCTTGAAGGCCTATTTAAAAGAATTATTAAAACATTAAAAACCTTGAAACCACAATATTGTGGATAGTGTAACAAGTACATGCCTCCCAAGATCAACAATTGGTGCCGGAACAAGCACTAGAACCATAAAAATTGATGGAAGTAGTAGCCCCACAAATCTTTCAATTTGAGGAACCCATAGAGGCCTTGATGAAATTAAAATAAGATCCATTCATCCCAACTCAATCAATGTTGGAGGAGATTGATGAATAATATTTAGAAATTTAAATACATATGGGAGATAAAAAAAGATATGGATAACCTCTTGAATTAGTGTGAGGAACTACTTGATACAACTATTCCTCCTAATGTATATGATTCAGCAACATTAAAAGAAGAAACCACCCTCGTAGTGGAATTTGAAGAGAATATGTGGGAGTCTGACTATGTGCCTCTATTTAAGGGATTTCATATACAAGTAGAGAATCCATTCGAAGAAGTAATTGAAGGCGAAAAAACCTAGGGAGGTAATATTTTCATGAACTCATTATATTTTGATTATGTTGATACTAAATTGAGTATTACCTCCCCTTGATTTTATTTTTCTTCTTCATCCAACACGTGTATTTCCTTGGATAAGGATGATGAAAAAGAAGACTCATCTACGGAGGAACATCTCGAGCCCCCCAAACCTATTGAAAATTTTATTAGAGGGAGTACATGAGAAGATCAATGGGGATTTTCTAGGGGAAAATGAGACACGAGCTACTCACATGGAGAGGGAATAATTTGATATTGATTATTCATGATTTAGTTTTTTTCAAATAGATTAAACTCGTAAATTCCATTTGATTATTCCATTGGTGTAGCATACCTTGAGAACTCACTGGTGAATGAAGTAGAAATTGTGCATGTAGAAACTTAAAAAGAGGAATACCCATTCATTTTACTAACCCCACCGTGCATTTTGTATCTCATTACAATGGGGGTGGACTTTTTATGCTATATCAATGGAGTCCAAAACAAAATAAGACAACTGCATGCTGCAAAGAAGAATTGTTATTGGTTCATAAACAAGAAACCTCACCCACCATCAGATTGGGGATAACCAATAAGAACTTCCCCTCTGAAGGCAGTCAAAACCCAGGTCCCACTTGGGGGATTAAACAATGATCTATCATTCTATTCTCATCCTATTTCTACTTTTGTTTCTTTCAATAAATATATTATGTTTTCTTTTGTTCTTTTATTTGTACGTTTTCTGAGTGCAACACTTAAGAGCATAACTCAATGTTACATGGCCAATAAGTCAGGTTATACTTCTTCATTATACTTACTTGTTTGTTGTGAACCAATATAAAATATTTTTACATGATAAATCCATTTTAATTCACTGAGTAAAATACATAAATTATGTTTTGGGGAGTGAAACTTTATAGTTTAGTGTTTTAATTTGTTGTCTAGTTTACTGTTTTCATAAAAAAAGTTTTTTTTAGATATTTGTGTGTTTATTTCTAAAATATTGTGTGTTGTCAAAACATTGGAGCTAAAATGATTATCATTTATATTTTGGAAACCCATTTCAATGAGTGAACCAATCTATTCCCAGAAACTGAGCTTAAATAAATGATTAAATGACTTTGTTTCAAGTTAAAATCTTTTAGAATTTTATGAAATGTACTCTGATTTTTAAATCCCTTGCTACATATTACTATCATTATTTTTCAAATCACATTATTGTGAGGATTATTTATCATTTTTGAAATATTCTTTACATTCACCACATTTATTGAGAGAACTAGACCGTGGTTTCTTTAATTAGAATTTCATTTATTTCTATCAAAACATGAGGGTTTTAGGTACATGTATTTTAAATGATTGTGATATTTTTTTGGTTTTAAGTACCATTTAAAAAAATCATTTTTATTATGTCCTACCTTATATTAATCCTTGTATCCTTTAGATGTCGTGAACAACCTGTTAGGTTAGACACATTACAAGATAATTTCCCCTTTCCAACATGCTCCTGAAATGAAATTGCATGATCTAGTTGAACTTTATTGTGGGGGAAGATGTCTTGTGATGTAATACCTTATTTGGTCATTCTTTGGGTGGAATATAAATTTTTTAAGAGTTTATGTTTTTACTAAAGATTTCATTTTTTTAAAATTGATGCCTTTTCTGGAGTTTCCATTATAAAAGAAGTTGTTCCTTTCTGTAGCATCTAGTGTAAAACATATGTTGTGTCTATATAAAGCTGTCAAGAAAAACAATGCTTGAAATGAAATTTTTGTTCGTAAAATTCTAAATGGCATGAAAATTCCTTGATTTCTCATTATGAAGAAGCTTATTTTCAAAAAAAAGGGAAGAGAATGAGACCATTCTTGATTGAAAATTTGAATCATGCAATTTTGCTTCAAAAAAATCCAAACCCTCCTTTTTCGGCCTTAGAATTTTAAACATCTAAATCCGAACAACAAAAATCCACAGAAAAACCCTGGAAAGTCCTCATGAGAAACACATGTCCTTGACTCACATCGGGTGGAGAAGTTGGAATTTATCAATAAAATGGTGACTCTTGTTTGAGTTTGGATGGTAAAAGCCTTGTTGAACATTTACATTTGTGAGGTGAGAGAAACTCCATGTGAGGTAGGTGTTCTGTGTGCATGGGATAAGAAATGAAGTGGAAATATATTAAATAATATAAATTGGAGAACATGAAATAATGTGTCTTATAAGGCATGGTATATTTTTGTTTCTTGTTATGGATATGGTATATCTTATGGGTATGTGTTTTTTATTTGATTCGATTTGATTTTGAAATTTACATGTTGAGGAGTCCAAGTGCTAAGTGTGGGGGAATTCATTGAGAAAATATTTTCAATTAAATTTACATTGAATTTAATTTTTTTAAACCCACCAATGAGTTAATTTAAGTTTAATTGGTTCAGTTTTTTGATATTTGTGTTATTTTGAGTTGAAGAGTAAAAATGGGTCATTTCATATTTTTATCTGTTTCAAATTATTTCTGTATTTTTTCCATAACATTTTTTAATCTAAAAAAAATTGAAAATTTATTTATTTTTCGGATTCCATACATACAGGGCTTATTTTCATCCTTTTGGACCAAAATTAGAATCGACTATATGGAACTTAATAGTAAGCACACAAGTTGGGCCCAGAAAACTATTTATAGATCTGCTGAGTTTTGGTGTGGGGAATATAAGTTGTTTATGGAGGGTCCTACATGCTCCAAAATTTGGTGGGTGGTTGAAAAATAGGTTTTCTAGCATCTTTAATGAAGGCAAGGGCACGTTAATCGGCCGTTTATTGGGATATTAAAGCATCCTAATCTGAAAGATTTTGATTTGGAGAGTCTTTATAGAATAAATGGTAAGAGTAAAATGAGAATTAATCTCTGATTACTTGTCAAATTGCATTGATATATTGAGGGGGAATTACCAAGACAATTATGAACAACCTTTAAGAAGGGTGTAATGTATGATGATGTCAGTAATTAGGGATACAATGCTTCAACATTCAGGGGGACTAATTCAGGCTATTAAAGAAGGAGAGCTCCTCCTTCTCAAATCATCTCCCATTCCAACCCATTCCATATTGGACACCAAGAAGGGGAAATTTAAGTCTTTCTCTATTATATATTTTATTTTATATTGTTCTCTAATGACATTTTCTTCCCCATTCATCTTTATTACCCTTAACATGGTGGAGTAAACATTTGGAGTGATTTGAAATGTTGGTTTTTTATTTTTTAATTCTTGAGTTCTCGTACATAATTGAAAGAAATTTATTTCTTCCTCAAATTTGATATATTTTTGTATATCTGATTTTATTATCAATATTGATCATTCGTGAATTTTAATTCCGTTATTGATTTTTCCTTGATAAAATAACCATTATCTCCCTCCACTAATTTCTAGTTTATATACGATGGAGTAAGCTAGGGATTAGTGGTGAAGTACTCGATGATCATCAGTACGTGTAAAAGTGGTTGTGAGTGTTATTGATTTTTTGGGGTAAACAAGACCTAGTCAGTTATTTCACAAGTCAATTGAGGATATTCAATACAACTATTTTTCACATGGAATGAGAGTTGACCAAACAATTATCTTGTTAAGTTTTTCTCTCACCATCATAATTTCACCACGGAAGTGAGAGGAAATGATTGTGGAAACTCACTTTAATCAACTCAGAATAAGATGATTGAATTAAATTGAACAAGTATAGCATTAAAATTAGAAAACCTACTGCGACATAATCACACGTTTAATATCATAATTTTTCAATCATTTGAATTTGAATTTCCCTTCAATCATTTTCTTATCAAATGCATCATTTTTACCCTTGTTTAAAAGTGACAAACTATTTTGTGTTCACTCTTCTTTAGGATACATCCTAGGTCAACCAAATTATTTCATTATATCTTAGGAAATAATAGTTATTCCACACCCTATAACAGGCGTGTGCGTGTTTATCCCAAAATGGAAATAGGGTCTTACACTTGGTTCAAAACCCAAAGGGAAAACAAGGGATTACTCGTGGTTATAAGCCTCGAGAGATGGAGATTGGGATTTACTTCAGGATGGAGGAATGGGTGGAATTAAAGACCAAAGATAGAGGTATGAGATGATGAATATCTTGGTGCCTATCCCCCACTCTGTTCCATGGCACGGAAGAATAATGGAGGAGTAAGGGTACTACTGCCTGCAAGAATGGAATGGGGGTTACACCAAGGTTATTTCCCTTCCCCTACGGATTGACGCCACTTCGGAAAAGGGGATATCGTTCCATGTGTGGAAAATATCACTCATGAAGTGATGAGCGGGTATATAGATTATCCGAGATGGGGCACCCCACGTATGATTCATGGGGCGGTGTCACAGTTTAACGTTATGTGCTGAAGATGGTAGTTCTTTGAATTGTAATGCCATGCAGCTCGGACAAGGCGGGTCCTCTCCGCACCACTAGGAATTACATAACCAGCACGCTTTAACCCTTGGTGAAGGGAAGTCACCAGTAATGTTGTGGTAATGGGGTATTTTTGTGTGATAACAAATGTGGCCCACGTTGGCATGGATATGAGAAGAAGCAATAGATGTTTGCGTGCCTATGTAAAGAAGCAAGAGGCCAAGAAATACAGTGGGAAGCACCACCCAGGGGACTTTGAAGATACTTTGTACGAGTCTAGAGGGTCATACAAGAGAAGGGTGTGTAACGTATATGTTTTGTGCATAAGAAGCACATGAAGATGATTTCCTAATGAGGTACATTGAACACGTGTGAAAGAGTATACATAAGGAGGGTGGCTTCCACGAAAATGGAGCTCCGGTGCAGAAAAGGACAGCATGAGTGGATCTAGAGGTTTGTGCACAATAAGAGAGGTTTTTCCATAATAGGTGCACAATTGTAAAATCTGTGCACAAAAGGACATGTTTGCGTTCAATTAATGATGTTTTCACGCAAAGGAGGAGTGTTTTTGAGCACATGTTTACGGGTGTGCATGTAAGGGTGGGACAAGGTGTTGCACGCAAGTGGGAGGCATTCACGCAAGGAATTCCTAAGGTTTATCACCCAAGGGGAAGGGGTTGCACGCAAGGGTCCCAACTTTTTGGGAAATGGGAAAGGGTCAATCCCAAGTGGTCCCTCCCAAAGACGTACCCCTTCGAGACCTATTGTGAAAAATCACGTACCTAGAAGACATCTTTTTCCTGTAAGAGTAGCAATTTTTATGCAGAGGATATGTTTTAGATTCTTCATTCATCGGAATAAGAAAGGGTGACCATATATTTATAGGCCCTTGGGGTTATCGGGTCCACGAGGAAGTCAACCAGTGCAGAAACCCCGGTCTCGGTGTCTATGGAATGGAAGTTTCTGTGCCTGCGTGGAAACCTACTTCTGGGGTCGGTGGCATAGACGTTTCTGCATCTGTGTAGAAAAATCATTTTGGTCCGGCTTTTTTTTCTATGGGAAAGAGATTTTTCATGCATGTCTTGGATTTTTCGTGCAGCACTACGGTTCTTCATATAATTGGTCACCATTTTGAAATATGCCTTCATTTTTTCCTTGGAGGCCCTCTTTAGGCCTCAGATAGATTTCTGTGTCTACAATAGTGAATAGAAAATTGATGTACAACATGATCCAATCATCTATTTTTTATGAATTAATAATGTAGACTAATATTAGAGAGGTTATCATATATTAAATGTGATGATAATTTCATGATGATAGAAAAATGTTAGCATACTGTTTGAAGAATATATCGTGAATTACAAAGTGATGTTCTATTCAATGAAAAAATTAGTTTTTTAAAGATCAAACAAGTAGACCAATAGCACATGACATATTAGATATTCTATCACAAGATCATTTCTTGATCATAAAAATTATTAAGCATACTATTTTACGAATATAAAGTGAATATAAATTTTAAGTGATATACAATAGAAGAATCAATTTTCTAAGCATCATATAAGTGGACAACAGTAGGAAAAATATCGTATATGTTATTATATTATCATTTCAGGGTCATAGGATAAATTTTGTATTTAGTATCATGAATTTTAATTGAATATAAAATGTAATCATGAAAAAATTACAGAATCAGTATGTTAAGAATCGTGAAAGTGCTCAAAAAATACATGAAATATCATATATGCATGGTTATGATCATATCATGTTCATAGGATCAATTTATCATACACATTAAATTTCACATAGTGGATAAGAAAACAAAATCCAAATTTCATTGTTAAGATGTCCTTGAAATACTCATGATTACATGATGTATTTGAGTCAAGATTTAGAAGAAGGATTGTCTTAATATTTTTATGTTAAATATATCTTAATATAATATTAACGACATGTTTTTCATCACATCAAAAAATTCATTGTGCTTAGGATTTCATCTGATGAAGGAAGAATACATTCTCAAAATATAATATGAATAAGATGTGACCATTCACTAAAGTTTTTATGTTGAAATGACAGATGATATAATATACTCACAATAGAAGACATTATGGTCTATATATCTAGGTCTGATCAATCAACAATCTGAGAAAAACTAGATAATTCAAGATCTATTGTGAATGAGTTTCCTGACCAAGACAAATACCTTAATAGGATTTTGAAAATCATGAATTTTTACATGAGTATAAAATATACAGTACACTAATGGATAAATATGTATTCCATGTGTATTCGAAGAAACAAGATGAAAATAAAGATCTTTCTATTTGGTGATCAAAAACATTTAGAAGAAGGAGCATTCTGACTGGTGTGTCTAACCTGTTGCTAATGAGGCTCAAGGATGGTATGTCTATCTAATATAAAAGAATTATAAGTGAATATGGTTTGGGAGTTTTACTAACCAATGGATAAGATGTTGTTAATGGGGTGTAGAATTTGGATCATCTATAGGATTAACTACTGCGTTGTATAACCATTTTCTACCTTATTGACTATTTTAACTTTCGTATATAGTATAAAACCAATTATTTTAAGTCCCCATACTTAAACATTACATAATATTGAGTTATGTCAAGAATTCACATTGAAAATATTTTCAGGTTTGGAGTTTTAGTTAATTATGCCATAACAATTACATAATAGACCCAGACATAACATGTGGACCATTACACTTAGTATCCACTTTCCCCCAAAGGAAACCCATTAAACAAAACATGATTTCTTTTTTCTTGATAAAAATCTTCTTGACTTATTCCTTTTGTCTTATCTATCCTTATACCTAGTGAAAAATATTTCAAGAACATGGGATGAGCATAAAAAGCTCAGTAACGGACATAAAAAGAAAGAAAACCAATAGTCTAGTTAAAACTATGTAACTTATTTAATTTTTTTTGCTAGAAATAGTCAAAACATTTTCACATTAATAGAACTCATAATTTTAGATCAAATAAAAACATTAAACGAATTGAAAGAAACTAAAACACATTTAGGTGACATTGTGTATAATATAAATTAAAACATTTGAATATTTTTCAATTGGAATAACTATATGGTTGACATACAAAATTGATGTTCTTTAATGAGGATCACCCTTATTATAAGTTATATCTGGATCACTAGTGAGTTATAATAGAGATAATCCCATAATATAAGCTATAACAGGATCACTTGGGTGTTATAATGGGGATCAACCCTTCATATAAGCTCTATTGGGCTCACCTATGAGCTATAATGGGGCTCAACCATTTGTATAAGCTGTATCGGGATCAACAGTTTCATATAATGATCATGTACCATTTCAAAAGCAAGTTGATCACAAAACCCTTTTAAAAACACATCTAAATCCATATGAAAAACAATTACATATAAAAATACCATTTTCATTTAGGATCCCATTTTCAATACCAATATAACTAAATAATGGAAAAAATATATTTCTTTAAAATACATTATTCCTTATATAGGAAGTCAAATATAAATTAATAGTTACGATGATGGTGAAGTATTTATCGCTATATATATTAAAACAAATAACATTACATTTTTTGTTTTGTAATGAATGTAAAAAGATTTGTTTAAAAATTTCCATTTTCAAAAAACTTGGATGAAATTCTAGATAGATATAAAATTCTGTTAATATTCCTTTTATATCTATATAAAAAATATGTAAATTATTATCATGAATACAATGATTCGATAAGTAAATATTTAAATGATCTATGTGTTCCATACAACATTAAACATTTAAATCGAAATATCCATGAATTAATAAATAATATTAGTAAAGATAAATTCTAGATATGAAATTTCAAAGTGTCTATATATACATCTTATGACAGAATATAGGTGGATATTATCATGAAACGCCTCAATTAAAGGAGATTTAGACGAAGTCCACTATCTTGAGTCTGACTCATCACGTACAATAGTTTTGTTCTTGAATAGTAAAATTATTTGAATTTATACATTATTTAGAACCTTTTTCAAGTTTATTATTCCTTTAATATCACTTATTACCATGTTATAAAAATCACTTAATTATTTATGTTCATATCAAACGTTTTGTCGATATTCGGTACTTGAGTTGAAAATGTACTTGTTTTGATGTAAATTGTATTTTTAGTTAACATTACACCATCTATATAATATTATTATTACATAAATATATTATATATACATTATACATGTATTTATAATATCAGTAATATTTTTAGATAAGAAATGAAATGCACCGTTCATAGAGACGGTATGTCGTACGTACGCATGGACGATACTTTCATTTCATTGTCATATTAAAAGAATAATTATAAAATTATATAAAATTATATTATAATACTATTATTATATTTAATTCATGTATGTATCATAGGTTTAACAAAACCAAACTTTATACATTCCATGTATAGCATGAATGACTCATATCTCTTTGAGGGAGTGGTTGTTCACACTTCCTCAAATGAAATTATCGTATTTACACATCCTGTAATGCATAAAGGTATGTTGTAAAAAATTATAGAATCACAGAGACTATATAAATATAATATATAAAATTTATAAATATAGTTCTGTAATAATTTTCACTATGTGTGGTGGTAGGCGAAAATTAAACAATTATCGTTTCGTGGGGCAGTAGTTCGCCGTACACAAAAACAGTATGTTCGTATCCATTAAGCAGAGGTTTGTTTAAGTATATTTACAATAATTATCATAAAAACATCTTATTATATTGAGGATACTATTTTATTTATTTAATTTAATATTATGAATACCATAGATAGTGTATAAAGAAAATAAAAGAAAATATCTTGAGGGAAGACGTTACCTCTAAATCTGGTAACTTCTTTTGATTTGAGGCGAAAGGATTTCTTGAATGGCCTTATTCCCAATGTATGGATTATAAGAGGGTGATAAGGTTTTGTAGATCTTATATGGGAAGAATTTTGAAAATCCCATGGGCTTTATAGGTGTGACTTATGTGGTTAGAGGTGGTGGCACTTCATTAAAGGGAGGAGAGGCACATTAAGAAAGTCTAGAAATACTAATTTATTATAAATACAATTTCGATTAAAAATTGTCCAAACTCATTTAATTTGAATATAAGATGATATTTGTTCTAATAACCATCATAAAATATTTTCTATACAATTTTTAATATTTCTCTATCCTTCTCTTCTTGGTTTAACCCTTATTTTACCCTATTTAATCTTACTGTGATATCATTTTATTTACACATTACTGGTTAATGTAGTTACCATATCATGTATAAAGACCCCATAAAAGTAATTTATGACAAATTTGGACTTATCTAAAATATTTTTACAAATCTTATATTTTTGTTAATTTTTTATAATTTAATAAACTATTTTATATTTTAAGTTAAGAATTATGTCAATTTTGGACACTATTCGTACATGAAATTTTTACAAATTCATAAAACATTATTCATTAGATACAAAAAAATTAAATCTAATCTAATATGTAAATAAAATCCATTTATTTTTTTTATGAGATCAAAATAACAAAATTAAATTTATTTTTAAATTTCTAATAACATTTATTTGAATCCATTATTAATAAAGTAATCATTGCATCATCATTAGGTCATAATTGAATTTATTTAATTAATGTCTAAAAAATATAAATAAAATATCATGATATTTGAAATATTTTTAGATTTATAATGTATATTTATAGTCTAATATATCTGTTATGTAACCCCATATAAAAAGTGATTTTGTAAAAGATACATGTTTAGGTTATATTTCTCTTTGCATCATAAATTTATTTTTATAACATGTCATTATAACACCCATGTGGATCCATGGGGTATAAAAATATACCCAAGGATACCCAAATTTATAAATATTGTAATGCCCCGACCCTAGTTACCCAGAGTCGGTGCCCTATTACATAACATTGGCATGATCACAAGAAAGATCAAATCTCGAAAGACCGATTGGTTTAGTAGCCTTGGAAACACTAGAGATATTCATAAGTTTTACATTACATCATAAAATGAAAAACTACTACAACAACATAATGTCTCCATAATCCACACTCATATCCCCACATAATATCCCTGCAGGTCATTCATAATTTACTTCTTCACTTCCTGGGAAAAATAAAACATAGAAAAGGGGTGAGCTCAAATGCCCTGTAAGGATAACAATATAGCGGAAACTTTCATAAATAAGAATAAATATTTAAGGCAATGTATAACTAAAACAAAAGCCTTTCAAACATGAACTTTCAAAATGGTACGGCATAAATAAAATAAAATAATGCCATTTACATATTCACATGGATATTCTACTAATCAAATAATCACATGAAAAAATCAATAACCACTTTCATAATGTTGGAATGCATAATGCCAGACTATCATAACCACATAGTCAAGGCCTCGTGCCAAGACTACAAATAAGATTTTTTCAAGGCCTTGTTCCAAGACACTAGTTTGTCTCATGATACCTACTGATATAATTTTTTTAGAAGATACTTACGTTTAAAATTGCTAAAATACACTATAGTGTTTTTCTGAAAACATTATGGAAGCTTCTGAAAACAAAATAACTAATTCTGAGACTGCTCGACTAATTACAGGCCATGATTAGTCCACTCCCAATCCCTTCCTGTCTACCAAACTCGAGAGTCAGGTTTTCTGAATACATTTTTAAGCCTGCGTTAAATACGTATACATTTGCACTGGATTTTCATATATTTGAGAGAAATGTCTCTTTTTGAAATCATTTAAAAATCACATAATTATAAAAGAAAACATTTATTTTGAAAATATCCTTACAAACGTGTAAGGGAAGCTTCAAAGGTGTAATAATGGCAGATAATAACTACACCTGCCATATAAGTTAAAAAAGACATTCTTAACATAATTTTGCTGAAAAGGTTAAAAAGGTCCTTGTTTGGAAAAAGATAGAAAGATTCCTTTATAAACCTCTTAAAAGTCAAACAAGCGTATAAATGACTTTAACCCATATTCATGTAAATAATAAAATTGTTTTGAAATACATTTTTATGAAAACATGGATGTGGATGATAAAGAGATCCTAGTATATTATTACATATAAACAATCTCGGATAATGAAGAGATTGTGAAATAACCCTTACCAATTTGGTAACTTATGAAACATACAACCCATGAAAGAGGTATCATACAATGAATATGTAAATACACATAAATTAGAGTGTATTACACAAAGAATATAATTATGGGCAGTACATACACCACACAAAAGGTGATGGTGGCAATATGGCATGAATCTCACGAGAATAAGGAGTGAGATGAAAACCCCTTACCATGTTAATCGACTGAGTCGTATGGCCAAAAGTTAATAACCACCAAATTATTTACAGAATAACATGAATATAAAGATAATCATGATAATATATATCAAATTCCAGTACACAATAAACCACTTTCAATACATTTTGAAGAAACATGGATGTGGATGATAACGAGATCCCAGTAGATTATTACGTATAAACAACCTCGGATAATGAAGAGATTGTGAAATAACCCTTACCTTGTACTTTTCATTGGTTGGGGTAGGTTAACCTCCTGTATAATGGTGAAATAATTGTTATTAAATTATAAAATAATCATATACATTATTATGATATCATATATGATCTTTTAATATTGATTTGATAATAATATCTTAGTATTATCGTTGTTTCGGGTGTGAACTTACTTGTTTTATTTTGTATGTTTTGTTATGTAAGACATGTTTGTAAAGGATAGGTTGTATATTATTCATATACAGAATGATATCAAGTCTTTAAACATCATTTTTAAATCATCAAATGATAATTATACTTGAATGGATACGATGGAGAATGAATCTCATCGCATTCGTGGAGACGGTAGTCCGTACGTACACACGAGCGACAATATCATTCTTTTGATATTAAAATAATATATAAATGGATGGTATATCATATATACAGAATCATTAACATGATATATTTATTATTTACATGAGTTACACATCATTATTATACCCATCCAAATAATAATATATTGAATAACAATTACACCACGACGTGGAGACGGTAAGCCGTACGTACGCACGTATGGTGACATGTAATTCAAAGGTGGATAGAATACTGAATATGGTTGTACCATAATTATAATAACATCACAGTATATATATGATACTGTATTTATTATTTTAGAATGGTAACAATAAAGGAAGAAGAAGTGGAAGAAGAAATGAACTTAGAAAAGGGTGGTGAAATCATTACCTCTTCTTCGGGTTCTTCTTTTTGATTTGATAAAAAGGGCTCCTTAGGTTGGCTTTCTGGTCAAACTAAGGCCCCTAGGTTGTATTGAGGGATGTTGGGAGAGTATTTGGGCAGAGTTTGGCCGAACCAAAAGGCTTTGAAGGTGTGAAGAAATGAGAAGGAGGAGTGCCCTTTTATAAGAGGGGTGAGGGGCACCTTTGGAAAAGCTAGAGATATTAGTTTATAATAAATTCATATTCGGTTTCCAGTGGCTCCAAAGTTGACTATTCAATGGTTAATGTGGGGATAGGTCTAAAACCACTTAAACAATAGAATTTAGTCAGGTTTGGGTACTTATATTAACCTTATCTTTAAGTATTAACTCTAAGTTAATTAGTTTCACTTTTACAATGTCTCTTTGTATTTTTATATAATATGGTTAATAAACTTACTATATACATCCAAGAGACCCCCAAATGGTCCATTAATGATGAACCTATCATGATATATGTCTCTTGGCCGAACCTTATATTTTTAGGAATTTAATATCAATTAATAATATAATATTTGTTTTAAGAACTCTTTTATGTCAATTTTGAAACTATTCAATGGTTGATTTTTGTGAAACTGATAACAGATTAATTACTTCGAAAAAAGTAAATTAAATCAATCTTAATATATCATATTATCCTAGAAAATTAGTTTAATTCATTAAAAGTTTCATATTATATTTATTTGGGTATTTATAATATCAATTAGTTTAATTTTTCACTATTATAGTAATTACTGCATCATCATTGTGTCATAAATAAAATAAATTATTTAATGTCTAAAAATTATAAATAAAATATCATTATTTAGTAAATCGTTGTAGACGCCGGAAAAGTCCGTTGTTCCCAAACGAAGCTCCGGATGCGGAATGCGAGGTCATATTTGGAGTCGGAAGAATGTTTCGGAGGGCCCGGAGGCCTTGCGCGGAATTTCAGAGGCCTGCGCGCAAAGATGATGATCCGCGCGCAAAACCCCTGGGATGCGCGCAACTCCCTTGCGCGCCGTGCCCGATTCCGCGCCCGCGAGGAGAATTCCGCGCTCGCGCCTTGGATTCCGCGCCCGGGGTTGCCTATAAATACTAGGCGACCCCCAACGTTTCAGAGGGGGCTGGAAGTCGAACGGTCTCCCGCACGCGCAATTCAACCCCTTCCGCGCGCAATGCCGATCTTCAGGTAACCTCCTTTCTTTCGCGCAATAGAGCCTTGGGGTCCGCCTTCGCGCGCAATCCCCTTGGATCCTTTCCTTTGAATAAATTTCAACCCGAAGGCCTTTGCGCGCAACAGAAGCCTCTTGCGCGCAATTGCGCCCCCGGGTGCGCGCAATCCAGCCCGATTGCGCGCACCCCCCATTTTCAAAGTGGCCATTCGTTAGAGAATGAGCCGTTGCCCCCGCGCGCTACCCGAAGCCCGGTGCGCGCAATCCCAATCATCCGCGCGCGAAGCGCTGGACCAATTGCGCGCCAGCCCGCCATTTTGCGCGCCGACCCGCGGTTTTGCGCGCAAAGCTTCTCTTTTGCGCGCAATCCGCCAGGGTCGCCTCCCTTGACCCCCTGAGGGTACCCGCCTGCGTGGCGCCCGATGATCTTTATCCTGGGTGCCCGCACCGTGCGTTGTCTTTCCGTGCGGCCCTCCAGGCTTGCGCGAAGTGACACGGACCTATGTCCAGCATGACGTTAAACTGCCCATACGTCCAGCATGACGTTAAACTGCAAATTCGTCCGCGCTGCAAGACGTTAAACTGCCAAGTGTTTCGTCCTCAACACACGACGTTAAACTGTGCTTCGTCCGGCAAGACGTTAAACCGTCCGCTTCGTCCTCAACAGACGACGTTAAACTGTACTTCGTCCGGCAAGACGTTAAATCGTCCGCAACCTGATCCCGTGCTCCGCACGCAGGGTCCCCCCCCGGTTTGGATGTGGCCCCCACCCGCTCGTCTCTGCAGGGATGTCGGGATTGTCCCGCTTTTGGGACGATTTAATGGGAGTGGCTTTTCCCTACGGGGGCAGGGTATTACAAACCCCTAGTTTCTTGTGGGGGGCTGCACATGTGTATCTCCATTGCGCTCCCCCACTGCCGAAGCCAGTAGAGGGTGTGACTGGGATCGAGGCGTCTCCTACTTTCGGTCCAAGTCCCTTCCAACTGAGTTTTGCCGCATCCGGGCTGCCTCAAGTGCGTAAGTCCTGACAGAATGAACTATGTGGACTTTGATCCCTGTCTTCTAAACAGGGTACGTAGGAAGCCTCCCTGAGGTCCAAGCCCACCACCTGGTCGTCCCGGTCGTATTTACGTCGGTTCTTCCATCAGTGGACCCCTCCAGGGTTCACGCTTGCGTCGATTCACCTATGAATCTGCCCCTGTGGGAGACTGCCCGTGTGTATCTCCACTGTGCCTCCCCACAGCCCCTTTTTCCATTTCTCCTTTTATCGTCCAGCATGACGTGAAACTGTGATCCACCCGGCCGTTCCATCCCCCTCTGTGCGAGGTGGTTCGGTTCAATCCTCCGCCCGGCGGCCTAGACCTCTTCGTGAGTCGGCTTGCCGACGTCCAGCATGACGTTAAACTGTATACCCGAACTACGTTGACTTTGATCCGTGCTAACGCGCGGTACGTAGGAAGCCCCTACGGGGTCCAAGCTCTTCACTCCAACATCCATCCTGATCCTTACCCGGGCCGCCACATCCCGGTGGGGTCATGCCACTTCACTCCACTCCACGTTACTTGGGAAGCCGCCCATGTGCTGGCCCCAGCGTCGGAGGTTCCCCGCAAGGGGTTCTGTCATCCGATCCACTTTTCGTGTTGATCGGTCCGATGCCGTCCCCACTGGACGTTAAACTCGCGGCATACCCCGTGTTAAACATGGGAAGCTGAGGAAAACCTCAGGTGACACAGTTCCCCGCACCCAGTACGGGATGCCTCAGGCCATCATGCCTTCGAGAAGCCCTATTAGGGACGGAAGACAGACGTGCAGAGCCGCAGTGTCACGACACGCCCCCAGCACCCAGAGCCACCCGGCCTTCTCACAGCAGGTTGCTGCCCCGCCCAGACTCCTTGGAGCGTCCGGGCGGAAGCAGCGTAATTAACCGGTGTCCATGAAGATATGGCGCCGGGAACGAGATTCACGAACATTCTTAAGTCTATGAGGGAGACCCGGATTAGGCGACGAGTTCCGAGGAGACGTCCAAGGAAGGAGGAGCCGACATCCCATCATCCCGGTTTCGATCAAGGAGCAGACTCCCCTGAATAAGGGACGAATGCCGCCCGCCCTTGGAAAGCGGGACTGCGGGACCACAAGCCGCGCGCCCATCCCCTCGGGTTGACGGGTGCACGCGCGAACGCGTCCTGGCGGAACAGCGTAACCCGACGCACATCCGCACCGAAACAGAAAAATGGTGAACCCGACGTGAATCTCTTCTCCTCGATACGAAGACCGATGGCTTTCAGAGGTGTTGGAAGACCGGCATGTTTCCCGGCCAAGCATTCAGTCTTACCCGCCAGGGGCTGGGGAAGGGACATCGGGCACTCCGTCTCGCAACGTCGAGGGCCTGGGTTCCCCCCAAGGAAGGCGTCGTGGCGCTAATGGTCGGTTGTCGATTCCTTTTTTCCTGTCAGTGTTACTGGGTTCTTCCCCCTGCTTTCAGAAATCAGGTCGCCCGATCCAGTGCCCGATCGCCACCCGCCCACTGGCGCAGGGGTAGGGGAAACACCGACGCGGCTACTCCGCGCGGTCCCGCCCGTTCCACAGCCGTCCCAGCAGCCGCAATTGCGGGACGACCACGCCCTCTCTCCCCCTCGGAGGTCATCCAGAGAAGGGTGATCAACACCCTGGTGCGGAGATACAAGGAAGAGGGAGTCATCCCCACTAGGGAAATGGCTCGCCTAGACCTTGAGGAGGCTGCGCCTCGCCACCACCACCGCCCCCGTGGGCCGCGCAGGGAGGCACCGCTGCCTACCTCAACGTCCAATCGCTTCGGGAGTTTATCCCCAGAGCGCTCTGACAGTTCCCATCCCTATGCGGATGAGGTGGAAGATGCCCGGGATCACCCTATCCGGGATTCGCTCCAGGGATCTACGGTAAGGACTCCCGCCAGGCCACGGCGACACCATCGCCAGGCCTCTCCAGTCGAAGAGCGGGCTCTCCACCTGCCCGCGCCGCTCATCCCGACTCGTCTGTCTCGACGCCAACGTCGGGCATGAGAGGAAGAGGATGCCCACCTTGGGGCTCTAGCAACAGCGGCCGCATTGGCCCAAGCCACTGCTGGCTCCAGTCGCCAGGCCTCTGCGCATCCTGAGCAGGGGAACTCCTATGTCCGACCTGGATCGAGGCCCCGACCGCCCCAAAGGCAGGTTGTGTCGACTCTCCCGGTTGCTGGCACTGGCAGTATCCACCGCAGACCACCTCGCGGTAGCGCTATTCACCGGCAGGATCTACTCTGTGTGGCCGATCCAGGAGGCATGGGCCATCCCACCTTCCGATCCCGGCCCGGAGGCCTGCCCGGAATCATCTCTCCCCGCGTCCCCTTTGATATCTGTCCCGGTGCCCCTCGCACCTTGGTTCCCAGTCCTCTTGGCCCCAGCACCAGTGCGGCCGGAGGACGCCAGGACAGAGACCAGCCCTGCCCCGAAGAACCACCCAGGGGCAGGAAGGAAAGGCGTCGACGCCAAGGGAAGAATGTTACGGAATTCCGGACAGAGATCCGACCGGTTCGCTTCTCTGATTCAGAGGCGGAGTACGATTCGGCGACAGAGCCCTTTCCCCAATCCCGCCAGTCAAGGGCAGGGGTAGGAATGCGGCACGTCAGCCTCGTGCTCCCCGAGAGCGAGATCGATGTGATCCCCGCTTCTCTCCGAAGGTATATCCGGAGTAACGAGGGCCTGGTAGACCCCCAAGGATCAAGCTTGCGGTTGGTACCGGCCCCTCCGGAAGTGCCTTCCGTCTCGATCGGAGAAGCCGGAGACTTTTTCTGGGGATCGACGGTCGAACCACGATCTGGTGCACCCTCGGCGAGCACCGATGCCATGACAGGATGTTCGCTCGCCGGCCCGTCCTATCGTGATGTGGTAGCCAGGGCACCGCCACCCTCAGAGGGCGGCCCGGGATATGGAGGCCAATCGGCCTGTTCGCCGTATTCACCACCGGCCAGCCCGTCAGCCCGGCGGCCCGCCTCGGCACCACTGCCGGTTCCCCGTCCGTTCCCAGCCATTGAAGAGGACCAAGGAGACCTGGGTCCCGAGTTCGAGTCGTGGAGCTTCTGGACCGTCCTTGCAGAGGGCCACTTCCCTGAGAAGTTTTGGCCAGTCGCAGGACCGGGCTTTGATGCACCCGAATCACTCACCCCGGATGAGTTCGAATGCTTCCGCCGAACTCTCCGGGAGACTCACTCCCGTCTTCACTGCCTACAAATGCCATACCCCGGGAGTCAACAACACCTGGAGGATATTGGAGAGCAGTGCCGCCAAATTGACCTGGCCACGCTCCCCGCGGTCCGGCACCCCGGGTCATTTGGGCACCACGAGGCCCTCCAACAAAGATGCGTTGAGTGTTTTCAAGTAATCCGCAAAGTTATCGAGGAAGCCACTCCCCACGTGTATATCCGTGGATGGGGGCAGTACGCTGCCCTACGCTTCAGTGTGATTCGCCGACAGCCCGATTCGCTGGGTGGCCCTGAGGGTATATCCCCAGGGACAGAGACGGTCAATATGGCTGACCTGTCGGGAGAGGGGAACGACTTGGAACTTCTCGACGGGGGCTTCCCCCCCGAAGACAAGCCGTCGTCAGAGCCATCGGTGAGAGTCACTCGTCATCAGAGGAACCTCCTGGGGCTCCCCGCACCCACTGAAGCACTGACGTTGAGCCGAAACGTCAGCAAAGGTAAAGAGCACAGCGAGGCTATAAAGCCCGCCGACCCATCTGCCTCCATGTAGAGGGCAGAGGAGGATCCCGAGAAGGCTACGCTACGTCAGCAGCTCGCCGAACAGAAGAAGCTGGTTGACCAGCTCCTCGCCGAGCGCGCTGCAGAACGGCGGCCTGACTACGGTGATCCTAGGCCAGGACAGCAGGGACCGGAACAACCGCTCCTCGACGAGACTCTCCCAGGCAACCGTGATTACTCCGTGTTCGCCGAAAGGAGAGAGGCCATTTCCTATGGAAAGAGGGCGCGGTATGTTTCGCCACACCCTCCCGAGCGGCGTGACTACCTGAGAGATCCCGCTCGGATTCCTCCCGCTGCCCCAAGGGCCGCTCCGCCCGCCATCCCACGAGCTGCCGAGTTCGACGACCCGGCCGACGACCCGATTGAAAGGCCATGCAATGCGCTCGTGGTTAGAGATCCTCGCCAGGACTGGAACCCATGTCCGGACGATCCGATGGCGGCACTCATTGCCCACTTGGAGGCCTTGGAGACTCGGCAGGTGGCGATCCCACCGGACGGCAAGCCCTACCCAGCATGGGTGGATGACATGCCGGCGCCTCCGGGATTCGGGAATCCCACTTTCGCTCCCTTCAACGGGACTGGAGATCCGCCACAGCATTTAGCCCACTTCAACTCAAGGTGCGGGCCTATGTTGGGGACTCCGGCGCAGCAAGAGGCCGCTAAGCTTCGCTGCTTTGTTCAGACACTGGAAGGGCCAGCATTTGTCTGGTACAGCCAGCTCCCCGTCGGGTCGGTAACCAGCTGGGAGGACCTCCGTAGACAGTTCCTCTACCAGTTCAGTTCCACGACCCGGAAGACAAGTATTGCAGACCTCTTCAAGTGCAAGCAGAGGCCTGATGAGCGAGTCGCGGACTTCGTCGCCCGATGGAAGGGTCTCACGTATTCCCTTGACATGCCATTGACTCAGGAGCAGTTGCTGACAATGTGCGTCGGGAACGTCAAGACCGAGCTGGTCCCTTCCCTGATCACTCAAAATTACCCCGGAGGGTTCAGGGACTTCTCAGACAAAGCTCAACGTCTTGAGGAAGCCCTGCAACAGGCCAGCCAGGCACACCCGCTGCCTCCAACGATTCCTGCAAGGAGAGTCAGCAGGGCTGAGCCCGCTGCTGTCGCCCTCGGTCCCTTCCCTGATCACTCAAAATTACCCCGGAGGGTTCAGGGACTTCTCAGACAAAGCTCAACGTCTTGAGGAAGCCCTGCAACAGGCCATCCAGGCACACCCGCTGCCTCCAACGATTCCTGCAAGGAGAGTCAGCAGGGCTGAGCCCACTGTTGTCGCCCAGATAGAGGCCCCCAGGCCATTGGAGCTGTTGCCGGCGAGGCCAGCTCCACAACCTCACAGGAATCCGCCTCCACGGGCTCAGTTCCCGACCCAGCAGCGGCAGCCCCAGAACCGGCCGGCCCCTCCGCGTAATGTACCGCCACAACCCAGGCGAGATAACCAGGGTCCACCTCCTCGGCCGGCCCCTCCAGCCCCTCGTCAAGACCACGCTCCCAGGGGCCCGCGACACCTGACTTACTCATTCCACGAGGATCAGGTCCCCGGTTATTTCCGGAGCGCCCTGGAGCAGAGGATTGTGCGACTGCCTGAGTGTTGGAGGCCAGAGGAGGCACATCTTACGAATAACCCCCACTACTGCCCCTACCATCGGGCCCTGGGGCACACCATCCAACGGTGCTACGTGTTTAAGGATTGGCTCCAAGACCAGATTAACAACAATGTAATCAGGTTGGGCCCAGCTCCAACACAAGTGGCGGGCGTGTTCGTGGGATCAGATGACGATAGTGGCAACGAGGACGAATGGCAGCTGGTCTCCGACCGCGGATCCCAGAAGTATAATAACTGGATGGCCCGCAAGACGACCATTCGCGCCCATGGAATCATCCGTGCGCGCTTGAATCAGCCTGAGCCCCCAGAATCTGCGGGTGCTGCTTCGGCATCGTCGTCCCAGCCTGCCTCTTCCAAGAGGAGCAAACGGCGGCAGCGCAAGAAGGAAGAGCGCGCCCCGCCGGTTCTGCCACTATCCCGCACTCTCGGCGATTTCATGCCCCCGGAGATGGGGGTCCCTCCTCGGATCCGCCCGATGATGGATGACTCGTCCGATGACGGTGTTGGGTACGCTTCGGTTAATACCGTCGAGCTGGTAAATCCCTTTTCGGTTCCCGACGTTGAAGAACACCAGGTGGACCTCCCTAGTGTCCCCGGTCGTCGCTACCGTCGGAAGAACCGCAGCAACAGGAGTCGCCGGGGCACAGCCGTTGGTACCTCCAGCCAGGTCGTGCACGCCACTGAGACTAGGCAGCAGGCTCAAAACCGAGCTCAGCGCGCGCAGCCCCCCCCCCCATCCAGGGATGACGGATTCGCCTCCGCCACTGTTTGTGGTGTGGGACCAGGCAGAACCGCCTCAGCCGTGTCGCGACCAGCTCCGCCCTGCCACGAGTCCATCCCGGCCTCCTGACTCCAGTACGGTGACCATTTCCCGGACTGCGACCAGTGAACAACGAGATGCGCCAAGTACCAGTCGGCCGCCGATCCAACCGGCAAGGCCCGTCATGCCACCAACCGCAGAGCAACCTCCTGCAACCAGGGGCTCGCGCTTGGCCAAAAAGTATGATGTCCTGAAGCACTTGGCTGACATCCCAGCAAGGCTCTCCATCCTTGAGGCTCTGCGCATGTCATCTGAGATGCGCGAGGCACTCGCTGAAGCCCTGAAAAGCCCCCTCCAATTTGAGACAGAGGTTGCGGCTGCAGAGGCCTTTCACGCCGAAACGATCGAGGACGCCGAATGTCAGGCAGTTATCTCGTTCTCTGGTAAGGATGAAGACCCTCCTATACAGGGACATATCCGTCCGCTGTATGTCACTGGCCAGTTCAATGGCCTTGAAGTCCGGCGCTGTCTTGTCGACACAGGGTCCGGGATTAACCTGATTCCAACTCGGACGCTCCGGAGATTGGGGTTGTCTGAGGATGACTTGATTCCCTCCGACCTCAGGATCCAGGGGTACGACCGCACCGAGCAAACCCCGGTCGGCAAAATACGTTTGAAGACCCAGTTCGGTTACTTGGTTGCCGACACCGAATTCATGGTAGTCTCTCAGGACACTGTGTATAACGCATTGATGGGCAGGCCATGGCTTCACCTTCACGCGGCGGTTCCCTCGTCATACCACCAATGCCTCAAATACTCCCTTAATGGTCGAGTAGGCGTGCTTCAAGGAGATGCCTCTCCTTTTGCCTCATGTGAAGCCCGCTATCTGGACGCGGACTATTACAAGAGCAAGGATAAGCAGATCCTGGCAGGTGAGGTTGAGCCTGTCGTTGTTGCAAGCGATCCCTGGGCAAGTCTGGATGACGCTTACGTCCTCCCGATTCACCGGTTGGACGTCGCCATGGTCTTGACGGTCCGCGAGACCCCTGATGAGATGGCCGCGACCGCCCGCGCCAGCACCAGTGGCCCAGCAGGATCTGGTAGCCCCAATGCAGTTTCCAACGCAGTCTCTCCCGTGGACGATCCCTCCCCGAGCGGAGAGGACGTGGAAGATGCACCCCCAGCCTTTGAGGAGGGCGTCCCCGCCACGGTCGATGAGTTAATACAGGTGAACCTTGGAACCGAGGCCGATCCAAGACCCACATTGGTTAGTGCCGCCATGCCCTCTGAGGAGCGGCATCAGTACGTGGACTTTCTCAGACAGCACCGTGATGTGTTCGCTTGGGGCTATGACGAGATGCCGGGGCTAGATCCTCAGGTAGCCGTCCACCGCCTTGGTCTCCCGGCGAACCATCGCGGGTTCAAGCAGCCTCCCAGGAAGATGCACCCGTCCCACGGTGCCATGGTTGAGGCCGAAGTTGACAAGCTTATCAAAGCCAACTTCGTGAGGGAAGTTCAGTACCCCAAATGGCTGGCCAACATTGTGCCGGTCAGGAAGAAGAACGGGCAGATTAGAGTCTGCATCGACTTCCGCGATCTCAACCGCCACTGTCCGAAGGATGATTTTCCCCTTCCAGTGACAGAGCTGTTGATTGATGCAACGGCAGGGTTCCAAGCCCTCTCCTTCATGGATGGATACTCCGGATACAACCAAATTCGGATGGCCCCTGAGGATGAAGAGTTCACTGCCTTCAGGGCCCCCCAAGGTACCTTTTGCTACCGGGTCATGCCCTTCGGCCTGAAGAATGCAGGTGCCACCTACCAACGGGCGATGCACCGCATATTCAAGCCAATCCTCGGCACACTGGTGGAATGCTACGTCGACGACTTGGTGGTCAAATCGCGCCATCGTCAGGACCATCTCAAAGATCTTGAGAAAGTGTTCAGCTTCCTCCGGTCTCGATGCCTGAAGATGAACCCGTTGAAGTGTGCCTTTGGGGTCACCTCCGGAAAGTTCCTTGGATTTGTGGTAAGATACCGGGGTATTGAGATCGACCCAGAGAAAATCAGGGCGATTAGCCAGATGCCTCCCCCAGGTACCGTCCGGGAACTGCAAGGGTTCCAAGGCCACTTAGCCTATATACGCCGATTCATCGCGAATCTGGCCGGCAAGTGTAAGCCCTTTTCTCGGCTCATGAAGAAAGGTGCCACCTATGTATGGGATAAAGAGTGTCAGACCGCTTTTGAGGAAATCAAGCAGTACCTGCTTCAACCTCCGGTTCGGATGCCGCCTGTATCCGGGAAGCCGCTGGTCCTCTATGTGACCGCCCTGGAACGGTCCCTGGGTGCCCTTCTCGCCCAGTCTGACCGCCACGGACTTCTTCTCCAAATGGGCAGAGGCGATTCCGCTCAGAGAGGTCAAATCCTGTTCGATCGCTGACTTCGTGACCTCCAACATCATCCATCGATTTGGAGTGCCTCACGCTATCCTCACGGATAACGGAACCAATTTCCGAGCAGCCGAGTTGAAGAAGTTGTACGCCAAGTATAACATTCGCTCGAACCATACATCTCGCTATCATGCGCAGGAAAATGGACAGATCGAGGCGTTCAACAAAACCCTCTCTAACATTCTGCAAAAGATGGTTGGTCAGAACAAGAAGAGTTGGCCGGACAAGCTCCCCAACGCCCTCTGGGCTTATCGGACGACGACTCACAATTCCACCCAGATGACCCCTTATTTCCTGGTGTACGCAGCTGAGGCCGTCCTGCCCATCGAGATCCAGTTGCCGTCCTTGCGCACTGCGGTCTACGACCAGCAAGCGCCGGACAGAGTTGCTGAAGCCCGTCTAGTCGAGTTGGAAGCACTGGATGAGAATAGACTTCGCGCTTTGCACAACTTGGAGAGGCATCAAAACAGGATGGCTCGAGATTTCAATAAGAAGGTTCGCCTCCGCTCCTTCCTGCAGGGTGATCTAGTGCTGGCCCTAAGAGCACCGATGATCCCCGGCAGGAAGCCACCCAAGTTGGAGCCCAAGTGGGAGGGACCTTTTGTTGTCCACAAGGTCTATCCCAATGGCGCGTACTCCCTAGCGACTATGGATGGTGAGCGTGTCACTCCTCCCACCAACGCTAGGTTCCTCAAGCAGTACTTTGTCTGAGTGTGCCCACGTCCTGCACGACGTTAAACTGCATTCGTCCAGGCTACAAGACGTTAAACTGTTCAGCACTCGTCCGCACTGCAAGACGTTAAACTGCCAAGTGCTTTGTCCTGCATGACGCTAAACTGCACTACGTCCGAGCTACAAGATGTTAAACTGTTCAGCATTCGTCCTGCATGACGTAAAACTGCCCCTCAAGAACTACGTGCGGCTTGATTCTCATCCTTATGGGATACGTAGGACCGCCTGAACATTCATGTTTCAGGCCCAGCCCCATCCTTCGGGAATTTCCATCCCATCCCGGGCCCTTGGTCCAGTTGCCTCTGGGTATGTGGCGTATCGCGTGCGCGGGGGATTATGTCCTCATTTACGTCGGTTTTCTCGCCACGCTGTACGCCCCCCACGTTTGGGGATGCCTTCTGCTCCCCCCTTCTTTTTCCCTCGTCGTCCTGCATGACGTTAAACTGCCTCTCCAGAACTACGTATGGCTTGATTCCCATCTTTATGGGATACGTAGGACCGCCTGGACGCTTGTGTTTCAGGTCCAGCCCCGTCTCTTGGTTGATCACGGGGATCTTCCCTCTTTTGGTTGCTCTTAGGGTGAGTCCTCCGACCCTTTTCGGTGATCTGTTAACATGTTTTTGGGTACTTCGGTCTATGACTCGTAGTGTCAGATTCAATCCTGACAAGTCCTGTGTTGCTTGTCAGGCCTCGCGCTTCCTCTTGTTCGAGCCTTCACTCAAAGGGATCCTCGTTAGCGGTTTGGGTACGGTGCCTCAGTGCTCTCCTACCGCTCCGGGTCGATTTACCGGCGAGTCCTGGGCCGCAAATCGATATGAATCCTGCGATTGAGCGGTTGATGCTCGTTTGCTTGCCCCGTCTTAGGCTGACGCGATCGGATGTTGTGTTGCGAATATGGTCAGCAACGTCCTTGATCGCCATGTCGGCTCTTTCAGGCTCTGAACATTGGATTGCGCAGTCCTCATCACACTCCGCCCTTATGCGTTGTAGTGGAATCTCGACACTCTCTTCATACTGACCTCTAGTACACCTCTACACGTTAGGCAGACCAACCAGGGTAATGATGTTGTTCGAGGCTCCCATGATCTGAGCACCAGGGATATATGCGGATATCCTCCCTAAGGGCCATGCGTAGCTGGACCCTCGTCCCCATAAGGAGGAGGGAGTCGCCCGAACAATCGCATTCTGGGCCCAGTATATCTGGAGGCTAGCATCTCTGCCCCTCGGGTGATGGACATATGCAGACCCCTATCCCAAGACTCTTCTCCGGGAATCGTGCGTGACTGCAGGGCTGGGTATGTTCCCACCTCCGCCGTGTCCGCCGTACCGCAATAAGCGGATTCCTCCATGGTCCGAACCACACGACCTTAAACTGTGTTGTCTGGTCCTACCACATGACCGTAAACTGTGATCGTCTTGGCCGCCCGACGAGAAACGGCACTGCACCGTGATGTTCTCCTCGGGGGACACTCATGTTGGGCGCTGGTTAATAACCACGCCATTCATCAATGCCTTCCATGGCTTTATTATTGTGGCGACGCCAGAGGTTTCTCAATCACAGGCGTGTCGCCGCGCAAAGAAAAACCATTCGTCTTTAAGGACAAACAAGAAATATCAAATGCTGCTCCTTCTGTGTGCGAGGGTCAGACCCGCACTCCTCCCCGCGCTGGTGCCCGATTGTGTTGCGCCGCGCTTCAAGAACTACGTGCGGATTGATTCCCATCCTTATGGGATACGTAGGAACGCCCGGATGTTTGAAACTTCGGGTCCAGACCCCCACCTCTTAGAGATTCCCCCTTCTCTGGGGAACCCGCCGCCTTCAGGTCACCCTCAAGGCGTGTTCCCCGACCCCTTGCAGTGGTCCACCGGTGTCAAGAGTACTCTGGTTTATTGCCAGGAGGGTCAGGATCCTCTTGGTCAGGTTTCCTCCGCTTTTCAGGCTTCGTGCTCCCTTTCATTCGGACCCATCGTCTACGCCCTGGGTGGAGCCCCCGTGAACGGTTCGGACACAATGCCTCAGTGCTCTCCCACCGACTCGGGCCGGTACCCCCAATGGCCTCGGGCAGCAAATCGATATGAATCCTGCGATTGAGCGGTCAATGCTGGTTTGCTGCCTCATTCCACCAACGGTTAGTGCGATGTTGATGCTGCTTTTCCGCCACGGTCGGCAGTACTCTCATATCGTCACGCCGGTGCTCCCAGTCCTCGAGTGAATGGCCGCATGATTCACATCTTCCACCTCCCATTCCGGCCAGGCGAAACCTCGACACTCTTGACACTATCCCTCAGTGCATCTTCGCATATCCAGGGGATATGACCACGATGTGGCGTGCTTTGAGGTCCTTATGGTCCGAGCTCTAAGACCTTAAACTAAGATCTCTCCTTATGGTCCGAGCTCTAAGACCTTAAACTAAGATCTCTCCTTATGGTCCGAGCTCTAAGACCTTAAACTAAGATCTCTCCTTATGGTCCGAGCTCTAAGACCTTAAACTAAGATCTCTCCTTATGGTCCGAGCTCTAAGACCTTAAACTAAGATCTCTCCTTATGGTCCGAGCTCTAAGACCTTAAACTAAGATCTAGCCCTTATGGTCCGAGCTCTAAGACCTTAAACTAAGATCTAGCCCTTATGGTCCGAGCTCTACGACCCTAAACTAAGATCTCCCCAAATGGGGTCCTACGTCCTGCATGACGTTAAACTGCACTCTCAGAACTATGTGTGGCTTGATCTCCAGCCTGATGGAGTACGTAGGAACGCCCGGGCATTCCGACTCGGGTCCAGCCTCAGGGATCGTTAAGTCCCGCCCCTCCTCGTCGCCGGCCGTCTGGCCTGACTTCGGGTAGAGTGGTGCAGTTGTGATATTCTCCCCGATTCAGCTCGGGATGCCCCATCGCAAGGATGGGAAGCGACGGTTTCCTCGTCAGAGAGGTGCTGTCTGAGAATTGAGGTGACTCACGGCCAGATTAGTGCATCCGCCTAATACGCTTTCCCCACGGTGGCGCAATTTTGAGAGCGTTGGATTCTGTCCGAACAAATCGTCACTTCGCCCCACGCTTCGCATGCCCTGTTGATCTGGATTTCCACCCTTGTGTCTGAAGGAACCCCAAAGCGGTATTCATGATGACATGTGGTCCGCCTCCTGCAATATGAATGATGGCCTTTTTCGGTCCGTCTATTGCAGTTGTTATGGTCGGTCCACTGTCCCCCTACCGTCTTGGGCATTTCCTGGAAGGCCGACCGTTGTGGATGTCCGGATTCGGGACACGCGATTCACCCTTTCTCATTTCCCTATGTTCGGATAAAATCTCAACGCCCCTAGCGTTGTCCCGCTCGTGTGTTGGAACAAGTTGGGGGGATGATACATTGATTAGGTCTGAGGTCTCCTTTCCTAGGAATGACCTCCCTCTTTTCTCCAGAAATCCAGGCCCAATTATGGATGCCTGATGCTTGGTTAACACTCCCGCAGGACAACGAATTGTGGTTGGGCATGTTAAGCCAAAAGACGCAGATAAATATATTGATTCATACAAATGGATCTAAATATTGAGTAGCGGAAGTAAATGTTCTGGGAATGGCAAAAAACAAAAGCCCCTAGGGGTTAGCGTGCTGGATAAGTCTTTCTAATGCCGCTACCCTTTGGCTGGCGGCCTCCAGAGCTGCTTCTCGCTCTCTGCGTGCCCTCTCCTCGTCGGCGGTCGCAGCACGCAGTTCGTCGATTCTGGCCTGTGCACGCTCCTGCTCGACTTGAATTGTCACCATCTGTTGGCCCGCCTCCGTCAGCTGTACTTGGGCGTCAACCAGCTGGGCTGCTAGTTGCTCCACAAGCTCGGTGCATGTTGCGACGAAGGCCTCCTTCTCTTCCGCCTGCCCTTCGAGACGCCGGACTTCCTGCTCCGCCGCGAGGAGCGCCCGCGTGCTCTCCGACATGTCACGACTTTGTGCGACGTCGGCACGCTGGCGGCTCTCGCGCATCTTCTCGGCCATGAAATCACGGACCGTCAGATGGAGGCGTTGAGCATCAGCTCCCCCGGCACACAGGAAGCGCAGCCAGGTCTGAAGTGATCCCATGCGCCCCAGCCACTCCGATGGGTCTCGCTTGAGGAAGCGCTGGATGCACTTCCACCCCCTGTGGTGCGTTATCCGGCTCTCCTCGACCGCCTCCGCGTCCGAGTCGTCCATCTCCTCGGGGTCGGCAGGCCGGTAGGCAGGGAAGGCAGCCAGCAGGTCTGCTGCAGGGTCCGCCCCTGGGAGGTCCTCACGAGGGATAGGTTCCCCAACATCCGGGCGACCTTCTTCTCTCTCCCCAGCGGCGCTGACACCCTCGTCAGCCCCCAACCTCTCTCCGATGGCAGCACCGCCGACGTCCGCAGCCCCTTGATCAGCAGTTGGTGGGGCCGGCTCGGTTTGGGAAGTCTGTTCCGGAGCAGGCGGCATGTCTGCCACCGGTCCACTCGTGGATGGCCCGGGTTCGGCAACCCGATGAGCCTCCAGTGTTGAGATCACTGCGCAGGGCATGCCATGGTTAGTCACGGATCGTCAACCGCAAGCACCAGCAGTAAAGTAGGGAGACTTACGGGAGTTCGGAGCGTCATCTTCCGCTGCCCCGGCCGCCGCAGGAACAGTTGCAGCAGGGGACCCTTCCGCGCTTGTCAGTTCGATGATGGGTGTCTGGCCCCCGCCTTGTCCCGCTGGCGCCTCTCTTACTCCCGCTGAGGACACCTGACCAGCATCTGTGTGCTCCTGAGAAAGGTGGAGAAATGGGTTAGAAGCTGCATAAGAGAATGGATGAAGCAGGTTGAGTAGGGATAGAAGCGGACCTCGAGGAGCTCAGCGACATCAACGTTGTCAGAGCCGGCCACCTCGCCGCTCTCCCGCGGGCTCCCCCGATGAGACTTTCCCTCGGAGCCTTCATCCTCCCCCGTTTCCTCCTCCTCCTCGGAGTCGCTACTGTCATCTTCTCCCGGCGACATCTGTTCTGGAGCGGGCTCGAGACCGAGCATCACCTTCACCAGAAGGGATGGCTCCGCACGCTGACCACGTTGGCGCGCGTACTCGTCCATGGCCGTCAGATACGCATACTGCCGGTTGAAGTCCACCCTGCCGGCGATCTGGAGGCGCCCGACCTCTGGCAGATCGATTCCTTCTCTGAGTATCTTTCGCCAGATGACGTCGGTCCCCAGTGACTGCCACAGGGTCATCCAGGCCGACCACAGCGCCGGGAAGACTGCATCGTGGGAGGGTTCGAGCAGACGCCTCACCTGCTTCCCGGGCCGCTCCCCGACCGCCGCATGTGCCCCCTCTCTGGGCGCCGAGGTCGTAGCGGCAGCCTGCGATGTGCCCGCCGCCGAAGTCCCTGCTCGCGCCGGCCCCGCTGCTTGGCGCGCCTCCGTTCTCCCCCGTGTGGCGGCTCCTCGCCTCCTCCCTTGACGCCCGGTCTCCGCACGGGTGACCTCGAGCCGCCGAACTGGCTTCCGTAGAAGCCCCTAGGGGTAGGCGATGGCCCAGTGTTCGGCGTACTCGGTTGCCAAGCCTGCGTCGATCCCGGTAGGAGGGAGAGTGATGACGTCGCCAGAGCCGAAGGCGACGAACATCAGCCACATCTGACGAAGGACGCAAGGGTTCGTCTCCTCCCGGACAGCAGTGAATACCCTCTTCGGCATCCGTTGAAGGTACCCGAACTGCCTGGCGAACCGGGTCGGCACGTAAGGCTCGCAGATCACCTTCCCGTCGATCCGAGCCACGAGCACCCCGCCCCGCATGTTCAAGAAGTATTCATGCTGCTCCAGCGGGCCCTGTCCATTGTCGATCATCTGGCCGACGGGAGTGGGGAACAGGCTGAAGTTGAAATTGGCATGATTGCCAATCCGAACCCTCACGCCCTCCTCACTTAGGGTCATCAGAGCGACCCCCGCAATGTTCAGCAGGGAGGGTCGCAGGCCGTTGCCCGGAGGAATGATGGCATTTGGGAACGTATACCCACCAAGGTGAGCAGCCACCCAGCCGTGGAAGAACTGAAAGGGCCCACAGATCCTTCGTGGTGACCCCCCTCGTGAGATGCGTCCCAGGATGGCATACAGCCTCGCCAACACTGGGACCCCGAGGTTGTATCTCTTATTGGCAGCCATGGCGCCCGCCATCGCCAGTGTCGCCGGGCGGACGCCCATCCTCGCATCCCGCACTGGAAGGAGCCACCCGCTCAGAAAGGCGGCCAGGAACGCCGCGTACCGGACGTTTGGGTCCCGGGCCTCGATGACGCGGTACCCCCATGAGCGGTAGTCGCCCGTCTCCAGGACCCACCAGTATGACCCGTTCCGGCTCCTCTGAGCTGCGGTCGGGCACCGCCTCCCCCTGCCTGGCATCTTGACCGCCGGGTCATGCTCCAAGAACTGGCCGAACCATTCCTTGTAGGCTATGTCCTTCTGGAAGTCTTTGATCCCGAGCCGCTGCGTAGCCAGGTCAAGCAGATGCCAGGTCAGGATGGGAGTCCGTGACCTGTCCTCCCAGGTGTTCTTCGGTGGCAGGAACTCATCGTATTGGTAGCCCTCCAGCGGGATACCTCCGATGCAGTGGATGTCCCATAGACCGATGCCGACCTCCCCATGGTGAAGATGGAAGGTGTTGGTATCCGGAGACCAGCGGGTGAACAGCTCCGGCCCGAGCTCAGACTGCTGGTAGAAGTGGAACTGCGACGTCCACACCGCCTCAAACAGGCCGATGTACCGCAGCTCCTCTGCAAAGTGATCGCAAGTGTGGCGTACCCAGAACGCCCAGGCCCATTCACTGGTGAAATTGCCCCCAGACCGCAAGTCCCAGTCCTTCAGCCAGCCCTTGGTGTCGTCAGTGACACTCTGGCGATATGTGCTCGAGTAGAGGGCTGGAGAATTCTCCGCAGCAGGCTCACCCCCGTCAATGGTTCGCGTCCTCGGGTTCAGGACGTAGACGTCCAAGTGCCTGGTCTCCCTGGCCGGAAGCCCATTGTTGGTGATGTTATAGCGGGGAAGCTCGTCCTCCCGGGTCACCCAGGTCCGCGGCGCATCAATCTCGAACCCTGGCACCAGGACCTCATCTAGGATGCCGAAGTTCCAGAGCGGCAGGTTGTCTGACAGCGGATATGTCTTCTGGGCCGACGTTAGCAAGTCGAACAAGGATTGATTGTTGGAAACAATCTCCTTGGCTCCGTAAACCTCCTTGTTCGTCGCCATCTCAGCCCTGCGAGTGGCGGCATCCCCCTCATTTCCTTGATTCGCGGCCATCTCAGAAGTTCCGGGGGTCGTGCGGGTTAGGGGATGAAGTGTGCGGAATCGGACGAGGCTGGTGGAAAAGTTTGAGAGTCGGCGCGCAATCTTAGTGGACGGCGCGCAATCGGGAAGTCGTTCGCGTAAAACCCCGGGTATTCGCGCAAAGACAGAGCGAAATCAGGACGGTTTTGCGCGACGAGCGGGCGAATTCCGCGCCGGAAAAGGCAATTTCGCGCACGAGAGCAGAGATTCTTATCGCGCGGAAGGCCAGTGTACGGCACGGAGGGACCCAGTGCCCCTATTTATAGGCGAGGCCGGGGTCCGCGCTGCGCGGAAAGAGTTTTGCGCGACCGCATTGGCGAATTTCGCGCCCGACGCCCTCTTTTGCGCGCCACAGTCCCGCGCCGCACAGGACTTCGGCATTCCGGCGTCTCCCTCGAAACCCGATCGTTGCGACCTCTCGCCGATCAGATTCCGAGGGGGGGCTTTTGTAGACGCCGGAAAAGTCCGTTGTTCCCAAACGAAGCTCCGGATGCGGAAAGCGAGGTCATATTTGGAGTCGGAAGAATGTTTCGGAGGGCCCGGAGGCCTTGCGCGGAATTTCAGAGGCCTGCGCGCAAAGATGATGATCTGCACGCAAAACCCCCGGGATGCACGCAACTCCCTTGCGCGCCGTGCCCGATTCCGCGCCCGCGAGGAGAATTCCGCGCTCGCGCCTTGGATTCCGCGCCCGAGGTTGCCTATAAATACTAGGCGACCCCCAACGTTTCAGAGGGGGCTGGAAGTCGAACGGTCTCCCGCGCGCGCAATTCAACCCCTTCCGCGCGCAATGCCGATCTTCAGGTAACCTCCTTTCTTTCGCGCAATAGAGCCTTGGGGTCCGCCTTCGCGCGCAATCCCCTTGGCTCCTTTCCTTTGAATAAATTTCAACCCGAAGGCCTTTGCGCGCAAAAGAAGCCTCTTGCGCGCAATTGCCCCCCGGGTGCGCGCAATCCAGCCCGATTGCGCGCACCCCCCATTTTCAAAGTGGCCATTCGTTAGAGAATGATCCGTTGCCCCCGCGCGCTACCCGAATCCCGGTGCGCGCAATCCCAATCATCCGCGCGCGAAGCGCTGGCCCAATTGCGCGCCAGCCCGCCATTTTGCGCGCCGACCCGCGGTTTTGCGCGCAAAGCTTCTCTTTTGCGCGCAATCCGCCAGGGTCGCCTCCCTTGACCCCCTGAGGGTACCCTCCTGCGTGGCGCCCGATGATCTTCATCCTGGGTGCCCGCACCGTGCGTTGTCTTTCCGTGCGGCCCTCCAGGCTTGCGCGAAGTGACACGGACCTATGTCCAGCATGACGTTAAACTGCCCATACGTCCAGCATGACGTTAAACTGCACATTCGTCCGCGCTGCAAGACGTTAAACTGCCAAGTGTTTCGTCCTCAACACACGACGTTAAACTGTGCTTCGTCCGGCAAGACGTTAAACCGTCCGCTTCGTCCTCAACACACGACGTTAAACTGTACTTCTTCCGGCAAGACGTTAAACCGTCCGCAACCTGATCCCGTGCTCCACACGCAGGGTCCCCCCCCGGTTTGGATGTGGCCCCCACCCGCTCGTCTCTGCAGGGATGTCGGGATTGTCCCGCTTTTGGGACGATTTAATGGGAGTGGATTTTCCCTACGAGGGCAGGGTATTACAAACCCCTAGTTTCTTGTGGGGGGCTGCACATGTGTATCTCCATTGTGCTCCCCCACTGCCGAAGCCAGTAGAGGGTGTGACTGGGATCGAGGCGTCTCCTACTTTCGGTCCAAGTCTCTTCCAACTGAGTTTTTCCGCATCCGGGCTGCCTCAAGTGCGTAAGTCCTGACAGAATGAACTACGTGGACTTTGATCCCTGTCTTCTAAACAGGGTACGTAGGAAGCCTCCCTGAGGTCCAAGCCCACCACCTGGTCGTCCCGGTCGTATTTACGTCGGTTCGTCCATCAGTGGACCCCTCTAGGGTTCACGCTTGCGTCGATTCACCTATGAATCCGCCCCTGTGGGAGACTGCCCGTGTGTATCTCCACTGTGCCTCCCCACAGCCCCGTTTTCCATTTCTCCTTTTATCGTCCAGCATGACGTGAAACTGTGATCCACCCGGCCGTTCCATCCCCCTCTGTGCGAGGTGGTTCGGTTCAATCCTCCGCCCGGCGGCCTAGACCTCTTCGTGAGTCGGCTTGCCGACGTCCAGCATGACGTTAAACTGTATACCCGAACTACGTTGACTTTGATCCGTGCTAACGCGCGGTACGTAGGAAGCCCCTACGGGGTCCAAGCTCTTCACTCCAACATCCATCCTGATCCTTACCCGGGCCGCCACATCCCGGTGGGGTCATGCCACTTCACTCCACTCCACGTTACTTGGGAAGCCGCCCATGTGCTGGCCCCAGCGTCGGAGGTTCCCCGCAAGGGGTTCTGTCATCCGATCCACTTTTCGTGTTGATCGGTCCGATGCCGTCCCCGCTGGACGTTAAACTCGCGGCATACCCCGTGTTAAACATGGGAAGCTGAGGAAAACCTCAGGTGACACAGTTCCCCGCACCCAGTACGGGATGCCTCAGGCCATCATGCCTTCGAGAAGCCCTATTAGGGACGGAAGACAGACGTGCAGAGCCGCAGTGTCATGACACGCCCCCAGCACCCAGAGCCACCCGGCCTTCTCACTGCAAGTTGCTGCCCCGCCCAGACTCCTTGGAGCGTCCGGGCGGAAGCAGCGTAATTAACCGGTGTCCATGAAGATATGGCACCGGGAACGAGATTCACGAACATTCTTAAGTCTATGAGGGAGACCCGGATTAGGCGACGAGTTCCGAGGAGACGTCCAAGGAAGGAGGAGCCGACATCCCATCATCCCGGTTTCGATCAAGGAGCAGACGCCCCTGAATAAGGGACGAATGCCGCCCGCCCTTGGAAAGCGGGACTGCGGGACCACAAGCCGCGCGCCCATCCCCTCGGGTTGACGGGTGCACGCGCGAACGCGTCTTGGCGGAACAGCGTAACCCGACGCACATCCGCACCGAAACAATCGTTTTATATTTCTAATGAATATTTATAATCTAAAATCCAACATATATAACCCTATGTAACAATTGTTTTTCTAAAAGATATATGCTTGTGTCATTTTTGTATTCATTTTAACTTAATTAAACTAAAGTGTCCTTATCACCTACAAGTGGCACCATGGGGTCCCAAAATCGACCCAAAGATGCCTATGGTCGAAAATGTATCAACCAATAAGTCTAGGACACGTTTCAGGGTAATTTAGTATTATTATAATATTATTGTTTAACCCTTATTTACAGGATTTACCCTTAACCATGGTAAATAAAATATTTACCGCAGTAATTATTCAAAATGTCTAAAAATAAAAGTTACCTATTTACACAATTTGAACATCCTGATTCCAAATATGGAATCCATTTTTATAAATTCAGAACACAGAAGTGGCAGAAATTAATTTAAAATTAATTCCCGTTGACAAAACAAAAAGCGTGTTTTTAAGAGATAATAACTATCAAAAGATTGACACTTGTTTATGTTCGGTTTAATTGTAAAATTATGTCCAATGACCAACATTATATTAAATGGTAAAAATATATTCTAAATATAATTTAAAACCTCTCAAATTCATAATTTATCACTATTAATTATTTTTATTAAAAAGTTGTTTTTAATTAAAATTTAGTAATTTTCACTATTCATAAAAATATGAAAGTTATCCGAAAAGTACCAAAATTTCACCTTAGGCTAAATTCGATATTCTGAATCCAGAAATGAAGTCCATTTTAAAATATAAAATATATATTATTTCGAAAAGTAGGTATTACTATTCATAACGGCTAGTTTGATTGGTTGTGGTGTGTGTTAAAACTCAAGGTTGCGTACAACACACTCTACTGTATTATTCAAAGAAAGCGTACCGTGGAAGCTTGGGATGTTTCATTTTAAATTTTTGATGTCCCCATTTAGTCAAAAAGTTTAAAATATTGTATTTAAAAAGGGTTCACTATTAAAAGTTGATAAAAGTGCAATACTGAAAATGAATTTGTTCTTGCATTATATCTAAGAAACTCATAATATGGATTCTAAAATTATAAGGATTATATAAAGATTAAAATTTAGATAATATTATTCATAACCTCTTTTGAATGGATTTTTTTTTGTAAGTCATGGTGTGATTGAACTTGGTGTTGCGTGTAGTGCAAGTTATTGAATTATTTCGAAGAAATAACACACTATGAAATATTGGGGTGTTACATTCTCCCCTCCTTCAATAAATTGCGTCCTCACAATTTGAAATTGTTCTTCGAAAAGACAAGTTTGAAAATAGAAAATATATTTGTGGGAAAACCCACATCGGAAATTGGGTTACTAAAATTTAGTCTTAATATGAGGAAAAGAGAAATGAAAGGGTCACTACCAAATTATGATCTCGATTAGGAGAACATTGGTGGCAATTAGAGACATATAATTGGAGGAAAAACGTAAATATTTATAGGTAGTTATTGAGGTCATCAATCACAAACAAGTATAAAATTGAGGTCCTTAAATTCATCAATCTATGATGATTTGAAATACCATCGGTTCAACAAAACATAGGGTATTAGGATAACACATTTTTAACATTTCAAAATATCTTAGTTGAAATCCCACATCAAAAAATGAATTAATGAGGCCTCTATTTAAAATAAAGAGTCGAAAGTATGAAGATTACCGAAAATAACACATACTAGGGTGCCATGTAGGAAAATATGGATATGGAAGAAAAATTTAACCATCAATTATCTGATGGAGAGTGGTAGAGAACACGGCTATGAAAAGGACAACAATCCCAAAGCCATAAATTAGTGATTATTTAAGGTATCATCTAGGACAAAATTTTTGTTCTAAGTTCCTTTTCTTTCTATTGAGGAATTTATTTATGAGATTGGCTAAGATCATAAGGATATATAAATTTCTACAACAAACTCATATTTCACTCTAAAAGATAATAGAACGTAAAAAAAGAATTCTATTTATACTATTCGTACAGGGTTCCAAAATAAACGAATTTATAATTTATCTACCAGATCTTTTAATAAAAACTACATTATTTAATCCAGGACATCTCTTGGGCCAGTGGTAGGTGATACACCCTTGTCGCCCTTCGGTTGCGAGTTCAAGTCTCGCGGCCTTGCCGGACGCGACGGGTTGCCGCCTGACCTCCGGGTTGTCCTTTTATGGCAATCCAAAATTAATCTCAAACTAGAATTTATCCAAAATACTTCTGACCAAACTCACAGTCCAACATTTATAAGGAATTTAAACATAATGTAGATCCTTTTTACCACGTAATAGCATATGAATACCTTCATCATGTATTCTTTTAAAACACTGAAACATCCCGAATTACCATAATCCATATTGATTACATTCATGCTCCCTTATTCCATATAGAATGCTGGATATACTTCATCAATCCAAAAATGTTTTAAATCCCAATAATGATGGAATATACAAATCATTAATTAGTTTCAAGGTAGTCAAGAATATCCAATATAATTTATCCAAATCAATCATGTATTATTCTAAAATCACTACCTCGATATTAGAACCATATTATGGTTTATCATTCTCTCAACCATATATCTTCCAAAAATTTAACCTACTATTGAGTCACTTTTCTTTGTTCCACACAATCTCAAGTCCTTAATGAAATAGTACTGCAGTACAATCCTTATATACTCCATAATTATTATAACAAGTACATTGTTGATACAACACTCAATTGACATAATCAACATAAGAACTCTAATCATTCCTCATCATCTATGGTAGTATCATAACTTGATTATTATCCAATAGCATCATTTGTGGCATAGTCTGATGACTGGGACATAGGTTCGCGTAGTGTCCAAACTCCTTGCAAATGAAGCATTGTACATTTAAAACCATTTTCTTACCCTTGCAGTCACGTACTTTGTGCCCTTTTCCTCCACACTTATAACAAACTCCCATTCCTTTCAGGCAAGTTCTAGGGTGTTTCTTTCCATAGTTACCAAATATGGGAAAATTCTTCTTTTCCCTCTTCCCTTTATCCATCTTTCTCTCTTCCATCCTTTTCTTCTCTTGCTTCCCTTCAAAGCCATAGGACTCAGTAAACTCTTTACTTATCTTATCAACACATGATATTATTTCTTCATATGATGATAATACATGGGAGTCTATTTCTCTTATAAATTCTAGCTTAAGACCATTAAAGATATGATCCTTCCTTCTCTTTGGATCATGTGCATTTCTGGAGTTCTCATTCCTTCAACTGGGCGCCATTTTTAAACAATGGCATACACTAGATCAGTTTATGAATCAAAATACATAATCCCATACTTATAAAACACTTAACATAAATTGAACTATTTATGGACATAATCCATAATCATAAAAATGTCTCCTTTGAGGATGTATATACTCATAAACCCTTCATAATGGTTTGTAAATAAAATGAGAATTATCCTAAGCATATCCCCCGGGAGTGTCGTAAACAAGATTGCAGCAAGGCCTGTTGTCGTGCACCAGTTCCCGTTCGAGTCTAGCTCAAAGCGGTGTTTTCGGTTTTTACCCCTTGGTACATCTGTGCCAGAGCCGCCTCTACCTGCTCGTATCTAGACAGGGATGTATTTCTCGGAAAACTCACAAAATCTCTACAATACCAAAATTCTAGGAAGTTCTTCTATACTAATCCTCAAAGTTCATCTTAGGTCTACGTGCTCTAATCAGAGTTTATCTAAATCTAGCTTCCAAGTTTTGTACTAAACTTCCTCTGATACCAACTGTAACGCCCGACCCTAGTTACCCAGAGTCGGTGCATTATTACATAACATTGGCATGATCACAAGAAAGATCAAATCTCGAAAGACCGATTGGTTTAGTAGCCTTGGAAACAGTAGGTATATTCATAAGTTTTACATTACATCATAAAATGAGAAACTACTACAACAACATAATGTCTCCATAATCCACACTCATATCCCCACATAATATCCCTGCAGGTCATTCATAATTTACTTCTTCACTTCCTGGGAAAAATAAAACATATAAAAGAGGTGAGCTCAAATGCCCAGTAAGGATAACAATATAGCGGAAACATTCATAAATAAGAATAAATATTTAAGGCAATGTATAACTAAAACAAAAGCCTTTCAAACATGAACTTTCAACATGGTACGGCATAAATAAAATGAAATAATGCCATTTACATATTCACATGGATATTCTACTAATCAAATAATCACATGCAATAATCAATAACCACTTTCATAATGTTGGAATGCATAATGCCAGACTATCATAACCACATAGTCAAGGCCTCGTGCCAAGACTACAAATAAGATTTTGTCAAGGCCTTGTGCCAAGACACTAGTTTGTCTCATGAGACCTACCGATGCAATTTTTTTAGATGATACTTACGTTTAAAATTGCTAAAATACACTCTAGTGTTTTTCTGAAAACATTATGCAAGCTTCTGAAAACAAAAATAACTAATTCTGAGACTGCTTGACTAATTACAGGCCATGATTAGTCCACTCCCAATCCCTTCTTGTCTACCAAACTCGAGAGTCAGGTTTTCTGAATACATTTTTAAGCCTGCGTTAAATACGTATACATTTGCACTGGATTTTCATATATTTGAGAGAAATGTCTCTTTTTTGAAATCATTTAAAAATCACATAATTATAAAAGAGAGCATTTATTTTGAAAATATCCTTACAAACGTGTAAGGGATGCTTCAAAGGTGTAATAATGGCAGATAATAACTTCACCTGCCGTATAAGTTAAAAAAGACATTCTTAACTTAATTTTGCCGAAAAGGTTAAAAAGGTCCTTGTTTGGAAAAAGATAGAAAGATTCCTTTATAAACCTCTTAAAAGTCAAACAAGCATATAAATGACTTTAACCCATATTCTTGTAAATAATAAAATTGTTTTGAAATACATTTTTATGAAAACATGGATGTGGATGATAAAGAGATCCCAGTAGATTATTACATATAAACAACCTCGGATAATGAAGAGATTGTGAAATAACCCTTACCAATTTGGTAACTTATGAAACATACAACCCATGAAAGAGGTATCATACAATGAATATGTAAATACACATAAATTAGAGTGTATTACACAAAGAATATAATTATGGGCAGTACATACACCACACAAAAGGTGATGGTGGCAATATGGCATGAATCTCACGGGAATAAGGAGTGAGATGAAAACCCCTTACCATGTTAATCAACTGAGTCGTATGGTCAAAAGTTAATAACCACCAAATTATTTATAGAATAACATGAATATAAAGATAATAATGATAATATATATCAAATGCCAGTACACAATACACCACTTTCAATACATTTTGAAGAAACATGGATGTGGATGATAACGAGATCCCAATAGATTATTACGTATAAACAACCTCGGATAATGAAGAGATTGTGAAATAACCGTTACCATGTACTTTTCCTTGGTTGGGGTAGGTTAACCTCCTGTATAATGGTGAAATAATTGTTATTAAATTATAAAATAATCATATACATTATTATGATATCATATATGATCTTTTAATATTGATTTGATAATAATATCTTAGTATTATCGTTGTTTCGGGTGTGAACTTACTTGTTTTCTTTTGTATGTTTTGTTATGTAAGACATGTTTGTAAAGGATAGGTTGTATATTATTCATATCCAGAATTATATCAAGTCTTTAAACATCATTTTTAAATCATCAAATAATAATTATACTTGAATGGATACGATGGAGAATGAATCTCATCGCATTCGTGGAGACGGTAGTCCGTACGTACACACGAGCGACAATATCATTCTTTTGATATTAAAATAATATATAAATGGATGGTATATCATATATACAGAATCATTAACATGATATATTTATTATTTACATGAGTTACACATCATTATTATACCCATCCAAATAATAATATATTGAATAACAATTACACCACGACGTGGAGACGGTAAGCCGTACGTACGCACGTATGGTGACATGTTATTCAAAGGTGGATAGAATACTGAATATGGTTGTACCATATTTATAATAACATCACAGTATATATATGATACTGTATTTATTATTTTAGAAAGGTAACAACAAAGGAAGAAGAAGTGGAAGAAGAAAAGAACTTAGAAAAGGGTGGTGAAATCATTACCTCTTCTTCGGGTTCTTCCTTTTGATTTGATCAAAAGGGCTCCTTAGGTTGGCTTTCTGATCAAAATAAGGCCCCTAGGTTGTAGTGAGGGAAGTTGGGAGAGTATTTGGGCAGATTTTGGCCGAACCAAAAGGCTTTGAAGGTGTGAAGAAATGAGAAGGAGGAGTGCCCTTTTATAAGAGGGGTGAGGGGCACCTTTGGAAAAGCTAGAGATATTAGTTTATAATAAATTCATATTCGGTTTCCAGTGGCTCCAAAGTTGACTATTAAAAGGTTAAGGTGGGGATAGGTAGAAAACCACTCAAATAATAGAATTTATACAGGTTTGGGTACTTATATTAACCATATCTTTAAGTATTAACTCTAAGTTAATTAGTTTCACTTTTACAATGTCTCTTTGTATTTTTATATAATATGGTTAATAAAATTACTATATACATACAAGCGACCCCAAGTGGTCCATTAATGATGAACCTATCATGATATATGTCTCTTGGACGAACCTTAAATTTTTAGGAATTTAATATCAAATATAATATTTGTTTTAAGAACTCTTTTATGTCAATTTTGAAACTATTCAATAGTTGATTTTTGTGAAACTCATAACAGATTAATTACTTCGAAAAAAGTCAATTAAATCAATCCTAATATATAATATTATCCTAGAAAATTAGTTTAATTAATTAAAAGTTTAATATTATATTTATTTGGGTATTTATAATATAACTTATTTTAATTTTTCACTATTATAGTAATTACTGCATCATCATTGTGTCATAAATAAAATAAATTATTTAATGTCTAAAAATTATAAATAAAATATCATTATTTAGTAAATCGTTTCATCTTTATAATGAATATTTATAATCTAAAATCCAACATATATAACCCTATGTAACAATTTTTTTTCTAAAAGATATATGCTTGTGTCATATTTGTATTCATTTTAACTTAATTAAAATAAAGTGTCCTTATCACCTACAAGTGGCACCATGGGGTCCCAAAATCGACCCAAAGATGCCTATGGTCGAACATGTATCAACCAATAAGGCTAGGACACGTTTTAGGGTAATTTAGTATTATTATAATATTATTTTTTAACCCTTATTTACCAGATTTACCCTTAACCATGGTAAATAAAATATTTACCGCAGTAATTATTCAAAATGTATAAAAATAAAAGTTACCTATTTACACAATTTGAACATCCTTATTCCAAATATGGAATCCATTTTTCTAAATTCAGAACACAGAAGTGGCAGAAATTAATTTAAAATTAATTCCCGCTGTCAAAACAAAAAGCGTGTTTTTAAGAGATAATAACTATCTAAAGATTGACACTTGTTTATGTTCGGTTTAATTGTAAAATTATGTCCAATGACCAACATTATATTAAATGGTAAAAATATATTCCAAATATACTTTAAAACCACTCAAATTCATAATTTATCACTATTAATTATTTTGATTAAAAAAGTTGTTTTTAATTAAAATTTAGTAATTTTAACTATTCATCAAAATATGAAAGTTATCCGAAAAGTACCAAAATTTCACCTTAGGCTAAATTCGATATTCCGAATCCAGAAATGAAGTCCATTTTAAAATATAAAATATATATAATTTCGAAAAGTAGGTATTACTATTCATAACGGCTAGTTTGATTGGTTGTGGTGTGTGTTAATACTCAAGGTTGCGTACAACACATGCTACTGTATTATTCAAAGAAAGCGTACTGTGGAAGCTTGGGATGTTTCATTTTAAATTTTTGATGTCCCCATTTAGTCAAAAAGTTTAAAATTTTGTATTTAAAAAGGGTTCACTATTAAAAGTTGATAAAAGTGCAATACTGAAAATGAATTTGTTCTTGCATTATATCTAAGAAACTCATAATATGGATTCTAAAATTATAAGGATTATATAAAGTTTAAAATTTAGATAATACTATTCATAACCTCTTTTGAATGGATTTTTTTTGTAAGTCATGGTGTGATTAAACTCGGTGTTGCGTGTAGTGCAAGTTATTGAATTATTTCGAAGAAATAACACACTATGAAATCATGGGGTGTTACAAAAATGTCATCCAATTTGATTATGAAAAGTGTTAGGGTAGTTTAATATTATTATAATATTAATATTTACCCTTATTTACCAGATTTACCCATTAACCATGGTAAATAAAATAATTACTGATGTTATTATTCATAATGTACAAAACGAAAAGGTACATATTAACAAATTTTGGATCTTATGATTCCAAATATAGAATCCATTTTTCCAAATTCAAAACTCAGATGTTTCCATGATTAAATTAATATTAATTCCAACTGTGAAAACCAAAAAAGATGGTTTTTATGAAGTAATAACTGTCAAATTATTGACTTGTGTTTATGTCCAATTTCAATGAAAAATTACTTCCAATGACCAAAATTGGATTAAATGATAAAAAAAAATCTAATTAAACATTATAAGAAATTAAAAAAAATGTAACTATATAAATAAATTAGATGAAAAGAAAAATTTGAATTAAAATGCAGTATTTTTCAATATTCATTAAAAAATAACTTTATAATTAATTTACAAAAACCATAACTGAATTAAATTTATATGTCCTAATTAAATAAAATATTTTTATTTTTGTCACATATAACATATAAAAGTGAAAATATAAATTCAAAAAGTGTTCACTCACAAATGGCTGTAAAATTTCGTTTTTAGAAAATACTTATTTTATCCAAAATATTGAATTTTTTCTTATATCATATATAGAAAACATATAATATTAATTTAAAAACAATAAATTGAATATATAAAATATATTTTTCATTGAATAAGAATCCATAATTAGTTATATTATTTTATAAAAATAATTATCCACTTTAAAATAGGTTTTTATAAAAACACATCCTTTATATTCAATTGGTTTTATTTCCATTCCTAGTTAATTTGGTAACCAATGAATTATTAATTAAACGTGTGTAAAGAATATTTCAAAATTTAGTTTTTAATATTCATTCACACCATTCCAACGGTTGGGCATTAACTAGAATTTAACATAATAATATCATTATTGTATTATTTATTCAGTATGACACAATATTGTGTTCATCATAAGATTTCAAAGATACTCATTATTGTGTGTCGATTATGCAATCGGAAAAAGTGTCCCCTTTAACGTAAAAATAATAATTTATACATAATTATTCATAAAAATGAAAAATTATTATTCTATAAATACATGGGTTGTTACAATATCTATGGGAATCACCTCCATACTCAGATCCACATGTTTCTAATGATGGATATGAATTACATGATGTCCACCTATATTTAAGCAAGTTTTCTACACTTCTATCGATTATTTAACCTATGTGAATCAAATTAATAAGGATTATGTTTCATGAATTCTTGTTAATGTAGTAATTTACCTATTGAATCAAAAGTGATATTTGGGATTCTTGAAGAAATAATGTGATGTGTTTCCATAGAGATACAAGGAACTATAAGGTAACAAACAATGTATTCTAATCCATCGTCTTTGTCTCCCAACAAGACATTGTGGGATCAAAAATCCTTCCAAAAAATTCACAATTCCCATGGTAAAGCTTTAAAATCTATTTGTGACAATGGAATCATGGAAAACTTCATTAGGGAATCCAAATACCACAAGTAGATGGAAAAATCATCAAAGACATGATGACTATTGATGTTATTAGATTATTCATTAACATTAGGGACCTCAACCACCACTTCCAAAATGTTGAAATTCCTAACCAAAAGAAATAAATACTAATTATTCAAACTATTGGATTCCAGTAGTTGACCTTCATGAATGGGTACTCGGGGAAAAATAAATTCTATATGGACAATGATGATGGTGAAGAACCATTTTTAGGGATCCTCATCAAACCCTTTTTTTCAGATTGATTATATTATTTTAAAGAATATCATGTCTACGTACCAACATTTCAGGCTCAAAATATGACAGGAACACATCATGACATTGGTGGAATGCTGTTTGGATGATATAGTGGTCCAATATCGCTAGCTTTATGACTATACAACAGATCATGAGAAATTATTGGACATCCTCAACCAATATCACATAAAATTTAATCACCTAAAATGTGAGTTCATGATAACCTCTAGAAACTTATTTACCTTCATTATCATGTACAGATGAATATTAATCAATCTGTATAAGATTAAGGCAACAATAAAAAAAATCCCTGACACAAACTAAGGGAGTTGTGAGGCCTCTAGATCCATCATTATTACATTCAATGATTCATCGAAATTTGTATGGAATGTTTTTGACTTTTCTAATGATTCTGAAAAAAGGAACCACTTTTCTATCATATGAAGAAGCTCACACTACATTTGAGGGAATCATGTAGTGTCAACTATATCACCTTTTCCCAATGCCACCCATCCTATGAAACCCTATAGTTTTTTATGTGACTACAATTGAATGGTCCCTTATTTTTCCATTGGAACAATAAAAAATATATGTTATGGAGAACATAATTCACTACCTCAACTTCATGATGCTCAATATTGATATTACATATTATCCCATTGATAAGAGATTAGTTGACAAGGTCTTCGAGGTTTAGAAATTACACAGCATCCAACAACACCAAGATATATAGGTAGGGTATTTCTTAGAATTAATGAGTATATTCATCAATTCCACATATCAACTAGGTGAAGGTAATGGTGGGTATTAATTCTTTAGTATTTCCACATCAGGAATTCCCCCATAATGATTTAAATGGATAATCACTGGAAGATATCCTTGAAGCACATCTAACCCCTAAGTAACTACCCACAGAAATCAAAATCATAGATGTGGTAATCCTATGTGTTGATAAGTTGACACAATATTGGAATATGTACATTGACAGTGACTCTCAAATCCTGACCCAGAGAAGGATAAAAAAATTCAAATAGAACATGGTGGGATAGGGGATTTTTATCATCACTCCTTCAAATTTTATATTTACATACTAATTCCTTTTGTTGGAAGGATGCTCCAACAATAAGGAAAAATATCAATCTCTTATCATCGATATTGAGTTTCTTCATAAGATTAGAGTCCCCAGACTATGTGTGAATAGATACAATTATCTATTCATTAAGTAGATAAATAAATATTTTTTAATAAATAAAGAATAGATTGTCACTTTAGTGGAGAGGACTTATGTTTTTATTGAATAGTTCCTTTCCCAACTAAAGGTGAGTCTTGTTTCATGATAATAGAATAATCAAAATGTCTCATTGGATAGTCTAGCCACATCTTTTATGGAGGTTAGTCAAGATGATTTCATCATTCATGTGGGATATTGGATAGTTACACCCCCCATAATTTCAAACGAATCCAAATGAAAACTCACCCAACATCCACTAACACATATGCAGTCGATCCCTCAAATGACCAAGTATTCAATATATCATATGATTAGAGGACTCCCTTCATCTAATATCACTAACAGAAGACCCTCATGTCGAACCAAGATGAGAGTGATTTAATATTCTATAATTACACCTCTTGGATAACCCTAGACCTTATTTAACCATCTATAGGATAGATAATAATTGAATCTTTCATTTTTACATCCATGTTAAGTACGTTCCTCAGTTCATGAAATTTTCTATTCTATTTCATGAGAGTCCCATCATGTCGGATTAAATCATTCTCAACTGATCTAATGATTTAAGAACATTTGTCCTACCATTGTTCATGACTACTTTGATTTCAACCTAAAGTGTAATTCATACTAGATCCATTCCAACATTGTGAATCAGAAAGTAATTATTCTCATTTACATGAAGTATCCTTAACCCTTTCCCATATTGGGACCTAACAATATTGGGCCCTACCCCTACTAACGACTTAATATTATTGGATAATTATTCATGGAACCAACATCCTATCAAAGTGGATAGAATATTTCCACTAAATAAATTCATGGACTAGCCTATAATTGATTTTTTGATGTTACACACCATCCATCTATTTTGGTTTTCTCACTGAATTATTAAATAACGAAAAACATTAGATCCCAGGGTTTTAAAATTTTGTACACCAAGTACATCATGTGGTCTAATAATACCACATGGAATAATGTTTAGGTGAATGTGAAGAACAATTAATTCAACAATAACATCTCTAACATCTGAAAGATGCTGTTGGGAGAAATTTAGATGAGTTAGATTGATAAGTGGTCAATTCCATTTGTTCCTATCAAATGAAGATGTAAAATTGCACATATTAGCCTTTATACTGTATAGTGTAAGGGATATCGTCTTTTACCTATAGATTCTTAGTTTTCATAAATCAAGATGGCCATTTATTATTAGAATATACACTATAGGATAACTGATCTCTATTTGGACTAGTTGGAGTCCATGGAGAAAAATTTTCCTCAAGAAATACATAGCTTGAAAGGGAACCAAAATCGGGTGGCATGTTAATTCCATAAAATGTATTTCCTCTACTCATTTCTTTAAAAAAACACAGTATTTTATCCTTGTATTATAGTTATACTCTCCAATAATCCACCAATAATAAATACCAAATGGTATGTTCCTTACATCATTAATAAGGTCTACAATAATGGTGGATAATCATTTCTCACCATAAATGGTGAGCACATTAAAAATCCCACCAATGATATTTTTCTAAAGAGGTACTTATTAGGACTATACATAAACATTATCTCTTAAAAAATATAATATAAGGGAAAAACCGTATCACATGAAGTTAAATTATATTACACCATAGTTAATGATATGTGACCTTTAATGGTATCCCCAACTCATCTTGGTCTTCCAATGTTAGTATTCATGAAAAGTTTCGAGTAACATGACATTAAACTATATGAAATCACATTCTATACCAACGGTTTTGGCCAAACCGTTGGTATAGGTCCATTATAGAGACCCTATACCAACGGTTTGTCCAAAACCGTTGGTATAGGTCCTTTGATTTTTAATCGAATCTTCTTACCGAGAACATTATATAAATCAAAATTTAAAATTATTAAAACAATACATATATATATATTTTTGAAATTATGTTCTCAAAAGTCATGTTAGGTTAGTGGTTAAGTCATTCAATTTTAAACTAGAGGTCCTGGGATCAAATCCCACCGAATGTTCTTTTTGAAATACATATACCAACGGTTTTGAGAACCGTTGTTATAGTTTTTCATATTACTTATACCAACAGTTTTTAAAACCGTTGGTATAGGTCTATACCAACGGTTTTCCCAAAACCATTGGTATAGACCTATTGTCACTGCTTACTTTCCAACAGTCCTCCAAACTGTTGGTATAGCCTGTACCAACGGTTTGAGGGCCTATACCAACGGTTCCAAACCGTTGTTATAGGGTATTTTTCTAGTAGTGATATGATTATCTATATGATCCACATCCCCATAATATGAATTTAAAATATTTGATACCTTAAACCATCAATCTGGAGGGTTCCCCCTTCTGGTGCTATTCTTCTACCACACCACATTGTAAAACATCATATGGATTGATTATTATCTCTAATAGGAAATGTATGGATTCTTGGAACCCATGTCCTAGGCCCCTTCTAATGATGAATTTATTGTTGTTTTATGACCCATTGGTCTCGTGTTCAATTAATTCTCACCTATATTCCCATTTGGTTCATTTGATCATGTTTTGGAATAGTTCATAGTGTTTTTAACTATCCTTAGAACACTTCACAACATTTACATACACACATTATGCCTCGCTCCATTTGGATCCTCAACATACACCTAGTATAAATAGTATCCCCTAATTAATATTATTTTTGGAAAAATTGGAAAAAATATTATCCTATGTACATTCCATAGTGGACATTTTGTTAAAAGTGAATAATCCTATGTCAGTCATCTACCATACCACATTGGAAAACTATGTAAGGCCAGATTCTTAATTCCATAGGATACCTAGAGAATCTAGAATCCCATTTTCTGAGTTTATGTTGGCCACTTATCTATTTTATGACCTCCATCCTTAGGAACTATTTTGACCCACACTTATTGATACACCTTTTTATTGAGATCAAATGTGTAGTGGCGTAGAACCTAGAGTGTTTAATAATACCCAATAATTTTACCAATTTATTTCTGTAAATCTAGTCATCCATTATTCGGATCATCAGCATCTTCTAAATCCCAAAATTTTATAATAATAGTAATAGTACCTTTCCAAATTGTCTTAACTCCCATCCAAGATGAACACATGGAATGGTCTATTGGTATTGATGATGGTTCCCATATTTTTAACTTGGTAAATAATTGGTCTCTCATTTTGTCACAAAATCCTTAACCAATGTGGTTCTAGAACCAAGGTTTTATGAAATTTCAACAGTCTTTCCTCACCCATTGTTCACATACCGTTGATGTTCATATCCTAAAATTCGTGATTTACATCCCTAAAAAATCCTTTTATTTTTTTTTTGTATTTTTAACACTCTTGGTGTCATTTTGATGTTTCACTCAAGAACATTGATTGAGAATGTTATCCCTATTGCAAGTCTCTTAACCTAAATTCAATTCACTAATTTGAAAGAGGAGGCTTCTCACTATTCCGTGTTTCTAAAATTGGGCATGGCTCACATGCTCATATGAGTTAGGGTGGGGTTTAAAAATTCCTGGTAAAGATACACTATGCTATTATACAATCATAGAATCAAAACCATAAACTATGTGTAACTCATTATAAAATGTTAATGCTGTTAAATGACAATTTTCTCCTCCTTACTATCATGTTTGATCTCTCTAATGTGACAAGAATGATTATAAAGATAAACCATATTTTTCAATGCATCATGAACATAGACTATGTTCAACTTGTGTTATATATTATTTTTTTGCGAGGAATCCTTGGATCTTTATTCTAGTTATGAACCTTTCTACGATGTCCCTTTTTTATTCTATGCAACAGAACTATCATGAATTATTCTCATGGATCAAAAAAAATTAACTTATACTATGTATCAAGCTCACCATGGCCCTCAATCCATTTCTGGTTATCATCACCTATGGATTTTCAAAAACCAATTTACCTCACATTGTATCTTGAATAGAGAGGATTTCCCCTTCCAATGTTAGTCCTCTAAAGTACCACCTCAAAAAACTACATATGGCTTGATTCCCTATTTCTTCTATGATACATATTTATTTATAAATCTCAAATCTCGATCTAATACACAAATATCTGAATCACTCACACGTTGTTTTCCCCCATCGGTCTATTTTGATCCTTGGATCCTATTTTCACACCAGGTGGCCTAATGTTCAGATAGAAAATGGTCAATGTTTTATAAAATAAAACTATGTAAATAATTATGTGGTAATGGGAGTCCAATGAATTTCATTCATATTGGGTTAATAATAGCTTCTCTTCAACACAAGATTGTCTAAAAAATCAATGCTCAATGAAATTAAACTGGCCGAAACCCCTTTCAATCCTAGACCATAGAATGTGTGTAATGACCTATTATTATGACTATGAAATGTGTAAACCATTTTAATTAGTCACATATTCCATTAAATAGTCTATTGGTCCCCACTTACAAGATTTAATCATGTAATCTATAATCTTCTCTAGCCAAATAGGTTACCTCACCCCTTATTATTTAAGAATAATAACCCTAGAATCAATGTGAGTATTACAAAGGGATTTCAATGTGATTTTATGCATCTCTAATGATTTTTTTTGGAGTTTTCTTAACAATGTTTTATATTTTTTGATAACTATTCTTTTTGTTGATGAATTTTTTTGAGTTACAGAATGTTGAAGTTGTTGGTTGCTGAAGATTTCCTTAAAGAAGATTATGTTGAAGAATAAGAAGTAAGAAGTTAAGAAAGTATCTCAAACTTTCTTAACAAAATCAGATGATGCTTTACTGATCTTAAAGTTCTTAGAAATCATAAAAAGCCTCATGATAAAAGAAGGTGAATAAATGGTGAAGAGGATTGATGTTTTTCACTGAGAAAAATTCTAATGTTTGGAGTGTACTTGTTGAACCAGGTGTTCGGAGTCTACTTGCTAAGCCTGAAGTTCAGAGTCTACCTCCAGAGCCAGAAATTCATAGTCTACTTGTTGAGCCTGATGTTTGCAGTCTACTTTCTAAACCTGAAGATTCGGAGTCTACTTGATGAGCCTAAAGTTTGGAGTCTACTTTCTAACCCTGAAGTTTAGAGTCTACTTGCTGAGCCTGAAGATTCGGAGTCTACTTGTTAAGCCTGATGTTTGAATTCTACATGCTAAACCTAAATATTCGAAGTCTACTTGCTGAGCATGATGTTTGGAGTCTACTAGATAAACCTGATGTTCAGAGTCTACTTGCTGAGCCTGATGATTTAGATTCTACTTGCTGAACCTGAAGTTCGGATTCTACTTGCTAAACCTGAAAATTTAGAGTGTACTTCCTGAACCAGAAATTTGGAGTGTACTTCCTGTACCCGAAATTCAGAGTGTACATCCAGAACCAAAAATTCGGAGTGTACCTCATGAGATAGAAATTCAGAGTGTACTTCCTGATCCAGAAATTTTGGGTGTACTTCCTGAACCAGAAATTCAGAGTGTACTTCTTGTACCGGAAATTCAGAGTGTACTTCCTGAACCCAAAATTCGGAATGACAATCCTAAGCAACATACTGAGAAATTCGGAATGACAATCCTGAGCAACATGCTAAGAAATTTGTAATGACAATCGTGAGGAACAAGCTGAGAAATTCAGAATGACAATTTTGAGTTCAAGAAATCCAGAATTTTAACTTTTCAAAAATATCATAGAAATTAAAGGATATTTGAACAATTCAACGATTTAAGATTAAATGCGAGATATTTGTGGAGTTTTTTGAAATTTTAAGAAGAGGGAAAGTGTTTCAAGATTCATGCCTTTTTTGAGTTGCCTATAAATATGTGCTCAGATCATTCACTCATTTACAACTTTTTAAACACATGGAAAAGGTGGAGCTATAGAGAATTGAATGTGAAAATCATCTACCATATTGAAGAAGTTTTATTGAGTGTTGGAGATGAAGAGAATCAGAGCCATTATTTACTTAATGAGATGTTCGGATTCAGATTTTCAGATTCAAGAAATCCGGATTGAATATTTGGAGTGGGCATTTCTTCAGAATCATTAATATATTTTTGAAAAGACCAGATTCAGATGTTCGGATCCATGAAATCTGGATTGAATATTCAGAGTGGGAATTTCTTCAGAATCGTTATTATCTTGCTGAGAAGACCGGGTTCCGAAAATCGGATTCATGAAATCTGGATTGATTATTGAAAGTGGGTATTTCTGTGGAATCATTGTCTTCCTTGCTGAGAAGTTCAGTTCTAGAAAATCTATTCCAAGAAATAGGATTGAAGACTCGGACTGATCATTCGGAGTGAGCATTTATGGAGCAGCTTATCAAAGTTCTTATTCTTGTGTGTGGATCATTTTTTATTTAAAGAATCATTGTAAACTGAAGGGAGTCTGTATAATCTTTCCTATCGGGAGATAGAAGGTGTCTAATGGATGTTGGCACAAGTTTTATTCACTTGTTCATAATAGTGGATTTCCATAGACCCACGGGAGTGGCTATAGCAAGGATGTAGGTTCTCTTATTGATGCTAAACCTTGAAAATCTTGTGTTTCTTTCATGATTTACTTTTCTTTCATTCTTGAGTATCTTTCTAATGATTGATATGGAAATAAATCTTAACAGGTTGCAACGGTTGAGTTTCTTAATTTTTTGAAACTTATAAAAGTTAAACAACTGATTCAACCCCCCCCCCCCCTTCTCAGTTGTTATTCGATCCTTGGAACTTCATGTGGTATCAACAGCAGGTTCCCTTATTTAATCTATATCATGGAGAATATAAATTCTGTCAACAGTAGAAGGATTCCAACGTTCAATGGAATGAATTATTATGGATGGAAAGATAGGATGATTCCTTATCTTATATCTATTGGCCTTGAAGTTGTTGATGTTTGTACTATTGGCTTTCCACCTATTAGGAAAGAAGATCCTATGAAATTTTCTGACAAGAGAATCATATTAGTTGATGGAAAGTCTAGAAATGATATTCTCATGTCCTTATCAATAAATTTTTATCAGATGTTTATGGGTCTCACAAAATCAAAAATCATGTGGGACAAGCTGGAAAGTGTTTTCGAAGGAAACAAAAAAGTCAAGGAGGCCAAGATGAAAATCTGGTGTAGTAAGTTTTAAGACATCGGGATGAGAGATGATGAAACAGTTGATAAATACTTCACTAGATTTAATGAAATATTTTGCAACATTAGGGGATTTGGAGAAAACGTGGAATATTCTACAATTTTGAAGAAAATTATGAGAAGCTTTCCAGATAGGTTTGATTCTAAAATTTCATCTTTAGAAGATAAGGATGATTTATCTCTTGATGAACTGCATAACATTCTTATTGTCTATGAAATGACGAATGCTCCAATATTTAAGAAGAAGATGAAGGATGAAATGGATTTTGAAGCTATGTGAAAGACAAAAATCCAAGATAACGAAGAAGCTAACCCTTGTGAGTCTGTTTATAAGGAAGATGAAGATTTGAATAAAAAAATCATGTCTCTCATATCCAAGAACAATCTAAGAGGAAGAGGAATGTATGGAGGGAAAATTACACTCAATTGTTTTGAGAGTGGTGGAATTGGACAATTTTCTATGAATTTCCCTAAGAAGAAAGTTGGAGAATATCAAGATGTTTGTAATGAGAATTCTCTATGGAATAAGTATAACAAGAATCAAAAATAAGAGAAGACTTCAAAAGAATTCAAGAAGAAGTTTATAGGAAATAAAAGATGTATGTTGAGAAAGAAGGTTGAATCAGAATCATATGAGAATGATTCCATAGATAATGAAAGTAAAGAATGATTCATAACCTTAATTACAAAAGTTGAGAAAATAAATATTTCCTCAGAGAGTAAAGAAGGTGGTGAAGAATCTTACAGAGAATATCAACTAAGATTCGAACTCCTTGCATGTCTTGAGAAAAACAAATCTCTCAAGAAAAAAATTCATGTGATGAAGAAAAAATCATGAATAAGTTCATGATGGAAGTAAAGATGTCACCAAGAAGGATGATGAATACATTCAAGAAATTTTATGTTACAAACATAGAATTTCTGAACAAGGAAAGATGATTGAAGATCATAGAAATATGCTAGAAGCTAATGAAGAAGAAGCAAACAATGTGAAATAAACAATCCTTGATTCCAAAAATATCCTGATGAAGATGAATGAAAACTTCAACAAATATACATAAGTAATATATGATACCTCTAAAAATGCTGTGAAGGCTCATTACGAGAATCAGGTGAAGTCTTCTCTTATAGAAATTAATGTTTCATCTAATACTTCTAACATTTCAGGTTTCAGAAGAAGTGTTAGTAAATCTTGTGTGTAGAAATGATGTAAGAAATCTATCAATCCTATAAAAGTAGAAGACTCGCTCAAAAGGAGAGATGGCCTACATCCTGAGTTTTCAAGAGTGAAAAGAAGTTACCAACCTTAACAAAGTTTCTATAATGAAAGATCATTCATGAATATAAAATCAAGATTTGAGGGATATTTCTGGTGTTGTGTAATATATGGTCATAGAGCTTATAATTTTTGGCACAATTTATCTCTACCTAGAAGAAGGTTTCACCAAAGTGGATGAAATAGTGAAAGAAGGATGATAATCTCTCCGTACTCACAGAATGTTGAAAAAGTGAATTCTCAAGATGTTAGAAACATTCCAACAATGAATCAATTTGAATGTTTGGAAGAAGTTTGTGGAAGATGTGATCAGTTTGGTAATCATGTCGAACGATGTATGACTCTCCTTACAGAACATGATTCTTATGATAAGAAGGAATAGAATACTGAAAATAAGAAGGTTTATTAGAGAGATTTTGTTGTTGAGACAGATTTGAAACCAAGTAAGAGGAAAAAACCATGGATTCTTGATAGTGGTTATTCTTCACACATGAAAGGTGATATAAAAATCTTGGAACATGTTGAAAGTCATGATGGAGGAGTGGTTACGTTTTTTAATGATATTTCCCTCAAAATTATGGGAATCAGAACGGCAGAGATTTAAGTATAGAAACTCAAATCTAAGGAATTCTTTCTTGTTGATGGGATAAAATATAACATACATAGTGTAAGTGAACATTGTAATGATGGAAAAGAAGTTATCATCAAGAAGGATTCATGTATCATCAAAAGTGTGAAAAATGGAAAATTGATTACAAAAGGAGAAAGAACTAGTGGGAATCTCTTTTAAATTGGAGAATCCAATAAATCTTGTTATTGGAGTGCTAAAGATGATAATAAGTTGTGGCATCGAAGACTTGGCCACCTTTGGCCAAAGAACATGAGAAAGCTTTCAAATGTTGACATTGTTCGTAATTTTCCAGAACTGAAAAGAAGAAATGAAGATGTTTGTATTACATACCAAAAATGAAAGATGGATAACAAAGGCCATAAAAGAGTTGATATTCAATCTTTAAATCAACTTGAGCTTATTCATTCCGGTCTGTGTGGGCCGATGATACATCAACTAACAGAGGGAGATTTATACATTATCACTTTTATTGATGACTTCAGTCAGATGAAAAACATCATGTTCATGAAGAATATGTCAAAGTCTTTTGAAATGTTTAATTTCATCAGAAGAGATGTCAAAAAGAATTGGGGGCTTCCAAAAAGAAATTGTGAAAAGACAATGGTACCGAATTCACAAGCAATGCTTTTGAAACATACCTATAGAAGAATGGTATCAAACATCAGTATAGTGATCCATATACACCACAACAAAATGGAGTTTTAGAAAAGAAAAATAGAATCTTGGAAGAAATGGGAAGAATTTTGTTATCAGAATACAAACAATCAAAATTATTTTGGAGAGAATCTATTAGCACTGATGTACATATTCAAAATAGATTCTTGTTGAGACCAGAAACCTACATGACTCTTTACGAGATGTGGTATAAAAAACCTTATTTTAATTACTACAAAGTTTTTGGAAGTCCATACTTGCTCAAAATCAAATACCCAGACTTAGTAAAGTTTGATGAGAAAGCGGAAGAAGGAATATTTATGGGTTATTCATCAAATGTAAGAAGTTACAAATGTTGGAAAAACTGTTTACAGAAGTTGGTGGATTCATATGATGTGATGGTAATTGAAAATCCAAGTTCATTCACAAAATTGGTTATGAATATTGAGGAAGATAAATCAGAGAATCCCCACCAGAGTGAGAGTGACTCAGATAAGTCACATGGGGAAGAAAGTGATGTTGGTAAAGTGAATTTGAGTTTCCCTAAATTACAAAAACAAGTTGAATATGAAAATATTGTTGGGAATTAGAAGGCTCCAGGTCAAACAAGAAGGAGGTTAATATTAGAAAATCAGACTTCCCTTATCTCAAAAGTTTTACCAGAATCAGTTTCAGAAGCTATTCAACATAAATAATGGGTGGATGCTATGAATGAAGAACTGGATCAGATTGAGAAGAATGAAACATGGGATCTTGTTCCAAGGCAAAAACATAAGAATGTTATCGTAACCAAGTGGTTTTATAGAAATAAATTGAATGAGCATGGGGAATTTATAAGAAACAAAGCAAGGATTGTGTGTAAAGGGTATGCACAAGTGGAAGATGTGGACACTGATGAAACCTTTTCCCCTGTTGCAAGATAGGAAACTATTCGAATGTTTCTTGTAGTGGATGATCATCGGAATTATGAGGTTTATCATATGGATGTAAAGTCATCTTTCTTAAATGGTGAGATTGTGGAAGAATTTTACATTGAAAAACCTTGTGGGTTTTTGCTTTATGAGGTTTAAAAAAAAGTTTTCAAATTGAAGAAGGCCTTGTATGGGTTGAAACAAGCTCCATGAGCATGGTATTCGAAGCATGACAATTCTCTGAGACTGATGAACTTTTCTAAAGGAAAGGTTGATTGAAACGCGTATCTTAAATATGTTAACTCTAGAACATTAATTGTAATTTTTATGTGGATGATATAGTTTTTTATGGATAGGAAGGAAAGGTTTGTGAATAGTTTGCTGAAGGGATGATGGAAAATTTTGAAATGTCAATGTTGGGAGAATTTACTTTCTTCATTGGCTTAAAAGTTCAACAACAAGAAAACTACTTTTTCGTATCCCAAGAAATGTTTTCCAAAGAACTGTTAAAGAAGTATGGGATGGAAGAATCAAAAGAAGTTTTAACCCCTATCTCAGTGAGCACAATGTTGAGAAAAGATGAATCAGGGAACAGTGTGAAATAGAAAGACTATCGAAAGTTAATATGAAGTCTTATTTATCTTACAGCCTCAAGGCCCGATATTGCTTATGATGTGACTCTCTGTTCCAAATATCAAAATAATCCAAAATAATCACATATGTTGGTAGTTAAGAGGATTCTGAGATATGTTAAATGAACAACTTCACATGGGTTGGCATACAAGAGAAATAATTAGATGACGTTTCATGGTAATACTGATGGTGATTGGGCTGGTGGTTGTAATGATAGAAAAGAAACATCAGGAGGAACATTTTTCTTAGTGGAATGTTGTGTGAGTTGGCACAATAAGAAACAATGTTCAGTAACTTTAAGTACAACTGAATCTGAATATGTTGCACCTACTCAGGCTTGTACTCAAATGATGTGGAGGAAAGTTCAACTGAATGATTTGAAAGTGAAAGTCTCTAAACCTTTGAACATACTTTGTGATAATCAAAGTGACATTGATCTTTCCATGAATCATGTTCAACATTCAAGATCAAAGTATATTGGTATAAATGATCATTTTTTAAAAGAGAAAGTAGCTACTAGAGAAGTCTTGTTGGAATATATTTCATCAAAGTATCATATTGTCGATATTTTCATAAAAGCAATGTCAAAGGAGAGCTTTGTTGAACTGAGGATGCAAATCTTTTTTCAGCCTCCTCCCATGACTTCCTAAAACTCATAAGGAAGTGTCCCCCATCGTGTTTTGGATTATGTTGAAAAAGGGGGAGAGTATGTTTTCTTTTATATCTTTTATGAATCTAAAGCTATGGTTATCATATAATGGGGGCTAGAGAAAGAAAAAATGAAATAGAAAGAAAAGTGAGAAAGAAAATGATAAAATTTAAGGGGAGTTTGCGTAAGGAGAAGTTTATCTATACATGGCCACAAATTGTTCTTGTCACTAAGGGATGGAAATCCTTCAAAAACATTACTTTATCTAGTAGTGTGGTTTCAAGACACTATTTTTGAGAAAGGCTATTTTTTGGTAAAATTCAAGAACATGAGATGTACAATTGTTTTTAGAGGTAAAAACTTATTACCAAGGGTTTCCAACAAATATAAAGGGTGAGATTGATGAACCTTTGTGGTTTTTTTAACAAAGTTTTGTATTTGTTGACAACTAATATTTATGTTGAAGAATGATTTTGAGTTAAAGAAAGTTAAAGTTGTTTGTTGCGGAAGATTTCCTCAAAGAATATTATGTTGAAGAATAAGAAGTCAGAAGTATAGAAATTATCTCAAACTTTCTTAACAAAATCCTACGATGCTTTACTGATCTTAAATTTCTCAAAAATCATGAAAAGATTCATGATAAAAGATTTTGAAGAAATGGTTAAGAGTATTGATGTTTTTCACTAAGAAAAATTCTGATGTTTGGAGTCTACTTACTAAGCTTGAAGTTTGGAGTCTACGTGTTGAGCCTGAATTTCGGAGTCTACTTGATAAACCTGAAGATTTGGAGTCTACTTACTAAGCCTAAAGTTCGGAGTCTACTTTCTAAACCTGATGTTCGAAGTCTACTTGCTGAGCCTGAATATTCAGAGTCTACTTGCTGAGCATGAAGTTCAGAGTCTACTTATTAAACCCGAAGATTCAGAGTCTTCTTGTTGAGCCTGAAGTTCGGAGTCTACTTGATAAATAGAAAGTTCGGAGACTACTTGCTATACCTGAAAATTCATAGTGTACTTCCTGAACCAGAAATTTGGAGTGTACATCCTGAACTAGAAATTCTGAGCGTACTTCCTGAACCAAAAATTCAGATTGTACCACATGAGCCATAAATTCTGAGTGTACTTCCTGAGCTAGAAATTCGGAGTGTACTTCATGAACCATAAATTTAAAGTGTACTTCTAAACCAGAAATTCAAAGTGTACCTCCTGAACCAAAAATTCAGAATGACAATCCTGAGCAACATACTGAGAAATTCTGAATGACAATCCTGAGCAACATGCTGAGAAATTTGGAATGACAATCCTGAGCAACATGCTGAGAAATTCGGAATGAAAATTCTGAGTTCAAGAAAACCAGAATTTCAACTTTGCTTAAATCTCAAATAAATTTAAGGATATTTGAAGAAGTAAAATATTGAATATTAAATGAGATATATTTGGATAGTTTTTTGAAATTTGAAGAAGTGGGAATGTTTTTCAAGATTCCTGACTTTGTTTTCTAAGATTCCTATAAATTTGTGCTTAGATCATTCGCTCATTTGCAACTTTTTACACACGCGGAAAAGGCAGAGCACTGGAGAATTCAAAGTGAAAAGCATCTACCATCTTGAAGAAGTTTTCTTGAGTGTTAGAGAAGAAGATAATCAGAGCCATTATTTACTTGCTGAGAAGCTCGGATTCAGATGTTCAAATTCAAGAAATCCGGATTGAATATTTGGAGTGGGAATTTCATTGGAATCATTATTATCTTGCTGAGAAGACCGGATTCAGAAGTTCGGATCCAAGAAATCCAGATTGAATATTCGGAGTGGGAATTTCTTCAGAATCATTATTATCCTGCTGAGAAGACCGAGTTCAAAAAATCAGATTCAAGAAATCCAGATTGATTATTCAGAGTGGGAATTTCTGCGGAATCATTATCTTCCTTGCTGAGAATTTCGGTTCTAGAAAATCGGATCCAAAAAATAGGATTGAAGATTCGGAGTGATCATTCGGAGTGATAATTTATGGAGAAGCTTATCAAAGTTCTTATTCTTGTGTTTTGATCATTTTTTCATTAAGGAAACATTGTAAACTAACACGAGTCAATATAATCATTCTTATCGGGAGATAGAAGGTGTCTAACAGGAGTTGGCACAAGTTGTATTCACTTCTTCATAATAGTGTATTTCTATAGACCCATGGGAGTGGCTATTGAAAGGATGTAGGTTCTCTTATTGAGGTCAAACCTTGTAAATCTTGTGTGCCTTTCTTGACTTACCTTTGTTGCATGCTTGAGTTTCTTGCTAAAGATTGATAAGGAAATAAATCTTAACAGGTTTCAAGGGTTGTGTTTCTTAACATTTTGAAAATTATAATAGTTAAACAACTAATTCAACCCCCCCTTCTTAGTTGTTATTCGATCCTTCAAACATCACTATCAAACCATTCATATAAATTTCGATTAAATTAATTTTTTTGGTATAAAGACTTCTCCAAGATTATATTTGTTCATATGGAAAGACCATAAATTAGCAAAGTCAAGAGGTAATTTTTTTTATCCATTAGAAAACCCACAATGTAAAACCTGATAAAAACAATGTATTTCAAATTCCATTGTTACCTTATGAATTTCAAAATTTTATGGTTGTGAATTTTAAAGGCAAAAATTCAATATCCCTCTCCACTATGTAATATTAAAAATATGTTTGTTCTTATAGAAGCCATTAGTTCTTGAAATAATGAGAGACAATATTTCCACCTTTTATATATCTTTCATAATGTTCTCTTTGATTCGCCAACCTTATTGTTTAATTAAATTTCATCCTAGTATTTTGATAGGCTATTGTGTTTTCATATCCATTCACACATCCATTTCACATGACGCTATGCTATATGACAGAGGTCCTGGTCATACGAAATTAATTTGTATGATGAATTCATCATCACAAAATGACATTAAACTGAACATTCAATGTCAATAATCAATGATGTTATACTCCATGATTCTCATGATCATTTCATCAAAAAAAATATTTACCTCTCACATGATTGGAACAACCCCATACATCAACACCTATGTTCTATAACCATTTATTAATAATCAAAATGTCAGTCCCCTTAGTAGGTATGTTTATCCCTCAATTAGTATGTGTTTTACCTACAATGTTCTCAGATACATGGTGGCTAAATTACCAAAGCATTGAACTCCACTTGAACTTTCCTCACTTTGTCCAAATGATTCACATCTTTTTCGCTTTGGATCCACACAAACTTCCACATCTGAATGTAATGCCCTAATTATTATAGTTCCTAAAAATTTGTCTCAACTTCTATCCAAGGAATATGATTTGAAAATGTTTGATGAAAACATGGAAGGTACCATGTTCTGTACAAGGTATGTAGATGAACCTAATTTTTAGGTTCCCACTATTATTAGTGTGATGGTGGAACCTATATTTCAAACACAGTAAAAATTATTCCACAAAAAATATGTTACTGGGATTTTCATTACATATTCTACACTTCATGATTTACCCATCATTATCCCCTATTTTGGGGAATAATCCAATTCCTATGCTGAATATGAATTACATGATGTCCACCTATATTTAAAGAGGTTTCTACACTTATATTGATTATTTAACCTACTTGAATCAAATTATAAAGGAATATGTTTCACTAATTCTTGTTAATGTAGTAATTCACCGAGTGAATCAATAATGATATTTGGGTTTCTTGAAGAAATAATGTGAAGTGTTTCCCTAGTGATACAAAGAACTATAGGGGCACAAACCATGTATTCCAATCCATAGTCTTAGTCTCCCAACAAGCCACTATATGATTTAATAGCCCTCCAAAAAAATCACCCATCCCATGGTAAAGTTCTTAAATATGATTGTGATAATGGAATCATGTAAAACATCATTAGAGAAGTAAAATACCTAATGTGGATGGAAAAATCATCAAATATATGATGAATCTTAGAGTGATCAGATTCTTCATTGACAATCAGGACCACAACCACCCCTGCCAAAATGATGATCTTCCCCAGCAAGAGAATGACATACTAATTAATAAAACTAATTGTTTCCAGTTTTTGACCTTTATGAATGGGTACTCTGGAAGAAATAAAATCTAGATGGATGATGGTGATGGTGATGAAGCATTTTTAATTCTCCTTATGGAACCATTATTTCCATGTTATTATAGTTTTTTAAATAATATCAGGTCTACATACCAACATGTTGGGAACCACATATTCAATGAACTCATCAAGACATTGGTGGAATTCTATTTGGATGATATTGTAGTCCAATATCACTAGCTCTAAGACCATACAACAGATATTGAGAAATTTTTTGACTTCCTCAACTACTATCACATAAACATTAATCACATTAAATATGAGTTCATTATAAACTCTAGAAACTTCTTCATCTTCATCATCATGTATAGAAGAACAATAATCAATATGTATATGATTGAGGCTAAAATCCAAATGAATCCCCCACACTACCTAATGAATTTTGAGGCCTCTAGGTCCACATTTATTAGATTCAAATATTGATTGAAATTTAAATGTAAAGTGTATTACTTTTCCAATGATCGTGACAAAAGTCACCACTTATCAATTAGATGACAAATCTCATACCACATTTAAGGACATCTTTTTGTATCAACTACATCTCATATTCCAAATGCCACCCATCCTATGAAACCCTATAGTATTATATGTGACTCTAATGGAATGTTAACTACTTTCCAGTTGAACAATACAAAATTAAAGGTATGGATAACATCATGGACTACCTCAACGTCATGATGCTTGATATGGAAAGTAAATATTATTGCATTGAGAATAGATTCCTCACCCAGATCTTCAACGTGTAGAAATTACAGCCCTGGCTACAACACCCAGAGATATAGCTAGTTTCTTTCTCAGAACCATTTAGTACATTCATCAATTCAACATATCAACTAGGGGATGGGAATGGTGGGTAGTAATTCTATAGTATTTCAACATAATGAATTACCCCTAAGGATTTAAAGGGATATTAACTAGATGATATTCTTGCTGCACATTTAACCCCTAAGGAACTACCCCTAGAAATCAAAATACTAGATGTAGTAATCATAATAGTTGTAAAGTCGACACTATATTGGAATATTTTTATTGACAGTGACTCTCAATGATTGACCCATAAAAGGATCAAAAACTCTAAACACAACATAGTGGGACAAGGGGTTTTCATCATCACTCATTCAAATTTTATATATAGATATATATTCCTTTTTTTGGAAGGATGTCCCAAAAATGAGGAAGAATATCAATATCTTATCATTGATCTTGAATTTCTTCCTGAGAATAGAGTCCCCAGACTATATTCCATTAGATACAATGATCTATTAATTAAGTAGATAAATATATATTTTCTAATAAGGATTGAAGAGCATATCACATTTATGAAGAGGACTGATCTATTTCCGGAACAGTTCCCTTCCCATATAAAGGTGAATCTTGTTTCATGATCATATAATAACCAAAATGTTTCATTAGAAAGTCTAGCCGCGTCTCTTTCACAGCTCAATCAAGAGGATTTCATCATTTAAGTGTTACATTGGACAGTTGCATTCCCCATCACTTCAAATGAATCGGAATAAAGTGTCACCAAACATCCACTAACACATATGCAGTCCATCGCTCAAATGAACAAGTAGAGAACATATCACATGATCAGTGCACTCCCTTCAGGTAATATCACCAACACAAGACCCTCATTCTGAACCAGGATGAGAGTGATTTAATCTTCTTCAATTACACATCCTAGATAACCCTACACTATATTAAACCCTAAATAGGAAGGATTTTGATCAAATCCTTCATTTTTACATCCATGGTAAGTAGGTTCCTTGGTTCATGAAATTATCCATTTTGTTTCTCGATAGTCCCATCAAGTATGATTAAATCATTCCAACCTAATATGATGATTCAGGAACATTAGGCATACCATTGATCATAACTACATTGATTTAAACCTGAAGTGTAATTTTTACTCGATCAATTCCAATATTTTGCATCCGACAGTAATTATTCTCCATAACATGAGGTATCCTTAACCCTTTCACATATTGGGACCAAACAATATAAGCCCTTATCCACCAGTAATGACATAACATTATTAGATCATTCTTCCTGGAACTAACTTCATATCAAAGTAGGTAGAATATGTCCTCCAAATGAATTAATATCCTAGTCTATAATTTATTTTGTGATGTTCTACATCATCCATCGATTTATGTTTTCTCACAGCATTCTCAAAGACCTAAAATCATTATAGCCAAAGGTTTTTAAATTTGGTACACCAAGTAAACCATATGGTCTAATAATACAACATGATACCATGTCCAAGTGAATGCGAATATCAATGAATTAAAACAACCTCTATAACATCTGAAATAAGTTTGTGGGTGAAATTTAGATGAGTAATCTTGATAAGTTGTCAATTTTATCCGGTCATATCTAATGAAGATGTAAAATTTCACATATTAGCCCCCTTATTTATAGTGTATATGATATATTCATTTTACATATAGATTCTTAGTTTTCATAAATCCATATAACAATTTATTTTCAGAATATACATTATTGAATAAATGATTTGAATTTGTTCTAGTTGTTGTCCCTAGAGAAATTTAGATTCAACAAATGCATGGCCTGGAAGGGAACAAAAATCAGGTGGCATGTGAATTAAATAAAATGAATTTCCTTTACACATTTTTTAAAGGAAATATGGTATTTTCTCTAGGGATTCTAATTATACTTTATAAGAACCCACCAATAATAAAAAAAACATTTGTTATGTACCTTACATCATTCATAAGGTCTACTATAATGGTGGATAATAAATGTTCACCATGGATGGTGAGAACATTAAAAACCCCACCAATGATATGTTTCCCAAGAGGTACTTCTTAGGACTATACATTAACATTATCTCATTAAAAAATAAACTATTGGAAAAAAAACTTGTCACACGAAGTTAAACTATATTACACCATAGGCAAAGATATGTGACCTTTTATGGTATCCCCAACTCATCATGGTCACACAATGTTAAAATGGATAAAAATTTCCTGGTCACATGACATTCAAATATATGAACCCATGTTCTATTATATATTATATTAATCTATAGAAACTTCTCATCATAGTCAAATGATATAAAATAATAGTATAATGCCACTGTCACTTTATATTATACTAAATGACTATGTATGTTTCACTATACATTAATATATATAATTCCTCATCATTACCATATAAAGATAAACCACATAACCAAAATCCCTTCCAAAATATGATTACCTGCATGATCCACATCCCTATAACATTTAATAATTCTATTTGATACCTTAAACCATCAATACCGATGGTTCACCCTTCTATTACTATTCTACTACCACACCACATTGTAAAAATTAATGTGGATTGATTCCTATCACTAATAAGAAAATTATAAATTCTTGGATCCCAAATCCTAGGCCCCTCCTAATGAGGAATGTATTATATTTTTATTACCCCTTGGGAAAATAGTCAATTATTTATCACCTATATTCCAATTCGGTTAATTTGAGCACGTTGTTGAATCCTAGAGTGTTTAACTATCCCTAGAACACTACACCCCATTTATATACACACAATGAGCCTTGCCCTGTTTGGATCCTCAACATACACCTAGACTGAATAGTAACCCCTAATTAAAATTATTTGTGGAAAATTTGGAACACGTATTATCATATGTACATGAATTAGTGGACTCCTTGTCATAAGTGAAAAATAATATTTATGCCATCTACCGTACCATATTGCAAAACTACATGAGGCCATGTTCCCAATTCATTGGGATACCTAGAGAATATATAATCCCATGTGTTGATTTTATCCTGTTCACTGATCCATTTTATGACCTCCATCCATGGGAACAGTTTTAACCCTCACTTACAGATACACCTCTTCATTGCGATCAAATGTGTTGTGGAGTAGAACCTAGAGTGCTTAATTATACCCAAACATTTTCCTAATTTAATTCCACACATCATGTCTTCAATTATTTAGATCATCATCATCCTCTAAATCAAAAAATTCTCCTATAACTGTAATGATACCTTTCCAAATCGGCTCAACTCACATCATATAATCATTCCTAGAATGGTCACTTGGTGTAGGTGATGGTGCCCATTTTTTTAACATGGAAAATAATTTATCTCTCATTTTTTCACCCCATCCTTGACCAATGTCTTTTTAGAACCAATTTTTTTTTGAATTTTCAACTCTCCTTCCTCACCCACTACTCACATCCCTTTCTAGTTCATATCCTGAAATTCATGATTTACATCCCTAAAAAATCATTTTATTTTAGTGTATTTTTTAACACTCTTGGCGTCACCGTGAACTTTCACTCAAACACATTTACTAAGAATGTTATCCCTATTGGGAGTCTCTAAACCCAAATACTAATCCCCCTTTTGAAAAAGGAGGCTTCTCACTATTCTATGTTCCCCACATTGGTCATCGATCACATGGTCGTATAAGTTATGGTAGGGTTTAAAAATTCATATTCAAGATGAATTATACTCTAACACAATCCTATAATAAAACCTATAAACTCTGTGTAACTCGTTCTAAAGATGTTCATGCGGTAAAGGACCATTTATTCCTCTTTACTGTCATGTATGAACTATCTAATGTGACATGAATCATTCTAGAACTAAATCTATTATTTTCAATTCATCATGAAAATAAACTTGGTTCAACATGTGTTAGATATATTTTTTTTTGTTAGGAATCCTTGGCCCTCTATTCATGTTATGAACCTCTCCAAGATGTCCCTTTTTTAGTTTATGCAATACAACCATAATGTATTAGTATCATTGATCAAAAAATTACCTTATACAATGTATCAAGCTCCCCATGACCCTCAATCCATGTTTGGTTTTCATAATCTATGGTTTTTCAAAAACTAATACACCCCACATTGTATCCTGAATTGAGAGGATTTCCCCTTTCAATGTTAGTCCCCTAATGTTACACCTCACAAAATTATATGTACCTTGATTTCCTATTTCCACTATGATACATAGTGATTCATAAATCTCCAATCTCTTTATCAGACACAAAAATCCCCATCACTCAAACATTGTTTTTGTAACTTATTAATCTATTTTGAACCTTAGATCTTCTTTTCACACCACGATGGTCTAATGTTCTGATAGAAAATGATCCATGTGTAATAAAATAAAACTATGTGAATAATTATGTGGGACTGGGACTCTCATTAATTTTATTCATATTTGTTTTATAATAGTTTATCTAATACAGAAGCTTCTCTAAAAAATATATTCTCTATAAAATTAAACTGGAAGAAACCACATTGAATCCTAGAACATAGAATGTGTGTATTGACCCATTATTATGACTATAAAATGTGTGGTACAAAATATATGATCCACTTATTCCATTAAATATTCTATTGGGCCCCACTAAAAACATTTAAATCATGTAATCTATAATATTCTCTAGCCAAATTGGATGTCGCACCCCTTATTTTTTAAGAATTATAACACTAAATTCTGTGTGACTAATCTAAAGGGATGTCAATGTGAAGTCTGACCTCTCAAACCATTCAAACAAATTTGGCTTATATTATTTTCTGATTCATATAGACTTCCTGCTGGAACCAGGGTCTTCAAAGCATGATTTGGTGTATGGTCTGTGTTTGTTGTCAATCCTCAGTGGAATTTCAGGATGTGTACCAACAAAGAGATCATACCGTTCAAGCAGAAAACAGTAGTGAATGTGGCACCGTTTCCCAGTGTTTGCCAAATTTTTGGGCCTGAAAATCCTCCAATAAAGTAAAGTGTTTTTTGGCAAAGGTACTTGCGTGCCGAGATCTTGGAGGATAAAAGACTTTCGCGCCATATGTTTTTGAGGATCAGAACATCAAAATTTGGCTAAGGAAAGAAGGTCGCGCAAGTGTTGGTTGGGTCGCACAAGTGAGTTGCGCGACCGAGGTTATTGAAGACAAGACTTGCGTGCCGTCGAGGGACTTGTGTGCTGACACGCAGGGGGTCCAGTTTTCCTATAAATACTGGACCACCCCTCCTCATTTCTCACGAAGTTCAAGGCTGAGAGATTGTTCGAGCTCTCGTTGCACAGGTGGTTGAGTCACAAAGGTGGTAGTTTGGTCGCGCAAGTAGAGCTTGCACGCCGGTTGTCTGTAGTGCTCCCAAGGCAGTTTGGGAGTGAAATGAAGTGAACCGCGCAAGTTTGTTGTCGAGGAAGGAAGCGTCGCACAGGTGCATTGGTGACACTTGTGCGCCAGTTTGGACTTGCGCGCCGTATTGAGACTTGCGCATCCGGCTTGGAGAAGCACGCCAGGTTTTGCTAAAGCCCGCCGGCCTGTTTGGAGCTGCACGAAAGCCAAGAGACTACCTGATACATTCGAGGAAAAGTGATATTCTTCTTCTGGTGAGAATCGGACTTCAATATAGCATCTACATACAACTGAAGATGCATTCTCTTGAAAATGATGAAGATAACTTCACGTCTATAAACTGAGTGGGACTTCACCAACGGTAGTGAGCCAGGGGGAGCCAACGGGAGTGACCCGAGGGGAGCAGTGGGCTATCCCTGAAACTTTGTAAAGGCAGTGAGCTTGGGACAAAGTAACTGTACCCGAACTTTTGTAATCTACCACTAGTGAAGCATAGTGGATTTTGGTACGACCGAAAACCTGTCGGCGTATGCTCCTTGGACGTAGCCCTTAGTGGTGAACCAAGTAAAAAGGGCTGTGTCTTCTATGTCCATGTGAATGTTTGCTTTCTGATCATAATCATCATACAGGTTCAATAAGTTCCTGCCAACGTGGGAACAAGATCCACCACATTAAATGAAAAATTGGTCACCCTGATTCACCCCTCCCCTCTCAGGGTGTCTCGGGGTCCTTCAAGTTGTATCAGAGGGTAAAGGTTGCTGGTGTTGAATCTGACCTTCTTCGTCATGGAAAACGTGGTCAATGTCAGGGGAGTCCCTCACTTCGATGGAAGCAATTTCCAGATCTGGAAGAACAGAATGAGATCTAATCTAAGATCTCTTGGAATGGAAGTTCTTTTTTCTACTGTACAAGGAATAAAATTCACTGATCCAACAGGTATGGCTATGACCGATACAGATAGGAAACTTCTTGATGCAGATGCTAAAGCACAGAATGCTCTCACTGCAGCCCTTTCTGATCAGATCTACCTGAAGGTGATGAATTTCACCTCAGAAAAATCCATGTGGTATAAACTTGAGAATATTTATGAAGGTGATAGCAATGTGAAGGAGGCGAAACTACAAGTGCTACACAATCGGTTTGATGATCTGAAGATGCATCCAGACGAGAATGAAGACACTTTCTTCAATTGAATTACTGAAGTGGTTGGAGAAATTCGGGGTCTAGGCGAAGAAATCAAAGACATTGATATTGTAAAGAAAATATTAAGAAGACTTCCACCTCTGTATAATGCGAAGGTGTCAGATCTTGAGGAAAGAGATCTTTCCAAACTTTCTCTTGATGACTTACTGAGCAGTTTGGTAGCATATGAAATGAGAGTCAAACCAGAAGATGCTACGACTCGGGTGAGCAAGGAAATGGCATTCAAGGCCATGGATAAATTGAAAATCTCAAAGGATAGTAGCGGTGATGATGACGAAGAGAAATAAATTCTTTCTCCCATTGCAAAGACGTTCCAGAAGGGGAAAGGCAAATTCAAAGGAAAGTTACCTCTCGCATGTTTCCGTTGTAGAAAAGTTGGGCATATTGCCTCTCAGTGCTTGAAGAATATCAATGATGATGACAGTGAAGATGAAAACTACAAGAAGCCTCAGATAAGGTTCTTTAAAAAGGGAGACTTCAAATCTGCTAAGAAAATGCAAAGGAAGAGTTTTGTCTGTGAAGAGGAAGAAGATGGCAATGAATTCTATGATGAAGAAGAACCATAATTCAAAACTGGGAACCATGCTTCTATGATGGACACTGTTGAAAATTTAGAAGATACTGATGGAGAAAAACAGCTGAGAACATGTGTAGATCCTGAGGTGCAACTTAAGGATGCAGTTAGTAATCTTAATATTAAATGTAAGAGCTGCAATAAGTGGAAATAAATTATAGAAGAATCAACTGAACATGTTGATCAACTTGAAGCTGAAATTGAACGACTGGAAGAATTTGTGAAGGTACAGTCTAAAATAATTGAAAGAAATGATGATGAAGTTGATCTGAAGCTGAGAATTGAAGAGCAAGCAAAGGTCATCAATGACCTCACATCCATACTGGATGAAAAATCCAAGACTGCTGAGGGTCTTGAGGAGGAAGTAGTTACTCTAAGGAGTAAACTGGAGACTGAACCAGTTCCAAAAGAACCAAGGAAGAAAATACAGTTTGGAAGATTCTCAGATGCAGAATTACTTGCAAGAGCCAAGTGTGGTTTAGATGGGGTTGGAAAAGTCTTGAGTGATCAAAGACCCGCTTGCATGGGAAAGAGTGGAATTGGCTGTGAGGCTGAGTCATCAACTGCTGGAAGTGAAAATATCCAAAAGAAAGACAAGATGAAAGTTTAACATGATGAAATGTTACCTAGAGTGCTGAAAAAGGAACCCTCAATCCAATCTAAAAGGAGAACCAAAAATTATCCTTAACCTTTCAAAAATGACAGACAGTCTTACTATTCTCCCATGGAAGAAGGTATAAGGAGAAATTCAAGTGAGAAGACATTTCCTCTCATGAAGTGTCAGTTCTGTGGCTATCTGGGCCATACCTTGTCTTATTGTGAAGAGGCAAGAAGCTATCTGAATGGAGAAGATATAGATGCTCAACAAAAGAGAACAATCTCATATCCTAATTCTCATAGAAGAAATAATTTCTATGGATATTGTTTTCGTTATTCTATCTTTGGTCATAAGGCCCTTAATTGCAGGCAGAGAAGAGACATAGACACCTCATACCGAAGTTCAAGACAAGTCAAGTCTCGTCAGCAAGACAGTGTTGCTATTTTTAACAGGTTCTCACCTCTCACAGAAGACTTTGACTGTGAAGAACCTGGGTATGCGGAAGAGATAGTTGAAAGGTCATCAGTTCTATATACTCAATCTAATATCTCATGGAAGGAAAGGAAGAAGATTGATAAATCAAACCTTGCAGAGGTAGCCCTCAAAGCTACAAAGAACAACAGTACCTGGATTCTGGATAGCGGTTGTTCATCTCATATGACGGGTAATGCCAGCCTACTAACAAATATCATAAAGAATGTTGATGGTACAATAAGATTTGGTAATGATGGGGCTCTGAAAATCAAAGGGAGTGGAAGTACCCAATTAGCTAATGGAGAACTAAAGAAGACTGAAGTCCTTTACGTAGATGGCCTACGTCATAATCTCCTTCGCGTGAGTCAACTCTTTGACTCAAGACTTATATAGTTACTTTTAATCATAAAGGCTGCACCATCAAGGGAAAAACTGGCAATTCACTTATGAAAGGATGCAGAACAGAAGGCAACTTGTGTCAGGTTGATAGTGAAGAAAATGTATGTTACATGACTGTTGAAGAAGAAAACAATTTGTGGCATCGGAGATTGGGACACATCAATCAACAAGACATGGAGAAAATATCAAAATTGAGAATTGTCATGGACATCCCCAACCTGAAGCGTGAGCGTGAAAAATCCAGTGATGCTTGTATTCGTGGGAAGCTGGTCTGAAGTTCATATCGGCCAAAGAATAAAAAGGCATCTCACCTTCTTGATCTGATTCATACAGATGTTTGTGGTCCAATAAATGTTGCCGGAACTCATGGAGAAATGTACTTCGTCCTTTTCATAGATGATTACAGTCGAATGGCATGTGTGATGGTCATTCACCGGAAACGACAAGTCCTTGACTGCATGAAAACATATTGGCGAATCGCCGAGAATGATACTGGACGAACAGTCAAAGTGTTGTGATCTGACAACGGAGGAGAATACACGTCCATTGAATTGGAAAATTATCTGGAGAAGCATGGGACAGAACATGAGGTAGCTGTTGTGAGAACTCCACAACAAAATGGAGTTGTTGAACGAAGGAATCGACAGGTGAACATCATGGAACGAACTATGCTGATTGAGAGTCGTATTCCACGACATTACTGGAAATAGGCTGTTCAAGCTGCAGTGTACATTCAGAATCGAATAGGACTTTATATGGGTGCGACGAAGGCACCATATGAATTGTGGAATGGACGGAAGCCTTCTCAAAAATACTTTCGTGTCTTTGGAAGTAAGTGCTTCATCAAGAACAAAGAAGGAAATCAGGGGAAATATGGCGACAACGCAGATGAAGGAATCTTCCTCGGTTACTCAATGAACAGCAAAGCCTACAAATGTTTCAACAAGCGTTTGGGAAGTATTGTGGAAAGCAATGATGTTAAGATAATTTAAGAGAAAACCACAAATGCTTCACGGACGTCATATGCTGATGTGATGGAAAGTCATGAAGAATGTGAACAAGAAGAAAATACAAATGCAAAAATAGAGGAAGATATTCAAAACACTCATCAATCACATAATGATGTTGACTCAGAAGAAGAATCTGAAGAGGAAACTATGGCTGAAGAGAATACTACTGAACCTCGCAGGAGAAATCGAAGATCTAATATTGATCCATCCAACATAATTGGGGATAGGAGTGAACCCAGTCAAACCAGAAGGATGAGGAATACCATGCAATCTGCATTTCTATCAGTTGTAGAGCCATCCTCATTTTAAGAAGCTGCAAAAGATAAATCTTGGGTGAAAGCCATGAATGATGAATTAGATCAGATTGATAAGAATCAGACATGGGATCTTGTCCAGAGACCCGAAGGTCACAATGTGATTGGTACCAAATGGATCTTCAAAAATAAGTTTGATGAGCATGTAAGTGTTATTAGAAACAAGGCACGACTGGTATGTAAAGGATACTCCCAGATTGAAGGTATTGATGTTGAAGAAACCTTTGCTCCGGTTGCTAGAATGGAATCAATCAGGCTTTTCCTTGCCATGGCACTCCAAAGAGGATATAATGTATATCAAATGGATGTTAAGATAGCATTCTTGAATGGTGTACTCGAAGAAGAAGTCTACATTGAACAACTGGTGGGCTTTGTCTTGGGTACCGATGAAACAAAGGCCTGCAAACTAAAGAAATCTCTATATGGTTTGAAGCAGGCACCACAGGCGTGGTACTCACGGTTAGATTCATATCTCAAGAAGTTGGAATTCAAAAGAGGAGGAGTTGATCACAATCTCTATGTGAAGAATTCTCCAAAAGATCAATTCATGGTTCTTGTCTACGTTGATGATATTATATTTGGTGGCAGCAGGCAGAAATTAGTGGATGAATTTGCCAACCACATGAAATCAGAATTTGAAATGTCTATGATTAGGGAGCTCACATATTTCTTGGGGCTGCAAGTGATTCAAAAGAAGGAATACACATTCATTTCTCAGGAAAAATATGCAAGAGAGCTGCTGAGGAAGTTCAATATGCAAGACTCCAAACCAATGTCAACTCTGATTGCAGTTGGAACTAAACTTGGAAAGCATGAGGATGGGAACTCTGTTGATCCCACCATGTATAGGAGGATCATTGGAAGCCTACTGTACCTGACAGTGACAAGGCCAGATATTGTCTTTGCAACATGCCTTGCGGCCCGCTTTCAGAGTAATCCAAAAGGGGAACATATGGCAGCAGTAAAAAGAATCATGAGATACATTCACGGTACACATAACTTCGGGTTATTTTTTGTTGCAGGCAGGGATAGTGAATTATCCTCATTTTCAGATGCTGACTGGGCTGGTGATGTGGTAGACAGAAATTCCACTAGTGGTAGAGCTTTCTATATTGGGAAGAAATGTGTTGGCTGGTTGAGCAAGAAACAAGAAAGTACTTCTCTTAGTACGGCTGAAGCTGAGTATATCTCTGCGACAAAAGCATGCACTCAACTTCTTTGGATGAAGCAGCAACTAACAGACATTGGTGATAAGGTGCAGCAACCAATGGTGATTTATTGTGATAACAAAAGTGCAATTGATCTTACGAAGAATCCGGTTCAGCATTCTCGTACAAAACATATTGAAATACGGTATCATTTTATCAAAGAAAAGGTTGAACAAGGCGTGATTAAAATGGATCATGTTGGAACTAATGAGAAAGTGGATGATATCCTAACCAATCCATTGTCTGTGGCTGTGTTTGAGAAGCATCGATTGAACCTCGGTGTTCAACCACCTCCTACTGCATAAGGAGGCTCCGGAAATCCCCTCTCCCCGTTTGTTTTAACTGCTTTTATCTTCTTATGGCTGTGATGCATGATTATGGGGGTGATACTATTCAGGGGGAGTATGGATTGAGCTGAACGTTGAACAACTTATCGGTCTTTGGTTTTATTGTCAATGGGGGAGAAAGGAATAAATTCAAGGCATGAAATTCTTCTGTGATGAGAAGTATAAGATTGCGATGAGAAGTATAAGAAGGATAACATCGGGCGTCATGGAGAATTTAAAAACACCGGAACCCAATTCAAGACTCCCCTCTTGTTTTCTACACCGAGCATTGCTCACGTAGACTTAGAGTGTTGGCTGAGTTGATTCTTGCGTTTTGGGTTTGCTCATGGTTGGAGATCTATTGAATTTCTTCTGATTTCCAACAAACCCAAAGGGGGAGATTGTTGGAACCAAGGTCTTCAAAGAATGATTTGGCGCATGGTTTGTGTTTGTTGTCAATCCTAAGTGGAAGTTCAGGATGTGTACCAACAAAGAGATCATACCGTTCAAGAAGAAAACAGTAGTGAAGGCGGCGCCGTTTCCCAGTGTTTGCCAAATTTTTGGGCCTGAAAATCCTCCAATAAAGTAAAGTGTTTTTGGAAAAGTTACTTGCGCGTCGAGATCATAGAGGATAAAAGACTTGAGCGCCATATGTTTTTGAGGATCATAACATCAAAATTTGGCTATGGAAAGAAGGTCGCACAAGTGTTGGTTGGGTCGCGCAAGTGAGTTGCGCGACAGGGGTTATTGAAGACAAGACTTGCACGCTGTCGAGCGACTTGTGCGCCGATGCGCAGTGGGTCCAGTTTGCCTATAAATATTGGACCACCCCTCCTCATTTCTCACAGATTTCAAGGCTGAGAGATTGTTTGAGCTCTCGTCGCGTAGGTGGTTGAGTCGCGCAGGTGGTAGTTTGGTCGCGCAAGTAGAGCTTGCGCGCCGGTTGTCTTTAGTGCGCCCAAGGCGGTTTGGGAGTGAAAGGAAGTGAACCGCACAAGTTTGTTGTCGAGGAAGGAAGCATCGCGCAGGTGCATTGGTGACACTTGCGCGCCAGTTTGGTCTTACGCGCCGTATTGGGACTTGCACGTCCAGCTTGGAGAAGCGCGCCAGGTTTTGCTAAAGCCCGCCGGCCTGTTTGGAGCTGCACGAAAGCCAGGAGACTACCTGATACATTCGAGGAAAAGTGATATTCTGCTTCTGGTGAGAATCGGACTTCAATAGAGCATCTACATACAACTGAAGATGCATTCTCTTGAAAATGATGAAGAGACCTTCACGTCTATAAACTGAGTGGGACTTCACCAACGGCAGCGAGCCAGGGGGAGTCAACGGGAGTGACCCGAGGGGAGCAGTGGGCTATCCCTAAATCTTTGTAAAGGCAGTGAGCCTGGGACAGATTAACTGTACCCGAACTTTTGTAATCTACAACTAGTGAAGCATAGTGGATTTTGGTACGACCGACATCCTATCGGCGTATGCTCCTTGGATGTATCCATTAGTGGTGAACCAAGTAAAAAGGGTTGTGTCTTCTCTGTGCATGTGAATGTTTTCTTTCTGATCATAATCATCATACAGGTTCAACAAGTTCCTGCCAACGTGGGAACAAGATCCATCACATTAAAAGAAAAAGTGGTCACCCTGATTCACCCCTCCCCTCTCAGGGTGTCCCAGGGTCCTTCACTTCTCTAAGAAAATTTCTATTCTTTTGGAATGACCATAAATTAAAAAAATCAAGAGGAAATATTTTTTGACTAGTTGAAATCCCACAAAGTAAAACCTGATAAAAAACCTTATATTTCACATTCCATTCTTTCCGTATTAATTTGAAAAATTTATAGGTGTGAATGTATAAGGTAAAAAGTCAATAAGAATCTCCACTATGTCATATTAAAAATATTACTATTCACATAGAACCCATAGGTTATTGAAACAATGAGAGACAATATTTCCCAATTTTATAAATCTTTCACTAAGTTCATTATGATTCACCAACCTTAGTGTTTCATTTCATTTCATTCTAGTATCCCAATAGGGTAGATTATTTTCATATCTATTCACACATCCATTTCACATGAATCTAAACTATATGAAAGAGGTCTCAGTCTTATGACATTAATTTTTTTGATGCATTAATCATCACTATATGACAACTAAACTGAACATTCAATGTCCTAATCCATGATGTTAAACTCTATGTTTCTCATGCTCATTTCATATAAAAAATGATTTTCCCCATCACATTATTAGACCAACCCCATACATCAACACCTATGTTATGTGACCATTTATTAAGAACGAAAATCTCACTCTCCTTAGTAGGTATTTTTATCCCTCAATTAGTATGTTATTACCCTAAAATGTTATCAAATACATGGTGGATAAATTCCCAAATCATTGAACTCTAGTTGAACATTTACTCACTTGGTCCGAATGATTCAAATCATCCTCACATTGTATCCATGAAAACATCCACATCTGAATGGAATTCCCAAATGATTATAGTTCATAGAAAAAATTGGCTCAACTTATATCTAAGGAAAATGATTTGAATTTTTTTGATGAAAACATGGCAGGTCCCATGTTCTGTACAAGGTAAGTAGTCGACCATCATTTATATGTTCCCACCATTAGTAGTGTCATATTAAAACCTATATTTTAAACATGGTTAGAATAATTCCACAAAAATATGTTTCATGACTTTATTTACAACTTCTAGACAACATGATTTACCCCATCATTATCCCATATTTTCAAGAATAATCAAATCCCTATGACATTACCCCATTCGTGTAACTACAAATGTTTGGAAATAAAGTCAGTATTACAGAGTCCTTCTGTCCATCCAACGTCACCCCAGTTAGGACACTACCAATGTCTAACGGACCATCTTACCCCAACTATTTGTCTCTTTTTAGGTGTTATCATACAAATAAGTGACTTTTTATTCACCTATTTCTTCTCAAATCGATCATGAGTCATGTGTCCCTAGTGATTTATAGTTGTTTTCCTTATTAGTATAATGTAGATGTGACTTTATGAAAATGTAGAAAATTGGAGAAAAAAAATGTAATTATTTACTCAAAATAAAAGTAAATGTGGATGGATATTTATGTATTTGATCTTATTATTTATTACAAAAAACAAAAAAAAAACATGCCATCAATGTCTCATCTAGGATGAGAAACCCCTCCAACTTGGTCATTTGTTTCCTATTGGCCTCAATATTATACTTCCTCATTGTTAAATCTCGAATCATCTCCTTAGATTAATGGTGAAACTTATAGTCTTATACCAATACCAAAACCTATTAATCCATGTAATAATCAACCAAGGATATCATTCATATAACATCAACCGCGACTTCTTCCAATTATGTTATAATTTGTATGATGATCTCTTCTTTGATTATGATAGTGGCCTTTGTATTTTTTTGGATCCCCCTAATCAATAAATAATATTTTTCTATCACATGGTGTGTAATAAAAACTTTTGAGGTATGATCATATAGTTCATCATTGAATTCTTTCCATTGATCCCACACTCACTCGACTATGAATCCATGATTAAATGAAAGGAGGGCATGGTAGTTCGCACCACCAGTCCCAATGTTTTTCAACCAATGGTTGATGTAGAGACCCTACTTTTCATTCATTACTATTACATGATCAATAATATAAATTCATTACATGGCCGTGATCCAAAGTTTTAATGTATTGGGAAAACTAGGATCATACATAACATTTACAACATCAAACTTAATCATTTATTTAATACCTTCTTCTCTAGCATCTTATTAGCTATTGAATTCTCCATAGTATAAGTAGTCACCTAAAGATATAAATTAACAAAGGGTGATCCAAAATCCAAGTAAAAGGATAGATAAAAACATGAATCAATATTGAAAGGTATAGAAATAATCATTATCTTTATAACATTGTAAAATTATCAAAATCATGAGGGAATGCATTAGAATAAGAATTGGAATATGGAAATGATTAAAAATGATACATCATGTCCTAGTGGTCAAATACCAAACTTATTTGTGACAAAATATAGAATCATGTTATCCCATATATATCTTTACTCATGAGGTTATTCACATTAACAAATTCATTGAACTACTATATAATTTTGGTGTCACTCATCACATCATAACCTTAACATTGTGCAATATAATTCTGAGTGTACCTGTAACATCGTAACATTTACAATATCATTCCTTCCACATAGAACATATTTCAATCATGAACATAAATAACCCATGGAAAAGAATTGGTTTCATATAATAAGAATACATTCTTAAAAATTGGGTTCCAAAATGAAATGCAGAATAACATACCTGATACAAAATCACCAGTCATGATTTAGAAGTAAAATGTGTGATTTGAAAGAAGAGTTATTTTGGAAAACATTTTGTTTTTCATAATGTCATGTTGAAAAAATGTATATACCAGAAAAGATATGAGAAGGTTGAAGAAATTAATTTTATTCATTATCGAGAATAAAAATTATGTGAAAGTGGGAAAACTGATAGAAAGGGAGTCGAGTTCAAGAATTCCGCTTACCTTAATTCCCCATTAATTTCACCTATTTTACTCCTCCTGAATAATAAAATTATTTTCATCCAAAGAATGATACATAATTGAATTATATTCATTTTATAAAAAATATTATCAATTACATTCATTGGATAATATTTCCTAATGTTTTTTGATGAAATTGAAGTGTTTTGATATGATATTTTACATAAAAATTTCCAATAATGAAATGATTTCAATATTTTATTAAATATAATTTATAAATTATTATAATTAGATACAGAATAATAGAATACGTGTAATTTGATATCAATATATTATATATAATTTATATTATCCATACATGAAGGTACTTATAATAATTTTCTTGGGAATGGCTTTGTAGGTTGTTAACATACCTTCAACTGGACATTATTGAAAGAGCGGGAAAGGGATGCATGAAATTTATTTTTTCATTAATATGATAATTAATGTAGGTTAACATCATGGATATTATTTTAAATAAATGTATAATAAATTTTTTTGCCTATGTTTTTTGAAGAGATAGGGTAAAAAGAAAAGAGAATAATATACGAGTGAAGATTTAATAGATATTTTCTCTCTCCTCAGTGTAGCTTCTCTTGTACGAAACTAAATCACCCCGGGCGATTAGAGAAGGCGGACTCCAGAATGTCCATATATATTCTATAGGGTATTAGTGGGATTATATTGGAATAGAATAAGGTTATTAATGGATGGGAATATTTGTTTTCTAATGGAAGGGAGAGGTGCTCTTTATACAATGAGGATGGGGTGCTTTTAGAATAAGATATAAAATAATATAATATATCAAAAGATGGACATCTAATAGTAGTTTTTTTAAAATATAAATCAAATATTAATATATTATAATTATCTTTATACTGATAATAATATTTATAATTCTAAATCATTTATTTATTTAATGTAAAGTGAATAGAACGAGAATGTGATATTTTAAGGAATCAATTTTGACTTTAGGTTTTGAAAAGTAATATTTGTAGGACACAGAGACACCCTGAGAGAGGAGAGGTAAATCAGTGTGGCAACTTTTTTTTAAGAGATGGATCTTTTTCCCACGTTGTAAGTAACATGTTAAACCCATATGATGAAAAAGATCAGAAAGCAAACATACACAAGAAGAGAGCTGACACATCACTTTTTACTTGGTTCACCACTAATAGCTACATCCAAAGAGCATACACCGACATGTTGTCGGTCGTACCAAATTACACTATTCTTCACTAGTTGTGGATTACAATGGTTTGGGCACAGTCACTCTGTCCCATGCTCACCGCCTTTACAAAGGTTCAATGATAGCTCACTGCGTCCCTCGGGGCACTCCTATTGACTCCCCCTGGATCATTGCCTTAGGTGAAGTCCCAGTCAGTTTAGAGACATGAAGGTCTCTTAATCATTGCAAAAGAATGCATCCTTTTTTGTATGTAGATGCTATGTTGATGTCTAAATCTAACCAGTAGACTAATCTCACTTTACACCGAAGGTATCGGGCAATCTTCCAGATTTCATGCAGCTTCAAAAAGACGAGCGTACTTCAACAACACCTGGCGCGCTTCTTCAGGTCGGTGCGCAAGTTTCAAAGATGGTGCGCAAGTTATAACTGGAATGCAAGTCTACCTCAACTACTTGTGCGAAAATCACTTATATAACTTAAAACATGCGCATATCACATTCCTTTTCACCCAAACCGGTTTTGGTGCGCAGAAAAAAACTTTCGCGCAACTTATACTTCCGCGACCCACAACCACTTGCACGACCACTACACCTGCATGATGGGAGCACTGAATTTCTCTAAACCTCTAACTTAGTTTCTGATTAGGAGGGGTGGTCCTCTATTTATAGGCCAACTGGACCCCTTGTGTGGTGGCGTTCAAGCCTTCTCTTGGCACGCAAGTTCCGGTGCGCAACTACAACTGCCATTGCCTCTGTCGCGCTACTCACTTGCATGAGCCAAACAATACTTGCATGACCCTCATTCCTTTTCCATATTGTGAATGTTCTGATTTACAAAAAAAATATAGTGCACAACATTCCAATTCTCCTAAGCACTGGCACGTAAGTCCTTTCTCGGCGCGCAAGTCACTTGTGCGACACATACCAGGCGCACAAGTCTCTTTCCCATAAAGCATTGTTTTCCCCTTTTGTTAGTTGTGAGGTCCAGCAATTTGGAAAACACTGGAAAATGGTGCCACCTTTAATTCTGTTATCTACAGGACTGGTATGAGTCCTTTGATGGCACACATCCTAAACTTCCTCTGAGGATTGACAACAAACACAAACATTTCTCCAATACATGCATAGATGACCACAGGACCAAAAATCTCACCCACTGGGTTTGTTGGAAATCAGAAAATAAATTCAATAGATCACCATCCACATGTAGACCAAAAATGCAAGAATCAACTCAGACAATACTCTAAGTCTACGTGAGAAATGCTCGGTGTAGAAAACAAGAGAGAAAGCTTTTATTGGGTTCTTGTGTTTTGGAATTATCAATGACACCCAAGAAATTATCTTACAGTGTCATAGAAGAATTACATGTCTGAATTTATTCCTTTCTCTCCCATTGAAAATAGACCCAGAGATCGGTAATTTTTCCTTGTTTAGCTCAAAACACACTCCCCCTTGGAAAGTATCTCCCCCACAAACCTGCATCACATCCATAAACAGATTAAAAATAATTAACATAACTGGGGAGAGGGGATTTTCTAAACATCCTTATGCACTGGAAGGTGGATGAACACCGAGGTTCAATCGATGCTTCACAAATACAGCTGTTGATAGTGTCTTGGTCAGGATATAAGCCAATTTCTCATTAGTTCCCACATGATCCAATCTAATCACTCCTTGGTCAACTTTTTCATTGATAAAGTGATACCTGATTTCAATATGTTTCGTACGAGAATGAGGAACATGATTCATCATAAGATCAATTGCACTCTTATTATCATAGTAAATCATCATTGGTTGCATCACATCATCACCAATATCTGTTAATTACTGCTTCATCCATAACAGTTGAGTGCATGCCTTTGTGGCAGAGATATACTCATCTTCAGCAGTACTAAGAGAAGCACTTTCTTATTGCTTTCTCAACCAGCCAACACATTTATTCCCAATGTAAAATTCTCCACCACAGGTGGAATTTCAATCCACAACATCTCCAGCCCAGTCATCATCAGAAAATATTGATAATTAACTTTTCCTTCCTATAGAAAAGTATAAACCAAAATTGTGAGTACCTTGAATAAAACTCATGATTATTTTTACTGCTGCCATATGTTCCTTTATTGGATTACTCTGAAAGCGGGGTACAAGACATGTGGCAATGACAATATATGGATGTGTCCTAGTCTGGTACAGTAGGCTTCCAATGATCCTCTTGTATATGGTGGGATCTACAGAGGTCTCATCCTCATGCATTCTAAGTTTAGTTCCAACTGCAATCAGAGTTGACATTGGATTAGAGTCTTGAATATTAAACATCTTCTCTAACTCTCTTGCTTCATTTTCCTGAGAAATGAATTTGTAATCTTTATTTTAAATCACTTGCATCCCCATGAAATATGTGAGCACTCCAATCATAGAAATTTCAAATTCTGATTGCATGTGATTGGCAAATTTATCAACTAATTTCTTCCTACTGCGACTAAATATGATATCATCAAGGTAGACAAGAACCGTGAATTGATATTTTGGATAATTCTTCACATATAAATTGTGGTCTACTCATACTCTTTTGAAATCCCGCTTCTTGTGATAAGAGTCCTGCAAGGAGTACCACACCCGTGGAGCCTGTTTCAAACTATATATAGCTTTCTTCAGTTTGTAGACCTCTGTTTCATTAGTACCTAGAACAAAACCCACTGGTTGTTCAATGTAGACTTCTTCTTCGAGTACAATATTTAGGAATTCTACCTTAACATCAATTTGATATACTTTATATCCTCTTTGGAGTTCCATGACAAGGAAAATCCTGATTGACTCTAGTCTAGCCACTTGAGCAATGGTTTCTTCAACATCAACACCATCAATCTGGACGTATCATTTACATACCAATCATTCCTTGTTTCTGATAACACTTACATGCTCATAAAACTTGTTCTTGAAGATCAATTTTGTACCAATCACATTTTGACCATTAGGTCTCTGGACAAGAACCCATGTCTGATTCCTGTCAATCTGATATAACAATTCATTCATGGATTTCACCAATGATTCATCCTTTGCAACTTCTTCAAATGAGGATGGCTCCACAACTGACAGAAATGAATATTATGTGTTATTCCTCATCCTCCTTGTTTGTGTGGGTGCAATCATGTCCCCAATTATGTTAGATGGATCAATCTGAGCTCTAAGATTTCTCCTATGCGGTTCAGGATCATTCTCTTTAGCCACAGTTTCTTCTTTAGATTATTATTGTATGTCAACATCTTGATGTGACTGCTATGTGTTTTGTACAACTTCTTATATTTCTATATTTGTATTTACTCCACATTCACTTTATTCCTCACATTATATCACATAATCATATGATTTCATTGAAGCATTTGTGGTTGTATGTTCAATTATCATAGCATCATCGCTTTCTACAATCCTTCCTAATTGCTTGTTGAAACACTTGTAGGCTTTGCTGTTCATTGGATACCCAAGAAATATTCCTTCATCGGCATTGTCACCAAACACCCCTTGATTTCCTTCATTCTTCCAGATGAAACATTTGCTTCCGAAAACATGAAATTATTTCAACGAAGTCTTCCTTCCATACCAAAATTCATATGGTGTATTCGTTTGTCCAGTATAAAGCCCTGTTCGATTCTAAATGTGCACTGCAGCTTCAATAGCTTCCTTCCAGTAATGGCGAGAGATACCACTCTAAATCCTCATTGACTTGGCCATATTATTGAATTGTCTATTTCGGAGCTGAAAAACTCCATTTTGTTGTGGGGTTCTCACATCAACTACCTCATGATGTATTCTATGTTTTTCTAGGTAATTTTCATACTAAATGGATGTCTATTACCCTCTATTGTCAGATCGCAAAACATTTATTGTTCGTCCAGTATCATTCTCGGCGATTCTCCTATATGTTTTCAAGTAGTAAAGCACTTGTCATTTCTTATGAATGACCATAACACATGCCATTCTACTGCAATCATCAATGAAAGGGACAAAGTACCTCTCTCCATGAGTTCATACAACATTTATCGGCACACATATATCTGTATGAATTAGATCAAGAAGTTGAGATGCTCTTTTCTTCTTTGGATGATATGAGTTGCAGAACAGCTTGCCACAAATGAAAGCATCACAAGACTTTTGACGCTCATGCTTCAGAATAGGTATATCCATGACAATATTAAGCTCAGATATCTTTTCCATGTCTTGTTGGTTAATGTTCCCCAGCCTTTGATGCCCCAAATTGTTTTCTTCTTCAACAGACAGATAGTAGGAGTTCACTTTTCTATCAACCCGATATAAGTTTCCATCTGTTCTCTAGCGTTTCATAAGATAATTCCGTATTGTTTTCCTTTATAGTGCTTCCTTTTTTTATTGAAAGTTACTACGAGCCCTGATTCATAGTGTTGACTCACACTGAGGAGATTGTGACATAGACCGTCAACATAAAGAACTTCGGTCTTCTTTAGCTCTCCATTTGTGAGAGCTATATTCCCACTGTCTTTAATCATAAAAGCACCATCATTACCAAAACTCATTGTTCCATCAACCTTCTTTTTAAGGTTCTTCAAAAGTTCATCATTTCCCGTCATATGGGAAGAGCATCCACTATCAAGAATGCATGTGTTGTTGCTCTTTGTAGCTTTGATGGCTACTTATGCAAGGTTGGATTTTTCATTTTTCTTCCATTATTTTCATGAGACATTGGATTGAGTATAGAGCACTTATGTACTTTTAATTATCTCATCTGCGCACATTGGTTTTTCATAGTCGAAGTCTTCTTCGAGAGGAAAAAATCTATTTTAAAGAGAAACACTATCTTGATGACGAGATTTTACTTGTGTTATGAGGTGTCCATGTCCCTTATCTTTCTGGAATTAACATCCTTATGACCAAATTTATAACAACTAAAACAATATCCATATAAGTTCTTTCTTCTAAAATAATTAAGATATGAATTTTCTCTCCTTCGTTGAACTCCCAGATCTCCCCCGTCCAAGTAACTCCTTTTTTACAATATTACATGGTATGGCCCAAATAGCCACAGAACCAACACATCAAGAGAGGAAATGTCTTCTCACTTGAATTTCTCCTCATACCTTCTTCTGTGGGATTATAGTACGAGGGATAATTTTTCCACGAGGCGCGAGGATAATCTTTTTTTCTTCTTTCAGATTGAATTGTGGGTTTCTGTTTCATCACTTCAGAAGACATTCCCACATCACCCCCTTTCATTTTTCCTTTATTTTGGTCACCTTTATATGTAGCATTCGATGATTCTTCCTCAAATCCAATTACACTATTTCCCATGCAGGTAGGTCTCTGGTCATTTTAAAACAATTCAACTCCATTAGATCAATGTTTTTCTCTCTCTAATAGTTCAACATCTGAGAACCTTCCAAACTGTATTTTCTTCCTTGAATCTTTTGAAATTGAGTCTTTTTCATGTTTACTCCTAATATTAACAACTTCCTCATCATGACTCTCAGCAGTCTTGTACTTTTCTTCTAGTCTGGAGGTGATTTCATTAATGACCTTTTCATGCTCTTCAATTATTAGCTTCAGGTCTACTACATCATCATTGATTTCAAGTACATTAGATTGTTCTTTCACCAATTCTTCCAGTCGTTCAATTTCAGTTTCAAGTTGATCAATATATTCAGTTGATTCTTCTACAATTTATTTCCACTTATTACAACTCTTAAATTTAATCATGAGCTTACTAACAGTATCCTTAAGTTGCAACTTGGGATATGCACTAGTTTTCAACTGATTTTCTCCACCAGTATCTTCAGATTTTTCAACAGTGGCCATCATGGAAGTATGGTTCCCATTTTTAAATTCTGGTTCTTCTTCATCATAGAATTCAATATCACCATCTTCCTCTTCACAGACAAAACTCTTCATCTATTTCTTCTTCCCAAATTTGAAGTATCTGTTTTTTAAAAACCTTTTCCGAGGCTTCTCAATGTCTTGTGCTTCACTTTCATCATCATCAAACTTTCTTTGGAAATGAGAGGCAATGTGCCTGACTCTTCTACATTGAAAACATGATAGAGGTAGCTTACCATGGAATTTACCTTTTTCCTTCTTCAGCTTCTTGGCGATGAGAGAAAGAATTTTCTTTTCCTCTTCATCTTCACCACCACTATTTTCTGAAATTTTCCGTTTTTCCATGACTTTGAATGCCATTTCCTTCCTTACACGAGTTGTGGAATCTTCAGGTTTGACTCTCATCTCATATTCCACTATACTATTGAAAAGATCATCCAGAGATAGTTTAGATAGATATATTTCTTCAAGGGCTAACACCATTTCATTTTAAATAGGGGGAAGTCTTCTCAAGATTTTCTTTACGATATCAATGTATTTGATTTCTTCTCCAAGGCCTCTAATTTCTACCACAAAATCAGTAATTCGATTGAAAAATGAATATGCATTCTCATTAGGATGCATCTTTAGATCGTCAAAGCTATTGTGAAGGACTTTTAGTTCTTCCTCCTTCACTATACTATCTCCTTCATAAATATTTTCAGCTTTATCCCACATGGACATTTCTGAGGTGCAACTCATTACCTTTAGATAGATCGGATCAGAAAGGGCTGCGGTGAGAGCATTATGTTGTTTCGCATCAGCATAAAGAATTTTCAAATCAGTATCAGTCGTAGCCTACTCTGTTAGATTAGTAACATGTATAACTTGCATGGTGGAAAACAAAACATCCATTATAAGGGATCATAGATAATATCTCATTCTATTCTTCCAAGTATGAAAATTACTTCCATCGATGATACAGACTCCCCTGACATTGACCGTATTCTCCATGACAACAAAGGATAGATTCAACACCAGAAACCTCCCTCAAATACAACTTGTAGGACCCCGGGACACCCTGAGAGGGGAGGGGTGAATCACGGTGGAAACCTTTTCATTTAAAGAGATGGATCTTGTTCCCACATTGGTAAAAACATGTTAAACTTTTAATATGAAAAAGGTCAGAAAGTAATCATTCACATGTAGAGAGGTGACACACCACATTTACATGGTTCACCACTACGGTCTATGTCCAAGGAGTGTACACTGGCAAGTTGTCAGGCATACCAAATTATATTATTCTTCACTAGTTTTGGATTACAAATTTTAGGGAGATCACATTGTCTCAGGCTCACGGCCTTTACAAAGGTTCAGGGATAGCTCACTGCCTCCCTCAGGTCACTCCCGTTGACTACCCCTGGCTCACTGCCTTAGGTGAAGTCCCACTCAGTTTAAAGACATGAAGGTCTCTTCATCATTGCAAAAGAATGCATCCTTTGTTGTATATAGATGCTCTATTGAAGCCAAACTCTCACTAGTAGACTAATATCACTTTTCACCGAAGGTATCAATAAATCTTCCAGGTTTCGTGCAGCTTCAAAAAGACGGGCGTACTTTAACAACACCTAGAGCGCTTCTCTAGGCCGGCGCGCATGTTTCAAGGACAGCGCACATGTTGTAACTGATGCACAAGTATACCTCAAATACATGCATGACACTCAATTATACAACTTCAAACTTGCGTGTCTCACATTCCTATTCACCCAAACTGGTTTTGGCACGCTGCAAACAACTGTCGCGCAACTTATACTTGCACGGTCCACAACCACATGTGCGGCCACTAATCCTGCATGACGGGAGCACTGAATAACTCTAACTCTCGAACTTAGTTTCAAATGAGGAGCGGTGGTCCACTATTTATAGGAAAACTAGACACCCTGCGCAGTGGTGCGCCAGCCTCCTCTAAGAGAAGAAGTTCTAGTGCGCAACTCCAACCGCCCTAGCCTCTATCACTCTACTCACTTGCGCGACCCAACCAACACTTGTGTGACCCTCTTTCCTTTTCCATAATTTGAAGTTCTGATTTAAAAAAACTTATGGCATGCAAATTTTCAATCCTCCTAATAACTGGTGCGCAAGTCCTTTCTCGGTGCGCATGCCACTTGCATGACACATACCTGGCACGCAAATCTCTTTCCCAAAAAGAGTTTTTTCCCCTTTTGTCAGTTTTGAGGTCTAGGAATTTGGAAAACATGGGACAATAGTGCCACCTTCAATTCTATTATCTGCTTGACCTATATGAGTCCTTTACTGGTACACATTCGGAACTTTCTATGAGGATTGACAACAAACACAACCATTCTCTAATTCATGCATAGATGATCGTGGTTCTAACACTTTTTAGGTTTATAAAATAAGATTATTTTATTTTAAGCAAATGATTATGAAATTAAATAAAACATGGATGATCATAACGTTATAGATAGTATTATGTCACTATAACAACATGAATGATATAAAAAAAGATAATATGTTTCTGTGAAAAACAATATTTTTACTATTCATCGAAAAATTGAAATATTTCAGAAAATTAACAAAAAATACACCCTTTGGACAATTTTTATGGGATGATTTTAAAAATTGAACCATTTTATGGAAATAATTTTTATATATGTGAACAATAATTTTTATTAAAATATTTATTTATTTGAGAAAATACTGATTTTAAGATTATAATCGATTTCACAGCACATTGAAATGTTTTTTAAGGTATCATAAAATTATATTAAAATCAAAAGACATATGAGTAAAAATTTATGAATACATTTTATGAAAATACATTTTTTTAAATTATTAAATTAATAATAAATATGTATCTAAATATTTATGAATAAAATAAAATAAAGACACTTAATTAATACATTTTAAAAGACTTGTTTACTTATACTGTGATATAATTATATAATAATTTCAATTATAAGATACCTAAATTTTATTTATACTTTAATGGGTGTGCTTAATATTCATTTTTTTCATTTACTATTCATAAGGGTTTTATTATTATTCCGAAGGTAAAGTAACTATTTCAATGGTATAGTTTCCATAACTTCTAGATATAGTTCTTATTTAATTATTTATTTATTTATAAAAAATATCTTATGGTCTATACGTAATTTTATATGATTCATACTATATTTAATTACTGTAATAAAAGAGAAATTCAATTAATAATAGTCTGCGTCGTTACATTCCCCCCCCCCCATTGAAATTTTACACTCGAAATTAGATGTTACATCAATAGGAGATGGTATTTATCATTCATCACCTCCTTTGGTTACCATATTACTACTTCATATATACGGTTCCTCCAAAAACCATTGACAAGGTGGGTTGTCTTGTTGAATAGAACCTTATCTCTCCGGTTCAGAATTTTTACTAGCTCCTCCACATAAGAGAGATCATATTACAGATTTTCCACCTCTAAGTTTAGTACATGTGGGGGATCCAATATGTACTTACATAGGAGTGTTATGTGATAGATATCATATGAATGATCCATATTCGGTGTAAGTTCTTGTCGATATGGCATACCTACTATGCAGTCATAGATATCAAAGGGGACAATATACATTGTGATTAGCTTCCCTTTCCTTACAAACCGCATGACTCTCTTCCATAGTGATATTTGGAGAAAGGATTTATCTCTATGTCAAACTCCAATCCCCAAAAACGGTTTTTAGTATATATATTTTTTCAAATCTGATAAGGTTTAATATGTTTCTAGATTATATAAACCTTATCTGTCATCTCTTGCACAAAATTAGGTCCTAGTAGCATTATTTCACAAACTGTATCTGAACAGGTTGGATTTATACATCACTTTCCATATTGAGCTTCATATTGAGCCATTTGAATAGTTGAGTGGAAAAAATTTATTTGAGAACTCAATCAATGGGATATTTGGATCCCATCCACCATTTAATTCTAATGTGAATTATCCTAGAATATCATTGAGCTTCTCAATAGTCCTTTCAGATTGGAAATCAGTTTGGGTGCGATAGTCCATGCATAAATTTAATTTAGTACTCGAAGAATGTTAAAGAATCAACCAGAATAAAGACATTAACATTGGATCATGATCAGAGACAATCATGATTTGATCTCCATGCAGTCTCACCACTTCCTTCAAATATATCTTTTCAGTTTGTTCAAGTGAGAGTTATTCCCAAAATGAGATAAAGTGGTATTATTTAGTGAGTATTTCCCCCACAACCCATATCACATTATTTTCTCGAGTTGTCTTAGAGATTCCATTGACAATGTCTATAGTGACATTCTAAAATTTCAACGTGGGTATAGGAAATTGTTGCATCATCCCTTTAATGTTTTTTCACCTAGCATTAACTTTTTGACATATCAATCAACTTTGGATATACTCATCAATATCTTTATTCATGTTGTACCACCATAAGTGTTCTTAGAGATCAGGATACATCTTGATACTCCATGGATGGATAGATAATGTTGAGTTATGAGAATTATCCAATATATCCTTCTTTATAATAGGTGATGAATGCACACAAAGCCTTATTCCAAACTGAATCACACTGTAATCATCGATATGTAACTCTTGTATATTCCCTTCTTTTACTTAATTCATCCTCTCATGCAACTCCATATCTTCCCTTTGGGCCTCCTTATTCTTCTATTAGATTAATGGCTGGAGAATAATTTGGGAAAAGTAGGAATTACTATATAATGTTAGGATTTCTAAATCCATCCTTTTCATATACATTATGATAGTGTCTTTCTCAATCCGCAACATGGATGATGTAGCAGGTTCTTTTATGTAAAGAGCACCACTTACCTTGTTCGTCTAGTTGGGGTGATAGTGAATAATGAAATCATATTATTTAATTATCTCTAATCATATCCTTTGACGCACATAGAACTAATTTGGTGTGAATATATACTTTAGGTTCTTGTGATTGGTATATATATCACACTTCTCACAATAGAGGTAGTGATGCCAGGTTTTGAAGGAAAAAAATCAAATCTGATGGCCCCAGATCATGTTTCGGGTAGTTCTTCTCTGGGATCATCAACTAATGTGTGGTGTAGGATATCACATTCTAATTTTACGTAAGTAGAAAACCCAATAATTTCATTCAATCATTAATTTATATCACATACCGTTATACACTTTTTAGAAATGTGAGTACATGTGTTGTGATTAGATTTCTCTTTAGCACTTTGAAGCTTTCCTCACATTCATCCACCCATACATAGTTCACCCAATAACTTGTTGAAATAGATAGTGGGTTTGAAAATCATGCTAATTTTTTTCAGAAAATGTATTTAGCTCAAATATAATAAAATAAAACTACTTATTTCCATGACAGTAGAGGGTCAGATCCATTCCTAAATTACATTTGCTTGTAGGGTCCAAATAAATTCTCTCACTTGTGATCACATGTCCAAATAAATTTACTTGCTGCATCCAAAAGTCACACTTTTTGAATATGGAATTCAACTTCTAATTTATAATTTTTTCCAAAACAAGTCATACATGTTCATCATTTTCCTCTATACGCTTGGAGTAGATTAGAATTACATCAATAAACACTATAACAAATTATTCTATGTAATTTCGGATTACTACATTCATCAAATCCAAGATGAATATAGTAGAATTAGTATGTTTGAAGGGAACCACCAAAAACACAGAGTTCCCATACCTTATATGGATGAGGGTCTTCTAAAAATATTCATTCTTCATGTTAAGGTGATGATATCCAAAACAAAGATCCACCTTTCTGAATTATTGAGCTCCTCATAACAGAACGAACTAGTCATTAATCCTCAAAGAAGGATACATGTTCTTTTTGATGAAATTATTTAGTTACTAATAATCAGTACATAGACGCATTGATCCATCCTTCTTCTGGAAAAATATCATGGACACACCATAAGGTGATGCAGTAGGTCATATGAACCCTTTGACCAAACTCTCTTGAAGCTTTATCTATAACTCCCCCATTTTGATAGGATCCATCCAATAGGGAAAAATTGGAATAGGAGTAGCTCCATATACGAGTTCTACTGAGAACTCTACCTCATTATCTAGGAGATGTACAGGTTACTCACTGGGGAATACATCACTTTATTCACTCATGATGATAATTTCCTCTATGTTGAAACTTTTCATTAAATCTACCATTTCAGTGAGGTATGATACATCACATGGAATTGACACCCACATCGGTGAAGGGTTTTTTAAAGGATATTCATCAATATCCTTGAATATTTAGAGGATCATGGGATGGTTCAGAATATTAAATAGTATTTCCTTTTCCCAAATTCTTATACGTACTTGAAATAACTCAATCCAATCCATTCCCAATATAGCTTCTAATTCAACCATGGGAATTATCACAAGATTTTCTAGAAGAATCTTCTCACATACGGTGAAAGGTGAAGTGTCCAAAAATTGGTTTCTAATTATTGCACCACTTAGTCTTTTTTATGGATATCTATACTTCAAGTTTCTAGGGTATTAGACTCTATTGTTCAAAAAAACATCAATGATATAAAGGAACGCATTGAACAAGAATCAAATAATTGTTTTTACATTCATTATTGAATTGGATGTATACAATTAATGAATTCATTTTCTTACTCAACAACTAAATTAGTGATACAATCGGCCTTATATTTCTCCTTTGGATTTTTTGGATGATGATGATACTTACCCTTGAGAACTCAAGTTTTAGTGTACTATAATGCATAATGACCTTTCTCCCTACAATTATATAATTTTACCGTAGGTGGTGCTCACCCTACCTCAACAAAATTGTATTTCATTATCATGTATTTTTAACATTAATTATATTTGTGGATTTATCTCTGACACTTGAAGAATTTCCCCATCCCTTTGAGGACATTCCTCTGACGTTTCTTCCCACATTTTTGGCATGTGGGTAGTTGAGTTATCTTTTCTCGTTTCTCATTAGATCCTCCAACTTGAAAATCCATCTTTCATTTCTTTTCAATATAGTTGTTTTACCATTCTCTGTAATCCATATCATATTTGAGAGAACATTTAATCAATTATTCATAACTTCCAAAGTCTCAAATTTCTTTATCATTTCAAAGGTGTAGTTTTACACAACTAAATAATGTATCAATTTTTCTCTTATTGATGAGAAAAAAACACAAAACATACCATGAAAGCCTTGTGAAATTTCATTCATATGTTGTGACAGATTCTCATTCCATTTTTTTCAGATCCATGAGTTATATCTATATATTATTTTTAAGACTTTGAGGGAAATAAGTTTGATGAAACATTATTGTAAAATCTTCTCACTTCATCTCTTCAATTTCATCCATCGTCTTGGTGTTCTTAATCAACACTGACCATTGTTCGACCTCTTGGTATAGGTGATAAACATCTAGGGTCACCATATACCTAACATAATAATGAAGAACATAAAAAATATTCTCTATTGAGTTGAGCCACTATTCCACGACTAGTGGATCAGAAGATCTACTAAACAATAGTGGTCATTGTCTGATAAAACAGTTGATAGCCAGTTTCTCCCAATTAAGTAAAGGGAGAAGTTCCCCATTATTATGGATATTATCCATAACATATGATAGTTGGGTAAGAATCACCATGAAGTTTTCAACTCCACCTCCCAAAGGATTTGGGATGTCATTCGAGCAATCACTGCATTGTCCCTCACACAGTTTGTTGGGATGGTTACCCATGGTTCACACCATTTTCTAAAATATAAATGTTGGAATAAAACATAAGTCAAGAAGTCATGGATAGATAATTTATTCCATTGTAAAATTAAAACAACAAGAATATCTTATGGGATCCCTATGTTTATTCTAGCATTATTTGTGCTAACATATACATAGTCTCACACTAATGGTTTTCACTAATTCTATCTAATCTAAATTCCAAAACTAAATAAACCTAATTCTGATACCAACACTAGAAACCCTACTTTTGTTACATTACTATTAAATGATAAAAACATAAAATAATCACATGATTGTGATCTAACGGTTTAGTGTGTTTGAAATAATAGAATCATACATTAAATTTACAACATAAAACATAAACCTTAATTTAATTCCTTATTCGATAACATATTATTGTCTCTTTAATTCTCCTTATAAAAAGCAGTCACATAAGGATATAAAGAAAATATTGGTGGAAAAAAATCCTAATAATATGATCAAATAAACACGAAACCATATAACAATTGATGAGAAAAATCATTAACATTATAACATAAGAGTAGAATAATAATCATGAGAGGAAGAATAATGAAAAGACTTGGAATATGGAAACCAATAAAAATGAAACATCATGACTTGGTGGTCCACTACCACACATAGTTTTGAACAATGATAACATCTTGTTCAGACATATATAATTTCACTCTTGGGGTTATTCACATTACCCAACACATTGTAGTGCTGTATAATTTTGGGACTACCCTTCACATCATTACATTTACATTGTCATGCATTCTAAATATATCATATATCAATGATTAGTATATATAATCTACGGAAAAAAATGGGTTTCATCTCATCAGCATATATTCAAAATCATTGGGCTCCCAAATGAATGGTAGAATAACATACATGATGTAAGAATCATCAACATTGAGTGATAGGTAAAAGGTTCATTTTGAAAGGAGAGTTATTTTCGAAAACAATATTTTTGTCAAAAACTAAATTTGAAAAAATGTATATCAATAAAAAATTTAACATAATTATGATTAAATAAGTTTTCAATCATTATCTATACTCGAGAATAGGGTGAAAGAGGGAAAACCCAAAGAAATGTAGTTGGGTCCATAAATTCCCAATACATTAATTCCCACTAAATTTCGTCTCTTTTTCTCTTCTTGAATAACTAAATTATGATTACTAAAACATTGATATAGAAATTAATTATAGTGATTTTATAAAAATATTTATCAATTATATTCATTGATTATATTTATTAATTTCTATTGAGGAAATTGAAGCATTTTGATATCATATTATACTTAAACATTTCACGTCTCATAATGATTTCATTATATTATTAAATTTAATTTATAAATTAGTGAAATTTGTTCACAAGTCATATAATAAAAACAATTTCATATTAATATTTTATATATAATTTTTACTTTCCATGTAGGAAGTAGGATATAATAACTATTTTAGCAATGTCCCTATAAGTGGATATCCAAACATTAATAAGATGTTGTCGACGGAATGAGAAAGAGAAGTATGCCATTTATATTTTTATTAATATGATATTTAGATAATGTTAACATCATTGATATAATCTTAACAAACTTTCTAATCATTTTTATCATGTTTTTTTGGAAAGGGTGATTGAGAATAAAAAGGAGAAAATGAAAATAGATAAGTTTTAAAAGAGACTTACTCTCTCCTCAGTGTAGCTTCTCTTTCAAAAAACTATAACACCCTCAGTAATTGGATTTTATGGACTTAAGAACGTACCTAGGTATTATTAGTGACTTTGGAAAGAGAATTTGGGCAGATATCGTGCTTAGTAATGGAGTAGAGGAGTGCATTCCTTGGGGAGGGAGGGGGTTATTTATAAATGAGGAGGGGTATTTTTTGTATAAAATATAAAATAAAATAATATATCAAAGGATAGACATGTAACAATAGTTTTCTAAAATTATAAATAATATATTAATATAATAAAATATTATTTGGACATTAAATATATTTTATAATTATAATTCAAATATATATTAAATTGAAATTAAAAGGAAGAGAATATAATATTTTAAGGAATCACTTTTGAAATAAGGTTTTGGAATTCTCTCTTCAGGTTTATAAAAAAAAGTTTATTTTTTTAAGAACCATTTATGAAATAAAATAAATCATGGACAAACCTAATGTTCTGGAAATGATTATGTCACCATTACATCATGAGAGATGTAATTTAACATATACTGGCTATGTGAAAAATTGTATTTTTACTATTCACCATAAAATAGAATTATTTCATAAAATTATCAAAAAACATCCCTTGAAAATTTTGACACGTTAATTACAAAAAATGACACCATTTTATGAAAATAAGTTTCTAAATATGGGAAATTTATTATTTAAATAACATAATCATTTATTTGAAAAAATAACAAAATAAAAATTATAACTGATTTTATAACACATTAAAATATTAGTTACATTCTCATATAATTATATTAAAATCATAAGACGTAAAAGTATTAATTCATGAATACATTTTTTTAAAAATAAATTTTATTTTAAATTAATAAATTAATTATACAATTTTAATTAAATATTTATGACATTAAAAAAATAGAGACACATGATTAATAATTTTTAAATAATTTCTTGAATTATAATATAATATAATTTTATCATAATTTCATTTATAATATGCCTGAAATTTATTTATACTATAATGGTTGTGTTTAGTATTCAATTGTTTTGGTTTACTATTCGTAAGGGTCATATTGCTATTACTAAGGTAAAGTTACTATTTTATCGGTATAGGTTCATTGAATTATAGATATTCATATTATTTCATTAATTCTTCTTTTATAAATTTTTTATTATTTTATATAATAGATTTTATATGATTTAAACTATACGAAACTGCTATTATAAGATAGAAATCCCATTTATAAATTTTAGGGTTGTTATAGTGTAGGGGACCAATATGATATATTTGGATATCCCGTGAACTGCGGTTGATGAAACATGAAGAATTAATCCATGAACAATGAGAAACTACTTGATTTTATTATGTAATGGTTTACCCTAATATAGCATGATCTCTAAGTATTATGGTATAATACTCTAAAAATTTTGTAAGATCATCAGTATAGGGAGCATCCTTAGGAACTTTTTTTTATTGTCTATGATCCATGTCATGGGTGATATCCTCTTCACTTTTCCCAATTCCATCATCAATATCCTCATTTTCTTATGATTATATCGGGATATAATTAACTACTACTGGTAATATTGAATAACTCACCTTGGAGGGGGAAAGTTATCCATGAACAACTAACCCCTCCAAGATCAACCCTTCATTTGGGATGAGTGTCGAAGCCTCGGGTCCCTCAAAAACACATGGTTAGTAAGAAACATCCTCAACACTACCATAAATAAATGGTAAGGGGTATACATTATATAAAATAACAAGAAGGATAAATATAAGAATTAAGAGTTGAAATGTGAGACAATAAAATTTATTGTTTCTATATTCATTAACTCCATGACAACTACATCATGAGTGGATAAGGCACCAAAAAACTTTTATAGGCCCAGGGTCTTGGATGTTATGTCCATCATTTGAGGCCCCTCCAAGACATTAGTCGCCTCTGTAGACACAATAAAATCCTATATGATTTAATTCTTAAGAAATGTATTGAATAATAATTGGCATATTAGTATGGAATTTTAAGAATAAATCAAAATATGACAAATAATGAGGTGAGAATATTAGAAATTTACCTCATGGTGGAGTGGGAACCTAATTGTTAACCATATTTCGTACCTTTTCCCACCATCAAATAGATCCTCTACTAGAAATACCCCATCCCAATGATGATATGGGAAGGGTAAGCTAGGACCTCTTGTATATCTACCAATGAAAATACCTCTTCACCAGAGGCGTAAAGAGTAGAATCTATTTTGGATATTTAGTTCCCATAGAGGATCCTACTCTATTATCTGCAGAGGCATCCTAGAACTCTTATAAACATCCATACATATAATGAAATCATTGTATATAAATTTTAAAGGGATGAGAGGGACCAATTATGACATCAATCTAATGATATGGTATATTAAAATGATAATGTGGTGCTATGAAAAATCATTGAACATTGGGGTGACTTCCCCACTCTCATGAGCACCCAATTTCATGAAAATGAAACCATGGACTCCTTTACACTATAATACAATTATTCTTCACTATGGGACAAAACCTTATATGGTATCACCTCATCCATGTGTTCCTCTTCATTCTTCCCAATAGAAATTAACCATACATGAGTTGTACGTGGACCGGTCTTCCTACACTAGTGCGCCAAGGGAGTCTATATCTACTAGGTATGTGAGCCACTTTGGCCGGGGTCCTCGTGTTACAATCCTGAAAATTCTAATCATGGGAACCTCAACCCATCCCTGATGATCCTCAATTATAATTTCATTGGAATTTTGGATAGCCATAACAAATCGTGTGACTTATAGAGATCATGATAGATGATTTCATCATCTACATGAACCAGGTGATAGATACTCCTACTTGAAACCTCCTAGGACATATGTAACGCCCCGACCCTAGCTACCCAGAGTCAGTGCATTACTTCATAACATTGGCATGATCACAAGAAAGATCAAATCCCGAAAGACCGATTGGTTTAGTAGCCTTGGAAACACTAGATATAATCATAAAGTTTTACATTACATTTCAAAGTGAAAAACTACTACAACAACAAAGTCTTCATATCCACACTATTAACCCCTCATAATATCCCTGCAAGTCATTCATAAATTACTTCTTCACTACCTGGGAAAAATAAAACATAGAAAAGGGGTGAGCTCAAATGCCCAGTAAGGATAACAATATAGCGGAACATTCAAAATAAGCATAAACATTTAAGGCAATGAATTACTAAAACAAAAGCCTTTTAAAATTGAACTTCAACATAGTATGGAAAAAATAAAAATGAAATATTGCCATTTACTTATTCACATGGATATTCTACTAATCGAATTATCACATGCAATATCAATAACCACTTTCATAATGTTGGAATGCATAATGCCAGACTATCATAACCACATAGCCAAGGCCTCGTGCCAAGACTACAAATAAGATTTTGTCAAGGCCTTGTGCCAAGACACTAGTTTGTCTCATGAGACCTACCGATGCAACGAGGAGCTATAGCGGGCTCCACCCGTCACTTATTAAGTCCAATGCATTCCCATATGAAAAGGTTTAAACATAACATAAACATTCGTATTAAATCTAGCATACGAAATGTCAATAATTTCACCATAAACTATGAATGGTATAAAAATAGCACATCCATAGTCAAACATATCACAAAACCTTCAATACAATATAGAAGTTTTGTATCATAATAAATCAACTTCAAATAATCTTAAAATCCGTAGATGAAATCAAAATTCTTTTTAAAGAAATATCTCCTTTTATTTTGAAATCATTTAAGATCCATATAAAATAAAACATTTTCTTTGAAAATATTCTTATAAGCTTGTAAGGAAAGCTTTGAAGATTTTATAACGGCGTAAAATAACCGCACCCGCCGTATAAGTTAAAAAAACATTCTTACCTCAATTCTGTCGAAAAGGTTAAAAAGGACCTTGTTTTGAAAATGACGGAAAGATTCCTTTATAAACCTCTTATAAAAAGTCAAACAAGGGTATAAATGACTTTAACCCATATTCTTGTAAATAGTAAAAATGTTTTGAAATACATTTCGAAGAAACATGGATGTGGATGATAAAGAGATCCCAGTTGATTATTACGTATAAACAACCTTGGATAATGAAGAGGTTGTGAAATAAACCCTTACCTTGTACTTTTCCTTGGTTGGGGTAGGTTAACCTCCTGTATAATGGTGAAATAATTGTTATTAAATTATACAATAATCATATACATTAATATGATATCATATATGATCTTTTAATATTGATTTGATAATAATATCATAGTATTATCGTTGTTTCGTGTGTTAACTTACTTGTTTTCTTTTGTATGTTTTGTTACGTAAGACATGTATGTAAAGGATAGGTTGTATATTATTCATATCCAGAATGATATCAAGTCCTTAAAAATCATTTTTTAAATCATCAAATGATAATTATACTTGAATGGATACGATGGAGAATGAATCTCATCGCGTTCGTGGAGACGGTAGTCCGTACGTACGCACGAGCGACAATATCATTCTTTTGATATTAAAATAATATATAAATGGATGTTATATCATATATACAGAATCATTAACATGTTATATTTATTATTTACATGAGTTACACATCATTATTATACCCATCCAAATATTATTATATTGAATAACAATTACACCACGACGTGGAGACGGTAAGCCGTACGTACGCACGTATGGTGACATGTTATTCAAAGGGTGGATAGAATACTGAATATGGTTGTACCATATTTATAATAACATCACAGTATATGTAAGATACTAGAGTTATTATTTTAGAATGGTAAGAACAAAGAAAGAGGAAGTGGAAGAAGAAAGGAACTTAGAAAAGGGTGGTGAAATCATTACCTCTTCTTCGGGTTCTTCCTTTTCATTTGATCAAAAGGGCTCCTTAGGTTGGCTTTATGATCAAACTAAGGCCTCTAGGTTGTATTGAGGGATGTTGGGAGAGTATTTGGGCAGATTTTGGCCGAACCAAAAGGCTTTGAAGGTGTGAAGAAATGAGAAGGAGGAGTGCCCTTTTATAAGAGGGGTGAGGGGCACCTTTGGAAAAGCTAGAAATATTAATTTATAATAAATTCATATTCGGTTTCCAAAGGCTCCAAAGTTGACTATTCAAAGTATGAGGTGGGGATAGGTCGAAAACAACTCATCCAATAGAATTTAGACAGGTTTGGGTACTTATATTAACCTTATCTTTAAGTATTAACTCTAAGTTAATTAGTTTCACTTTTACAATGTCTCTTTGTATTTTTATATAATATGGCTAATAAACTTACTATATACATCCAAGAGACCCCCAAGTGGTCCATTAATGATTCACCTATCATAATATAAGTCTCTTGGCCGAACCTTAGATTTTTAGGAATTTAATATCATTTAATAATATAATATTTGTTTTAAGAACTCTTTTATGTCAATTTTGACACTATTCAATAGTTGATTTTTGTGAAACTCATAACATATTGATTACTTCGAACAAAGTCAATTAAAGCAATCCTAATATATCATATTATCCTAGAAAATTAGTGTAATTCATTAAAAGTTTCATATTATATTTATTTGGGTATTTATAATATCAATTATGTTAATTTTTTACTATTTTAGTAATTACTGCATCATCATTGTGTCATAAATAAAATAAATTATTTAATGTCTAAAAATTATAAATAAAACATAATTATGTAGGGAATCTGTTTAGCTTTCTAATTAATATTTATAATCGAAAATCCAACATGTATAACCCTATGTAAAAATTGTTCTTCTAAAAGATGTAAGCTTATGCTATTTTTATTTTTATTTTAACTTTATTAATATAATGTGTCCCTACCACATACAAGTGGCTCCAAGGGGTCCCCAAATTGACCCAAGGATGCCCATGGTCGGGTATGTGTCCACCAATAAGGTTAGGACACGTTTTAGGGTAATTTTGTATTATTATAATATTATTTGTTTAACCCTTATTTACCGGATTTACCCTTTAACCATGGTAAATAAAATATTTACCGCAGTAATTATTCAAAATGTCTAAAAATAAAAGTTACCTATTTACACAATTTGAACATCCTGATTCCAAATATGGAATCCATTTTTCTAAATTCAAAACACAGAAGTGGCAGAAATTAATTTAAAATTAATTCCCGCTGTCAAAACAAAAAGCGTGTTTTTAAGAGATAATAACTATCAAAAGATTGACACTTGTTTATGTTTAGTTTAATTGTAAAATTATGTCCAATGACCAACATTATATTAAATGGTAAAAATATATTCTAAATATACTTTAAAACCACTCAAATTAATAATTTATCACTATTAATTATTTTGATTAAAAAAGTTGTTTTTAATTAAAATTTAGTAATTTTCACTATTCATCAAAATATGAAAGTTATCCGAAAAGTACCAAAATTTCACCCTAGACTAATTTCGATATTCCGAATCCAAAAATTAAGTCCATTTTGAAATATAAAATTAATATGATTTCCAAATGTAGGTATTACTATTTACAACGGCTAGTTTAATTAGTTGTGGTGTGTGTTAGAACTCGAGGTTGCGTACAACACACGCTATCGCATTATTCGAAGGGAAACGTACCGTAGAAGCTTGGGGTGTTACATTCTCCCCTCCTTCAAATAATTGCGTCCTCGCAATTTCTAGGGTATTACTGCATAAAAATACTCGGGTGGTTCTTCATCATAAGTTCCTCGGGTTCCCACGTTGCCTCTTCCATCTTATGATTTCTCCACAAAACTTTTACCAGACGCGTCGTCCGGTTTCTCAGTACTTGTTCTCTTATATCAAGAATCCTGACGGGCTCTTCGCAATAATACAGATCGGGTTCCAGTTCTAATTCCTCATAGGTGAGTACATGCGTTGGGTCAGGCATGTATTTCCTCAACAGAGATACGTGGAACACATCGTGAACTTTGGAGAGACTTGGTGGCATTGCCAATCAGTAAGCTACAGCCCCAATTCGTTCTAGAATTTCGAAAGGTCCGATGTACCTGGGACTCAATTTACCTTTCTTTCCAAAATGTATGACTCCCTTCCATGGAGATACCTTTAGGAAAACATGATCACCGACTTGAAATTCCAAATCCTTCCTTCGATTATCGGCATAGCTCTTCTGCCTACTTTGAGCTGCTTTGATGTGATTTTGGATTACTTTCACCTTTTCCACCATTTCCTCCACCAGCTCTGGGCCTACAAGTTTTATTTCACCAACGTCATCCCAACAGGTTGGTGTACGACATCTCTTTCCGTATAACGCTTCATATGGTGCCATCTGTATACTCGAATGGAAGCTATTGTTATAGGAAAATTCTACCAAAGGTAAATATTGATCCCACATACCCTGAAAGTCAAGTGAGCAAGATCTCAACATGTCTTCTAAGGTTTGAATAGTCCATTCTGATTGTCCGTCTGTCTGAGGGTGGTAAGCAGTGTTCAAATAAAGTTCAGTATCCAAGGATTTCTGAAGAATTTTCCAGAATCTTGAAGTAAAACGGGGATCACGATCAGAAACAATTGATAAGGGTACTCCATGAAGTCTCACAACTTCATTAATATATAGTCTTGCTAGACGTTCCAGGGGTAGATCTTCTCTTATAGAAAGAAAATGTGCTGACTTGGTAAGACGATCAACAATAACCCATATTGCATCATTCCTTCTAGGAGTCTTTGGTAGCCCCATGACAAAGTCCATCATAATATTGTCCCATTTCCACTCCGGTATGGGAAGAGGTTGCATGACTCCTCCAGGTTGTTGCCTTCCAGCTTTCACTTGTTGACAAACCATACATCTTGACACAAAATCAGCAATCTCCCTCTTCATGTTGTCCCACCAAAAATGTTCCTTCAAATCTCTATACATTTTGGTGCTCCCAGGGTGTATAGAGAAATTGGAACTATGAGCATCATCCAACAATTCCCTTTTTAGATCAGGTATATTGGGAACACAAAGTCTCTTCCCGAATTTCAAAATTCCATCTTCATACACAAAGTCTCTCAATCTCCCATCATTCACAGCTTTAATCTTCTTTTGGAATTCTTCATCATCGGTCTGAGAACTCTTAATCCTTTCTAGTAAAGATGGTTTGGCAACCATTTGAAAAAGCATTAATGTTTCACCTTCCCTGGTTATTCCCATGTCCATCTTCACTAGATCCATGAAAATTGGATTCCTTTCAATTCTCATATTGTTCAAAACTCCATGGTCTTTTCTACTCAAAGCATCTGCCACCTTGTTTGCGTTCCCCGGGTGGTAGTGTATCGTACAATCATAATCCTTGAGTAATTCAAGCCATCTCCTTTGCCTCATGTTGAGTTCTTTTTGTGAGAAAATATACTTCAAACTCTTGTGATCAGTATAAATCTCACATTTTTCCCCATAGAGGTAGTGCCTCCATATCTTCAAAGCAAATATCACAGCTGCTAACTCAAGATCATGAGTAGGATAGTTTTGTTCATGAATTTTCAACTGTCGTGATGCATAGGCAATAACTCTATCATTCTGCATAAGGACACAGCCAAGTCCCTTCTTTGATGCATCACTATAAATAACGAACCCATCATTCCCTGATGGTAGAGTCAATATAGGAGCATTGACTAATCTTATCTTCAGTTCTTTGAAACATTCTTCACACTCTTTTGTCCAATCAAATTTAACCCCTTTACGTGTGAGCTTCGTTAATGGGTTAGCCAATCGGGCAAAATTATGGAAGAAACGTCGATAATAACCTGCCAAACCAATAAAACTACGTACCTCAGTTATACTCGTAGGTGCTGGCCATTCTTGGATTGACTTGGTCTTAGAAGGATCAACAGAGATTCCATCTTTAGAGACAATATGGCCAAGAAAAGAAATCTCCTGAAGCCATAATTCACACTTGCTAAACTTCCCATATAATTCATGCCTCCTCAGAGTCTTCAAGATAATGCGCAAGTGATTTTCATGATCTTCGTAGGTTTTGGAGTATACCAAGATATCATCAATAAATACCACCACAAATTCATCGAGATACTCCTTGAAAACTCTATTCATTAGATCCATGAATACAGAGGGTGCATTAGTCAATCCAAACGGCATTACAGTAAACTCGTAATGCCCGTACCTGGTTCGAAATGCTGTTTTCGGAATGTCTTCCTTCTTCACACACAACTGATGGTATCCAGATCGAAGGTCAATCTTTGAAAAGTATTGAGCTCCATGCAGTTGGTCAAATAAATCATGAATACGAGGTAGGGGATACTTGTTCTTTATCGTTATAGCATTGATCTCCCTATAGTCGATACATAACCTCATAGATCCATCTTTCTTTTTAACAAAAAGAATAGGGGCTCCTCATGGAGAAACACTAGGGCGAATAAATCCCTTATTACTCAGTTCCTCTAGTTGTTTCTTTAGTTCGACTAATTCTACAGTGGCCATTCTATAAGGGGTCTTCGATATAGGCCTTGATCCAGGAATCAAATCAATGGAAAACTCAACTTCTCGTTCTGGAGGATGTCCAGGTAAATCTTCTGGAAATACATCTACAAATTCTTTCACAACAGGTACATCCTCTATTTGAACATTCCTTTCCTCACCCGCAGTTATTTCATTCTCTTCCTCCCCAATAATTGAATTTAGTTGAGCTATTGAGGGTGGATCTAAATAAGAATTAGGTGGTGACGATTCTGCTCTAAAAATAAGGTGTTCCTTATCATTATCATCAAGAATCGTAACCTCTTTCTCCTTACAATAAATCATCGCATCATAGTCCGAAAGCCAGTCCATACCGAGGATTATATCAAACTCAATCATAGGTATGACGATGAGATCAGCAGATAAAGAAAATTTATGTGCTCTAATGGGGACTGATTCACAAAACTTTGTTGCAATGATACTTCCCTTAGGAGTTTTAACTGACAACTCCCTTATTAAATCAAATTGAAAATATCTAATTTTCTTAGAAAACTGGGAAGATATGAAACAATGCGATGATCCAGAATCAAATAATGCATTTTCTAAACTTGAGGAAACCATTAAATTACCTGCCACCACGTCTTTCAGAGCTTCTACCTCTGCAGTAGTGATAGCATAAGCCTGGCCTTGATCCCTTGTCCTTTTCTGAGGTAAGTTCTCCTGACGCTTAGGACATGCATTTGCATAATGCCCCATCTCCCTGCAATTGTAGCACTGAACGTTGGTAGCTTCCTTCTTCCCCTTGCAATCATGAGCTTGGTGGCCTTTTTCACCACACTTGTAACAGACTCCCATTCCCTTCAAGCAAGTACCAGGATGTTTCTTCCCGCATTTACCACAAGATGGATATTCAACCTTTCCCTTCTTCCCCTTATTTCCATTACCAGATTGATCAGAAGGTCTCTTCTTCTCTTGCTTTGCTTTAAAGTCATAAGACTTAGAGAATTCCTTTTCGGTCTTGATAGCACATGAGACAATGTCTTCGTACGATGAAAAGGATTGTGAGACTAATGCTAGACGGGGAAATGGTTTTAACCCATCAAAGAAACGATCAATCTTACTTCTTGGGTTGCGAATATAATCTCCAGCATACCTCGCTAACCTTGAAAAGTTAGCCTCATACTTTGTGACATTCTCATCCTCCTTTTGTCTCAGACTCAGAAATTGTCTTTCCATATCCGCTCGATGGTCGCGAGGGAAGTATTTTTCTAAAAACAGATCTTTGAATTCCCTCCATTCCATATTTGATACTTCATCATCTTCCATCGTATTTTGAATCAATGACCACCATTGATCAGTATCTCCAGTGAGGCGGTAAACTGCCATGATAACTTTTTCCCTTTCACTGCTCCCCAAAGCCTGAAATATTTTCTCTAGGGAAAATATCCATTGCTCAGCTACTAAGGGATTTTTATTCCCATTGAATGTTGGTGGTTGTTGCCTCATGAATCGATCTAACATTGATCCTCCATGCTGCGGATCAGGGTGCTCCATACGGGTAAGGTTATTATTCATAACCTGAGTAAGTTGTCCCAGTATGGTGATTAGCTGATCAGCACCAGTTGCATCACCAGCCCCACTATAATTATCTTGAGCAGGAGGGCAATACCTACATGGAGTGCGTGCATTGATACGGTTTCCATTTCTTCCACTAGGCGCCATTTCTAAACAATGGCATAAACTAGATCAGTTTATGAATCAAAATATATAATCCCATACTTATAAAACACTTAACATAAATTGAACTATTTATGGATATAATCCATAATCATAAAAATGTTTTCTTTGAGGAATTATATACTCATAAACCCTTCATAATGATTTGTAAAGATAATGAGAGTTATCCTAAGCATATCCCCCGGGAGTGTCGTAACCAAGAGTGCAGCAAGGCCCGTTGTCGTGCACCAGTTCCCGTTCGAGTCTAGCTCAAAGCGGTGTTTTCGGGTTTTACCCCTAGGTACATCTGTGCCAGAGCCGCCTCTACCTGCTCGTATCCAGACAGGGATGTATTGCTCAGAAAACTCACAAAATCTCTACAATACAAAAATTCTAGGAAGTTCTTCTATACTAATCCTCAAAGTTCATCTTAGGTCTACGTTCTCTAATCAGAGTTTATCTAAATCTAGTTTCCAAGGTTTGTACTAAACTTCCTCTGATACCAATTGTAACGCCCCGACCCCAGCTACCCAGAGTCGGTGCATTACTTCGTAACATTGGCATGATCACAAGAAAGATCAAATCCCGAAAGACATATTGGTTTAGTATCCTTGGAAACACTAGATATAATCATAAAGTTTTACATTACATTTCAAAGTGAAAAACTACTACAACAACAAAGTCTTCATATCCACACTATTAACCCCTCATAATATCCCTGCAAGTCATTCATAAATTACTTCTTCACTACCTGGGAAAAATAAAACATAGAAAAGGGGTGAGCTCAAATGCCCAGTAAGGATAACAATATAGCGGAACATTCAAAATAAGCATAAACATTTAAGGGAATGAATTACTAAAACAAAAGCCTTTTAAAATTGAACTTCAACATAGTATGGCAAAAATAAAAATGAAATAATGCCATTTACTTATTCACATTGATATTCTACTAATCGAATTATCACATGCAATATCAATAACCACTTTCATAATGTTGGAATGCATAATGCCAGACTATCATAACCACATAGCCAAGGCCTCGTGCCAAGACTACAAATAAGATTTTGTCAAGGCCTTGTGCCAAGACACTAGTTTGTCTCATGAGACCTACCGATGCATCGAGGAGCTATAGCGGGCTGCACCCGTCACTTATTAAGTCCAATGCATTCCCATATGAAAAGGTTTAAACATAACATAAACATTCGTATTAAATCTAGCATACGAAATGTCAATAATTTCACCATAAACTATGAATGGTATAAAAATAGCACATCCATAGTCAAACATATCACAAAACCTTCAATACAATATAGAAGTTTTGTATCATAATAAATCAACTTCAAATAATCTTAAAATCCGTAGATGAAATCAAAATTCTTTTTAAAGAAATATCTCCTTTTATTTTGAAATCATTTAAGATCCATATAAAATAAAAAATTTTCTTTGAAAATATTCTTATAAGCTTGTAAGGAAAGCTTTGAAGATTTTATAACGGCGTAAAATAACTGCACCCGCCGTATAAGTTAAAAAAACTTTCTTACCTCAATTCTGTCGAAAAGGTTAAAAAGGACCTTGTTTTGAAAACGACGGAAAGATTCCTTTATAAACCTCTTATAAAAAGTCAAACAAGGGTATAAATGACTTTAACCCATATTCTTGTAAATAGTAAAAATGTTTTGAAATACATTTCGAAGAAACATGGATGTGGATGATAAAGAGATCCCAGTTGATTATTACGTATAAACAACCTTGGATAATGAAGAGGTTGTGAAATAAACCCTTACCTTGTACTTTTCCTTGGTTGGGGTAGGTTAACCTCCTGTATAATGGTGAAATAATTGTTATTAAATTATACAATAATCATATACATTAATATGATATCATATATGATCTTTTAATATTGATTTGATAATAATATCTTAGTATTATCGTTGTTTCATGTGTTAACTTACTTGTTTTCTTTTGTATGTTTTGTTACGTAAGACATGTATGTAAAGGATAGGTTGTATATTATTCATATCCAGAATGATATCAAGTCCTTAAACATCATTTTTTAAATCATCAAATGATAATTATACTTGAATGGATACGATGGAGAATGAATCTCATCGCGTTCGTGGAGACGGTAGTCCGTACGTACGCACGAGCGACAATATCATTCTTTTGATATTAAAATAATATATAAATGGATGTTATATCATATATACAGAATCATTAACATGTTATATTTATTATTTACATGAGTTACACATCATTATTATACCCATCCAAATAGTATTATATTGAATAACAATTACACCACGACGTGGAGACGGTAAGCCGTACGTACGCACGTATGGTGACATGTTATTCAAAGGGTGGATAGAATACTGAATATGGTTGTACCATATTTATAATAACATCACAGTATATGTAAGATACTGGAGTTATTATTTTAGAATGGTAAGAACAAAGAAAGAGGAAGTGGAAGAAGAAAGGAACTTAGAAAAGGGTGGTGAAATCATTACCTCTTCTTCGGGTTCTTCCTTTTGATTTGATCAAAAGGGCTCCTTAGGTTGGCTTTTTGATCAAACTAAGGCCTCTAGGTTGTATTGAGGGATGTTGGGAGAGTATATGGGCAGAGTTTGGCCGAACCAAAAGGCTTTGAAGGTGTGAAGAAATGAGAAGGAGGAGTGCCCTTTTATAAGAGGGGTGAGGGGCACCTTTGGAAAAGCCAGAAATATTAATTTATAATAAATTCATATTCGATTTCCAAAGGCTCCAAAGTTGACTATTCAGAGGATGAGGTGAGGATAGGTCGAAAACAACCTATCCAATAGAATTTAGACAGGTTTGGGTACCTATATTAACCTTATCTTTAAGTATTAACTCTAAGTTAATTAGTTTCACTTTTACAATGTCTCTTTGTATTTTTATATAATATGGTTAATAAACGTACTATATACATCCAAGCGACCCCCAAGTGGTCCATTAATGATTAGCCTATCATAAGATAAGTCTCTTGGCCGAACCTTAGATTTTTAGGAATTTAATATCAATTAATAATATAATATTTGTTTTAAGAACTCTTTTATGTCAATTTTGACACTATTCAATAGTTGATTTTGGTGAAACTCATAACAGATTGATTACTTCGAACAAAGTCAATTAAATCAATCCTAATATATCATATTATCCTAGAAAATTAGTGTAATTCATTAAAAGTTTCATATTATATTTATTTGGATATTTATAATATCAATTATGTTAATTTTTTACTATTTTAGTAATTACTGCATCATCATTGTGTCATAAATAAAATAAATAATGTAATGTCTAAAAATTATAAATAAAACATAATTATGTAGGGAATCTGTTTAGCTTTCTAATTAATATTTATAATCGAAAATCCAACATGTATAACCCTATGTAAAAATTGTTCTTCTAAAAGATGTAAGCTTATGCCATTTTTATTTTTATTTTAACTTTATTAATATAATGTGTCCCTACCACATACAAGTGGCTCCAAGGGGTCCCCAAATTGACCCAAGGATGCCCATGGTCGGGTATGTGTCCACCAATAAGGTTAGGACACGTTTTAGGGTAATTTTGTATTATTATAATATTATTTGTTTAACCCTTATTTACCGGATTTACCCTTTAACCATGGTAAATAAAATATTTACCGCAGTAATTATTCAAAATGTCTAAAAATAAAAGTTACCTTTTTACACAATTTGAACATCCTGATTCCAAATATGGAATCCATTTTTCTAAATTCAAAACACAGAAGTGGCAGAAATTAATTTAAAATTAATTCCCGCTGTCAAAACAAAAAGCGTGTTTTTAAGAGATAATAACTATCAAAATATTGACACTTGTTTATGTTTGGTTTAATTGTAAAATTATGTCCAATGACCTACATTATATTAAATGGTAAAAATATATTCTAAATATACTTTAAAACCACTCAAATTCATAATTTTTCACTTTTAATTATTTTGATTAAAAATGTTGTTTTTAATTAAAATTTAGTAATTTTCACTATTCATCAAAATATGAAAGTTATCCGAAAAGTACCAAAATTTCACCCTAGACAAATTTCGATATTCCGAATCCAAAAATGAAGTCCATTTTGAAATATAAAATATATATGATTTCAAAAAGTAGGTATTACTATTTACAACGGCTAGTTTAATTAGTTGTGGTGTGTGTTAGAACTCGAGGTTGCGTACAACACACGCTATCGCGTTATTCGAAGGGAAACGTACCGTAGAAGCTTGGGGTGTTACATTCTCCCCTCCTTCAAATAATTGCGTCCTCGCAATTTCTAGGGTATTACTGCATAAAAAGACTCGGGTGGTTCTTCATCATAAGTTCCTCGGGTTCCCACGTTGCCTCTTCCATCTTATGATTTCTCCACAAAACTTTTACCAGACGCGTCGTCCGGTTTCTCAGTACTTGTTCTCTTGTATCAAGAATCCTGACGGGCTCTTCGCAATAAGACAGATCGGGTTCCAGTTCTAATTCCTCATAGATGAGTACATGCGTTGGGTCAGGCATGTATTTCCTCAACAGAGATACGTGGAACACATCGTGAACTTTGGAGAGACTTGGTGGCATTGCCAATCGGTAAGCTACAGCCCCAATTCGTTCTAGAATTTCGAAAGGTCCGATGTACCTGGGACTCAATTTACCTTTCTTTCCAAAACGTATGACTCCCTTACATGGAGATACCTTTAGGAAAACATGATCACCGACTTGAAATTCCAAATCCTTCCTTCGATTATCGGCATAGCTCTTCTGCCTACTTTGAGCTGCTTTGATGTGATTTTGGATTACTTTCACCTTTTCCACCATTTCCTCCACCAGCTCTGGGCCTACAAGTTTTCTTTCACCAACGTCATCCCAACAGGTTGGTGTACGACATCTCTTTCCGTATAACGCTTCATATGGTGCCATCTGTATACTCGAATGGAAGCTATTGTTATAGGAAAATTCTACCAAAGGTAAATACTGATCCCACATACCCTGAAAGTCAAGTGAGAAAGATCTCAACATGTCTTCTAAGGTTTGAATAGTCCGTTCTGGTTGTCCGTATGTCTGAGGGTGGTAAGCAGTGTTCAAATAAAGTTCAGTATCCAAGGATTTCTGAAGACTTTTCCAGAATCTTGAAGTAAAACGGGGATCACGATCAGAAACAATTGATAAGGGTACTCCATGAAGTCTCACAACTTCATTAATATATAGTCTTGCTAGACGTTCCAGGGGTAGATCTTCTCTTATAGCAAGAAAATGTGCTGACTTGGTAAGACGATCAACAATAACCCATATTGCATCATTCCTTCTAGGAGTCTTTGGTATCCCCATGACAAAGTCCATCGTAATATTGTCCCATTTCCACTCTGGTATGGGAAGAGGTTTCATGACTCCTCCAGGCTGTTGCCTTCCAGCTTTCACTTGTTGACAAACCATACATCTTGACACAAAATCAGCAATCTCCCTCTTCATGTTGTCCTACCAAAAATGTTCCTTCAAATCTCTATACATTTTGGTGCTCCCAGGCTGTATAGAGAAATTGGAACTATGAGCATCACCCAGCAATTCCCTTTTTAGATCAGGTATATTGGGAACACAAAGTCTCTTCCAGAATTTCAAAATTCCATCTTCATACACAAAGTCTCTCAATCTCCCATCATTCACAGCTTTAATCTTCTTTTGGAATTCTTCATCATCGGTCTGAGAACTCTTAATCCTTTCTAGTAAAGATGGTTTGGCAACCATTTGAAAAAGCATTAATGTTTCACCTTCCCTGGTTATTCCCATGTCCATCTTCACTAGATCCATGAAAATTGGATTCCTTTCAATTCTCATATTGTTCAAAACTCCATGGTCTTTTCTACTCAAAGCATCTGCCACCTTGTTTGCCTTCCCCGGGTGGTAGTGTATCGTACAATCATAATCCTTGAGTAATTCAAGCCATCTCCTTTGCCTCATGTTGAGTTATTTTTGTGAGAAAATATACTTCAAACTCTTGTGATCAGTATAAATCTCACATTTTTCCCCATAGAGGTAGTGCCTCCATATCTTCAAAGCAAAGATCACAGCTGCTAACTCAAGATCATGAGTAGGATAGTTTTGTTCATGAATTTTCAACTGTCGTGATGCATAGGCAATAACTCTATCATTCAGCATAAGGACACAGCCAAGTCCCTTCTTTGATGAATCACTATAAATAACGAACCCATCATTCCCCGATGGTAGAGTCAATATAGGAGCATTGACTAATCTTCTCTTCAGTTCTTCGAAACATTCTTCACACTCTTTTGTCCAATCAAATTTAACCCCTTTACGTGTGAGCTTCGTTAATGGGTTAGCCAATCGGGCAAAATTCTGGACGAAACGTCGATAATAACCTGCCAAACCAATAAAACTACGTACCTCAGTTATACTCGTAGGTGCTGGCCATTCTTGGATTGCCTTGGTCTTAGAAGGATCAACAGAGATTCCATCTTTAGAGACAATATGGCCAAGAAAAGAAATCTCCTGAAGCCAGAATTCACACTTGCTAAACTTCCCATATAATTCATGCCTCCTCAGAGTCTTCAAGATAATGCGCAAGTGATTTTCATGATCTTCGTAGGTTTTGGAGTATACCAAGATATCATCAATAAATACCACCACAAATTCATCGAGATACTCCTTGAAAACTCTATTCATTAGATCCATGAATACAGAGGGTGCATTAGTCAATCCAAACGGCATTACAGTAAACTCGTAATGCCCGTACCTGGTTCGAAATGCTGTTTTCGGAATGTCTTCCTTCTTCACACACAACTGATGGTATCCAGATCGAAGGTCAATCTTTGAAAAGTATTGAGCTCCATGCAATTGGTCAAATAAATCATCAATACGAGGTAGGGGATACTTATTCTTTATCGTTATAGCATTGATCTCCCTATAGTCGATACATAACCTCATAGATCCATCTTTCTTTTTAACAAAAAGAATAGGGGCTCCCCATGGAGAAACACTAGGGCGAATAAATCCCTTATTACTCAGTTCCTCTAGTTGTTTCTTTAGTTCTACTAATTCTACAGTGGCCATTCTATAAGGGGTCTTCGATATAGGCCTTGATCCAGGAATCAAATCAATGGAAAACTCAACTTCTCGTTCTGGAGGATGTCCAGGTAAATCTTCCGGAAATACATCTACAAATTCTTTCACAACAGGTACATCCTCTATTTGAACATTCCTTTCCTCACCCGCAGTTATTTCATTCTATTCCTCCCCAATAATTGAATTTAGTTGAGCTATTGAGGGTGGATCTAAATAAGAATTAGGTGGTGATGATTCTGCTCTAAAAATAAGGTGTTCCTTATCATTATCATCAAGAATCATAACCTCTTTCTCCTTACAATAAATCTTCGCATCATAGTCCGAAAGCCAGTCCATACCGAGGATTATATCAAACTCAATCATAGGTATGACGATGAGATCAGCAGATAAAGAAAATTTATGTTCTCTAATGGGGACTGATTCACAAAACTTTGTTGCAACGATACTTCCCTTAGGAGTTTTAACTGACAACTCCCTTATTAAATCAAATTGGAAATATCTAATTTTCTTAGAAAACTGGGAAGATATGAAACAATGCGATGATCCAGAATCAAATAATGCATTTTCTAAACTTGAGGAAACCATTAAATTACCTGCCACCACGTCTTTCAGAGCTTCTACCTCAGCAGTAGTGATAGCATAAGCCTGGCCTTGATCCCTTGGCCTTTTCTGAGGTAAGTTCTCCTGACGCTTAGGACATGAATTTGCATAATGCCCCATCTCCCTGCAATTGTAGCACTGAACGTTGGTAGATTCCTTCTTCCCCTTGCAATCATGAGCTTGGTGGCCTTTTTCACCACACTTGTAACAGACTCCCATTCCCTTCAAGCAAGTACCAGGATGTTTCTTCCGGCATTTACCACAAGATGGATATTCAACCTTTCCCTTCTTCCCCTTATTTCCATTCCCAGATTGATCAGAAGGTCTCTTCTTCTCTTACTTTGCTTTAAAGTCATAAGACTTAGAGAATTCCTTTTCGGTCTTGATAGCACATGAGACAATGTCTTCGTACGATGAAAAGGATTGTGAGACTAATGCTCGACGGAGAAATGGTTTTAACCCATCAAAGAAACGATCAATCTTACTTCTTGGGTTGCAAATATAATCTCCAGCATACCTCGCTAACATTGTAATGTTAGCCTCATACTTTGTGACATTCTCATCCTCCTTTTGTCTCAGACTCAGAAATTGTGTTTCCATATCCGCTCGATGGTCGCGAGGGAAGTATTTTTCTAAAAACAGATCTTTGAATTCCCTCCATTCCATATTTGATACTTCATCATCTTCCTTCGTATTTTGAATCAATGACCACCATTGATCAGCATCTCCAGTGAGGCGGTAAACTGCCATGATAACTTTTTCCCTTTCACTGCTCCCCAAAGCCTGAAATATTTTCTCTAGGGAAAATATCCATTGCTCAGCTACTAAGGGATTTGTATTCCCATTTAATGTTGGTGGTTGTTGCCTCATGAATCGATCTAACATTGATCCTCCACGCTGCGGATCAGGGTGCTCCATACGAGTAAGGTTATTATTCATAACCTGAGTAAGTTGTCCCAGTATGGTGATTAGCTGATCAGCACCAGTTGCATCACCTGCCCCACTATAATTATCTTGAGCAGGAGGGCAATCCCTACATGGAGTGCGTGCATTGATACGGTTTCCATTTCTTCCACTAGGCGCCATTTCTAAACAATGGCATAAACTAGATCAGTTTATGAATCAAAATACATAATCCCATACTTATAAAACACTTAACATAAATTGAACTATTTATGGATATAATCCATAATCATAAAAATGTTTTCTTTGAGGAAGTATATACTCATAAACCCTTCATAATGATTTGTAAAGATAATGAGAGTTATCCTAAGCATATCCCCTGGGAGTGTCGTAACCAAGAGTGCAGCAAGGCCCGTTGTCGTGCACCAGTTCCCGTTCGAGTCTAGCTCAAAGCGGGGTTTTCGGGTTTTACCCCTAGGTACATCTGTGCCAGAGCCGCCTCTACCTTCTCGTATCCAGACAGGGATGTATTGCTCAGAAAACTCACAAAATCTCTACAATACAAAAATTCTAGGAAGTTCTTCTATACTAATCCTCAAAGTTCATCTTAGGTCTACGTTCTCTAATCAGAGTTTATCTAAATCTAGTTTCCAAGATTTGTACTAAACTTCCTCTTATACCAACTGTAACGCCCCGACCCCAGCTACCCAGAGTCGGTGCATTACTTCGTAACATTGGCATGATCACAAGAAAGATCAAATCCCGAAAGACCGATTGGTTTAGTAGCCTTGGAAACACTAGATATAATCATAAAGTTTTACATTACATTTCAAAGTGAAAAACTACTACAACAACAAAGTCTTCATATCCACACTATTAACCCCTCATAATATCCCTGCAATTCATTCATAAATTACTTCTTCACTACCTGGGAAAAATAAAACATAGAAAAGGGGTGAGCTCAAATGCCCAGTAAGGATAACAATATAGCGGAACATTCAAAATAAGCATAAACATTTAAGGCAATGAATTACTAAAACCTAAGCCTTTTAAAATTGAACTTCAACATAGTATGGCAAAAATAAAAATGAAATAATTCCATTTACTTATTCACATGGATATTCTACTAATCGAATTATCACATGCAATATCAATAACCACTTTCATAATGTTGGAATGCATAATGTCAGACTATCATAACCACATATCCAAGGCCTCGTGCCAAGACTACAAATAAGATTTTGTCAAGGCCTTGTGCCAAGACACTAGTTTGTCTCATGAGACCTACCGATGCATCGAGGAGCTATAGCGGGCTCCACCCGTCACTTATTAAGTCCAATGCATTCCCATATGAAAAGGTTTAAACATAACATAAACATTCGTATTAAATCTAGCATACGAAATGTCAATAATTTCACCATAAACTATGAATGGTATAAAAATAGCACATCCATAGTCAAACATATCACAAAACCTTCAATACAATATAGAAGTTTTGTATCATAATAAATCAACTTCAAATAATCTTAAAATCCGTAGATGAAATCAAAATTCTTTTTAAAGAAATATCTCCTTTTATTTTGAAATCATTTAAGATCCATATAAAATAAAACATTTTCTTTGAAAATATTCTTATAAGCTTGTAAGGAAAGCTTTGAAGATTTTATAGCGGCGTAAAATAACCGCACCCGCCGTATAAGTTAAAAAAACATTCTTACCTCAATTCTGTCGAAAAGGTTAAAAAGGACCTTGTTTTGAAAACGACGGAAAGATTCCTTTATAAACCTCTTATAAAAAGTCAAACAAGGGTATAAATGACTTTAACCCATATTCTTGTAAATAGTAAAAATGTTTTGAAATACATTTCGAAGAAACATTGATGTGGATGATAAAGAGATCCCAGTTGATTATTACGTATAAACAACCTTGGATAATGAAGAGGTTGTGAAATAAACCCTTACCTTGTACTTTTCCTTGGTTGGGGTAGGTTAACCTCCTGTATAACGGTGAAATAATTGTTATTAAATTATACAATAATCATATACATTAATATGATATCATATATGATCTTTTAATATTGATTTGATAATAATATCTTAGTATTATCGTTGTTTCGTGTGTTAACTTACTTGTTTTCTTTTGTATGTTTTGTTACGTAAGACATGTATGTAAAGGATAGGTTGTATATTATTCATATCCAGAATGATATCAAGTCCTTAAACATCATTTTTTAAATCATCAAATGACAATTATACTTGAATGGATACGATGGAGAATGAATCTCATCGCGTTCGTGAAGACGGTAGTCCGTACGTACGCACGAGCGATAATATCATTCTTTTGATATTAAAATAATATATAAATGGATGGTATATCATATATAAAGAATCATTAACATGTTATATTTATTATTTACATGAGTTACACATCATTATTATACCCATCCAAATAGTATTATATTGAATAACAATTACACCACGACGTGGAGACGGTAAGCCGTACGTACGCACGTATGGTGACATGTTATTCAAAGGGTGGATAGAATACTGAATATGGTTGTACCATATTTATAATAACATCACAGTATATGTAATATACTGGAGTTATTATTTTATAATGGTAAGAACAAAGAAAGAGGAAGTGGAAGAAGAATGGAACTTAGAAAAGGGTGGTGAAATCATTACCTCTTCTTCGGGTTCTTCCTTTTGATTTGATCAAAAGGGCTCCATAGGTTGGCTTTCTGATCCATCTAAGGCCTCTAGGTTGTAGCGAGGGATGTTGGGAGAGTATTTGGGCAGAGTTTGGCCGAACCAAAAGGCTTTGAAGGTGTGAAGAAATGAGAAGGAGGAGTGCCCTTTTATAAGAGGGGTGAGGGGCACCTTTGGAAAAGATAGAAATATTAATTTATAATAAATTCATATTCGGTTTCCAAAGGCTCCAAAGTTGACTATTCAAAGGATGAGGTGGGGCTAGGTCTAAAACAACTCATCCAATAGAATTTAGACAGGTTTGGGTACTTATATTAACCTTATCTTTAAGTATTAACTCTAAGTTAATTAGTTTCACTTTTACAATGTCTCTTTTTATTTTTATATAATATGGTTAATAAACTTACTATATACATCCAAGCGACCCCCAAGTGGTCCATTAATGATTAACCTATCATAATATAAGTCTCTTGGCCGACCCTTAGATTTTTAGGAATTTAATATCAATTATTAATATAATATTTGTTTTAAGAACTCTTTTATGTCAATTTTGACACTATTCAATAGTTGATTTTTGTGAAACTCATAACAGATTGATTACTTCGAACAAAGTCCATTAAATCAATCCTAATATATCATATTATCCTAGAAAATTAGTGTAATTCATTAAAAGTTTCATATTATATTTATTTGGGTATTTATAATATCAATTATGTTAATTTTTTACTATTTTAGTAATTACTACATCATCATTGTGTCATAAATAAAATAAATTATTTAATGTCTAAAAATTATATATAAAACATCATTATGTAGGAAATCTTTTTAGCTTTCTAATGAATATTTATAATCGAAAATCCAACATGTATAACCCTATGTAAAGATTGTGCTTCTAAAGGATGTAAGCTTATGCCATTTTTATTTTTATTTTAACTTTATTAATATAATGTGTCCCTACCACATACAAGTGGCTCCAATGGGTCCCCAAATTGACCAAAGGATGCCCAGGGTCGTGTATGTATCCACCAATAAGGTTAGGACACGTTTTAGGGTAATTTTGTATTATTATAATATTATGTTTTTAACCCTTATTTACCGGATTTACCCTTTAACCATGGTAAATAAAATATTTACCGCAGTAATTATTCAAAATGTCTAAAAATAAAAGTTACCTATTTACACAATTTGAAAATCCTGATTCCAAATATGGAATCCATTTTTCTAAATTCAAAACACAGAAGTGGCAGAAATTAATTTAAAATTAATTCCCGCTGTCAAAACAAAAAGCGTGTTTTTAAGAGATAATAACTATCAAAAGATTGACACTTGTTTATGTTTGGTTTAATTGTAAAATTATGTCCAATGACCAACATTATATTAAATGGTAAAAATATATTCTAAATATACTTTAAAACCACTCAAATTCATAATTTATCACTATTAATTATTTTGATTAAAAAAGTTGTTTTTAATTAAAATTTAGAAATTTTCACTATTCATCAAAATATGAAAGTTATCCGAAAAGTACCAAAATTTCACCCTAGACTAATTTCGATATTCCGAATCCAAAAATGAAGTCCATTTTGAAATATAAAATATATATGATTTCAAAAAGTAGGTATTACTATTTACAACAGCTAGTTTAATTAGTTGTGGTGTGTGTTAGAACTCGAGGTTGCGTACAACACACGCTATCGCATTATTCGAAGGGAAACATACCGTAGAAGCTTGGGGTGTTACAACATAATCACAACAGCATGAGATCTCTATAGATACTTAAAGGATTTTGAGGGACCCCACCCAAACAAAATATGGGGACACATTTAGGCTCTGACCTCCTCCTACCACCTCCACTCATGTTTGACCTCTCATCGTCACAAATCATTATTCATAGAGATATCTATCTATTCTCCCTTATTTTTAACAAGGGTTATATGATGGATCCACCTTTCTAAACCAATTCCACAATACATTGAACGGGAAAGTATTATCATAGTTATTGGAGTATTTTTTGGCGGGTCCAATATATGTGTTCGGGGAAGAAAGTATTATATCCACCCCATATCCCTTAGTAATGAACAGTCCTTATGGATGGTAGAGTGTTCATGGGTTTTGTCTTAGATCACACCATAATACACCTATTTTTCTCTTTTTTTGATATAGTTTAATTGAAAATAAATTAGAGATGGGATGTATGGTATAGAATTGGTCTTTCCATCATCCTTTGTTCCCAACACCCCATATCAAAATGATTTCATATACTCTATACTCTATAATACACTTTATACCATCAATCATGTCACCATATTAGTCCATAAAGAGGAATAAGTTGAAATTCCCAATTTTTTTTATGCTGACCTCCACCTCATCTTCAATGGGGGTCAACACTAGATCATAAATTATTTTAAGAAGATATGGTTGGACTTAAATGTTGGGGGTGTATTGTTGTTGGTTAATTCATAACTACTCTATAAATGTTATATCAATCCATCCATGTGTGAATTTATATGGACTTATTATACACCTAGGATAGCCCTCCATTGTGATGTGTCCATGTTTAATGTACAATTGGGTTGACATTGGGATGTCCAATGTAACCTGGTTATCAAATACCTTGATAACATCCATTACTAGGTTCCCCAGCCGTAGACCCATTCACATATCACTGAATGGAGGAATCCAATCACTCACTATGGTGGAATGGAATTCCACATACCCGACTTTGGGGTGTTATTATACCATAGTATTGCCCTACTCTCCAAATTAGCATTCCTATTATGTTAGAATGTATGAACTCAACCTCTTCTAGTTCCATGTACTATATAATTACTTTATTATCCTAAAATTATTTTTTGTAATGCAATGTTCATTAATAGGACAAACCATGTCTAAAAGGGAATTCCCTAGTAGAAGGGTGGGTGATGCTTCAAGAATAATGTTAGCAAATATAGCAAGATATTCATCACCATTAGAATCTTTTATGAATTCCCCCAATCATCAGTCATTGGGTGTAATTAATTTTATTGAAATACCATTAAGGGGGATCCCACTGATGAGGTATAAGTCTGAAAGACTGATCCCTACCTCCCTGTTATGAATGTGGAATAAATTTTTATATGGAAAATATTGTCTGTGAAGATTGTGATGAAGCTTCAGTTAGTTGTATACATAAAATTTGAACATCCACACAACCACATATACCCAAATAAAACACGTATTAGTCTTGAATTATATATAGGTATTATTGTTGTCACAGTTAAACAAGATTCATGATCTTATCTATTGAATCTAGGATGTGATACAAACTTATACGCAAAATGTTGACTTCATGTAGAAATATGTCATAGTGATGGAAGATGGATGATAGTATTCTAATTCCATGATTCATGGGCCCAAACATCCTCAAAAGAGATCAAAATTTTCACTATGTCACTCTCCATTTTCAAGGGGTTCAGTGGTGGTAGAAAAGTTACAGGACTGATGGGCTGAGATCATAGCCTGACATTAATCAATAGTAGGGGTGTGGGGGTGGATGCCTCATAGTATATAGAAGAATTTTTCCTAGGTGGTCCTATTAGTTTTCCATACATTAACACAACAATCATACCAATAGGATCATTTTTTCCCTACATGCGTTGCCCAGAAGGTGTATCCACCCATGTTTGTGCCAACTATGCATAGTACATTCTCTTTGGAACAATGCGGGCCAAAAACATTTTTCACCCCTTCACTGATCACCTACGCTAGTGGCCAATTAAGAGTAACACATTCTTCTAGGGTTCTCTATTTTTCTATATATTTGACACTGCATATCCTCATTTGAGAAACTATAAAATTGGATAGAATTATAAATCACTAGTCACACTATCCCATTTCTATGTTCCTCCAAAACCTCTTAGGTTTACCTATGAACCCCATGAAAAGAGGAAATTCGGGGGGATAATGAGATAAAATCCCCTCTGGGTCTAAAATTAATGATTCTTGTGTGGGAAGCCTTTTTTAACCTAGTGGAAAACCATGTATGTAAGTCCCATTCACTAATTACAATCTTCATGAGACCCATCAAGGGAAAGCAGAAGATTTCCATGGTGCCTAGCCTATGTCCTCTCCAAATTATTTTTTCTTATGTGGTCTGTTTCCCAATGAATATCCATCTCTCACAGTAACCCCATATGCGAAGCACATCCAATTCCTCCCAGGCCCTAGGCAAATCAAATTTGCTCAATGAGATAGGACCGACATGAGCCTCCTTTTGAGCCCTCGTATAAGGAACCAATGAAAGAAACAACCTTCATTTGGATACCTCGATAGAGGGGGACCAAATATAAACCTTCTTCAAAGCCAATGTACTTGAAAAAAAATGGAATCGTACACACAAGCAAGTATAAATTTTGGTTATGCCATCCTTCAGTCTGATGTTTCCTACACATGTCATACCAGATGGGTAGGGTGCTCATGGGAACATTAGATCTTATCTTCCCTAGGTCATGAGGTACATGACACTATGTGTGGTTTCAGACAACTCCCAATCATGTGTTCCAGGGTTAAGACCATTCTCTTATTTAGATAATGTTGTGACCTGAAGCCTCTGGATCAATGTACAGAGGGTGAGTATCACTCTTTACATTCCCTTATAAGGTGAATTAAATCCTCCCCTGGAACCAATTATTTGGAATCCTCAGAAATTATGCCCCGAGCCTTTCCTACATGACATATATCACTTTATTCCTTCCTCCATTTCCATACCCATTGGTAAAAAAGAATATGAAGTTATTTGAAACCCCTCTCTATATCCCATTAGGCCCAGGGTACAACGACGAGAGTGAGTGGGATCCATATCATTATTTGACTTCCTCTTCTATTGGTAGTCGATCTCTTCCATAAGAGGATATATTAGATTGTGTGATTCCATATATCTACTACATCTTATGTTCTATCACACTGACATTGACACGAATTGGATTAGATGTTTGTGGTTATCAAATAATCCATAATAAACATGGGAATCCTACCATGTGCATGTCCCAACTAAACCAATCATGGGGCTCATATTTGGTATAATCTCCAACCACATCACCATAAAATAACCAAGTGCATGTCTTTTCACGACTATGACCCAAAAAAAATTGAATCCTCTATACGAATTTTCCTCAACATGGCCAAATCAGGTAATATACATCAAAGATAATCCCCAAGTTATCCACTCAAAATGACATGCTCCCCGGAGAGACAGACTTGAGGGTCCCCATTGGTGAAGGTCCCCACCACTTAAATATGTGGGCTTTAATTCCCATAAAAATTGGATACATAAAAAGCCTTCATGAGGTCAAAAACAAACACCCCAAATCGATACTATGTTTTATTAGCCACATTCTGAAAAATTTCATAGGAAACCTGGGAGTCCATACACCTTACGGGTTCCCTAGGAAACTTTGTTATAAGTACCACACTGATATTTGACTAGGAACCTTTATCCTAGAATTCCTAACTTCATGAAATTAAACTATGTGGTTTAGTCCTTATATCATGACCTTAAAAGGTAATATTTTCCCCACTATAAAGGGTCAAACAATGTGGGTTCTGATACATTCCAAAAGTATACATAGGAATCACATTCATGTGTCCAAACATTTCATCCAAACAAATACCATCTTCATGGATGATGATACTCTCTAGATCACCCTAATTTGTGTCTGAAATCCATCTTCATCATAATAACAAAAAATGAATCTATAATTAGTAAAAACGTTTTACCATGTATGGGGAAAATCAGTTAAAAATTTACATCTATATTGTTGATGAACCTAAGATACATATATATATAATTCTGAGTTCTATACATGCTATTAATTGACTGTTAATTCATGGATGACCCACTCCATTCATGGTACTTAATGATGGATTCAAATATATATCTTAAATTTATACGAGACTCACATAATTGGAAAAACATCCCCCCAAAAAGGTTTTATGACCTTGATATCCTATCCACTCAACAAATGTGTGTTATAATAAAACATTTTCCAAAGAACCCAATGAGAAAGTCACTTTGTAAAACAATTATCTCATGGATATGTAATTATTGGGTGTTTCTATTTCCATGAATAAACATATTGGAAACCATTCATAAATCATGAACATGACATGAATTATTGTACAAAACTCAACCCCATACTATATATTAATGAAGAAAAAATTATATTTTCATATGAAAAATTTTCAATTATTATTGGATTCTAAATCAAGATGATGGTGTTGCCCACCTTTCATGTCCCTTTCACTCTCAAAATAAAAGGGGACCAATCTTGACAGTCAATCGGGTATGTGTTTCTTTAAATGAAAGGCTACTTTGTGATGGTTTTCATGTTTGTGTTTGTAATATATATTTAGGAACATTCTCTCAAAATCATTTAAATTAAATGGCACCCTTACTTATTCTTCAAATATACACCCTAGATAATATTTTTTTTGGTCTTCATCCAGGAAAGGGAAGTAGTTACCAACCTAGTATTTTAGATGTTGGGTCTGAAAAACACAGGCATTGGTGTATATATAGAATGGTATGATCCCATTATTGGAGGATGGATGACAGTCCCTCTTTCTCACAAATCCCCACTAAACATCCAATAAACAATGGAAGGTTTTCCATAAGTAAATGGAACATATTAAGCAGACTCTCTTGGAAGCATCCAAATAACCCCACTATAAAAATATAGTGACACACGGTGAGAGTAATATAAAACTACCAATGATAATCAATATTTCTAGTATAATTCTATAAAAAACATAGAGAATCATTCAAACCATGTTTGTATGTAAACTATATGAAGACGCACACACCTGACTGCATTCATCAAGCCTCCTAATAGTTTCATCTAGCACTATCTTTGGAGGTTATATGAAATGTCATGAAGATGAACCAAAGGAAGACTCAAAACCATATGCACAAAATGGAGTACTATCATTATCTACTGGAGGGAAATTAAGGACACTCGTAGTTATATAACGTAGATCTAGATTTCGAATGGGTATATATCCTTATTCCAGACACGGAAGTCACTAATAATATCATGAAAATATTGTAAGGGTATACATAAATTCCTACTCATATCTTACAGACAAGCCATGAAGTCATAATGGAAATGACAGTAGTGAAATATATACATACACATAACTATATACTCAAAAATGGGGAGGATCCTCAACATGTCACCTTGAAGTAGATACATGAATCTACTCATATCTAGTAGGGTTGTGGGGAATACTCCATCATGACATATGGATAACTTGATTGGAAACATACACCTATTTTGAATGGAGGGAATCAACCCATTCTAATGGCCACTACAAAATGTGAAAAAACCCTTGTCTAAATTACAAAAGCCTTTCAGAATATTTTGGTAGTAACAAGAGATACAATCATGCAAGTATCTGTACCTAAAGATTAATTCCCTGATAAAGATGACCCATTTTATAGATACATAATATCAAAAAAGAATCCTCAATTGAGGAAACTGAAAAAAATATGATTTGTTCTATGGTTCATGTCAATACAATGTAATATTTATTGAGACACTTATAAATTTATATAAGGTTTCTCTCGATATTACTCTTCTGCTACCAAATATTAGGAGAAGTATAAGTAATTACAATGTTCCTCCTATGAAACTTATCCATGAAGCCTTGATTCATGTCTATAATTTGATCAGTATCTATATCCCATCTCCAGAGAAGAGTCTCAGTAACCCTCCATGTGGATAGAAGATCAACGAAAAATAGGGTCTTACCCTTGATGTAATACCCTATAGTAGTCCTCCATACGATAAAATTCGATACTAATATTATCTCCACAATAATGTTTGATTTGATTAAGAAGGTCTTCCCTATTGGGATATTTGAAAAGAAAGTCATTCTATAAAAAGGAACATGTAAAAACAATGACATTTATGTATGATTACTTGTCCTTAACAATTGAAATTATTTCTCATCCAAAATATTTTCCAGGGCGATGGTAATTATCTAAAGACCCCATAGATCATATTACATCCAATATGAAAAAGGAAGTCACTCCTGATCTCTTTGTTTATGAAAATGTAGTAGGAAAATTTCATACTTGGTTAGACTTGGTTGAGGATCCTCCTGTGAACTATGAAGAAAAAATATCGAATATAAAGAAACAACTAGCTAATCAAGACATTCAATTCAAATTTTGGACATTATAAACCCCACAATATAGCATTCCAGGATTTTTTAGGATGATTTGGTTTATGAAATATTCATCAATGAATGGAAAACTCTTCGTCACAGGAAACTAATTGTATTTCCCTATGAAAAGTATCATATTCATGTCCTGGTAATTGATGTTTTGAAACACTAAATTGACATAGAAAAAGTTTTAGATTCATAAAATCTAATGTTCAACAAATAGTATTTTTCCCTTCAATAAACATGTCACCACATGTTAAAAAGAATGAAAAAACTAATCATAGACACCACACCTAGTGTTTATATCAGTGGATGGGGTAAAAACTGAGAACTAAATTTCATCGTTCCTACCAAATAGAAAATCATTCTAAAAGTGGTATCTGGAAATGTCATGGATTTTGGAATGAATTTAACAATAGAATCTATTCACAACTGATGATATGATTAAAACAAATAGGTCCCAATCGACTGTCACAAATGTCAGGATTGGAGATATAAGGATCTCTAGAAACTTCTTCATTAGGAATTTGTAAATATTAATAAATCCACCAAGTTAGGGTATTTCTATAATCAGATAAATTTTTTATAAATATCAAAAATCTATTCAAAAGTGGGAGATTATGTTGTACTCTAGATGATCCACCTATACCATGTTGAAAAGAATCCATAAAATTATAAGGTAATATATGATGGTAGATGTAATGAATGTTCTATAGAAACCCCATCACATTGGTCCTTTGTATTTTTTAACACAACATTCAATGATGAAAAACAAGGCTTAAAGTGTTATGAAAGTGGAGTGAGAATAGCCCCAGTCCTTAGGGCTGGGTGGTTTTTCCAGTATCAACATATTCCTCAATGTAAGTCTTCTCTAGATTAAGGGTAACACCCAAGAATAAATCCTCTAAAATTTCTCAATCCCCTAATATGGTAACCTCATAATAGATGTGCATGACTCAATTATATTAAGATTTCCTTTGGATTACTATCATTGAAATGTCACCCAAATAATTAGGGAAGGAGTGACAAATTATTCTTTGAGGCCATAGATAAATAATATGTCATAAGTAAAATGACTAAATTCCAAAAATTAATTACACATCTATGAATTTCATTAACACATCCCTTTATAGACACTAAAAAACTTTTGGCCAAATTTGAGGAATAATTTGAGGAGGAAATTTTAGTTAAAAATGTTGTATATAGTGAAAAGATTTAAGGAGTTTTGTGTACCTAGAACCATTGACTCACACTGAATTTTTTTTATGTTGTCCATCACTGTACCATTACCTCTGAAAAAGTAATCCAACAAGGGAAAGGGTCAAGGCATGATTGTGTCTCACATACCTTCTTCAGAGGTTAATCCCCTCTCATTGGAGGAATTAATATCTAATAAATTATAGGATATGAAATAATTAGAGATACTTAATGCAGATCTATATTGTGATAGCCTTCTTATAGGATATATTCTATAAGATGATCCTCAACTCGCACCCCTAATTGATGAAGCTAAGAAATAGGATTTTTAGTAGTAAAAAAAGTGATTCTATAACATCTGATCAATATGGTATACCAACCACCAATATATAGGGATCCTATAACAGAAAATCATGAATTACCTCTTTTGGGTTTGCAACCAGAACAGGGCCATACACATTCATATAGGACTTACCATTTAGGCTACCCATGGAATACAACAATAGTGCCTTCATGGATATACATACCATCTGCTACACCTATTCATGCTCTGTCTCGTCTAGAAATTCCAATAGGAATCATTAACACTATTGATTCACTAATGTGTTGATTGGAATATATGGAGGAATGAAGAGCATCAATAAAACTTGATAATCCTTCTTACCCCAAATGGTTTTCTGAAAATCATCCCCCTATGATCATTTGTAATTATATAGTCCCAATTTAAAATGGATTATGAGACTTGAAGTAGAGTTCGACGAATTTCACCTCTAACTGTGATCCAACGATCTGTCCTCTGTACTATAGGATGAAATAAAAATCATGTTCTTCATTACATAAATACACGTACTAGACATTTTATTGTACACTATCTAGGTAGATCGGTCGGTTACTGGGTGTAAACACCTACATCATATCATTATCTTCCATTTTAGCTCAATTTTGGATTATAAAAATATCCTTCATATATCACGATTTAAACTATGGTAGAATAATATGTTCTTAGATTTATTTTCTTGGTGGGAAGGATTACCATATAATTTAAACCTACCATTACCTCATGAATACTTGTTCTCCATTTGTTTTAAAAAATTTCATGTTGATTTTCACACACAACATATCCCTATGAAATATATAAGAGGGTTTCTAAAACTTAGTGTGGTCTATCAAAGAGGGTAAGACACCATCATAGAGACTAAATCTAAGTAATATATAATTCCATAAACTAATTGAATGATATTATAGAATTTATAGTCTTCCACAATTATGGTTACACAAGAACATGTTACTTCTCCCACTCTAAATCCTTTACTGCATCGTGTGGTTCAACTCACAAGCATTAGTAACAATGCATGCCTCATAAATATGATCAAAGAGAGTTGAGGAAAAATATTTTGACGAGATGAAAAACAATGTCTATTATTTTTAAAATGACCATATCCCTTACTACTTTATATCAACATAAGAAAACTACTTTATCATGTTTCAAATTCCCAAGAATTCCAACAATGATATTGATGAGGATTTTACAAACTATTTCCCCTTCAATTAAGTATTTGGGAACATTATCCTTGAATATTTTGTTTTCAAAAATTTCTAGAAGGAGATGGTTGACTCTGGAAAATTAAAGCATGGAAGACTACCTGGTCATGTAAAATGTGTTTCTATACCCGATATAAAAAGGGTATTGATTAGAATGAAGTTAACAGATATAGTACAGAGAATTTAAATGACTGGATGGTATGAAATACAATAAATTGGGCTCATTATATTCTCTAATCATAATTAAAAAAACAAAACTTTTCCTTAATCGCTTCCAGAATGACACAATCAACCCCTTTGGTGTAACAACCTTTCAAAAGAGAGTCTTAATAAAGAATCATGATGGAATATAATTATGTTGAATAAGGAATAGGGCCAATTCCAAATATGTATATGTATTTTACCACATCATATTTCATGTCTGATATCCCAGAATCATGGGAATCACATATCCTAATAGTGAAATAAGAGACAACCTTCCAGATGGAATCTTGATCAAATGAGGATTTGATATTCAGTACCAAATTTTTTATTCAATTAAGGGATCCAATCCTAGGTTATGAGGGTTATTATAAACCCTAATTCTGATCATTCAATTATTGAACTGGGGGAATGGGCGTTTGGAGTCAAGGATAGAGTGCATGATGTTGACATTCTAGGATTCAATATATTAACCAAGTTCCTAACAAAGTATATAAATTTTAGAAACAAAAGGGAGATCTCTCCAAATATCTCTTGAAAATAAATGAATATCCCCCACACATGATAGTTTTTACTCTGACATGATCATCCTAGAAGATCAGATAGAGGGCGTGTCACCACTAAATCAAAATTGGATTGTAGGACTGCCTAGTAGACCTCATGAACCCATGTCATAAGAATCGTTTTATGTTTATTCAATCACTTATCCATCCACATAAAGTACTCTATATCATAAATAACCCAAAAAAAGGAATCATTATTCTAGGAGGAACATAAATTTGGACCATATTTAAGATGTTATGAATCAATTTGACCTAGTTCTAGCCATGGTTTCAATCATGGATCCTCTAAGCCTATCAAAATTCATCTATGCAGCTATCATAGAGGCCTACTCAAGTCCTCAATAAATTCATTTCAAGGTTTATGGAGTTGATAAGAATGAGAAATTACTCTTGGATAAATATAACTCAAAAATAAATTTTAGGTTCTCATTTCTGACACTGAATTCATGGTTATTTTGGTAGGATACAACCTTTTAAATTCTTCTAGGAATACCTCGGTGACATTAGAATACAGTTATCCCTTCGTCATACCACATGTGCCCCAAATATTGTTTCAATAGAGAAACTGGGTCATTTCATGGTGAATAAAATCCCCATTTATATCTTGTAAATCATAGTACACTAATTATGGATTCTACTAGAGGGAAGAGAAATAGTGAATGACTGATGATGTCACTCAAATATATTCCTCAAATGGTCTGGAGATGATTCTAGATAGGTCTTTCAACCATCTTAGAGTATTGTATGTTCTTACCATCATGAAAATCAAAGGGGTGGGTGTGAACGTAAGAATATATTCAGAAAATAAAATGATTTCATTTATGAAAATTGAACCCAAAAGTAATGAAGAATTTGTGAATTCTACAAGAATCAATTAAAACCAATATGAATATTCCATAATTCCATCCCATGAGCTTCAAAAAATAATGTTTATGTCATTTATAATGGAATATGTTGTCATGTCACTAGTAGAAAATAAGAAAGATAATTCTTATTCCCTCATATCCCCTTAGTATCTCAAAAAAGTACTTGATACATTAATTGATGAAGAAATAGATTCTTCACCTTCTGAATCTCCAAACGTTGAATTATCCTATAACTATGACAATATTGAATTATAATCTACATCCTAGGAAGAGGTGGAAGTGGAAAAGCATTAAGAAGAGGTAGAGGAGTAATAATTTAGGGATGCCCCTTTGGTATTTGAGGAATGTGTCTCTCCCACTATTGATGAACAAAGATAAATAAATCTATGTACAGATAAAGAACCACTAACCACATAGATCAGTGTAGAAAATAATTACAAAGAGTAAGAGGTATATATATCTTTTTAAAAGAAACATCGGGAATGTTTTCCTAGAATTTCCAAGAAATTTGAGGCCTAGATCCCATGGTGTCCACCCATTACATGTGTTTTCCAGAAGACTAGAGAGAATATAAACAGGTAGTGAGATAGGCAGAAACACAACTCACGTTTCAACAACTAAGGCCGAAGAGGAGAAACTCATCAAGGCTGACATCATTCGAGAAGTTCTATATTTAATATGGTCAACCAATATCATCCTAGTAATAATGAAAAAAAGAAAATCAGTTTCTACATCAACTTCATAGATCTCAACCTGTACTTACTGAAATATGAGTTCCAAGTTCAAATAAAATAACTCCTAATTTATGAAACAGTAGGTTATCAAGACCTCTCCTTCAAGGATAGATATTTTGGGTATAAACGAATTCAAATGGAAACATATGATGAAGAGACCACCACCATTAGGGCCCTAATATAATATTCTACTATTGGGTAAATCCCTTTGTCTTGAAGAAATCCATTTCCACATACCAATGTTCCACGCATCGCATCATTAAACACTTATTTGGGTTCTTTTTTGAATTATACATTGAAAATCCAATGGATATGTTACAAAAATGTTCCAAACACATGGATTACCTAGATGACATATTAAACAGGATCACATAATATAGCATGAATATGTACCACTTAATATGGGATTTCAGGGTAATCTCAGAATGATTTTCAGTGATGTTTCATGCCATTGATGTATCGAAGACGACCCAAAAGAAAACAATAACCATAAATAGAATCTCACCTCCTAGAAAAATCAAAATATAGAGAGTAATTTAAGGAAAATTGGACTATATATATCACTTCATATCCAACCTTAAAGGCAAGTGTTTTCCATCCACCAAACTGATGAAGACGAGGGTCACATATAAGTGGACCATTGGCTTTCATGAATCTTATGAAAACATCCTGAAATTCATATTGATTCCACTAGTATTAGTGACACATGTTGAGAGAAATATTATCATTTTATATGTGACATCACTAGAGGGATAAAATAAAACCTTCCTTGTGAAAATAAATGATGTTTGGAATGAAAAATGAATTTATTATTTCTATCAAACCATGCTCGATGATGATAAATATTATTCAAATATTTAGAAGGATTTCATGGAATCAATATTATCAGTTTATAAATGAAGGAACTACAAGAAAAACATGAGGTAAATGTGTTCCCTTAGAAGAAACCACTCAATAACATCCCCATTGATCATAATTTACTAGGACATATAGCAGGTTGGGTTGTTATTCTGTGATTTTTTGGTATACAATTCACTCATTGGAATTCAATGAATGGGTATCAATTTATATATTTCCTTACCGAAAACCTATCTACATAAAAAATATAATTTAATAAAGAATTTATTGATTAATAAATATTATCAATTTAAGGTGACCCCGAAATATGAGAATTATATATTTATTGTATTTCCAAGAGCCAAAAAATGATGAATAATGAAATATCCTAAGCTCAAAAAATTCGGATTATGAATCATTATTATCTATCAAGAAAAATAATACTTTCATTACTTCTTACTATTATCATAATATTTTACTAAAAATGAAGTTGAATATAAGGACATCATTGGGTTCATGGAACATGAACATGAAATAATGGTGGAACGTTTCTGATGTGAAATGAAATTCACAGTTGGTGATACAACATATCAATGTTTATTATTCAATTAAAAAAGAAAAGGTAATTCCCGGGATTCAGTTTGTCTAAGGGTTTATGGAAGAGTTCCCCTAAATGTGAATATGGAATAACATCCCTCGATTACAGATCCACAAGATAATTTTTTGGAAAATCCAACTACAACATTATATGATCCTAACCAGGACTAAATAGTCATCCAAATTGAAAATTATTTAATGGTGAAAACTCTTATTCAGGTCACAGTGAAAGAGATTAATGAATTTATTCCTATCCCTGAGCGATATAGTCCTACCACTGTGTGGATGAGGTGAATCATGGACTAACTTAAAGATGGATTACCCCCACAAGATAGTTTTGGGAAGGAGAAAATATGAAGGCGATCAAACCACATCACTCTTTATAGTGGACCAAATAATGAAAATGTCCTTTAAAAGGAGGATATGACAAATTCCTTCTTAGATGTATTAATGTAGAGATATGTCCAATTTCATGATGGATTTAACACCAAATCCTATAGTTCTCACCACTCATGAATTGTGCTTTCCTATTAGAGCCAACAGGTGGGGTACTACTAGCCCACAATGAAAAAAGATTTCCCATAATTCACCTAGAATTTTCAATCCCACCATATTCATACTAACTTCATCCACCAACCCGAAATGTTTATACAAACATAAAAATTCACTCATCCATTTCCCATATGATTAATAGATGTTTTGGGGACATACCCCCAAGAAACATCCAAGTAGTTGAAATACATCATAACTGAAACTGATTTCATCTCTGAATGGGCTAAGGAAATTCCCCTCAATGATTTCAGGCCAAAAGCATTTTCATCATTGTGAAGGCCAACATAATTTCTAGATTTTGTGTCCCACATACAGTATTGACTAAAAAACCCTAATTTATATTCCCTTATGGTGGAAAAGAAATATAAGGAATACAATATCAATTCCAACCACACATACAACAATCATATAGGTTCTAATGGATAGATATTGGCCTTCAAAAAGACCCTCTCAAACATACCAAATATGATTGTGGATAAAGATTATAAATCTTGTACCAAAAATATCTTTCATTAATTATGGGATTATCATAATACAACCTATAATATCCCACGAGTGGCCCCATACTCAGTCGTATATGGAATAGAGGTTTTCCTTCCCATTGAGATCTAATTTGAATCGTTCTTTATTTCAATCATTGACCCACTATCCACTGATGAGAAATCCTAGAAAAAATTAATTAATTATATTGTATCTATGATAAATATTTCACACCCTGAATCACATTAATGTATAAAAAATTGTATAGTGCATTTCTTTTATAAGATTTTCAACCTTTGTTAATTCCTCCAATTAGAACTGGTATTGGTATGAAAACCCAAACGATACCAGGAAATAATCATAAAAATCTTAAACCAATTTGGGAGGGAGCATACTCCATAAAAAAGGTCCACTATAATATATTATATTACATAATATAAATGGCTGGAGTGATCATTACTACCCCATCCAATGAAAGGATCATAATGAAATATTTCATGTAACCACAAGATGCTTATCCCAAATGAATGAAGTTAAACTGCTATGTTGGACTTTTTCACATGGCCTTCAATAGAATGACATAATGTCATAGATACTATAATTAACACTTCACAACACCATATATAGTTCATATTGTAGGACAATAAGCTATGTAGAATATCATCCTGACTAAATGATGTTTAACTATATGCTTTGTGTACTTGTTGGATGATGTAAAACTATGCAATGTTTAGATCCATGTTTAAGCATATAAAAATATCCAGAACTAGTACCAAAACCACACCTTAATTCATGAACTATGATTGGATTTATTATCTATAACACCATGATATGTTTATGAGATATAATTCTTTATTTTAGTTAATGTCTTATGTTTTATGGTACACTAATAAAATATTTTTCAATGTGAAACACATTATTTTCTTGGGGTATAATGTGCACTATTCTTGTCTTTTTTTACAAAATATTTTATGTTTTATTGATATATTTTATTTCACTCAATATTGAGTTTATGCAAAAAAAACAAATATTATTAAGTTACCATATAAACTAGCCATTAAATTGGTGAGTATGAGCTATATTAATTTAATTTTAAAAATATTCTTTTCACATGTATATATAATTAGTTCCTTGATTATAAATTAATTATAAATGAAAGAAAAAATCTTTTTAAATAAATGTATTTCTCCATAATAATGATCCTTTAGGGATATTCAATACATATCACATGATGAAATCATATTCAAAACATGGGGATTTGGAACCATAAGAAATGGGTGAGCTTAAATGCTCACTAAGAGAAAAATAATATCATAAAGGATTAGATCGTAAAAATTAATGATAATAAGATAATGATATAAATAACACAATGATAGATGGAATATAAATTTATAATAATCAGAAAACGTGGTAAAGAAACATAAGATCACAAAAATATCACTACGAAACCATAAAAAAATAATCCTCTAAAAAATAAATATTTATAATCATAAAACATGTGATCATGATTTAAAAGTGAGAAATAATTTAAATCTATGGTACAATATTCAAAAGTATAAATAAAATGTATTTTTTTGAAAATTTTTAAAGTTCATAAACATTATATTATATATCATCTAGAACCTAGATACTCACTGAACTATTCACAAGTAAAATTATGAGTATAGGTAAATCCCATCACATTCACACTTTTTGAACCTAGATACATGATAACCTATTCATTTTACATTTCTATCTAGTTATATATAATTTGTTAACCCATGAATTATGGGGTTCTATAAATACCACAATTCCCACTATCCATACATTTGTGTGTCAGTTGAAAATAATATTTTCTTCATCATATAAATAACCCATGTAAAATAATGGGTTTATTTAAGACATTAAAAAAAACTCACCTAACATTATCTTAAAAAAATCAGAAAATATTAGAAATATCATTCTCTAATGGAAATCATATCATAAAATAATATAATAGGTTGTATGATATAATATCATGAAAAATAAACATTAGAGGGTAATTATAAGTAACAATAAAAACGATTTCATAAAACCTTTTTAAAACATTAAAGATAATATTAATTTTAAAAACATTTTTGTGAAGAGAAACAAGAGACATATAAAGACAGTATTATAATGATTTCTTATTTTAGATACCTTGAAAAGATATAATGGTGTCACAAAGGAGAAGTAAAAATACATTGAAATGTTTTATCATAAGTGAATATTAAATATTGTAAACATTAAAAAGAAATTAATTTTTCCACAAAATAAGCTAAAATATTTTCATAATGTTGAATTTAAAATTAATCATTAATAATGTGAACATGAAAAATAAATAATGTTTTTGATAATATAATGTGAAGACACATTGAAATTTTTTAATAGTAACAAAAATATTTAATAAATTAATCTTGATAAAATGTAATATTAATCCAAATAAAATGTGGAGTGGATGATGAAACATTCTTTGGAGTGGGTGGAAAACACATTTGAATATTTAAAAAAACCTTGATTAAAACCCACATTACTTTGAAGAATTTAAAACCTTAAATTTAAAATAAGTAAAATAGAAATTGGTTTTTAAAAATATATCTAATGGGCCAAAATTGATATGTTATTTATAATTAATGATCCTTCAAATTCACCAGATGGATTAACACATTTGAGACGTCTCTTTTTTTAGGGAATATAAAAATAAACCGTTACATATTTTGTAATATTTAAATAAACACTTTTGAAGGACAATTAAATTGAAAGTGATATTATAATGAAAGGAATTAAAAATTAATCCATGATATAATTTATCATATATGAAATATACACACTAAAAACATGAATATAACTGTGTAATAAACAATTGACCTAATTATGGGGAAACTGAGATGAGAAACCCTTACATTGTTTCCTTTTTAGTTGACTACACTATGACATCCATTAAAACAAACATAGTGAACTTAATACTCTATTTGAGAACCATAATAATAAATATTTTAATTCTATAATCCTTAATATAATTCTTTATCATGAGTACATCAATTTATTATAGTGTATCATGTTCATCACATGTTAATAACTTTAACTGTATTGTGCATGTTTAAGAAATTTATATCATTACCCGCCATTTTATTACATGTTAATTATTTGTATATAATATAATAGTGTATAAGATATATCATAAATGTATTTAATATATTATTATTTAATTCTATATATTATTCTGTTAAAATATGGTAAAATTGAATTGATAACAGTTTATTTCAGTGATTATAATGAATTAAAATGGAACGTAAATATTGAATTTTATAATTAAAATATTTCAATAAATAAATAAAACTAATTATTTTGTTATTATATTATAAAAAAGGTGTTTTAATTATCCCATATACATCCATTATCATATTTTAAATCACTATTAACGTCGGTGGTTAAAACGACCCAAACATGAACATGCTTTAACATGCTTGGTGGGTATGGATTAGGGCGAGTTCATTTAGTTGTAATATCAATATTACATAATTATAATTATATTTTTGATATTTTAATATGAATGTTAACCATATTTATATATTTTTATAAAATTTAGGAATATCTAAATGAAAAATCAAAAAACATTTTATAGTAGAGGTGGTAATCTGTAAGTACATATGGTCATCGTTCTTGTTTCTTAAAACGTGAGAGGCGGTAAAGTTGGATATTATTTTTAAATTATAAAATAATATTTAAATTTTATATATTATATTAATTATCCATAACAAATATTAATATAATATATAAAAAGAGGTATTGAAAAAAATGATGTCACATTGTGGAGGTGGTAGTCTACATGATGAACTAACAATTTTATTTTTTATTTACTTATCGATGAAAATAAAAAAAATATGGAAATAACTAATAATATGAAACATATAATTATTTTATTTGCAATTAATTTATCATATTATTATGGTTATGATATATTTTGAAGAGTAATATTATGAATAAATGCTTTTGAGGAGATAACATATATATTTGACAAATGATTTTTCCCTTAGAAGTTTTTTCAAAATTTAAGTGCATATGATGAATATGATAGACCATGGGATTAATTTTTTAGATAGGGTTATAGGGATTGAAATAAACATGAGTTTACAATAGTTATTTTAATGTTTATATTATATTTTAATGGTGGTCGTGGTAACCTTTTATAAGTGGAAAAGTGAAGAAAAGTAAACAGTCATAATATTTCAATAATACCATGAAACTATTCTATGGTTAATGGATCAAAAGGTTATAAATTATTGACTTTTAATTTTATGTGGATTTATAAATTCACAACCAGATGTTTTTTATATTTTTTTAAATATTTCAAAAAAAATTATTATTTATTCTTTTCATTTTTACTTTGTTAATCATTTCACTAGGTAAAATGTTTTTATCTGACTTCATTGAAGTTCTAAAAATAATATACCATAACCCATATAACAAAATTTCAGTTTTCAAGAAAATAGTTTAATTTTTATTTTATTCTATTAAAATTTAAAATTTAATAATATTAACTTGTAAACAAAAAGAGATAATGTTTACCAAAAACTATTTTAGTACAAAAAAGACAATTTAATATTATTGAGTCATAATAATATTTATTATTGAATACAAACTAAATGAAAGGTTATATATTTATTTACATTTTTATAAATCATATTAGATTAATTATATTAGTTTATTTCTATTTAATTTATTCCATATATTTTTTATATTAATAAACTAATAGTTTTAAAAAAATTATTTCCTCATTATTGTGGTAAATAGAGTAAATCCTAACAAATTATGGTTTAAGACAAAAATGAAATTGGACATATTATATAATATTAATATTATTATATAAAATATAAAATATAATTAACCACTTAAATTTCTATTTATAGAGAAATTAATTATCTATTTAATGCATGAATTTTTTTAAATGTTGTTTTTTATGCATTAATATTTAACAATATGACAGAATTTTCAATCCCATTGATTCCAAAAAAATTAAAATAATTATTATAATTCAATCAAAATTTAAATAAAAATAAAAATAAATCCAAAACATCATTTAATCATGTTTTCATTAATTAAACAATGAAATGGGAAAATAATATTCATTAAAAAGCTACATAAACATTTAAAATGATTGTCATGGGTTTATAAATTGGAAATAGTTTTTAAAAATGATTTATTATATTTTATAATATATTATTTTATAGGAAAAGGATTAAAAAATCAATATATTTAGATAATAAAACATTATCTTTAAAGTGACGACATTAAACAACTAAGTAGTTATTATTATTAACCGAAATTACATTTATTTAAAAAAAATTATGGTCGAAGCCTATTTTTATTATTAAATGAAAAACAACATTTGAATGGGTAGAGAGAGACCCATCACATAGCCTGAATGCCCAAGGCAACATGGATTGAATACTAGGCATGAAACCATTTTTTTGGCCCAATGAGTCCTTCAGTGAATAGTACTTCTATATTAACATGGATGCTACAGGCTTGCCGCTGCTACAGTTCCTGCTATAGTACCTCCATCCCTATAGTTTCACCATTTCCACAGTTCTGCCACTCCTACAGTAATACTACAGTACCCTTCTATAGTGCTACTACAGTACCATAAATATTTTATATTCCGGTTTTGATCCTGGGTTTTTTGGATGCCAAGATTGAGCTTGTACCACTTGGGTACAAACTCATTAACCCTAAATATCATTTATATTAGAAAAATTAAAAAAATACATTCTAAGATAATTTTTTTATGAGTAAAAAAATGTATTCTACTATTCCAAATTTGAATTCTAAAACATATAAATTTTTCTTATAAATAAGAAATATTTTATAAAAGTAAATAAGAATTTATTGAAAATAACCCTTTTAATATTATGGGATATTAATTATTTAACTTCTAAAATTCAAAACTACTGATTTTTTACCATATTATACTTTTATATAGTTATATTAATAATATTTGACAAATCTATAGTGGTTTCATTACGTTTGTTGTGGCATCTGACACAAGATGTATAAAATATTTTTTATTTTAAATGATTCAAAATAACAGGTCATTATTGAAATAGTGAATCATTATTATCTGATATTCTAAAAACATATTTTTTTGAAGTTGTTGAAATAAATTTCCATCATGTATGATAGTAAACATATAGTTTTTTTGAGTACTCATAGAAACTTGATTGATCAACTGATCATTCTCCTCAAGCATATTTATCAAATCCATCTAAGGACAATCCAAACCATGAACAATGATTCTTTGAATGATGGGGTTTCCTTGAATGATAGAAAAACATTTATATTTAGAGATTGTAAAATTTTAGGTGAATGTGCATTTCACTTCAGTGAATAAATTTTCATGGAAAATAATTTGAGCCCTTGAAAAAAGACTTCCAAATTGTTTCCTATAGTAATGTGTTTCGTAGATCCTTTCATAGATAGATTAGAGGTTGGTTCTATTTAAGAAACATCCAATATAGAACAAATAAAACATGTTAAACTATAATAATATTTCTTTCAGTCATTATTGGGTTGAGTTGTGTTTATATTATTGGTATACTAGAACTAGACCATCATAATTTGTTTCAAATAATCTAAAGAAACTTTTTAAACTGAATTATCTATAAGAAACATGACTTCATCTCATGATTATATCTTATAATTATTAATAGAATTTACTTCATCCATCAAATAATTATATAAGGATTGAATTATTTTACCAAAAACATAAAAATCAATAGTAGGAACCTCAGTTCAACTATGTTCACCTTCAACGTGTCTAGTATCAGCTATTGGAGAAACATTAAACAGTGGCACAAATCCAGAAATGATATAATTGGTTATCTCATTCAAAATTATTATTTTCCCAATTAGAGGAATAGGTAAAATCTATCTTAATACCAAATATGGAAGAACATGAGGTATAATAACATTTGTGTTTGGAGTTTTCAATGAAATCATAGTGCACTAAAAGATACACATCTTTGCAAATTCATTATCTCTAGTTCAGTATAGGGGTTGAATAACTTTTATGATAACAACTCACACTATCTGTTTTCTATAATAATGCATCATTAAATCCAGTTTTTTCATCCACATCCATAATCAACGAAACATCTTCTGTTTTTCAATTGAAATCATTCACTTGAGATTTCACCCCCTCATCCTTTTTAGTGTCCACTTAATTCTCTTCATTATCTCCAAATAGAAATATTTTATTCAGAGAGACTCTCTAGAAATATCCTCATCATTTAAAAAAACTAGAACTATGGTTTTTCAAACCAATTCATCAAGTGTTCGGTACATAACTATGTTTAATGTTACATTTTTATGAAATTAGGATTATAATCCATCAAAATAGATACCAACATAAAGATTATGTTCTCCAAATTGAATAAACAACACATAATATAAAATATCATATAATCACTCTTGTCCATTAGGGATACATATGAAAAAGTGTTTCCTTGATGAAAACATTTCTGAACTCACTATTTATCAATTTATTTCCAAACCAAATAGGGTTTTTAAGAGTCAATAGGTCTTGCTAAAGATATTAACATATTTATTTCCACTTTTTTCATTCCTAAAAGACATATGATTATATCTAGAAGACTCACTTCATAAATATAAATAATTCATTATATTGAAATAAAAATTTCATTCATGTAGATAATAAAATATGTATGTGATTTCAATAATATTCAACGAGAAATACATCTCATTAACCACTGTGGTCTCTAGCTCAAAGTTTTCACCAAAGTGAAATAGTGAATTTCTATAAATCTCTCAATCTTCATTCTCATATAACAACTCAATGTGATATTTTATCACATATGAAATATCATACATTGAAAATGATAACTATAGTTAAAATCATAGCATTGTGGTCTACCCAACTAAAATCAATTTCCATTCCACTCAACGAATTCCAAAAAAACATTTCCCACATTAAAATACTATAAACACTACTTTTTAAACATTCAGTATTTCCGATGGTCAAGAAATGAATTGAAATATTATTTAAAGGTTATATAGAAAAAATGGATTAATAGAGGGGAATGACATGTTTTGTTTTCTAGGGTTCATGGTTCATATATAATTGAATGAATTTTATTCTCATTTTTAAGATAGATGAATGGTCACAATTTGTAATGTAAAAAATTAATCATAAAAATAACATATAATATTTTTCTTTTTAATAAATATAACACATGATTAGAATCTCTAAATTTAATAATAAACATACATATCTAAAAATTATATTTCTAGCTATTGAATAATTAGGCATAGAAATACATAAAAATTAATTAGAATCAAACAACCATAATTCTAATTTTGTAAAATAACATCGATTAGTAGAGGATTCCTACGTAAAAATGTGTGATAAATGTTTTTTTATATAAATTAATTTTTAAGAGTCATCATGTATTTGTATATCATATTTTGTTAAATGGTTCTTATTATCACTATGATACATTCTATATTGGATTATTATATTATTACATTATTATATATTTTTATAGAACCTTTGTAATCATGTATAACTGGAACATGAGTTAAATTGAAACAAAAAATCATCACAATTTGTTTCAACCACAAAACCTTTTCACAACAACATCCAATGACATTATATTCCTCTTAAATTGTTGATAATGAGACAAGTGCAGTTTACTATTAGACCCGAATACAAAATATTTTCCTATAAAATGATAAGGTCTTTTGGTAAATTTCTTACCTGGTCTTCAGAAACTAAAATTTTAATGAAAATATGTTGTTAAATTAATTTCAAGAGATTTATAAAAAAGACAATGAAATAGTTCCTTTAAAATGTAGTAAAATGATTCTAGTGATAACTAAATGAAATTATTTTTGGGTTTTATTGAAATCTAGCACCAAGACATTCTAAATACATAATATTTCGTATATTTATATTGAGGTAAAGAAAAATAAAAATTATTACTCCATTTTGAATATTGTTTACTATTTTTCTAACTTTATATAAGTTGCATTTAATATTTGAACCCGTATTATTTTAAATTTTTTAATGCATTCCTTAAAAAATATTGTTTTTAAATCATTTAGGTATTTTCTTTAATATAATGTTTATCAAAAATCCTTTTAAATTTTTTGAAAACCTGGGAAATTATTTAACTCACCGATAATGCTCATTTTAAATTATTTTTCCATAAGTTTTGGGAATTCATTTGACATATTTTAATTTATTGAACCAAAAATAACATCATCAATATATATAAGCCCAAGAAAAGTATCATTTGAAAATTATTTTTAAAAAATTGTGGGCTATAAAATTCCAACATTTAGTTAATTTGATAAAATAAAAGGAATTAATATCTCATACTTGTAATTCCTTGACCCTAAAATCCCAGACCTGGTGTATTATTATATTACATTGGTATGATTATAGGTAATCATTTCCTGAAGGACCGTTTAGTTTAGAAGCCATATAAATCCAAATTACAGAAATGAAATATATATTACACTCATAAATAGAAAATAAAAACAAGATACATAGCAAAATGTAATAAATGGAATCATTGAATTATTATTCAATGATTTATTCTCTATAATTTTTGGAAAGAAACAAAATAATGGTGGGATCAAATGCACAGTAAGGGTAAATACAATAGAAACAATAATGGATCAATCCATATGGAAAAGTAAATAACTGAATAAAAATTTCATTGATACAACTAGATAAGGCATAATATATATGTCATTGTAGGAAACTAAGAACACATGTCATTAATAAAAAACATAAAATTAAATTAATTCATAGATATTTCAACACAATATCTCGTGGATAAATAATTAAGGATGAAAATATATAATTGTTTGATGTCGTGTTTCCTAGGTACATGGAACTAGTACTTTCAAGACCCTTCACAAGATGGTGTTTCAACAGGGTAAAAACCCATATAATCCAAATATCCTAAATTTTGTCTCATGAGACTACTAATGCATCATTGGGATTTTATTCAACGATCCCAAACATATAGGGATTTTCTTAAACAGTCCCCCACCCATGTATAACAGTACAATGCTTTAATCATATTGAATAATCAAATAAATAATATTCCTTACCAAATATACATATTTAATAAAAATTATTTACTTATAAATAATACCAAAGATGTGGATAAGTAACAATATGGTTTTTGGGCCTTAAATCAATCTGTAGGAAAGATAATATTTAAACATTTTAATGTGTCCCATACCACATTGAAACCATTAAATCATAATTAAAAATGAGTTAAATTAAATTATAACATCATAATATTAAATATATTCATGATATATCATTTCATAAGGAATATATACATTGAATATAATTTAATTGATTCATACCAAATATTATATCTCAATAGAATATAAATTGAGGTGAAATCCCCTAAATGAACATTCCTTTTGTTGTGTGGTATTTAAAATCATGTATAGTGGTATAATATATTTTATTTAATAATAAAAGATCCATAATAATGTTTATAATATAATATATTATATACTTACAAAATTTTATTACCTTTTTGTTAAAAGTCTTTTTTTTATTTTGGTTATTTCAGTTGTTAATTGCCTAGTTTTATCAATTAGGTGTTGACTTTTTATTTATAACTCATTTTAAATATAATGAGGATTCAAAATACCCAGAATGTAATCCACTACTAAATAATCTTATATTTTCATTATGTATTTACTTATAACAGTCCATAATATTTTGAGTAGGTAAATGAAGTGCACCGTTCAGGGATATGGTTGGTCGTACGTACGCATAATCACTACTTTTATTTTATCATTCTATTAAAATAACTAACAAAATGATTAAAATATATATGAATATTATATTATTATATCAATGTTATTTATTTTATAATTTTTTTTAAAAATAGTCTTTATACGTTCCATGTATGGCATGGATGAATCATTTCTCTTGGAGGGGGCAGTAGTCCACACTTTCTCAAATGAAATTATAGTATTTACACAACTTGGATAAAATAAAGGGATGTTCTGAAGAAAATTTAAAAAGAATTAGATATCATACATAACATATATATTATATAGAAATATACCTTACATCATAATGTCCACCATGAGAGGTAGTAGGGGAAAATTGAACAATCATCACTTCGTGAGGTAGTAGTTCACCGTAAAAAGAAACAGTATGTACATTACCCATTCGATAGAGTTGTGTGTAAGTTTAGGTCTATAAAATATCTTTAAAATACTAGTATATTTAGAATACTATTTATGTTGTAAATAATATAATATGAAAATATATATAGTGGGTAATTAAAGTGAAATTAAAAAGCATGAGAGAAGGTGTTACCTCTTAATCGGGTAACCACTTTTGGTTTGTACCAAAAAATCATTGAATTTATTTCTACCTAAGAAGATTCTTCTAGGATAAGTGAAATAATGTTGGGAGACTATATAGTAAAATATGGTCAAGAAAATGTGGCTTGAGAGGTGTGATTAAGGAGTATAATGTTTTCTTTTAAAAGTGGAGGGGGTGTGCAACTTTTGTAAATACAAAAAGGTATATTCTATTGGGGGTAAATATCCTAAAAAATGGGAAACTAGTTGATTAATGGAGATTAATAGTCTTGAAAAACAACATCCACCCAAAAATATGTGCATTTTATTTATTTTGTTCCTTAACTTCTTATATTCCCCAAATTTATAATTTTAGTTTTAATCAAACCATTATGTTTTGTTGTCGAATTAATTTAAACATTAAGACTAAATTAAAGTTAGATTTTTTAGAATATATATACACAATTAATTATTAATATTATATATAATTTATAAAATAAAATTACCATGTGTTTTGGAATGGAATTTTACAACAAGTGCATGTGATGTACTAAACCGCTGCTTGAACCCTAACTATGTTGGCAATATTTTTACTGCATATGGGACAAAATGTTGATTATAAAAGATTAATTGTTCCATTAATATAACATATTTAATTTTTATTAACACATAAAAATAAAATGTTCTAATATATAATTTTATTTAATTTTATATAATTTAATAAGATTCATTTGTTATAAAATTACAATAATGTCAGTTTTGGCAATATTTATTTAATGTAAATTGTTAAATATAAATACTACATTGGAATTCCAATATATTTTTTTAAAATGTGATTAAAATGGTATATTAATATAAATAAATAAATAAAATAAATAATTCAATCAATTTAATTCACATTTAACAATTATAGTATAATTATTTTAATTATTCATTACCTAAATAATCTCTTCCTTGGCGTTTCATAAGAATTTTAAGTACCTAAACCGACTCTTAAAATTATTGATAGTTTATTATGATAAAAAAACTTATATATTCCAAAATAAAATATATTAACGAAACTAATATTTTTTTAACATATCTTATTGTTTTATAAATGTTAAAGGTAAGAAATGCTCCCTTTTATCCTTTTTCCTTAATTACCCTTTTATATATGGTACATCCATTTAATAATATCACAATAACCCATATATTTCAAACCAAGTGGGGAATTGGTGAAATTATTGGGATACAATGGATTTTGGAAAAGTTTCCAGATTATTGTTTTTCTTAATATTAAGGATTAGTCCCTAATTAATCTTATTCATAACTTAATCATGATAATTTATTTTAACTACATTCACTAATAAGTTTTGTCAGAAAAATTAGTTTATCTTATTAGACAGCAAATATAAAACTAATTACATCCATGTATATTGGATTTTAAAAATTCAAATCACAAAACTGGGAATATTATGATCATCTCTAATCCCACAAACAGGGAAAAATAATATATTTTTAAAGTAGAAAAACACTCAAAAGTTTATTATGTTTTTATATTCCAGTTCCAAGTAAAATAGATTATAATGAACTGAATTTTTTAAATATATGTATAATTGACCTAATGTGACTCTATATCAAAAAATTAAAATATAATTCAACATTAACAATTATATAAATGAAAATATTGTTTTTATCTAAATTATAGTTATTTTCACTGGTCAACAAAAATGAAGTAACTTAGGAAAATCCAAAAAATCACCCTAAGATAATTTCTTCATTATGAATTCAAAAATAATGTTTATTTCTAAAAATAATGTTTATTTTGTAAAATAAATTTCATAAAAGTGTAAAATTTAGTTTTAAAATATTTTCTCCATTAAATGTAAAACTCAGTATTGATTGTAATGCAAGTAAATTGAGTATCATATGTAGTTTAAGATTAACATTACGTATAAATAAGGCTAATAAAAAAATTATATTTATTATAATGGAAAATATTGTAATGTATTGGGTTAGAATAAAACCGAGATCAATTTTTTTTCTAGGACTATTCAATCAAATGGTAGGTTCAAAAATATAATTTTTATCATGAAGGTATTTAAAATGAGAAGTTTGTTCAACATGAAGTTTCACCATATAAAATTTAGAAAAAAAAGATTTATCATACATATGATATAATTTAAAATTCATAATATATGCATATTCTAGCATATTTATAATGTATTCTAATCTAGAAACTGAAGAATGGGTTTCTTCATATTTCGTTCCTTCATCTTGGTTAAAAAAATTAGTGACTAGTTTAGTATTATTTCTAGTAATTACACCTTGAACATTATTTTTGTTTCTAATTACCCTTTTAGATCCAATAATCGAATATACAAGTTGTATATAAACTAAATCTCATAAAATTTACCTTTTGAACTGGTTTAACCCTTTTTTGGATCAACAACCCAAATCTCAATATCTAGGAATTCATTTGCAGTTATAGATTCATTCATGTAATGAAAGGCAGAAAAAATCAATAATTTTTATAACACTTCTCCTTGTCATAACACCAACATATAAATTCCCTATAAAATCTATTGAGGATGTTTCTTATGTTTTATAGGTTATCTAGGTAGTATACATTCTAGTTCATTAGAATCGGTATCTTCTACATTTAAATAATCACGTTCATATTCCAAATCATCATCTTGTTTTATTTAAATGATTTTTATATTCTATGTTTTTTTATAGAGTGAATAAAGTTCCAAAACTAGGGTTTTTTAGATCCAAAGAACAACTTTCCTTAATTTATACATGTTTGTATTATTATAATACCTTTGACATATTTTTAATAATCATAACACATTAAAAGTAGTAAAACAGTATTAGAAGATAACTTTATTATCCTTTGGATTGAAATTACCAAGGTTGTCTGGGGTTTTAAATATATAAAAAATATATACAAAATAATCATGTATCCAATATTTGGATCTCTATAATTAAATTACTCATGGGTATTTTATTTAATATAGAACTTATTAAAACTCTTCATGTAATATAACATGATGTATTAATAGATTCAACTAAGAAGTTAGTGGGATTTCAATACTCACAAAACATTATTCTTGAAATTTGATTCCAGTTATTATTCAACCTTTTAAAAAAAATATTGAGGTGTCTTGAGGTTATACAATTTATGTTTAACACAATTATTAAAGAGAAATAAATTATATTCAAGATACTCAAATCCCCCATGTTTTCTCATTAAAGGCGTTAATTTTTCATGGTTTTTATTTTATAGAATTTTACAAAAATTAATTTAAATATAACAAGTGAAAAAAGTATTTCATAAGAAATAAACCATTATAAATCATGAAAAATCATCAATAAGGACTATAATAAAGGATTTTCCAATTTTTCTTTTTTTGGTCCAAATGGTTCCATCTGGATAAAACATAATGTTTTATGAAAATAATCATTTTTATTGGTTTAAAATATGTGTTAGTGTTATTTATTAATTTGGAATGAATCATATTTTTTATTTTATCTAATTTTATTATTAGGTAGTTTATTAATTAAATCAATTTTGGATAATTTTCTCAGGAATATACATAGAAATGATCAAGTCCCCAATTCCCAAACCATGATCCCCTTATTATTTTATCCAATGAGTATATATTTTTTCTATATTAAATAGTAACAAATACGATTTATAAAAATTTTAGTTTTTTGTGCATTAATCTTAATGGATATAAAATTTATACTCCATATGCATTTTTAGAAAATTTATTCAGTATACACAATTAAATATTTGAAAAATACATAATATTTTTTGCTTTAACACATACAAATAACATAATTTTATTATAATTATTAATTAAAATTTTCTTGTAGATTTAGTACCAATTTTCCTCCCTTTTCAATTGTCAACAAGTGCGATATGTCCTATATCAATCATATATTTTGAGTGAACATTGGGAAAATTTCAATTCATTTGTCTTGAAAAGCCAATATACGAAAATAATTTTTTTCTATTATTTTTGTGGCAAGTTATCTGTAAAAATAATATTTAAAAATATGTTTTGTTTCACAACATCTCATTAGTTTAGTGATGTATGCTAAAAAATATTTTATAATTCTAATATATTTAAATTTACACGAACTGAAACTAAAATTATAATAAATTTAAGAAATAAGATTTTTCTTTACTACAAACACTTGAGGATTCATTGAGAAATTCATATATAAAATTACTATTTTACCATAATAAAATCATGTTATATTAGAGTACTATATTTTGATCTAGTTATAAACAATTTTTTTATAGATTATGATTTTCATAATTAATCTACTAAAATATTATTCATTATTTTATATTTTATAAGTATTTTAATTTAATTTTTATTCCCCATAATTGAAATCCTATAAACAACCCTAATATATTTATCTTTATCCTATTTTTACTTTATCTGGATATAATGAACAAACAAGAAGAAACAAACACATCATGCTTAAATATATGTTTATAAGTATGTATATTTAAAAACAATATTTATTTTTCAACAACATTATATGATTTATTTAGATTTTTTTATTTTCCTTAAATGAACTTCAATAGACTTATAATATAGAACAACACTAATTTATCCTATACTTAGTGTAGATGGAGGGTTGAAATTCAAAAGGTTATTTTAATAAGTATTTTATACTGCATAAGTTTGTTCTATAAAGTTAATGGTATCCAAATAATTAGATATTATTTTTTTAGAATCATAATAGAAATAGTTATTGCAGTCTTATTGGGGACTCTTTTAATCTTTCATATATTTTATGACTTTTTTATTACATGAATCCTTTTTGATGAACTTATTATCAAAATATTTATTATCCTAAAACTCAGGACACTCAACCTCCATTTTTATTAGTTTCTTCATATCATATCATCTTACTTCCATAATATTTCCACCATATTTCATATACTAGTTCTGAAATTTTTATAATCTTATTTTTATGATAATTATTTTATTAAATATCATGGAAAATTTAGTGAGATCCTTATTTGATAATTTTTTACCTAAATCTTATTTTTAATTTGATTAATAATTTTGAATGCCTTTGTTTGTGTTATCATAATTTGATGTAGAGACATTCATAGGGAGTTTTCCTTCCTAAATTTCATATTAAAGTCATCCTCAACTTATATTTAATCTCATTACATTATAATTGTGTTGATAAGTTTATTTATATTTTTTGTTTTGAAGATAATAGATTGTCAGTTTGCAGCTGAAATTTATCTATATTATGTTGGTAAAATTCCTATAATTTTCCAATATTGATCTTATTTAGGAATAGTTTTTTCTAGATCCAAAACCCAATTTATAATATAAATTAATTTTATATTGAACTTAGTTAATGTTTCTCCTTTTACCACCATGAAGGCGTCAAACATGCATTTAAAATTATTTTATTGATGATCATGAACATTGTAAGTTTCTTCATATGTCACATAATTGGTAGCCCATATTTAATATATTTTTGTACATTATGAAACTATATTGGAATCATCTAAATTTTTTCAATATTTGGTACAATTAATGTATGTGTAGTATAGATCATTTCTTGATCCAATATTAGCATCCCTTGTTTTATGTTATTTCATGGGGATTATATAGGTATTAACATCATTAAGAAAAACATTTAGAAAAATCATTTTCAGATAGATAATCATATGGTCCTCAGAGGAACCCATTTTTTCATTACATAAGTAGGGTGTTTTGGCCAAAATAAGTCATTCATTGTTGTCAATCACTATGACCATTTGAATTTTATCTATAAAAATATAACATTTTGTAGTTGAGAAATAAACAATATCACCCTTTTATAATAATTTCTGATTATATAAAATGTTTTACAATTGAAAAAAAATTATTGAATTGAGTTCATGAAATATTCTTCCCTTAAAAACCAGATTCTCTTAATTTATGAACAATTATGATATTTTTTACCATAAATAATAAAAGTAATAGAAATGGTTTATTGAAAGGTTGAACACAAAATATCTATTATCATTATAGGACAATTATCCCCCAATGCACTCTAACGAAACTTTAGTCCAGAAGATTGTTTATTTCTCTAATCCAACCATTTTTATGGGGCTCCCAAGATGTGTGAAAGAAGGTATACAAGTTAAACATATGTCAAATATACTTCTACCAGAATCTTTATATAATTGACCTTCCCATAGTATTATACCCCCCCCCCCCAAAACACTGTCTGTAGATAGATTCAAGGATAATAATGAAATTTTAAATTGGTGAAACAAACATTTGTAACAATAAAATTATAGATGATGAAGAAAAATTAAAATATTATTGAAATAATCAAGGTGTATTTATTACATTTCAACTATTGGAAGGGATTATAATAAAAAAAATATTTGACCAATACTTCGTATAAATTTTGTTTTCAGTATTGTGTATCCTCATATATCTCGATGAATATCTAAGTATATTGAATTTATATGTGTGATCCTTATATATATATATATATATCTTATTTTTAATTTGAGATAATCAAACATGAAAATCAAAATAGTTTAAAAAATAATATTTGTGATATTCTTAGCCACCTGATCATAATTATCCTGCTTCTATATTTTTTATATAAATAATAAACAATCATGTCTGGTGAGTCATATTTTTTCTTCATTATATTATTTGTTTCTTTCAAAAAAGTCACTTTTTCAAATTCATCATTTCCATAATTAGACATCTGTTTTTATGATGATCATGAATGTATAAATTGACTTTACAAATTAAATGGAAACAGTAATATATTTCAAAATGAAACTATATTTTGTGGCTATCATAATAATCCATTTTAAGAAAATTTGATATTTTGAAAAAAAATGTATAGAAGAACTATTCATGCATGATAATTCTAGATTTGGAAGATAAAAAACAACCATGAGATAAAAACATGTCAGATCTCACCATCTAATATGAGTGAGACAATTGTAATATATATTTTATTTCAATTGGATAATTGAGGATTACTATAAGATAATAAATAGCCACATACATATTCCTTTATGGAAAGGCATACTTGTGATTTTATTTTTATCATACTAATTATATATGTGCTCCTTTTTATAAACTGATTAATTTTTGTTTTAGGAAACAATTCATACATGAGTCTCTTAAATCATTATTACTCTAGAAAAAATTATATCTAGAACAAAATATGATTTTTTATAAGATAATTATTTTCCACAAAAGATAATATCCTTTAGAAAAAAATTCAATTCTAGTATCCCTAAAATAATTTTCTTAATACTTCTATTATAGGATTCATATGAAATATCAACCATTTATGATAAATTATCTCAGAATTTGTTGAATAAAAAACTTAAATGATTTAAGGAAAGAAAACAGTTGTCTTCGATAACATCCTGAAACACATAATGTAATGTCATTACTAAAACAAACAAGGATTTTTTAAATCATCAAAAAACACAAAATTATATGATATTTTAGATAAAAATAATTTTTTCCAATAGATTTGGGGCCCAACGATTTATGTGTAGTAATCAAATGGGAGGACGGGTAGGAGTTCTCATCCTCTATACTTTTTCAATCCCATTTTTTCATCAATATTTTAAAAGGAGAAAGAAAATATATTGATAATATCCGACTTATTATTTCCTTTTCTTCCACTTATCATTCCATTGATTGTTATTTACCGTTTGAAAATTTTCTTCTAATAAAATTATATTATTTTTTATTATCACCATGGTTTTACGAGAACATCAATTATATAAAATTAATGTTTTACAGTAATGTAATTTACCTTGATGTTGACCTTAAGAAACTCTTTTGATTCTTGGAATCACTATTTTGTTGTTTATTTAGTATATTAATACCAAAGGATTGGTATAAACTCTTTTTTATTTTAATAAAATTCAATATTCTTACTATATGGATTATCTGAAATTATTGATTTATTATATGGAAATGTTGATTAGTGTCTTATTCTATACAAATATACTAGATAGTCCATTAAATTTAAGGATTTTCGTATGTTTTATAACCTTATAATCTGTTATTTTTTAAAAAAATTTGACTATGAATCCCAATTTTATATATATCACTTTGTTTATAAGGTATTTATTTTCATATGTTATTGTAACTTTAGTAATGATTAAAATTTAATTTTCAATTTTCCTCACATTAATGATATTTTTCTATTTTTTCTAAAAATAACATTGATAAAACGATATCATATTATCGTAAACATTAAAATGAGTTATATTTTCATGTTTTCTGAGATTTTCTTTATATTAGTTCTGATGTAGACTTTCTTATGAGTTTTTTCGCTTTTTAGTTTGAAAAATGTGTTATTTAAATTTCTATAATCATGTGACACTACCCATTATTTTTCTATAAAAGTAAGTGATGTTAATATTAAATAATATTTGGATTGGTTATTCTAAAATGGTATTATAGGGTATTTATATGAATTAGAGTTTAGGTTGATGTCACATGAGTACTTTTATAAAAATGATATGATTATTCATAGTTTTGAATATCATAGAATCTAAATAAGTATAGTTAGGAATTTATAAAGATTCTTTTTTACAAGTTTTAATTGTTCTTAGAGTAGTACCATGACCTTTTATTATTCATTACCTATTAGAATCCCACATTTAATATTTTTCTTTGAATAACTAGGTGCATATAAGGTTCATTTTTGTGAAAAATTATTATTATAATAATTTATTACTACTATCAAAGATGTTATATTTATATAAAATTTCCTTGATATACACTATAGAAGCTAGTGATTTAGTCCATGATATAATGTAATTTATATTTTATATGGGTATGTCCATATGATTTAGAACACGTGTAATTCATTATATATTGAACCTCATATTTATTTCAAATAAAATGGAAATGTTCATTCCCCATTAATAGATATTATTTCATGAAAATAAACTTGTGTTGAATTAGGTATATGAATGCCTAATATATTTCATTACTTGAAACTCAATAATAATTTATTAATAAATAAAAATAAAAATTATTAATTATTTTTATTATATATTTATTTGATTTATTATAATAAGAAACTATCCACATGAGTCACCCCACACCTTAGCCTCCACCCTCCAACAACCACCATCCATTAATCATTCCAAAATTGAGTAGCTAACTAACTCATTTATCTCATTCCATTCTATTCCTAGCCTCCCCAACTCCCAAGCCACCACTCAACCTATTTAGTACCTCCTACCATCCTCACCCCCATCCTTCATTACCACTCTAATAGCCACTCCAACAAACTTCATATCATGACCTAAACTCACTCCAAAATCCTTCATCCATATCAATCAATTGTACCTTAATTAACCTTATCATCTATATAATTTTTAACAGGGTACTAGATAATAGTGAGATCCACCCCCACCCGACTGGTCATCCAGAAGCATTTCCCAAAGCCACCTTCTCACTATAATATATGATTCAAATGTATCACCCTTATATTTACTAGGATCATCAACTAAAATTACATTATATATATAAATCATAATCTATAATCCATATATTACATGAATGTGGGGATGAGCAAAAGATTATCTCTAAAAAATTCACTTCCTCTAAACAATATGGATATGTATTTATTTTTTTCATACCATTAGTTTTCTATATCTCATAATATATTTTTAATTTTTATTGTGAATGTTTTTATGAAATAGATATGATTATTAATTTTAATTAATTCTTTATTTTAATATTTTAATATTCAAATTTTAATAAAATATTTTTTATCTAATTTAATTTTTAATATATTTATTTTTCAACTTAGAGATTAATGTAAAATTTATAGATCATATATATGTTACCTAAGAAAATATCATTAGGTATATACACTAGAGAGAAATAAAGAATTCTGTATTCTTTTGTGTTCACGATATGCATGTATGTAACATTGTATTAGAACATATACCATTTGATTGACATTTTTATACTATTTATATATATGTATATACATTTGAGACCTAATAAGTAATCATATGTAAATGAAAATAATGAAAATATATAATTAATTTAGAGAGAATCTATTTAATTTATTCCACCAATAGATTATGTTCTAAAAATGATTCATAAATTATAGAAAAATAACAATATATATGATTTTAGTTGATTTGAGACCTAAATTTTTATTTCATATAAGACCACAAAATGGATATAAATAACTCCCCAATTAATTTTTGGAATTAGTGATAAATAAATACATAAATTATGAAATAATATAGTCAATTATTTATATAAACCACTAGATTCTTAATTAAATTTTTTATTTATAATTTCGTATTTCTTTCTACCAATTTAGTAGACATTAAGTGGGACAATTTTTATCTATATTTAATAAATAGTTTTAGATAATTGTTTTATATAGTTTTTAATCATATCAAATGAATCATTAATTTTCTAAATATATCTAGAAGAGATATTAAAAGTAACTAAAGACATTCTTCAGTAGTATTGATTCTGTTACCACTATTTGTTTCATTAAATGGTTTTAATAAAATTTCATTTCGTCATGTTTCAATGAAATATTCAATGAAATTTAATTTTTGTGTTAAATTAGAAAAATGATTTATCTTGGTATTTTAATCACCATTTGGATTAATTACCTTAAATTCATTATATATTTTTTCAAAAATATAATCATAAAATGGGAAATAACATGAGTATATGTGACGAAATAAAATAATAAAATTGTATTTTGAAGAAAATTCTATGATTCAGATTTCTAGTTTCTTGTCTTATGAATCTAGGGATACATGCCATAACATGAGGACAGAAAAATAGCATAACCCAAGTAGATGTTCATATCATTCATAAAATACATTAAAATATTTAAAACTACCCACATCACATTATTATCATATTATCTTAAAAATCTATTATTTATACATCAATCTTTAGTGTTCTACATGTTATTTGCATTAACCCTAAAAATATTTCGCCCAAAAATATCATGGAATTATGAGTTGTTCTACAGAAAACCTAAAAATGGGATCATTTCTCTAGTAAACATAATCTAACTATTTACTGACCACATAATTGTAAATAATTTTACAAAAGAGTTTTGGATTCTTGATTAAGAGAGGGTGGTGTTATTCAATGTAATGTAATGTTTCTACAATGTATTCTTAGTTTTATTTTGTTTTCAGTATATTTTAATTTTCTCATTACTTTTATAATTCTATAATTATATTATTATTTTAAACATATGAATAAGAATATTACATATCAATTTCTTTATGATTATCTTTGGTATAAAATGCATTGAATGGATGTGTTTGGAATATTAAATATTGATCAAAATTAACAAGAGGTTTATTATAATTTTTTTATAATTATGAATCCTTGAAATATTTTTATTATTAAAATATAAATTAATTTTTCATTGTACTGATGGATAAATATAGTTTGGATATAATGAAAACTAATAAATTTTATATTGTAAATTATTTAACTGTTATAATTCTTTAGTGTCCATTTTCTAGCTAAAATGTTTATCATTTTCAAAATTAATTAATACAGAAGAAAGGAATAGTTAGTGTTTTTATTAGCCATTATTATTTTACCATCATTGTTTCATGATATTTGAAACATTGTGGAAAATTTATTATTTATCAATGATCTAGATAAAGCAAATGGTTAATAGGTGTTCAAAATATAGGGTTCTTACCTTATTAGTGACTAAAGAATTCATATATTTATCAACTAATGGTAAATTCCATATTTTATACAATTTCCCTATTCACCAAAAATTTAAATATTTTAAAAAACAACAAAATATTCACCCAAAACATTGTTCAATGTTTAGATTCCAAAATAGATCCATGTTATAAAAACAATTTTTAAAATTTTAAAATTTAAATTTTTCAATAAAAGCTTAATTGTTTTGAAAATATGAATTGATAAGGTCGCATAAAATTATCATATCATTATAATATACAATAATATTAATATATAGATCCCTTTTATGAAAATATACATCTATTAATTCATTATATTTATTATCAAATTGATAATAATGAATACCTATTTTACAAAAATACAAACTTTTATTTAATAATTTTTAAAACATTTATTTACATGTATAATGATATAAATATTCCATTTATCATTTTATTAGATGCCTAAATATTATTTTACATTACCATAAATGGTTTTACAATTCAAATTATCAGGTTACAACTCTTAACATACGTATTACTATTTGGACAGTCATGTCACTATTACAATGGTAAGATTGTTATTCTATCATTCATATGGGTTCCCTAATTTCCAAAAATCACCCATATATCATTAATTATTAATTAAAATATATTTCGTTCAAGGATATATTATTCATTATGAAAATTTATATTCTATTTCTAATTATCTACTTCATTTCAATTTTTCTGATTGTGAGTGTGATTATTAAAGGGTATTGAAAATATTCAAATTATTATATTATTATTATAAAATTATGTATTTATCATCCCACTATAATAATTTCAATTATTATAGAAATATAACTTCATTAAATTTAATTTTTAAATTAATTTAATAAATTTTTGTTGGTTTTACTATGTAGTGTATGTGCTTTACTAAATATGACATATTTATATAATAATGGGGGAAATGAAGTTGATAGAATTTAGGTTCATTAGATTCGTTCCAAAGAATAAATTTCACCTTTGATTATGTTTTTTACAAAATATTTACATAAATGTATGGTTACATGTGCTTCATGTATTTCTATGGTTTCTATATCACCACTTTGTAAATATGGTATCTCTATAGAACTTTTACTATATGAAATTTAATGTTTTGTAGAACATTATCTATAGGGATATATGTGATAAATATTTATTGTAATTCTTTGATATGGATATATGTAACTCATAAGGTACATAATAATGGGATGGTAGGAGTTATAGTTAATGGGTTGTGGCTCCGATATGATCAATAATATCAAAGGGAATGACAATACTAGTACTTAACATACCCTTATTTCAAAATATCATTTATATCATCCATCATGATATTCATAGGAGCACATTTTCACTAACCACAAACATCAGGTCTAATCGACGATTGTCATTATAACTCATCTTCAAATATTTAGAAGACCCAATTTATTATTTAATTGCATCAAAATTTTCTATATTTACTCGTATATTTATAGTCCCCAGTATCTTGAATTCATGAACATCATCCCAACATGATGATCATATGCTTCTCTTCCTTTAATGAGATTCATATAGATTTATTTGGATTCATAATAGGAAAAGATTAATTTAGGTGAACTGGAATTGATGAAGATTTTAATCCCATCCTCCTTTAGTTTCCACCAATAATTTGCTAAACATTTATTCCAATTTCAAGATAGTCCGTGCATATTGACAATCATTTTTGGGAAAAAATTCATACTGAAATTCTACAATGTGTTTAGAGAATGTTGGTAGATCTTATTGAAAAAATATCTATAGCTCAGATAACTATTGTATATAATTAATAATGGTGTTCCATGTAGTCTCACAACTTCTCTAATATATATCTGTTCTATAGGATTTAGAGATATATGATAATTAATTATAATGAGTTGCTTATATTTTGTACGATAATATACCAAAACAAATATAAAATTATTTCCTCTAGATGTATTTGGAAGACTGATGACAATGTCCATGGTGATGTTTTCACATTTCCCTTTAGGTATGAGTATTGTTTGGGTCATGCACATATTCTTTTTATTTTATACCGTCACATTCAAATATACCATGGGTTATGATATATATTTATTGACCTCGTTCTCTATATTTTCCCACAAATAACACTCTTAGAGATCTAAATACATATTTTTACTCCTTCAGTGGATGGAGAAGGAAAATATTTTCACATCCTTAAAAATATCCTTCTTTGTATCAGGATTTTATAGTACACATTATCATCAACCAAATCTCACAACTCATTTTTCATCAATTTTGAACTCTAAGGATTTACTGTTTCTTTATAGCATTCACCCTTCTTTTCTTCCTAAATAATCACTTTGAAAATAATTTATTTTATTTATATGTTTTCATAGATAATTCATTCGTGAATTGAATAATTATATTCCTTATATGATGATACCCATGTAAATCATTCTAATGATTAAGAGGATTGCATCAATTTCAATTCTCATCAATGATAATTTTTTCATATCCATTCATAATAGAGTATATACCACTTTATTTTATTTCTTAGGAATGTATTATATTAAGAAATAATAGTTCTTAATCTTCTCTAACAGTATTCATAGGTTCTTATTAATCATATTTTATATGAATATATATTTTAGGATCTCATGATTTTATATTTCTTATACATCTCGCCATATTTATAATTCAATTATATTTACATCATTAATATATCTAAATCCCACTCCATCTATTGTTTTTGACTATTCCACTCATGAACATTCAACTACCTTGAGGCATAGGATATAACATTATTATTGTACTTTACTACACATTCCATGCCCTTATATGAATTTACACAAGAAATAATAAATAATTTTCCAATTTAAGAATGTGTGAGGAATTGTTCTTTGATATACCTTATTTCCAATTCCTTGAATCTCTCTTTATATTCAGTAGTCTATATAAAATTTACACCCATACAAGTCATCTTGATTATTGCGTTTGAAAAACATTATAGGATACTCAAAATCATGGGTAATATATAGGTAGCCCAATGATACTATAGATCTATATTACACGCATTGGTATGAGCCACTGATCTATCTCCTTTATCTTATAACAATCAACATATAACCATTTTTTGATGATAGCATTCATCAATAACGATACATTATCCATCTAGAAATCACTCTTATTGTAAATTTTATATGACTTCTCCTTACTGAATATCTTCAGTATAGTATTAATATTAGCAACATGTTACCCTTTTTTTATGGAGTATATGAAAATATCATCTATAAAGGCTATAATTTTTTATGTTTCTCTCTAATATATCTAATGGGAATAAACATGAACACATAGTGGTCATACCTTTTTTGAAATTCGGACATGGTAATAACTTCTAACTTCACAATTAATTGCTGATATCCCGAACAATGTTCCACCTTATAGAAATACTGGTCTCCATGTAGTTGATCAAACAAAACATCTATGTTTGGTAGGGAGTACTAATTATTTATCATGGTATTATTTATTCCACGATAATTTATGAAGAGGAACATTGACTCATCCTTCTACTTTATAAAGAGGTCCAGAATACCCTATAGTGAAACTCTAACATGTATGAAAGACTATTCAGGATTCTATTATTATTATTTGTTCACATTATCTAAGTAAATTATGTGATTTTATGGGAGTCTAGGATATTGTCAGGGATTTAGGTTATGTGTTTTCTGAGGGATAAACCTCATAGTTGGATTTCCATAAAGAATTACTCTATCCTTTATATCAATAATTTGAGATGGATATTATTTCTCTTAAGGAAATAATATCCCTTCTTGATAAGTATATTCCAAATAATATTCATACACATCCTTAAACTTGTAAAGAATTAGATATGACTTGGGATGTATTGATTGAACAACCATTGTCAATAGTTGGTTTTGGTTTTATATATGTACACAAAATCCATGCCTACTATAGGATAAAACTCCAATAAATGAATTTATAAAAGAATTTATTTAAGGTTCATTACACAAATATTTACTAGGTAGGATTTATAAAATTTGTTGTATTAATTTGGAAATTTTTTTCTCTCATGGAAAGATGATCCCCCATCATGTTGGGCATCTCGTTGGGGAAGTCATCACATTTACATTGATGTTGATTGTTCACCTGATTCATCCTATTTCCATCTATCACATGGAATAAAAGTAAAATTAGGTATGGGTATTATTTAACTATTAATCCCATAAATGGGAAACCAATGGCATTAAATAGATAACTTAGAAATTACATGGATATCCTTGACTTGTGAGTTTCTAGGATTCAATATTTTTTGTCCACTATCTTTTTCATAAAATACGATATTATTGGTATTTTTGTTCCCTAATTTATAATTTTTAATGATCTTAGGAATTTAAAAATTCTTAAAGCCTGAGAGTGTCATGAAAAGTGTGTCATAGGGCCCATTTTCATGTACGAGGGTACATCGAGTCATCCATGAATCACCTTTCCAGAGATGGTTCCTGTTGGTATATCTATGCTACAACCACATCCACTTGTGGTATCCAAAAAGTGAAGTATTTTCTTTATATACCAATTAATCAATAATTACCAATATTTTGGGATGTTTTCATATACATATAATTATACCTAAGTATTTCTCTATAGTTTTCTAATCATAATCCTAGAAATAAATAATCCTTTCCATTGATATCAACTAAAAACGCAAATTTTTATTACACATCAATTGATGATTTATTATATAGAATTTCACGTAATACATCCCATATGATCAATATTTCAGGTTTATTTTGGAATTGGTAACATAGAATAACATTTTGAACAAGGGATAAAACAATATTACTTAATACTTCTTTAATATGCTTCTTAAATTCCATGGCTTTTAAAACTACATCGGAAAACTTGGGGCCATACATAAGAAAGGGGTGAGTTATAAAGCTCAGTAAAGGAAAATTATAATTTCATTTGGTAATAAATTATATAAAATATTCATATCAATGGGGAATAAAAATAACATGAATCATAAGGCGTGATAGAGCATGGTAATAATAAAGAACAAATTGGAAATTTTGCAACATCTTAAAACACTACATCATAAATATAGATCAAGGATAAACTGCCAATATGTCAAAGAATGAAATGTACAAAAAATAAATTAGATTCACTCTAATCCCAAATATAAAATATAATGAGACTATATATTACACAATGCAGTGGGGTACTATATAATTTCAGCCACACATATCACATTTATTTCATTATAATGCTCAATTGTTCCAAATAAACCCTACAATAGGGATTCATTAATCATCATATGTTATTACACGATAAATGTGTGTGGGATTACTATATGAAATAAAAAATTCCTATAATTATAATTTTATATTGTTGAATACACTTGATAGGAAATGGGAATGGTATTCACTACATGATTTTATTGAAAGTAAAATCATGTGGAAATTTTAGCAACAAACTAGTTTCATATTAAAATTCATAAAATTGGTTGTAGGGGTGAAAGGGGAATATAATAATTATTAAATATAATATTCAGCATTATGAACATGGAAATACATATTCCAAAATATGAAATTGGAAATAGAAAACATAACATAATTAAGAAACCTGAATAAAGAAAAGAAGTTGAGGATCCCATACTTGAGTGTGTAACACCAAATGATTGGGAGGATCCTCTTGATAGATAGGTCCACATTGGGAGGAAACTAGAGAGTTTAGGGAATATTATGGTTATTATCAAACGACTTTTATTTAATCTAAATTGTATCGTGGGTTATTTTATATAATAAATGAGTGGGGATGTGTTTATTTTTTCGCAAAATTATCTTTTGACCCCCATACAATAAAATAATGAAAACCAAAAACCTTCCCATGGGGTTACCCATGTTTTCAAAAAAATGGGAGTGGTTTTCATTATTTTATGATAAAAAAAGTTGATGATTATAAAATAATTCGTTTTTAATGTGGAATTGAGTCATACCCTTATAGAAATGATTTTAAAACCTCAAAATATGTTAAATTTGGTTGTGGATTAATAAAGAAATTATAAAATTAACCAAAAAATTAAATCAAATTATTTTAATGGGAATAAATATTTTTGTTCATTGGTACCATTTATAATATTTATTACATAACTTTTGGGTCATTATGATGTCATAATACACAATATATTTATACGGTACTTAATTTTTACCCCGAAATTCGACTATCTCAGAAAATATTATAAAATTCACCATTTTATAATTTCAACATTATTGTTCAAAATATAATTTTAGTTTTATATAACTTATTGTATATATATTTTATTTTTTACTTTTGAAATCGTAATGGATATTTATTTAGAAATTTTGGGGTTTATGACAATAATAGGTTTTGAACTGTTATAAAAATTACATTTAAATATATAAAAATTATAAAACCATTAATATTTAATAAACTTATTTAATAAAAATATTTTAAAAAAATATTATTATTTCCAAAATCCATTAATTTATCAAAATAATTTTTATAATTAAATTACAATATTACCAATAATAATTATTTCTCTTTTATTATTTGAAAATTAAAATCATATATAAATTATCCATAATTGGATGAAAATATATTCATAACTCTATAAAAAATAATTTACATACTCTTAATTCTAGGGTCTTGATATATATCCCTTTAAAACAGTAGAAAACTCCCTAAGCGTCTGGTGTGTGACATTAATACTTCCATGGGGTGGTTTGACGTACCTAGTTTGTGTCATTATTTCAATGAGCATGAAATTATCCTATAAACAGTTTCACTCATGCCAATGTTTTTGGGTATCATAATGGGATTTGTCAAGGGAAAAGGCCGCGGATTCTCTCTCCCTATTAAGCTCTCATGTATGGGATTCATATGGTGTGATCCTTCTGGTTGATTCTATCACATCCTTTGTCTATATCAATTGTATTTGTCAAAATACTATATTTGTAATGATCATGTGATAAATGTTCAGTGAAAATATTATCGACAGTAATGTTACATAATATTATTATAAATACAATTGGATATAATAATTAAAATAACTGACTATGTTTTGTAAAACCATATTACATGATAATACATTTAATTTAAGAAAAAGGGTAATTTTATTTATTAATGTTCAGGTCGTTACGTTTAGGTCATGTAAGAGGTTAGGTATATACTTCCCTAATACAAATAAATGGAAAAAAATTGTGTACATTAGATAAGTTATATTGGTATTCCAAGTTAATATTCTGCAACTCTGATGTTATAATGATTCTTAATGAGAATGATTTATCTTATACTAAGCTCTCTCTTCTGCTCAAAACTCATGATATTCTTTAATGGTGGTATGTGAAGGAACACCATATCTCCAACCTCACACTATGGGTATCATCAATGATTATATGCATTGATTTTTTATAAAATTCTGTCTTAAATGATTTAACAATTATTGGTTTAAACCTTCTCTATCATGTCATAGAATAGATGAGGTCCCATTATATTCCACTCTCTTACATTATCCCATCATTTTTTAGAATGACACCGATTCTAATACAGAGCCCCATAAGGTTCTATCTTAATGCTAGAATGGAAAATTTTGTTTTAATAGAACCCTAAAAAGATATGGTTTTAATCTAAACAACATTTAAATCCACTAATCATGATTTGATCATGTCTTATATAGTTTCAATGCTACTCTCAGAATATCAACCATCTGAGAGTGATAAGAAATAGTGAAATTCAGATATTTATCTAGTATTTAATAAAATCTTATCTAGAACCTCAATATAAAACATAAGTATCTATTATATACAATGTGTGTTGGTAGTACATATATTTTTATCACTTTTCTTATGTATAAATTATGAAGTTTTATGTGGGAGAAATCTTCCTCGATAACAATGAAATTTTCAGATATTGTACGATGATCAACTCTCACCCAGACGGTGTTATTTTCTATATTTGAGAAAACGATTCCTACGACAAGAAATATGGTTTTATTTCCCCATTTACATATTTTTGGTAAATGGATTCATCAAACTCATTTCAATTTGTTTTCTATCCTTCACTTAATGGCATACCAAGAATCGCCATAGAAATTCTGCATTCTCGCTCATTATGATATCCCACCATAAGTTTTTCTTCTTTGATATATACATCATAGTTCTTCTTATGTGAGTAGAGAATTATTAACTATTTTAATATTCTATAAATCCCGATTAATCTCTATTTCTTGAATCTCAAACCAACTATGAAAATCATTTCATTTATATACCTTATTTAATAATTTACTAATTAACAATAAAACTAATACCATCCTAGATTATTGAGAGTCCATGTGTCTTTGATAAATTACATATGTGGAAAATTAACATGAAAGGGTGATAAATATACTTTATTAAAAACTCCATAACAAGACCTTAATATTCATTAATCTTCTAATACAACTCGGGGTAGCCTATGGACGTACATAAAAATGGGGTGTCCTATAAATCCCAATAAGGGAATTATCAAATAATAACATTATCAATTTAACAATTCTAAGTCACGAGGTATATCAAAGTGAAATAAAAGGGTGATATTTAAAGACATGAAAATCAATGAATGATATAATATGGTAACATAAAGCCAATAAAGGAATGTAGAAACCACATACCACATGAAATCAAAAACAAAAGTTAATGATCACCACCAAGAATAAACTAAATAGTGTACTTAAGATAACCTATCATGTTCCATAAATTGTAGCTCATTTTATTAAAAGATTAACTAATTCATTATATGTATATATAATTTTGAGTCCTCCATTCACATTCTTATAATATACAGGAAATTGTTTTCCCCATATATCATAAAACATAAGAATTCATTTCATTATGTTTCATAAAACTATTAAAGGGTGTGGGATATATACATATGCTCACATTTTAAAATAAGGATAGTTACATATTGGGTAATATCTATGAGTACAAGTAGGGAAAAGTTTATGAAACACAAATATTTTTCATAGAAAATCACAAGATAATTTCAGCAGCATAACATGTGTACATAAAGGTTAATGAAATGTCATAGTGAGAGTAAAAGGTGGTATCTCATTACTTTAGAATCACATGGATGGTAAAGGGATATATAAAAACATATTCAAACATGATCAACTGGAAATAAAGTGGTCTGATAAAAATAAAGTACTTGAATAAATATGTGGAGGAAGTGAATCTATTATATAAAAAAGTAATAACTTAGGTAAAGATTATAAAGTAATGGGATAAGTGATCTGTCATTATTAGAAGATAATTATTTTATTAAATGGATGTTTATAAATACATGATTACATTAAAAATCAATATTCAAAATGTTAAATGAAAATAATGTACTTGAATCAAATAAAACTAAGAGAGATCCTTCAACATGAGTGGGTGTTTCAATAACCATAAGAGAATCTTAATAAGGGATTAGTTACGAATTAAAAATAATTTTTAGAGGTAAATAGAGAAAAACATCTTCCTATTTGGGTTTTTACTAATTATTATTGGGATTTGGAGTGGGTATTTATATCGAATGAAAGAACAATTTACTAATAATTTCTATCAAAAGTTTTTGAACTCTATTTAAAATAATAATAATAACCACCTAAATTTACAGAGTTTTTTCCCATGGTCTCTACTAGTGATGGGGTTTTTTAATATTATAAAAGGCTATGAACAAAAAATATCAACTCAAATACCATTGTTGATGTGGAAGTTAATCACCATTAAATTGAATTTATTTTAAAATAATAAATTATATTATAAGTTTTTTAGGATTCATTAATGCTTTACAAAATTAATTAATTAATATCAAAAACATGTTATTTTAAAAGTTAAATGTATATTAGGATTTTTATTTCTTTTTTATCACATATTACATGAATTTTATTTTATTATTATGTTATACTAAAAAGATATATCTTAAAATTATATAATTATTTTTTAAAAATTAAATTGTCTTAAAAATTTAAAAAAATATTACAATTGAATAATTGCAACAAACTGGTTTCAAAAGTAGAATTAATTTTACCAATATTATTTTTTTGAATATTAGATTTTCCTTAGTTAAATAAAAATATTCATTTATTAAAAATAACTCATCCACAATAATAATTTACCAACCCATTTAAAACCTAAATTTTAGTTCATTAAATTGTATTATCATTAGTTCATAAATAACATTTATTTAAAAAGAATATTATATGATAATAACTTTTATTTAATAAATTATGAATTTATCAAAAATATAATTTCAATTAAAATTTTATATTTATGAAAAATATAATTTTTTCTTTTATATCAAAATTTTAATTTTCATTAACTCATATGTTATTGTTTATATAAAAAATTATGAGAAGGGATAAATATAATAATTATTTTAGTACAAAGAAGATATATAAAAACATATTACTGTAGTCCAGTGACATAACCCATTATTACATATGCTTATTCCCTAAGGGTATGGTGTGGAATGTTGTTACATTCATGTGGTGGTTCAACAAATTCGGTTCTGGAACATGATGTTGGTAAGCTTTGAACTTCCCTCATAATTTATTATTGAATAATTTCTTGATTTTTTTTAGTGGACAATCCTACTGATTCCATCTCCCCCAGAGTCTTTGATAAATTCTGTTCTTAGGGTATTATCCTACTAGTCAAGGCCATCACTTATTACATTAACGTCGGTTAGATATTAACATACCCTTTAATATTTTATATACTTAATGGTCACAATATAGTAGATATATTATGAAATATTTTGATTCATGATGTTATTTTATATCAGTAATGCTAGATTTTATAATGGTACAAAATCACCAAAGTATTTCAATTGTTTTTATAACCACATTACATAATAGTGAATTAATTCATTCAAAAGAAAATTTTCATTATAATGGTTTAGGTCGTTACTATACCAATGAAATTTTAACTCATATCTTCTTCTATACAGTATGCCACAATGGAGTGTACCCATTATAAATCATAAGATTATATTTAATGAATGAATACAATATTTTTTTTGATCACTTTTAAATATAGTATAGAGAGTCCTTGGAAATAAAATATCTATCATTGATGCTAGGAAGTAGAGTTGGCTATGAAACAATCCCTTAAGTACTTTTTTACTAACACCAATGTTAGTCTAAATTTTTCATGTTTGGTCACAACAAGAAACTAGAGAGTAAACCTCCATTAAATAATTCATTAAAAAAATTAATAATTCTTTTTTATATATTTCATGGAAAAACGTTATTCATATTCTTATAGTAGTTGAAACCACAAAGAAAATATCATCTCATATATTAATGAAATCTCAAAATAATGCTTCATTTATAAGTTTATACTTCTGATCACATTAAAATATTATTTCCATGGAATAAGTCTTAACAATGAGAGTAGATTTAGTGACTTATTTCACATATATATGGTAGAAAACTTTTCATTCTTCATATTTTAAATTCTCCAATCATTAATCCAGTTTATAGTACCAATAATATAGTTTGTGTTCCAATATATGTAATGTTTTATTAATTTTTAAAACATTTAATTTATCTATATAAATAATAAAATATTCATTATTCTCAATAAATAATGCCTCTTTAAAGAAAATTTAAAAAATAAAATTTCCAATCTATTGAAAAAGCACTATATTTTTTGGGCTCATCCACAAATAATAAAACAACATTGTATTATAGCCTTATGTATGTTGAAAAAGTTTCTTAAAGGTTATATATTTCTATATTAGATCATCCATTATAAACAAGTCAAGATTTCTACATTAATATGTCAAAATTATCCTTGAGTTTGTTTCCCAAAACCAAATTTTTTCCTATAGAATATTTATTTCATGGTCTTTGAATAGTAGATTAAGAGGAGTTATTCTTAATTTTATCATGTTATTAATTGAGAATACATATATATTATTCATGTTCATATATCTATGAAACAAACTTTGGATCAATTTATGATGTTAGAGTAGTCAAGTTCTCAATTATAATCTTTCATCTAGTTTGGAATGGTACATCGTGATTACTAATTATATTTAAAATATAAACATGTTTTTAGCCTCAAATATATCAATATTTGATAATAAATATTCTCATGATCATAATAAGACATATTTGAATCATTAATATCATAATTATTCGCATTTTATGATTAATTGACTATCTAGTTTTCTAAATTCATTATATTTTTAACCTCTAGGAAATAATTTTTGGAATTAAATGGGCCAAATAAATTAGACATATTTAAAATGATTTTAACAACACATGGTTAAAAACAATTATGCATAATTTTTGCATCACTTATATCCACTAGCATTTGCAATTTAAGTGCTAAAAATTACTTCATATGAATCTTCCTTAAATTTTCATAGAACATTTCCATTGAAATTTATGAATCATGGACATCCATATACAATAAATTAATTAATAATTGTATTATTGTATAACCACATATCATTTAGGTTTATCTCTAGCCTCATCAAGAATCGGTTGATTATATAGATAGAAATGAAACTTCTTATACATAGAAAACATTATATATTTTTTTCATGATGTAAATATTCCTAACCAATTTGACAATAGAACTATTATTCCTTTAAACTAAACCATTATTTTATTGAGTATATGTTTCACTGATTTTATGTTTTATCCAATGATTTAATTTATAATTTTAAAATTAATTTTATATATGTTCCCTATCATTATATCTTCTCGTCTTCGAAATTTATACTCTATTATCTGTCTCAACATGTTTTATAAATATTTCAGACCTATTATCTTCTGCAGACTTGTATTTTTTGGAAAATAATGTATTACTTTTGGCAAAATAGACAATGAATGTAATGAAATATTGATCACCCTTTTTATAATAATTCTATATAAGACCATATATATTTGAATGATTAAGATCAAGTGGCCTTAAAATTTGTATCTCTATTTTTTGTATGTATATTATAATACCATGTCATGTTTTGATATTTTACTCATATTCTATAGTACAAGGTGTCTAAATCATCTATACCACAATGTGTTTTCTTCTTTGGCACTCAAGTAGAATTAGTAGTCCAGATCACTAATTGGGAATAATTTTTTACTTTTTCTTTCTAACCTCAATGTAACTATTCCATATTTATAAATTATTTTGACACAAAAAAATTTCTTGAGAAGAATATAACTTATTTTATCACACATTTCCCTTACAAAAAATATATGTTTCTTAATCCCATCCACATAAAGAATGTTTTTTTCAAATTTTCATGACTTCTTAATTATTAAATGAACCAATTACTTGAATTTCTATAGTAAAATCATTCTCAAATGTTATTTCCTTTCCATAATGACGCATAATGTTTTTATAAGATTATTTATTAACTAAAATATCTCAAGAACACCTACAATATATCATTCAAGGCTTTACACTCTTGATATCCTTTAATGATGTAACATCTTGGTTTCTCATATACGTACATATTCTTTAAAATAATATTTAAAACATCCTTTTCATATAAATTAATTCATATAAGAGATTATGGATGTCATGACCCCCTCCCCACAAAGTGTACCCCTCCTGGGCCGGCAATGTGAGAAGGGAGATAATGACCCCCGAGTCCCGCCTCCAGTAGGCCCCGGGTTGGCGACTAGCACCGAGGGTATAATAAACGCACAAATGGGAGGCATTACCCTCTAAGAGAACACATGCAGAAGAGAGAGATAAGATAGAAACCAAACAACTCCAACTCAGAACAAAAATATAAAAGAAACTCATGTCCATATATGAAATTCCATGCATAAGTACTACAACTGAATGGGAAAAAAACTACAAGTACCCAAAGGGAAAAAACAGCAGCGACCACGAGCCCGAACAGCTCCTGCAACCACAAGCTAATAGTGACCAGCCTGATCTCCAACCTGCTCCAAGTAACCTGTAAAACAGTTTATATATACATAGGGTGAGTATAACAGTATACTCAGTAGGATCCTCCCCAAAGCCTCTCGTGCAAAAGTAAAGAGAGCATGCTAAAGCACAGTGAACCACAAGTGAAACTAACCCGTCACCTAAATAGGTATACTATGTTCCCAACCTCACCATGGAAACTCTCACCAAGTAACACATACAAGAATATAGAATATAGTAAAGAATATCAAGGGTACCCCGCTACTATTTCCCCACTGGTTTGTCGCTTTGCCCCAACGACATACGTCCTGCGCATCTCTCTCCAAAGGATGGCCCGTATAAACTTGGGCTAAGCTCCACAACATGCACCACGTGCACCACAAAGGCTTTCCCGCATACACCTGGGATAAGCACCACACCATCCTCACAACCAAAGTAACCAGGTAGTCTCTGGGAGCCACCACAGCTCGTATAACGTGTATCATACATCGAGTATTATACCTCAAGCCATCACAGCCCATACGCTGAGTAAGGATCCTCAAGCCATCACAGCCTATACACGTTACACCTATAGTAGTCCATAGGATACTATATCCAGAATATATGTGTGTGAAATAACCACAAGGCATTACAGCCCTCTACACACATATATGGGGAAAACTAACCATTGTGTATCTAACAAGAGAAGAGAGCGGGGCTAAAGGGGGTAGTCATCCATTCAACCTCCCATCAGAATGTTGGGGAAAACACCTTCCCAGGGCTCAGAATCCCCAGGGTGTTATTTTCCCTTTCCGACAGGGTGGAGTAGCGTATAGAAACACAAAAAGTATAGAATATATATAACTCACAACCACACTATGGGCATTACCTAGTCATAGGCACAACTGCAGCTGACGTCTCTCAGACTCTAGGCTGCTACTTCTAAGACTAGGTATCCTATAAGCACACAACCATTTGAAGAGCTTTATTAGATTACTCCATTCTCATTTTATCAGTTCCACTGTACGTTAATTAATTCTTTAAATATTAATTAACCATGAAAAGTTTACCACATTAAAATAAATTGGCATCACATTTAAAAACTGCTCCTTTTTAGGATTCACATCACTATTAAATTCCAGTTTCTCCATCCCCGTGGATTATCACCATTTAAACAAACATTCATTATGGAATTACATTACCATATTCCCAGGCATTCTAGAAAATCATCCTATGCTACTAAAAACAAAGGGGCTCAACACGGCGAGTAGATATACTACCTGTCGAGTCTTTTCCGCCTATAGCAAGAGCATAGACCAATCCTCCATCGAGAGGCTAAACATGGAAAGCACGTGGAATACCCCGTGTGTCTTCTCCTCCTTCAGAAAGAGGGTAAGCAAGACCAGCTGCCTTGAGTAGTGGGGAAAAGTAAAGTAGATAAACAACCAAACCAAACCACAAACATCAAACCATCACATTCATCTCATACCATCATACTTGGTGTCTTCCCCGACACCCACAAACATAAATCGATGCATCTCGCCACACTTGGCGTCATCCGCTGCCACAACCACAAGTCCCCATGCCTCCACATATCACAACAGCCATCCAGGCTCACATCAAATCACCAGCAGCAGGAAATCAAAGATCACAAAATGGTCTCTCGGCCCTTTAACAAGGCATTCAGCCTTCATACAAAATGAGAACTCAGTGCTCTAAACCACAAGGAATTCAGCCTTACAAGAAAGTGGGTAACTCAGAACCCTTTTGAAATTATCGAACTAATAATTCTTTAATCCATCTTGAATTAACAGATTCATTAACATGCCTCTTTATCTTTATCCAATTATTTAATAAATAATTCCTGCTTTACGTTCTTTATCAATTTCTATCATGAACGAGCAACTAATTAAAGAAAAATCATAGATATCACTCTATCTAGGAAAACATGAGGCAAACCGTTATCACGGTACAAAGCAACAACATGTGATCAACCAATTATTTTAATCCGGTTCAAGTATTTAATTAGGTCAATTTCATTGTGATCAAAAGGACTAAATCATGCTAATTCTACGATTGCACATACACAATTAGAGAAGCCATAAATCCCCTACCTCGAAGAGTTCTTAACGTCCTTTATCCACACAACGGGCCACAATCCTTCTCTCGCAACAACTGTGTCCACCCAAGGATGCCACGGTAAGTCCCAACCAACCAAAACCCATTAAAACCATGGAGATTACATGCTAATATAGAAGGGAGAACAAGAGAAGGTGATCCCTAAAGGAACGATGATAAAACATTCCTTATATGGAAGAATGATCGACATAGCTAGGTTGCATCAAACAGATCAGAACTGATCCGAGTAATGTTTGATTGTGAAACTCCTTCGGGAATGATTGCAAGGTTCTAACGTCTCATAGATGAGAACCAGGAGGATGAACAACGATGAATGATATCTCATTCCTTTTTGAATACTTAACGAGGTGACGGTTTAAGATCCAATTTATTCTCCATAAAAAAACGGATCGCACTAACCCACGTGGTTTGACCATGTGAAAACATCCTGGCCTTAAGAATAATTAATATAGAATTTATGGCCTTTGAATCGGTCTTAAAGTCCTTAAAATAAGGTTTTAAAAGTATTTTACGTCAAAGAAAATGACAAATTTGAGAAGCTGGAAACATTGTTCACATACTCAAAAATTTGGCAAAGTATGGAATCGGTAGCTCTTATGAAGTCTGGAAACACTTCTCATTCGTGAAATTTGGCAAAGTATGGAATCGGTAGCACTTATGAAGTCTGGAAACACTGTTCATTCGTGAAAATTGGAAATGTATGGAATCAGTAGCTCTTATGAAGTCTGGAAACACTGTTCATTCGTGAAATTTGGCAAAGTATGGAATCAGTAGCTCTTATGAAGTCTGGAAACACTGTTCATTCGTGCAATTTGGCAAAGTATGGAATCAGTAGCTCTTATGAAGTCTGGAAACACTGTTCATTCGTGAAAATTGGAAAAGTATGGCATCGGTAGCTCTTATGAAGTCTGGAAACACTGTTCATTCGTGAAATTTGGTAAAGTATGGAATCGGTAGCTCTTAGGAGTCTAGAAACATTGTTCACAGAACTAAAAAAATTGGCAATGGAAAGAAAAGCTCACCGATAGAACCTTACCGATAGAAACACAAGTCTACTGACAGATCCTCACTGATAGAAACACAAGTCTACCAATAGATCCTCACCGATAGAACTATTCAAGTCTACCGATACTGTTCACCTACTGATACTGTTCATAAAACTGGAAACACTGTTCCCAGAACTAGAAATTTGGTAGTGTTAGCCGAGCTACCGGTAGACTACGACCACCAGTAGGCCGAGCTACCAGTACGCCATGGCTACCAGTAAACCCAGCTGCCGGTAGGATGCGGCTACCGATAGACCGAGCTACTGGTAATCGGTGGCTACCGGTAGGCAGCAGCTACCGGTAGACCGAGCTATCGGTAGGCAGCAGCTGCCGGTAGACGGAGCTACCGGTAGACCGAGCTACCGGTAGGCAGCGGCTGGGGGATAAGTCACCTTGACCTCCCGGAACACCTCCAACACCACATTTTCACAAATTAGTGGACCGGAGAGGTCCGGGCCATTACAATGGATGTTATTTAAAGGATTCAGGTTCATTGGGAGCTTGAAGAATTAGTTTTTGGAGAAAATATGTGGGGTACACTATTAGCACAGTTTGAGATAATCGGGCTCCTTAACAATTCATGATATATGCGGTGATACATGGTCAATATTATAGTAGATGGTGAGATATAAAACCATGATTAATATTCATTTTATTGTGGAGTTATTCCACATGGTTAGTACTAATCACGAACCAAGTCATGTGGGGTGTGTTTCTTAGGGAAGTGTCAAGAATGCGTTGTGCACACCTATTTTCAGACCCTATGCATGGACCATTCAATGTTGTAGGAAAATAAAATATTATTCCACTTGGATAGCATAATGTTTATATCAACATGCATCCAAACCATACACCCCTATGAAATAGGTAAAATTTCATTTTTACTATACTTTTAAGCCACAACTATCTTTCATAAAATTAATGCAAAGAACAATAGCCTGCTCAAGCTCCCCCATGGCTCCCCTTATAGTTTTGGTGAGATGTCACTGATCCAGTATCAAAATCAAATTCCATATATCATGTTGTCTTACCCTCAATAATTACTGATGTCGTCCCAATTCATTTCCTAGTTCATATATATTTAATTTACGTTGTCTTCATGTAATATCATATTCAATATTTTTTTGATGTTTGTCTACATTCATATATTAATTTCTTTCCAAACCAAATTAGATATTGATACTATAAGAAGAGTCACCTACTAGTACATGATATGTGGTCTAGTAACATTCCCTAAAAGGAATGATGTCTATATTAACCACCATTTTACCACGTTTCAGACTTTCTATTATTCAACACCTAAATTTGAAACTAATTAAATAAATTAGTACCAATTCGAATTAGTTTTTCCAAGAACCACAAATTTACCTCATCAGTGGATTTCTACGTTGAATTCAACCACCCATTAGGGTAAATATATTATATATCATGATAGTAATATTTTTTACCATAATTAAAATAAATTTTTATGTGTGCTCCACTACCCATTTTTAATTAGGATTCCTATATGAATTAAATTTAATGTTAATTTTGAAGTCACATCCCTTGTACCTCATAAAATCATGAACTATACCCTCTAATAAAAGGGATTAAATGAATGGTTAATGACATAATTACTTTGATTTGACCCTTTTTAGATGATATTGAATGGATTATGTGAATTATTAATTTAATGATTGTAACATTTAGATATATTGATTTTAATATTTTTTTTGATTTAGTCATTTGATGAAAATCATGATTATTATTTTTATCGATGGACATGGAACTCAAAATAGTAAATTTGGAGTGGTTAGAAATGAAAATACTTGTTCCATTAATTTAGGATGTTGGTCATGAATCTCATCATAATTTATTGTAAATGATTAGAATGAATTCTTCAGGACCCCTTTACTTATGATGGTGGACATGACCCTCAACATCATTATTTTGGATTGTTGGATGTGCCATTCTACGCTCGTTTAAAATTTATTTTCATTACCCTTGAATTCTAATCCCTAAAATACATGTGATATATTAATACCTTAAATGACTATAATTTTATAAGGAATCCCGTGTTGTGAACCTCAAGTCTCAATTTTATATTATTGAATAATAATTACTGAGAGACATTCCATCTTAGGATGAAGCATTTAATGTCGTATAGGTACCCCATGAGGAACCTGATTTGACAAGCATGTTAATTATTTCACTTACTTCTTATAGAATAATTACCTTAAAACTTTTTCATGATGTATTCATTAAATGAATAGTATTAGTGAATGATCATGGTGGCCTACCTTGTTTTAATCAAACCTCGTTCAGGCTAACGGGTTCTACATGGGAAAACATCATGGATGTTGGTAAGAAAAAGGGAATCCCTAGTAGTGGATGCTTTATTTTCTATACTATGATGGTTTATGGTAAAATATTTTTGATATAGTGATTGTGATTATATTAGTTTTTAGTTTTTGTTATTGTTTTATATTTTGGGTATAAAATGTACTATTGGATTGTGACTCCCATTTTTTGGTAGCATCATGATGTTATCATTTTGAAAATGACACTGATTGTTATTCATGTCAGTTATTATTATTTGGACGGATTACAAATAATTTTTTCCATTATTAAGATTCCAATTTTAATTTATTTATTACATACCATTGTAATCCGCTCTGATAATGTGGGTATAGATTCCCCATCCCACAACCATACACCCTCACAACTAGTGGGTATATCTAGAGTATCAGGAGGTGTACTTGAGGCTATATGGCCATCGGGTCGGGCCACTTCTCATTGGACTAGTTTCAATACCTCAAAATTTGTATCATAGATCTAATTTAATTTTATTACTACATTGGTATGGTAGAAAGAAAACTAGGATGTGTTGGAATTTATTTGTGAGCATATTCCACCTTGTTTACTTCTATACTGGGTAGAATTAGAGTTTCTTAAGATGGGATTTTATGTTTTTGTTTTCCCTTATTATATTCATACAAATATAATTTTTGTGTGATGCACATGACTTGTGGAATTTATTATCATTTTGGATTTTCTTTTATGTTTTTCTTATGTATTATAAGGAATCATTGTCTATTCATCATTATAAGTGCCTAAGGATTTATATGTTGTACATATGTCATTCCATATTTATTTATTATGTTTATTTCCTCATACATATTTTTGGTACCAGAAATATTATAATTGAAATTTCACATATGTATCATGTTTGGAAAAGGACAAATTATTTCTTTCATAAAGATATTATTTCAACCAAACTGGTTTTTTTCCCACATATCATGATTGTGGCACCTTAAATATAAAATTATTAAAATTGTTGATACATTAATCATTATTTACATGGGTAGAAACATTAGTTGATTTTCATTAAATGGTATAAAATTATATTTTAAAAATAATGTGCCTCTACAAATTATAAATAGTGATGCATATAAAAAAATAATCGAAAATGGATTCTCATATTATGAGACTGGATGTAACATGATTGGTTACAGTTACGTGATGATATAATTATAACATATAAATTTCTGAATTTATAGCATATGACTGGTAACTCATCTTACCAGACAATGTCATAAATGTAAGGGTTGATAAATTATAATTCATAAATGAAAATATTAAATAAAAAGTCTATTTAAATTAAAACATTATTATTACTATTATTTATAACATCATATTGATAGTTAAAATAATGGAGCCATAGTAATTGAACACGAAAGCATAGAAGTTTCCAAAAATGGATTCATGTTGGATGGATAGTTCATTTTGGGTGGAGATCCCTTAGGCATATCTTGTTATCAGTGATGAGTTTCATTAGTTCTATTATTGGATTGGGGGATTTGAGTTAGCATACTTTCCATTAGTAATATTTTAGTTCTTAATATTGTTTTGAGATATATGCTTATAATTGTAGATATATGCCTCTATGATTGACATAGGATATGCACTTGGAAGGTGGTGGTGACCACTATATATATGTTGTTGGACTATTATCTCATGTAGTAACTCCAGTAATTCCACCCATGGACCCTCATGTTATACATGAATTGTTTGATGTTCCTCTTTTTATTCAGGGTTTATTGGGTCTTGTAAATAAAATTTTTGGAGTTACATGGAATTCACCAACTATGTCATAATTGATAAGAGAGATCCACAATAATCATCCACCTACTTTCCAAGGGTATGATGGTCCCCAAGCTTCAGAGGCATGACTAGAGTACACATTATCCATCATGGAGTATTTAAATACACCTTTAGATTGTATGGTCAATTATTTGATTTAAATTAGTTTTAGTTCTTCCTATAATTAGTGATATGTACTAAATCATGAAAATTGGCATCTGGGAAAGGTTTTGAGGGAATTCTAGATTATATTCTCTGATTTGTTTTACCTAGATACATTATGAGCCGAATGACCTAGGGAATATCTAAGACGCTCGTAGGGTATTGTCTTTGTTATTGAATACTCAACTCATTTCAAAGAGATCCAACATTCTCTTCCTACTCATTTCATGATGAATTGAACATAGTATGGATATTTGAAAATATGAATTTCCAGGCCATCTAATCTCAAGGGAATGCTTCCAATTTTACTATCGTATTTGTAATTTTGAACTAGTTACTAATCTTCTACAATATAATGAGGGAAGAGGAACCCTAGCGGCGATGGAGGTCCCGGCGGCCCCTCTTCCCCCGGAGGAGGGGCCTCAGAATCCTCCTCAGGGTTGCTGGCGTGTAGATCGTTGGCCATCAGATGTGGATGTGCCTCTCTTCCCCAACATCAAGGTTGCTCAGAAGGTTCCTGGCATCTGCCTTGGACAGCCAGTGGTTCCAGTCTCTCTTCAAGAGTTCTCTGATGCATCCTCTCTTTTCTCCAACGCACTGGTTGCAAGGTTCGTGCGACAGCGGCCTTAGATAGAGGTATTTGATAAATTTGTGAATGAAAATTGGGGTCTTACTCACCGGGTGGTTGTCGGGATCTTGGGTCCGCGTCAGTTCCTTCTTTACTTTCTGGATGAAGATAACCTAGCGCAGTCTTGGTCCAACGCTAGTAGGTCGATTCGCGGATTTCGTTTTCATCTGCTTCGCTGGAATTTTGAATTTCATATGAATCGCGACCCTTCTACCTCTGCGATTTGGATTCAACTTCCTGATTTACCTTTAACGTTCCAAAACCCAGCGTTGTTAAGTTCAATAGGGAATTCTATTGGTCGTCTCCTGTGCCTTGATCAGCGAACGGCTACATTGAGGAACCCGAGTGTTGCGAGGCTGTGTATTAAACTGGAACTCTCCCGGCCCCCTCCTGAGATGGTGTGGGTTTTAATTGAGGGGGAATACAGGTATACACAACCCATATACTATGAGTCATGGATTGATTACTGCTCCTTCTGCCACAAACAGGGGAATGATCTTTATGTGTGTCGCAAGAAGGGAGTGCGTGAGTGTCCTGCTCCTACAAATGATCCAACTGTCCAGGCCATGATTGATGAGAAATCAACTGGCCATGTCAATGAAGAGTTGATACAAGATGATGCCCCCTTCACTAAGGTCTGTGATGTTCAGGAAAATGGGGGTGTTATGCGAGCTGTGAGGGAAGATTTGATAGGGACGTCAGGGCCCTCTGTTGCTTCTGTATTTGAACGGCTAAAGAATGACATGAGTCTTAGCTCTATGTCGGATGCATCAAGGTAAATGGTGAAAGTCTGTGATGGGGTTGAGATTCAGGGTGACCAGGAAGCTGAATTGGACTCATGAAGGATGCCCAACACCCAGAATGGATGTTGTGAGGCACCTATCACTGTCCCATGTCCTCAAAGTATGGGTAGCGGGCATGGCCACCCAGGGGGTGTTAAATCTGGACCAGATTTCTGCTCCATGAACCAATTTGCTGCACTGGATGGGGTGGAAGAACCTGATGATGGTCTAGGAGTGGGGGAAGCTGATCGGCTTGATCCACACCAAGCAGATAATGGGACAAGCTTGCTGGGTGGAAAACTGATGGAGGAGGAGACCTCCAACTTTGAAGTAGATCACCTGAAGCCTGTGGAGGTTGCAGTGGTTGAGGATGTGGAATTTCCAGGTTTGAAGAATTAGTGTTTAACCCCTATCGACTTAAATCAAACTTCCTTGAGGGCTGGAACAGTGGAGTCAGGAAGGAATGATTACTTCAAGGGATTGGGAGAAGCTCTTAAGAAGGGGGATATGTTTCCAATGGAGAGAGAGAAAATGAGAGGGAGGTGCTCAATGCCTCTTATAGGGACATGGTTCGAGGGGAAAGGAAGGAAACCCTTGATAATGGGATGGAGAGTATGGGGGCATGAACTGATCCAAAAAAGAAGAAGCCAAGAAAATACTACTCCAACATGCCGAGGACGGTGTCTACTAGGTCCTCTTCCAATAATGGAAAAGGGAAAGAAGTAAACTCAAAGAAGGGACATAATAAGGTAGTGATCAGGACATCTATGACTGAAAGAGAGTTATGTCTTAGGGAGCAATACCTCAACATGCTCAATCAATATGATCCATCTGAGTGGGAGTCGGCGGATCCAGATGATTCGGAGGATGGAGATGTTGGAGATTTTGACACATTTTGACTGGCACTGTTGTTGGGGGTGTTTTCATTTCATTTCATTTTCGTTGTACTTTGTACTGATTTTTCTTTAATATATTCTCATGGGACCAGGCATTCGGCCTGGGCCTGCATCTTTCTGGTATAATGAGGGATGATGATTTTGTAGACCATGGTCATTTTGTTCCAATATATAGAGATTGTTCATTTAATAGGAAAAAGAGTCTCCTTGAGGTTTCAGATAGTGGAAGTAGTAGTTAAAGAGTTCACCCTGGTAGCCATGTGACATTCCGTCAATATAAGAAGTGTAATAATAAAAATTTGTAGTGTAATAATGAACAAGTTAAGAATCTAGATAATGGTGGAGTGGGACAAATATATTTACTTTTTCAAACCTTCAAACATATTCCAAATGATAGAGGATCTACATTATATCAATATTCTTGAGTGGTATAAGTAGCTCAATGTCAGGCAAGGATCTGGTTTACTAACATCCGTATTTTCTAAGGAGGTGGATATGGATGAAGAAGTTGGAAATCTAATATATATCAAGATGAGAGAGGACCTTGTCATTGTATTTATATTTCAACTCAGGTCTTCAGATCTAGATAGATATATGATTTTGAGTCAGCACCTAAGGAGAAAATTATTGGTCCCTATACAACATATGGTTTGAAAGTAATGGCCTCGATTTTAATATCTTATTTATTTGACACACGTTCATTGTATTCATTCATATATTCTAAATTAGTGTGTAGTATAGGATCTAATATTAAATACATAAAATATTAGATAAATCCGGAAACTGTATTAGGAGTCTGATTAGGGAGTAGATACTTATGTATAGGGTCTCCTTTTGAGATAGGTGGATATAATCCCTTCTGTAATCCATTCAACCTATATATTACATGTTTCAAAATCATATAAGGGATATAGTAAGGACAACCCTTTCCTTTATTAGACATCAATTCATGATTTATTAATTAGAATAAACATAATTCAACCTAAAATATATATAAACTTAATGTCTATAGGTAATTAAGTACATTAAAAAACAATATCCTATATGGAAATAAAACATTATCGAAAAAATATTTATTTTTCATCTATAATTATGACTCTTTTAAAACTATACAGGGTTCCCTAGAGATATACATAAGAAAGGGGTAACCTATAAAGACTATTAAGGTAATAAAAAAATATTAACTTTGTGAGCGTTTACATTTTAGAAAATATTAATTTCAATGTGACATAAAAGTTCATAGAATCATAATTATGATAAATGGGTCATGATTAAAAATGATAAAATAATGGACACATGGTAATATGGAAACAACATGAAACAATCTGTCATAAGCATAAATCAAGGTTAAGCAACAAGTAATTATAAAATAATGTCATTATGATTACAACTGATGCACCATACATGGATTATCATGAGGCTAAAATATGACCCGATGCATTGGAGTTTTACTAGGGTAAAACCTTGATAATTATATTAGGTAAATCCATACGTGGACCACATAGACCATAAAACATAAGAACACATTTAGTCAAATTAAATCCAATGATTAAGAATTGTGTCTTACATACATGAGTTTCCCCAGTCAATGATGTATAGGTAAAACTATGGGAATAATATTGGGTAGACATGGTTATGTTTATAAACCTCACAAATGATTGGCATGAAAAATCATAGTGACAATTTGGCAGTGTAATGGAAGGACATAAAGATTCCTGAAATTGTTAAATGAGACAGAAAGGGTTATATCATCAGTGTTAATTAAAATAGAAAATATGAGGGATATGTAATAAAATTATCCGACATGAATTTTTTTGAATTATTTGGAATATGAAAGCGAGGGTTCATGAGTAAAAAAATCACATGAACAAAGCACATGATAATTTCAGTAGTATAGCAGGGGTACCTTATGAATTATGGAATGGATTAATGTGAGTAGAAGGGGTTACTCGTTAATTTAAAATTATATGTGAAGTAACTGTGATGTGTAGAATAATATCCCATTATAGTAATTGGAATTCAGGGTTCATTACATAAAAAAATTTATTGAATAAAGAGGAGAATGATATAATTGCTTACTAAATTTCAATATTTTAATGACTTAGCTAAATGATAAAATGATAATAAATAAATGATATCTCATTGTTAAGAAATAAATTTAATATTATATAAATTATAATAATCCCAATACCAAATAACCGATTTGTATTGAAAATGATAAATACAAATAATTTTATTGAATGCAAACGAAGAGCGGGAAGTCCCTAACAAAATTTTGACCCATTAATGACTTAGGTAAATTTTGTAATGAGAGGGGATATATGATATATCATTATTATTATATAAAGTTCTTATTATATTTATATAATTGAATCCATGAAAACATAACCATTTGAGTTTCAAAGGGATAATTACAATAAGGATTCTTGAAATGTAAAGAAGATAGAAAGGTCCCTTAAATAGAGAGGGTGATTCGAAAAGAATGGGAGGAAGTTATTGATAAATTGGAGGACCTTGGGATGACTCTAAAGACAATAGGTAATAGTAATTACATTATGTCACATTATCTAGTAAAGAGAAAGGAGATCTTTACTGGGGCAATTTTGGAAAATACAGAGGAATTCTTTATTATTTCCCAAATATGAATTTTGGTCTCTATATAATAAAGAAATAAAAAACTTCATCCCATATATTTTTCCTATAGTTTAAAAAACAGTGGTGTGATTTTTTTATTTTATAATTAAACATCCTAACTCAATAAAAACAGATGTTGGTCATGTGGAAGGGATACATCATTATAAAGAAATTATTTTAAATCATAAAAAAAATATTGTTATTGTAGGATATATATAGAGATTATAAAATTATAAAATACCATAAAAACATTATTTTAATGAAAAATAATATATTATGTCTTTTAAAAAATTTATATAATTTTGTACAACGCGTTTGGGTCATTATGATGTCATAATAAATATCTTATATTTATACGATTATTATATTTTACGCAAAAATTCAAATTTCTCATAAAATTATGAAAAATATTCATTTGGATAATTTTGAAAAGATGATTAAAAAATAATATTTAATTTTAGAATTTTTTTTTGAAATAATTGAATTTTCTATTTTAAAATAATATTATATATTTTTTGAGAAATGTAGGTTTTTTCTATAATAACAAATTTAGAACCCTTATAATAATTACATTTGACTTCATAAAAAATATTGTTTTTTATATATTTAAAATATACTATTTAATATTATTATTTTAATAAAATATCATTTCGTTTGACAATACATTATTTCATCAAATGGAATATCATAATTTATATCGCATATTTCACAAAACTTCAATTTGAGTTTTGTCGTTTTAAAAACTAATATTTCTCAAACTCATTACATAATAATTTATAAGGTAAATAAAATAAGGAATAAATATAACCATTATTTAATTAAAAATGAAATATTAATATTAATACTATTCGGGTTACCGTTATCCATTTTTAAATAATTATTATTATTATTTTACCCATAATTACTCTAATTTAATTTTATTATGGTAAAAAATATTTTCTATGGTTACTATTCATATTGTCTAAAGAATAAGTTGACCATATTACCAAATATTAATTATGTTAATTTTTATACATGAAATTAATTTCAAAAACCAAATTTCTTATAATTCTCTTAATTTAATTTCAAATTAAACATGAAAGTGTGACGAAATGTGATTTTTAGAAAAATGGGGAAATTTTACAAGGAAAGTATTGTTTTACATTCACTCTATTACTAGTAATATTCATTATATTAACTTGTCAATTTGTTTTTAGAAAAAATGTGCCATCAAAACTGAAATTAAAATGAATCTAAAATTTGGTAGAAATATTATTTAAATGTAATAAATTAGATTAATATTAAATCATTAATAATTCGGTTGATTTTAAAAAATTAAAATAATAATGGTACATTAAAATTGCATAATTTATTAAAATAAATAACATTTTAAATAAAATGGTCTTTTCTCACTATTCAATGGGAAATGAATATTGCATGAAAAATATAAACATTTCACCCTATTATAATTTTTATATTCTTATAAAAAAGAAATTTTATTTTATAAAATACATTTTCTAAATTTTCTAGAAAATATCTATAATATTTTTTCACAGGACGAAATAAAAATATTTTTTCAAAAAAACGTACATTAAAGACATTTCCAAAAATTGGGTGATTATTTTCAATGGTTTTATCAATACATTTATCTTTTGTACGACATATATATATATAATTCAAATATTATTTTATCATATTCACTACTAAATATTAATGTCGTATTTATAATGGTCTAATTAAAATAATCATAATTTTTTTGGTTTTTCATATCACATACTCTATCGAACATAATTTTCACTTTTAAAAACACGATGTGTTAAAATATTCTCCCTTTAATAAATTGTATACATTAAATTTTAACATTATCGAGGTAATAAAATTTTTGACATTGATAAAAAATATTTATAAAAATCCACATTGTAAAAACAGTTAACAAAACATCCAATTCAAAAGATATAGAGGGACGCATGTGGATCATTAGATTACTAGTATTATAAGTAGTGAACATAAGTGGGAAGTGAAAATATAAAAATTAAATAAATCCAATAATTTATAAGTACTAATATAGCATGATAGAAAATCTAGATATAGTAATAACAGCGACTACAAAACCATAAATTTTTGATTGGTCGAAAGTCTCTAAATTCATAACATGAAATAATTTTTCATTCATGATTCATTTACTAGGGTTATTGAATTACATTACAATTTATACTAGAAATATAATGAAATATATATTCTTGGGAGGTATAATTTCATCAGGGAATCAATTTAAACTAAAATAAAATATTTTTCCATAACTATGAGTACTCAAGGTGTTTTTTTATTCCTATCGAACTACAATAAAATTACATCAAATTGTATAATACACCAATGAATAAAAATATATTCTTCATGTATTTCCTAAATCCCATATTTTTAAGATAATGTATGATAATACTAAAAATGAATAAATATTGATAGATTAAGCTCCAAAATTCAACAACAACACCAAATGTTTAACATATCACATTACTTAAATAAATACCCCATTATCCAAAATAACCCAAGTAACGGCAACATTAAAGAATGTTTTATCATAAAAGGATGTCATGTACCCATCAGTTAAACCTCCAAAAATGAAAAAGAATTATTCTCATATAATACTTTATATTAGTCCATATTGGTATATATAGCTCATCCAAATAAAACATATAGTGAAATATAACTAACCACCTCAAAATAAATACAAATATCAATCTTGTAATATGATTCCTAACATATCCTGAATCATTTATAACATCCATTATATAAATAATAAAATGAGGTATCAATGATTTTAAATAAAATATTTTACATAAACATATTGTCTTGATAGGTTTAGGTTCATCTTAACATCGAATAACTATTACGGCTTATCAATCCCTATGTCACATTTTGCGCAAAATATCACTTATTACCTAAATAAGTTTTATAGGTTATTGGTACCACTCATTATATGTTTAAAATTAATAAATAAAATATATTGTGTAATAACCCTTAGAAGTTTCATTATACATATATCCCTAATTTCATTAATATATTACTTATAAAATAGAATTATTAAATACTATGACATAAACACCTCAACCATTACACTTCAATGATTTCCATATAATAAGTCCTTCTATATTTTAGGATTTAACCCTTGTGTTAAAGAATTTAATCATAAAATGGTCACATTACTAATAACATAATAAATTTAACAATAATGGGTGTCATAGGATGTAATTTAATACCTTACATAACACTTTCCATTTTTTTATAGAAACTAGCTACACTATACCCAATTTTTTGTCACTTAAAACACCTTTGAGTTCCTTCGTGTAATTTTTCTTTGTGACACTTTCCAAATTTTTTACATGCAAGGAATATAATATTATTTCCTTTATCACCATTATTAGAACAACCTACTTTAGATTTTTTTTTCTCATATTATTTGATATATTTATACATTAAACTAAATTACATTAGTTAACTGTGAGTATTGACAACTGACATGGAATAATCACATGATATCCCACATGAGCTCCCATCATGTTAGGTATCTAATTTGGGAATTAATCACATTTACCATGAAATTTTTATTTAATTGTTTCATTATATATCGATACATTGATTGTAATAAATGATATGTTAGTTTGGGGAAATTTTAAACTGTTAGACACACAAAATAGATGACAATAACATTAATAGGATAATGTATAAATGACATTTATTTTTTTATCTTATTAATTTATAGTCATCAATCAATTATTCCAATTATCTATTTCACCATATATTATTTTATATGAATTTTTTCTCACTTAATAATGGTTTCTAGTGGGATTTTAAATTTACCAAAGCATTTCCCATGTGCGTGTAAATAATGGTGTGAAGGAAATCATATTTTAGTTCACCAATTCCAAATCTACCCTGGATAAAAACTATGATTTTTGGGTTGTTACCCCTAGGTACATATTGTATTGAGCCATATCTACTTGTAGTGTCTAGACAGTGATGTAATTTCTTAGAAACCACATACTCCATTGTTTACCAAAACTTATGAAATATTTCTTATTATTAGTGTTATCCCTTTGTATTACTCTTGATTTTTCGTATATTATTGAATGGAATAACTATAATTTCTCTCCATAGAAACTATGACAACAATTTTCTTTATTGAACATAAATTAATTATTTTTTATATAGGAATGCACCTAATAAATAGAGAATATTGATAATCTTAGTCTCTTTGGTTAATTTTGAATTTGTAAAAACTACTTGATACAGGGATTAAAACAATATTAAAAACTTCATGGTCATTCTTCTAAAATAAAATATCATTTAATGTCACATGGGATAACCTATATACATACATACAAAAGGGATTTCATATAAATCCATATAATGGAATGAAAAATGCATAACATGAAAAAGTATAACATTTTAGGAAATTTCTTTTTCAAGGGGGTAATAAATGGATGAGAATAATAATTATGAATAGTGAGGCATGATATATCATTGTCACATAAAGGAAACATGAGAATTTTAAAAAAATGTTAAACATGATATCATAAGAATAACTCATGGATAAAAACCAAGGCATAATAACATAATGTGTTTAGAATAATCTTATGTGATCTATACATGAAATATCAGGACACTAAAATACGACCTATTATATTGGAGCTCCATTAGGGTGAACACATCATAATCACTTAAGTTACATTCATAAGTGAAATAAATATATCATATAATACAAGTAAACATTCCAAAAAATTTAATCCCACTTTTATGTATTTTTAAATAGAAGAAGGTCCCCACTAAATAATTTTTAGGTATAACTACATGAATACCCTTTATTGGAAATGGGTAATAGTATACACCTCATGAATATTCAACATGGAAAATTTCTATGACATTTCAGCAGCATAACATAAGAACATGACGATTCATAAAATGGATCAATGAGATTGAATGGGGTGTATCATGATCTATTTTTCGAAAAAATAATATTATGTTTAGGTAAGAGCATAATACAATAAAAAATTTATTTTTTAATAGGAATAAGTGAAGGAAAATTCTTGAATAAAAACATGCCATGAAAAAATCGAAGGATAATTTTGGAAATATAATTTTGGTAAATATTGAATCATGGAAGATATTATTTAGAATGAAATGGGTAACCCATAAATTTTAATACATAATGGGAGTAAAAGGGATGTGGAAAATAATATCCCAAAAAAAGAAATGGAAGAAAATTTTTATTATATAAATATGGTATTTGAATACAAAGGTGAAAGAGAGGACCCCTTACTAAAATTGGGCATAGTAATTGATTTGGTGGATTTAATAATAAGATGGAATAAGTTATATCTCAGTGTCAATAAAAAATATTTACATTATATTTATCTATATTAATTCATGAAAATATATCCAATTGAGATTCAATAGGATAAATACAAATAAGGTTCTTGAATGGTAAATAATAGAAGAAAATACCTTACTAAATATTGTCATAGTATGGCCTTAAGTAAATTATATAATGAGAAGGGATAAGATATCTCTAACTATTGGTACATAAATTGGAATGTATATGCATATTTAAATTTTTATGAATACATAATATTTTTTATTCAAAAGAATAATTAAAAATAATTTTCTGGAATTTAAAGGAAAACAGAAAGGTCACCTACCTTTAAAGGGTGATTCTAAAAGATATTGATGATCTCTTTTAGAGATATTAGAAACCATGTGAGGACTCTAGATAGGATAAGTTAGATTAATTACATGATATATTTTTTTTATCTGTAATGAGATATTGGGTGGGTTTATAAAATGAAAGAGATTGTAGTTCCTAATTACTTCCCAAACATCTATTTTTAACACTATATAATAATGTAATAAAGACTAAAATCCTTACCATAGTGTTTTCCAATTATTTCTACCATTGAAGAGTGGTTTTAATTATTTTACAATCCAAGGGAAAAAATTAATAATACATGTTCATGGTGATGTGTAAGTGACTCATCATTATAATGAAATTATTTTAAAACATTAAAATATAATGTAGGTTTTGGAGGATTCATAAATAGATTATAATGCTAATCATGTAACCAGAAAAATTGATTTTTTTAATTTAATTTTTTTCATTTAAATAATTTATTGAATTCATTTCATTACTTTTGGATCATTATGTGGTCATAATACACACAGTATATTTATACATTAAATATATTTGACCTAAAAATATGACCTTCTCCAAAAATTCTAAAAAAATAATAGTTGTATAATTTCAACCTGATTATTTGAAAAATTATTTCTAACTTATCAAAATATTTTTCTAAATATTGTAATTTTATGTTTTAAATCAAGATTCAATATTTATTGAAATATTTTATTTTATTTTCAAAAAAAGTTTTTGAACCCTTTGAATAATTATAGTTTACAACAAAAAATGTATATTGTCATAAATATTTAATAATTTGTTTAATATTATTATTTTATTAAAATATTATTTTTAAAAGTTTATTAGTTTCATAAAAATAATTTTTTAATTGAAATAGAATATTTCTCAAAAATTCAATTTAATTGTTTTATTTAAAATTAATTTAGATCATACTCATTTAATAATCATTTATAATGTAAAAAAAATAAGAAATAAATATAATAATTTTTTAATTGAAAAGAATATATAAATCTTCATATTTATATGTTTTCCCTTTTTTATCCTTGTTAATTTTTTATTATAACTATTGTTTATGCATTATTGATGAATTTTACTTTTAGTGATGTAATGAATATTTTTTATAGTTACTAATCATATTGTCCAAAAATTATATTAACCATATAAAATAATATTAATTATTATTATTCATAAAAAATAAATCAATTGTTTCAAAATTTAATTCCCGGAGGTTTCATAATTTAATACATAATTAAACACGCAAGCATAACAGAATGTGGTTTAATTGAGAATGCATTTTTTTCCAGGAATAGAATATTTTACATTAATTCTATAACAAGTAAAATTAATTTTGTTAATTTAAATAAAAAAATTATTAATATATAATGTATTTATATTTAATTTAGATAGTTTTTCGTTTTTTATTTTCAATTAATTAAAATGAAGAAACATTGTCCATTTTTAAAATGTTTCCAAATAATATATTTTGAAGACTAAGATAAAATTTTCCTAAAATATGTTAGATAATTTATTTAAGTGTAATTAATTTGATTAAATAGTAATCAATAATTATTATGTTACCATTAAATAATAATAAACAGAATGATTATAATTTTTTATTATTTAATTTATAAAATTAAATGGACATTTTATAAAAATTAGTATTTTTTACTATTTAAAGTAAAATCAATATTTCCAAAAAAAATCCCAAAATATCATCCAATGTAAAATTTTATATTTGGATATAAAAAATGAATTTTATTTTATCACATACATTTTATAATTTTTCAATAAAATATCTATAATATTTTTCCCAAAAATAAATATAAAATATTATTAAAGAAAATGTATTTTGATGACATTACAAAAACAAATTGAGTGATTAATTAAAAATAATTAAATAATAAATATAATTTTTGTAGGATATATATATATATCATAAAATAGTGAATCATATTTATACCTTTAATTTTTTCTCTTATGATATACTGGTTGTATATAAATAATCCTCATTTTTTGGGAAGGTGTTTCATATGACTTTTGATATTGAAAATATTTTTCACATTTATAAACATGGGGAGTTACGTGACTGTTTAGTTCCCTTTTTCACACATGTTGATTTTTATCATCATATTATGTATTTATCATCAACTGAGAGAGGTAGTTATATTTAAAGGGGACAATGTGATCTCCAAGCAAGTCAATATGTACATGATCATAATGAGTTCTATCAAACCCTGACCTCAGATACATATATATTTTCTTCTTTTATTATACTTGAATTTTTTTAATAATGTTCTCGATTGATTCCTAGTCGAAATATTTGATTTTTTAGTTTTTAAGGGATTTTCCCAGGTAAAGCCCAATTTCCACATAGTTAGTAGTAAATGTGCGGTCTGCTCAAGCGGCAAGTCTAGTGGGATAAAACCCACTATATGGATCGCGTAGATCCATGCGGTAGGTTCTAGGTAACCATGATTTTTTTCATTCCATGGAAATATGAGTCTTCATGGTTACCGCACAGTTTGGAAAACAATACGGCCAAACTGTGTGGTCATTCATAGTCATTAAAATTAGGTTTCCCTTTTTCCCTCTTTCCTCCTTTTTAAACCTTTTGTGGATCCTCCACCCTGGTCTGACCTAGACGCACCATGGGGTTCTCAAACACCCATCCTCCCATTTCTCAATTCTTCTATAGTTTCTCCTTCTTCAGATCGAAGGTGATTTCATTGGGTTTTTTTCTAATTTTTTCAAATTTATCCACTCTTATCCCTATTCATTGTTATTTATTCCCATTTACAAAAAATAGGGTTAGGTATGGATAATTAGGTTCATTTTTCATGTAGTTTTAGCATTCAGATTGCCCGTATGACCCATATATTCCTCCCGTAGAAGTATCTTTACAATCGACACTTGATTTAAAGTAGGTATTTCCACATTTTTCTTCATGAACCACTTGATGGTCACATGTGTGTTTTAAATTGATTATTAAATGTATTATGTACCTCTATTATATTTATGGAATAATGTGAATAGTGATTTTTTGTTGCTATAATTCACTAAAAATAGTTGTCTAAAGTGATTTGTTTGAAATGTCGAGTTTATGGGCACCTAATGTGCTTATTTTAAAGGCTATTGTTTCTTTTTTTATTTTTTGAAATTTATAGATTTCATGAAATTATATGCCATTATCTTTTCTTTATTATGTTGATTTGGTTATGAAATGGTTTGGTGTGAATCATTTGTTAATGGTATTGCCTAATAAGGTCATAGAGTGTTTCAAAATGGGGTTTTATAATTTTAAGTGAATTGTTTTGTGTTCTCTAAATTAATGGAATAATAGATATTGGATTATAAGTAAATTTTGTTATCATAGAAATGACATCAAGAGTCTCTTTGGTAGTTCAGTGTGCCATTGTATTTTCGATCATCCGTGGGTGCTCTAGGTGAACTCATGGATGTGCCCTCAAACAATGATGGTGTCTTTAAAATGTTGTTTTCATAAAAAAAATGTTCTAAATTGGATATCTGTCCTATAAAGGATATGTTTTCTCTTTTAAAATTTTAGAATAATTTTTTTATGAATGACATCTCAATGTTTTTCCCCATTTGGACTTTGGTGTTTGTTTAGTGAATGTAGGACTTAAGGGCCCATTTGGACTTGTAAATAATAAAATCAATATTGGGAAGATTTATTGTTATTTTTAATTAGAAATTTTGAGCTAAAGGCCAATTGGGATCTTATAACCCATTGGTGATGTTTTTTTTAACATGTATCGGTTTGTGTTTGGTAAATGTGTGTACCTGATTGGAAACATGGAGATGTTTTATGAAATGGTTTTAATGTTGTATGACCTAATGGACTAGATAGTACCTTGTGTGACATAAAATGTATATGTGTGTATGTGGAAAAATTTTATGGGATAGATATACCTTAGGGGTTATCGTATATTGGTGTCTGTGTTTGGGGTAGAAATGTTCAGTGGTGACAGCTGAGCTGAATCACGTGTGTGTTGTCTGCTACTTACATAGTATTATAATTACCACTATGGGTTCCTGGGAATCTTATATAATATTGAGTTATGGAACCTTAACAATATCTATTAGATTGTTTTTTACCCTCTAGAGTTGTAAAAATTCCATGAGGGGTGTGCCACTGGTGAGTCTAGGATAGAGAATCCATTTGGATATTGACTTTGGGGATTCAGTATACCCCGACAGGTAGTTCCAAATTGAGTACGTGTAGGGGTCCTATATAGATTTTTAGCATCTCCCATGGTTATTATTTATATTTCTTATTTACTTTCTATTATACTAATTTATATTCTTATATTTATTAGATGTTTATTTTAGCACTATCTTGGTTCTCTTTGTATTGGAAATTAGATTATAAAATAGAATTTACTTTTGGGTATGAAATATATTGTCTTTTTGTAATATTTTTAAAACTCTATTTTAGTAATTTTATCTCAAACTAGTTTCATTATATATTTTTTGTAAAATAAACTCGTTGACTATATGGATCATCTTGGCATCCCTACTGAGCTTTTTGGGGCTCATTATTAGGACTCGGCTTTAAAAAATTACAATATTATGAATAAAATGGATAATTCACATTGATGATATTTTCTGGTTTAGAGTTTTAGAAAATTAGGCCATAACTATTACATATCAACTTGAATATTACATATAGACACTACTACTCAGTATCCATTTTTTCTTAAAATAAAAAAAAGAAACATGTCTACTTCTATGTTTTAGGTATCATGAATTTTCCTTTATCTCATCCTCGACACTTATTAAACATTAATTCATATGGAAAACATTTCAAAAACATGTAATGAGAAAAAAAATCTCAATAAGGGATATAAAAAAGAATGAAAACATTAACCCATCAATAAATAAAAAACAATGAAACTATACTTTTTGATCATAACATACCTTATGAAATCATAATATTTATGAATGACACATAGAAATCATTAATCACAAAGGTATCATATGGAATTCATAACATACATACATTGTAGCTATCCCAACTACATAGAGAGTCACATTTTGAATTTCCATCAAATTATATTCCCTAAATCTCTTAAGATAAACATTAACATTTACCTCGGTCTCCCTACCCAATTCATTAGAGAGATATCTCCGGCTCACTCGCCCTTGGATTATCACAGAACCACCCGTATTTGTAAACAGTGTCAAAAAACCATAATGAATTAATATCACATAAAACAATCATAAAATAAAAGATAACATTTCCACATTTCTCTCACATTATATTATTTCAAGATATTGACATAATCAATTATTTATCAAACCATTTTCAAAACCCATTTAAAACATTTAATATAAGGTTTTTTAATCAAATTTTTCCATAACACTTTGAAGAATTTAAAATAATTAAATTTAATAACATTAATTTCTATATAAAAAAATCTGAAAAACCATTTTTTAAATATGCACATTAATGATAATGATTTATAAGAATAAATCATTGTATCATTTTAAACGATTTTTTAGTGAAAGTGTTCATAACAAAATGAGAGACACATGAATAAAAATAATTGATAAATAACATTAATAAGAGATTATAATATCATGATTATATGTAGATTCATGATATAATATCTCATTTGGAAATATATAGACCATATAAAAGTTAATTGGTGGATAACAACAATGAATTCTCAATGGAATGCAAATTTAGATGAAAATCACTTATAAAGATGGTATCCTTAGATTAAAGATAAATCAATGACATAATTATGTGTGCAAGATATAAATACATCCAATATAAGTGGATATTATGTGTAAAAAAATCATATTTTATTCACACATATTCATAGCATGACAAAGTCGTGAAGTAGAAGTTTAACACCAAAGAATTGAAATTGGTTTAAGAAGTTATCTTATAGAAATTCGATAGCCTAACAGTGTCACTTTAGAATTATGAAAATGGGTTGATGAGAGATAAAGTGGCATCTCATAACATTTACATAAAATTCACATAAATAAGGATATATAATAACATATCCAAACATAATAAAATAACAAAACGAAGTCTTTTAAAAAGAAGAGGGTGAAAGATTCCCTCACAGATTTGGTAACTTGCGAAAAATATACCCCATGAAAGAAGGATAAAACAATGAAGAATTAAATACCAATAAATTAAAGTATATTAAACAATTAATACAATATTGGTCCATACATACACTACACAAAATGAAATAGTGTATATTATACCATGAATCTCAAGGGAATAAAAAGTGAGACGAAAACCTCTTACCACATTATAATCAGTCGAGTTTTATGAAAAAAAGTTTATAACCACAAAATTAATCACATAATTACATGAATATAAATATAATAATGATAATATATATCAAATTTAAGAACACAATACACCACATGAAATATATAAGTGGTGAACAATGGAAATCTCACAAAATTAAAAGTGAGATAAGAAACACCTTACCTCATGCCCGACTTGACTTGTTCGTTCCTTATTCATCCTAAATAATAAAAATAAGTTAATTTATACTTTATTAATAACCCTTTTCAAGTTTATTATTCCTTTAATATCATTTATTACCATGTTATAAACATTATGTAATCATTTAAGTTAATAATGGTCATTTTGTCCATATTTTTTACTTGAGTAAAAAATGAACACCTTATAATTACATGTCTTCCATGTGGTCAAGAGTCTATTATCTTCAGAATTATATTCATGATTTATTTATCATATATATAATATATATCCAGTATATATATGTATTTATAATATTACATAAAATTTAGAGGTATGAAATGAAATGCACCGTTCCTGGAGATGGTAAGATGAACATACACATGAACGCTACTTTCGTTTTTATTCAGTATTTAATAGAATGAAAAAATAATTATAAAAAGTTATATTATAATTATACTATAAAAAATATATAATTTCATTAACTTTATCCTTTAAATTTCTAGCATATGACACGAACGAGTCATATCACTTTGAGGGGCGGTAGTCCGTACTTCCTTAAATGAAATTATCGCATTTACCCAATATAGAAACCATAAAGGTATGATATAAATGAAAAAAATAGAATAATAAAGAAAAAATAAAAATAATATATATATATTATATATAAATACATTGACATCATAACTACCACCATGAATGGTGGTAGGAGATATTTGAACAGTAATTCTTTCGTGAGGCAGTAGTTCGCCGTCCACAAAAACAGTATGTTCTTTTCCCATTAGATGGAGTTGTGTGTATGTTTTGTTTGAATACATATCATAAAAAAACTATAATATTTAGTATACTAATTTTTTTAAATAAATTAATAAAAATAGTTTATGGGGTTGGATATGTAAAATAAAACAAAAGGACTTAAGAGGAGATGTTAACATTAAATTGTGTATCTCCCATTGGTTTGAACTAAAAGGTTTACATGAAGTGTCTTATTCCAAAGTTAATGCTTTTATGAGGAAGAGAGGGATCTACAGATATTATTTGGGTAGCGTTTGGATGATCCAAAGTGATTTTGAGGTGTGATGAAGGAGTTATATGTGAGGTCTTTTTATAAGGGGGAGGAGGGTCTCTTTAGGAAAGTGTCAAAATATTATTTTATTATATACTGATTTTCGGTTTCTAAAGTTAAAAACAATTTAAAGTCTAATATAAGATGAATCACGGTAGAAATAAAATTATAAAATAATAATTTTATAGGTTGTTGATATTTTTTTAGTCTTTATAATCTTATTTATGTAAATAATTTATTAATGAGGCAAACACTGCATCATTATTGCGTCAAAAATAAGTTCATTTATTTGATGTATAGAAATTATAAAAAAATACCATTATGTAGGAAATATTTTTAGTTTTAAAAATAATATTTATAGTCTAAGAGATAACTTATATAACCACATTTAAAACTTAACTTACTAAAAGATATTTCTTTCTGTTATATTTTCCATTACTTTAAGTTATTTAAAATAAAGTGTCATTTTCACTCTTAAGTGGCTACACGGGGTCTCAAAATCGACACAAGGATGACCATGGTTGGCCATAACACATCCAATAATATTAGTACATGTGATAAAGTAATTTTTTTATTATTATAATATTATGTTTACCTTGAATTACCCTATTTAACTTTAATCGCGGTAAATAAAAGGCAAAACATACTATTCACGAAAAATTATTTTCATCTTTTTGAACCAAATTTTACTTACTAATAAATAATATGTATGTAGTATTTTTTAAATTCAATTCACATAAGTTTTAAAATTTCATTTTAATGAAAAATTTTGATTTTTAACAATTACCTAATGTTTTCAGTATTCATCAAAAAATGACATTTTTTAGAAAAATACCACAAAATATGCTGAAGTTATATTTGATATTCCAATTTTAAAAATGATGTCTATATTAACAAATTAAAAACATATAAGTTTGATTAATTAATTTAAACTTAATTCAGGTTGTCAAAACCAAAAGTGTGTTTTAAATAAATAATAACTATCAAAATATTGACACTTGTTTATGCCCAATTTCAAAGTGAAATTTCATCCAATGAATAAAATTGGATTAAATGGTGAAAATATAATATAATTAAACTTTAAAACCATTTAAAAAGATCATATAACCATATAAATAATTTATATTAAAAGGTAGTTTTAAATTAAAATACAATATTTTTCACTATTCATTAGAAAATAAATTTTATCCGAAAAATACCAAACATTTAACCAAAGTAAATTTTGATTCCCTATTTTTAAGGAAGAATTTTATTTTGTCAAATAGAACATATAAAAGTGACCAAAACTATATTTAAAGAGGTTTCACCATCAAAAGATAGTAAATCGGCCTTTTACAGAATATTAGAGTATTTATGCTAAAAATTGGATTCATTATCATTTTAAGCCTCTAAAATTTATTGGATAAATGTTAACCCATTTACCAAACATGTATAATTATTTTTTTATTTAGTTATATTCATTCTCACCATTACAACATCTACGCATTAACTACTATTTAAAATAATAATTTTATTTATATTATTTTTCAGTACAACTCAAAGATGTGTGGGCAACGTAAGATTTCAAAGAAACTCATTGTTGTGTATCAGGTATGCCTTTAAACATAGAATCCCCTTTAATGTAAAATTATTAATTAAATTAAAAAAATTAATGAATATGAAAATTTCATATTCTTTATTTACTCGGGATGTTACATCCATCCCTCCATTTGGGAATTGTGTCCTCACAATTTTAAAATTGGGCTTGGAATCTTCATTAAAATCCCAACATCGGAAAAATAGTCAATAAAACTATCACATTGAAATAGAGGAGGAGAAGTACAAAGGCTACCCGAGACAAAAAATACTATGATTCCATGAACACGTGGATATGGAGGAGAAAACAACCCAACGATTTATGATGGGGAGTGATAGAAAACATGATTATGAAAATGTTAACCACTAGAGAATCATAAAATTGTGATGGGTTAAACATTATTTGATTCCACAGTAGGAAAAGTTAATAGAAAACGTTTTTGTTTTAAGTTACTTTTCATTGAGGAATTTATTTATGATTTTAACTAAAACATAAAGAAACATACTTACTTGTCCTATAGACTTTCATACGTTACTAAATTTCTACCACAAGATCATATTTTCTCTAAATGATGAGTATTAAAACTGACTTGGTCACATTAAAAACACTAGAATCAACTTATATAGTATCAATTAATCCACAGAAGATGAACTATATATTTCTTCTGTCTTTCAACATCAACCAAAACCAAAATGGTTAGTGTGATATCAGATAATACCCAACAAGAATAATCCTTTGTAAAAATAAATACTTCTTTTAGTCTCTAAAATTCAAAAAACTATACCCAAACTTCAACAAAGACCATTCAATAAAAAAATGTCCTTAAAATTATTAAATGTAACACAAACTAATATTGTAACCCAAAACTCAGAAGTATTAAATAATATAGTCTTCTACAGTAAATCTTAACATTTATCTCCAAATAAAATCTACTAATCTTAAAGTATAATAATTTACTGTAATTAACCAGATGACATATTTTATATGATAGGATAATCATTTCAATAAATAACCCAATTCACCATTGTCCAAAATAAAAATATATATTCTTCCAAAATAAAATTCCACCATTACTCATCAAAAGAAAAGATAATTATTCCTTGAATAACATTATCAAATATCAAACTTCAGAGTTACACATATTATAAAAAGTATTCCAAAGTAATATCATCATCAAAAGAGCCTTAATACCTTTTATAATTTCCGAATCATAAAATCTACCATAGCTCTTGAATCGCTTATATGTTGACTTCATACACATTCAACATTTTTCATGACCCATTAACCATCCTTACTAACTTATTCTGAAATACTTCTTTCCTAAAAAAAATCATGAATCAAATCCAAAGATTTAATCGTGTCTAAACAACTTTTAAGAAATAATACATAACTTTCATTGGTCATTTCTAGTGTCCTCTTCATTAATTGGAATAGAATTAGGTATCAGTAAACAAATATTTGTACGATCTTGGTGATCCCATTCCCGAGCCTTCTTCATAAAACATCTCTTTGTAAAATTACCATGAGCACCACATTTAAAACATTCAGTTGATCCCTCATAAAGACCATCTTTCCCTTTCACAGAGTCAAATGGAAGCTTCCTTTTTCCATGGAATTTTCTTTATTTATGACCTTCAGTTCCATATATATATCATCTTCCCTTCCCTTTGAATCATTTTCTTATTTGTTTCTTTCCACATCCTTGACATATAGTTTTTTGAACATACTTACCATTATTCTTTTTAACTAAACTTCCATACATATTTGTTTCTCACATATATGAAGCCTTATAGAAATCACCAAGGTTCAGGTGGTCAATCATGACACCAAATAGTTGGTTGATAATATCCACAAGAGTTCACATTGCAGCTCCCATTTCATTTGGTTTCTCATTCAAAAAACCATCACAGTTTTCTTCACATCCATTGTTACTTTGGTACCTACCAGGTCAAACCATTTACTAAAACCAAAATGGATAGTGTGAGTATATTAGTAAAATAATCATATAATATCTTATGTAGAGGTTAAATACTAATGTATACTTATTAATGTTATATTAAACTTGTTAAATTTATATAAAATAATTACGACTCTTTCTATAATCCTAACCATTCTAGTTAAATCTCTTATTATTTCATAATATCCTAACCTCTAAAGTTATCTAAACCGACCATTGATACAAACTATAAAAACCTGACCTTAAAAACTTACATTATCTTGAATTAAATTGATAATTCACATTGAGGATCTTTGCAGGTTGATATTTTTAGAGAATTCAGGAATAACTATTATATATCAACTTTAATATTACATGTTTACACTACTACTCAGTATCCATTTTTTCATAAAATGAAAAAAAACATGTCTATTTCAATGTTTTAGACAGCATGAATTTTCCATGATCTCATCCATGACCCTTATTAATATTTAATTAAAATTGAAAACATTTCAAAAACATGGGATGATCATAAATAAATCAGTAAGTGATATAAAAAAGGAATGAAAACATTATCCCATCAGTAAATACAAAACAATGAAACCATAATTTTCAATCATAACATACCTTATGAAATCATAATATTTATGAATAACACACAAAAATATTAAAGGATAATGGTAACTTATGGAATTCATAACATATATACATTGTAGATATCACATCTACATAGGGATTCAAATTTAGAATATCCATCATAGTACATTCCTTAAATTTTTAAGGATAAACATTAACGTTTACCTCCATCACGTTACACAATGCATTGGAGAGGTATCTGAGGCTCACCCTCCCTTGGGTTATCATAGAACCACCTGTATTCGTAAACAATGCCAATGAACCATAACGTAGTCATAATACAAAAAAATAAAGGAAAGGTAATATTTCAACATTTCCCTCTCAATGTATTATTTCAAGATATTGACTTAATCAATTCTTTATCAAACCATTTTCAAAAACAATTTAATACATTTAATAAAGAGATTTTTAAATCTATGTTTCTAATAAAAATTTGATGCTTTTAAATTAATTTCATTTAAAAACATTAATGTACATATAAATAAATCCAAACAACTATTTTTTATACATGGTCATTAATGAGAAATAATTATAAGAATAAATAATTAAAACATTTAAAATTATTATTTAGTTATAGAGTTCCTAACCAAATGAGATATGCATGAATAAAAATAAATGTGGAATAACATTAATCAAATATTATAATATCGTGAGAATAAGTAGATTCAGGATATAATATGTCAAGGGTCAATATATATACCATATAAAATTGAATTGGTGGATAACAACAATGATGTCTCAATGGAGTGTAAATTTAGACGAAATCCCTTATAAAGATGGTATCCGTAGATTAAGGATAAATCAATAAAATAATTATGTGTGAAAAATATAAATACACCCAATATAAGTTGATATTATGTGTGAAACAATAAGAGGTTATTCACACATATTCATAGCATGATAAAATCATGAAGTATGAGTTTAACCCCAAGGAATTGAAATTGGGTTAAGAAGTTATCTTACATAAATTCGACATCCTAACTGCATCACTTTATAATTTATAAAATGAGTTGATGAATGAGAAAGGGTATCTTATCACTTAGACATTAAATTCACATCAATAAGGATATATAATAACATATCCCAACATAAAAATATAACAAAAAGAAGTCTTTTAAAAAGGGGATGGTGAAGATTCCCTCGTCGATTTGGTAACTTACGAAACATATTCCCCATGAAAGAAGGGTTATTCAATGAAGATATAAAAAAATAAATTAAAGTACATTACACAATGAATATAATAACAGGAAATAAATACACCACACAACAGGAAATATTGGCAAATATAGAAAAAATCTCAGGGGAATAAAAAAATGAGATGAAAACCTCTTACAACATTATAATCAATCGAGTCGTATGAACAAAAGTAAATAACCACCAAATGAATCATATAATACCATATATATAAAGAGAATAAAGAGAATATATATCAAATGGCAGTACAGAATACACCACATGAAATAAATAAGTGGCGAATAATGGAAATCTCATGGTATTAGAAGTGAGATAAAAACCTCTTACCTAGTGCCCGACTTGACGTATTTGTTACTTGTAATTCCTGAATAATAAATATAATTTAATTTATACTTGATTAAGAACCATTTTATTGTTTATTATTCCTATAATATCAATTATTATCATTTTATAAAAATTATATAATCATTTAAGTTAATAATGGTCATTATGTCGATATTTGGTACTTGAGTAAAAAATGAACACCTTAAAATTACAAGTTTCCCATGTGGTCAAGAAACCATTATCTAATGAATTATATTAATGGTTTAGATATCATATATATCATATATATACATTATATATATTTATTTATAATATTAAATGATATTTAGAGGTAAGAAATGAAATGCACTATTTATGGGGACGGTAAGTCGTACGTATGCATGAACGCTATGTTCGTTTCTATTTCATATTTAATGGAATGAAAACCTAATGATAAAAAAGTTATATTCTAATTCCATTATGATATAATATATAATTTCATTAAATCCATCCTTTATACATCGCATGTATTTCTTGAAAAGTCATATCATTTTGAGGGGGCGGTAGTCCGTAGTTCCTCAAATGAAATTATCATATTTACCCATAATGGAAACCATAATGGTATGATATAAATGAAAAAATAATGAATCCTAAAGAAAACATAAACATAATATATATATCATATATAAATATAGTTCCATAATAATGACCACCATGAGTGGCGGTAGGAGATATTTGAACAATCATCGTCTCGTGAGGCAGTAGTTCACTATCCAGAGAAAAAGTTTGTTCTTTACCCATTAGATGGATGTGTGTGTAAGTATTGTTTTAATCCATCTCATAAAAACAACCAATTATATTGGGGATAATTTTTTTATAAAATAAAAGAATAAAAACATTTTAGGGGTTTGAAGATGTAAAATAAAACAAAAGGACTTAAGAGAAGAAGATACCTTTAAATGTGGTATCTCTCATTGGTTTGAAAGAAAATGTTCACGTGAACTACCTTCTGCAAATGGAAAGGAATCTAGGAGTAAAATAGGGTTCTTGATATATTATTTGGATAGGTTTTGGATGAGAAAAATTTCTTTAGCGGTGTGAGGAATTGGTTAGAAGTGATGGATTTTTATAAGGGGGAGGAGGGGCTCTTTAGGAAAGTGTTAAAATATTATTTTATTATATAATCATTTTTGGTTTCTAAAGGTAAGAAACTAATTAATGTTGAAGATACGATGACTCATGGTAGAAATAAAATCATACAATAATAATTGGTCAGGTATTGGATGTTTATTTAATCTTTATAAGCTTATTTATTTAAATCATTTATTAACGAGTTAAACAGTGCATCATTATTGTGTCATAAATAATTATATTTATTTGATATCAAAAAGTTATAAAACAAATACCATGATATAGGAAATCATTTTAGAATTCAAAATAATATATATATTATAAGATATAACGAATATAACCCCATGTAAAAATTAATTTACTAAAAGATATTTATTTATGTCATTTTTTCCATTACTTTAAGTTTATTAAAATGAAGTGTCATTATTACTCTTAAGTTTTTCCATGAGGTCCCAAAATCGACCCAAGGATGGTCATTATTGGACATGACTCATAAAATAAGGTTAGGAAAATTTTTAAGGTAATTTTGTATTATTATTATATTCTTTTAACCTTGATGTACCCTATTTACCTTTAACCGTGGTAAATAGAAGTCAAAAGTTACATTTCACCAAAAATTGTTTTCATCTTATCGAACTAAATATTACTTACTAAAAACATCCATATATATTATATTTTCAAAATTTAATTCACAGAAGTGGTAAAATTTCATTTAAATGAAAAAGTTGGATTTTAAGTACTACTAAGTGGTTACACTATTCATAAAAAATTGATGTTTTTCATAAAAATACCAAAAATTATGAGTAATCTATAGTTGATATTCTGAATTAAAAAATGATTTCTATTTTACCAGATTCAAAACATATAATTCAGTTTAATTATTTTTAAATTAATTAATGTTGTCATAATAAAAAATGTGTTTTTAAGAAATAATAACTATTAAAAGATTAACACTGGTTTATTTCCAATTTTAAAGTGAAATTTCATATAATGTCCAAAATTGGATTAAATGATAAAAATATAATCTAATTACAATTTGAAACAATTTAAAAATATAATCTATCCTTTTAAGTAAGTTTGATTATAATGGAGTTTTGAATTAAAATATAGTATTTTTCACTATTCATTATAAAATGAATTTTATTAAAATAATACAAAAATTTACCCAAATTAAATTTTGATGTCATGATTATAAAGAATAATTTTATTTTGACAAATAGAACATATAAAAGTGACCAAAATTAGATTTAAAGAGGGTTCACCATCAAAAGGTGGTAAATCAACCTTTTAAATAATATTAGAGTATCTGTGCTATAAATCAGATTCCTACTTATTTTAATCCTCTAAAATTTATTGGATAAATGTAAAAACATTTAAAAAACATGTATAATCATTTTTTAGTTAATTTTGTTCATTCCTTCCATTACAACAGTTAGGCGTTAAATGCCATTTAAAATAATATTATTATTTATCATATTTTGCAATACAACTCAATGTTGTGTGGGCAACGTAAGATTTCAAAGAAAATTGTTGTTGAGTATCGGTACACCATAAAACATAGAATCCCCATTATAGTAAAATTAATTATTAATTTACAAATATTAATATATTTTAAAATGTTTTATTCTTTATTTACATGGGATGTTACAGTCACGCATTTGCAACATTTTTAGTTACAAGTTCAGATGTTGTTTAGATTTCATGGATCAGGTGCTCATTGTGGAGAAAGGTTGGTATTGTGGTTGGAGGCCACCAAGAGGTCACATTGATATCACGAGAAATGATTTAATTTTACTCCTTTTATTTTTTAGTCTATTTACTATATCTTCTAACTGAAACGGTTATTCACTAATATTTGATTCAGTTGTTTAGTTATGAGGAATTTTTATTCTATTTTATTTATTCATTATTACCTTGTTATTATTTTGGGAATAAATTATTCCCAAGTATATGTTTTTATTACCATTAATAGTTTCATGGTCGTGGGGATGGTAATGACCATTGAGCCATGTTGCAAACCATCTCGATGGACGGGTTCAGGGTCGACCGGAGTTGGTTGATGAAAAAATGGAATTATAAAAGTCTCTTGTTATTTGGGGTGTCTGGTAGATGGAGATTGGGATTGTCATGGCTTAAGTGGTCGTTCATGTGCTAGTGGATGGTCACCACCACTCGTGACACAACCTGAGATACCAATGGTGGTCGAAGTTTTGAGTCTTTTCCAAATGTTTTGTATTGAGGTATGAAAATAGAGGCAATCTGGTGTTATGTTGTGATTTGACATGGATTCATGATCCTTGTGGTGACTGAGTGCCTAGTTCATGGTCTCTTTAGTGTTATTAATTACTTATGGAATGGCTCACTACCATGGATCTGGGGTTAGAAATATGAACTAATCCATCATTACGGTATCCTATTGTCGGTTGTGTTTTGTTTCAGTTTTAGTTATTGTGAGTATGATTTTAAAATGAAAGTGTTTAGAAAATGGAAATGGTTTTTGGATGAAAGTTTTTTCCTCAAGTGATTTTAAACTGTTAATGTGAATTTTTAAAACTAAGAGCATTTTGGGTTTGGAAATTGGGTATATGTTTGGTTTTTGGTAATAAAAGTATATGTGAAAACCTTAGTATTCCTTATGGAGGATAAAATGTGTGTGCCTATGTATGGAGAGTGTGTGGGTAACTGTTCCATTTAATATTTTCATGTAAATTCAAATAAACACATGGTATGATTCATTGGATTCCATGGGAGAGTTTTTTATAAATAATGGTTTTGGAAATTGGGTTGTCCTTGAGGGATGAATTTTTTATTTCTAAAAAGTTGTATATTTGTTTTCAAAAAGTATCCTAGATTTTTGGATGTTTTGGTATTGAAAAGAGAAATGGATATATTGAAATAAGGGATTTTGGTTGTGTCTAAGATTTTTTGGGATTCTGGGATAGTTTTCTTGGCTGAGGGTGTTTTGTTTGATTGAGTGTTTGATTGATGTTGGTCTTGGTTTTGATTTTTCTATTGTTTGGAAAGTGTCTCCCAAAAATCTCCCAATAGTTTCTTGTAATTCATTACCAGCATCCTATTATTATCAGGTATTTTTTTTTCTTTGAGGTGTTTGAGGTTTTTTGGAGGTTGTTGTGTGGTTTATGGAAGTTGAGTGTGTCTTCTGGTTGTTGGTAACTCTAGAGTTTGTTAAATATCGTAATGTCTCAGTTTTAGTGCAGGGTTTAGTTTTGAAATGTGGAGGTTGGATGTCTCTTTGTCATTGGAGTTTAGTGTGAAGAGGGTGGTGGTCATATTTTACGATGGTTCCCCATATATAGATATGGGTGTTCAATATGAACATGTTTATGAAGAATATTTTTCATCAGTACCAAATTATAGTTCATCAGACCATTACTATATGTGAAATTTGTATGAATGGTTCTGGAATTCCATGTTCTCCTATTGCACCCCTCCAAATTCATTCCATCGTTGGGGATTGTCGAGTCATCGAGGGAATTTTTGTATGAAGTATCATTCGAGGAAAGATTTCTTATTGGTGTATGGTCATGCCTAACTACATGGTAGGAGAATCTTCATCCATCAGGGCTCCAATCATAGGTCTTATTGTAATGCTCATACTCAGTTAGAAGTTTCCTCGGGTATGAGAAACCTGGACATAGTTTTTTGTTTTTCTAATTTCGTTTCATCTATTTCTTTAATGTTAGTCGATTATTGTAAGAGTTGTATGGATTTCCTCTATTAGGATATATGATGTTTGGTCTATCTAATTGAATCTTTTATTGTTGCTCTTATTTTTCTTGAGGTTTGTTTGGATCTTGTTTGAGGTTGGTTGGACATTGGAGGTGCTCATTTGGTGATGGAAGTGCTTGTATTTTGGGGAGTAAAGGGATGATATTTCTGTTTTTGGGTTGAAATATTTTTTGGCATTCCCTAGTGTTGGAAGTCTTATTTTGGGTTTAATAAGTTCATAGATTCAATTAGTGTTGAGGGTTTTAATTTCTACAATGAGGAGTTCTCCCTTATGCAGAGGGTTTTGGTTCTTGTAGGATGTTCCCTCATTCTGAATCCCTAGTTTTTTAAGTTGTTTTGTGAAAGGTTTTTCAATGTGAATTATTGTGTGGGAGTTGTTCTTCTTGGGCTGATGGAGTTAGTCTCATCCAGATTAAGAGTTTCTTAGTATCTAGTTTCGATTCCCATGTTTCCCCCTTGGGTGTGGCGTTTGGGTTTTTAGGTTAGTGGAATTATTGCATTGGAGAGAACCCTCTTGAGTTATCCCCTAGTGGTGTGTTGTGGTTTCTATTTGATTGGTCTAGTGTGGCCTGTGGAAAGAAAGGTCAATACGCGTTCCCCAATTTTTTTCCATTTCTTCTAGGTATGGAATTATGTTTTTGTTAACTACGGGTTTGGTTACATCATAGGGGAAGAAAGGGTTTGTGGTGGGGATAATTTCCACACTCCAACCATGCGTACATCTTTATGTTTTTCTTTTATTAGTGTGTGATATTTTTCTTGAGGTTCAGGTATGTGTCTGAGTTAAAATACTTAATTTTTAGAGTTTTCGGGAGATTTTCTCAGGAACAGCATAGTTTCTGCACAGTTAGTAGTAAATGTGCAGCCTGGTCAGGTGACAAGTCCAGTGGGATAGATCTGACCACCCGGATTTTTCATCGTTGTGTGATAGGTTCCATGTAACTATTCTTTTTTTCATTCTGTGGGTAGAGGGGTCTGCATGGTTACTGCAAAATTTAGAATATTGTGCTTCCAAACAATTTGGTCTTGATAGTTCATTAAAATTAAGTTTCTGTTTTCCCACTATCCTTCATTTTTAACCATTTCGGGATCCTCCTACGTTATCGAACTTATATCCATCGGGGGTCCTCCCAAACCCCTCCTCCCATGGATCCCTTCTACATGGTTTCTCCTTCTTTAGATTGATGGTAATTTCAAAGGGTTTCTGCTCATTTTATTTATTTTTCTACCCTCCCCTCCCTATTCTTTGGATTCACTTTGGGGTTTCTTCACTTGGCTAAACACTAGGGTAAGGGTTGGCTAATGTGGTTCATTTTTCATGGGTTTAAGGCATCGGGATCATCTGTAAGTCCCTAATACTCCTCCCGCTGAAGTTTTGTTCCATCGACAATTGATTTGAGGTAAGAGTTTCCACATATTTCCTTTCCGAAACACTAAAAGGGAACTTGTGTGTTTTCCATTGATTATTAATTTTATTTATCACCTATATTTTATCAATGGAATGATGCAAATAGTGATTTAGTTTTTTTATAATTTACTAAAAATAGTTTTTTTATGTGGTGTTCATGAAATGTCTAGGTTTAAGGCACCAAAAATGCTTATATTAAATGATATTATTCATTTTAACTAACATTGGTGGATTTCATGAAATGACCGGCCCTTAGGATTTTGTGATGATGTTCATTTGGTTGTGAATTGGTTTTGTGTGTATCATTCGGTAAAGGTATGGCTTGATACATGTGTTAGAATGCTTTAAAATGGGGTTTTATGGTTTTATGGTAATTTATTTATGTTAAATAAATGAATGGAACAATTGATATTGTTTTTAATGAAAATATTGTTTTAATTTTAATTGTATTGAAATTATCTTTTGGTGGTTCTATGTGCCATTGGATATTTTCACTTCTATGGGTGCACTAGGTGCACACATAGATGTTCCCTCAAATGATTATGGTGTCTTAAAAATGGTGTTTTACTAAAAACCATGGGTTATTTATCAGCACATAGTTCATTTATGGATGTGGGTTCTATTATGAAATTTTAAAAGATTTTATTTGATAATGGGATCTCAAAGTGTTTTTCCAGTTTGGCCTTTGTTGTGTGTTTGGTGATTGTATTACTTAAGGCCATGTTTGTAAATCTAAAACATGAAAGCTATGTTTTTAAGATGTTTTTGTATTTTCAATTATATATTTTTAGTTAAAATATCATTTTTCAATTCTTACTCAAAAGTGATGTCTTTTTGTTGAACTTTGAAAGGTTTGTGTTTGGTACGTGTATGTGCCCAGTTAGCAACATGGATATTTTTTATAAAATGGTTTGAATGTTGTATGACATAACAGACCTGTTGGCACATTGTGTGACATGAAATTTATATGTTTGTATGTGGGGAATCATTATAGGATGGATTTACCTTAGGTGATATCATATTAGTTTCCATATTTGGGTCGGCAAGTGCAGTGGAGATGACAGAGCTGAGTCATGTGTGTGCTAGTCACCTACTTACATAGTATTGTTATTACCATCATGTGTTCCTTGGATTCATATAGATGATCGAGTTAAAGAAGCTTACCTTCCCATAATAGGCAATTTGGTACCCTCTGTAGTTGTATACATGATATAATGGTCATTCCAATATTGAGGCTATGATAGAGCATCTAGTTTTTTATTTACTTAGAGGCTTCACCATATGCCTAGAGATTAATCTAAATTGAGTACGCCCAGGGGTATTCTAGGGATGATTAGGTTTTACCATGGTTATTATTTCTATTCCTTTTCTACATTATATTATCCTAGTTTTTATTCCTAAATTTTTTATCTATTTATTTTTGCACTGTCAAGGTTCTTTTTGTTTGGAAATTAGATTATTAATTTGCATTATGTTTAGGAAATGAAATATGTTGTGTGTTGTTTTCTAAAATGTGGAAAACTCTATTTTTGTAGCTGTCTTTAAAGCTAGTACCATTGGAAAATTTCTGGAAAGGGTACAGTTGGATTCTATTTTTAATCTTCGAATCCCTAATGATAATTTTAATGCTCATACAATCCTATCTTTTTAGTTACAGGTTTAGCTTTTTTTTCAGATATCCTGACTCAGGTGATTGTTCTGGAGAATGTATGTTCTTGTGGTTGGAGGTGACTAAGAGTTCACATGGATATCATTGGTCACTAGTTTAATTTTACTATTTTTTTTATTATGTTTAGTGTATCTTGTAACTAAATAGGTTATTCACTTATTTGTGATCTAGTTGTTTCGTTTTTCTGCAGATTTAGTATTTTTTTTATTTATTCATCAGTTCTTGGTTATTGTTTCAGGCTTAAATCATTCTCAACTGTAGGTTTTGATGCCAGAAAATATTTTACAGCATATAGGGATTGGGAATGCCCTTTGGGCCATGTCCCGGACCACCATGGGTGATCGGTACAGGGCTGACATGGGTTGGTTTGTTAAAGGTTCAGTGGAGTGTCAGCCTAGATTGATTTTTTATTATTATCATGGAACACGTTAGACAGATTTCCATTTAACGGCGTATCATTTCATTGATATATTCTGTGACAGTGATTCTAGACTACCACCTAATAGATAGGTATAATTCACAAATAATTGTGTTATAGTATAATCACAGGCATATATCATCAATAAATATTATGGATCCTACTAGGCTTCAAGAACTCATGATATTGTTGGAGGACTTAGAAGGAAGATGGTTTATGTGTCCTAATACTTCACCTTGGGGTTCACCCATTATTTTTTATAACACGTATGATAGAACCCTCACCCATTTTTTGGATTAAGAATGGTTGAATAAGTCTATTTTTAAGAAAATTAATGCATTACCTTGTATATTAAATCTCTTATATCAACTCTGAGGAGACATGGTATTATCAAAGATAGATTTTTGAACCAGCTATCATTAGGTAATAGTTACACCCTCAAACATACCACATACCACATTCAAAATATGATATGTCATATAAGAGTATCTACTAATTTCCAATATAATAAATATTCATGTTTCCATTAAATCCTCGAGGAAATATTTTTTTTCCACCCATGTGTGGACTCTTTTGTGCTAGTTTTTATGGATAATATCTTAGTGTAATCTCATACTCAACATGATCATTATAAACAAAATGACATCATATTTAATCAACATAGAGGGAACTATTAATATAATGAGATCATATAATGAATATTATGGATTCATAATGTTCACTTGTTTTGCCACATAATATTCAATGGAGGGGTATCTGTAGATCCAAAAAAGATTTGCCCTATAGTTTGATCTTTAAAACCCAAGAATTTCATTCATACTCAATGTTTATGGGTATTTATATTAACTATCATTATATTATTTTGATTTTATCATTCCTTTTTATACCTCCTGCAATATTGAAAAAATGGTTTTTATATTCAGATAGTTTGATTCTTTTGAGGATTAATTTCAAAATTTGAAACAAGGGATGACCTCAACACCAATCCTGATTATCCCAGAACTAGTTAGGGGATATATTGTATATTTTAAAACATCATGAACTAATATGGGAGCTATTTTATGTCATATTATATATTATATGTGTATTTTTAATTTTATTTGAGGTTACACAAGAACCTTTTCCCAACACATGATCTCATGTTAGAAACAGTTGTTCTTGCATTACGTTACAAGAGAAATTTTCTGTTGGGAGAATGCTGTTTTTTGTGCATTGAAAAAAAAGTCAAAAATAAAAAAATTATACAAATTATTTGAACCTCTTATATTTAATTTAGTTTGAATAAATTCATTATATTTTTTACTTTTTATTCATCCTAGAAAGGTAATGTAGTGGCTGGTGATCTGAGTCAGAAGACTTTGAAACACGATATTCAGAAATCCAATAGAGAGTGGATGTTAGTGGATATATTTTCTTAAATTAATCTAGAAGTTATAAAGTATCATATGCATAATATTATTACAGAATTAGAATTCACCGAATCACATTTGGATCATGTTATGATGAGGTGTGTTTAGTATATCGAGGGATTGGTCCTAAGGGAATGGTTTTCATGATGGGATCCACTAAATGGATGTGTTGTCGATGAGGATGAGATATTGTCCATTCATGGTCACATATTAGTACCTAAAAACATACATTAGGAGCTGATTTAAGAGTTCCAATCTACTAAATGGGCAGTGTATCAAGGACATACAAATATGTACCATCACTTGTCCTTACATAATTGGTTTGTTGGGATAAAATGGATAATATAATGTTTTTTACTCAATGTTACATAGGTTTGTAGGTGTAGGATGAACACAAGTAACCAACTGGGATTTTATAGTTGTTACCAATTACATAGATAAATTGGTTGAAATCACTATGCATTTCATGATGATATTACGAAAATAACTTTGAGATAGTGAGAATATAAGAGTGACTATGGACAGGTTGAAAAGGGTTTCAAATTTGTTACTTTCTAAGGAAAACTTTTCTATGAAACAACATGGAATGTTATATGTCCATGAGATTATATTCCTTAATGATAGTCAAGATTCAAAATATCAGACATGTACACACATTCCAAATCATGTTTCTTCCATGGGTTATAAAATCCTCTTGGAAGATAGGTTATTTGGAGCACAACCTACCACCTTTATATTGATGAATAGTCTAAACATACTATACATTTGTTAAAGGATTACCTTAGATAATTACTCATTGATTTTGTAAGTTATTGGAACAAAAAATTTACCTCTTTCTCAGATCATTTATTGTAATAATTTCCTAGATAATATACATATGGATCTATGTGGTGTCTTATAAGGAATTCCCTTCTGATCACCTTTGTGTTGGATAGAGGTAGAGGAGTTAGAAATACTGTGATCTCATATCCTTGAGGAGACATCCGAGTAGGTATATCTTATTAGAAAACATGTTTGTAAAATAATCTTGGATGAATTTTTTTATCATTTTCCATCCCTGATCATTAGAGGGGGTCTATTCTTCTTGTGAGTTTCACATAGATTGGGTAATTGTTGGATTATGAGGTAGGGTAGGATCTCCCCATGATTTTTTGGCCCATTAATGATCATGTGTTTTTTTGGATAGGTAGCCAATTAGATAGATGTTACCTAGATATAATGGTCTATCTGTTACGTCCTTCATGATTATCAGCTCCACAGTTACTATTCCGGGCCATTTCAGTATTTTTATCAAATGGAATTTCTATAATATGCGTATTCATCTTTTTATAAGTATCCAATTTGTGTTGTTTAATAAATCATGTATTTGTAAGACCAATTAATTAATTAGAAAAAAACAATAATAAAACACCATTTTTTTAATCTATGAAATTAGTTACTAACTCCCTTTTAGCTTCTAAAACTTCATAGTATAACCTAGGGAATACATTATTAAAATCGATTTGAAAAAATCATTAAAATGGAATAAACCTGGAAAACAAACATAAAACAATATCCATAACACATTACATGATAACATAAAATCCAAGTATCAAAAATTAATATATAGAGGAAAACAATATAAAACATTAAATTGTATGATTATAGAAATATTGAAATTTGGAATCAATGTATATCATAACATAAACATGAGTCAAGGATAACCTAAAATATGATACCACATGGTGGAAAGAGTTCAATAATGTATTAAGTTTACTCCATAATCCCATATATAATATCTCATGAGATTAAAACATTACCGAATGAATGAGATTGATTTATAGAAACACACATTATAACATATACAAGCCTATGTGTGCCACATAAAGTAATTAAACATGAGGAATAATAATAAGGGTTTTTCATATGATGAAATTGTGTTTTTAGATCATGTTATGTTAATTTATGGCCATTTCAATGAGTTATAAAGATTACATGTTTTGTTACAGGGGAGTTTATTTCATGGTTTTGTTGTCGTCTAACATGTGAATAATTAATGAATTTCTCATCAAATAGAAACAAATCAAATATGTGAAATTAAATATTATTCTAACACTTACATATGTTTAAATGGGACCATATTTTCTTGATGTATGGATGACTCATTTAATACAATGTTAATGACTAATTATTAGTTTATTTATGAGGGTTTTCCTACCATCACAAGCTAGTTTAATTTTATTTAATATAATTTCTATAAATTAGTTCTAAAACATGAAATAAGTTTTAATATACTTAATAAAATATGATTTTACCATAATAATTGTTTTATGACCAACCATGTTGGTGATAATAGAAAAAACTCATTATCCACGGAGAGGGTTAATTGCCACAATATGGAAAATAGTTTCATTTATTTGAATAAGAGGAGATTAAAATGGTCTCGTTAGAAGATATTAAATTTGAAATATTATATTCCAGTATATACATGATATTGTAGTTATTATTATTTATAGATGAATGAGATTATGATATGTTAAAATAATAAAAGAAATAAAATATGTAATTTTTGAATGTTACCTCTTTAATGCCACCACCATGATGGACCCCTTAAGGAACTTTGAATGGGAATTTTAGTGAGACCTGAAGCATGTGGAAGTGGGAAGGTTGGGTATAAGAAGTATTATCAGAGATTTTTCATGAATAAAGTCTTATAAGGAGTGAGGGGAAAGGATTGTGACAGGTGGTATTTTTAAGAAGATATATAGGTGTTTTTTATTAATTAATTGATTAGTTTAAAAATCTAGTGCAAGACCATTAATAGTAACTATTTTTATAATGGTATATAATAAATGGTTAATTTCAATTCGATCGAGTGGGTACATAAGCCATCTGTGACTAAAATATTATTATATTTTGATTATATTGTTAAATATTTTAAATTTTTGTATTTCACTAACAATACAAATTCAAAATAATTTGACCAAACTAATTTACTTAACCTCAGCATATCTTCAAGTGATTACTTAGAAAATGAAATAAATATTTCTGAAAATAATTTTCCATATATGAGGAATTTATTTTTTAAATGAAATATTCATTTATTTTAAAATATGTATTTTTTTATTATAATCGATTTTATGACCCTCTAAAAATTATTAATGGTATCATAAAATTATCTTGTTAATTTGATAAAAAATAATATTAATTTATAATCCATTTTATGTAAATGAAGTTTTTATATAAATATATTTATTTTAAATGTTTGATTAAATCCTTTGTGTTTTTTAAAACTAGAAATACTTAATTTATCAATGTTAAAACATTTAATTTCTTTTACCATGATTGAAATTAATTTTAATATTATATGATATATAATTATTATTTTACACATTCATAGTTGTGGTTACTATTCTAACAATAAGATTACTATTCCTAACATTTATATTACGATAAAAACTACCATATTACTATTCCAACAGTAAGTTTACTATTCCAATGGTCTTATTTTTAATGGTCATATTGGTTCACTATATCAGGTAAATACCTATTATTTCATTCATTATACAATCACCACTATTTTAGGTCATGTTTATATATACAAAAATCATCAAAATGAATATTTGTTTATTAATATTACTATTTATGTCTAGATTTATTCATGTCTGTTTTCATTCTGGTGGATCCAAGAGATCCAAATTATAATATTCCTATTTTATTATTTTATATTTATTATCCCACTATAATATTAAGAATTATTATTATTTTATTTACTGACTAATTTGTCATTATTAATTTATTAGAATTTTTTTTTGTGTTTTCTCTATGGGATGTTTGTGCCTTATACTACGTGACATAATTATAATAAGGAAAATATCATTGAATTTTTTTGGATCATTAAAGGTATGTCATATTGAGAATATGATATTGTATAAAGTTTTTCTAGAATATATTCCTAGAATTATGTAACCTATAAGTAAGAATTTATTAGGTTACCAGAAATAAAATTGGTATTCTTGGTGTTCAGTGTTAGGGTTTTAGTCTTTTTAATGAAAATAATTATTGATTTATAAATATTAGGATTTTAATATTGACCTAGAAAAATAATAATGTGGGTATTCATGCATAATTTTTGTCACATTGGTCTCATGTGACATTAGGTTTCTGGTATATGAGTGATGTTCTTGATACAATATAATGTTTTTTTATTTAATTTGTCAAAAAGATATATATTTGTTTATGTAATATCTTAACGTAACCTTACACAATTGACCCCATAAAAATGATTATTACTGTGATATGTTGTAACTCTTGTATGATCCATCATGATAGGTTAAATGGACTATTTTTGGACTAGTTGGGCTAGAATTGAGTAAAGACACATAAGTCCCCATAATTATATGGTTTGAATTTAATGTAAAATGATATATTATTTTTATCACGTAACCTTTGATGTGATTTCTATAGCTAAAATTGAACAATATTCAGAGTTGTGTGATTTTAATTATAGATACATTATTTTATGGTGGCCTTCCATTTTGGACCAGGATCGATGTAATAAGAATTACCTACTTTTAGGGGATCTGTAGCCTCATGTTGTTCTAATTACTCTTATCAATCAATGGTACAAAAAGATAATTATATTTTTCTTACAGTCTATGAGTTATGGTGAACTGAGGGTTGGGCCAACCATATTCAAAATGAATATAGTGTTTTTGTTGTATCATATACCATAATTTACTTGTAAGCATATGTTTTTTTATTTTTGAGTTCATTGTAGAGTATGTTAATACCGTTAATTTTTTTAAAGAAACGATGGTGAAAATTTTGAACTTTTATTTTTTACATATTTATACGTCTACAAATGTACTTATGAGACATTATAGTTCTATAAAATCAGTAGTAGAGATGATATAGAAGTATTTCATGACTCGTTTTTTAATATGTTTCTTCAATAGAATCTAAGGGGTGATAGAGGTAGAGTTATTATACATCTGGTTCAGGGTAATGTGGGTGATGTATTATAAAATCCATTTCACTAATTTATTATAACTTAGACTATAACTGGATTGTTATGAGACTATTTGGTCAAGGTAAATTTTTTATTTCTGAAGTAACTATGTTCTATATGAATTGAATATCATTATGTTGATACCATTTTCTAAAATTGTCAATATGAATCTAATTGTAGAGTATATCCAAATCTAGTGTAGATCAAATGGATTGCATGTTTCTTTTGTTGAGGATGGGAGTGTATCCTATGGTAGTGGAATTTGAGACTTTTATGAGTCTATTTAGGGAAGAGGTGGAAATATTATCTAGATGATGTTTCAGTCACATCCTCAAAGATATCAATCATCTATTGAGTGATATCAAGGTCAGTAGTGGGGGAATATTCATAATTATTGTTATATGAAGATGAAGAAGTGTTTCTATTATATATATATAGGGAAACAATAATTTTTTTGTTTTGTATTAATTTTTCATGGTTGTATTAGTTTTGTTCTCACTCATGGTTGAGGAGAAAATATATGAGAACTGTAGAGGATTTTTAGTTAATGATAATTCGGTTTTTCATTTCATATAGGAGAATGTTATTCATAGGTTAAGGGTAAACAATGAAAATTCCAAGATATCACTCAAGGGGGTTTAGAATTTAGAGCTAATGGAAAGGGTTTATGCTAACATCACGCGACCATGAAGGCTCCCACCATGAAGTGTGAGGAACCATTGATTATTCTAGTTGTTATTCTTATGGAATCTACCCTTTAATATATTTTATTTGATGTAGTGGGTCATATGAATTCATATTTTCTTAGTTTGGTAGTTTTTTTGAATTCTTTTAGAGTTATTATATTTGATGATGAGTATTGTGACTCCCTTAAGGGTGTAATTTTTCAGTATCTATAAATTACTAAATGTAAAACCCGGATTAGTGGATATATGATTCTCAAAGATTTCATCATGTTAGATATGCATAAAATTGAGGTGTTCATAGGGATGGATTGGTTGAATCAACATTTATTGATCATTAACTTATATAATTAGTGGATATTGATAACATCCATATACGGGGATCATCATACATATGTTATTAGGTGAGACATTCTGACAAGCCATTAATTATATTTCATTTAACATTATTTTTGGATACAAATTCATATAGTGAGTGTAGTTTTTAATGATTAAATGATATGATAGAATATCATTCTTTCTATTGTTACCTAGTAATAAATTGTTTTTCATGAGGAATTATTCAGATTTCCACCCAAGAAGAAGATCATGTTACTGATTAAGAATATTCTAGGAATAGATCCCATATCAAATATTCTACATAGTATAGATGTTAAAGATATTTAAATTTTAGACTCTCTTCTAGAGGATCTAACCATTAAGGGGTCTATTCACTTGGGCACGTCCCCTTGAGGTTCTCTTATTTTGATCCCTTGGAAGGTAGACATATTATTGTGATTGCATGTGTATTTATAGAGGGTTAAAAATGTAACATTTATGAATTGGTATCCTATTTCTTATATTGATTGCATGATTTATTAATTAATAAGATCTCATTAGGTCTCTAAGATCAATATGAGATATAGTCATCATCATATATTGGTGAATATTTCTAATAGTAGAAATATTTTATCTATATGTTGGTATAAATTTTATAATTAACATTTTCATTATTTAAAAATGATAAATATAGAAAGAGTGTTTATGATCCTAAAGAATGTTGTATTCTATCATTATTTTTCATTAATAGTTGTATACGGAGATGGTACTCTTGTATACTCCTTCTCACTGGTTGATCAGGATAACCATTTATAGATCATTCAGAGCACATAATGAGAGTATCATATTTATTATATCTCTCATTTCTTTTTATTATTATTATTTTGATGTGTGATTATTAAGACATGTAAAATTTATGTTCATCATTTTACTGGACCTTGAAAACATTGAATTAGTGATATTTTGTGAGATACCTAGGAATTAAAATGATATTTATTTTTTCCCCAATTTGATATTTTACCAGTGGAGGGTAATCTAAGATTTATCTAACTTTTTTGTGTCAACAATTTCCTTAACCTATAAGGGTTTGGTGTTTAAGAGTTTATAGACTTGTAGGATATCCTTCTAATAGATGAAATGGAGGCTGAAGTTCACATCAATCCTGACCTTACCTAAGATGGGTAAAACATATATATTGGGATATGTTTCTCTAAAATCTAGGATTTTTTATTATGATAAATGGTTAATAAGTCACATATATGTCTAGGTGGATAGGTTCGCATGATTATAAAAACCCAAACAAGTTATTTATCTAGAAATAGAATATTTTTTTATTTGATATATTTTCTATAGCCTTTGGGTTTAGATGATCGTGGTTTATACTAGATTTGGATGTATATTTTACAACCGTATGACCTAAACCATTGTATGAGGAGGTTAGTTTGGCTTCATCAATATTTTAATTTCTTTATGGAATACACCCCTGATAAAGGGAATTTTATGGCTTATTCTCTATGGTGGAAGACGCGTGACCAGGTGGTGTACGAGGATAATTGTGATTTATAGTTTATTAACCTCTCCACAAAGGTTCACCAAAGAATTAAGGAGTGTCATATATGAGTGACCCTAAAAACATGGATTATGATTTCCTAATTTCCTAGTAGGGTAATGAATATAAATTATTATAACTTGAATTTCATGGTGATGTAACATGCTATATAGCGGGGACCTATCACCTGATGTTTCCATAGATTTCGATGGGGTTGTTTAATGGGGTATTATAGTTGTCCTTAAGAGACTGATAAATGATATAATGTGGTATTCGATTTTCATGAGATAATATCTTCACCTAGGTATTATCAATATGTATAGTAATATCTAATGATAGTATTGGAACACAGTGATAATGAAGTATATTGAAGGGTCCATTTTAGGATTCTTCACTAATTAGGATGTGAAGGCTATGAATTAATGACCCTCGATTCGCTTTTAGTCATTATCGATTAACAATTGGAAGTGGGATGAGGGAACATGAATATCATGATGTGATATCAAGGTGACCTTGGGGTCATGATTTAATGAATTTAATCTTATATTGAATGATAATGGTTATTAATTTTCTACCAATATTGGAGTCCTTTTTATTATGATCGAAGACGATTGTATATCTAAGAAATAATGTGTCTTTATGGTGTTCATATTGGCATAAATTAGAATTGGGATTCCTATTTTAGTTTATGAATAAGATAGTATTATAGAATTCATATTATGAAAAGGTTGACTTAAGAATTTCATATCATCCTTATTCGTACATCTTATCCATGTTTACCATTCATGTGTTAGATGACATTTGTGGGAATTTGATTTTAATATTATTGTCTCATTGAAGATCCGTACTATGTTTATCTATGTAAACAATAATAACATTAATTTTAAATTTATATATATAATTCCATCAAAATATTAATTGTAAGACTTGTAAAACTTCTCCTTGGTAGTTTAAGGTAGATGAGTTTTTAGTTATTGTGTCAACTATCATGATGTAAATTTCATAGAATATCTAAAATATCTATAAGTGGTTATATAATTCTTAGAGAAAGAAAATATATTTTTATTAGTGGTTATTATACTCTTGATTTTTATTTGGGTGGATGAGTATTTGAGTATTATTCAACAAATTTAGGACATAATATTATTCAATGGTTTGGGTATTTGGATAACATGTTAATTAGAGATATTCTAGTTTATGCTGAAGATTTAAACTGTAGATTATAGGATAGAAAATCCTCAAAGATATAGTTTTCTGAAAAATGTATTCCATGTATCTCAATTTTATTATACCATGTTGACCCTTCTCTTTTGATGAAAATCAATGATGTCAAGATTGAGAAAAATGTGTCATTAAATGAATGATTGGTTCTCAATGTGAATTGGGGAAAGAAGAATGCTCATTGGAATGAAATTACTCGTGTATATGTTTAAGGGAAACATATGTTCATGGATAAGGACACCTGGGAATTGGATTTATATATATGGGTGTAGGTTCTATTTCAATTCACCAAAATGTGTTTTAGATTCCAAATATTGCATCTTAGGGATTCATTTATTTATTATGGCCTGGTTATAACATGTTACATATGTGTGAGGTAAAATTTCATCTACTTTATACCCTTAATACATTATTTTAACCATTATTGGAAGTTGTAGGGATCAAATGAGTCATGGGATCATGTTTTTTTGAAACAAACCACTGATAAAAAATTTCTTATATAGAATATTTCTCATTAAATGATCAATTGGGGTTCACTAGAGTTACGTTGGAGTAGACATTGGTGAATATAACTACCAATGAGAATTTTCCTAGGGTGATATAAAACCTAGATATGTACCAGAGGTTATGTTATGGATATTGAATTTCAAGTGGTTACCTTTATTTTTTTGGACAAATATGTATTTAAATTTAATTAACTCATTATAATATAAAATAATAATTATCTTATTTTTCTCCAAGTAGATGTTCATGAATGCTTCCCATAACCCTTTATATGTTCCTCTTCTATAAATATTTCTAGCCTCCAATTTTTTCAATGATCTTAATATCATTTATCATAAATTAGTTTCTATTTGGGGTCTAATACTCCTTTTCCCTTCCATTTGGTTCTACCACATTGTTTCTCAATGAATCATTAGTTATTCTGTAATGTGGTCAGTTTTTTCAGTATTCCAATTTTTACATCTTGAGGATGAATCAGAAATGGATTCAAATGAGTATAATGATACTAAAATCAGTTATATTTACATTACATTCCTATAGAAATATACTCACCTTACATCATTTTTATTAAATGTGAGAACATCCAATTAGTATATAGGTCCTTGAATTTGAATAAAATTAAAATATTTAACTATCTGTTGTATATGTTGATATTGATATACCCTTGTGAGGTCTCCCAAATTTCATTCATTGAAACCATAGGAACATTCTACATATTTATTTATGGGATGAGTTATAGAGTTTTTACATAAGATCCATAATGTCATTCAATGATTACATTTTGATCCTATGAGGCTTGTGTGGTGTCCAAGATCAATCCTTGGTAAATAATGTATTAAAAAAGTCATTATATAGGGTTCATATATCTTAGGGTGTATATTTTTCTTGGATAATGTCTCGAAATAATTAAATTTTATGCAATAATGAATTTTAAATTACATTAAAATTCATTTAACTGATGAATTTTTCATTATGGTGATTGAATAGGGGTACACCATCCTACATTTTTGAATTTGTGGTATATCATCAAAGCCTACATGGGGATCATTTTATAATTTATTTATTTAATTATTAGAGGTACTTATTCCACATAGAGATAGTTTTTAGTGGTGTATCATCCACCTTTGAGACTGAAATCAGTGTTATATTCTCCACCAAGAAATACATATTGTTTTTGTATTGTCACCCAATGGAAGTTGTTTCGGTGATGCATCATCCACATGGAGACCAATATTAGTGGTTGGTTATCCCTCTAGGAATTTATTATGGGATATATCATCCACTTATGGGAGATAAATTAGTGGATACTCATCCACCAATGTGAGTTATATTTATCAGGCTACTTCCTGTAATTTTATTTCTATGAGTTGTTGCTCATCCACCAATGGGAATTTTATAGTTGTTTTTACATTCACTGATGTGAATTGTATCAGCGGGGAACCATCAAACAAAATGGAAATTATAGTTATATATCTTAAACATAGAGATTTTCATTAGTGATGAATCATACACTTGTGGGACAAAACACAATGCCTCGCCATCCAAAAAATACCTATTTTGGTATAATATCATTCATTAAGTGTATATAATACCTCTTTCACTAGAAAATTCTTTGATCATCTTTTTCATTTCAGTTCATGATCCATAATGTTCCATGGATAATTGATGGTGATAGATAATTAAATTTAAATATCATAACACCCCAGGTAAATAATGATTATGAAATGTTTTATATTTATCCATATTTGGGAATAAAATATTAATATTACTTTTAAGGGAATTCTATGCTCTATGGCGTACCCAATACGCGACAACGAGTTCCTTTGAAATCTTACGTTGCACTCTAATAATAAAATAATATTATTTTAAATGGTAGTTAACACTTAGCCATTGTAATGGCGAGAATGAAGAGAACTAACTACAAAATGATTATATATTTCTTTCAAATATTTTTACTTTCATTCAATAAATGTTAGAGGCATAAAATGCAAATGAATCCAATTTTAAGCATAAATCTTCTAATATTCTTTAAAAGGTCGATTAACCACCTTTTGATGGAGAAAAATTTTTAAATATAATTTTTACAATTTTATCTGTTTTATTTGAAAAAATAAAATCCTTCTATAGAATCTTGACATCAAAATTTACTTTGTTTAATTTTTTTTTATTTTTCTGATAAAGATCATTTTTAGTGAAAATGTTGCATTTTAATTCAAAACCTCCTTTTAATCTGATTTATTTATATGGATAGATTATATTTTTTAATTTACATCAAAGTGTATTTAGAATATATTTTTAACATTTAATCTAATGGTGGTCATTGGAATTAATTTCACTTTGAAATTGGACTTAAACTAGTGTTAATCTTTTAATAGATATTGTTGCTTAAAAACACGCTATTTGTTTTGATAGGGGGAATTAATTATTAAATTAATTAATGAAACTTATATGTTTTGAATTTGGTAAAATAAACATCATTTTTGAATTCTGAATATCAAAAATAGCTTTGGGTAAAGTTTTGGTATTTTTCTAAAAAACATCAATTTTTGATGAATAGTGAAACCACTAAGTGGTAGTTAAAGAAAATGATTTTTTGTTTAAATGAAACTTTACCACTTCTATGATATTATTTTCAAAAATCCAACATACATGTTTTTCATTAGGAAGTAATATGTGGTTCAATGAGATTAAAATAATTTATGGTGAATAGTAATTTTATGTTTCATTAATCGCGATTAAAGGTAATTAGTGTAATTTAATGTAAAAATAATGTTTTAAAAATATAAAATGACATTTCCACATGTTTTAACCTTATTTTATGAGTCATGGACGACCAAAAAAATCCATGGGACAACTTGGGGACCCCATGGAGACACTTTGGTTGGAAAATGTCATTAATAACTTTTTATTTAAAGTTAAAATTAAAATGTCACAAACATGTATTGTTTTACTAAAACAATTTTTACATGGGGTTATACAAGTCATATTTTTAACTATAAATATTAATTAGAAAGATAAAAAAATTCCTACATCATGATATTTGTTTTATAATTCTTAGACATTAAATAAATTAAAGTATTTATGACACCATGATGATGCAGCGATTACCTCAATATTTAATGATTTAAATAAAATGAAAAGATAATGTAAACTCTAAGTCCTAAACTTGTAAAAAACATATTGTATGGATTTTTTTAGAACTCTTATCACCTTATCCTAAAAATATATAATTTTGGGACCTTAAAAATTAGAAAATCATTTTATAATAAAGTAAAATTTTATAACTTTCCAAGAGTGCCCCTCCTCTCCTCTTAAAAACGCATGCACCTCCACCACCATACCCAAACCTATAAAGCCTCTGTATAGGCCATCCCGTACCCATTTCATCTCTCCACATACCTCTCTTCATCATTTAAGCCTCGCCTTTCAGAAGAATCTTTTCCAAGGAAGCCTTTGAACTCAAATCAAAAAGAGTTACCCGATTTAAATGTAATGTCTTCCCTTGTGTTCTTTTGTTTTAATTTTCTTCTCCAACAATCTAAACTCTTTTTATTCCATTATTTTGTAACAAAAAAAGTATCTTCGATATACTATGATTTTGATATGTGAATAATTCTAGCTAGACTTTCACACACATTCGTCTAATGGTTAAAGAACATACTATTTCTGTGGATGGTGAATTTCTGCCTCACGAAACGATGATTGTTCAATCTTCTCTTAACACCTATCATGGTGGCCATTATGATGTAACTATATTTTATATATGATATATATGGTATTTATGATTTCTATATGCTTCTGAATTTTATATTTCAAACATTCCTTTATGCTTTTCATGTTGTGCAAATGCGATAATTTCATACGAGGAAGTGTGGACTACCGCCCACTCAAGTGATGTGACTCGTTCATGTAATACATGGAATGTATAATGAATGAAATTAATGAACATATGTGACCTATATAACATATATATAATAATGGAATTATAATATATATATATCTCTCTCAATTATTTTTAATTCCATTAATGTGACAAAGAAATGATAGTAGCGTTCATGCATACGTACCGCCTACCGTCTCCATGAATGGTGCATTTCATTTCTTTTTATCTCAAAATGTTATGGAGTAGTATAAAATTAATATTTACTGGATATATATGATATTTAAATAATTAATACTATTATGGAGATTATTTACTTATAACTACATGGACAATCATTTTCAAACAAGTTCATTTTTGACTCATGTACCAAACATCGACAAAAATGTTAGATATGAACTCACATTATTAACCAGTGATTATAACATTATAATATGTGATATGAACTGAATAATAATCTTTAAAATAGCTCCTCAAGCAATAATAAATTGAAAAATGTTTATTATTCAGGAATATAAAGAAACTAACAAGACACGTCAGACTTGAGGTAAGGGATCCAACCGCTCTCGTTCTTTTTAAGTACTCTCTTTTATGTCATTTCTTATAAGCTCATCATTATTCTATTTGTGTATGTTATTTTATATTAATAATACTGTAATTTTTATTTTCATATTATGAGAGACCCTATTTGATCTCATAAATCCATTTTTTGATGTTTTAAGTGGCGCTATTACACTGCCGAGTTTTCATAGGGGATTTTTCATCTCAATTTTATTCCCGTGAGATTTATGCTACATTTTACACCATTTCCATTGAGTGGTGTATGTAATTCCCATTATTATATTATTTGTGTAATATAATTTTTTATGAGTATTTACATTAATGTTTTTATATTCCTTCTTTAATGGGGTGTACGTTTCGAAAGTTATCCAAGTCGGTAAGGGAACCTTTCACCCTCCTCTTTTTAAAAGACTTCTTTTGTTATGTCTTTTAATTTATATCTTATTATGTTGGGATATTTTCTTCTATATCCTTATTTCTTTAAAGTTTATGTCCATGTTATTAGATATAATTCACTCTCTCATCGACTAATTTTCTGAATTTTGAAGTGTCACCATTAGGCTATCGAATTTTTACAAGGGAACATCTTAACCCAATTTCGATTTCTTTGGGTTCAACTTGTACTTTTTTAACATTTCATCCTATGAATATTTGTGAATGACCTCTGATTGTTTCACACTTAATAACCACTTATATTCGGTGTATTTATATTTCTGACACATAATTATGTGATATATTTATCCCAAATTTAAGAATACCATCTTTATAACGGATTTCATCTCAATTTACATTTCTATTGAGACTTCATTATAGTTATTCACCAATTCACTCTTATATGGTGTTTATACAGTCCTTTGAAATATTATATCATGAATCCATTTATTCTCATGATATTATAAATTTCAGATTAAATGTTATTCCGTAATTATTTGTATTCAAGAGTCTCTCATTTTGTTAAAAACTCTTTAACAAAAATATTATTTTAAATGTTTTAAAGATTTATTATTCTAAATCATTATCATTAATGTCCATGTTTTAAAATTGGTTTTCAGTATTTATTTATATGGATATTAATGTTATAAAATTATAATTTCATTAAAACCTTCAAAGTGGTATGGGACACTTTGAATCAAAAATCTCATTTAAATGGTTTTTGAAAATGGATTGATTAATTAAATATTTTGAATTACTTATTGTCATTGCAAATGGAATGTTGTTATTGAAATGTTTATATTTTCAATATTCTATGTGTAATGATGGTACTTGGACATTTTATGGGTGGTTACGTGATAAACCATATGACAGGTGGTGCCGTGAATACCAGGACGGGTGGTTACGTTATAACCTCCAATGCATTGGGTGTGGAAGTCGGCCGTATGGCTATTATATTAAGTATGTTTGGAATTCAACCATATGGTTATTCCATTTAAGTATATTTATGTCCCAAGTTACCTTTATATGTTATATGTTCTTTATATGGTTTTATATGGTAATCTTCTGGTCACAAAAGTGTAAGTAATGATCTTTTATTCAGTGAAGAGTTTTTTTTACTACGTCATAAAGGTGGAAAGTATTACTTTGTTAAAGTACTCATGGTTTACTTGTTGTTTTGAAAAACTAACAGTTTTTCTTCTTTGTGTATCCTTTACTGGGATTTTTTTACAAATCCAAATTTTTTGAAATTTTTTCCTTAGGACTTAAAGATGAATAGGGTCAAGGATGGGATCAAGGAAATACATTCTATCTAAAACATGGAACTAGATATGTTTCTTTTAAAGTGTTTTTTTATTTTATGGAAACATAGTAGAAGTGTCTAATATGTAATCTTTTGATATGTAATAGTTATGACCAAGTTCTATAAAAATCTAAACCTGAAAAGATCCTCTATGTGAATTATTCATTTAATTCATGATTAAGTAATGTTTAAGGCTGGGGCCTTATAGTTGGTATCAGAGGACGGTTTAGATAAATTTAGAGGTTAGGGTATTCTCTAAGCATAAGTGAAATTACCATAATGGTTATGATTTCAAAAAGAGTCCTAGTTTTAGATAAAGTGAATGAGTAAGTATATCTTAGTTTTTATCATCCTCATTAGTACATGATGGTTTTCTTGATATACTCACACTGACCTTTTTGGTTTTAGTAAATTCCTAGATCTAGAAAGCACCAAAGTAACAATGGATGTGAAGGAAACTGTGACAGTTTTCGGAGCGAGCAACTGAATGATATGGGAGCTGCAATGAGAACTCTTGTGTTTATCCTCAACCAACTATATAGAGTCATGATTGACCACCTAAACCTTGGTGATTTCTATAAGGCATCATATATGTGAGAAACAAATCCATGTGGAACTACTTGTAATAATCATAAAGGTAAGTGTGTTCAAAAACCTATGTGTCAAAGATGTGGAAAGAAACACCTAGGAAAATGTTTCAAAGGGACAGAAATATGCTATAGATGTGGAAATGAAGGTCATAAAGCAAGAACCTGACATGGAAAAAAGAAGCATCCAATTGACTCAAGGAAAGGGAAAGATGTTCTTTATGAGGGATCAATTGAATGTTTTAAATGTGGTGTGCATGGTAATTATGATAACACATTTCTTATGAAGAAATTTTGGGAATGGGATCACCATGATCGTACATATATTCTTTTACCAATACCTAATTCCATTCCGATTGAGGATGAAGAAACTGACAATGAACAATCAAAGGTATGGATTATTTCTTAACATTTCTTTTGCTATTTTCGAATCTTAGGATATGATTCATGATTTTTTTTATAGGAAAGAAGTATTTCAGAATAAGTTGGAAAGGAATGGTTAATGGATCATGAAGAATATTTAATGAGTAAGAAGTCAACATATAAGGGCTTCAAGAGTTATGGTGAAATTCTTAAGAGTATTAAGTCTCTTTTGATGATGGGGTTACATTAGAAGACTTTTTATAGTATGTGTAACCCTGATGTTTGATATATGAAAATTTTATTCAAGGAATAGTTATCTGTTCTTTTGTGGGCATAGTTATAAAGAACCATTTGGGTTTATATGATCCTTACTTTTGAGGTAATTATGGGTTACTATATGTTATGATGGAAAGTGAAAGGCATGAGATAAAATTGAGGTTAAATTATGTTATGGTTATTTTTCATGATTTTATCTCTTTTTTGGGAATGATTTGAGAATTATATAGTTTGGAAAAAGGACAACACGCAGACTATGTGACAACCCGTCGCATCGGACAAAACTGTGGGAATCAAACCCACAACCAAAGTGCGACTGGTATATATCGCCTACCACTGGACTGCGTGAATTCGATGGTTAGGTTGACTAATTATTTTTAGTTAGATGATTTTATGAATTAAGAATCAGTTGATTTAGGGTTATCTATGGAAATTATTAACCTATCATGGAGGATATGTGATTAGGTTAATTACTTTTCAATACGAAACTTTATGAGAAAATGATGTTGTTTGGAGATAAATGTTATGATTTTACTTGGAAGACTATGTGATTAAATCCTTCAAATATTTTGGATTCAACATTAGTTTGGTTTACTTTTGGTCTTCGTTTAACTTTGGGTCTTGTTGGATAAATTTTGGAGATTAAGAATAAATTTCCTTATTATAAAGGATTATCCTTTTTGGGTATTATATGATCTCATACTAACCTTTTTGGTTTTAGTTTTGGTTAAGGTCTAAAGACATGGGAATTATACAGTTCTCTTTTGTGGATTAGGTGATTCTCTAGATGTTGATTATAACTCTCTTAATGTAAACAAGTCATCCTAAATACTCATCTTTTGGAGAAAATATGAGTTTGTGTTTGAAATCTAGTAAAATTTGAAAGTCAACATTACAAGTAAGTATGTTTCCTTATGTTTTAGTTAAGCTTGAAAATAAATTCCTCAATGAAAAGTAACATAAAAAAAATTTCCGTTAACTTTTCCTACTAGGGAATCCAATACAGTTTAACCCATCATGAGTTTGTGATTTTCTGGTGGTTAACTTTCTCCTAAACATGTTTTCTATCACACTCCCTCAGAACATGACCCTTTGTTTTTTCTTCCATATCCATGTTTTCATACAAGGAATCCTAGTATGGGTTAACTCAGGTGACCTTTGTAATTCTTTTTCTTTCTTTTAAAGTGATAGTTTAATTTACTCATTTTCCGATGTGGGGCTTTCAATGAATTTTCTGAGCCCAATTTTAAAATTGTGAGGATGCAATTCTCAATAGGGGGAAGGATGTAACACCCCAGGTAAATAAAGATTATGAAATTCTTTATATTTATTTGTATTTGTGAATAAAATATTGATATTACTTTAAAGGGAACTCTATGCTTGACGGCGTACCCAATACACGACAATGAGTTCCTTTGAAATCTTAGGTTGCACTCTAATAATAAAATAATATTATTTTAAATGGTAGTTAACTCCTAGACATTGTAATAGCGGGAAAGAACAAAACTAACTACAAAATGATTATATATGTTTGTAAAATATTTTTACTTTTATTCAATAAATGTTAGAGGGGTAAAATGAAAATGAATCCAAATTTAAGCATCAATCTTCTAATATTCTTTAAAAGGTCGAGTAACCGCCTTTTTTGGAGAACCCTTTTTAAATATAATTTTTACAATTTTATATGTTTTATTTGACCAAATAAAATCTTTCTTTAGAATCTGGACATCAAAATTTACTTTGGGTAAATTTTGTTATTTTTCCGATAAAGATCATTTTTAGCGAAAATGTTGAATTTTAATTCAAAATCTCATTTTAATCTAATTTATTTATATGGATAGATTATATTTTTTAATTGATATCAAAGTTTATTTAGAATATATTTTTAACATTTAATTCAATAGTGGTCATTGAAATTAATTTCACTTTGAAATTGGACTTAAACTAGTGTTAATCTTTTAATAGATATTGATTCTTAAAAACACGCTATTTTTTTGACAGCAAGAATTAATTATTAAATTAATTAATACAACATATATTTTTTTTTAAAAAATAGACATCATTTTTGAATTCATAATATCAAATATAGATTAGGTTGAATTTTTGGTATTTTTCTGAAAAACTTCAATTTTTATGAATAGTGAAACCACTAAGTGGTAGTTAAAGATACTGATTTTTCATTTAAATGAAATGTTACCACTTCTGTGATTTTATTTTTAAAAATCCAACATACATGGTTGTCATTAAGAAGTAAAATTTGGTTCAATGAGGTTAAAATAATTTTTGGTGAATAGTAACTTTTAAGTTTTGTTAATCGCGATTAAAGGTAATTAATGTAATAGTAGGTAAAAATAAGGTTTTAATAGTATGAAATGACCATGAAACATATCCTACCCATATTGGATGAGTCATGTCCGACCAATAAAATCCATGGGTCAACTTGGGGACCCCATGGAGCCACATTGGATGGAAAATAAAATTAATATCTTTTTATTTAAAGTTAAAATTAAAATGTCACAAACATGTATTGTTTTACTAAAACAATTTTTACATGGGGTTATAAATTCATATACTTAACTATAAATATTAATTATAAAGCTAAAACGAATTCCTACATCATTATATTTTTTTTAATTTTTATACATTAAATAAATTATATTATTTATGACACCATGATGATGCAACGATTACCTCATTATTTAACGATTTAAATAAAATAAAACGATAATGTAAAATATAAGACTAAACTTGTAAAAAACCTATTGTATGGGTTTATTTGGTAATCTTATCACATTATACTCGAAATATATAATTTTTTGCCTTTAAAATCCGAAAATCATTTTATAATAAAGTAAAAGTTTATAACGTTCCAAGAGTGCCCCTCCTCTCCACTTATAAAAGGCCCCCACCTCTACCACCTTACCCACACCTCTCAAGCCTTTGGCTCAGACAAACCCTGCCCATTTAATCTCTCCACATCCCTCTCTTCATCATTGAAGCCTCACCTTTGGGAATAATCCTTTCCAAGGAAGCCTTTGAACTCAAATCAAAAAGAGTTACCCGATTTAAAGGTAATGTCTTCCCTTGTGTTCTTTTGTTTTATTTTGCTTCTCCAACCATCTAAACTCTTATGATTACATTATTTTGTAACCAAACCAGTATATTAAATATACTAGGATGTTTTTATGTTATTTATTCAAGCTACACTTACACACACCTTTATCTAATTGTTAAATAACATACTGTTTCTGTGGATGGCGAATTTCTGCCTCACGAAACGATGATTGTTCTATAATCTCTTAAAACCTTTCACGGTGGCCATTATGATGTCAATATATTTTATATATGATATATATGGTATTTATTTTATCTATATTCTTCTTAATTTTATATTTAAAACATTCGTTTATTCTTTTCATGTTGTGAAAATGTGATAATTTCATACGAGGAAGTGTGGACTACCTCCCCCTCAAGTGATGTGACTCATTCATGCAATACATGGAATGTATAAATAATGAAATTAATGAACATATGTGACCTATATAACATATATATTATACTATAATTATAATATATATATCTCTCAATTTTTTTTAATTCCATTAATATGACAAAGAAATGAAAGTAGCCCTCATGCGTACGTACGGCCTACTGTCTCCATGAACGGTGCATTTCATTTCTTTTTATCTCAAAATGTAATGGAGTAGTATAAAATGAATATTTACTGGATATATATTATATTTAAATAATTAATACTATTCTAGATATGATTTAATTAGAACTACATGGACAATCATTTTCAAACAAGTTCATTTTTGACTCACGTACCAAACATCGACAGAAACGTCTGATATGAACTCACATTATTAACCAATTATTATAACATTATAATATAGGGTATGAACTGAATAATAATCTTTAAAAGATTTCCTTAAGAAATTATAAATTTACCAATGTTTATTATTTAGGAATATAAAGAAACGAACAAGACAAGTCGGACTTGAGGTAAGGGATCCAACCTCTCTCATTCTTTTTAAGTACTCTCTTTTATGTCATTTCTTATAAGCTCGCCATTATTATGTATGGGGATGTTATTTTATATTCATCATACTATAATTTTTATGTTCATATTATGAGAGACCCTATTTGATCTCATAAATCCATTTTTGGAAGTTTTAAGTGGCGTTGTTAGGCTGCCGAGTTTTCATAAGGGATTTTTCATCTCACTTTTATTCCCATGAGATTTATGCTACATTATCCACCATTTCCTTTGAGTGGTGTATGTACTTCCCATTATTCTAATATTGTTGTAATATACTTTGTTTTATGATTATTTACATAAATGTTTTATATTCATTCTTTCATGGGGTGTACATTTTGAAAGTTACCCAAGTCGGTAAGGGAACCTTTTACCCTCCTCTTTTTAAAAGACTTATTTTGTTATGTCTTTTAATTTACATCTTATTATGTTGGGATATGTTCTTCTATATCCTTAATTATGTAAAGTTTATTTCCAAGTGATTAGATACCATTGACTCTCTCATCGACTAATTTTCTGAATTTTGAAGTGTCTCCATTAGGCTGTCGAATTTTTACAAGGGAACGTCTTAACCCAATTTCAATTTCTTTGGGTACAACTTGTACTTCTTGAACATGTCATCCTATGAATATGTTTTAATGACCTCTGATTGTTTCACACTTAATATCTACTTATATTGGGTGTATTTATATTTCTCACACATAATTATGTGATAGATTTATCCTTAATTTAAGGATACCATCTTTATAATGGATTTCATCTCAATTTACATTACCATTGAGGGTTCATTTTTGTTATGCACCAATTCACTCTTATATGGTGTGTATAATGTCCTTTAACATATTATATCATTAATCCATTTTTTATCATGATATTATAAAGTTCGGATTAAATTTTATTCCGCAATTACTTGTATTCAACAGTCTCTCATTTTGTTAAAAACTCTTTAACAAAAATATCATTTTAAATGTTTTAAAGATTTATTATTATAAATCATTATCTTTAATGTCCATGTTTTCAAAATGGTTTTCAGTATTTATTTATATGGACATTAATGTTTTAAAATTATAATTCCATTAAAATCTTCAAAGTGGTATGGGACACTTTCATTCAAAAATCTATTTTAAATGGTTTTTGAAAATGGATTGATTAATTCAATATATTGGAATTACTTATTGTGATTGAAAATGGAATGTTGTTATTAAAATGTTTATATTTTCAATATTTTTGGTGCAATGATGGTACTTGGACATTTTATGGGTGGTTATGTGATAAACCATATGACGGGTAGTGCCGTGAATACCAGGACGGGTGGTTACGTTATAACCTCTAATGCATTGGGTATGGATGTCAGTTGTATGGCTATTCCATTAGGTATGTGTGCAAGTCAACCGTATGGTTATTCCATTTAAGTATTTTTATGTCCCAAATTACCTTTATATGTTTTGTGTTCTTTATATGGGGTTTTATGGTAATATTCTGGTTACAAAAGGGTAAGAAATGATCTTTTATTCTGTGAAGAGTTTTTTTTACTACTTTATAAAGGTGAAAAGTATTACTTTGGTAAAGTAATCATGGTTTACTTGTTGATTTGAAAAACTAACAGTTTTCCTTCTTTGTGTATCCTTTACTGGGCTTTTAATGCTCATCCCAAGTTTTGGAAATGTTTTCCACAGGACTTAATGATGAATAGGGTCAAGGATGGGATCAAGGAAAGACATTATATCTAAAACATGGAACTAGACATGTTTCTTTTTAAGTGTTTTTTTATTTTATGGAAACTTATTAGAAGTTTATACCATGTAATCATTTGAGATGTAATAGTTATGACCTAATTCTCTAAAACTCTAAAGTTGAAAATATCCTCTATGTTAATTATTCATTTAATTCATGATTAAGTAATGTTTAAGGCCAAGGCCTTATAAATATGGTATAAGGATAGATACAATATTTATCATTAGTTACTGTTTAAACCATTATTATATTGTCCCAATCTAGCATTGGTGGAGTTATTTTTGGAAAGGTATGGTTTAGATAATAAACATTCCATGACGAGACCATTGATTTATTTACATCTTAATTATAATTATATATTGTGATTTAAATTTTATTTACTAAATCTTTTACAGAAACAATTTGGGGTGTTCTATTAAATTGAACATGCACCTTGCACAAGTAGCCTTTTACATGAGAAAACATTCTGTTATGTGATATAGATAAGAAAAATTTCCTAAATTCATTGGATGGATGTGATGAGATATTGGGTTGAAGATATAATATGCGACTGGGAAATGAATCAAAAAGTATTTATTAATTATTAATATTGTTTTTTTCATTTTTAATATATTTTATATGATCTTACAATGGGAGAAGATACTTATTCTTATATAACTTGAATGACATGTACAGTTCCACAGTTTGATATAACATGATATTGTTAATTGCTTTTTGTTGGAACTTATATGAGATGTATATTATTATATGGATTTTCTATTTTGACGACTTTTAATGATATTTCTTCAATTTTTAATTTCCTTTATCTATACTTGTGGGGGTTGTAACCCCACTAGTTGCAGGTTGACCCTCACCAAAAAATTTCCTTTATCGTACAAGGAGGTTCGATTATGATATGTGGTGAAATGGTTCTACCATGGTGGTGGTAAAAATCATCATTGAAATTACTTGTGAACAGATATTAGTAAAAAACTTTTATCTCAATTAAATGGAAAATAATATCTTATCTATCAAATGGAAGAAATTTTAACATGAATAATCAGTTAGTGTTGTACTAGACAAAACACACCTAATGAATCCTTATTCTCCATGAGTAAATAAGTCGTGGTTTTCATTATGCCTTAATCTATTTGAATCATTCCACGCAATAGTATTGAAATTAGGTTTAACTTAAAATACACAGTATAATTAATAGTTACATCCAATAATTAATTAGTTGTTTTGTTTTTCTATTGTTTGGTTTGTTCTCATGACCTCCCCTATAAGAAATAACCTAGTATGAACATAATTAAAAGATGATTACATGTTTATGAAAAACTAATTTCAGGTAATCTATAATTGTTTTCCATGCCTAACTACTGTATACTTATAATAAGATATAGTTTTATGAATATAAGAATAGTTTCATTGTGTTCTTATTATAGAAATGAGTTGTTACAACCCATTGATATGATGAATACTCTATGTACATTATAAAATTAAATATCATAAATTAAAATGAATTTTTTAAAATAATATAGCATGTATAAATAGAATAAATTATATTGTAATCAAAATTATATGATAAATATAGTTTTGGAGAATTGACTCCAATAAACACCAACATTCACTATACCAAACTATTAGGATTTCCTAACTCTTTATTTATCCCGTGATCTATAAACATATTTTGAGTTTTAGGTTTGGTCACCTAGACTACCATTTTAAACATTATGGTTATACTTCTTACCACGACATCATATCCTTGAGTAAAATACCTCTAGATATGATATTTCCAAAATCGAATAAACTATATTTATTAAAATATATTATAAGATTTTTTGTATATGGTTTTTGCAGAACCAAATACCACATGATACATTGTGATTGTTTTTATCATTAAACAATTATGTTTCTATGTATAATATCATTATAATAGTTTATGTTTAGAAATTTTGATCAGTGAATCCCCTAATTTCTAGTTCATTATTTTTTCAATATTTCAAGAACTTATCATCTATACAACTCTAGTACCTTTGGATAGTTTGGTTTATTTTTCAATAAATATTTACAAAATTACTAGTAAATAGAATAATATATTGGATATATATAGTAATAAATGAATAAGGATTTATATTTATTATTTATTATACATGTCACGCGGAAAAATATTTTCATTCGTTATCCACCATATCTTCTTAAAATTCTTGTAAATTTATATATTTTGATATATATTGAAATATATATATTAGATTTATATATTTAGATATTAATCCCTAAAATGGAATAATTTGTAACACCCCAAGATTCCAGGATACGTTTCCATTTGAATAATGCAATGGCGTGCATTGTACACAACTTCGAGATTCTAACACACCACAACCAATCAAACTAGCCATTATGAATAGTAATACCTACTCTTTGAAATTTTATAAATTCTATATCTCAAAATGGGCTTCATTTTTGGATTCGGAATATCAAAATTAGCCTAGGGTGAAATTTTGGTACTTTTCGGATAACGTTCATATTTTGATGAATAATGAAAATTACTAAATTTTATTTAAAAACAACTTTTTTAATCGAAATAATTAATATTGATAAATTATGAATTTGAGTGGTTTTAAAATTTATTATGAATATATTTTTACCATTTAATTCAATGTTTATCATTGGAAATAATTTCATAATTAAACCAGACATAAACAAGTGTCAATCTTTTGATAGTTATTGTCTCTTAAAAACACGCTTTTTGTTTTAACAATGGGAATTAATTTTAAATTAATTTCTGCCACTTCTGTGTTTTGAATTTAGAAAAATTGATTCCATATTTAGAATCAAGATGTTAAAATTATGTAAATAGGTATCTTTTATTTTTATACATTTTGAATAATTACTTCAGTAAATATTTTATTTACCATGGTTAAAGGGTAAATCCGGTAAATAAGGGTTAAAAAATAATATTATAATAATAAAAATTACCCTAAAACGTGTCCTAACCTTATTGTTTGATACATGTCTGACCATGGGCATCTTTGGCCTGATTGTGGGACCCCATGGAGCCACTTGTAAGTGATAGGGACACCTTATTTTAATTAAGTTAAAATGAATACAAAAATTACACAAGCATATATCTTTTAGAAAAACAATTGTTACATAGAGTTATCTATGTTGGAATTTCGACTATAAATATTAATTAAAAATCTAAAACGATTTTATACATAATGATATTTTATTTATAATTTTTAGACATTATATAATTTAATGTATTTATGAAACAATGGTGATGTAGTAATTACTAAATTAATGAACAATTAGAATAATTGATATTATAAATACCCAAATAAATCTAATTTGAGACTTTTTATAAATACCAATAATTTTCTAGGATAATAATACATGTTATTATTGATTTAAAAATCTTTTTTCGAAGTAATAATTCTGTTATGAGTTTTACAAAAATCTATTATTGAACAGTGTCAAAATTGACATAAAACAGTTTTTAAAACAAATATTATATTATTAATTGATATTAAATTCCTAAAAATATAAGGTTCATCCAAGGGATTATATCATTATAGGTATATCATTAATGGACCACTTGGGCTTCTCGTTTATGTATATAGTATGTTTATTATCCATATATTATAAAAATACAAAGAGACACTGTAAAATTGAAACTAATTAACTAAGAGTTAATACTTAAAGATAAGGTTAATATAGTAACCCAAACCTGTCTAAATTTTATTTGCTAAGTTTTTTTAGACCTATACTCACCTTAAACTTTAAATAATCTACTTTTGAGCCATTAGAGACCGAATATGAATTTATTATAAAATAATATTTCTAGCTTTTCCAAAGGTGCCCCTCACCCCTCTTATAAAAGGGAACTCCCCCTTATCATTAATTCACACCTTCAAAGCCTTTTTGTTCGTCCAAACCATTCCCAAATACTCTCTAAACATCCCGAACATAATCCTAGATGCCTTAATTTAGTTAGAAAGACAACCTAAGGAGCCCTTTTGATCAAATCAAAAGGAAGAACCCGAAGAAGAGGTAATGATTTCACCACCCTTTTTCAAGTTCCTTTCTTCTTCCACTTCTTATTTCTTTGTTATTTCTATTCTAAAATAATAACTCAAGTATCTTCTATATACTGTGATGTTATTAAAAATATGGTACAACCATATTCAGTATTCTTTCAATCCTTTGAATGGAATGTCACCATACGTTCGTACGTACGACTTACCGTCTCCACGTCGTGGTGTAATTTTCATTCAATAAATTATTATTCGGATGGGTATAAAATGATGTGTAATTCATGTAAATAATAAATATAAAATGATAATTATTCTTTATATATGATATAACATCCAATTATTTATTATTTTCACATCCAAAAAATGATATTGTCGCTCGTACGTACGTACGGACTACCGTCTCCACGAACGTGATGAGGTTCATTCTCCATCGTATCCATTCAAGTATAATTCTCATTTTATGATTAAAAATAATGTTTAAGGACTTGATATCATTCTGGATATGAATAATATACATCCCATTAATAACAAATATGGCTAACATAACAAATAATATAAATTAAAATGAACCCGTTAACACCCAAAATGACGATAATTATAAGATATTATTAAAAAATCAATGTTAAGGGATCATATATGATATCATATTGATGCATATGATTATTTTATAATTAATTAAAAATTATTTAACCATTATACAGGAGGTTAACCTACCGTCGACCAAAAAAAAGTACAAAGTAAGGGGTTTCTTATCTCACTTTTAATTCAGTGAGAATTCCATTCTTCGCCACTTTTTTATTGCATGTGGTGTGTGTACTGCCCATGATTGTATTAATTGTGTAATATAATTTAATTTATGGATATTTACATCATAATTGTATTATCCTTCTTTCATGGTTGTATGTTTTTTATGTTACCAAATCGATAAGGTAATTTGAAATTTCAATTTTCATTTATTCGGCTTTACGCAAACTTCATTGATTATTTTACTCTTAGATTATGTGTGGAATCACTATTCATTTTCTTATGTCATAATTTCTACTCCACTTTACTGTGGATATACTTTTTATATACATAATCACTCCATTGATAATTTCTCAAGTCATCGATATGAATTTGATAAGAGTAATTTTAAATCATTCTCCATTTGTTGAGTTAAACATCCAATTCATTGGTGTTGTTTTTACAATATTATGTGTGAATTTCCTTTGATTGTATTACACTGAATATCCAATCATATTTAGTGTATTTATATTTTTCACACATAACTATGTCTTTGATTTATCCTTAACCTAAGGGTACAACCTTTATGAGATATTTCATCTCAATTTACATTCTATTGAGACTTCTTTGTTGATAAACACCAAATCACTTTTATGTGGTGTATATAATGTACTTTGACATAGTATATCATGAATCCCTTTATTCTCATGATATTACAATGTTTTGATTACATAAATTATTTTTATTCAAGTGTCTCTATTTTGGTTCGAAACTCTAACTAAAATACCATTTTTAAATGTTTTAAAGACTTATTCTTCTAAATCTTGCTCATTAATGTCCATGTTTTAAAAAAATGGTTTTAAGGATATATTTATATGGACATTAAAGTTTTAAAACTAAAACTCCTTTTAAAAGTTTCATAGTGGTATGGGAAACATTGATTCAAAAATCTATTTTTAAATGGATTCTTGACCAATAGTGTGACTTTTAAATGATTTCAAGAAAAAGGGGATATTTATCTCAAATAGGTTTGATGATTATTTTCATCCATGTCAATATCATTCATTATTCTATATTGAGGTTAATATTATACAATAAAATCTTCCATATTGTATCGAATGAGTTATGTTTGACTTTGGATGTGGTATTTTTATACCATTCATGGTTTGTGGATAAAGTATTGACATTTCGTATGCTAGTTTGAATACGAATGTTTATGTTATGTTTAAAACTTTTCATATGAGGAATGCATTGGACTTAGTAAGTGACGGGTGGAGCCCGTTATAGCTCCTCGATACATCGGTAGGTCTCATGAGACAAAATAGTGTCTTGGCACAAGGACTTGGCAAAATCTTATTTGTAGTCTTGGAACGAGGCCTTGGATATGTGGTTATGATAGTCTGGCATTATGCATTCCATCATTAAGAAAGTGGTTATTGATATTGCATGTGATTGTTCGAGTAGTAGAATTTCCATGTGCATAAGTAAATAGAATTATTTCATTTTATCATTGACATATTATCAAGAAGTTCAAGTTTAAAAGGCTTTTGTTTTAGTTATAAATTGCTTTATGTGTTTATTCTTAACTATGAAAGCTTCTGTTATATTGTTATCCTTACTGAGCATCTGAGCTCACCCCTTTCAATGTTTTATTTTTCCCAGGATGTGAAGAAGTAATTTATGAATGACCTGCAGGGATAGTATGAGTGGATATGAAGACAAGATGTTGTAGTAGTTTTTTTTACCTTATGATGTAATGTAAGACATATGAATATATCTAGTGTTTCCAAGACTACTAAACTAATCAGTCTTTCAAGAATTGATCTTTGTTGTGATCATTCCAATGATATATAATAATGCACCGACTCTGGGTAACTAGGATCGGGGCCTTACAGTTGGTATCATAGGAAGTTTATTACAAACTGTGGGAGGTAGATTTAGATAAACACTGATTAGAGCACATAGACCTAAGATTAACATTGAGGATTAGTATAGAATAACTTCCTATAATTTTGGTATTGTAGAGATTTTATGAGTTTTCCAGGCAATACATCCCTGTCTGGATACGAGCAGGTAGAGGCGGCTCTGGCACAGATGTACATAGGGGTAAAACCTGAAAACACCGCTTTGAGCTAGACTCGAATGGGAACTGGTGCACGACAACGGGCCTTGATGCACTATTGGTTACGACACTCCCGGGGGATATGCTTAAGATAATTTACATTTTCTTTTCTAACCAATTTGAAGTATTAAATATATAAGATGAGATTAAATGACCTTGGGTAATCCTAATGTGTTTCAAATTGAGAATATAGTGACATGTTAATATCTAAATGATTTTATGACTACTGTTACTCACACAATTCTTTCTGGTTTTAGTCAATGGCTGTATTCCAAGGAAGTCATAGTGACTTTGAGAATGATGTACAAGGTGGGAATAGTGGTGGCAATGAGTAACAAATTGGAATGTTGATAGGCGTAAAAGATATCATCTTTATGCCAAATCGATTTTACAAAAATATGATCAACAATATATATATTAACCAATTCCCGCACTCCACAAAGAAGAGAAATGTGATGAATGATAAGAGCTCCAGTAGTGGATACCATGGAGAATGGAATCCTAAATTTCAATCATGCAGGAAATGTGGAAGGAGACACCCAGAAAAGTGACTCAATGGGAAAAAGAAATGATTTACATGTGGGAAGGAAGGACATAAAGTGAAGAATTTCCGATGAAAAATTAAGAGTACTATGGAAGAAGATAAAAATGGTCCCAAGATTCCATTTATAGTCATTTGCCGTAAATGTAGGGGACCTGGCCATTACCCGAGTGAATGCCCTATTCTATAGGATATTTTCTTGGTCAAAGAAGAAGCTATGTGGAAATAAATGGTTGGATAAATGTTTAAAAAGTATTCGTGCTCCTTGTTGATGGGTTTACTTTGGAATAATTTTCTCTTGTATTTGTAACCTCACAGTTTTCCATGTGAGAATGATATTTGAGGAAAAATTATCTCTTCTCTTGTGGATATAGTTATAAATTACCATTTGGTTTTATATGATCATTGGGGTTGAGTCAATTACAAGTTATTATAATTTGGGATGAAAATGCAAGGTATGAGATAACATTTGTGGTTAAATTATGTTATGGTTTTTTTGAGGAATTTATCACATTTTGGTAATGTTGTAAAATATAGTTTTTGAAAAAGGACAACAAGCAGACCGTGTGACAACCCGTCGCGTCGGACAAAGCTGTGGGAATCGAACCCAAAACCAAAGTGTGTTTGGGATTTATCACCTACCACTGGACTACGTGAAGTCCCTGGTTAATGTGACTATTATTTTTAGTTAAATGATTGTATTGATCAATAATAATTTGATTTGGGATCTTTTTTCTTATCAAGTGAATACCCATAGTATAGGAAAATGATTTGGTGATTAAGTGATAAATGTTATTTTGGAAGATGTTAGCTTTTTTGGGGACACTATATTCCCAAGGAAAATAGAATTGTATGGGATTTCAGTTTAGGAGTAATGGTGTATTTTTATCTATGTTTTTATTATGGATCTATAGTGATTTGGGTTATTTATGGAAATGATTAGGTTAATTACTTTTAAGTATGTGACTTTAAGAGTAATTAATGTCATTTGGAGATACAATTTAATGTGGAAGACTACATTCTTATAAGGTTTTAGTTTTAATATTAGTTTGGATTATATTGATGGATTTTAAGGAAAATTGATTATTGATTGGTATTTATTTAACTTTGGGGTATTGATGGTTTAATTTTAGAAATTAAGATTAATTTTTTTCTCTAATGGAATATCCGTTTGGGGGGGGGGGTCATCAGATATTATACTAACCATTTTGGTTTTGATTAATCTCTAACGGCAAGGTATATATATAGTTCATCCTATATGGATCATGTATTTCTATAGAAGTTTATTCTAGCTCTTTCATTGTGACCAAGTCTTCTTGAAAACTCATTGTTCAAAAAAATGAGTTAGTGGTAAAAAGTTATTAAATAATGAAACTCTACATAAAAACTAAGTATATCTCTTTATGTTCTTAGTCAATATCATAAATGAATTCCTCGTCCTTATGTAATGTAACTTAAAACAAAAAAATGTTGTCCATTTACTTTTCCTATTGGGAGACTAAGGACGGTTTGTCCCAACACAAGTTTGTGATTTTCTTATTGTTAACTTTCTCCTGATCATGTTTTCTATCCCACTCCATCAGAACTAAACACTTAGTTTATCGTCCATATCCATGTTTTACTACATGGAATCTTAGTATGGGTTATCTTGGGTGACCCTTATACCTCTCATCATTTCTTTAAAAGTAATAGTTTTATTGACTCTATTTCTGATGTGGGACTTTCCATTATATTCTCAAGCCCAATTTTATGAAAATTGTGAGGAAGCAATTTATTGTAGGAGGGGACAATGTAACACCCCAATCTTCCATGATACATTTCCCTTTTAATAATTCAATGGCGTGCATTGTACGCAACTTCGAGATTCTAACACACCAAAACCAATCAAACTAGTCGTTATGTATAGTAATACTTAATTTTTGAAATTTTAAAAATTTTATCTCTCAAAATGGACTTCATTTTAGGATTTCGAATATCGAAATTATCCTAGGGTGAAATTTTGATACTTTTTGGATAACTTTCATATTTTGATGAATAGAGAAAATTACTAAATTTTAATTAAAAACAACTTTTTAAATTGAAATAATTAATATTGATAAATTATGAATTTGAGTGGTTTTAAAGTATATTTAGAACATATTTTTACTATTTAATTCAATGTTTGTCATTGGAAATAATTTCACAATTAAACCGGACATAAACAAGTGCCAATATTTTGATAGTTATTATCTCTTAAAAACGCGCTTTTTGTTTTAACAACGGAAATTAATTTTAAATTAATTTCTATCACTTATGTATTTTGAATTTGGAAAATGGATTCCATATTTAGAATCAGGATGTTCAAATTATATAAATAATCAGGATGTTCAAATTATATAAATAGGTAACTTTTATTTTTAGTCATTTTGAATAATTACTTCGGTAAATATATTATTTACCATGGTTAAAGGGTAAATCCGGTAAATAAGGGTTAAAAAATAATATTATAATAATACAATTACCCTAAAACGTGTCCTAGCATTATTGGTTGATACATGTACCATCAGTTTCATCTTTGGGTCGATTTTGGGACCCCATAGTGCCACTTGTAAGTGATAGGGACACTTTATTTAAATTAAGTTAAAATGAATACAAAAATGACACAAGCATATATCTTTTAGAAAAACAATTGTTACATAGGGTTATATACGTTGTACTTTCGACTATAAATATTCATTAGAAATAGAAAATTATTTCTTAAATAATGATATTTTATTTATAAATTTTATACATTATATAATATAATTTATTTATGAAACAATGGTGATGCAGTAATTAATAAATTAATGAACAATTAGAATAATTGATATTATAAATACCCAAATAAATGTAATTTGAGAATTTTTATCAATACGAATAATTTTATAGGATACTATGACATGTTATTATGATTTAATTAACTTTTTTCGAAGTAATAATTCTGTTATGAGTTTTAAAAAAATCTATTATTGAATATTGTCAAAATTGACATAAAAGCGTTTTTAAAACAAATATTATATTATTAATTGATATTAAATTCCTAAAAATATAATTTTCATCCAAGAGACTTATATCATCGTATTTGTACCATTGATGAACTACTTGGGGGGTCAATGTTATGTATATAGTAAGTTTATTAACCATGTATTATAAAAATACAAAGAGACATTGTAAAAGTGAAACTAATTAACTAAGAGATAAAACTTAAAGATAAGGTTAATATAGTAACCCAAACCTGTCTAAATCCTATTTGTTGAGTGGATTGCGACCTATCCCAACCTTAACCTTTAAATAATATACTTTGGAGCCATTAGAAACCGAATATTAATTTATTATAAAATAATATTTCTAGCCTTTTCCAAAGGTGCCCCTCACCCCTCTTATAAAAGGGAACCCTCCATTCTCATTAATTCACACTTTCAAAGCCTTTTGGATCGGACATACCCTACCCAAATACTCTCTAAACTTCCCTCACTTCATCCTAGTGGAATTACATTAGTCAGAAATCCAACCTAAGGAGCCCTTTTGATCAAATCAAAAGGAAGAACACGAAGAAGAGGTAATGATTTCACAACCCTTTTTCATGTACCTTTCTTCTTCCACTTCTTCTTTCTTTGTTATTTCTATTCTAAAATAATAATTACAATATATTATATATAATGTGATTTTATTATAAATATGGTACAACAATATTCAGTATTCTATCAATCCTTTGAATGGCATGTCACCATACGTGCATACGTACGACTTACCGTCTCCACGTCATGATGTAATTGTCATTCAATAAATTATTATTTGGATGGGTATAATAATGATGTGTAATTCATATAAATAATAAATAAAACCTGATAATTATTCTTTCTATATGATATACCATTCAATTATATTTTATTTTAACATCAAAACAATGATATTGTCGCTCGTGCGTACGTACGGACTACAGTCTCCACGAACGCGATGAGGTTCATTATCCATCGTATCCATTAAAGTATAATTCTCATTTTATGATTACAAATAATGTTTAAAGAATTGATATAATTCTGGATATGAATAATATACATCCCATTAATAACAAATATGGCTCACATAATAAAGAATATAAAGTAAAATGAACCCGTTAACACCAGAAATGACGATAATTCTAAGATATTATTAACAAATCAATGTTAAAAGATCATATATGATATCATATTAAAACATATGATTCTTTTATAATTAAATAACAATTATTTAACCATTATACATGAGGTTAACCTACCCTCTGCCAAGGAAAAAGTACAAAGTAAGGGGTTTCTTATCTCATTTTTAATTCCGTGAGAATTCCATTGTTCACCACTTATTTATTGCATGTGGTGTGTGTACTGCCCATGATTGTATTCATTGTGTAATATACTTTAATTTATGGATATTTACATCATCATTGTATTATCCTTCTTTCATGGGTGTATGTTTCGTAATTGACCAAATCAATAAGGTAATTTGAAATTTCAATTTCCATTTATTCGGCTTTTACGCAAAATTCATTGATTATTTTACTCCGAGATTATGTGTAAAATCGCTATTCATTTGCTTATATCATAATTTAAACTCCCCTTTTCTTTGTATATACTTTTGATACACATAATCACTCCATTGATAATTTCTCAAGTCATTGATATGAATTTGATAAGAGTAATTTTAACTCATTCTCCATTTGTTGACTTAAACATCCAATTCATTGGTGTTGTTTTTACAAGATTATGTGTGAATGTCCTTAGATTGTTTTACACTGAATATCCAATAATATTTATTGTATTTATATTTTTCAGACATAACTATGTCGTTGATTTATCCTTAACCTAAGGGTATGGCCTTTATGAGAGATTTCATCACTATTTACATTCACTTGAGACTTCTTCGTTGATATACACAAAATCACATTTATGTGGTGTATTTAATGTACTTTGACATAGTATATCATGAATCCATTTATTTCATGATATTACAATGTTTTTATTACCTCAATTATTTGTATTCAAGTGTCTCTCTTTTGGTTAGAAACTCTAACTAAAATACCATTTTTAAATGTTTTAAATACTTATTCTTCTAAATCTTCCACATTAATGTCCATGTTTTTAAAAAATGATTGTAAGTATTTATTTATATGGGCATTAAAGATTTAAAATTAAAACTCCATTTAAAGGTTTCAAAGTGGTATGGGACACTTTGATTCAAAAATCTATTTTTAAATGGATTCTTGACAAATAGTGTGACTTTTAAATGATTTCAAGAAAAATGGGGATATTTCTCTCAAATAGTTTTGATGATTATTTTCATCTATGTCAATATCCTTCATTATTCTTGATTGAGGTTAATATGATATAATAAAATCTTCCATATTGTATCGAATGAGTTAGGTCTGACTGTGGATGTGCTATTTTTATACCATTCATGGTTTGTGGTTAAAGTATTGACATTTCGTATTCTAGTTTTAATATGAATATCTATGTTATGTTTAAAACTTTTCATATGAGGAATGCATTGGACTTAGTAAGTGATGGGTGGAGCCCACTATATCTCCTCGATGCATTGGTAGGTCTCATGAGACAAACTAGTGTCTTGGCACAAGGCCTTGGAAAAATCTTATTTGTAGTCTTGGAACGAGGCCCTGGATATGTGGTTATGATAGTCTGGCATTATGCATTCTATCATTATGAAAGTGGTTATTGATATTTCATGTGATTGTTTGACTAGTAAAATATCAATGTGAATAAGTAAATGGAATTATTTCATTTTATCTTTGCGATATTATCCTGATGTTCAAGTTTAAAAGGCTTTTGTTTTAGTTATAAATTGCTTTAAGTGTTTATGCTTACCTATGAAAGCTTCTGTTATATTGTTATCCTTACTGAGCATCTGAGCTCACCCCTTTTAATGTTTTATTTTTCCCAGGATGTGAACAAGTAATTTCTGAATGACCTGTAGGGATAGTATGAGGGGATATGAAGACAAGATGTTGTTGTAGTTTTTTTTTACCTTATGATGTAATGTATGACTTATGAATATATCTAGTGTTTCCAAGACTACTAAACTAAAAGGCCTTTCGATACTTGATCTTTCTTGTGATCATTCCAATGTTATGTAATAATGCACCGACTCTAGATAACTGGGGTCGGGGCTTTACATAATTCGTCAAATTCATTTGTGGTAAAATATCCATTTTTTTGAGTCCTCACTAATTATAAGACCCCTAACTTATTTTCATTAATAATAGGTTTTTGAAATATATTTCCAAGAACACATTCTCAATCCCACTATCCTTTTGTAAAAATGAAGAATATTTTTATTTAAAATAGTGAAAAATTATTTAATGTATATATTAAAATGATTATTCCATGATTTTAATTTATTATTTGTTGTATAAATGGATTTATCATCCACATCTCATATTCATGGTTCATTTATATTTACACCATAATGATAGGATATGTGTTTACAATCGTAAATTAATATTGTGGCACATACCATATAGATAATATATCTATATTTATCTAATAATCCAACATCCCTTGTTAACCTTCATAGTTTGTTATATCTATGAAATAACTTATCCCAATGCATCTTACATTATTTTTATTCTTATGCTAACTATAATAACTTTTCAACCTGAAACTCATTAATGTTTTTCATGATCAAACTGGTTATTTGTTAGGTGTGTTTCCTTTTGAGATATATGGATTTCATTTCAAAAAAATACAATTTTCACCATGATTTTAGAGAAGGGTGTACTTTAAGTATTGCAATATCATTTTTTATATGAAAACTATTATCAAATATTATGTATCCTTATATATTTGTGATAGCCATTTTTTCTCAATATTATAACTCATTTGGTATTTTCATTACCTCTAATGTTGTGATATTTGGATTAGTCATTATGATACTATTTTAAATCCATATACATAAAATATTTTGGGATGTATTTCATGTCTGAACAATTATATATCCATCTATAATAACATATATATTTAGTTTGGGTGTGGTCCCAAACTATTTTAAACAATTTATATAAACCAAGATATGATATTCTATATTTCTCTCTCTTATTAATGTTATGATATCTTTATAATGAGATAATTCCCTGCATAAATTTAATTTTCATTAAGTACTCCCATGGAATATGTTTTCTTCTTGACCAATTATATATATTTTTATACATTAATTCCATCAAGAGAAGTAATTCTCTTTCATAATCCCCCAATATATTTTTTCAAAATTGGTTCACATACATCTATATGAATTAATTGTTGAATCATTATAGCTTTTTTATGTATAAATATAATGGGGAATTTAGTTATTTTTTCATAAAAACATGTTTAAAATGACCATAAGATTTAACTCTCAATAACATAAATACCAATCTAGTGATGAATTGGTTAAATGGTTATATATTAAATTAATATGTTTACTATGACAAAATTGAGCATTAAATGAGTCATGTTTACATGATTAATCATTTATTAACTTTATTGCATTTATAAATTTGTATTCAGAATAAAATTATTATTTAATTAATTCACATGAAAGCATAGGTTTCCCTTTGATAAGAAACAAACATTTGTTACTTGGAATAAGAAATAAAATTCAATTATTAATAAAAATTTTAATAAATAATGTTTTATTAATGATAAGAACAAATTAACATTCCAAAAATATGATATGTATTCCACTATTAAATATGAAGTAGTGAGTTCATAATCTTGGAATCCTCTCTACATTGATAGATTAAATATCAAATTCATTTTCAAATATCATTTATAATTTACATTGTCTTGTAAATGTATAAAGATATTTGAGTTTTAATCTATATCTAGTACCCAACTTTATGAAATTAAAATATAGAATCTACTGTTGAGTATACCAAAGATTTTCCCTCTTTATTTTTATAGTAAATTTTTTATAAAACATAATTCCTTATCATATAAAAACCAAATTAATTATTACTTACTGATTTATCTATGAATAATTTTTTTCATTTAAGAATATTGTAGAGGTTCTTTTTTCTGTTTTCATTCAATTTCTCTTTTAAACTTACTCTTCTTTTAGTTATACAAAGTTTCAAATGACTTCTCAATATTCTTGTCATTGTCAATATAGATTTCTAATGTAAAATGATCAAAAACTAAATTCTAAAAATTTTTCAAGATAAAATTAATGACACAACATGAAAAACTGTGAGGTATATGTTAGAGAATGAGATATTTAAAGAGATCTTTGTCCATATTGAATCTTAATTTTTATAAATGTTCACTATCATATTGGGTACATATGTTATAATATAGATTCTCTCACCAAAAGAAATTTTATTTTGTGATTTATAAATATTATATCTCACTTTTATAAGTGTCCAAGGATAAAATATCATGTCTATGTGAGAATATGGAATATGATTATATTTAATTATAAGGATTTTATTTCTCACATGGAATCGGTGATAGTATAATACATTATACATCCAATAAATCATCCATGTTTCTTGCTAAAATTATTTACATTTTCATTACGTTCCTGAGGAAGATCCAAGGGGTGTTTAGATTCTATAACATTATATTTCCTTTATTGTGAAAATATTATTATTAATCCCTGGGGATCATCAAACTACACTAAGGAGAGGGGAAATCGATATATAATTTTTTTAGAATAAATCTACATTAAACATTATACTCTGATATTTTTTGATTCTCTACCTCTTTCATGATGTATGTATCTTGATTTTGCTTCATCAAAAAATATTATCATATGAAATATAGATGATGAAAGTAAAGGAAAAAAAATTACATGGTTTGTGTCCAATGTGGAAAAAATCTATCTCCAACATTTGGATATTGTCCTATTATATATATTCTATACAAATAATCATGTTATCTATTAAAAGTGGTGTGGTATTATTAATATCTACGGGAAATGTTTTATACCACATTTACACAACATGTCATTAAATCTTCTATTATCCCAGTTGATTGATGTAATTTATTATAATGGATCCACATTTACTAGGTTACATGAGAAACTCTAAGAACATATATGTTCCTACTATATTTTCTTCTAGTATAACAACATTTACATCAGTTTGTGGCTCTTCTTATAGTAAATATAAATTATAATGCCATTATACTTCCATAAAAATTTATTATTATATCTTCTATAAGTTATAATTGATGTTATTTTTGAACTCTACACCTAGTTTCTAATTTTCATAAAACCTCTCACATCATCCTCAAAATTATATGTTTCTTATTCTCAACTATTTAACATAATAAGTATCCTACAATATAACTATTCTTATAAACCATATTTTTATTATTCTAAATAATACTTATAGTATATTCTATCTTCTAGAAAAAATCATTAAAATGATGTTCACACTTTATATATATATATATATATAACTCCTCTAATAAATTTTTGAACACATAACATCCAATATGGAACTCCATAAACCTCACCTATTGAATCAAAAACCTTTAATATCTCTTGATCATATTATAATATTAATTCATTAAATCTATAATATAATATTGCATCATTGATCTTTAAATAATTTATAAATATAATTTTGAATCACATCATTCCCTTAATAAATATTTTAACTTCAAACATCTAAAACAACTTCATCACTAGGTTTAAAATATATTGAATGAAAATTACCTTGGAATAATACAATTGAATTTCTAATATATAAGTCACTATATATTTTAGTTCTACCATTTTCTATAGAATCACTTAAAACCCACAACTATTTCAACTTTAAAAATACTCATGAATGATCTATTTTACTTTGTTGATATCTATTTTATATACAAACATATTGTTCTAAAGTTATCTTATTGTTACTCAAATTTTTAACATACATACTGATTGCCTAATAATAAAATAATCTAGACAGTTCCTTTTCTTATTTCACTTAATATTTTATGAAGATATTAGTTTATCTTCTATACATCATCAAATATTTATTCCGTTATCTTCTAGTCATATAATTTCTGTTTTATATTTTATGATACTTTGGATTTACATTAACCAAAATGTATCATAATAGAAAAAAATATTGAATTTTCAGTCATATATTTCTAGATACATGTAGATTTGGTCTCTTATCTTCTGATGTTTCACCACATAATCACATTTTATGAATAATTTATCTTCTAATCACTAAGCCTTACAATTAGTAATATTTTCACATACCTTCTATAAATCGATCTTATTTTAGTGATTTATCTTATGCCTTACTATTTATATCTATAGATTTTAGTGATAGAAAAATTAAATTATTCATTACTAGAATAATTAGCATTATTTGTGTGGTATCTATTCAAATACACTATAGATATTTATTAGAATATATATGGGATCATAGTTTTTCATCAAATTTTCTTAATATTGATTATTTTTAATTAATTACACATCCATTTCCTAACTTAACATGGGTCTGTTTTAAATATCCAAATTATATGAACATACATAACATCTTTATCATCTAAGAATATCCCAATTAATTACATTTATTGTATCTTCTAGTAAAATTTCTTCCATATGTGTAACATGATTTCCTATGAACAACATTTATTTTACATTTTCCATCCAAGAGTATAATTATCTATAATTTTGGATTCAAATGGCATGTACATATTGTTAGATGATTACTATAGAGAATAAAGTATCTCATATGAAGTGATACGATTACTAATATTATGTTTTTGAATATTTCACTCAAAACTACACCTTCTAGACATCGATTTTTAAAAATATTATGGATTTAAAGTTTCTTTCCTAAATGAAATATGATTGATATACATTTGGGAAAATATTATATAAATAATAATATTGTGAAATAGAATGTGATATCTAATTATGCATCGCTTTTTTAGATTCAGTTTTATCATAATATATTTATACATCCTTATGGATACTAATATGCTCTATGTTTATCTATAATGAAAATCATCTGGTTTTTCATTCATGCAACTTACAGAATTTATAACAACAATCCAACAAGATACATTTTCAATCATAGACGTTTAATATGACCTTTATATTACTCTTCAATATCCACTAACATGGAAACTATAAGAAAAGTTATTTTTTAACCTTCAATACATGTCATGGAACCTCATGAAAGCTCAGTTCATCAATCCTCAAATATATATTGTAATTCCGTATATAATCATGATATAGTAAACTATTCATAATTTCTCATAATCATAAACTCCACTCTACTTCCACAGTATATGAAAAATTATCCTATTATCTTGTTTAATATTGTTTGTATTTTTGATTTATTTTTGTCAATAAGCATGGGTAATTATGATCTTAAATTCTAGCACATATTATCAATATGTGAGTAATGATTATATCTTGGAATTTATTTAGAGTCATAAATATTGTTTATAAGAAAAAATATTAAATCTCAAAGTAAATGTGTGATTTTGTGTTGAGTGTTTAATACCACATTAACAGTTCATGGCCCACATGAATCAAGGAAGTATGGTTTTGATAAAAAAAATAATGATGCTACCAATGAGTGAATTTATATCTATTCATATATGGAAATGATGCTGACATAATTGTATTTTTGTAGGAGTAGTGTAGTTATTATTTAAATATTATATATAATACACACATGTTTTATTATACTTTTTGATTATTCCAGTGTTAATTAATGAAGATTTTATATTATTTCAATGTAATTAAGAATTTAATGATTGTTGAAGAGATGAACCGGATATGTGAAAAAATTATGCATATTTTTATGGAACTACTATATGATAATATTTTAAAAAGATTAAGGAAATCATGGTTGATGAAATAATTTAATTGCAATTATTACATTAACACAGATTCAGTTCATTTATAAAAGAACCACTAAGATGGAATAATGAATTGATTGATTTAATTAAAGATAATTTTATCATTTATTATTTATTTTGATAAAAGAAATACTATATAGAATCAATGTTTACAAAATAATCCATATCCAAGGAAGATTGATCCGAACATGTATCCATGTCAAATACAAACAACCAAATATATAAATAGTCCCACATTTAAGTGTTTGTGAAGGGAGAAGAGGAAAACTAGCATTGGGTGATACAATATTGAAGAGTGTTATGTGGATCTGATGGAAAACCAAAGAAGGTGTTATCACCAAAAACTCGTTCCATGGAGTGGTGAAAATATATTTTTACACCACTTCAACTAACATATTAGGTAATGAAGAATTAACCTAATGATTTATGTATATATTTGGCTTTCTCCATATACTCAAATTTTTCTTGACTAATGTTCAATTTTTCTGTAAATAAAATGAATTCTATAATATTATCTTCATCCTCATGTTCTCATGTTTTATTGGGAGAAATATTTATCGGGAATGTATTAACTTTAGTATTTCATGGGATATGTTGTTGTGTTTCACATCCTATGTTTTTAATCTCACAAGAAACACTTGATTGATCCAACATCTAGTTGGATATTTTATTTTTTCTTCCCTTTAGGTAACACATGCAACATATGGTTGATGAAAAAAAGAGAAAATAAAGAAGTTAAAAAACATGTATGAGTACCATGATGTATATTTAGTAATATCACACATGCATTATCCCATTGTTAGACCATTTTAGGTGATGAATATTTTTCATAATTCACCGAATTTAAGAAATGAACTTCAGTAATTGTTCAAATATAAGTTTATATGAGTACATAATGATATATTTTTGGGTATAAATAAGATATATTATTTCCAAAAGATTGATTTGATATTTTTTATGATTATTTTCTATTCTTGTCATATAAAAATGTAACATTATTTTATTTCAGTGAACTAAGATGTTCTCAAATAATAATTTCATTATAGTAAAATTATTTTTGAATGTGTACAGGATGCTCACACATGCATATGTTATAAATATAATATATGAAAGTGAGATTATGTAGTAAGTGTTTAATTATGATTACATTCACCAATACGTAATATACTGTAGATGTGTTTTAGTGTCTATAATTTTCTATAAAAAAACCAAAAAATAAAGAATATCACCTGTTTGTGAGTCCACAAGATGTACTGGTTTCTTCCATAAAGGATGTTATTTATAAAAATCCATAAGATATAATTACATTTATTTTTGGATATTTATAATATATATAGTAAGATATCACAAAGATATAATAATAGTTTGAAAAATAGAGAAGGATTTAAATTAAACTATTCTAACATGTTTAAATCTCTCTAGACAAGTTGGGGAATTAAAATCCATAAAAATAAAAATAAAATAAAGATGACTTAATTTTGAGAATGAGTGTATTAATTTAGTCCATGAGAATTAAATCCCATAATATATTTTACAAAATTATACATCCATAATATGAAACTAATATACATGTAGTTGGTTTCAAAATAACTCAATTATAATTCATGGTGAACAAGATTAAAAAACATGATACATTTATCAAGAAATAAATTAAATCCATGATAATAGTGATGAAAAATATTGACTTATTTTTAATATATAGTTAAATATTTATATGATGATAAAAATACTCTCTTTTTTTTTGCTTTATAATTTTTTTGAGAAAACTAAAAAATCCCGAAACTACGAATATTAGGTATGCATATTAAGTTGTGATAATACCTACTATTAATCACAATTACATGGATAATTATTGTGCTAAAATACCTATATCTAGTGGTAAGAATATCTTAAGACCCTTTAAGGGTCAGTTTCAAATAAACCTAAGGAGAAAGGTACATCTACCCGAGAACAAATTAATGGTACTATTTTTTTCATAAATTGTAAAGGATCTAAATCAATGTATGTTAAAAAATAGTAGTTGAAAATTATTGAATAATTGAGAATTATATATGTGGATAGATTAATAATGTTATCGAATCATATTATACAAGAGAAAACCCAACTAAGTTTTCACGATGTATCAATATATCAATCTATAAAATCAAGAAATGACAATATTCATGAGAAATGAATATGTTTTTTTGGTTAATATTAGTGCTGTGAAATGTTTGGGGATAATTAAATTTATTTTTATGAAATATATATATCACTAGAAATCATAGTAAGAATTCATGAAGGGGTAGAAATGATCATATAAAAAAAATCTCCAATTTAGATAATGAATCAGTATATCAAAAAAATAAGGAAAAATTAAAATTAAATCTTTGATGGTTTCAATAAATGTGGTCATAAGAGTGGATCATTCTTATTTAATCAAATAAATAATATGTCAAAAAAATGAGTATAAAAGATAACTAATGTTGAATAACATCAATAATCCAATATTATGATACAATTTGTTTAATAATAATGAAAATATCCATCCCTTGTAGTTAACAATGAAAATTGGTGAGATATCATTTTGGTATAATATAAATAGAAATAATATTAATGAAAACATAATACTTTTGGTAGGAATGATACAATGAAAAGGAGAAGAAAATTCTATTTTGATGAAGATACAACACAATTAAAATTTATAAATAAAAAATGACTACTGGTATTTGTATTATCATGCTAGAAAATAATGGAAGAATAGTCCATTAAAAAATTAAAATGACTAAATGGGTGGAGATAACTTTTATGAAACCATCTAAATGATTTATGAATATTGATCGTAGTTCTAAATAATGAATGATTTTAACATCACATTACCTTATTTTAGGTACTTCAAGAACCTTATTTAATTATTATTTTTTTTATTTTATCATGTTGTTTTTTGGTGTGTTTTGGAAGCTTTGGATCATTCATGGGTATGGAATTTTTCACCCACAGTTAGGAAAAACCCTATACCTTCCCTATAAAACCATGAGGAATATGTTGAGTCATTACAAGGGGGAATATTGTTTTTCCAATCAATGTGGCCACTCCTCCAAACTATCAACCATTAGAAAATAAAATTTTTCATGGTTGAAGTATAGTTATTCTTACTTTATGAAAAAATGGGTACCACTTCCAGAAGTCCGGTAGGGGTGTACGGTTATGGGGAACTGTTTCTACATGCCATGATACCGATACATTAAACCATAAATGTAGTTTCTGAATTCCTTGAAAACGTATTTAAATATATCTAGACCCTCAATTTAACACCTAAACACCCCCCACCCTCCAACACCCTAACATGATTCAATATTATTTGGAGGCTTCCAATATGTCATTTAGACTCCTCTATCCCCTTCTCTCGATGAAACGATGAATTGATTATTATATTTGATCTCATTTAGGTGTTTTTTCTCCTCTCCAATAGTTTTTTTTGATCTCCCCTCCTATGATCCAAAGATAGTTAAATATAATCATGTTATTAAAGGATATAGTCATTATTTTGATGGATCTTGATGGTATTCTTGATTTCTTCATCACCTTCACCTTTGATCTTGTTAGAATTATCATTATAGGTGAGATTGATCATGTAATTAATTTATGATTGTTCCAAAAGAATTTAACCTAAAATTTATAACAGTTTTTATTTATTGATTTTAGATGTTTAATTAATTTATTTAAGACCCCATATTTTATATGATTTTATGATTTATTTATAAATCTCATCGAATTGTGCAATGCCCCCAATTTGAATATAATTGATATAATTCGGTGGATTTTGAGAAAAATGGTGGACTCAATTGAAAGTGTATTTGATGTTGACTTTTGATAATGTTTTTTTAAAATGAAAGATTATTTAAAAATGAAAGAATTTTATGGAACTGTATTATTATTTTTTTGAAATAAAAAGGTCATGTTTCTACTATTAGTGGGAAATTAAAATGTTAATAATGAAAAGATTTAAAAGGATTATTTTTTACATGCCTGTTGGATTGATTACTTGAAGCACACGTGATACTGCATAGTGAGTTGGTGATTAGGACAGGATTTCTTGGACACTTACTCCATAGAAATGGATTTATAATAAAAAAATAACTAAACAATTATCGGCATTATCCCACATGAAGGGTCCCTTAATTGGGTGCAGAAACATTTACTATAATAGACCTCCAATTGGTTGCTGACTTGGTAGTGTATTGTAGTTCTAGCATAGATTATGATTGAGAAGTGTTAGAATATTCTTTCTAGAAACTAATATAACTCAGGGATTATGAGTATGGTTCTCTATTTTTATTAAATTGATTATACATTCCATTAATTATAGAACTTATTTATTCATGAGAACTATTTTAATATATATATATTAAATGTTTTATTAATCTTTTTTTAATATATATTCCTTATTTTTTGACATCATATTTTTGAAATATATAAACACCATTCAATGCCTTTTTTATTTAACGTGATTTAACATATCATTTATTGTTATGTAATATTACCTGAAATCATTGGTGGGATCTTATTGGGCTACTTTTATCACAATATACCTTATCCATTAAGTATTTTGATATTATCTTATACCAAGCCTACAAAAAGTAATTGTTCCATGTGGAGATTGTGGGTTTACATGGGTAATAGGACCTGGATTGATAGAGGTGATCAGTTGGGAAATGATCTACCTATTAGATGGATTTTTTATCCATAATTTCATATATGTTTTTATTCAATAACATTGGATATCATTCAACTATTTTATTATTTTACATTCACCTTTTGGAGTGTTCCAATAATGAATAGTATCATTAAAATTCATCTATTATGTGGGAAAAAATTCCTTCTTTTATTATTTTATAATGTTTGTTGATAGTTTCTAACTCATTGAGATCAAGAATTCCATTTTTTTCATGTCATGGCCATATCTGATATTAGTGTACTAGTGTATCTGGGATAGATCGTGAGATTTTTTTAAAAAAATCATATTAAAATAGAATGAAAGTTATAAAAAAAATAGGAGAATGAATCTGATAAAGGTAAAAAAATGTGATTTCAAATGAACATAAACAATTTCATGAGTTGTTGTCAACTAATGATGAAAAAATAATTTTATAATCATTTTGTAGAATGTGAAAGAAGTCTTGAAATATTTCAATGGACGTTTTATTCATACAACCAACACAAGTGGGGATGTTGAAATGATGAATTAATTATAAGAATAATCATGTTCCTTTGTCTGTAATATTAAAATTAATACTCATCATTAATTTTTTACAAAATGAGGAAAATATTACACCCTTTAATAGAGCTAAAATGAAAATAGTACCCTGGTTTAGAAGTGATTTTCAACCCTTATTCTCACATAAAATATCAATAATGATCCACTATATCCCCACACATATTTTGAATTTTCTTATTATATATGGAATCTATAGTTTTATAAGTTTTATAAGGGAATAACTATATAAGATGATAATTCTACCAAAATTAGAAGGTGAACTATAGAATTTATCATCTAAAAATCATATATCCTTTGCTATCTATTTTCTTATTTGGTGATTGAGCTTGACGAACTAAATTTTTTTTACCATAATGGGGATACTAATTAATAATTTTTAGAATATATCTAACATATCAATATGTTTTATTACAAAAGGTTGTTAAAAATATGTCTTTGTAGAAGGTATTTATTTATATTATATGTATAGTAACACAAGATTTAATAAATAGACATCACATCATTTTTGAATAATATTCATTACCTTTTAATAATACATGCCTGAGGATTATAAAAGTCGAGTGTCATAAGAAACATTGAAACATAGTCAACAAGTTAATAAGTGAACATTATCATCTCCCATTAAATTATTCACAACTACAATCCTTCATTGACATATCGTACTTAATACCATTAATTATAATATGGAGAGATGAATCATAATAAAGGATGAAATCAGATTCTCAGTAATCGCAAACAAGGAAAATATCAATATAACATAAAAATTAGGGTATGAGAACATAAAAATAATATTTAAATACTATAACCTACATTTCATAGATCATAAACATAATTCATGGACTAAATATTTGAATTTAATATGACATGAATCATAAAGTAATAAAAAACATAACCCATGAGAGAATAACATTGGAGTAAGTCATAAAATTGTGGTATGAAATTAAGTTTACAACATTGTGAAAATGACTAAATGTTGACAGGATAACTCATTAATTTAAGGAGACAAAATCAGTATCTTGCATAAACTTATAAACATGAATGCTGGTACAAAAATGAGATTTTGGTCATGAAGGTTATTCCATGATAAATATTTTTGAAATGAATGAAGTCCCATGCATATCCTTATGGATATGAATTCATTATCATGAAAAACCATACTAACATGAACGAAGGTACACCCATAACAAAGACAATGTGAAATTAGGTTCACACTTTACATAATAAACTCCTAAGTTATCCATCGTTACAAAATTTATCTAAGGGAGATATAGATCCCACCTCTCAAATAATAAAAATTTTCCATATTATTTCTTCAATATTATAAGTCATTAATCACGACAGAACCTATAATAACAAATGTGATTCATAAACATTTCATCATATCATAACCCATGGATATAAAATGGGTTTCATAAAAAATATAAATTATAATAATAAACCAACATAATAAATAATAATAATAGCATCCTTATATGATATTCCTAGTAAATAATAGGTAATATTAAAGGAAATTATCATATATGGAAAATTATTTTGAAGGATCATTCGTAACATTCCCTATCGAAAATAGCCTTTAATATTTTCAAATAAAATATTGAAAATAATATTTCCTAAATAATTCCCAAAATATTTTGTAAGATAAACTCCATTAATTATAAAGGAATATTCTATAAATTTATTGTTCATATGGGAATAAAATTCCATTCATGGACTCTATGTTAAAACAAGGAGTCCTTTCACATTGTTAGTAAAATCCACAAGGGCCTTTTTTTTAAAGCGATATAAATATTCCTTTAAAAACAATTTCAGAAAAGAAAAACACAAGTAAAAAATCAATAAAATCAATTTATAATATTAAAACCAATATTGGAAACATTTTTATAAAACATGGACATGGAAGAAAAATAATTTTCAATAGAATAGATAAATAAATTTAATATTTATTTAAAATATATTTTTGATATATGAAGTACATAAAGAATACAAATTAAAAGGAAAACATTTATTTTCAAGAAATAACCAAAGGATGAGAAAATTAATCAATTACCTACGAGATTTATCATATTATATAATCATTGGATATTGAAAAATAATCAATCTCAATAAACAATGAGATTATAACTTAAAATTATTACCAATTTGGTAACAATTTGAATTGTATCCACCATGAAGTAATCACATGAATCAAAATATTATTTATCATGAGGAAAAATAAATTCATGATTGAACATTTCAGTGTGGATGTATATAAACCTCATAAAAGAATACAGGGTCATAACAGTTCTTATGCCCCAAATAATTATATTTTAGATAAATATACATTACCTTAAGTCGCAACATCTCTAATACACATCGGAACATCATTCATAATAAATATAGGTTTATAATAAATATTTTTAATAGAAATATTTTATATATAACCCCATATATGATTTACTTATGACATTTTACTACCTTTTTATTGACAATTCCTTCTTAAAATCACATTTTCATTTATGACTATTTTTTCATATAGGTTTTGATTTAATATTTTCAATAATATTACATTGATAAGAGTTCCATAATCTATATAATGTTATATAAAAAATAAATATCATATATTTTTTTGTATATTTATTTATAATAAGACATTAAATTTAGAGATATAAAATAAAATACATTGTTCAGGGAGAAAGTAGGTCGTACATACACATGAATGCTAAATCCATTTTATCGACAGATGTATAAAAAAGATGGTTTTTAATATAACACCTTGGTAATATATTTATGATGTAATAGATATTATATATTTTAATAAAATTTATAATTATTACCTCCTATGTAACGTATAATTAAAAATAACCACAATGCATAGTGAGTCAGCAGTCACATGTACAGAAGAGCAATGTTCTCATATTCCCATGGACATGGTTTTTAGAATGTATGTGTAATATTATAATTCCTAAATTTTATTAATGTCATATATATAATTTATGAATATAAAATCCAATTTTATTTTCATACTTGAGAGGTGGTGATGGAAAATGAATTATACTAATTTGTGGGGAAGTAGTCCACCGTACACTTGAACGATGATTTCATTCCCTATTTGATGGAAGAGGATATGGATATAGCTCATGACATAAGCATATTGGTATATGATATATACTACTGTTATTATATTTAACTAATTAGTACATTAATGGATGTGGTAACTTGATGAGTACAAATAAAGATCTTATTGAAGATAATTATCATCGTATAGAACAACCTTTGTTATATCAATTCTTAAAAACCCTAGGGATGGTATTTTGTTGTGAAACAATTGTCTATAAAATGAATAAATAAGTTATTATGAGAGTTTTTAATGTTATTCTCATCCCAAATGTAATTATAGATGTGAAAACGTGATGATAGGATATGACCTTTTATAATTGAGGTCGAGTTACATCATTTTATATATCCAAAACAATTCAATAATGGGAAGTAACACTCTAACGAAATGTATCTAGAATTGATAAATAATGAATTAGAGGGATTATATTTTCATTCCACAGGTCTAAATAAAAAACCATGATTTTAAAAAAAAAAAATCCATAGCTTATAATATTTTTTATTTTTACCATTTCAATGTTTACTATAGTAACTAGCATTTTTTATCTAGTTAATTTATAATTTAAGAGTATAATTAAAATGAAACCTATAATATACTTTTTACCCACTGATTATAAATAAGAAATAAATTTTTTAATAGAATGACCTATATGTATATAAAATTAATTTTAACTAAAGCACATGAAACTTGAAAACATCAATTTTACACTATAAAATGGTAATTCCATTTAATTATATAGGGATCAATATAACTATAAAAATTAACATTTTAAAATTCATTGAATAAATATGATATTTATAAATATATAGTAAAAAATTTATTGTTATTGAATTTTTAGTAATTTTAAATACTTTATTAAAATATTATTAATTATAAATTGTTCATAATGTCAATTATGACACTACCCTTTTAAATTGAAATTAAAAAGATTAAGAACACTATCGAATTAACATATATGATTTTAAAACCTATATATCATTCTGTAATTATATAATTAATTTTTTAAATACGAAAATTTATTCAATTTATATTTATTTTAATATTTTAGTATTATTTATTTTATTTTTCAATTAATTAAATAATTTTGTCATTAGTATTTTATAAGAATTTATAATTATTATATAATTATAATTTATTAAAAATAAATTACCCTTGTGAAAGTTAATTTTTTAATTCTCAATGTGATGATCAATATTCATTCAATACTATCTTATGTTGATATGTGAACAAATATTTCCAAATTTAATGCAATAGGGTGAGATTTTGTCTTTTTCATTACATAAATTATTCTATTGGTCACTTTCGAGGAAAAATGTCCAAAAAGAACATAAATATAATTAATAATGTAATATTGGTAAATATATGGATATAAATTAGGAATTGGAAATGGTTTTAGGCCATTTTTAACATTATATTTTCAGTTTAAACATTAGTAAACTCTTTCAATCCTTAACCACAATAATTATTTTTTAGTTTTTTAGTATTGATTTTTACTGAAAAATAAGTTGACATAATTATATGATATTAATTATATTCATTGAAACTATGGAATTATTTTTTCCAAATTTTCATTCTGATAAATGGAAATTTTTAATTTAAAAATAAACCCACATACGAGCAGAAATTCTTTTTTTCCAAAAAGAATATATTCTTAAGTATATAATGTTTTTTATAAAACCTCAGCATTAAAATAATCTATGTACTCTAAAATGGATAAATAAATATTTAAATAAATTAATTTTACTTTTAAAACATTTAAATATGTATAAACAAATATATATATATATATTAAATTCATTAATTGAAAAGGTAGTCTTTACAATATCTGTGTATTTCTCAGTATTAATTAAAAATATAATATTTTGAAAATATTTTAAAAAATGAAAACTTATTTAATTATGTTATTTTTATTCAGTAACGGAGTTCTTGTTTCTCAAATAAATTTTTTAAAACATTAAAATTTTGTTTCCATAATTTTTAAAAAAAATTGATAAACATCATTTTTTGTTAAAAATGTATTTTCAACTAATATAAAGACAATAGTAAAATTAAGAAATTATTTATAAATACATTTTAATTACATAAAACATTTTTATAAAATTTTAAAAATGTTTTTTATACCTATTCTTATCGATAAACTATAATTAATGGGTTATAGTGGTCATTTTTAATTAATAATATTAACAGTATATCATCATTTGATAAAAATCAATGTTGAGTGTCACATAATCTTGTGAAGAAAATAAATATAATTTAAAAAAATTATAAAATATCAGGGTGAAATATTATACCCCTTGAGGCATTTCAATCTAAACTAGCTCTTGAAAATTAGGGTCTTGACATTTTATGTAACACCCTGACCCCAGTTACCCAGAGTCGGTGCATTATTACATAACATTGGAATGATCACAAGAAAGATCAAGTCTCGAAAGATCAATTAGTTTAGTAATCTTGGAAACACTAGATATATTCATAAGTCTTACATTACATCATATGGTAAAAATACTACAACAACATCTTGTCTTCATATCCCATCATACTATCCCTGCAGGTCATTCATAAATTACTTCTTCACATCCTGGGAAAAATATAACATTGAAAGGGGTGAGCTCAAATGATCAGTAAGTATAAAAATATAACAGAAGCGTTCATAGTTAAGAATAAACACTTAAAGAAATTTATAACTAAAACAAAAGCCTTTTAAACTTGAACTTCAGGATAATATGGCAAAGATAAAATGAAATAATGCCATTTACTTATTCACATGGATATTCTACTAGTTGAACAATCACATGCAATATCAATAACCACTTTCATAATGATGGAATGCATAATGCCAGACTATCATAACCACATAACCAAGGCCTCGTGCCAAGACTACAAATAATATTTTTCCAAGGCCTTGTGCCAAGACACTAGTTTGTCTCATGAGACCTACCTATGCATCGAGGAGCTATAGCGGGCTCTACCCGTCACTTACTAAGTTCAATTCATTCCTCATATGAAATGTTTTAAACATAACATAAACATTCGTATTAAAACTAGTATACGAAATGTCAATACTTTGTCCACAAACCATGAATGGTATAAAACTAGCACATTCACAGTCAAAAATAACTCATTAGATACAATATGGAAGATTTTATTTTATCATATTAACCTCAATCGAGAATAATGAAGGATATTGACATAAATGAAAATAATCATCAAAACTATTTGAGTGAAATATCCCCCTTTTTCTTGATATAATTTAAAACTCACACTATTTGTCAAGAAACCATTTAAAAATAGATTTTTGAATCAAAGTTTCCCATACCACTTGAAACATTTAAAAGGAGTTTTAATTTTAAAACTTTAATGTCCATATAAATAAATCCCTAAAACCGTATTTTTAAAACATGGACATTAATGAGCAAGATTTAGTTGAATAAGCCTTTCAAGCATTTAAAAATGGTATTTTAGTTAGAGTTTCTAGCCAAAAGAGAGACACTTTTAATACAAATAATTGAGGTAATAAAAACATTGTAATATCATGAGAATAAATGGATTCATGATATACTATGTCAAAGTACATTATATACACCACATAAAAGTGATTTGGTGTATATCAACAAAGAAGTCTCAATGGAATGTAAATTGAGATGAAATCTCTCATAAAGGTCGTACCCTTAGGTTAAGGATAAATCAATGACATAGTTATGTGTGAAAAATATAAGTACACTAAATAATATTGGATATTGTGTGTACAACAATCAAAGGACATTCACACATAATCTTGTAAAAACAACACCAATGAATTGGATTTTTAACTCAACAAAAGGAGAATGAGTTAAAATTACTCTAATCAAATTCATATCGACGACTTGAGAAATTATCAATGGAGTTATTATTTGTATCAAAATTATATCCACAGAAAAGGGGAGGGGAGATTATGACATAAGAAAATGAATAGTGATTCCACACATAATCTCAGAGTAAAATAATCAATGAGGTTTACGTAAAGCCAAATAAATAGAAATTGAAATTTCAAATTACCTTATCGATTTGGTAACTTACGAAACAAACACCCATGAAAGATGGATAATAAAATGATGGTGTATATATCCATAAATTAATGTATATTACATAATGAATATAATCATGAGAAGTACACACACCACATGCAATAAATAATTGGTGAACAATGGAATTCTCACGGAATTAAAAGTGAGATAAGAAACCCCTTACTTTGTACATTTTCCTTGGTCGACAGTAGGTTAATCTCTTTTATAATGGTGAAATAATTTTTTATTGAATTATAAAAGAATCATATGCATTAATATGATATCATATATGATCTTTTAACATTGATTTGTTAATAATATCTTCGAATTATCGTCATTTCAGGTGTTAACGGGTTTATTTTACTTTATATTCATTATTATGTGATCCATATTTGTTATTAATGGGATGTATATTATTCATATACAGAATTATATCAAGTCCTTAAACATTATTTTTATTCATCAAATGAGAATTATACTTGAATGGATATGATGGAGAATGAACCTCATCGCGTTCGTGGAGACGGTAGTCCATACGTATGCACGAGCGACAATATCAATCTTTTGATATTAAAATAATATATAATTGGATGGTATATCATATAGACAGAATAATTATCATATTATATTTATTATTTACATCAATTACACATCATTATTAAACCCATCCAAATAATAATTTATTGAATGACAATTACACCATGACGTTGAGACGGCAAGTCGTACGTACGCACGTATGGTGACATGCCATTCAAAGGATTGATAGAATACTGAATATGGTTGTACCATATTTATAATAACATCAAATTATATATATGACATTGTAGCTATTATTTTAGAATATAAATAACAAAGAAAGAATAAGTGGAAGAAGAAAGGAACTTGAAAAGGGGTGGTGAAATCCTTACCTCTTCTTCGGGTTCTTCCTTTTGATTTGATCAAAAGGGCTCCTTAGGTTGGCTTTATGACTACAGTAAGGCCTCTACGATGAAGTGAAGGAAGTTTAAAAAGTATTTGGGCGGGTTTTGGCTGAACCAAAATGCTTTGATGGTGTGAATTGATGAGAAGGTGGAGTGCCCTTTTATAAGAGAGGTGAGGGGCACCTTTGAAAAAATCTAGAAATATTATTTTATAATAAATTCATATTCGGTTTCTAATGGCTCCAAAGTAGATTATTTAAAAGTTAAGGCGGGTATATGTTGAAAACCACTCAACCAATAGGTTTTAGATAGGTTTGGGTTACTATATTAACCTTATCTTTAAGTATTAACTCTTAGTTAATTAGTTTCACTTTTACAATGTCTCTTTGTATTTTTAAAATATATGGTTAATAAACATACTATATATATCCTAGAGACCCACAAGTGGTCCATTAATGATACATATATCATTATATAAGCCTCTTGACCGAACCATAGATTTTTAGGAATTTAATATCAATTAATAATATAATATTTGTTTTAAAAACTCTTCTATGTCAATTATGACACTATTCAATAATAGATTTTTTAAAAAATCATAACAGAATGATTACTTATAAAAATGTTAATTAAATCAATTATGACATGTCATATTATCCTATAAAATTATTGGTATTTATAAAAAGTCTCAAATGAAATTTATTTGGGTATTTATAATATCAATTATTCTAATTTTTCATTAATTTAGTAATTACTGCATCACCATTGTTTCATAAATAAATTAAAATATATAATGTATAAAAATTATAAATAAAACATAATTATGTGGGAAATCATTTTATCTTTCTAATTAATATTTATAGTCGAAACGCCAACATATATAACCCTATGTAACAATTGTTTTTCTAAAAGATATATGCTTCTGTCATTTTTGTTTTCATTTTAACTTAATTAAAATAAAGTGTACCTATCACTTACAAGTGGCTCAATGGGGTCCCAAAATCGACCCGAATATGACCATGGTCGGACATGTATCAACCAATAAGGGTAGTACACATTTTAAGGTAATTTTTATTATTATAATATTATTTTTTAACCCTTATTTACCGGATTTACCCTTTAACCATGGTAAATAAAATATTTACCGAAGTAATTATTCAAAATGTCTAAAAATAAAAGTTACCTATTTACATAATTTGAACATCCTGATTCTAAATATGGAATCCATTTTTCCAAATTCAAAACATAGAAGTGGCAGAAATTAATTTAAAATTAATTCCCATTGTTAAAACAAAAAGCGTCTTTTTAAGAGATAATAACTATCAAAAGATTGGCACTTGTTTATGTCTGTTTTAATTGTCAAATTATGGCCAATGACAAACATTTAATTAAATGGTAAAAATATATTCTAAATATACTTTAAAACCACTCAAATTTATAATTTATCAATATTAATTATTTCGATTAAAAAAGTTGTTTTAATTAAAATTTAGTAATTTTCACTATTCATCAAAATATGAAATTTATCTGAAAAGTACCAAAATTTCACCCTAGGGTAATTTCAATATTCCGAATCCAAAAATGAATTCCATTTTGAGATATAGAATTTTTAAAATTTCAAAAGGTAGGTATTACTATTCATAACGGCTAATTTGATTGGTTGTGGTGTGTTAGAATCTCGAAGTTGCGTACAATGCACGCCATTGCATTATTCAAAGAGAAACGTACCATGGAATCTTGGGGTGTTACATTCTACCCTCCTTCAAAAAATTGCTTCCTCACAATTTTTTTTAAAAATTGGGCTTCAGAATATAATGGAAAGTCTCACATCGGAAAAAGAGTCAATAAAACTATTACTTTAAAAGAAAGGAAGGGAGGTATAAGGGTCACCCAAGATAACCCATACTAGGATTCCATTTAGGAAAACATGGATATATACGATAAACAAAGTGTTCTGTTCTGATGGAGAGGGATAGAAAACATGATCAGGAGAAAGTTAACAATAAGAAAATCACAAACTTGTGTTGGAAAAAACAGTCCTTAGTCTCCCAGTATGAAAAGTAAACGGACAACATTTTTTTGTTTTAAGTTACATTACATAAGGACGAGGAATTCATTTATGATATTGACTAAGAACATAATGAGATATACTTACTTTTTAAGTAGAGTTTCATTATTTAATAACTTTTTACCACTAACTCATTTTTTTGAACAATGAGTATTCATGAAAACTTGGTCACAATGAAAGAGATAGAATAAACTTCTATAGAAATAAATGATCCATGTAGGATAAACTATATATTTACCATGTATTTAGATATTAATCAAAACCAAAATGGTTAGTATAATATCTGATGACCCCCCCCCCCAAACAGATATTCCATTAGAGAAACAAAACTAATCTTAATTTCTAAAATTAAACCATCAATACACCAAAGATAAATAAATAGCATTCAATAATCAATTGTCCTTAAAATCCTTCAATATAATCCAAACTAATATTGAAACTCAATACTTATAAGAATGTAGTCTTCCACGTTAAATTATATCTCCAAATGACATTAATTACTCTTAAAGTCACATACATAAAAGTAATTAACCTAATCATTTCCATAAATAACCCAAATCACTATAAATCCATAATAAAAACATAAATAAAAATCCACCATTACTCCTCAAATGAAATACCATACTATTCTATTTTACTTGGGCATATAGTGTCCCCAACAAAGCGCACATCTTCCAAAATTAAATTTATCACATAATCACCAAATCATTTTTCTATACTAAGGGTATTCACTTGATAAGAAAAAATATCCCAAATCAAATTATTATTTATCAATAAAATCATTTAACTAAAAATAATAGTCTCATTAACCAAGGACTTCACGTAGTCCAATGGTAGGTGATAAATCCCAAATGCAATTTGGTTGTGTGTTCGATTCCCATAGCTTTTTCCGACGCGACGGGTTGTCACACGGTCTGCTTGTTGTCCTTTTTCAAAAACTATATTTTACAACATTACCAAAATGTGATAAATTCCTCAAAATAACTATAATAGAATTTAACCACAAATGTTATCCCATACATTGCATTTTCATCCCAAATTATAATAACTTATAATTTCCTCAAACCCAATGATCATATAAAACAAAATGGTTATTTATAACTATATCCACAAGAGAAGAGATAATTCTTCCTCAAATATCATTCTCACATGGCAAACTGTGGGGTTAAAAATACAAGAGAATATTATTCCAATGTAAACCCATCATCAAGGAGCACTAATACTTTTTAAACATTTCTCAAACCATTTCTTTCTACATATTTTCTTCTTTGACCAAGAAAATATCCTATAGAATAGGGCATTCACTCGGGAAATGGCCAGGTCCCCTACATTTATGGAAAATGACTGTAAATGGACTCTTGGGACCATTTTTATCTTCTTCCATAGTACTCTTCATTTTTCTTCGGCAATTCTTCACTTTATGTCCTTCCTTCCCGCACGTAAAGCATTTATTTGTTCTATTGAGACACTTTTCTGGGTGTCTCCTTCCACATTTCCTGCATGATATAAATTGAGGATTCCTTTCTCCATGGTGTCCACTACTGGAGCTCTTATCATTCATCACCTTTCTCTTCTTTATTGAGTCCTCGAATTGGTTAATATATATATTGTTGATCATATTTTTGGATAATTGATTTGGTATAAAGATGATATCTTTTACGCCCATCAGCATTCCATTTTTTTCTCATTTCCACCACTGTTCCTACCTTGTACATCATTCTCAATGTCACTATGACTTCCTTGGAATCTAGCCATTGACTAAAACCAGAAATAATTGTGTGAGTAACAGTAGTCATAAAATCATTTAGAGATTAACATGTCACCATATTCTCAATTTGAAACACATTAGGATTAACATAGGTAATTTACTCTCATCTTATAAATTTAATACTTTAAATCGGTTAGTAAAGAAAATGTAAATTATCCTAAGCATATCCCCCGAGAGTGTCGTAACGAAGAGTGCAGCAAGGCCCGTTGTCGTGCACCAGTTCCCATTCGAGTCTAGCTCAAAGAGGTGTTTTTGGGTTTTACCCATAGGTACATATATGCCAGAGCCGCCTCTACCTGGTCTTATCCAGACAGGGATGTATTTCTTGGAAAACTCACAAAATCTTTACAATACCAAAATTTTAGGAAGTTCTTCTATACTAATCCTTAAAGTTCATCTTAGGTCTACATGCTCTAATCAGAGTTCATCTAAATCAAGCTCCTAAGGTTTGTACTGAACTTCCTCTGATACCAACTGTAACGCCCCGACCCCAGTTACCTAGAGTCGGTGCATTATTACATAACATTGGCATGATTACAAGAAAGATCAAGTCTCGAAAGACCGATTAGTTTAGTAGTCCTGAAAACACTAGATATATTCATAAGCCTTACATTACATCATAAGGTAAAAAAACTAAAACAAGATCTTGTATTCATATCCCCTCATACTATCCCTGCAGGTCATTCATAAATTACTTCTTCACATCCTGGGAAAAATAAAACATTGAAAGGGGTGAGCTTAGATTCTCAGTAAGGATAAAAATATAACAGAAGCTTTCATAGTTAAGCATAAACACATAAAGCAATTTATAACTAAATCAAAATCCTTTTAAACTTGAACTTCAGGATAATATGGCAAAGATAAAGTGAAATAATTCCATTTACTTATTCACATTGATATTCTACTAGTCGAACAATCACATGCAATATCAATAACCACTTTCATAATGATGTAATGCATAATGCTAGACTATCATAACCACATAGCCAAGGCCTCGTGCCAAAACTACAAATAAGATTTTGCAAAGGCCTTGTGCCAAGACACTAGTTTATCTCATGAGACCTACCGATGCATCGAGGATCTATAGCGGGCTCCACCCGTCACTTACTAAGTCCAATTCATTCCTCATATTAAAATTTTTAAACATAACATAAACATTCATATTAAAACTAGCATACGAAATGTCAATATTTTATCCACAAACCATGAATGGTATAAAAATAGCACCTCTACAGTCAAACATAACTCATTCGATAAAATATGAAAGATTGTAATATATCATATTAACCTCAATCAAGAATAATGAAGGATATTGACATAGATGAAAATAATCATCAATACTATTTGAGAGAAATATCCCTCTTTTTCTTGAAATAATTTAAAAGTCACACTATTTGTCAAGATGCCATTTAAAAATAGATTTTTGAATCAATGTGTCCCATACAACTTTGAAACATTTAAAATGAGTTTTAATTTTAAAACTTTAATGTCCATATAAATAAATCCTTAAAACCATTTTTTTTAAACATGGACATTAATGAGCAAGATTTAGAAGAATAAGTCTTTAAAACATTTAAAAATGGTATTTTAGTTAGAGTTTCTAAACAAAAGAGAGAAACTTGAATAAAAATAATTGAGATAATAAAAACATTGTAATATAATGAGAATAAAGGTATTCATGATATACTATATCAAAGTACATTATATACACCACATAAAAGTGATTTGGGGTATATCAACAATGAAGTCTCAATGGAATGTAAATTGAGATGAAATCTCTCATAAATTCCATACCCTTAGGTTAAAGATAAATAAACAACATAGTTATGTGTGAAAAACATAAATACGCTAAATATGATTGGATATTTAGTTTAAAACAATCAAAGGAAATTCTCACATAATCTTGTAAAAACAACACCAATGAATTGGATGTTTAACTCAACAAATGGAGAATGAGTTAAAATTACTCTTATCAAATTCATATCGATGACTTGAGAAATTATCAATGGAGTGATTATGTGTATCAAAATTATATCCACAGAAAAGGGGAGTGGAAATTATGACATAAGAAAATGAATAGTGATTCCACACATAATATCAGAGAAAAATAATCAATGAAGTTTGCGTAAAGCTGAATAAATGGAAATAAAAATTTCAAATTACCTTATCGATTTGGTAACTTACGAAACATACACCCATGAAAGAAGGATAATACAATTATGATGTAAATATCCATAAATTAAAGTATATTACACAATTAATACAATCATGGGAAGTACACACACCACATGCAATAAATAAGTGGTGAACAATGGAATTCTCACGGAATTAAAAGTGAGATAAGAAACCACTTACTTTGTACTTTTTCCTTGGTCGACGGTAGGTTAACCTCATGTATAATGGTGAAATAATTGTTATTGAATTATAAAAGAATAATATGCATTAATATGATATCATATATGATCTTTTAACATTGATTTGTTAATAATATCTTAGAATTATCGTCATTTCGGGTGTTAACGGGTTCATTTTACTTTATATTAATTGTTATGTGAGCCATATTTATTATTAATGGGATGTATATTATTCATATCCAGAATGAAATAATGTCCTTAAACATTATTTTTAATCATCAAATGAGAATTATACTTGAATGTATATGATAGAAAATTAGCCTCATCGCGTTCGTGGAGACGGTAGTCCGTACGTACGCACGAGCGACAATATCATTCTTTTGATGTTAAAATAATATATAATTTGATGGTATATCATATAGAAATAATAATTATCATGTTATATTTATTATTTACATTAATTAGACATCATTATTATACCCATCCAAATAATAATTTATTGAATGACAATTACACTACGACGTGGAGACGGTAAGTCGTGCGTACACACATATGGTGACATGTCATTCAAAGGATTGATAGAATACTGAATATGGTTGTCCCATATTTATAATAACATAAAATTATATAGAAGATACTGAATTTATTATTTTAGAATAGAAATAACAAAGAAAGAAGAAGTAGAAAACGAAATGAACTTGAAAAAGGGTGGTGAAATCATTACCTCTTCTTCGGGTTCTTCCTTTTGATTTGATCAAAAGGGCTCCTTAAGTGGGCTTTCTGACTAAAGTAAGGCATCTATAATGAAGTGATGGATGTTTAGACAGTATTTGGGCAGGGTTTGGCCGAACCAAAAGTCTGTGACGGTGTGAATTAATGGGAAGGGGGAGTACCCTTTTATAAGTGGGGTGAGGGGAACCTTTGGAAAAGCTAGAAATATTATTTTATTATAAATTCATATTCGGTTTCTAATGGCTCAAAAGTAGATTATTTAGAGGTTAATGTAGGGATATGTTGTAAACCTCTCAACCAATAGGATTTATACAGGTTTGGTTTACTATATTAACCTTATCTTTAAGTATTAACTATTAGTTAATTAGTTTCACTTTTACAATGTCTCTTTGTATTTTTATAATATATGGTTAATAATCTTACTATATACATCCAAAAGACCCCCAAGTAGTCCATTAATGATACACCTATCATGATATAAGTCTCTTGGCCGAACCATAGATTTTTAGGAATTTAATATCAATTAATAATATAATATTTGTTTTAAAAACTATTTTATGTCAATTTTGAAACTATTCAATAATAGATTTTTTTAAAAATAAAAACAGAATGATTAATTCCAAAAAAAGTTAATTAAATCAATAATAACATGTCATATTATCCTATAAAATTATTTTTATTTATAAAAAGTCTCAAATTACATTTATTTGGGTATTTATAATATCAATTATTCTAATTTTTCATTAATTTAGTAATTACTACATCTCCATTGTTTCATATATAAATAAATTATATAATGTCTAAAAGATATAAATAAAATATAATTATGTAGGAAATATTTTTAGATTTATAATTAATGTTTATAGTTGAAAATCCAACATATATAATTCTATGTAACAGTTTTTTTTCTAAAAGATATATGCTTGTGTCATTTTTGTATTCATTTTAACTTAATTAAAATAAAGTGTCCCTATCAATTACAAGTGGCTCTATGGGGTCCCAAAATCGACCCAAAGATGCCCATGGTCCGGCACGTGTCAACCAATAAGGTTAGGGCACGTTTTAAGGTAATTTGTATTATTATAATATTATTTTTTAACCCTTATTTACTGAATTTACCCTTTAACCATGGTAAATAAAATATTTACCAAAGTAATTATTCAAAATGTCTAAAAATAAAAGTTACCCATTTACATAATTTGAACATCCTGATTCTAAATATGGAATCCATTTTTCCAAATTCAAAACACAGAATTGGCATAAATTAATTTAAAATTAATTCTCGTTGTTAAAACAAAATGCGTGTTTTTAAGAGACAATAACTATCAAAAGATTGGCACTTGTTTATGTCTGGTTTAATTGTCAAATTATGTCCAATGACAAACATTGAATTAAATGGTAAAAAGATATTCTAAATATACTTTAAAACAACTCAAATTTATAACTTATCAATATTAATTATTTCAATTAAAAATGTTGTTTTTAATTAAAATTTAGTAATTTTCACTATTCATCAAAATATGAAAGTTATCCGAAAAGTACCAAAATTTCACCCTAGGCTAATTTTGATATTCCAAATCCAAAAATGAGGTCCATTTTGAGAGATAGAATTTTTAATATTTCAAAAATTAGTTATTACTATTCATAACGGTTAGTTTGATTGGTTGTGGTGTGTTAGAATCTCGAAGTTGAGTGCAATACACGCCATTTCATTATTCAAAGGGAAACATACCATGGAAGCTTGGGGTGTTACATTTTAAAATTAGTTTGTTGAAATCAAATAGAATTTAAAGGGTTAATAAAACATTATATTGATATAAGAGAAAGGTGGTATAAAGGAAATTTAAAATAACACATAACCCAGTATCCAGGTGGAAATCACTAAAAGGAAGATAAAATATGGATATTGAGGAGACAACAGATTCCCATGGAATAATATATTGTTATTGTGATCGTGATCAAGATAATGTTAATAACCACAAAATATTAAATCCAGGATGAGTTAAAAAACATTATATTCAACAAAAATGAATGTATTAACAGTATATTTTTGTCTCAAAATCCTTTTTCAATGATTATGGGGATTTTACAATCATGATAGTGAAAATGATTAAATATACATACTCGATTTCTTTACATTTCATAAGTTCAATCACATAGAATGTTTATTATTTGATCAACTAAAACATTACTTATTAATCGATGAAATAAAGGTGAATTTTTTATTTTAGAACATAAAATGATAAAAATATCCATAATAGAACAAAATTTCATACATTCATTCTATAGTTATCCTAAAAATTGAAATGGTTTGATCATTTTATCTAATATGGATAAATATTCCTAGGAAATATAATGTATTAATCTCTAAATCGTTATCCAAAGGTCAACAAAAACCATTCCATAGATGGATAGCATTTATACCATTTGAAAATCCATAATATTACAACAAAGGTCACTAAATTACTAAGTATTAACTTATCACTAATTCCTAAATATCATAACATGCTGATGAATTATTACATACTAAATATGTAAATACATTGTTCATGTATTTTCCTGAGACATGGTAATCACCATAATAACAAAAAAAATGTCAATGAAAACATACATAATTTAAAAAAAAATTCTCTTTCCACATTCCATAAATAAAATCATAGATTATCTAATTTCTTCCATAAATCCAAAAAAGATGTAAACAACATCATTGACAACATAAATAAATTTTCAAAAAATAATAATTTATTTCCAAGGTAATAAATACTATTCAAAATAATTTATCCAGATCAATCACTTATTTATCCCATCATCACTAACTGAACATGAAGATCATACTAAGGGTTATCTTTGCCTAAATAATTTTATCCCTCAAAATATCACCTTTGCATTAAATCAATTTTCTAGGTCATTAGGACTGTTCAATGTATTCTTGAAAATCCTTAAAGATAAAATTATACAGAAAGATCCTTATATCATTAATAATTATAGAATTACAATATATAAACACATAGGCAATTTAACTTAATTTTTTAATATTAAAAAGGATTCATCATCTTCTTCCGTAATACCTCACTTATTTTCATATAGAATTTGTAGTCTCTTCATCTCCAATAACAAAAACCATTACATGAACCTCCTTGTTGTTCATTTATTTATTCCTCCCCAAGGGACATCAATTTTTATAATTACAATACATTTTATATTGATAACATTCTACAATATTTTATAAATTATGGAAACCATTAACCTCATGAATTATTTAATTGTAATTTTCATTTTTCATTATAAATAACATACCTTGTTTCCTTATTCTCTACATATAAAAAATATTATTTCTTCTTTGTGACATTCCCATGTCAGCTTTTTCAAATATTCTAAATATATGTAAAAATTAATCTTCATTTTTATTGGGTCTCCACAACTCAAACATTCAAATAACTATATCCCTCTCTTTTCTAGTGATATAGATAGTTGGTTAAGGTGCATGTTTTTAATCACATGTCATCATAACTTATTAGTAATAATAATAATATCAATCACTCTAGTAATCATCCTAGTTGATTTCTCATCCATACATTTCCTATAAAATTCAATGTTAACCAATTCCCTTTATGTTCCCTCTATTGATTAAAATAAAAAAATTATAGAATAAAAAACAATTTTCATAGTGGAAACCCATATAATCATGAAAAATATGTTATATGATAACAAAATCATAAAATAATATTTTTGATCTATGAAACCTTATCTTTATCCTATGTAATATGTGATTTTCATATATTTTATTCATTCATAATGAATCATAAATAAATCTGGTATTAACCATATCTTATCCCCCAGGTGTTTCAAACTAGGTGCGTAATAAGGGAAAAATTATTTTACAGTAGGATGATGGTTAAGATATACCTGAAAAAATATTTTCGGGGTTATAGCCCATAGATACATTTGTATAAAGAGAACATCCATATGTAGTATCCAGAATCATATGTATTTAATGTAAAACCACATAATCTATTACTAAAACAATAAGATATTATCATTTTCTTAGATTATTCCAACATTATTCACTAACGTTTTATCATCATTGACTCCAAAGGTTAAATAAACCATTCTAATGATACCAATAATAGAAATCCATGATTTAATATATATATATATATATATATATATATATTATAATTTTCATGATGAATATTCATTACATTTCACAAATACACTCCTTCTGACTATAATGGTTTATTGTATCTAGGGCCATTGAAAAACAAAAAACTGGTTTATATTTTAGCCTTATCATATCCCACTAAATTATTCATTACTAGAACACTTATTATACATAACATACTTAATACCTTTCTTCAAAACATGGTGAAAGGGATAATAACAATGGGTGTGATAACATTTCTAATAAGGGTAAACAAGAGAGATATTAACATAACATATTAAAAACTGTATAAGATCATGGTACATAAAATTTGAAAACCATACCCTCCATGTCATAGATCATAAACATGAGTACTAGAGAATACCATGATAGTTCATAAGGGATGAATTATAAAGGAATAAAATAACATAAGACACATGAGGATAACATTGTAATAGGACAAGGAATTGGAGAATACACATAATCTTACATCATTGATAGCAAGTTTAAATAAATATAAGTTCTATACTATACAGATCCACCAAGTGAATGAATCTATCACTTCATTTCTATTTTCCTGAAATTTATACAAAAGTTTATTGAATAACCTTTGAAGTTATCATGATGTGAATTATGAAATTGTGAGTACCATGACACAAATATATTATCTCTATGCTTGCATTATGCATCTGTTATACCATTCATGGAGATAAGTAATTTTTAATCACTCCCTGATGTGAAGGAATGAACTTGAGAAGTGATTTAAAGCTAAATGAATGGGATTATATGTTGGTAGATTTAGTATTATAGAGTACATTGAGAATAGAATAATATTTTACCTGATGTTTTTATTGGAAAATTTTTAACTATTTATATCATTAAAAAGCATCAATTTATATGATGTTTTTAATCCATTTTTACATATATTCTTGTTTTCTTCAAAATACCAGTGTCTAAAAATATTTCCAATGAATGTGCTTGAATGTGTTATGAAAACCATTGTCGCATGAGAGTTTAAGGATGATGTGTTTTAGATGATTACTTGCACTCAAATATAATACGTTTTTTATCTCATCTCTATGATACATATACATCATAAAGAATATAATATCAATCAATGTGTATATTCGAGTTGTTCAAAGTCTAAGGATAAATAGAGTGAATAAGGTGGTGTAAATTTTCTTATAATTCCATAATATATCTAATTTATAGCAATATCAATGAGAGGGGTAATAATCCTCAGAGGTGGGAAATATAACTAATACACTCTATGTACTCATGTGAAGGATTTCAGTAAATGTTGTGTTATATGATGTAGATCCATTTAATTGTATCTTTATAGATATTGATTTATATCGTGAAACATGAAAAGTTTTCATGATTAAATTCAACATATATATAGCGGTGTTAATAAGAGTAAGAAGGTGTTGGGGTTATACACTTCTATGTTTAAAATCCTATAAATAGAACAATAATCCATATTCATTTTATATTTTATTATATGTATTGTGGTATAATTGATTAAATAACTAAAACACAAGAAGTAATTATGAGAGACTAAATTATGACGTATGGATTGGGTTATTAAAAAGATAAGAAGATATTTATAGAATCATTATATACATATAATAGAGGGTTAAGATGACCTTATAGGAAGTAGATATAGTGAAATCTGGATTTTGAGTATCTACGATTATAAAAAAAACATTGTATTATTTGATGAAATATTGATAAAATTGTGTATTAGGTATGAAATACTAGTGTCAAGAGAAAAATAATATTTTTTAAAAAATAAATATTATAGAAGATAAAACTATGAAGAACTAAATATTTAATTAATTTCATTATTTTTGTATCTAAGAGAAAAATGTGATGTTGAACCAGTCCTTAACCATCCCTATATCAAACTAAAGAATATTACTTTTTTGAAAATATATATGTTTTTTGAAAAGGGGGAATATGGGGTAGATAGATCCTTATCTTATCCATATTGATTAATATTGATGAGAAATAGTATAAATATAAAGATATAATATTTTATATTGTTAAGATTAAATAAATTTGAGGTGTTTTTAAAGAGTTTAACAAATATGAGGATTCTTAAAGTATTGGTGTGATAACGTTATCCAATATGATTACTTTGGATTGATGAATAAGATCATGTATATATTATCCAAGAAGTAAATGAGATTAAATTATGGATCAATATCGAGGTGTTACAACACAAATCATATATTCATAGAGTAGAAACTGTTTTATTAAATTATGGTTAATCCATATAAAGAATACAGTTCTATGTCCATACCCTTTCTAGAGTAATTATGTTATTATAATGTTATCTATATTCATTGTATAATAACCAATATTCACTAAAACATATTCAACCATACTATAGGTGAACCCCATTAAAAACTTATTTTCATTATTACTTAACTTTCCTACTTTATATACATACATGAATACTGAAGTAGTGGATTTAATGAGAGAGTTCTGTTTTATGAATAACTATAGTGGAAAATAAACGATAATTTTCAAATCATCCAGTATCCCGTAAATTTTCTATACTAGTAATTGAAAAGTAAATTATGTTGTTATTTCTTATAATGGTTTCAGTGATGGTTAAACCTTATAGTGTATATACTTCTACTATATCTTTATTAAGAGTATATATAATAATTATTTACTTCCCCCTTTCTGAGTATCATAACTTTCAATTGAAATCATTGATTGAAAACAAATATAGTTCATTATTTTCACTATCTCATTGGCTCTACAACTATGAATAAGAACTTATTCATCTCCAAAAAAATTATAGAGGTATGAAAATTCTCTATGTCAAAATTATGTCCTTATGATAATGAGTTTGTATATATATTTTTTTATTTATAATAAAAAAATTATAACGAAAATTTTTATATTGATTACAAATTTATATATTATTAATTAATGAATTATTTATGTGTACCACTAATGTTTTGTCATAAGGATATTCTAGTTGAAAAGATAAAAAAATATTGTAGATAATACTATGATCATGATACTACTCAAAAGTATTTATTAATGCATTACTATTTCCAACCAAATTAACACAAATCTCTTGGATTTATTTAGTGTACTCCAAGATCAATAAATCATATACTAATATTTAATCAAAATTGACTAAAACATTTCACCAAGAAGGCATTTCTCATTACTATAAATTCTAATTTAGTTATGCATACCCAACCCTAGTATATAAAACATACAATAAACATAAATATCACTAACAATGGTTGGAAAATCACATCATTCCTTGGTTTAATTCTATATCAAATGGTAGAAATCATTTAATTGATTAATATTTTTAATGTATTTTAATTAATCATGTTTTGCTAACCAAAATTTACCAAGAATTATTTTCAATTATTATTTATAAGAAACTACATAATTAATTAGTTGTGCAGTATAAACTCGTTTCATAATTAATTAATCGATTTTTATCTGATCAAGAATGTTATTTTTTAAATGATTAATTCTAGCACCATATTGAATTCAAAATTTTTATGTGGTAAATTCATTAAAATATAATATTGTATAGATAGGAAATATATTCCATAATTTTAAAAAAATTAACTGAAACATAACAAAAAATATCTTTGTACTTGACAATTGAGTAACCATTCAATATCAAGGAACATCAATAATTGGATTCTAAATCTAGAGCTACAAATGATCAGGTCATTGTGTATTTATTCAGATATTTCATGTTGTTCATCATATATTACACACCATCCCCCACATTCTTGGTTATATATAGAAATGTTGCTAGATTAATGTTTGGAAGAAGTCCACTATGGTTTATTATCACATCCACAATAACAAATTGAGGTTCTTAATCAATCCTCATAGATAGTTGTATATTCCTCCACATAACCATTTTATTCATGATATCCTCAGATTTATTCAACAAAAATTAATTAAATTATATTAGGTGATACTTTAGAAAGGTTCCATGTAAATAGAATCTCTTATTGCAACATGTTCTAGGTAAATCTGATTCTTCCAGAACTATTCATTCCTTTTAAAAAGAAACTATTGACCTTCTTGAATGGAGTGTGCTTTGGGTTTCTTACATGGATATTACAAAAATGGAGAATTTTACATTATTATTATTGAAAACACCAAGATAAACTCTATATCACAAATGGTTGTAACTTCAATGACATCAATAGTGATGTAAATGTATGAAAACTGGGAGAACTTTCAATTATGTGGGATCGTACTTATTACTTACTTTAATCTATTAAATTATTAAAAAAAACATAATAATTAAAATTTAAAATATTGTTATATTTTTCATGAACATAACTTATAAACTATTTTCTGGTTTATCAGAAAATAACAAACAAACCTAAACCATAAGGAATATTTTCTCATAAACCAAAGAATAAAGTAATATCCACCATTGTAATTGTATATTTTTAGGTTTGTGAAAGGTTCTCAAGTAGTGGAAACTAATTTTAATATGAAATTATGGAAACTCGTACTATTATAAAATTTAAACGAGGGTTAAAGTGTTGATTTTAAACTTTATATTAATAATTATTATTATAAATTTTATCCATGAAATAAGAACACTAAATTAATATAAACATACATAGTTCACTCAATTCCTTGTTCATTACCACTCTAATAAAATTTCATAGTCAATAAAACACTTCTAATACATATTGATAGATATTTATATTTTTTAATATTAAAATATTTTATATTTTTTTCCTTCAAATAATGGTTCTTGATTCCCCTTTAAAAACACCAAAAAATATATTTAGATTTTAGTAATATATAAACATTGTGTGTATTGTGTGTCTGTGTGTGAATATATGATTTTATGGTGACTTTTACACCCCTTTCATACAAAATTATGTTAAATAATTAATAACCCACCAACCACTTTTGGATGGGGGGTTAACTAGGAATTAGAAGAGCGAGCTTAAAATATGGGGTTTAGTGGGGCCTTTTTATGTCTTTCATAAATAAATTATTTTTATAAAATGATAAATCCTAACATATTCCACCGCTAAGGGGGATGGTAAACAAGTCATCATAAGGGGGAAACAAATCTCTCATTGTGATTATATTACTAAACAATTAATTATAATTACTATATATATATATATATTTTCCTCTGCTAATATATATAAATATATTAATTACATATATATTAATAAAATTAATTTTTTTTTAAAAAAACATACAAAATACCACTTTAAAGTAATAAGAAACCCAATTTATTTTATTTTATCTTAATAAATTGATAAATTTTGAAAAATTTCTATGTTATTTTAGATCGATTAAAAACATATTTAGTATTTCTTACCAATGTGAACTCTAAATTACATGAAGTCTTATCTATTAGAATATACATGAGACTCCATATCTTAATTTTAATTAATAAAATTAAAATAATAGGTATCAATTTGTGTGACCAATAAAATACCATATGAATTATACTGGAATCAAATATGTGGTTCAAAGTGATTCCATTTATAATTTTTATTTGAAAAAAATCAACATATTTTTTCAATGAATTACTAGAATAATTTAATATAATCCTCAAACAAAATATATAATTAATTATTAAAAAATATCAATAGTAATTTATTTAAAAATTTACTATATCTCTTCATGGATTCCTCTAATCTATGAACTAATCATTTTACATTGTATTTTGTTCGTGGATCCAAAAAAATAATAGTTATATCCATGCATGTATGATAATGAATCAAGTGAAATTTTTGATATCAAAGATTCTATCATGGTAATCCAAGTGATTTATTTCATTTATTTTTCATTGTGCATAGAAATATATCCACAACCCTCTCACAACACATGAGGGATGTTAGAGTATTCTTATTAATTATCTATCTAAGTTAGGGGATGATAATTTAAAAAAATGAATTCGATAAAATATTATTTCAAAATATCTATCTTTTTATATATAGAAAGAATTACACAATGGGCCATACATTTAATTTAATTCAAATAAAGGTCATATTTTTCTTCTTAAAATAATAATAGAAAGGTAACTATTATTATAAGTGTGTTGTTTAACTAATATGATTCCTTATATAAATATGTATTTTTTATTTAAATTTTTATTAAATAAATAATTCATTGAACATTAACTCAGTTTAAATTACCGAATAATATTTTATTTAAATATAATTAGATAATAAATAGGTTTATTAAATACAATAAATATATTAACTTATCAAAAAAATTGATTAAAATCATGTTAGGAATAAAAAAATTAGTTTTATTTATATTTTTTAATAAACAGAAGAATATTATTTCTTCACTTAAATGACTTGTGATTAAATTTAGGATCAATATAAATTAAATAAAAATAATTTTACCAATCAAGAATACATTTATTCTCAAAAATGGACTCTACCTTGAGTGATTTTGGATATACTTAGTCTATGAACCAGTAGTCTCATTTCTTGGGGGAATTAGGCCTAATACACTAACTAAATGAGGCATATAATGGAATATCCTGGACCCAATATCAAAAATTATAATTTGTGACTATAATAATTACTATTTTCCAATAAACACTCCTATGTACTATAATCCATTTTTAAACTAATATCTCATCAGGAAAGATGCATAAATGTGTCATCATCCTTTAAACATAGTTTTATTTTTCGTTGAATTATCAAGAAACAAATGCCAATAAACTTCAAGTGTTATATATTTATATCAGATAGTATTATCTCAATCAAAGTTATTGATATACATATTCAACTATAACTTTATATGGAATAATTATATCTTGTTTATTAAATAACTCTCATACCATTCAAGATTCACCTGATGCATGCTATTTTTCAATGAGTAAATATATCATGATTTTCATTTATAATATTGATATAAAAATCATTGTATACATTGCTAAATATCTCATGTTAAATAAGTATACAGCTGATTTTAAATTGGTACCTTCAATACAACCTTAACGATTTGTTTTTCCAATTTGAGGTTTTTTCCATATACTCCCTCCTTCTTGGAAAAAAAATGAACAAACATCATGAGAATAATTATCAATGGATATGATTCTTAAACACTTGAGAGTAAATTATTTTTCATGTATTATAATTTTAATAATATCATCATATTATCACTAAGATAACATTATAGTTAGGAAATGTTTTAAATAATTGATTCATTGTATAATATGTGGAAATATTATATATAAATCATGCATGAGTAAATCCAACATGTCAAAATCATATAACTTGATTCAATTGAATACATTTCAAGGTAATTAATAGTATATAGTAAATATTGTTCTGTAGAACCAAGCCCATCAATATTTAAAATCACCACCTTACCCTTCCAATGGATAAAAAACTCGTTATATTTCTATAAATTATATCATATATAATTCCTAAATGTTATAATTAATTAATTTAATTTTCCAGGACATGTCAATAAATGTTTAGATCAATTGAAGTGTCTTCATTTCTAGTGATCATGGTTCTTTTGGTTATGATTATTTTAGTATAATATAAGAAAACATATGTTTATTTAATTATCCTAATGATTTTTTGTATGTATTATCAACATTAATTCTAGTAGATGTTATGAATTTTATTTAATTATTTTTAATGTTTTATTATGAAATAATAAATAGTTATTAAAATTATCTTTCACTAGAAATGACTTATTTATTGTGTATATCTATACCCAAGATCAACATTTTTTAAATAGTGTAAGAAGACTTTCAATAAATATATATTGTAGTAATGTGTGATATATATATGTATATATATATATATATTCATAATAAAATGTTATTTCTATAAAAATAAGAAGCATGAACCATCCATTAATTACTCACTAGAACCAACAATAGTAAAAAATAATTCAAAGGTTATTTTAGTTCATCCTAAATAGTATTTAAAAATTAATACCTGGATTGTTCTAATACCAGTTTTAGTTCCTAATATAGTATTAAAGAAGATAATAAGTGGGGTTGAATTAGTGTGAATCACTTTTAACAATTTCTTTAACCAAACTTTTTTACTACTTATGGTTAAAGAATGAAATATTATTTTTAATTAATTATTTTCCTATATGAAGTAAAATAAACAAAAAAAAATATGACCAGAAAGTGTTTACAATTTTTTTCTAAATTTTTGTGACCAACTCCTCGTAGTGATTTATAACTATTAGATTAAAAATTATTAAATAAAATAACAATTAAAATTTTAAGTTTTATGGGTACAGATTTTTTTTACCAAATTTCATCGACATACAAGTAATTCACTATAATATAATTTGTTTTTAAAATTATAATAGATTTAAAAAAATTACTATAATACCAATCCTCAGGATAAACATGATTTAATAAATTAATTAACTTAATTATTTTTACTGAGTCTAAAGAAATTAACTCGAATTGAAAATCATACTCTATAAAAAAATTTATCTATTTCTAGAAATATTCAGTGATATTTATTCACTTTGGTATCCCTCTAGAAATTTAAACATGATTAATAAATTTCCTTATATTATTTTATTCATGATCAGTGGTAAAAATATAAAACCATATAGATTCAATAATCATGGAATAAATTAATCATCTAAAATTTAGAATTCCTAAAAATGACCTACTTTATTAAATAAAATAGATACACTATTGATAATATTTTCAGAAATAATTCATTTAAAATATTATTTATTCTCTCATTATTCATAGATAAGATCACATGTTTCCATATTCACTAAATTATTCATTAAAATAAAAACAATGAAAGAATCTTATAGTTAAATGATATGAATTACATATTATTAAAAGTGTTCCCCTAAAACATTACAGCTAGTATAATTTTTGTTTTACTATATAGAACTTTTAAATTTTATCAGCCTTTAAACCCCTAATGTTTATAATATTTATGAATTCATACAAATAATCTCAACATTAAACCAAATAATATAAAAACATATGATTTAATATTTTTTAAATATTTTTTGTGATATGTATTTAATAAAAAATTACATTATTAGTGTAACAAATAACATTTTATGAATTATATTTGGTGAAAATATTTTACAAACAAATATCTAATGTATAACTCAAATAAAAATAAAAAATTTCCCATTTATTTAAATTTAATCCATATATGTTTGTGAATTCATTTTTATTTACACATTTAATGTAACGTCATATAATATAAACATCAAAAAAATTATTTCAATGATGTTTTTGGAATATAACATCCTTTATGTCATATCGAATTTTTTAATAATTAAATAAACCAATGTTATATTTTTTATACTATGAAAAGAATTATTCTTCCTATAAACTATTCAGTGAAACATGTCAACTATTTTATACATACAAGATTAATGTTTCATGTATAAATGTTTCCTTTAAATCAATATAAATTTTGTTTTACGATATATGAAATTTCATTCCACTATAATTTTTATTTAACTCGTGACATATATTTTCATGTTCCTTCTCATAATGTAATCAACTAAGAGTTTTATTTTATGTGAAATAGTTGAATTATCATAAATATTCTCATATATTTAATCTATTCCAAAAATATTTCATTTTAATTGAATTATTAAAATATATTTTATGTGTAATGAAAACATTATGTACCTTTTTTTCTAACCAAATTAATTGTGTAGGTGAATCCACTCTATCCAATTATATAATTTGTTCTCTAGAGTAAATATTCGTTTACAATGGATATGTATTTTATGTAATCAAATGTAACCATTGTATGATCCTTACCACAATACATGATGTGTTAATCCTTATATTCTTGTCAAAACCAAAAAGATACTCCTAATAAATAATCAGAAGGTTACAAACTCTATCAACCATGTATCCAAACAAAATCTGATGTTTTGATTGGTGAGAATATTTTCCACTTCATAACCCCTATAAGTATTACATACATATCTCATAAATACCTTTTATGCACTATTCAATACAAATAAAAACTCTATTCTCATTGAATAACAATAATTGAAGAAAAATCCCTCTATTATCATTTAATGGTCAATCTATCATATAAAAAGTTCTTTCTTACCTTCATAAATATAAACAAACATTTAATGGTGATTACTCAAAAATTTGATCAGTATTAAAATTCTATATATAAAACAATTTAATTATCAAATCAAATTAGACAACAAATCCAATTTGATTATTCCATCAGTACTTGAATGGATACATTTTGAGTAATATACATTCATCGTCACATCTGATGATTTTTTATAGCCATCATGAGCATGGAACTTATACCACTATTGACGACAGTGATAATTACTATAACCATGCATATTTATATTATTCATATATTGTTAAATAATTTTCAAATAAGGTTTTTAAGGAACTTTTTATAAATTTCGGGTTCTTATTAATATGTTCATTATTTTATTACAAAACATGATTCTAAGAAAATTGTTATGAATATTTTCAAATTCATTTTCATATTGTACATAATTTAGATTCATATTCACGTGAAAAATTGTAAAAATTGTTTTTTACCATATCAATATATCTAATATCTTCCATATATGATTTTTATTATTATTTTTTATGAATAAAAAAAATATAGAAATTTTATAACTTGCAATCATGTATTTTTTTCTTATTTCATTCAAAAAATACCTTTGAATTGAATACCAATATCATGTAGTCATTAATTTCTAGAACAATTTACAACAAGAATAAATTTTTTTTACTATAAAGTATATATTATTTATATTAATATGATGTGGGTGGTAGTGACTTGGGTAATTATCGATCTACAGTTAACTCATTTTTAGGTTTTCATGTCTTAAGACCAATCTAGGGGTAAAATAGTAAGTATAGCTATATAGATGACCTTGAAAAACATTTATGATTTTTCAATTGAACTCAATGTGTATTGTTTATCCCTAAGATGAGTCTTAATGAATTTTTGAGAACACTCGATTTGAAGGGAATTTTAATATTTATTAATTAAATAAGGGTTTTTTCAGGGAGATTGAATATTGAAATTTTAGTGACCTGGGATATTTCATTTACAACATTTAAAATATTATAATTTTAATTTTTTGGGTTGGTCGCTAATCCATATGGGATTTTAGAGGATATTAGAGGCTCAAAAATCATATATTTAGACTAAGATATTATTATTAGTATGTGTGAACACATTTGTGATAGATCACTAATATCCAATAAAAAGATCCTCATCTGGGAAAAATGTTGTTTCAGATTCATATATAATGGGTGGATTAACCTATTTATGGGGTAATATTAATTTACATATGAGGAACCAGAGGGTAGGAATCTGATGGTGATGTTTGTTAAATATTTTTTAATTTATGTGATTCTTGATATACTGGCCCTAAAATATCTCTAAGTCACTATTTATAGATTCATTCTTGGGTTAGATACACTTTTTGTTACCATGAAACCAAGAATAATAACAGTATTTATATATTTGAATAATGATGGCTAGATTGACATTATATCATAATTGAGATTGGGAAAGAATAAAAAATCAAATCACATGGTGTTTATGAATGGGACCCTAGTGTTAATAAGGATTAATTTTATGTATCATTTTCTATGATGTATGACCTTTTTTTTATTACATGCTATATTTCACTTTATTTTTATCTTGTAATCTTGGTTGAGATTTTTATTTTTCAACATCTTTTCCATTATAATTTACATGGTTTTTATTTTGGTAATGAATTCTTGATTATGCACTACGTTCCTCTATATCATCATCATTAGTGGATCTATTACCATAAAATAACGCATTGATCATTACTCTAGATTTCAATTTTCATATTCTTGATTATACTTACCATATTCTTCTTTTTATTCATGTTTTTACCATTTAAAGTCATCAAGATTGGAATTTTCATGAATCGTATCCCAATTAGGGAGAAGCTAAGGTCGATGACTTATAATCCATCAAATTTTGTATGGCACTATAGGTTGGGGAATTTAGGATCGATGAAGTATGAATGAGTATCCCTATAGGGTTTAGAAACACAATATATCTAGTGTACTGATTTATATATGCATTGCGGTTTCATATAATGGGTTTAGTCATGACGTGAAGGGTTTTTCATGGTGGGGTTTTCGGTGTTGTGGAATGGGGTTTAAGGGTGGGAGTTATCCACCACATTATCTCAAGAAGATAGTAGTGTCTTGATGTGGTGGTTTTTTAATGGTGTGATGGGGATTTTATGAAAATTTTAAAAATGAAGGAACCTTTATTGATTAAGATAGATGATAACATTTGAATTTATTATTCTTAGATATTTTCATTTACATTTCCTCAGTCATGTTCTAGGGAGCCTTGGTTGTGGCATGAATATCCTTGGTCAGAGTGTGAAGTTATTTGGTTGTAATGTGAATAGACATAGATAGAGTGTGAAGTCACTTCATTGTGGTATCAAAATCATTGATTATAACCAGATGAGCTTGGGTCACTATTAGACATGTCCAGTGATAGGTTTCCCAAGTCTTATAGTCTAAGGGTTAAAGAGATTTAGCGAATAATATAAAATACATAATATATACAAGGGTTAAACATAGTGTTCCCAATTTGCATGATATATATATTTGTAGTCATAGTGGATTTTCATTTCTTCTTGAACAAGACACACATTTAATAACTCATATTTTCCATCATGTACATTATTCTAAATTAGATATCATGATGAACATATCTTAAGTATAATAGGAGATACCTTAGGTGATACATGATATGTAGTTTAATTATCTCAGTAGGTTTGATAAAAGAGATTAATTATGGGGATGACATTATTCTATGGGTATGTATTTCCCTAACATGATGTGCATTTGAGTAAATTATTCTCCCAAATTACATATATAGTTTGGTATTCTCCCATATACTCAAGGCACGGGTCTTCAATCAATCAATTTTTGACCAAAGTATATGCAGGACTACCAAGCTAAATTAGTGATTTGGGTGACCCATTCCATGAAATTAACATGATTCCATGGGAGTACCGACCCCATGTATTTAAATATATTAAATTAGTCATGTTTTTTATATCTCATTCATGTATTATATATATATTCTCTATATATAAATATTGTCTATTTTTTTATTTAATAAATTTGATATGTGTTTCTATTGTAGCTTGATATAGGATAATGCCTCCCATATAGTTTGAAATTCATACTTGGTGATAGTAACAAATCGTAGGACTAATTTTTGTGAGACTTGGATCGATAATATATCTTAATACCATCTTAGGTGGTGCATCAGGGGGTTGGTTCATGTCGGAGTGGAATCAAAGTAGTTGAGTTCTAGGTAGAATGTTTTGAGTTTAAAGTCATTCAAAGATTGGTTTAACATTTCATTTAAACATTGTTAGGGGGGATTGAGAATGGTTATAAAACTATTGAGACCATAATAGAAATAACAAACAATATATAAATTATCTAAAACACTGAAAATATGCTCGTATACACAAACCTATGATACATCATTTTAGGATATAAGAATATTGATACAGGAATCATATAGTAGTCAGTAATGATAAGTCATGTCCTTCTCATATTATCTCATCCAGTTATGTTCAATTAAATTTAGCATCATCCTTTAACATTAATGGTTTTACACAATGATAAAATAATTTTTTACAATGGTATGGTTTCTATGAGCATGTTACCAGTGTTAGACCTCTCACTAAAGATTACTGAGTGATTAGGAATTTTATGGGGTACTTGATTAAGTGATATACTTTCTTTATGATATAAGTTAATTTGGTTCACCTCCATGATTAATGTAGATTTTATTATTGATGATATTTTAGTTTCTATATAGTTTAATGAGACAAATCATATGATGGATATGTTGGTTGTGTTTCTATGGTATCATCATCGGGGGTTTGTGAGAAGAGTTTGATTGTTGGTGATAAAGGGTATACAAGTTTCTTAAAATTTTATTTCCATTTTTATTGAACTATCCTTGGTAGATGATTACGATACTTGTATTTATCACACACTATTTAATATTTATCTATTATTGGATGTTTTTTTTCTTAAATTTATAAATGGACACTACTATTTCGGCTGGTGTTATAGACCTTATTCAAGTGGGGGTATTATTTGATTATATTTTTCCCTCCATTGGGTAGCATGTCCTTGTTTGAGTATATGTTGAGTCCTTTAAACTCCATGAGGTATTATTTGGACATTATATAGGATGTAATTATTCTATAATAAAAGTTTAAGTGTATATTCCACAAAGAGATATTTTGATCTTGGGTTTTTTCATTCAAAAATACATATGTCGGAGTACCTCTACCCCTCTCAAAAATGAATTAGAAATTGATTATTCTGGGAGGAGATTCACCTTGACTGGAGGTGAGGTTTATTGTATTATATGGAGATAAAAACGTGGTTATAGGGAAGGACATATAAATTAAAATTATCTCTATGAAATTATTGGTAGAGGAGTATATGGACATGAAATATCCTTCAATACTCTCTCAATATCACCACATTCAGTTGGTTTTTTTCATGCACGAGGTGATGGTAGAAACATTAATGGGATTATGTGAGTGGTGGATTGTTATGATTACGTGTTAATAGGTAAATATCCACATGTGATTGATTTAAGTATTTATGTATCCTCATACTAGGTGGTGTAGTTGTCATTTATTCGTCCCACACCATATGTTTGGGAGTTAGAGATTATATTGGAACATCTAACTAGATCATTATCTATGGGATAACATTCATTGATGGAGTCTATAATTCATTAACCCCTTCATCTAATTCCAGTTTACCATTTTTACAAGAATATTTATTTAATGATATTCCTTCATCATATATATTAGATCCAATGGTACCAACGTTGGTATTGATCAGACATAAATTCACATACAGTTTCATGATATGTATTTAATTAGGGTGTGCTCCACCCCTATAGTGAGTGTGATACCCTCATGTGTACTGAGCATATCCCATAATCAATATGATTGAAGCATCTAACATAAAATGGTATTCGTGTATGTATGGTAAAATTTCATGGATGATAAGTCATTATCTATGAATATAGAAGAATTCATGAATTATTTTAGATTATGACGCCAGATGGTCCCTCATTTCTAAGAAAATATATGAATTGACCTTCATTATGGAGTTGTCTCCAAGAGGTCACTGTGAGAAATTATGACAACCCTTCCTGTATTTGGGGATCATATGACCTGAACCATTATTTTTTCTAGTGTGTGGAGGTGCTTATTATAAATTGGGGTAATTATATTATCATTATTTTCACTGTATCTTCTTCAACGTAAACTCATATAGTGTGATATTTAAATTAATGGAGTAATATTGGTCTTCATAAAGTTAATGTAATATAATATAATGAGATCAAATTAGTGTATTAGTGTCGTTTTTGTTAACTTTTCATGAAGAGGACTCTATATCTATGTGATGGAGAATGAACAAGAGGATATAGTTACAATTAAATTGATTATGTCATTGAAGGGGTTGTGATTCTCAACTTTTAACAATTATGGTATCTCTTCACTTTTTCCATGTGTAATAGATACCCATGGAAGTTATTTTTAATTAGTGTTCCAATGTGACCACACATTTTGTGGCAATAAACCTGGTGGGATTTCTCAAAAATTGGGATGAATATAAGCCACTTCCCAAAGTTGATATTATTTTTCAATTGGTTTGGTCTAAAATATTAGGACAAAAATTTTGAGTATATACAACATTATTAGATTATGGGCTCACTATGGTATATCATATGGATATGATTAGGTGTATCTAAAAAATGGAATCTCTAATATTTCATTAAAAGAGGTTTTCCCTAAAGTTTTTATTCTTGATCTATTTTGTTCTGGCATGTCTCACCCTTGGGTATAGAGACAAAAAACGTATTTTTATCTTTTTTTTTGGATTTCCAATATACTATTTTAGTATTATACACCAATTAATCAGAAATAGAATCATATTTGGCAGGATGATGATATGTTTTTATTCCTAATTTCATCTTGGATCGATTGTGTGAAAGAGAATCTTCATCAAAACATGGATATAACCATTAGTGGATAAAAACCTACCAATATTTTAATATCAATGGATTAATTCTATAGAGTATTACTACAAATTTTATAAATAAATAATATATCCCCATTTTTTCATGAGTTAATTAAATCGATTCGTGTTTCTTATCAGAATGATATGACGGGAAAAATGTAGGTTTGTATGAGGATAATATTTTGTAACTATTAAAGTATCGATGTGATTTATTTTGGAAGTGGAAAATGGTATAGGTTGGTATATATGGGTTGTTCACATATAAAACCCATCATGTAAACTCCTTAAATTTGTTCCAAAAATAACTCCCACAAAAGTTAACCTTGGAAATGAACCATTCGGGGGAGGATTTCAATTTTCTATGGTTACTATTCATCATGAATTTCTAAGAGACCTTTTAATATGAATGTTTTTTAAGAAATTCATAAATCAATATTATGTTCATGGAATGGTATTTATTTGATATGCTCTAAGGCTAATAATCTTGGATATATGAAAGGGAATACTTTTCTAGTTGTTGTTTATTGATATCACTAAGGGTCATAACCCTATTTATAGAGAAAGTGCATATAAAGTTTGATTGTTTTCTACTTATTGTATCTTTATTAGACTCTATATTTAGGTAACTACACCATTTTATTTTTGGTGGGTAAATAGTTTAAATGATTATAGAATATAGAAAATTAGGTTTTTATTGATCAAAAAATAACAAAAAATTGTATTTTCTAAGACCAAGGACAACCCTATGGGTAAGATTACTATTTTCTCTGATGATTTTAATGATTGTGAGGTACATAGTTTACAATTGAGATGATTCATAGTGAATTTATATGCAGTTTTAGTTTTAAATTATTTTTAATAATCAATAATTAAATAATTCATTATCTTGAACGTATGGATGGTGATACCCTAAAAACCCCTAATTATTCATTTTGAACGATTGGAATGATATTATATTATTTTATAGGTTGGTGTTTGATCATTCTTGGAGTTTTCAATTCCACTTAGGATCGCATAATACAATGTGACTTTTATATTATAAACATCGGTATAAATATAATTTTTTTCTAAAAGGAACATTTTTAGAAATAAAATATAGATTTAGTTTCTAAGTGTTCATATATCTTAATGATATTTATTGAATAAGGTTACTGGATCAGAGAGTATTTAATGTTCTTTGGAGAAAGTTTTTCTGAGGTTCAGTGGACCTATAGCTACTATTTTACTGCTCATGCTACACTATGAGGACAACCATATCATGAACGACATAGCGGTAGAGGTATACACACCTATGTGAGTGTGGTGTTCATAATTTTGGATGGTTTGGGTTCCTGGGAAACCACATTAGGGTTTAGTTCACTCGAATAATCTTTTGAATGACAGTGGAACCAAAGAGATTTCCTCTTTGGGAAATATCCAGTGTGACCACACCGTAGTGGAGGTTTTTTTTGTTATTTAAGGTAGTTTTTTTTAGGGTGGTTTGCTTTTGTGTCATATAATCCTAAATTCACAATTGACGATGAGTTTTGGTGAGTGTGGAGGCATGGTATGTTTAAACCATTATCATGAATCATCGGAAAATAACACCCAAGGTCTTGTAAAATTCAGGTATTTTTATCCATTGTGAGAATCTATGCAGTAATCAAAGGGATATCCCTTCAATTGAGATGGGTGTTTAGGTCGGCATGAATCCAAGGGGATTCAATGGAACTCCTATATAAAAAAATAGAGGGTTGAGTTCCTTTTTCATGGTTCTTGGTTTGTTAGGATCATTGTGCTACCCCTATGAGGTGCACCACACCTTGGTGGAATTTGACTATAAAATGGTATGAACTATGTTAAATTATAAAAGTTTTCTAAAAATTATATGATTTTATTTTAAATTAAATCTTCACCCCCCCCCCAATCATGTTTCTTTAACCAGGGGGTTCTATTTCTTATTATCTCTCTATTTATTATATGAGATCTTTGAGCTAAATCACTCAATCATCTTAGTTATTCTCCCATCCTTACATAATAATTACTCTCTTATACCAACCACTAATTTTATTTCCTCCAGATTAGGTTTCATTAATCATTCCATTATAGTTTATTGTAATTTTCCCAATATAACTGGTCTTTAACGTATGATTGATATAGGGTGTACCAAGGTGATAAACACACATCCTTGTCTTACATTTATCAAAATATACATCATCATATGGAATTATTTTCTATTTTTTGTTACATTAATTTAATTAATCTTTAAAATTATGTTGTATGAGAAATAATTTCATCAGGATTATGTTAGGAGGATGTAGTGAATCTTCAACGGGGGTTGGTAATCATTCAATTATAATGAGGTTTATATGTGACAATCTATGAATGATTTCTATTAAAATAAATTTAAAAAATTAATTTTAAATTTATATATTTTATTTTATTTATTAATTACAAATCATTATAAATAATATTGGTATTTCACTTTTTCAAAAAAGAGTTTGGAAGTTGATGAACGTCTTGTATAAGCTTGGATGAGGGTAAATGGGCTTTTATTAAAGTGAATAACTATATGATTAAGGTGGATAGTCTTTGATCATCCCCTATGGTATATGAAATTGAAATGTATCTAGTGATATTTTTTCATTCCACTATGAGATATTGATGATTTTAGTAAAATGGATTTTTTAAATTTAAGGAAAATATTATGAATCAAATATAAGTGTCAAAATTCACATTGGATCATTAGACACCATCTAAAGCCTCATATTCTAGTTTAAATGGTTTTCATTAATGATATGATCCTTCAGGTATATGGACTATGTAGGGTTGTATACAAAATATATTATGTGAAGATAGAGGACCAACATAACTTACGTAGTCCCCATGGATAGGGGAATGTGATTAATAAAAATGATTTCCCCAAGTAAAACATATTGAGACAGATATATTCATTTATGAATTTTGGATTAAAAATGTAAATGATGTTCATGGTTCCTACTATGTGATGTTTTATGAATATTGGGGTGATATTAATATTGATGAAAAAATATGGTTTTTTTTATGTACAATGACCTACGCGAACCCTATTGGGTACCACAGTTTTGTGTTGACCCTAAGAGGGTCAGTGTGAGAATATGTTGGGTTGATCTCATGTGTCACCTTATTACCAGATTAAATGATGTATGCATGTTTGGTATTAAATGATATGGATAATTCATCTACATGAGAGTGTTACCATTGTTATATGAGAAATATGTCTTAGTTTTCTAACCCACTATATTATTAATACTACTATGGGATGCAACAGGGTGGATCCATGAAAGTGAATATTATTTTAAAATATGAATCAGAAGGATTTGTGTCCCACATAGTAAATTTTACTACATAATATTCATTTTCATTCCTAGGGTATGTATTATGAGTCTCATGACATGAAAATATTTAAGCTATAAAATAAATATATGATCCATCTCACACACCTAACACCATGATATAAAAATTATGCCTACTATCTTGATCATATTTCAAATACAATGGGTAGCCTAGTACTCTTTGTCTATGGCTTGTGTGCCACATTTTTTACACTACTATTATTCCTATGATCTTTTTCATATTTATGGTATCACAAGATTCCAATCACACCATTGATACTTCTTTTATTCTTGATACTATGAAATTCCTAGTACTTCATGCATATAGATTTTACTATTCATATTATGAAATTCTTAAGATGATAACAAGGATTTCTTATTGAGCCTCATGCTATGATGTGTTTACTATATTTGATTTGGTTCCCTAGAAAAAACTTCTACATACTTTATTATTACATTTTTCAATTGTTTTGAATATTAATAATCTTATTACCACATCATGTTTTCTTCTACATGAATAATTATGTAATAAATTCACAAGCGTAACTATCAAACTGAAATTTTATAATAGTTCACTGAAATGATGAGAACACAAAAGTTAAAAATTATTACTTTTAAATATATTTTATATATCCGGATGATGTTATTTAATGGGAAAAAATAATATATTAAAATTGGGGTAGAGACTCAAATTAATTTTAGGTAACTTCTCATGGTGTACACCATTGGTAATTTCTAGTATAAGGGATTATGTGAACATATCCCACCAACAAGAAATACACATTTATATGTGTCCTTAGATGTTCATATATATATATATATTTATTTATTTATTTATATATTTATTCTGAAACATTCAAATTTATATTGATGGATAGTATTGGTCTCACACATTTCTTGATTAATAAAAACTATGATGACATATGTTTCTGATGATGTATGATACATTGGGTACACTAAGAGTTATATTTTGTTAATGAATATAGAAAGAATGGATTATTCACTTTTGTTCTTTAATATAACTATATATCTAAGGACCATTGATGGGAATGGAAGAACCTAAATAAATCCATGGATATGGTGTTGTGTGGGCATGTTTATTTGAAAAAATCAAACAAATATTTATCAATGGTATAAGTTGATGACATGATCATCATCATCAGGTAATTTTATAAATAGAAATAGGAAAATATAGAAAAGAAGGCATGGAAGGTAGCCCCTCCCACCTCTTCCACTCTAATGAAGAACCTACAGTGGCCTGAAATGGTGAATCCCCAATGCATCCACTTTAATAATGTCAATCCCGCTAGGTTTAATACTTTCTGCAGAGTGTAGAAACACCTTATCTATTCCATTAAAGTTCACCAAGGCCAAGTAGTCTATAACATTGTTCCCCTCTTTCTAGGTGTAAAGATCACGAGCGTTGTTCATGATTATTATTTTACATTTCCTGATGACATAGAAAATCGACCAAAGAGTATCACCATTCTCTTTCAATGATTTGTGGAAAATTAAGGAATCTGTTTCAATATCAGATACATCGAACACATGTTGCATGAATATTCTTACAACATTAAGCATTTTCATTTAATCCACTTGAATGGAAGAGCATTGGCCCAATGTGGCCGAGAACTCCAAGAAAAATGATCCATTACTTTCCCTCACCACACCTCCTCCACGTATGCTCCCCTGAACACAAGAGCCATCCGTATTGAGTTTCAATCCACCAAAGGGAGGTCACCAGCGTACCCAGTTTCCCTTAAGGTTACTTAAAGGAAAGACCTCATTGAAACTAGTCTAAAAATGTTGAAGGGAAGGCACCTCCCTCTAAGACCTCACAACCTTGTTCAAGTCAAATAACTAATTTCTATCCCAGACAATAACAACCCAAGCCAACACTTCTGCTCCCCCATACTTCACTTTGTTCCTCAACTACCAAATACATCAACACCCCACATGCAGCAAAAACGAACGGGCCACTCTATATATGCATCTTCCATCAGAACGATGATACCACATAGAAATAAAGAGGAAATAGTATCATTCGAACAGATGGCCATAGAGGAATCCCAAAGATCCTTCCATACCTTGCATGACCAAACACTATCGAAGAATAGGTGGAAATATCTCTCCTCACTATGCACATTATATCATACACATTTGGATGCAAGATAAATACAACATCTTCTGATATTATCATCAGTCGAAAGATCTCTGTTTCAAATCATCCAATTTAAAAAATTATGTTTCGTTGGAATGTTTTTAACCCAAAATATCTCATCCCATCTCTCTAGATGAATGGGCTCATAAAAAATGTGACATATGTCATTCAAAGAGAGGTAGCCCGATTGGGAAGAGGTGAAGACGCATTTATCCTCTTCTGTATTAAGCTCAATGAGATTGAAACACTCATTATTATTCTCATCCAAGAGAGATTTGATGAAATCCAGATAATTTCTACAATATCTGTACGAAATATCAGTGACTAGACATCTAGGGAACCCTAACACAACACCACTCAAATCCTGGTTCCAAAAAGAAGGATCACCCTTGTCGAAAATCCACTGAGATAATGGCCGAAGCTTTTCAGCAATGGGGAAAATCAATGACCAATGTGGGGCTCGGATCCCCTAAACCAATACACTAGGGCCTGTAAAATACGTGGGAATAGTAATCCTTCAGAGAGTAAGACACTCCAGAACATAACAAGAAAACCTTGTATGCATGCAGTTGAGGGTATCTTCCAAGTTGTGCACATTTATCCCTCCCTCCCCCACCGACCTCTCCATTTTACTCCATGCCACCCAATTTTTCTTCCCCTCCTAAAATGGATCCCAAAGAATATTGGAAAGGATCTTATTAATGGATTTGATCACACCCTCTATTACCTTGTTGGATGATAATACAGGGATTCGAGACTATTGAGTCAATAAGGTTTCCTTATGACTTTTCCATTCCTCTATGTTTTGAAAAACACAAACACTTTATCTCAGGGGAAATTTTATCATCCCTAAGATTATTTTTATATATGGATCTTTTTTCCTTACCCATATTTTCTTTAATAAGGTAAATTTTCCTTCCCCAAGAAATATTTATCCTTACCTGTTTTTCATTGATTATATATTATTTCTTCTAAATCTATCTCTTTTTATTCCAAAGTGAAAAAATAGGTTTCACATCCAAAATATCAGAATTCTATAAATACATAGATATAGAGTATTATGTTTTTAGTATCCGAATTCAGGTTCCAAATTCTATGAAATTCAGAATCCGAATTCGTTGAAATTCAGACTCTGAATTCTCGGAAATTGAAACTCCAAATTATCTGAAATTCGGACATTGAATTATCTAAAATTCCGACTCTGAAGTATCTGAAATTCATACTCTAAATTCCCTAAAATTCAGGATTTAAATTCTCTGAAATTCAGACTCCAAATTCTCTGAATTCCAGACTACCAATTCTTTGAAATTTAGACTCTGAATTCTCTACAATTTAGACTCTGAATTCCTTAGAATTTAGGATCCTAATTCCTTAAAATTCATACTCTGAATTCCTTATAATTCAGACTCTGAATTCCTGAGAATTTAGGTTCCGAATTCGTCAGAATTTAGACTCTGAATTCTTTAGAATTCTGATTTCGGATTCCTTGAAAAACATTATCTGAATATCATTGTAAAATAGACTCAGGATGCTTATTTTTTAAGACTCCAAATTTTATTTTTTTCTATTAGACTCCAAAAAGTAGATTTGGTTGAGAAACCATATTTACTAACCCTTGTAATAGTTATAAAACGATGTTGTGAATTCTTTTTCTATTCAATCATTGTTTGAGTGACTTGTTTTCAGGTCCCTCCAAAATTTATGGAAAAATATAACCATTGGAGGAGAGAGACGACCGTTGGAGATGTGCCTATAAATAAGATCTCATTTGAATGAGCTCAACACTGTTATATAACACTAGATATTACATGAAACTGAAGTGATTTCTAGATAGATAGTCTCTCTTTCTTTGTGCATACATAAAACCTTGTTCCAAATTGCTTCCCACGACTCTGATTGTTGTTGTGTAATATCGAGGGCTTCCTGGGATAGGAAGACAGAGGTATTGACTACCTTAATGTTCAAGGTCTTACATGATAAGAAAGTCAAAGGTTCCAACTACATTGAAGTTCGAGGGCTTGCTGGGATAGCAAGACATACTATGATATTATTATCGAGGGCTGACCCTGGTGTGGGTAAGAGATACTTTCTTGAAAGTATAAATCAAGGGGCCTTTATCCAAGGTTGTTGGATACCCTACTCTTTGGGTTAAAAATATATCATACTTGTTACTTGTATTGTTTCATGTTTTTTTTCCACTACATTTTGATTAATATAGAATGTATAACTATCTTATACATTCTTGTACTTATACTATTATTAGAGAGATTCTACACGCTTTAAGGTATAATCTTTATCCTTGTAAAATTTTCTTATGTTTAATTTCCGGAACCGTATTTCTGGAATCCTGCCAGTTTTTAGAACTAAGAGGTCTTGTGAATTTACATTGTTTAACATTATTAAACAATATTAATTGTTATATCATATTTAAAAGTTCCAAATTATTTTTTTAAATTATACAATTACCCCCCCCCCCCTCTTGTATTTTGAGAATCTACATCATATTTTGATCCTACATTTGGTATTAGAGGAGGTCTCTGAAATACTTATATTCACATATAAGTTTTCTTGCTGATATTTTCATTGTTCATAATATTTTCCTTGCTATTTATTTTTATCCTTGTTTAAAAAATTTTATTACTATCAAGAATCTATAGAAAGGTATTTTTTAAGAGGGATGGAATGAATGTTGGTTCAATTGAAAATATTAATCATACTAGACCACCTATATTTCATGGGAATGATTATGAATATTGCAAAGATCGTATAAAGAGATTTTTCATTAACACTGGAGTGGACAACTTTGTGATTCTTATGAGAGATTACAAGATTCTTGATAAGGAATTAAAAACATTTACGAATCAAGAAAATTCAGAATATCACCTCCACTACAAGGTACACAATAAATTGTTCTGTTCCATTGCTAGGAATGTATATATCCAAATTTCTTCTTGTGAAGCTGCAAATTTTATTTGGATGAAAGTGGAGGTTACTAATTTTGGAACTTCCAAAGTTATCGAAACAATATGAGCTATGCTTAGGGGAAAATATTATTGATTTCTATTTCCTTATGGAGAACCAATGTGAAAGGTACAATATAGATTTATGACTATTGTAAATAGTTTACAATCCATGGGTGAGAAAGGATTAGATGATAAATAACATGTGGAAAAGATTATAGATATCATTCTTAATGAGTGGGAATCAAATAGAACAACTATTTATGAGAATAAGAATGGCTCATAGATTACTATTGATGAGATTTTTGGAACTCTTCGTCTACATAATACAAGAATGAAAAGAGATGCTAATCTAAATAAGAAGATGAATGGAAATGGTAGTGATTCTTTTATAACTACTTCAAATTATATGAAATCTAATACACCTGAAAGGGTTACTAGATCCATGTTTAAGAAGGTCACTTTTTTATCTGAATCAAGTGAAAGTGAACATTATGAGAATGAACTATCTAATATTTCTCAAAGGATGAACATGATAGTTGGGAAGCAATTATTTCAGTGTAGATATAAGAGGAAATAAATAAAGGAAAAGAAAGACTCAAGAGTCACTTGTTATGAGTGAAAAATAGCAGGGAATATAAGGAAAGATTGTAATATGCTTAAGAGAAAGGATAGAAAGAAAAAAACATTATAACAGGAATAAAAATAAATAATACAAAGCTAAATCCAATAATGTTTTGAAAGAAAATGACACCTAGAGTGCTAGTGGTGGAGACTCTTCTGATGAATCCTCATAGTATGAATCTTCTGTTCAGAAGAATCTTGGTTTACCTACCAAGTTACCTATTGAAAATCATTATTTAATGGCCATGTTACCCCATGATGAATCCAAAACCAATGTATCCTTGAACTCTAATTATAGTGATAGTAAATATTATGAATCCTCAGATAAAGAATCATTTTTTATGAATACAATACTATACCTACTTATGAAGAAGTGTATAGGGTTGCTAAGATCCTTGATAATGAACATTCTAAATTCAATAAAAAGATTGATATAAAAATTATTGAATTACTATTCTTACTAAGGAACTATCAGATATTTTTTAAAATCATGATAATATAATTTATGATTTTAAAATTATTTCAAAAACTCTTGAGGAAGTTAATTCTGATATGGATAAACATGATAAAGATCTAGAAAAGGTAATTTCTAAGAAATTTTTTTTAGATATTAAATATAGTTCTAAAACTAATGTTTTTGGATAAGAACTTAGTTATTATAATGAAGTTTGAAATATTCTCCTTGAGAAAGTGTTTTTCATACTTTACCTTAGGTATGGAAAATTCTGATAAGATGTATTCCCAAATTCAACCTCAAAGGAATAATTCTATTTTTGGTTATACCAGTTCAAAACCAATTTTCAATAACAATTATTTTGTACCTCAAAGTGCTCAATTCTAGAATAAGTGTCAGTGTGGTGGGAATTTTGAACAAAATTGTCCCTTAAAAAAACTCAATCTGTAGGTTTTCATAAATATTTTTTTTTCAATGAAAATTTGGATTCCTAAAATTTTCTTTCTAAAGTTTCTGGATACAAGAATGTTTCGGTTCCGAAAGTCTAGAACTCTTGTTTTCAGGAAAAGAAAGATAGTAACAACAATAGTACTTGGTACATGGGTAATGGATGTTCCTGACATATGACTGGTAACAAAAACATCTTTGAAAATATTATCAAGATGAAGGGAGGAAAAGTAACTTTTGGAGATAATGATTAGGGAGAAATTATTGGTATAGGTAATATTGTATTTCTTAGAGAATCTTTGATTTCAAATGTTTTATTTGTTAAGGGTCTTAGGCCCAACCTTATTAGCATAAGTTGATTATGTGATGAAGGTTACCTTGTGAATTTTATGAGTAACAAGTTCTTAGTACACAATTCTAAGGAAGAGTTTATTATTTTTTCCCGATCCGAAATAGAATGTTTATACAGTAATCTTAGAAGACATTAGGAGCCAAGATATACCCTGTCTTAGTGAAATAGAATATCAATCTTGGTTATAGGATAATGGTTAGGACACTGTAACCTTAGTAGCCTATGAAAACTCTCTAAGAAAATACTATTAAAGTATCTATAGGATTTTATATTTGATTCTTCAAAAGTTTTTGATCCTTGTAAATATGGAAAGAAACATAAATAAAGTTTTAAATCAGTCAGTGAAGTCTCAAACACGGATGCATTACAGTTGGTGCATATAGATCTTTTTGTTCCTACACAAACATGAAGCATTGGATGAAAATATTATGTATTTTTCTTAATTGATGATTACTCTAGATTTACATGAGTCTATTTTCTCGTAATTAAATATGAATATTTTTCTTATTTCAAAAGTTTTAGAGCCCATGTTAAAAATGAGAAAAATCCTCCTATGATAACTATTCATAGTGATTACGGAGGAGAATTTCAAAATTCTGATTGTGAAACATTTTTTATTTGAAAAAGCATTACTCATAACTTCTTAGCACCAAGAACTCCTCAACAAAATTTTATTGTTGAATGAAGAAACAGAATTCTTCATGAGATAAAAAGAACCATGTTGAGTGAATATTCAGTAGCCAAACATTTTTTGGTTGAAGATGTAAGTACAACTTGTTATACTATAAATCGTGTTTTGATTACACCTTTTCATAATGAAACTATATATGAGTTATGGAATGGTAGAAGACCTAGACTTTCCTACTTCAATGTTTTTGGATGCAAAGTATTCATCTTGAATAATAATGACCATTTACCTAAATTCTTACCCAAATCTGATGAAGGAATTTTCTTATGCTACTCCACAACTTCTAAAGATAATAAATTTTTTAATAAAAACACTTCTACTATTGAAGAAAGATTACATATAAAATTTGATGAAACTGGTACTTTTCTTTTAAAACAACCTCAACCTACATCCTTGGATGTGTTTTCAAAAACTGATTGTCAACCCAGGATAGAAGATTTTTCTGATAAGGAAAATGTCCAAGAAAATATTTCTGAATCATTTACCTCAGAAGATTTCCTACCCTATGTTGATTAATAGGTTTTATAGAACCCAAATCAGTTGTGTCTAAAGAATAATCTTGGTGATAGTATCATTGGTGATGTAAATCAACATGTAAGGACTAGAAGCTCTTTAAGGAATGAAGTAGAACGTCTAGCTTTTCCTTCTCAATTATAACCTAGATGAACGGATGATGCTTTAGGTGATGATGATTGGATATGTTTTATGCAAGATGAGCTAAATGAGTTCGAAATGAGTAATGTTTGGACATTGTTTGAAAGTTGAAGTGAATCTTCTTTTATTAGAGTAAAATGGTTTTTCAAAAATAAGTGTGATGAAAATGGAGTCATTATAAGAAATAAATCTAGATTAGTTGCTAAAGGCTATATTCAACTAGAAGGAATAGACTATGAAGAATCCTATGCTCCAGTAGCTCGATTGGAATCTATTTGTATCCTACTTTTCTTTGCAGAATTATTCAATTTCAAACATTATCAAATGGATGTTAAATGTTCTTTCCATAATGTTTTTGTTCAAGAGGATGTTTTTGTTGAACAACCTCTTGGTTTTGAATATTAAAAACATCCTGAACATGTTTTCAAATATACCAAAGATTTATATGGAATTAAACAAGCTCTTATATCCTGGTATGATAGACTTACATGATTTTTTTTACAAAACAATTCTGTTAAAGGAAATGTTGATACAAAACATTTTATAACGAAAGATAAGAAAAGTGTTTTGATTGTACAAATTTATGTTGATGACATTATATTTGGTTCAACTAAGCAATCTTTAACTGATTCGTTTTATGATCTAATGAAATTGGAGTTTGAAATGATTATGATGGGTGAGTTATCATTTTTCCTAGGTTTTCTAATTTAATAAAAACTAGAAGGAACTTATACATCCCTACATAAGTATATTAATGATCATCTTAAAAAGTATTGATATGACAACACTATGTGTATTATTACTCTCATTGGTACCTCAAATTCACTTGATCTTGATGAAGCTAAGAAACCAGTGGATCAAACATCATCCAAAGGTATGATAGAAAGTTTACTATACTTGACAATTAGTTGATCGTACTTAATGTTCTCAGTATGCTTATGATCAAGATATCAATCCAATCCTAAGGAATCTAATTTGAAGGAAGTGAAAAATATTTTTCCCTACATAAATGAAACCATGGATTTAGGACTCTTTTATACTTCTAGATATGATTTTGTTTTAAAATGTTTTTCAGATGATGAATTTTATGGATGTATAATAGATAGGAAAAGTACAACCAGAACATGTCATTTCATATGAGATTCATTAGTTTCTTGGTCACACAAAAAGCAACACTCAGTATCACTTTCCACTAGTGAAGCTAAATATGTGGCTTCTGGAAGTTGTTGTGCTCAAGGGTTGTGGGTGCAACACATATTCCCAGACTATTGTATGAGTTTTACTAAAACAAAATTTTTTTGTGATAATTATTGTCTCAGTTCCTTAAGAAAAACCCCTACACATCACTCTCATGTAAAACACATAGATATTAGGCATCACATTCTTAGCGATCACACACAAAAAGAAGATATCATTCTTTAATTTATCAGAACGCAAGATCATCTTGATTATATTTCCAAAAAATCATTACCATATGAAAGATTTGAATATATTAAACAGATGTTAAGAAGGATAAGAGTAAGGTAATATTCCTTTTTAACATCTTGTTGAAACCTATCTATTTACAATAATAATATTCCTTTTATTGGGGGAGTAAATTTACTTGTTAGCTAAAATTTTCATAATTCAAATTCTCATAGTCAAAATTTTCATAGTTTAAATATTCATAGTTAAATTTTTTCATAATGTAATTTTTTTTGGTAATCTAAATTTTTTTCGTAATCAAAATTTTCATAATCTAAAGTTCTTCAAGAATAATTTTCCTTATTATGAATAATCTTCCTAGAAATCTGAAATGTATGTTTCCTTTTCAAAATTTTCATAATCATATTTTACTTGTTGGAATTATCATTTTGTTTTCCAAAATTTTGGATTCACTTTTACCTCAATCCGAAGGTTTTCCTTAAAAACATAAAAAGTTCGAAATCAATCAAAATGCTTCTTCATCAATCATCTCAACCGTCAGATCTTCTCAAGAAGTTTTCAATCATTGGATCAATCAAGGAAGTTGAATCATCACTTCAATTTCCTATATAAAGGACCCCCTGATGTTAGTCCCACACTGAATCCCAATATCTTGCGTTCTGAAGCTATTCCATTCCTACTTAAGGACATTTCAAATTTCTCAGGTCTTCTTTAGTTACGAATGTCTAAAAAAGCCTCTCCTGAAAAAGAAATTTCAAACGTAACAGGAAATCTCTAAATGACATATTTATCGTGAAAGGTTGGTAGACCCTAACTTCTTTAATAAGTATGATTCAATCATCTCAAAGAACATCAAGTTAAATGGATGGGAGAGTATAGTTGTATCTAAACCCAAGGTAGAGGATCCGGTGATTCTGGAGTAGCTAGTAGAGTTTAATGAATCTGTATCTTTTTTCAATCAAGTAGGCAAATAGAATTTTTCTTTTAAGAGTTACAGTAAGACTAACTCTCTTTCTTATTCTAAGTCAAATAGTATAATTGGAATACCATACGAAGGAGAAGTTGAATTTTGTACGCATAAGTTACTAGATGTTGAAGAAAGGTTTTATAAGGAACAGTCCATAGAGTTCCTTGTTTTAGTTGGAGTCAAGACTCTAAAGATTCTTCATCCTTCATCAAATTATCAGATTTTGGAACTTTGGGTTCAAGGATTTTCTATTCTAATGAAAGGAGATAAACTTACTTTGAAGAAGAGCGATATATATATATGTTTTGGATTTCATAGTGAACCTTCGAAAGATGAATCTAGTTAAGTATATTTTGGTCATGATTGAGAATATCAAGAATAAGAATATGAAGTCTCCGATTATCATGTATCCGACAATTCTATCAAAGATCATTGTTTCTTTTTTAGAATCAATGAAAATTTCTTGAAAATAGATGTCAATAAATTTTAGGGTATATTTGTGATGTGATGACACTCTAAGTAGAATGATAATTAAATTTTATAGTGAATCTGGAGACTTTTATGATTTATCAATTAAAGAATTTGATGTTTTATTAATGAAATCTATTATAGCTTAAACTTCCAAGAAAGATATAATGAAGAGAAAAGTAAAATAAATTCAAGAAATAGAAAAAGTTTCTGTTGTCAAGGAAATTCAATCTACACCACCAAAGCTGAAAGAAGGAAAAATCATATCCTGCTGAAGTAGTGGCTAAGTGGGGAGATGATAAGAAAAACTAGAGATAAGGGGGGGATATGTTTGTCTTGGACCCTACTGAGGCAAAATCCATGATGATAAAGGCTACTGAGGATCTTGAGAAGAAAGGGAAAGAGAAAAAGAAAAATAAGAAGATGTATGAGACTGAAATTGTTCAATCTCTTATTAAGGATACAGAGAAAGCTTCTAAGAAAATTCTGGTAACAAAATATTTTTTAATATAATCAATCCCAGAGACTCCAGGAAAGAAGTTGGTGATTCCAGAGCGAGAAAAAGATGAAGAGATAGTGCAAGATAATGAAGTTCATGAAGAAGAAGAAGGGAGTGGTGATACTGATGATATGATAAAGTAATTAGAATATTATCACGAGAAGGAGAGTCTTTCTGACAAGTAATCATTCTGAACATCTGATGCTAAGTCTTCAAAACTTGCTACCCTAAGAAAATATAAGAAGGGTGAGGAATAAGTATATAAATTGTCTGAAGAAAGAAAGTAGAAATCATGATTTCATTCATCCAGAGGGTGTTGAGGCAGGAGCTAAGAAGGAAGAAGTTGATGACAATAAGATTGTTCAGCTATCAGATAGTTAACATGAATTACCTAAACAAGAATAAATCATTTCAAGAACTGATAAGATAAAGCAGGTGATAGTTGATACTCCTACCAAATATTTGGTTAGTAATAAAGATACTGGTGATTCATCGAAGTGGAAAGCTGACGTGCTTGAAAATGAATCTCCATCAACAAAGTATTAGAATTCATAATCATCTTCTCCTAGCCATGAAGTTTTTGTTCTGTCATTGAAGAAGATGGTTGGTACTATTCCGTTATTTCCAACCATAGATTCAAGATGTCAAATGCTTCAGAATTCCTTAAATCCGAAAATAGATTCAGTATCCATGTTGATGGATACTTGTGTCAAACTTGAGGCTAATTTCAAAAAAAAATCATTAATTATGAAGCCTATAAAAGATCTGTCAAGAAGATGACTAGTTGGTCAAGGATAACTTTGGAAGTGATTAGAATTCTCAATGAGTGTCAAGATAATGTCAATGATGCTTTTGAAACCAAATAATCTAAGTTCAAATATCCCACCAAGTCTTTGGAAGAAAAGAGATATCTTGAAGAAAATACTTAGAATCAAGAAGTGAAAGATCTGAATGATCAATTTTATTCCATTTCTCAGAGTTGGAATAAGCAACAGGATCTTAGAATTGAACTTGAGGAAAAACTTGCTAAACAAGAAGAAGCGTTGAAGGCTCAGGATGATATGCTTAAGGCTCATGAAGAAAAAATTAAGTTCTTAGAAAAGAAAAGTGAAGATCAAGATTCGTTACTCAAGATCATGGATGATAGTCAAAAGGAACTCAAGAAACTCAATACTATTGTGATTAAGCTGATGTCGAAAGAGAAAGAGGGATAATTTCTTTCATATCTGATCTTTGATTGTATTTCCATGTTGTAAAAAATCATCCAATCTTAATGAAATTTTTTTCTCTATATTTTTTTCATTTATTACTAATATTTCAGGTACTATATTTTCTTTTTCCATTCCCTCTATTCCTTTTTGAAAATCACAATGGGGGAGGAAGGAATGTCAAAAAATAATACTATGTAAAGAAAAATTTACCTAAGTAAGGGGAAGTCAATCTAAGGGGGAGTTTTTATCATGAATTTTTTCATATGAAAGAAATTACAAAATCTCAAAAGAAATCATGAATATGATCCTTAGAGATTTCAAAGCCTAAGGGGGAGTTATTCATATTAATTATGATCCATAAGTAATGGGAGATAATTTTTTATATTCATGTTCATAAAAATTTCAAATTCCTTATATTCATTTTTGTAAGGATGTTTCTTCTTTCCAAAAAGTGGGAGATTGTTGAGTTGATAAGGATTTTTATGACTTTTATATTCCTCTATGTTTTGAAAATAACAAAGACTCTATCATGAGGCAAATTTTATCTTCCCTAATATATTTTTTATATAAAGAAATTTTCTCTTTACCCAGATTTTCCTTAATAAGGAAAATTTTCCTTCCCCAGGGAAAATTTATCAATACCTATTTTTCATTGATCATATTTTAGTTTCTATAAATCTAACTCTATTTATTCCTAAGTGAAAAATTCGGTTTTGAATCTAAAATCTTGGAATTCTATAAATACATATATATAGAGTATTATGTTTTTAGGATCTGAATTCAGGTTCCGAATTCTCTTAAATTCATACTACTAATTCTCTTAAATTCAGACTTCAGATTATCCAAAATTCAGACTCTGGATTCTCTAAAATTCAGACTCCAAATTCTTTTAAATTCAGACTCCGAATTCTCTGAAAGTCAAACTCTGAATTCTCTAAAATTCTGGCTCTGAATTCTTTGAAATTTGGATTCTGAATTCTCTAAAATTCAGACTCCGAATTCTCTGAAATGCAGACTCTGAATTCTCTAAAATTTAGACTCCAAATTCTATTAAATTCAGACTCCGAATTCCTTATAATTTAGGTTCTGAATCCCTTAAATTAAGACTCTGCATTCCTAAGAATTCAGACTCCGAAATCCAAAGAATTCAGGTTCTACATTCCCCAGAATTTAGACTCTAAAGACTATAGAATCTTGATTATGGATTTCTTGAAAAAAAATCCAAATATCATTTTAACATAGACTTTGAATTCTTGATTTCTTAGACTCAGAATTTTATTTTTTTTTCCTTAGACTCCGAAAAATATATTTGGTTTAGAAACCATATTTACTTACCCTTGTTATAATTATAAAATTATGTTGTGCATTTTGTTTCTAACCAACTATTGTTTGAGTGACACATGTACAGTTCCCTCTGAAATTCAAGGAAGAATATAAACGTTGGAGGAGGGAGCAGATCGTTGCTGATTTGACTATAAATATGACCTCATTTGAATGAGCTCAACACTATTCTACCACTCTAGAGATTACATGATACTAAAGTGATTTCTATAGAGAGAGACTCTCATGCTTTGAGCATACTGAACAGCTTGTTCAGAATTGCTTCATGTGACTCAGATTGTTGTTGGTTACAATCAAGGGATTTTGGGGATAGGAAGATATATGTTCTCACTAACATAAAGTTTGAGGAGTTATTTGATAAAGAAGATAGAGGTTCCAACTACCTTTATGTTCAAGGCCTTGCGGGGATAGTAAGACAAACTCGGATATTCTTATCAAGGGCTTACCCTAGTTTGGGTAAGATAGACTTTCTTGAAAGTATAAATCAAGGGACGTTTATCCATGGTTGTTGGATACCCTACTCTTTGGGTTAAAAGATTTTTATACTTGTTACTTTTATTGTTTCAAGTTATTCTTCCACTGCATTTTGATTAATAAGGAATGTATAACTATCTTATACTCTCTTGAACTTGTACTATGATTAGTAAGATTCTATATGCTTTAAGGTATAATCTTTATCCTTGTATACTTTTCTTAAGATTAATTTCTAGAACCTTATTTCAAGAATCTAACAAGTTTTTTGAACTAAACGTTCTTGTGAATTTACTTTGTTTAACATTGTTAAATAATAGAAAGTTTTATATCATTTTTAAAAGTTCCAGTGGAATTTTTAATGTAAACAAATCACCCCCCCCCCCCCTCTTTTATTTTGAGAGTCTACATCATATCTCGATCCTACAGGGAGTCCACCCACACGTTGTTCACCAGGGAGATCCTTACACTAACATAAAACAATTTATATTCCCAATTTAGAACTCTATCTGAGATTCTAGTACATAGGTCATCAAAGTCACAGATACAAATCCTTTTCACAAATTGTCATTGAATATCCAAAATAACATCTCAAGAATCCTCTCAAGAATTATAGAGTTCCCCTCTTTGAATTATATAATTTATGAAGAGTGTTCCACCTCCACCAATACTCTCCATTCTTGAGAGAATAAGGAGGTACCTTCTTTGATTCCATTATCAAGGTGACCAATGACAAATAGGGAAAGAATTAGGATCTTCCACGTTAGTGCTTGGTGATTATTATAGCATATTTCCGAAGATAATTCAATATTCATTGATTAGCACTGCATATAATCTACCCTTTACTCCTATGAAACAATGATGGTATGATGTATTTTTTTAAAATTCATCAAAGAATAAATAATTCATCAAAAATAAAATCATTAACTACATAGAATAATTATTCATCATTATGTGATGATCATATTTTTGTTATATAATTCATTAATCTATTAATCCTTGAATTAATTGCATTTTTTTCAATGTTCTACATCATGTAAATATTTGAAAAGTGATCTACTATGACAAAAGGAATAGATTTACTTTCAAACCACGAGTTTTTTTAGGCACTAAACCATAATGTGGTATCATAGGGGTCACATAATAATTTATAATTATTTAATAATAGTTCCTTTACATATTTATTAATGATTATCTATTATGAATTGTTAATTATTAAAATATAAATCATAAAACCATATCTTCATCAACTTTTTTGATTAATATATAATAAAAATGCATTATTTATTAATCAAAAACGTTTGAAGTGCTCAATAAGATGTTACAATTATTTTGGATCGATAACACAAGAGTATGCATCATGTAGCTCATAAGTATATTCCATGTACTCATGTTTATGGAACAAACCAGACTCATTTCATTTTAGAGCATCGTGAATTAATTATACATGGTATGTAATTAAGACACACGATGTTCTGAATATCCTAGCCCAATGTATGGCTATATAGATTATAGTACATTAAATATGAATACACTATGTTTAGTCCATAGTTAAATATGATTCATTTGTTTATTACAGGGTACATGTGACTGGTAACCATGAAACACAATGACCATATCATTCATAGTTATCCATGATATGAATGGATATATATTATATCTTTTTAATGATATACACATTATATTTCATTTATTTTATTTTTCCAAGCACAACTGGAATCGGTCTCCTTGGAGACTAATCATTTTATTTTATAATATGTGACATCATTTCTCCATAAATTCACTATTATGAAATAATTCTAAACATATTATTTGTATTAATAATACTCATAACCTAGGGAATGATAATATAAATATGGGATTAACTAATGATTTTTGTATTGGGTCAATAAATATTTCCTCATTGATGAGTTCCTTATAATAATAAAATATTTTTGAATAACATAAATATTATATCATCATGAGTGGAAACCTTAAAAAATAAGTGGGAATAAAAGTACATGGCATCAAACGTAAAGATACAAAATATAAAAATGTGAACACAATAGTTATAACATGACTAATAATCATTTAACTAATCGTTAAATTATGAGTGTATACGATAATAATGAACAATCAGCCTTTAACTATGGAACAAACATTATCATAGGAAACAATACTTTCAATAGACAAATCATGATAGAATAACATTAAAATAAATAACATCTCTCAACTATAACACATACATTAATATTGGGAACTTTTATTTCAGGATACATACCATCAATGCTTATACATTTGAGACACTAAAACATACTCATGAATACATTATCTTATGAGGGATAATATTTGAACTAGTCCTAGAAAAGAAGTATCCATATTCCATTTTCTCTAAAGGATAAATATTGAAAAACATTATTTGTACTAAAATTCATGTTTTATAAACACTTGTAATTTTATAATTCCATTATACGTGAGTTTTGGTCATGTTTTATGTAGATTAAAATGGCGACGAACTTGTTTTGGGTAATTTACTAATATCAATGGATCACCTCATAACAATATTTTTATTTTATTTCATCCCAAAAGAAAAATGTTAATGATATAAATTAATTTTATATATCATATGTAATCATCTAACATAAACTAAAAACGATATGTTTATTCGTGGAAGCGATAGTCTGTAGAATATACAGTTAACAATTTTTTTAAAGAGAATGAGAGGGTTGTTAATGCTAATACCTTAATTATAAAAAAATACTAGTATAATAATTAAAATCATGTTATCATTATAATATAGTGAAATAATATTTTAGGAATAATAATGTTATAAAAAAATAGATATGACATAGAGGATTTGGTAACTTATACCTCACTTCTATGGTCATCTCCTTTACAAGGGGGGTTTAACCTTTGAGGGAAGGTAATTTGAGAAGAATAGATCCTCAAAATTGTGAATATGAGTATGGAGTATATGGGTGGATAGATATTTGTATGAAATTAATGGCTATTGGTGTGAATTCAAGTGTGGATGGTAATTCCACTTGTATAATTGAAAAGGAGGGGAATTGTTTTAGTTAACCAAAACCTCTTAATAGTGCGATGTTACACTCAAGGAAAATGAATCCAAAATTGACAAATAATTGACTGTGGAAGTAATTAGGTTGCTAAAACCTTCCAACACTCGATTGAAAACTTGTTTCAAAATTTTTATTCCCTTTACCTCTTTTGAAAATAATTTTTACCATTTTCATTTTCACCACATTAATTAGTTTTCAACTAGTTAATTTATACATTATGATCAAAAAAGAAATGGACCTTTTTATATAATTCAAAACTAATGAAACCAAATTTGAATCTAATTTTTAGATTAAAATAAAAAATAAGGTAAATCATTGTTTTAAATGAAAAATGTATAGTGTATTTTTTTTTTTAAAATATAACTTAAATTTATAATTTCAAATATTATTTTATGAACTAAAAACAAAATTTCTTAACTAATAAAATCACTTATAGAATGTGAATATTTTTATATGAAAAATGTCCCACAAATTTCTAATTTGTAAATATATACCTACAATTTCATGATTTCATGTAATTTAAGAAATCATAATTTATCAGTATTAACCTAAAAACAATATTTTTTGAGAAATCACAAAAATTTAAATTATGAGAATCTGACCACAACAAATAAAAAATGATGTCAATTTTTCCATGTCCACAATCTAAAAAATTTAATTATTTTTTTATATAAAAATCTAAAATATAGAGAAATTAGTTTTTATTGGAAAATGGATTTTTGTATATTGTCTATTAATCTTATAATTACCTATAAATTATTAATTAATCTATTTTCAATCCTTTATTCTTTTTAAAATATATTAATCTTGAAAATAATAGAACACTATACAATATATTTCACTTGTTTTTTAGCTACCCTATTTGACTTGTTATTTTAAATCACCATTATATATATATATATATATTCATAACTCTATTACAACATTTTATACCTACCAATTATATGGCTTCCTTACAACCATTTATAGTTTCTTACTTTGAGTGTTGTATATTGAGGAAAAAATTTAATATAGTTTTTATATAATAATTAGAAAGATAGGTTGTTATATTATACACCCCTTAAAAATAATTACATCCTTGAAATATAATTACATGGAATAAATAGCAAGGGTACTTTTTCTATATAAAATTATCATTTTCCTACAATGCTTATTTAAAATTATGATTTCTCGATAAAACATTGACCAGATGACTAATATTATTCCATATAACCTTATCTTTTTTATCCATAATTTACAGTGTTTGTTCCTCATTTTGATATCATGTTTTAATTGCTTGGATTTGGATTTAAGTACATATTAATGGTCTTGTATGTATTTCCTAAAACTTCATCCATGAAATACATCATATATTATGTTGTGGTTTGGTAGATTTTTTAATATATGACATACCCCTTTGACATGATCCATGATATTGAAGGGATCGATATACCTAGGGATCACATTCATATTCATCCCAAATCATATAGTGAACTTCCAAGAAGATATTCCAAGGAACACCTTGTTAAAAACCTAAAACAATAGATCAGGTCTATAGTTATCTAAAAACTCTTATATCAATATTGTGAATCTTCAGTATATTGTTGAATGGTTTAAACCTTATCCATGATTCCCTATATTATGTTTTGTCTTATCAAATTTTTCTTTACAACATTATCATAACAAGTTAGAGTGCTACATCACTTCCCATATACATTCATAAATAGTTCCATATAAATTAGAAAATAGAAACCACTTTTATATGTGAACTCTACTAGAAAAATGTATTAATACTTATATCCTAGGAAATACATTAAATAAAATATCATTATATCCTCTAGAACGTGAATTTTCTTCATTGATAAACCGTCTGTATGAGGATGATATAAGCTTTTAAATCTCAACTCTATCTAGTCAGGTTTCTGAATACTTCCCTAAAACATCATGGTGAACCTTAAATCCGGATTAGATATAATTGATAGTGGTACTCCATTAATTGATACCACTTGCCTTATGTATGACTTGGTCAGTTATTGATGGGAGAAATATTATTTGATGCAAATGAAATTCACTAGATTTGTAAGGAGAAAATCTATACACTGTGCGGGTAATGTAGCAAGCACTGTAGCAGTTAATGTAGTAGGTAATGTTCTGTATTGTAGCAGCTGAAACAATTCACCTTGGGCCATCGGTTTTGGATTGGAGTCCTTAAGGATTTCGGGCCACCCAGAACTTCGTTATAGTAGTGTTTTGGGCCATCTTTAAGGAATTCGGGCCACCTCAAGGCCTTCGGGCAACATGCAGTTGCCCCAGACAGACTCTACAAAAAAAGAAGCAGCCTCAGAAGAGGATTCAGAGCAGGTGCACTCACCAGAGTAGAGCCAAATGAATTGTCAAAATGAGAGGGTATGGATATTCCATCGAGACCGGTATTTGCTTACATGGGATGCCTAGATAGATGGCCAAGTGAAGGTGGAGAGCTACTATCATGATGCAGATTCTAGGGAGGGGCAGTTCCTTGTAGATCATCTGGTTGAATTCACTATGTCCTTCGGGTCATGTAATCTCCTAAGCCTATGGGCCTTGTAATCTCTTAGCCTACGGCCTTGTAAGGGTTCCCCTTATCCCTTGAAAGGGGGGTGGGGGTTATCAAAAAATTAATAAAAAAGGCCTTCGGGCCATTCAATCCAAGCCATGTTAATTTTATAAAACTCATATACTACAATGGGTAATAGTTTGAATATACTCTTATAATTTTCTCATTCAAACATAACTTTCTGGAATACCATGCATCGAGATCCATATTCTACAAACTATCTCAATATTTTATCCTGCAGTAAGATTTTATTTATATCACTATATGTATATTAATTCTTCCTAGATGAATAGAGTAGGATGATATAAGAATATACCGGAAATTTTCCCTCTTAAATTATGTTTTTATGGGATATATATTAAGGTCCCAAACCTTATAAATCAATATTTATTAAATTTAATCAATATAATATTTGAAATCATTTTTTATAGTTATACATTATCTTTATAAGTTTTATTTATTTTAATATGAATGAATGCTTGATAAATCAATTGGGAAATATATATATTTTCTTCCCCCGTTGTGCATCAATATTTATCTTATATAAGTACATGAATATTACATATTTTTTAATCCTCTTCATGTATATAGTATCATGTCATTTCCTACTTATAGGATCATCCACCTTATTTTTCATCCCCAGGTGGTAATATACTGAGTAGTTAAATATTTTATGAATTCTAATGATCTCATTTGGAACATACTAAATTCATTCTATGTGAATATTTGATTAAATATATTATTAACTGTATATATATATCATTATTTTAATCATGGAAATAATTTTTCAAAATTGTGAATGCAATGATCTCCACTACACTCTCCAAATAATGAATCTATTAATTTATATCATGAGATTTTAATTTTTGTGAGGCATAAAAAATTACTTTTCATTTTTCAAGAGGATGAACAAAATTTCATTCATTGATGATATATATATATATATATATATTTCAAACCCTTCCCCATTACAGGGTAATGTATGTAAAATAGTAGTGACTAACTTATTCTCCAATTCATTGAAGCATTATTCACATGCCACTATCCCCAGGAAATTTAATCTATTTGGGGATTGCATGGTAATAGTATTTAATAGTCAGGGTATATATCCCACAAAGCATCACTAATATCCTAATAACCCAAGAAAACTATGTATCTTGGTTATAGTTGTTTGTTTGGACCATTTTTCTTTAACTTCTTTTAATGGACTTAATGATATTCCATTTCTGGTGATTCCATAGACCACAAATGACACCTTTTGTAACCATAATTCACATTTTATAAATATTACATAAAACATTTTATTTCATAAGGTTATCAACAATATTGGTAAATTATTTTCATACTTTTCATTCTATTTGAATATATAACAATATTATCTATATATAAAACTATAAACTGATCCTTCTAGTCCCAAAATTTTTTATTATTTATAACTATTAAAATTCTGGGGTATTTAGTCAATCTAAATGGCATCACATTAATCTAATATTTTCCATACCTTCTTCATAATGATGTCTAGAAAATATTCTTCATTTTAACGCTTAACATTTGATATCCATATTGATTAGAAATATTTAAGAAGTATAGTTCTTATCTAATACGATAGAACAAGTCATCAATACAAGGTAAACTATATTTATTCTTAATTTTTATCAGGATAGGATCATGATAGTCAATTAAAATTTTCATTTATCAATATGTATTATTAATTAAAAGGGTTAGTTCTCCATATGGTGAAGAATTGGAAACAATAATACCCTCCTCAAAATTCTCAATTAGATATTTCTTGAGTTCCTCTAAATCAATGTGATATATTCTATATGGACTCATTAATATTGTCATACTCCCATGTGTATGTTCAATTGAGAACTCAAACTCATGATCTAAGGGGTGAATATGAAGATGATTTTAAAATACATGAGTATATTCTCATTAAATACACATTTCATAGATATTTATCCCCCCCCCCAATGATCATTATAGTCAATAGTCCCACGGTTTTTGATATTTGAACACATATTATAAAATATTCACCCAAGAGGAGATCATCCTTTTTTTCAAAATTGATAATAAGATGATCTTTAATATAAAATAAAAAATCCTTCTGTTTATAATTCATATCAAGTCTACATAGGGATATGTAATAAATAGCTAATATCATGTAAAATTAAAACAACAGTAGAAGAATTGGATTTTCTAGAATTATTTTTAGAAAAATATCTTTGAAGGAATATTTTTATATTAAGTAAAATCACTGAGCTGCCGTTTATTTTCCTAGGTAGTTCAATATAAATCACATTAGGTGGTGATTCAAAATTCAAAGAAAACATTTGTAATAAAAATTAATGTGATGAACCATAATCAAATATGGTACTCGTACATCTAGAATGAAGTTTAACTATACCTCATATCACTATATTATCATGATCTACCTCATTTGTAGTGATGATGAATCTTTTTCTAGATTACCTAAATTTGGGAGGTTGTTGGGGACTATTTTTTAACCTATATCAATAAATGTTTAACATTTGATACTTTATGTTATGTTATATTATGATTTTGAACCTAACCACTCAGTGTTAATGGGAAATCAGTTCATCAAAATGGTTTATAAATATAATGATATCAACAAAATATTTTTCCCTAGGAGTGACTATAAAGGTGTTTAGTTAAGCTTATTTCTTGGAACCAAATCAGGGTTGTTTTACACCCCAAAACTCACTAAATAGTTTCAATACTCCTATGTATAACTACGATGGAGACTACAACAACTTCCTAATATCATAAAAATGATGTATTTCTTAGGAAATCCACCTAATCAAAACGTTACAAATATTTTCTTATATCATAATATCCTTGGAATCATCCAAAGGGGTTTTCACAAAAGTTATCTAATCATAATCTAAAATAATTTTCATTAATATCTAAAAAATCTAAACCTTCTCTCTGGTACCAACATTATTGACACAATCTAAACATGCCATTATTTTTTAAATTTTACCTGATATTAAATTAGATTTCACAAATAATAATATCCCACGGATTGATAGTTTTATTTTCATTATATACTAGCTACATAATCATATTATTTTATAATACATGAGATCATTTCTCCTTAAAGGAACCATACTAGACCATATTCAAGTCATCTCATTAGTAATACTTGTTCACTAAACATGGATAAAAACATAAGAAAGGGGTTATATCAAACACTCGGTAATGGGTGAATATAAATTTCATCTATGTTGAATTCATGGGAATGTTTAGAAAATGGGTAAATGATAAATTTCATAACAATATGAGGGATAGACATATATCATATGTGAAAATCAAAGTATATGGAATAAAAAATTAATTCCACAAAAGTTCAACACTGTAACATAATAGTTTTGTCATTTTTTAGGGGAATTTAACATAAACCTTCAATCATGACAGTATAAGATAATAATGAATTATAATCCATTAACTATGCCGCAGTTATTATCATATAGAAACATTACATTCATGAGCCCCATTATTAGAGAATAATGTAAGAATGAATTAAACACTAAAAATATAAAGAACATTACATTCCTGAGCCACACAATAAATACCCATCATTATGATAAACTAAAATTTACTCATGATTACATAGTAACATTAGATATAAATTTGTATCCAATTCCTTGGAGGAAGATATAAGACTCAGTCCATTAATCATCTATAAATTCATGTTCGATATGAAATTATTCAAATTTCAAAATCATAGAGAACCCATGGACATAAAATGGGATTCATAAAAAATTACAATGTGTATCATTAACTTCCCAAAAATAATCCAATGAAATAGAAAATGTTTTTCATAAAACATCCAAATCATAATTGTTCAATTTTCAAAAATAACCCACTAGAATAAAATTGTGCTTCATAAAATAAAAAAATGAAATAAAATAACATCATGATGTAAATAATTGGATAGTAAAAAATTGATCACAAAAAATAATCACATAAAAACATGATGAAGCATAGTATATAACACCATTATAGATATATTGTTTTTTGTATATTGGGAAAAAATCATGGAATAATGTTTTGAAGATATTTTTTATTAATCATATTAAAAGTCCTTATTAGGATTCTAACTTCAACAGGACGCCATTTTTCTAGGAAAAATAAAAATAAAACGTTTCATGAAAATGTATTATAAACAAAAACATATTTTTACTAGAAGTAAAGATAGAAAATCTTTTTAAATGGAATCTAATGAAATTTTGATGTTCAATTAGATTTTTTATGAATAAAATAAATGTGTTTGTGTAACCAAGTATGTTACCTTGACACATGATTTCAAAGAAAGTGATTGGGAATATTATATAATAAATAAAAACATATAAACTATCTATTAAAAACATTATTCATATACATTTCTATTTAAACACTCCATTGATAATAATTCTCTTTATGTATTTTATATTTGGAATCTCTTTTCAAAAATCAAGTGTTAATAATCCAAACCATTTTGAATGAGGTTTGTAAAAGAGATGTGGATATTCATTTTTATCCTAATGGCAATCCTTACCAAAAACATTAATGGTAATTTAATTTGTTATTTATAAATACATATTGTGTTATAATTTCACTACATTGAATTTATATTTGTATTTTGAAAATATGAAGATGATAATGAACTAATATTGTATTATTTTCCCCTAGTGATAGATTTCCTTAGAATGAAAACTAATTTTTTCATTATAAAAATGAACTATTTTAATAAACTATATTGCATATAAATATCATTTATAATCATAAAATATATACTAAAACCTACCATTATTGTATGTGAAGGAAAATTTCAATTGTATTCATGGAGATAGTATTTCACACAAGGCATGACCCAGGATTTCATTTTTCTTAATAGAAAAAGGGCGAATAGTTAATGCTTTTATTATTATTGTAGAAGCATGGTTGTCTAATAATGATACATATTTTATCACTTAAAATTATTGAACTTCAATTTTAGGAAGATTCATTTGACATAATGTAAAATAAAAGAGAATGAGAGGTTAGTAATATATAACACACTTCTTAATAACTGAAAATCAACTTTTATAAATAAAAATGAAATAGGAAAGTAAAAGAACAACCTAAAAATGAAACACTTAGGGGGATGAATATTTTGCAACCCAATGTAATCCCCTACAACAAAGGACCTACACTCTAAAGGCAGTGAACCCAAACTATCATAGATGGAAACTTCATCCCCTGGTCTCCCAATCATCGAATGTGCATCTGCAATGAAGTTGGTCTTCCTCTTGCTTTGATGAATGAGATGTCCATGATTTGTCTCTAAAGAACACCTCCTATTAATATAAACGTGGTCCCAAGGCACCTCTCAACTCCCTTGAACCATTTTCTCTAGAACCTTTGAATATGGATCCACTTCCTACTCATGAAAGCCCTATCTCTTGCATATTGTGATCCCCAAAAGTAGACATCGGGCCTCTGCCCCCAGAAAACTACCCATCCCATTATCCATTCTAGACGCCACCAGAACCGAGCCACTCGAGTCATGTAAAACCCTACCACCTCTCATGAGAACATTCATGGAGGAATAGTTCATGATAAGATTAAATTCCACTAGAAGGAGGGATCCATCTAAACCACCTACCCCTCGTACATTCATGAACGTGGGAAATTCTATGGAGGTTACACACCATGGAAAAATTATATCCCTCTTTCAAAAATGAAACAAACTCACATTTCATGAATCTCACCCTCATCTGTAGCAATTTAACTGATCTCCATGATCCCATATGTGCATTATTCATAGCCTCCCAAATAACCTAGTAAATGGATGAAAGGATTGAATCCCGAACCAGGAAATCTGAGTCCCCTCTTGTGGAACCAAGAAACCAGGGGGACATAAGTTCCTAAAACGAGAATATCATGATGTTTAATCCTTATTTTGGATTTAACACAGGACAATGTGATTCCACCCATTAACTCTGAAATAATTGGGGTGTCATTGATTCCTCCCTCGGCAACATATATAAGTAACAATGAGAACCCAAGGAAATACCACTTCATTGAATGTTCTCATATGTTGGGAGGGCTAGTTTCTTAATTCCAAAAACATGGAAATTAATTTGGGATGGTAGATCCTTTAATTAGATCTTCTCTGACCACTTTTCATTTCTACTCTCCACATTCATCCACCTCTAAAACTCCCAAATGGAAAACCTTCTTGAACATGAGATAATAAGGAATCATCTATCCTATTATTCATTCATGAAGATTCTATCAAAAAACCTTATTCTATTCTTGGTTCAAAACTTACATAATCAGAATAAGGAACCGCTATCTTCCTGGAAGAAAAAATCAGGGGTACTGCATCCAAGAAAGAGCATACTCTCCACATCCTAGTTTTCTTTCTAGAAACGAATTCCCCCTATCAATGATCTACAAATAAGATATTTGTAGCAATTTGAGGAGTTTGAATGATAAAACCCTATTCTTTTGAATATTTTATTGATAATAAATTAAATAATTTTCACATATTGTGCTAAATATGTTCATTTAAGAAATATTTGTGATTAGATCATTTATTTGAAAATTTGATGAAAATTCCAGTTTTACATTTTTAAAATAAATTGTAGTATTTTGCACATAAATATTTTAATATGAATTTAATGAACTTAAAATTTTGTAATAGTATTATTCACTTATGTTCATAAAACTTTTGATCAGGAAATTGGAGCTAAATATTTCATTTTGTTGGACTAAATGGACAATGAAGGAAAATGAGGGCTGGACTCGCCAGATTGGACATTGGTTCTGTATATGGTCTATAACACCTTCATCAGAGCTTGTATAGGGCCCATATTTTGGGAGGTTCTTACCAACCCAATTTTTTACAACTCATTCTTCTCAAATAACAGTAGTTTCACACATTTTGGTGTTCAAATTGGCGGTGCAAGTGGGCTTAAAATATTTGGTCGAGATTCCCTATTCACACTTGAAACATCTTTAAACCAAGCCTCCAATCCAATGTATAATTTAGTATTTTTATCATTTAGAGGGTTTTAGACGTGAAATAGGAATTTTATGGAAGAGTAGAAGAGGTTCCACTCCATATCGTTAAGCAATTAAATATGGGTAGCTCTTGAAACAAGAATCCCTTCGTCGAAGCCCCCTTCTTATTACTCGTGTTGTAATGTTTGTGTTTTCATAATAAACATCTTTTTTCTTCTTTTATTTATTCTATTCTCTTCTGTTTCGTTCAAATTTATTCTTCTCTAAATATTCCTAATTAGTCTGGAATCAAGAGTAGAAACGTTATTGGGTTCTACCCATTCTAAACATTTGCACATGTAAAAAGTTTCTACGATGACTACACTGCCGAGGGAAGAGTAGTTCTTTTTAGTAATCGATTTACCTTTAACATTCTTCATTCATGTATTTTGAATCAATGATCTATTATAATTTACATATAATGATCTATTAATTTATTTTTTAATTCAAATGAAACTAATAATGCAATTGAACAATTGAACCAAAAACATGCAAGGTCAGAAGTTGTGTAAATTGTGAGAGGCCGGCCTTAATCGGTAATAAAAGACCACACGGGATAAATCTGTAGAGTTCAAATAGAATCCCTAAACTCAATTAATCTTCATTTCCATAGTGTATATATGCTCTAATTAACCACTGACCATAATCTGAGCTAAGAACCTTAATCAAAGCAGGGTGTTGTGATTGCATGTTTCGAAGCTAGCCTAGGGTTTATGTAATTTCATCTTTGTGGTTAAGTTAACTCCTGTAGGGTTTTAGGGTTAAACAATTAGAGGATTATAATTAAAATAATGTTAATCTAAATGACACTAACAATAATTGAGTGAATAGGTAGAGTTATATCAATTACACCTTTTAAATATTTTCTGAAAACATCTTCTTGTTGTGTCTTTTTAATCGGTCTTCATTTTAAAAAAAATGCAATATTCTTCCAGAAAACTTCTTATAGTTTTATAAACGATAAACAACCCACATCCTTTCAAGTAATTTTTTTATTCTCTTTTATTTTATTTTTAGAATACCTTTAAGAAGTTGTTTTAATTTGCTTTCTCCTTTGAGAGACGACATTGGTCAGCAACTGTGCTGCACCTAAGTAACCCGAAACCGAACATCATTTTAAAGCACCCATGACAGTGCTTTTAAGTGAACATATACTGGGAAAACCCATAAGGACGTACCCTATTATCATCAGCATTCTCCTCAAGAACCAACACTGCTCTATAAAAAATGAATCCCAATAAGAATTCATTGCCACAATATACCACGACAAATATGCATGCATAGTTTCGGAGAGGTCACGTAGACCCACTCATCCTCCTTAACTGGCATGTCCATAAGAGCCCATGAGGACCAATGACAGGAGCACAATTAATTAGCATCCCAAAAAATACCGTTAGGAGCTTCTCCATACTTGCAATATTTCCCTTAGGAGGGTTTATAAATAAGAAAATGTGATGCAAAATACATGTAAGAACACTATTTATCAACACGACCCTCTCCCCAAAGGAAATAAATCTACTTTTCTAGCTAGAGATCCTTCCTCACACCTAATTTGTGATGTCCTCAAAGAATATCTTCTTGACGTGCCCTGATGATATGGGAACCCCATGATATATCATAAGAGGTGCTTTCACTGACAACCCAATATGTCATGAATGTCCATGCATCTCTCTCCAGTACCCATGTTGGAAATACACACCTAGCTCTTACCTGGGTTGATATTCTTCCCACTTACCTAGTGATACATAGAAATAATCTCCATGAATCGGAGCAAGGATCTCCCCCTGCTGTTAGTAATGAACCACACATCACCCGCAAACATCTAGTGTGAGATACCCTCCCTGCCCTCCCCCCAAAGTAAAGAAACAACATGATATTCACCATACCTCTCTGAAGGTTCCGAGAGAGAGCGTCATACGCCAGAACGAAGAGACATGGAGATAGAGGGTCCCCCTTTCTCACTCCCCAGATTGTTTTGAAGAAACTCAAGCACGTCCCCTACATAGAGATTGATATCCAAGGAGATGAGAAGCATTAGAAATAGAGGTCACAAACCCATTACTGAAACCCAAACTTGAACATCACCCAGATGATGAAACACTATTCCAACATGTCATATGCCTTGTCCTTGTCAACCTCGAAGATAATATTGGAGCCAACTGACCATCTATTGAGATCAATCACTAGTTCACTAGCAATACCAATCACCCCATGAATGTTTGACCCTTAACAAACCCATGTTGTTAATTAGATACCAATCTCGGAATCAACACACTCATTATCCTTGCAATATGGCTCGCCAGAATTTTATATGACACATTACAAAGAATTATAGGTCTATATTGGCCAATGCTGATGGGGTCCATAACCGTTGGTATGGGAACCACCCTAGAAGAACTCATATCCTTACCAAAATCACCACCTCAAAAGAAATCATGTAGTTTGTCCACTATATCACAGCTGAAAATATCCCATGCACCCACATAGGAAGCTTTTAGAAACCCATCCGGTCGAGGAGCACTATCGCACGACATTACAAGCACCTTTCCCTTAATTTCCTCTTCCTTCGGTATAGACATCAGGGACTCATTTTTATAATTCCTCACCAACTGTGGTACACATTCCAAGAAGATATCTACCACTTCATTATCATGGTTATTCCCATTAGCTACATGGGCCAACCCAGCCAAAAACCCTACAAAATGCTCTAGTGCCAAGCATCCAGTAAAATCCACATCATCTGAATAGACGTCATTAACAAGGGAGATGTTAATCTTCCTGGTGCTCTTCTACTCCCATAATGCATGTAAATAACCCCTGTTACGATCACCTACCTTCAGCCGTCCACGCCAAGTTGGAGTGTAGGGAGAACTGCAGGGCCCGTTGGCATTCCGGGCAGAAGCGGTTATCCTGGGAGCAGAAGGAGACACAAGGGGGTAGGAGACAAGGAAATCAGATCTGGAATGAATATGTCAGCGCGCAGCCCCAAAACTTCCGACCTGAGCTGGCCTTCCATATCTGATACTCGACAGGCACGCAGGGCCGGAATATTGAATTCGAAAAACAGAGCCCACTGATAACCCCACCCTTCGACGATGCCGCCGCAACAGGCTGAACCACACCACGATCACCCCAAGACCCCATGCCTAAGGAACTCAGCACAAACCGCCTCTTCTACAGTTAGCTGCTGAATGGACTTGATGCCCGAACACCATGAAAAACCTCAGGGTAACTTTGAAAGGGAACCTTTTCCACCACTAGAAACCATCCCCCACTCGTAACAGCAACTGAGGAGGAAACGTCAGCGCAGGATCCATCTCCACGCATATACGAGGACATTCCGCATTCTAGAGAGAATTCGTGCTCCAGTTAGAGCCAAGAAACTATCTAATAGAGTCGCCAACAGTAGTGAGAATCACCAGGTTCTCTAGAGGAAGAGGAAGGCCTGGAAAACTGATCCAAATAGCCACTGATGAGGACTCCCTACCAGAATGATAGGCCCACGACCAATGAGAGAGGGAGAAACGCCACGATCCACACCACCGTTCCTCCCTGGCCCAAGTCGAAGCAAAATCTTCCCTGTAAGAGCAGTGAATACAAAAGGCCACTCTTGAAAGCTCGAAGACGACCATCAGCAGCCGGAGGCCCCATGAGGAAATAAAATCCCGGAACAGGCCCAACGGTGGCATATTTGGACCAATGAGCGCCATAAGGGAGAGGTCATGAAATGAGGTAGCATCCCGTATCTCCTTCTCCTTCATGCCCACCACTGGAAAACCATCCAACCTTCTAGGTACCTTGGAGCCCACCATGATTGGAGTAACATGCAAGACACCCGCAGTCACCTCGCCACAGACAGTATCAGATGGTGTTGAAGCGCCCAAAAGAACCTCTTTCATGGATTTCCCCTCAGTCCCATCCACCGGAGCTCCAGTTGCCGCCAGACGAGGAGGAGATCCAACCACGCCATCTTGTTATGAACCTGGAGATACATGAGGAAGGGGAGAGAGTTCAGAGGAGAGAGCCATTTTGGTTTTCCATATACCTCACTTCATAGATTACCACCTTTGTGAAGGGGATTAACCCATTAAGGGAGGCCTTCCGGGATGACTAGAACCTCTTTTAGGTGTCTAAGATTATGAAAGAATTGTTTAAGTGATTTTTTTTGTAAAAAAATTAGTGGTGTTTGTGTGAGGTTATGTGAGGAGAGGATTTTCCCTTCCATAAGTGTAAATCGATGACATTTTTTTGAATACCTAAAACTTCTTAATAATTGGATGTAAATTTCATATAAAATTGCTTCAAAAATTATAAATAATTGAGTGGGGATGATATAAGGTTGATGTACACATTCAAATATAAATTATAAACATTTATAAACATGATTGTCCATTTACCTCTTTTGATACTATTGTTTACCGTTTTTTCACCATGGAAACTAGTTTTTACCGATATAATTTATCCTTTATGCCAAAAAATGAAATATTTATTATTATAAAATTCTGAAATAATTATTAAAATTTTTAAATCAATATTGCTTGATTAAATTTTTAAAAGTTATGAAAATAAATTTAAAATACTAAATGTATGATGTATTCAAATAATTTTTCTTCATTCATATAAATTAAGTTACAATATGTGAAATATTGGATTATGAATTTCACAACATGTTTACAATGATAAAATCTCATATTAAATACATATTTGTTCTTAGATGAAATTTTCTAAAAATTAATAATTCATTCTTGTATACTAATAATGTCATAAAGTCGTTTTTTAATAGAAACAGTATTTTTCAGTATTCACCTTAAAATCAACCTTTGTTGAAAAACTCACAAATACACATTATGATTATATAGCCATGATAAATCAAAAAATGATGTTAATTTATAAAATTTCACATACAAAATTTTATAAAAAAATTAATTTCATATATAATATTTAAGAAATACTATTTTTTACAATGAAATGAGTTTTGGTATGTTATATATTATTCATCTAATTCCATATAAATTACTAATTACACTAGTTTAATCCTTCATTAATATTAGAATACATTATGAAAAGGAAAAAATTTATAGAAGGCATTTCATTAGTTTCTTAGTTTCACTAGTTAGTTGATATTTAAAGTATAATATTTCTTGTATATATACATATTAATAATTATGTTTCCACTATTTATAACTTCTAACTATACGACTACCTTACAAGAGACTATATTATTGGGTTTATTATCACATGTGGAAATATCTATAAATTATTGTTTTTATTTAATGTGAGAAAGCACCGGTCGTTACATGACATCTAGCCTAAGAACACATTGTTGACTCCATTAATGTCCGTTACAGGATGACACACCCATTCCATAAGTTTGTTCTAGGGATCGATGATGATGAACTATACAGTATGTGTAGCTGGACACTTCAAGACATCTATATTACGTTTTTATTACCATTTTAAAATTAATTTATTATACTATTAAAACATTATAAACCTATGTCCCATGTGTCATTTAATGGACTCATACATAACATGTGAATACTTTTATAAAAATAAAATTTCAAATTTATTTGTACATAACATTTGGAACTATGTATCTTTTATAAATTGTAATACATTAACAAATGGACATGAATTAAAATAAAAAAAACGCTACGTAGATAACATATGTATGTGTTCTATTTATTCTATAGTATACTCCATGAAATTATGTTATAAGACTTGAACGTTGCATTTCATATAAGTAAATAATATAAAAATTGAATACACAATATGTAGTTCGAATAGGTTTTCACTATGTTTACACCAAAGGTACATATTTGGAACATTGAAAATTTTGAGTAAATTATTTAATTTATTTATAATAATAATGGATGATAATATCTTGATCATTTAGATGATAATTAAGATAAATGAATTTATTAATTGATGAATATAATAAATTTATTCAAGAAGGATTTAATTTAAATAATAACGATTGGAAAAGAATACATGTTTATGAAATGTGTAATTCATTTCACGTATGTGGATTATCAAGAGAGTTTACCTAACCATCATTTGTGATTGGTTTCCAATGAATTTATTGTTATCATTAAATTTAATTTATGTCATGCATGTAATCCCCCTCTAAATTTTTAATGTCATATGTGCCAACAATGTGCTATTATATTAACCCCGTAAACCAATAATTTTGTCCCCCTCTCCTTCCAATGGGTTAGTAATATGTAATGGATAGTCCTACAAGGATAATGGAGGGGTTCACATTTAAAGGCATGGAAAAAAAATTAGAAGATACATAAGAAGATATTTGGAATGCTGAAACATGAACCCAGATAGAAGTAATTGTATTTTCCACCTAGGTCAAGGGTCTGTTTATCATCCTCCAGAAAAACTAACCATTAGGAAAGAATAATGATTTTAATATTTTTAATTATTTTCTTTTTTTCATGTTCAATGGTTAATTTCATTGTGATTATTTATTCTCAGTCACAATTTATAAATTAACAAGTAGACGAGATAAAACTAAATTAAATAGAATTAAGAAAAAAAATTAATCTTTGAAATGGTCAATCAAATATATAAATAAACATAATATTACTATTAATGTATTAATGATATTAATGGTAAATCTATTCATAAATATAAATATCCCAAAATATCATATAATAATTTGGTAAAGTCTTCTACAATATATGTAAAAATCAAACCATAGTTCAAAGTACTTTGCCGACCAAATATGGGGTTCATTCAATTATGATGAAATTTTATGTTGAGTTTTTGGTTGAAATAAACATAGTTCACATCAAATTTGATTTCCTATGTTGGACATGGTGTAAGTAAGATTATGCTATTGTAGAATTAATTATTTAGGATTTATGGATTAGGGAGTCTACTCTACAGATGAAGGACCTATGAGATAATGTAGTTAAAATGATATAACTACCTATAACTCTTCAAATAACACATCAATGGAATTTATAGGTTTTTATAAGTGGTGTATCATTCCTTTCAAGTATAATATACAAGTAAAAATATGTTATATAACCAATGATGAGGGATATTTGTTTTCAATAAAAAGAAGAGGGATATTTATATTTTTAATTTTTATATTTTTAAATCTAATAATGTTATTAAATTATACTCATCTAAATTATAGAAATAACAAACCAAATGACATAAAATATATATAAATGATCTGAAATAGAAGATGATAACCACCTTACAAGCTCTAATTTCCATGAATTCAAAATTAACTTTCACGTTATTATATTACATGAATGAAAATTATATATTCTTGAAAATTACATTCCTTAATTTCATGGAAAGTTGGATAGTGAGGAAGTGTTGTGTCTTTATATGAATCATACAAATAATTTCATAGATATCCATTTTATGCTTTCATCCATGAACATTGATATTTTGGAGAACTATGAGGGTAAATATGCATGTAACATCATGTCTCACCTTCATGATCTATATCATGAGAAGATGAGACAAGAGATATATGAGATCTCCAATGAACTATTCAAATGCAATATTTAAGAGTCAGTGCCAACTGGGCTAAATATAGTGAATTTGATTGGCTATAAAGAGAACCAAAATATATTTGTCTTTAAAAACCCTAATGAGTTTCATAGATATATCATCAATTCATCACTACCTAAACCCTTCTCCAATTTCACTATAGAGGCCCAACATTCTCATAAATAAATATTAAATAATGTCAAATATAAATAACAGAATTGAGATAAAAAAAACATGGATTCAAAGGTTTAGTGTCTTGGAAGAATTATAAACATAAATAAATTTCACAATAATAAAAAATAAAAATTTATTTAAAATCATATTTTTTATCCCATTAAATCTAATGTGCTCTTTATTCCACATAGTCACCTGAGGACATTCAGCAAAGAGAAGCGGTGAGATAAAATCCCATTAAAAGGATGAATATGGGTCATGAATCAATAAATCATGGGTGAGAATAGTCATCAACATCATAACATAAGATTAGAAAAATCTTAAACATCCTGAGCGAAACATTGGATAATGGAATAAAATGTGGAATTGCATAAAAATGAAACATCATGTCTTATTCATCAAATAGCAATCATAGTTATGAACAAATCTAGAATAATGTTCACAAAACCATATTTGAATAATCATAGAATAATTATTGAGCACAAAAATAGCATTTGGTTAATTCTTAATACACATTTTCCAAGGACATACATTATTGTACCCAATGCATTGGGAGGATATACAATTTCAGGCCCACCCATCACGTCATATCATATACATAACAATACATTCCATGTAGATTATATCAATAAAAGTTATGAAATAACCCCTATAAATAAAATATTTCATAAGGAATTAATCAATCATAATTTCATGAATAAACATGGGGTTCCCAAATGGAAAAGGGGAACCAAAAATATTTTTTATAAGAATCATCATTATTGAGTGAAAAAAAAATCCCATGGAGAGTCATGATGTGTTTTGAAAAGAATAATTGCATTAGAGAATATTCATATATGTTGTATACCAAATATAAAGGCATTTATATCCTAAAAAGGAAGAAGGGTGAATAATAAAATTATATTTATGTAAAATTAAATGAATTTCAATACTGGAATTATTGTGAAAGAGGGAAAACCCCTAGAAAGGGAGTTGTTTTCAAGAATTCCCTTACCTAATGTCAGAAACAATTCTGTATTTGCACATAATTTCGTGGAAAATAAAATTAGATTCATTAATTATATAATTAATAACGTCTTATATATGTTTTTGATTTCATAATATTTTATGATGTACATTTATGGAAATTTTGATGAATTGCCGAGTTCAATTTCATCATTTGGGGAGTGTTCGTTTCATAATTTATGGTCGGTTCCCTTAAGTATAATTATGGGAGTTCTATTAAAATAGAAGAAAAACTCATGAAGTGGATTTAAAGTATTTTAATATACTTATATCATTATAAATGACTCCATAAATCATTTTTTTATATGAGGATGATTCATTAGAAATAACATAAATGTGACAATGTTTAATTTATTTTGGTGGTTTTTACAAAAAACATGAACTAGTATCATTTTATTTAATATAATGTATAAATATTTTTTCTATAACATAAAAATAATTATAATATTTATATTAAATTACCAATTAACAATAATAGTGGTTTTATAACCACCGTTTAATGTGGAAATGGTTAATGAAAACCCTTTATCCATGAAGTAAATAAACCAACACAGTACATATGATGTTTTCATTATTTTTGGATAAATGTTGAAGAAAAGATACTTGATGATATAAATTAAATTATAAAAATTAAATTACAGTATATATATGATATTTTAGTTATCATGCCTCTTTTTATATGGGAGTATATGAGAAAAGAAAAGAAATTTGTAAAGACCTGAAAATTTCAAGGAATTTTTTTTCTTAATTTCATTGGAATTTTGCGAGTGCACAGTTTAAGACGGAACCTGATTCCAAGGCCCGGTGTGCCTAGAATCAATTTTTGAAGTTTAGCTCAGGTACGTTCAGTGAACGAACGAGCGGGTTTATTTATCTTTTGAACCGGTGCTCGGAATTGAAATCTGAGGGCATCGATGAAACCACAATGGCGGTATTTTCTTAAGAGGACCTTTCATGGAGTTGTGTTTGCTCAGGAGGAGTTGTTTAAAATTGTGTATTAAATGTAACGTAAAATAAAATTGTGTTACAATTTTATTTCCTTATTCAATGTGGTTTAATCCTATGTGTGGGAGTTGGGGTGGGACCCACTGGCTACTAACAACCCTTGAGAGGATAAAGGTGAGGTGGGGCCCACACGAGCCCACCCCTTCACATTCCTTAAACTCCCTAACTCCCCCTTTATGTGAGTAACACCTCCCTCTCACCCTCATTAACCGTGCCAACTTAACACCCCATTTAATTTGACAAATCAAGCTCATTTAATTAAATGGTTTAGTTTTTGAATTATGAGTTTTTGAAAAGTCATGAAAAACATAATAAAATAAGGGGGAGGACTTATTTTATTAGGTTGGCTAGTTGTGTGAGGATATTGGGTGAGGGAGAGCTCTTGTCCCTTCGAAGGACTTCATCTTCTGCAACAAGGAACACTTTTTCTCCGAGGGAGAGCATCGACTCAGCGACTCGGTTTCTTCCGTCATATTATTCCTCCACGACCAAGGAGGAGGCATCGATGAGGAAACTCGCCATCGACGTTCCCATACAATCTTCTCTCTACGACAAAGGAAAGGAGACACCGCTTCCTCCTCGGACGTTCTCCGTCGACGTATACGGAGCTCCGCCCCACAAAGCTGTTTCTCGTGACGATCATCGTTCAACAAATTGTGTCGAGGTAGGGGTTGAGTTTAAATTTAATAAATTAAATTTGCGCTTTTTTTATCGTTGAGCATGTCGTGTTTTCGGCCGCTTGTTATCAACATAATAAAGTATGTCTGACCGCAAAAACACGGCCGAACCCCCTCCTCTTTTTGTTGTTGCACTACTACAAATATGGCTTATAATAGCGGTAAAAACGGCCTTTAACAGTGCTAAAAAAGCATTGTTAATCTCGGAAAAGATAAAGGGGGTTCCCCTTTATCAGCGCTAAGCAAGCGCTGATAAAGGTAGTATTTATCAGCGCTATTTTCAGCGCTGATAAATGTATAATATATCAGCGCTATTTTGAGTGCTGATAAAAACTACCTTTATCAGCGCTCAAAATAGCACTGATATATTATCCATTTATCAGTGCTTAACTAGCGCTGATAAAGGCCAAAGATCCTATCCAAAACCAGAACCTGCACAGAACCTTCCCAGCACCTGCACACATTACAACACCTACACAGAGTCCAAACAAAACCTGCATACAACACACACAACATCCACACACAATAAACAGAAGAACAAAAATGATACATACATTTAATTGAAATCATGAATACAAAACAAAAAAATTCTATATACATTTCAAACAATGTTTAATTTGGTTACAATTACATTTATCCAACAAATAGTTAAAAAATAATGATGTTCCATCCTTTTTCCATCCATCCACTCTAAAAAATTGTCATCCATGGCGGTGGTTTCCGAACAAAGCATTCGAACTGAGGAAAAAGATTTCACCTACATAATAAAAAATATATTATGTTTGTAATACAATAATGAAATAAAGAATGGGGTTGCTAAATGGAATTATACTAGTGAGGCCCAAAACATAAAATAACCAATTAACGAAATCGGTGCATGGTTAGGATAATAATCTATAAGAATAAAATGGCCCAATGTTTAGTAGAACATGGGCTATTTAATGATTCTAGGGGGAATAGATAAACCTATAGTTTGGTTCTAAGGTTATGATGGTCTCTCATTAATGGTTAATGGTTTGTCAAATAATGTGATGAACTTGTGTAAGGTATGAGTTTTTGGGGAAGTATCTCTATATTGTTGAATAATGGATTGTAAGCCACTCAATGAAAATATACGGATTAGAAGTGTGTGTATATTGATTCCCACATTGTTGGAAAATGATTTATTTTACCCTTAGGCCTAATAATTCACCTAATTAATGAGTGGAATTAAAAATATTTCACTATCAACCATTAAAGCTGGTTACCCTCATATATCCCTCATTCCACTAAAAAAAATCCTTTACACACACTCTCCTCCTCCTCCCTTCCCCCATGGGATATCTCCCTTACTTTTGAGATAAATCAAATATTATCAATTACATTAAAAGAGTGGTGGAATATCTTCAACCATATTATCCTCCTCTATTGGATACCAATGATGGGCCTTTTGCAACGACATTAAACCTTGGCTATATACCTATAGCCATGGTTTAATAACATGGCTATATGTCCCCCCATTCCATAAAAAAGAAGCACCCCTGCCCCGTTCCCCTGCACACCCCCTACACACTGCCCACCCCCCGAGCACACCCCCTACCCCTGCACACTCCCTGCCCCCTAAACACCCCCTTCCCCCTTCCCCAGCACACCCCTGCCCACTGCACTTCCCCCCTTCCCATTTCACACCCCCTTCCCACCAACTACATATTTCAAAAGAACCCATCACACCCCCTACCCTTTCCCCCTACCACTTTTCCCCCTTCCCCCTCCCCCAGAAAACCACCCCTACCCAGCACACCCACTGTTTAATACCATGGCTATATGTCTCCCCATTCCATAAAAAAGAAGCACCCCTGCCCCCTTCCCCAGCACACCCCCTACACACTGCCCACCCCCGAGCACACCCCCTACCCCTGCACACTCCCTACCCCATGAACACCCCATGCCCCCTTCCCCAGCACACCCCTATCCACTGCACTTCCCCCATGCCCATTGCATACCCCCCTGCCCACCCCCTACATATTTAAAAAGAACCCAGCACACCCCCTACCCCTTCCCCTACCCCTTTTCCCCCTTCCCCCTCCCCCAGAAAACCACCCCTTCCCTCTCACCCTGTCCCCTGCACATCATAAAGAAAATAACTTGTATGGAAATTGTGCTCAATTTACATTATACACATCATATATATCATCATATCCTCATGTACTTTCATTCAATGTAAATACACATATATAGACTCTCTACATCCCATAAGAAAACCCTCTTTAAAATTCACAAACACATTAAATCCATATGAAAACACCCATCACACAAATTTCTCATTTCTTCAAACACATTTAATGGACTTAAGCATGAAAATCCACAAGAAATACAACTGCATTCATTTTATAAATAACTTTCAAGTCTATACACACCCCAAATTACTTTGATAACACATTTTTAACCACACAAACATTTCATATATTACACTTAGTAAGAAAATACAGCATAATAAAATCCTCATATAATGTAAAAGCATGGAATAACCTACATAAAGCATGGAATCATCTGAAATCTGCTGGAAAACATAAAACCACACCTCCACAATACCTTAATAAGGACTGATTAAACATTAATATTGAATATATTAATGGAAACCCATGTTTAACATGTGGTATTCCATGAGTTTAACATCCCATAAGGATAGAGGGTCATGATTTATTGTCTTATAGAGATATAAGACATGGGTGGATCAAAACACTTATAATGGTGGATCAGGTAGGTACATCTCTAGGAGGGAGCACATGGAATGTTTACCTGATAGATGGATCAAAACTCCCAATGAGGTATGACCTAAGTGTGGTGCAACCCATAAAGGTAAGGTTTCTCATTTTGAAGACTTATTTGGACGCCACTAAGGGAAATACAAGAGGGAAAATAAGTAAAGGTGTACCCCAATGAGGGGGGAACCTGGTTTACCATTGGTTGGGATTTAACCTCATGGAGGCTTCCTACATACCCTATTTAGAATAGAAGGATCAAAACCCATATATTTAAAAGAGTTATGTTGTGGGTATTACCCATGGTTAGCTTCCCTTCACACTATGAATACTCTTGGTTGGATGATTATGGGTTTTGTGGGGCTTATGCATTGTCAGATTCTGAGGTTCTTCCAAGAGTAGCAATGGGATGAGTGGGACATACGTGCTAAGATGGACCATGTGAATGGCGTGATCCTTGTAAAGAGGCACGAGGCAAAAAAAACATGTGGAGTTGTCTGTAAACATTATTTATGGTGGACATGGGGCTTATCAGACTCCCCATACCTTCCATAAACACCTAAAAACATCACGAGGACCAGATTCTACATGATGGTGCATCACATGGTTGATTATTTTGATGATGTACTGGTCATTTGAGCTTGGATTTCATCTCAACCAGCCTTTCCCTTACTTGAATTACCCTGGGACACATATTTTGGTTCCAAAAAATCCCTCAACGATACCGATTATCTCAAGCATCTACCTAGAAATAATTGTGCAAGTCAAACAACAACACATGTGCTCAAATAAAAGTTCAAACAAACAAGATACAGAAAATGGATTTTGTTGATCCTCGGTGGTTTCTTCATTCAACCAATACGCACTGCACACCATCATGCCTTACTTCAATATTGATTTGTTCAATGATCAATAATATGAATATGGGGATAGAAAACATTGAGTAATAAATTAAGATTTCAATACATCAGAGCATTCTCAATTCACCAAAGAAGGTTAGAGGATAATCAATGATCATATATAGATAACATAAGTGGTATGAATTCACCTTCATCCTATTTTTGTACAATATTCCATCATGTATGTTGCCCATTCGTTTCTAAACACATGTATATCATTTTTTGAATATGAGTTTTTGCGACAGTCATAGTAGTAATGAGTAAATATAAATAAAAAAAGGATTAATAAATATTCTAAATGAACTCATAATTATTTTTGAAAATACCTCATCAGGGATGCTAGTATGTTGATGAAATACGATCTCTTTCATAAATTAACAAACATAATAACAGCAGTCCTTTCCATTTTTTTGTTTTGGACACTATAGAAGCATCGGCAACAATAAGTAATTTGTTTTGATATGTGTTTGGATAGTGAAATGTTATTATATATACCCATATACTTTTCTAGTTGTAGATCTTGTAGGCGTGCTCATCCTTATACCCTGGATTCATTCCATGCATTAGACTATATTGATGCACCACCCTATCATAACAGAATCTTCATTAAAAGATAAGATAAATTATATAACTAGATGTTTAGTTTTAAAATGTTGGATCTAGTGTATTAAAAATTAACAAATGCCATCATGTATGGTCATTTTGTTGGATATCCATGCGTTGAATCCAGAAAATAAATCTTTAGAGTATCCAAATTGACTGCAATCAGCATTCAATGCTCCCTAGAAATACAAAAAGGAATTAGTAAAGAAAGAAATGAAAATATAGTTGATATGATTAAATTGTAGAGTTTCACCCCTGCATCATTGGTATTAAAAATATTCTGTCATCCGTAATTTTGTTTTTAAACGATTTGAGTAGGGATGACATTATTGCAACCTCTTTAACAGAATCTACTTTGTCTTTTGAAGATTTGGTGTGAGGACTAAAGAGTCCAAATTTTTGTTCATGGGGAAATCCCTTCAATAGTTTTTCATATATACGTCTGCGACAAATATAAAATGTATTTAGCCAAAATTATCAGAGTATATCAGCTTTTCTAAAATAAAATCATGAAAACTTACCTCATGTATACATTTACAACTGAGGCGCCTATCCATTCATACTTTAGGAGTTCATTTACATTTTCAGCACTAATTAAATCTGATATATCCTCTCCATACATATATTTTTCGAAATCAACTATGTGAGTACTACCGTATTTCAACTTTGTATCCACATGAGCCTGCAACGATATTAACTATGGATATAGAACAGGCGGGGTGAAGGTGCTCTCAGTAGACCGTTTCAATCGGTTGGTTGGTCCTTGAGATAGTTTTGAGCTGATATTTCATTTCACCCCACAGTCTTTGTCATTCTATAATAGCATTCATTGGTTCAGACCTTTTTTCATTAAATGTTAAAGGTCCAGCTTGAAAAATAAATTAGAAATGAATACCTTTTGTCGACATGTTTTTTATAAGAACTGTAGGCCATGCGATGAATGTTCCAACAGCTTATTCAACCATATGAATGTCATCATCATCATTTGGAATAGGTATCTCGACACTCGGCTCATTAGCTACGTTAATTGACACTCTAAGATGATCTTTTTGAAGTTTTCTGTTGTGTAGCATGTCGTTTTGTGTATTGAACACCGTAGCCCTCACTACAAGGAGATAGGTGGGAGTTGATAAAAATAAATCACAATCATTTTCACCCTATGGAATATTAGTACATGAAAGGTATCTGTGTCTATGTAAATCACATTTCACATAAACAATTATTAAAACGTTGATTACCTAATCTAAGTCAAGTTTTTTAGGGGAATGGCTCACCTCAAAGCTGGTGGGGGTGGGGTGAGGTCGTCACACACGGGTTGTTGTTGAGTTGTTTCTTCTCTTTGCCTCTCCCCCATCAACTTTTCTATCATCTCTCTCTGGTATTGTAATTATTCTTGAAAAATAGATAATTGTTCTTCCATATTTTCCATTTTTTCATTTTGATCTACCGCTTGTTTTTGTATTTGAAAATATGTTCGGGGTGTCACCCCAAAACCCGCACCTCTGACGTGGCCATAATTTTCGGGCTGCTTCAAGGATGCTGAAAGTATGTCTACATCTGGTGCAGTTTTTGTTGATTCTTGTGACTATTATAGATAGAAAATATAGAAAAATAAGTAGTTATTGTAATGTAATAGCGATTTAAAGCAACACAAATTTATATTATGCATACTTACACATGTTTCCCACACTTTTTGTGTGTTTTCATCTATCAATGTCCCCTATTTATTTACATGAGCCTCCTTCCATAGCACACAGCGTGGGATGGATATGGATTTCGATTTCGATTCATCAATCTGTATATAAACCGAGAAGCATGGTTATCGTGTTGTTTTATGTCACATACTAGTAGTAGTGTAGATTTAAAAGGCGTACCAATTTTTTCTAAAGTTCAACGTATTGCATCCTTGCTTTACAGTAAGGGTACACTGGTTCTGTTGCACGTTTTTTATTTTTAGGACTCAGTAGATATTTCATAAATAAAAAACATTCAATCAGAGTGATGAATACAAGAAAACATCAAACAATGTATTACCCCACACAATGTAACTAAAAAGTATGCTCCCCACGACGATTGCTAAAGGCATCCCAAGCTCCATGGGATATCAAGTGTGCGTAAAGAGGAGGTGGGTACAGCTTGATTTTACCTTATGTATATTTAAGATGATATTTCATTAAAATTGTATGGAAACCTCTATGAATCCTTCCGACAATTCTTAATACATATTCCTTGTGCAAGACATCTACTATAAATGCACTCTGAAATGGATGATGAAGAGTAAGTCAATGTTTTGGTATTTTATTTTATTTTAATAAATTAAAAAAATGATATCATAATGTTACCATAATCTCTTCCCACATTAGTGTCTTCAGCCCGATGACAACATGTTGCCACGACTGTACATCAATCGGAATGCATTGCCGAGTGACGATTCTAATGTATCTACTAAAGATGGATCTATTGGGGTTAACATGTTTGCCTCACTTATTCCATCCCACCTCAAATTTGATGCCTTTTGCTTTTGCCTTAAGGATTTTGGTCAACACTGTCAAACTACGACACTCTTTTTTTTTGAACTTTTAGGGTTTCATTTCCTACCTTTTTCCTCAGAAGTAGCATCAATATCTTCCCCCGGAGCACTAGCATCGGCAATGGGACTAGCAGAAACAAGTTGAGAAACCTGTTGTACCTCAACACTGGGACCAGAAACAATAGGTTGAGAAACCTGTTATTGCTCTGCACTGGGACCACCAGCATCTGGTTGAGAAACCTGTTGTTGCTCTGCAGTGGGACCACCAGCTGCTGGTTGAGAGACCTTTTTTGCCTTGGGATTGGGCGCATCAGCAAGTGCATAAGTCATTATCTACAGAAGTGGTTTAATATTTAATTTAGTTTACATAAAAAATCAGCAAACAGATAATAACACAACGTAACACAATGTATGTTACAATAAACAAATAACCTGATTATTGTACTCTCTTTTTTTTTTCTTTAAAGGATGAAGTGATTTAACTTCTCTATCGACTATGTAAATTCCTTCATTGTGGTCTCCTCTGACATACAAAATGCCATATACATTTGGACTGCTGCGAAATGATTGTGAAGTCCCTATAAAAGGGTCAACCTCCGTTGAACATTCATCTGACCCTTCAGTTGTTTTGGTCAATAATAGAACAATTGACCAATTTCGATTTGCGGGGTCTGGAACATAAAATACTTGTACGGCCTGTGATGCCATTATAAATTGTTCGTCTTTCTCCCCTTCCTTACTGAAATCAACTTTCATGAATCCTCATTGATCTATTTTAACAACACTCATGTTATCAACCCACTTGCATTGAAAAATCGTCACTTCAAATTTTGTATAATCCAACTCCCATATTCATTTGATGATGACAAAGTATGAAATATTCGCATAAATTGGATTTTTATCCTTAGCAATGGAAACATGCATCACCTCAGCCACAAGTGTAACCCCACTATTCTGCATGGTACTATCTTCAGCATTTTCATTAGTATAGAATGTATAACCGTTAACTGCATAAGCATTGTAATATAATACATACACACTTGCTCCTCCGGCCAGCCATCGTAGTCGTTCTGAAATTGAGTCTGGATTTTCATCTAACTGCTTAAAAATATGCTCTTGAAACCATCCTATAAACTGTCGATTATTTGTATATGATATCCATTTTTCATCCATAGAATGATTCAAATGCCTAAGTATTTCTTTGTGGGTTTGAACATATGGTTCAATGTCGAAACTGTTATGAAAAATGTAAAGGTGTGATAGCTCCCGATCTATAATATTGATTGTAACAACTTCTCTTCCAGAAATTCCTTCACCCTCAAGCCACTAAGTGTGACGAGATTTCGGTAGGCCAACAATTTCCACACCAGACAGGTATTCGGTACAAAATTCAACAGCTTCCTTAACAATATATTGCTCTGCAATACAACCCTCTGGCCGAATTCAGTTTTTGACATACCCTTTCAAAATATTCATATACCATTCAATGGGGTACATCCATCTATAATGGACAGGACCACATAGTCGAGTCTCTCTCACAAAATGAACCATCATATCAAAAACTTTCGGCGGGAAGAACATTTCCAATTCACATAATATGACGACAATTTCACTTTCCATATTCGGAAATTTCGTCGGGTCTATAACTTTACTGCATATAGCTTTGAAGAAGAAGCAAAGCTTCGTTAATGTATGGCAGTCATTCTTGGGAAAAATGAAATGTAAAGCTATAGGAATTAGATCTTGTATCAAAACATGGTAGTCATGTGATTTCAGAAACATTAATTTTAAATCTCCCATTCACACGATGTTCTTGATATTTAATGAATACCCCTCTGGATCCTTTACTTCATTCAAGAAGTTTGAAAACTGATATCTCTCCTACCTGGAATGAGTGTAAGATGCAGGAGGAAGAAATGTTCATTTTTCACCCTTCACTGGTGCCAACTCTTCTCGTATTCCAATCTCAACCATGTCCAATCTAGCCTTAATTCCATCCTTTGTTTTTTTGGGTGCATTTAGCAATGTGCTGATGACACTATCACATAAATTTTTTTTCAACATGCATAACATCAAGTAAATGTATGACATACATACAATTCCAGTATGGTAATTCAAAAAAAAACTGATCTCTTTTTCCAACCAGTTTTCATATGGTTTTTCAAAAACGGTTTACCAAAAGTAGTGTCCAAATCTTTCGATTTCTCAAAAAATTGATCACCTGTTAGTGGAGACAGTGTTGTACATTCTTCTAAACATCCGCTGAATGATGTCGTCCAAGATCAGTATTTATGTTGTCGAGGTAGAAATCTGTGATATCCTAGAAACACAGTTTTCGATGAATGTTTCAACCTAATTGACTTTGTACCTTATTCGCAAACGGGACACCCTTAAGTTCCTTTAATGCTATATCCTAACAAATTTCCATAAGCAAGAAAGTCATTTATCATCCTGTACAACATGGCTTTCAAAGTAAACTATTCATTTTTTAAGAATCATACATCCTAACACCTGAATCCCACAATATTTTCAAATCCTCGATCAATGGGGCCAAATAAACATTAATATCATTACCCGGTTGTTTTGTTCCTGATATAATCATAGATAACATGATGTATCTTCATTTCATGCATAACCATAGTGGTAAATTATAATTTACCAACATAACCGGCCATGTACTGTGACTGCTGCTTTGAAAAACCAAAAGGATTCACCCCATCTGTAGATAACGCCAGATGAAGGTTTCTTGTCTCGTTCCCAGATTTAGGATACTCATGATCAATTCCCTTCCACTGAGGAGAGTCTGTAGGGTGACGTAGTTTCCCATCTTTAATTCTTGTATCTGCATGCCATGTCAATCGTCCTGCTGTCTCCTCACTTCTATATAGGTGTCTAAACCTAAGAATTATTGGAAAGTACCATACAACTTTCATAGGACTAGAATCATCTTTCTTGTATCGGGAACCACCACACTTTGGGCATTCTTTAAGTGATTTGTGGTCCTTGCGAAGCAATATATAGTCATTCGGGCAAGCATGTATTCTTTTAGAGATCACACCCATCAATCGTAGCATTCGTTTCACATCATATGTTCGGCTTTGGAGTTCATTATCTTCTGGGATCATGTCATTCAGGAGAGCAAGTAGTTCTGTAAAACTGGCGTCACTCCACCCGTTGCTTGATTTCAAATTATACAGCTTCAATATGGCTGACAATGCTGTATATTTAGTGAAAACTGCATACAATGGCATTTTTTCACAACTCTTTAACTTCTCAAACAATTTTGGGATCTCACGAAGTTCATCTTCAACTGCCCTTGTCATTTCTTCAATACGATCTTCATCATCGTTCACATCTGTAATCACACCCTCCATATGATCGTCTTCACTGTTCATGCTTCTAATCATATCAGATGATCTATAAAATGTTGTGTTCTCTGAGTCACTACCTACATTGGATTTTTCCCCATGTTTATTCCAACATGTATAACTTCGATCTATTCCGTGACAGATCAGGTGTTCTTCCAACTCCTCTGGACTAATATTTCTTGAATAAAAACAACATAAACACGGAAAAAGGATTTGAGAAGGGTCAAATACATGATCTTCTGCAAACTTGATAAACTCTTTCACGCCATCTTCATACTCTTTTTTCAACCGATTGGCATTCATCCATTCTTTATTCATATTCATCGTCTTTATGGGTTCGATCTCGAGAAATTGCCTAATATTATGTTTTAATTAATCAAGTAGCATTGTTTGGGTTTTATAAAAACAAATCACGGTACAAATTCCTTTAAAAACATGTGAAATCCATATACATGGTGTGTCCAGTAGGGTGAATATCGTGTATGTATAAGATACCTGATTTAATCTGACATATATCAAATTTATTCCAAGTTAGTCTTAAAAAGACTGAATGATGCCTTAGAAAATACATGACATGCAAATAAGAGGAAACCAATGTGGAACAGGAGAGAATAATAATAAATATGATGCTATCTCAATGTAATCATGGTGATGATAAGATGTTGGTCAAGATCAACTATGGGTTGGGAGTACACTAATATTTAATTGAAAAAAACTACAAAAAAACGGATCCAGAAAAGGCTAAAATATCCTATTCATCAAGTCCCTTAATACAACCAATTCATTAGTTAAACCAAAAAACATCGCTAAAAAATCATACAGGCCATAACTACTCTTAAAAGTAGTCCATGGTTGGTCCATCGATGTCCAACTCATCTAATGGTATCCTAATGTCAAATCAATCTTGGAGAAGATCATAGAACCTCATAGATGATCAATGTGACTATCAATGCATGGATAAGGATACATATTCATGACTATCATCAGGTTCAATCTCCAATAGCCGAACAAAAGAATAAATACCAATCAACCATCTATTTTAGAGAACTATAAAACCCTATGGTAAAGTACTGTGACATATAAAACCATTATATTCTATATCATCAGATTCTAATTCAATCAACTGATGCGCTTTTGGTGTTATTTTAGAAATTGTGATAGAAACTGAATTTTCACCCAAAACTAACTAGATTATAATGTTTATCTCTTTATTAAGAATTAAATTTTATACCTCATCAGTGAAAACATCCTAAAAATGTACTACCATTGGGGAAAAAGAATCCTATAGCATTCTAGCAAAATCTACAATATGCCAGACTATTTGATCCATTAGGGTACAATAAATATATAATTATAACATGCTATCTAAAATGAAATGTGGAAACATGAAATCATACAGAAACCTGATAAACCCATAATACAAAACATATCAACTAGTATGTCTATCACATATTCAAATAAATAAATTAGAAAAAAACGTGCTACAAAGCATAAAGGTACCCTTAAATACTTACATTGGTCAACTTGTTTTGGAAATTGTTTATCTTTATATGTTCCTTGTACTTGCACCCATGAATTTGAAGGTGAGTATGTGTACACGATAGTTGACCTTATTAGAGAATATTTTCTGGAAGAGTATAAGTGACATGAAGCAATGAAGATCATTAGAGTGTTGGATAAAATGTGGTTACTACAAATAATGTGGGGTCTGTAAACATTGGAGGATACGTCGAAGGGTGATTTTGTGTGTGAATATGTTGGAGAAATGGCCTCTTTTCCGTTCAAGCTCCCCGAACCCCGATCACCATCGGGGTTTGTGGAGCTTGAAGTGAAAAGAGGCCATTTGGATAGATGTTAGATTCTATGGAAATGTTTCAAAAATATTGGATGTAATTTCCCATAAAATCACCTTTCGACAAATCCTACAATGTCTGCAGACCCACCCTTTCCCCTCGGCTATCAAAAAAACCTGAAAGACAATGAATAGCAATGATCATTCCAAAATGCATTTAAATTGAAACCCTCCAGAATAAAATAAAGTACAATACCTACAAGTTGTATCTTAGGCCGCGTTGCACAAGCCGATTGCCACATTGTTTGTAGAAACCACATTTGCTCCAACACTCTAATGATTTTAATTGCTTCATGTCCCTTATACTCTTCCAGAAACTCTTCTCTAAGAAGGTCAACTATCGTGTATGCATACTCACCTTCAAATTTATGGGTGCAAGTACAAGGCACAGATGAAGATAAACAATTTCTAAAACAAGTTGACCAATATGAATCATCCTTGACACTCATCACTAATTATGAATCACGTACCTAGACATAATAATAATAACATTAAGACCACACTATCTATTATGGAAATCCTAACAAGAATTAGGCTCAAGATATGGTATCATTCCTATCTCACATCTATATTCACTATTTGGTCCTCACACACACAAAATATAAATAATATACCAAGGGAATACCATCCATTGAACTCACATCCCACATTGAGAGAACAAGGAGGAGGAGGACGAGGCGGCGGTGATCGTGGCAGTGAGGGTGGAGGCGGCGACGGCAGTAGAGGCGGAGGCGACGACGGCGGCAAAGGCGGAGGCGGTCGCGACAGCGAGGGTGGAGGCGGCAGAGGCAGTGGCGGTCGCGGTTGTGGGAGCGGGGGCGGCGGTGGCGGCGGCGGCGGAGAAGGAGGAGGACGAGGAGGATGAGGAGGAGGAAGGAGGAGGGAGGAGGATGTGGAGGATGAGGAGTTGGAGGGAGAGGGCGCGCAGCGAGGGGCCTGGTTCACCTTCCGCGAGAGCTGGATCGCAAGCAAGCGAGGATGGCATGTTAGGGTTATTAAATAAAAAACAACAGAACCTTTATCAGCGCTCGTTAAAAGCGCTGATAAAGGTATGTTTTATCAGTGCTAAAATAAAAGCGCTGATAAAACATTCATTTATCAGCGCTTCTTTAGCGCTGATAAAGATCTACCTTTATCAGTGCTAAAAAACCCGCTGATAAATGTTCCCTTTTATTAGTGCTTATTTTAGCGCTGATAAATGTAACATTTATCAGCGTTTTAGATAGCGCTGATAAAGGCATACCCCTTTATTAGTTCTTTCTATTTAGTGCTGATAAAGGGCAGTGCTTCCCTTTCCCTGTTTTGTGGTAGTGTTGATTTTCTTCATAGATTGAAATGGATGCAGTGTCGTTGCACCGCGTGAGGTTGAGAGAACCGCGGCCGGAGCGAGCCACGACGGAGGTGCGTCGCGCCGTCGCGCCGCGCCGGTGAATCCAAAAGATGCTGCGACAGACAAGAACGACATTGTCACGCCGCGCCGGCCGAAGAAGTGTTGCGACATGGCCACAGCTCTTCGAGAGGTGGCGGTCGGGCTCGGCCGGCTGCCGGCACCACTAGGAGGGGGGACCCGCGGTAGCTCACCAGCCGATCCTTATGACCGGCCGATTTCCGGGAAGTCTGGGGGTTGTAACCCCCAAAAGATGGTAAGGGAATGCCCAGAGAGGGGACCGCCATTTCAAAACAAGGGGGGGCAGTGCCCCCCCCCCACATCTGCGTCCATCTCGGCCTCGAGCCGAGCCATGGTACGCACAGGGCCGGACCGCCCGCGCTGGGTCGAACCACCCGCGTCGGGACGGACAACCCGAGACGGGCCGGACCTCCTGCGCTGGGCTGGGCCACCATGATGGACCGGGCCATGCCAACCAGGCCGGGTCACTGCCTAATGGTCCGGACCTGGTGCGGGCCGACCCAGGGGGTATTGGGCCGGGTTGGACCGGGCCCAAACCCCCTACTCTCGGACAGATTCGTACAAACGCCCATAACATGGGCTATGGACCTCCGATCGATGCACCGTCAGTTGCGTTGGGATCCTTAGATCGAGACCGTCGTTTCAGTATATTACATTCAACGTTTTGGAGAACTTTGGGTATGGCTAGGTTGGTTCGAACACGAAACCAACAGGGCCCTCGGAGTGGAAACAATTATAACTTGAGTTCCGGACGTCCGATTGATGAGTCGTAGACTTTGTTGGATTCCTCTTGATGAGACAGTTCTTTTGGTTTACTTAACCTGTGGTTTGGATGTAGTTGGAATATGTCCGGGTTGGATTATACCTGAAATCCAACTGGGCCCCTAGATTTGAAAAGCAGATATCTTTCAGACCGGACGTCCGTCTGACGAACTGTCAATGGCGTTGGTAATCACGTTGATAAAAGGTCCCTATGAGTATAACCTATGAGAGTTCGGGGTATAGTTTAGATACGGCCGGGTTGGTTCGTACATGAAACCAATAGGGTCCCTGGGACTAAAAGGAAAATAACTCACAGACCGGGCGTCCGATTGACGCGCCGTTTGTTGCGCTGAGACCCCCATGATGAGATGGTCCTATATAAAACTTCATCATGTGACTTTGTGATACTTGGAGTATCGAACTGTAGCTCGTGGATCGGACCCTCCCGGAGGCGAGCGTACGGAGTACGGAGACTGGGTAGCTAGGTGAGACTTGATGACTTCTTGTCCGATTCGAGTCGGAGTGACTTTTATAGTCCAGTGGGGGAGCACTACTGTGTTTGGGAGGTAGACCCACGATGGGGAGAAATACTGTGTTTGGGTGGAATACCTGCGGTACTCGACAGAAGGAGTACCTCTGCAGGCTATTAGGGCGGTGCACTATTGTGTTTTGGTGGCAGACCTCGGTAGGGAGCTCTACTGTGTTTGGGTGGCTGACCCATAGTACTCGACAAGAGGAGTACTTCAGCTGTCTAATGATAGTGAGAAGTGCCTCAGCGTCATGACAAGACCAGTGTATTCGACAGAGGAGGAGCTCTTCAGCAGTTCCGGTTTCAATAATGAAAATCCTTGTTTGAGCTGAGTCGTTGAACTTTGTGATTTTCCTCATGATTGAGGTGGGTTACATGATAATTAACTTAGGTATATGTATGGGAATATATCTAAGTAGTGGTTATCCATCAATTTCAAATCTGTGTGATACCTCTTGATTGAGATGGGTTACATGATAACTTAGGTATAAGTATGGGCTTATACCTAATTAAAGGTTATCTATTTAGATTATGCTTTGTGGTTATCCTTATTGGATATAGTGAGACCTTGAGGGTCTCGGGGTCCCACCTGAGTATCTTTATACTCACCCCTACACGGGCTATGCCCGCACCTCATTGTGTTGGATGCTGATGACAGACAACACTGATGGAGGCCGAGTGTTCGAGGACTGGACAGTACCCGGAGGTGGACCTCACGACGAGTCAATATCCGGAGGTGGACTTCACGACGAGACGGTACTCAGAGGAGGTTGATGGGATATAGAATTAAGGAGGATATCTGTACCTATCCTTCAGGTATGATCTGAGGTGGACGATCCAGGAGCTGCGTTCTCTGTACCTACCCTTCAGGTAGGATTCAAGGTGGACGACCCAGGAGCTGCTTATATTTTTATAGCTAATTGTATTTTCTATTGTACTTTTATTCATTTGTAGCTGAACTTTTCTGTTGGGTTTGTATTCTGGCCCATTTACTTCTCAGCACATTATTTTGTACTTATTTTTTTCTTCTGCTTGTACTCTGTTGTGTTGTTTACTTTTATAAGGGCAATGTATTCCCTTTTTATTTGGATTGATGACTTTAGTGCTAGTCACCAACCCCTGGCCTATGGAAGGCGGGCTTGGGGTATCCATGACATGGGCCCCAGGGATGGGTCGTGACAAATTGGTATCAGAAGAGTCAGTTCTACCGCAGAACTTAGGACTCTTATATTTTCTTTCTGTGAAGCAATAGTGTTAAGGGTACTAAGTGTGGTTTTCAGTTCAGGGAGTCTAGTGTTGGTGTGGGCGACCGACGTATCCATAAACCAGGACCCTAAATTTTGATTTCCGACTGAGTGCATGAAAACACTGATTGTGTGTGTGTTTTCAAAATATTCTTTTAAAAACAGCTCAAACTAGGTTAGCCCACCAGGTATAATCTTTTGACCGTGTCACGAGTGTTTCTTTCAGGACGAATTCACCTAGTCAGACAGCGTGGGTACTGAGTGGGGAGTACGATGATAGCCCACTGATCAATGAGGCCTCAATACATGTCCCTCCACCTGTTGAGACACCAGAAGAGTGTGCACGCCGCTTGAGCGCGATGCACGCGTTCCAGCGTCAGAGGCCTCTGAGGTTTCGAGGCGAGTCAGATTTTTAGACGGCTGGACACAGGCTGGAGTTTGTAGCATGAGCATTCCACACAGCTGGGACACCCGCAGACTCGATGGTGTACCTAGCTATTAGCCTCTTATAGGGAGCAGTTGAGAGGTGGTGGAGCCACATGTTACAGTTTTTTGATGAGATGACCTTCACCTGGAAATACTTCGAGACCTTTTTCAGGGTGGAGTTTATACCAGTGACTCTACACACTAAGCATGCTCAGAAGCTGCTGCTTTTGCCGAAGGATTTTCCATCAATAGCCAAGTCATCTGTAGGAAGTATAAAGATGATTTAGAGGTCCAAGAAGACCAGACCAGTATGTGGGCGACCTTGGGTTATAAGATCGGTAGTGTGGGGAACCCAGGGTGGAGTCAGAGCCATGTGTGCTAGAAACGGACAGTGTTATGCTTGTGGCGGGAAGGTTCACATGGAACGTGACCATCTGACTCCCCACACAGTTGTTCCACAGGCGTTGGAGGAGCCACCGAGACAGAAGCAGTGGCGGGTGCCTGACCAACAGTCGAGTGGTGGACAAGGCAGTAGAGCTCCAGAAGTAGGTGGACAGGAGCGGAACTAGTGGATTCCTTTTGTTCTTGTTACTTCTAGTTCCAAGTTTCTGTTGTATGTGTGTCCTTGTACTTCACAATGTAGTAATAAAATACACTTATCTTTGTGATGTTTACTTTCCTGTCCTTTTGTTTGGTTGATACTGAGAGGTCCTGGTTAAAACTATTGACATGACCCTCACTTTTGAGATTTCTACTAGAGGAGACCCAGTGACCTCACACTGATGCCGATAGTGTGACTCGACCCTTGGAGGCGAGAGTGACAGTTGGATCTCTTGGTAGTAACGTCGAGGCCTTACGACGTCATCCATGAAATGAATGCATCATTCATGTTAGGATTGACTCTATTAGGAAAAGAACGTGGTTCATCCAGGGGATGAGACCAAGTTTATCAATTCGGAAAAGGAGAAATGTTAGTAGATCATACAGATCATAGGCAAAGATGGGTGGTCATTGACCGACTTACCATGTCGAAAAACATCCTACCGACCAGAGATGGTATGATCTACGATGGAGGAGGTGCAGATAATCCCGGAGCGGATGAAGACAACACAGTGCAGTAAGAAACAGGAAACTGGCGCCAGTCTCAGAGACTTGGGCATGCAAAATGATTCAGGAAGAAGAATTGATAAGGACAGATGAGTCTGCGGAGCAGCAGACATGGAGGCAGAGCTAGGAGAGCAGCACGTGGGGGTGTAAATTTCTACATGTTACAACCACCCACCTTTGTTATCCCCGCCAGGTTCAGGGAGGTGGAGGGCAGGGAAAAAGAGTAGCTACATGCGGTCAAGGAGTGTGACCCAATGGCTCTAAGAATGATTCGATGGACAGTCTGTGTCCACCTCAAGCTACCATTAAAATAGGCGTTGATACAAATAATTCCTTTCTTCCACAAATCTTTTTCGAGACCTAGAGTTTTCAGTAAGCCGTTGACTTGAACCTCACGTCTGGAGATACCTTTGGGAGGAGACTCGATAATCACACTTACGCCGACAGTGTGATCTGACCCTCGAGGCGAGAGTTTCGGTTGGAATATCTTGGTGGAAGCGTCGAGGCATTACGACGTTGGTCTGTGTATGGATGGTATTCACGGATCATACCCAAATTGAATGTATTAGGCGAAAGGGTTGTTGTTTATCTACAACGTTGGGATGGGTTTTCCTTGGTGGGCAAAAAGGAAACCCCAGGCAGCACTGAATAAACTCAAGCAGAGGAGGCTATGGTCGAACACTCTTGAATAGGTCAACCTTAACCTCATGGTAACAGGAGTTTTGATTTTTAGTTCTAATAAGGAAATGGAGGCCTCTAGACTTCGAGGATGGCGACCATGTCCTTATACGGGTCTCACCTCGACGGGGTCTATGGAGATGATTACGAGGTGGAGAGTAATCTTTGAGGTTCAACAGACCATCTAGGTCCCCAGCAGAGTAGGAAAGGTGTCTTACCTCCTAGCCTTTCTACCTCATATGTGTGCTCGATATCTCCTTTAGTTTCCCTAGTTTTGTGTCGTAGCTTTACAAGGACATAAATCCTTGAGGTGGGAATAATGTAAAGACCTAGAAAATTCAAAGAATTTTTTTTCTTAATTTCATTGGAATTTTTTGAGTGCACAGTTTTAGACGACACCTGATTCTGAGGCCTGATGTGCCCAGAATCAATTTCTGAAGATTAACTCGGGTACATTCAGTAAACGAACGAGCGGGTCTATCTATCTTTTTAACCGGTGCTTGGAATTGAAATCCGTGGGCACCGATGAAACTGCAGTGGCCGTATTTGCTTAAGAGGACCTTTCTTGGAGGTTTGTTTGCTCGGGAGGAGTTGTTTAAAATTGTGGATTAAATGTAATGTAAAATAAAATTGTGTTACAATTTTATTTCCTTATTCTAAGTGGTTTAATCCTATGTGTGGGAGTTGGGGTGGGACCCACTGGTTACTAACAACCCTTGAGAGGATAAAGGTGAGGTGGGGCCCACACGAGTCCCACCCCTTCACATTCCTTAAAATCCCTAACTCTCCCCTTTATGTGAGTAACACCTCCCTCTCACCCTCATTAACCTTGCCAACTTAACACCCCATTTAATTTGAAAACTCAAGATCATTAAATTAAATGGTTTAGTTTTTGAATTTTGAGTTTTTGAAAAGGCATGGAAAACATAATAAATTATGGGGGAGGCCTTATTTTATTAGGATGGCTAGTTGTGTGAGGATATTGGGTGAGGGAGAGCTCTTGTCCCTTGGAAGAACATCATCTTCTTCAACGAAGAACGCTTTTTCTCTGAGGGAGAGCATCGACTCGGCCACTCGGTTTCTTCCGTCATCTTATTCCTCCACGACCAAGGAGGAGGCACCGACGTGGAAACTTGCCATCGATGTCACCATACAATCTTCTATCCGCAATGGAAGGGAGATGCTGCTTCCTCCTCGGACGTTCTCCGTCGACGTATACAGAGCTTCACCCCACAACGTTGTTTCTCACGACAATCATCATTCGAAAACTTGTGTCGAGGTAGGGTTTGAGTTCAAATTTAATCAATTTAATTTGATCTTTGTCAATCGTTGAGAATGTTGTGTTTTGGCCGCTTGTTATGAATATAACAGAGGAGGTCGGACCGCACAAACAAGGATGAACCTCCTACCCTTTTGTTGTTGATTTTCTTCGTGGGTTGAAATAGAGGCGGTGTCGTTGCACCATGCGAGGTCGAGGTAAATATGGATGGAGAGGGCCGCGGTGGAGGTCTGCGGTGCCATCTCTCCGCGCCGGCCAGAGAAGAGCTGAGGCAATGGCCGCGGCGAGGGTCCCGCGGCAGCTCACCGACCGGCCATTACAACCATCCGTTTTCTGGGATGTCCGGGGGTTTTAACCCCCATCAGCTGGTAAGGGCAGGTCTTGAGAGGGGGTCGCCGTTTAAAAACAAGGGGGGGGGGTATCACCCCCCCCTACGTCCAGCTCGGCCTGGAGCCAAGGGGACCGCCCGCACCGCGCCGCTCCGCCCGCTCTGGGCCGGACCGCCCGCGCCAGGCCGGACCACCTGCGTCGGGCCGCTCCGCCCGCTCCGGGCCGGACCGCCCGCGCCAGGCCGGACCACCTGCGCCGGGCCGCTCCGCCCACGACGGGCCGGACCACCCGCGCCGGACCACTCCGCCCACGCCGGGCTGCGCCAGCTGGGCTGACCCAGGGGGTATTGGGCCGGGTCGGACCGGGCCCAATCCCCCTACTTTCAGAATGATTCGTGCAAACCCCCATAACATGTGCTACATACCTTTGATCGACACACCATCAGTTGTATTGGGATCCTTGGATCGAGATGGTCATTTTGGTATATTACAATCACAGTTTATAAGAACTTTTGGTATGGCTAGGTTTGTTCAAACCCGACACCAACCGGGCCCTCGGAGCGGAAACTGTTATAGCTTGATTTTCGGATGTACGATTGATGTGCCGTTGATTTTGTTAGATTCCTCTGGATGAGAAGTTGCTTTTGGTATACTTCACCTGTGGTTTGGCCATAGTTGGAATATGGCTGGGTTGGATTATACCTAAAATCCAACCGGGCTCCTAGAACGGAAAGGCCGATAACTTTTACACCGGACGTCCGTTTGACGAACCGTCAGTGGAATTGGTAATCGCATTGAGAAACGGTCCATATGAGTATAACCTATGAGAGTTAAGGGTTCAGTTGAGATACGTCTGGGTTGGTTCGTACACGAAACCAACCCGGTCCCTGGGACTAAAATGCTAATGACTCGCAGATCGGGCGTCTGATTGATGTTCCATCTGTTGCATTGAAACCCCTATGACGAGGTAGGCCTTTCTAATACTTCTTCGTGGGACTTTGTGATACTTGGAGTATCAACCTGTAGCTCATGGAGCGGAACCTCCTAGAGACAAGCATACGGAGTACGAAGACCGTGTAACTAGCTGAGACCTGATGACTGCTTGTCCGATTCGAGTCGGAGTGACTTGTATAGTCCAGTGGGGAGAACTACTGTGTTTGGGTGGCAAACCCACGACGGGGAGCACTACTGTGTTTGGGTGGCAGACCCGCAGTACTCGACAGAAGGAGTACCTCTGTAGGCTATTATGGGGGGTGCACTACTGTGTTTGGGTGGAAGACCCCGGCGGGGATCACTACTGTGTTTGGGTGGATGACACATGGTACTCGATAGGAGGAGTACCTCAGCAGTCTAAGGTAGTGACCAGTGCCTCAGGGTCGTGATAGGATCAGTGTATTCGATAGAGGAGGAGCTCTTCAGCAGTTGCGGTTTTGATAATGAAAATCCTGGTTGAGCTGAGTTGTTGACCTTTGTGATTTTCCTCATGATTGAGATGGGTTACTTGATAACTTAGGTATATGTATGGGCATATACCTAAGTAGTGGTTATCCGTTGATTTCATATCTGTGTGATACCTCTTGATTGAGATGGGTTACTTGATAACTTAGGTATAAGTATGGGATTATACCTAAGTAAGGGTTATCTGTTTAGATCCTGCTTTGTGGTTATCCTTGTTGGATATAGTGAGACCTTGAGGGTCTCGGGGTCCCTACTGAGTATAGTTATACTCACCCCTTCATGGGCTATGCCCGCACCTTGTTGTGTTTGATGGAGATGACGAACAACGCAGATGGAGGCTGAGTGTTCGAGGACTGGATGGTACCTAAAGGTGTACCTCACGACGAGTCAGTATCCGGAGGTGGACTTCATGACGAGATGGTACTCGGAGGAGGTTGACGAGCGAGAGCATTGAGGAGGCTATCTGTACCTACCCTTTTGGTAGGATACGAGGTGGACGATACAGGAGCTGCATTATCTGTACCTACCCTTCATGTAGAATTCGAGGTGGAAGACCCATGAGCTGCTTCTATTCTTCCAGCTTCTTGTCTTTTCTGTTGTACATTCATTCAGTTGTAGCTGTACTTTTCTATTGGGTTTGTATTCTGGCCCATTTAATTTTCTACACATTCTTTTGTACTTAGTGTTTTCTTCCTCTTGTACTCTGTTGTGTTGTTTACTTTTATAAAGACAATGTTTTCCCTTTTTATTGTGATTTACGCCATTGGTTCTAGTCGCCATCTTCTGGCCTATGGAAGGCGGGCTTAGGGGTAGTCACGGCACAGGCCCCGAGGACGGGTCATGACAAAATTGAATGAGAATTATCAAGGGTTTAACCCCTCTAATGTTGTCTCTTTAGGGACCTCCTTAAAGAACACGAATGTGGTATTTTGTTGGGAATATAAGATAATTGGAACGGGTAAGAGACTCAATAAGGGAATTGGTTATAATTTAGTAAAGTGTTATGTTTTATAAGGTGGGAGGAGAAGAGGTAGTGGGGTGGTATTTATAGTAGAGGAGATGGGTGTTTGTGATTATTTTATTCATTTGTTTACTATATTAGCTCAAGACTATCAATAATGAGTAATACTATGAATAAATATAGTAAATAGTTCAGGGTATTTTGATCCAATGTTTTATTACATCATCTATACATTATTCATGACTTATAAATTCATATATATATTAAATACAATAAATTATCGTGAATCACTATTCATCAAAAAATTTAAAAAATTTCAAAAAAATCACAAAAAAATCACATTAATAATTTTTTGATGTGTAGATTTAAAAACATAAATCCATTTTATGAAAATAAATTTCACAATATGTGAAAATTTAATTTTTAATTAAAATCATCATTTAATCCAAAAATAATGATTTGGATATTATTATCAATTTTATGACCCCTGGAAAAATTAATTAAGCTCTCATAAAATTATATGAAAATTATAATACAACATAATATTATGTTATGAATCTATTTTATAAAATATAATTTTATTTTAAATCATTATATTAATTACAAAATTATTGATAAACATTTATGTTTTACAAAAATACCAACACTTAAATTATAATTTTTAAAACATTTATTTACTTAAAAATGATATAAATATATCATATTATCATTCTGAAAAACACCTAAATTGTATTTATACATTCATTGGATAGGTTAAAATTATATTTTATAGGTTAATTTTCTTAATGGGAATATTACTATTTCAATGGCTTTGTTACTATTCCATTGGTATAGGTTCCTTAATTTTAAAAAATACAACTTATTTAATTCTTCATTTAGGATAATAATGTTTTTTTGTTAGGTTCTAAACGTGATGTATGTATTTTATACAATATAACATAATTATAAGAAGTGAAATTATAATTAATAAATTATGGCTCATTATATTTTCCCCCTTTTGTAATTTCTCCCTTTAAATATCATTTTACAAAATAAGGTGAAAATAGGTGAGGGCATTTCTCCTTCATTGATTCCTACGGTTCTAGTCTTGAATCTTCGTAATTATGGCTCCACAACATCACGTTAACAAGGCGAGTCATCTTTTTGTGTAGAAATTAATCTCTATGATCTGAGATCTTCACAAACTACTCTTCATATGGTATTTCATTCTCAAGTTATACCACTTCAATATTCAGTATATGTGAGGGGTATGGTGTATACTTCCCTATAAAAGATACATAGAACATGTAATGAACAAGAACCTTCTTTCATGGAAATGTAGTCTGATAGGCCAAAAATATTGTGAAATATATGATCTAAAAGGGACAAATGTACCTTGGTCTATGATTACCTTTGTTTCTAAACCATATGAGTCTCTTACAACCTGATATTTGAAGGAAACAATTGTCTCCAACTTCAAACTCCAAATCCCTTCGATGGATTTCAGCATATCTCTTCTATCGAATCTAAGTAGATTTTAGGTGTTCTTTTATGGATTAAACATTATTTATCATATATTAAATTATATAATATCCATTTAGGTTTTATTGTTTGAATTCATCCCAAAAATATGGACTTATACGTCACTTTACATACAAACCTTTTGGTTGATCCATTTGAATACTCGAGTTGAAGCTGTTGTTTTATGGGAACTCAACTACTGGGAGGTGTTGATACCAAACTCCATGAATTATAATGAACATGATATCATCATGTTTTCATGAATCTGAATAGTCCTTTCATATTGGCCATCTATTTGGGGGTGACACACCATGATGAAATTTTATTTAGCACTCCAATCATGTTGAAGACTTGTCCAAGATTTAGATGTGAACCAGGTTTCATGTTCATATATGATTGTAATTGGAACATCATTATACCTCAAAAATTACTTCACAAATATCTGGGAATGTATATCTAGTGATAAAGCATCCTGAATAGTAATGAAGTGGGAATTCTTGGTGAGTTGATCCACCACAACCCATATCAAATTGTTTCTTCTGGTTGTTTTCGAAAGACTTTCTACAATGTCAAAAGTGACATTCACCCATTTCAATATAGGTATAGTAAATGGTTGCATCATCACTAAATAATTATATCAATATTATTACCTTTCTAACTTACCAAACACCTTGATATATACTGCATAATCTCTTTATTCATATTATCCCACCATAAGTGTTCTTGAATATCATGGTATGTCTTCGTACATCCAAGAGGGATATGGAAAGGAGTGTTATGCATATTATCCAGTAGCTCCTTATTTATCTTAGGTGATTCCCACACACAAAGACTAGTTCAAAATCATATGATACATTCTCAATGATGTGGAACAAATGTAACTTCCCTTCCATTGTAGAATTCACCTTATTTTGTAGCTCTTGATCATCAATTTGTGCCTCCTTGAACTTATCATAGATACATGGTAGGGAAATAATTTCGGGAATGTAGGAAATATTACACACCATTATTATTTTAAAATACATCCTTTGAATATCTATGAAGGTATGGTATTTCTTAATCTACATCATGGATAGAGTAGTAGGATATTTCATGATAAGGTCACCATCTCCGTCATCACCTTTCCCAGATGGTAGTGAATAGGGGAATTGCAGTACTTGATTGTCTATAACCATATTCTTTAATTCATATTGAGATCCTTCTATGTAAATATATACTATAGAAACTGGTGATCTATAAATATGTCTCACTTATCACTGTATAGGGAGTGCCTCTAAATCATCTTGGAGAAGATGAAAACAGTTATCTCCACATCATGAATCAGGTAGATCTTCTCAGGGATCGTCAACTACCGTGAAGAACAGGCTATCAAATAATGATTATTCATGATTAAAAAACATGATCCTTTCTTTTAAGAACCACTAGATATAAAAAACAATTCTCCACTTGTTGGAATAGTGAGTATAGGTGCAATAATTAGCCATCTCCTTAGATCAATGAAGCTTTCCTCACATTCTTCGGTCTCGACATAATTTAACCCTTTCCTCATTAATTTAGTTAGAAGTATAGACAATAAAGATAAATTTCTCACAAAAAATCATTAATACAATGATAATATAAGAAATATTTGGATGTATATGGAACAATTGATTCTGTACTGTTCCCCAATTCCCTTTTTTTAAAGTGTCTATAGAAATTACCTTACTTTTCAACAGATTTTCTAAGAATGTGACTTATTGGATACAAAAGTCACACATTATAAAGATGGAATAAAATTTATCCTTTTATAATGTCTCCAATACAATTATTAAATTTTCATCATGTGCCACAATTATTTTGGAGTCATGGAGAATAAAGTCGATAAACACTAGTGAAGATTGATGAAAGTAGTGTCTATAGACTATATTATTTGAATCCCTATATACTAAATAGGAATTAGTATGTTTTAATGGAATCCATAGAATCTCATAGTTCCCTTAAATTATATGAATATTAGTCTCCTAAATATCTTCCTTCTTCACCTTTATTTGATTGAATCAGTAACAAAGATCCCTCTTTGAGTAGTATTTATCTCCTCAAAATTGATTGAAAAATCCATCAATCCCTAGAAGAGTATAATTTTTCTGTATGGTGATCATATTGTCCCCCATTAATTAATACAAAAAAACATTGATCAATATTTTTTACTTAAATAAAACATTGACATGACCCTAGGTGATGCACTAGGGAATATGAACCCTTTATACAAATTTACTTGATATCGCTTCTTTAACACATCAAGATATATAGGGTCCATAATAAAGGGAAATTTAGATATATGAGTTAGTCTAGGCTTTGTTCTATTTAGAAATATACCTCATCTTTTGGTGTAATCCCAGTTAACTCTTCAAGAAATACATCATGGTATTACCTCACAATAGTAATTTCCTCTATATTGATACCTTCCTTTGACTCAACCATTTGGGAAAGGTATGATTATTAATAGGGTATCAACACCCACATCATTGAAATTTTTTCCAAAAGATATTCATGATCTTCCTTGAATTATTGGTGGATCATGGTATGGTTCAAAATATGAAAAGATATTTCCTTTTCTCGATAATTAATGTGTGAAATATATAATGAGATCCAATCCATACCATGTATAGCATGAGATTCTACTATGCGAATTATTTCAACATTCAGTAGAAGTGTCTCCCCAAATATTCCAACTGGATAAGAGGCTAACACTTAGGTGTAATTGCTTACAACCACCAATTTTTTTAGTTATCTCTACTTCATTGTATCGGTAATTCAATTAAATATATCAATAAAACATGAATTATATAAATGATTGAGTATGACTAGAATCAAAATAAATTTTATTAGTTTAATTATTGAATATTAATTTTACCATGTATGAATTCATTTTATTGGTCCACATCAGCAGTAGTGATGGAATAAGAATTACTTTCTACATAAAAATTTGTGGTTGTTAATGCCGATGACCCATGTGGAGTTTATGTTTAGTTAATTACCTTGAATATTACACTTTCCCTCTATAGTTGAATCATTGACCCATGGGTGTTACACTCATTTAATTTATCATTTTGGTTGTATTATTCATGTGTCTTTGACATTCATGATCATGGTGTCCTTCTCTCCAAAATTTGAAGCCTTTCCCTGTCAACATGAGGCCATTACCCCAATCTTTCTTCCAACATTTTTTACATTTTGGTGGTTGGATCCCCTTTAATGCTTTTTTATTTGACCCACCAGAAGGAAACTACAATATTACCTTCTAATATCCATAAACATGGGAACATTCTCCAAACTCTATATCTTCTTGGATATCACGTCTAATCACTTCATCCTGACACCCAATGTATGCGATTTCTACATCATTTTAATGGTTTAGTTTTAAATAACTAATGAATCTATTTATTTTTATATAATTATTTATAAAAAAACCTAAGGCATAACATAAATGCCTTATAATGTTTTATTCTTCATTCATGATAGATTCACCATCCTTTTTCATTATATCTATGAATTATCTCTATATTGTTGTATGAGAGTTCGAGGGAAATACATGTTATGAACTATTTTCTTAATGTATTAACACTCTAATTATTTCATTCCATCCTTTATCTTGGTGTTCATTATCAGTTCCCATCATTGATATTTTTTTCCATCTACATGATAGATATCCAGAGTCACCCCTTCTACTAAAAAAAATGGATCCAAAAAATATATTTTCTCTTAAGATAACTCATTATTTAGAAAAACATGGATCGAAAGACCCATGAAATTTTGGTGGACATATCCACATAAAGGAAACAATGGATAAATTATTCTTTTTTAGGTCAAGGTGGGTTTTTCATGTTGTTCAATTAATTTTTCATAACCTATGATATATTTCTAAGAATCTCCATGTTATTTTGATATCCACCTCCCATGGCATTGGGGATTTCATTTTGGAAATCTTTGTATTGTCCCTCACATGATTTGGTGGCCATGTTTTTCTTGGCTCCCATTATTTTCTTTAATTGAAATGTTATGAATATAATGTAAGTAATCAATGAAAAAATATTTTATCCTTTTACACAATTAAAACTAATGACATACCTAATGGGATCCCCATGTTTACCATTATTCTAATAAAATGTTAATATACTTAGTTTTATCATAGGGGTTTTTACTAACATTCACTAATCATAATTCACAAATTAACTAAACGGTGCTTTGATACAACTATAGAAACCCCACATTTACTTACATTACTATAAAATAATTTTAATGATAAATAACATAATAGAATAAAAAAACTATGTTACAAAGGTTTTTTGTCTTCTAAAAATTAGTCTCATGAATAACATTCACAATAATAAAACAAAAAAATTTGTTTCGACATGATGTTGATGTTGGTGTACATGTGGAGAAAAATTAAAGGAATGATCTGATGGGTGACAAGCTTTTGTCCATAAATATAGAAACATTCACGTCCCCATCATTTTTTCAACCCGATTTATATCATAATCCTTTAAAAGAGGATTGGATTGACCCTATGGGGACTTAGTATTTTTCCCTTATGTTTTGAGAAGGACTTGCTATAGTAAAATGTTCCCAACGGGCGAGTTCATGGGGTCATGTACTTGTGAAATTAGTCCTCTTAGTATATAAAAGCCTTTGATGGTCTCCAATAGGTTTCTTCATGGAGCCAGACACACCCAATGACCCTGGTATCCATGATTCATGGACTTGCATTCCAAAGGCAGGCACTTCTTATATGATTATTTGTCCAGTGAAACTTAAGGACTCCATTGGTTGAGAGGAACAGAATTTGGGCTCTCCGCACCATGTGGGGGGGGGGGGGTTATTTCCAAATCTCAGACACTCTTATATATTTAATTCATGTTCATATGTTTGTGAATCCTTGGTTCATTCTTGAAGGTTGTTTCGAAGGGAGACCCTTAGTTTTCAAGATCTTCAAAGGCATACATGGATTTGATGAAACAGATGTAATGAAATAAGGTGCTATAGAGTTTATCGGCATCCAAGTTGGATGAACGGTGACTTGATGTTCTGGTCAGACCAATAAGATGAGATTTTTAAATATCCTTAGGAGGGGAATCAGAGCCCATGTAGTTCCGGAAAATTTGGGATTACACATGGAAGATTCCCATTTAAGAGGAACATTATCAAGTGAACCCTTGTGGAAGGGAATCCATTTTGAGATTAGGACTTCAATCAGGTGTCCTATATATCCTGGTTTGTTTGTGAATCAGAGTTCTTGTAGTTCAGATTTGGGTTGGGGTGTAGCGGTCGGGATCCTCACAAGCCTCCGAGCCCACGCGAGTCATAGTTGGTTTAAGAAACAAGAGGATGTGAGACATCTAACCAACCATAAACCTTAGCTCCCACTGATGGGAAAGGGTGGGCCTATGGAAGAAGACACCGAGGTGACCTGTGAAGAGGGTAAAAATCAATGAACACTTCTATGTGGGATGACATTAGAGGTCATGTTAATATACCCCCAGAATATTGGAGACTTACCTATATGGGAGTGCCCTTGGAACACAATATAGGAAATGGACAGACTGTCGCCTACCATCAAAACGAGGAGCGAACTTGATTCCATCAACTGATCACCAATCCTCATGGAATAGAAAAACAAATGATCACCCTAAATACCTAGAATGTAGTGGTTCACATAATCATCTGAAGTATGTAATATTGGTTACCATGGGAATGTAGACATATAGACATCCCTGTAGTCTAAATTACTGTGGGTAGAGGCTTCGTGAAACCACTGATCATGGGTATGTAGACTCAAATAGGTACACTGATGTTCCCGATGATCTAATAATACGAGTTTAGTGGCTTTGGTGGAGGCATTGACCTAATTCTAGGGGACTAGTTTGCAGAGGGGCTATAAAGGAATTGATGGAAACAAAGGATTGAGATTGGAAATGGAGGGAAGAATACTAGAAGACACCCCATTCCACATTTTTTTTTCTTATGTGGTATGAGGGAGATCCACACACCATAGTGTTATGTGGGTAGAGGGGTTTTATGCATACCGAAGTAGTATGCGGGCTTGGGAATGGACCACTGTGCACCACAATGGTACGTGGTCCTGAATGTGGTCTACCACACCACTTCAAGTTCCATCCACATACAGATTCAGTACGTGGCGCCATGGTATATTTTCATAATGATACATTACACAGAGTTCCGTATCGAAGGAGGGTCCCATGGAATATCGTTTGCGGTGAGTTCATCCGAGAGGAATACGAGGTTTGGGATTTCACTAATTAGCATCAAAGTTCTCCCATTATTGTTATGTTCCTTAATTTTATGATTTGTGGCTTGTTGTACCTATTAAAAATGTGTTTTTCAATTTAGGTACCACCACTGATTCGATACTGAAGCTAGAATCCTCTCCGAATTCATTCATCTAAGATCTAGGGACCCATTCATGCATTCTTTATCCATCTGTTATTAATTAATTCTTTGATAATTTAATATAGAATTCGCGAAATCATACCTATGGGAATGTGGAACCATTTGATAAATCCCAAGAAGAGATATCTTGACCCGTAGGAGACTAGTTAAACTGGGCTTTGCAGAGGCTATGGTTCATGAATTAGTGTTTTCATAACCCTGCCAATTTTCTTCATCTATGAAATAATGAGATCATGAAACAATATGCATATGTCCTTCATGTTCTTTATTTTTCCATCAATGTGGTTCACAGGCACCTGGGTTCACTTCCATCGCTCCACATGCTAGCACCTCATGGGTCATTCCGCGTAATGGTGGTCCGTGGTTCATTTATTTGTGAACCCTCCCTAGTGATGGTATGTGGGTCACTTAAAACACTTTGATAAATTTATTTCCTTTACATTTCATCTGTTTTTCAAAACTCAATTTATATACATTAACATTACTAGACTTGTAGGAATTCTTGCATCCTTATACAATGTGATTGTGAGGTCATTTTATTTCCTTGGTAAGGTTTTCAAGACACTAAAAATGGCTCCCATTGAAAGGGGGTCCATTCAGAATGAAGAGGATACTATAATGATTTTGAAACTATCCTGAATGGTAGATAAGATAGTTCTGGTAGGAGGGGAACACACCTATATATTGGGGCCCATTTCCTTTATCTTTTACCATTTATCATGGAGAAAAGTGATCTCGACTATCCCTCAGCTTCCTTTGTATTTGTGTACCATCTTTTTTTGAAATCTGTATTAGCGAACGAATTCCTATATTCCATGAAATGAAAATTTCACCATTTCTTCTGCCTGCGAACTGGATTTTGGGGTTCACAGACAGAATTGTGGAATTTAAAACTAAAATATATACATCTATGCAGGAAAACGCTTTTCGGATTGCATGTCCTGAGCACCACACTTGAACATGTGTACTAAACATTAAGCCTTAATAATCCGAACATAAACTTTTAAATAGAAAATTTGAATATGAACATTGCGAGGCCTTGTTTTTTGGTATCCTTCCTCCATGAACACTTCTGTTCACTAGCTAGTGCTCTGTGGGCCAGCGCCTCGTGGGAATTTCGCATTTCACTATTGTCTTCTGTATAAAGTTTTCTCATACCGTAGCAGAATGTCGAGATCATCTCCATGTATCGTGTAGCGTGTGGGGATTGCTTCTGCATAACTTGTAGCATACAAGAAATGGATACTACGTATCGTTTCTAGGAATATTACGTGAAACCCATTGTAAACACTTTTATGTCCATTACCCATTTTTTGTGTTTCCTTTACCAAAATTTTTTTATTGGACTGACTTTTTGTGGGATTTTGGATCTTTATGTGGAAGCTGCAATGGCTCTTTATGTGGAAGCTGCAATGGCTCTTTCACAGGATTTGAAAAAATTGATTAAGAATAGGGAAACCATGGTGGGGGAAAGTGAGGCCCATTTTCGATCCAATATTTTTCCTTGTGACATATTTCTAAAATATATCCTCATGCCCAATCTCGTAGCTTACCCGTTGTCGGTACAGTTTCTACTTTATATATTTTTTCTTCTTGATGATGTTCCTATGTCATTGGCTGACCCCAATACCCCTTTAATTCTCCTATAAGCACTGAAATGACATGATCATGTCAATATTTATATAGATGGATAAGTCCTAGCTACTCTGATTCAGAAAAATGTGTTCATATTTGAAGGATTGGTGTGGAACCAAGGCGATCGCAGGTGTTGCAAAAATGCCTTGAAACTAGTCGCATGAGAGTACCAATCTATTATTCATATTTATTGTGAAAACCCCAACGGTGGGTGGAGAAAAGAGGGACCAGTGATCCGAAGGGTGCTTCTCCGACGAATGGGCTTGAGCATTATTAGTACATCAAACCTGTTTAGATACACCTGACCTATTGAAGGTGGTGAACTTATTTTAGGCAGATTGGGTTTCGAAGTTCATAGTCTTCTCCATTGGTAAAATCCTTCCTGAGCTGCAGAGCCACTAATGTTCAAGCACCAACACCTTCCATTTTTCACATGGGGAGGTGGGGATCATCTTATGGGACATCCACAAACATGGAGGACTCCTCATCCTTGGTGAGATGTATGATGGGTTTCTTCCAGCAGCCACTAAATGGGATAATAACGACCATACATACCCATTGAAAAATTGAGTACTGGTTATGGTAGAGGGATTACTTGATCATCCACTCTAGGATCACTCTATTATCCCATTGGAGGGATGATTAAGGTCAATTATGAAGCTGAATGGGACTAAACCGATAGCTCTTCATAGTCTAACTTGTCCATCCTAACAGTCTCGACAGATTCTTTGTTTATATTGGGCTACCCTCAAAGTGGGATGATATACCACCTGGGAATATGTGTTTCAACTGGACGTACCACCTATTCTTAGATTAGTATGTTTCTTTTCCACTTTTTAGTGGATAAATCTTCCCATCCCATGATATATATACCAGGGTTCTGGCCTACACTTTGACGATGACTAATTTGCTGTCAGAGGGTTGACCCATCAATCCGGCCACTCAAGCTCTTACATTACATTATGAGTTATTAGGAAAACTACTGGAAGGTATGTATCCACATAGTCATAGGGAACCATTAAAATTTATGTATGGGTGGATGGAAGAACACTTCCCTTGCTATTAATATCAACACACTGGAAAGGTTCCTTGTTCCGAATTTCATATTCCCTTATCAACATTTCTGTTGTTCGTCCCAAGATATTAAGTGTTAGTGGTGCAGTAGAGATTCTGAAAGATGCTTATTAATTCTCATTGGCACCACATATTACTCCTAATGTGTACCTAAAGGGCTACAAGGGTGGTTATTTAGAGGAATTCTCATACATTATCGCGCTTCAGGATGGGATGCACAATGCTCACATAGATCGAGTGGCCATTTATGAGCCATACCTCCCTTACCAGTATGCCATGAAATTTGAGTTCCTTCAACAAACATTGCTTTATACTTCTATTCATTTATGGGGAGAATATCACCCCGTAATTCTTCTCTAGTTATGTCTTATGATGATTCAGGAAGGTGTCCCTATGGAGTTTATCATCCCCAATATAATGAGATCCAGTTTTCTATAACTGGAATATGCCCAAAATTGGGTGGGTTGTTACCTTGATGGGGTCTTGAGAAGACATGTTCGGTGGGTCTAGAAGCCTCTAACCATTCTTCGCCTCATCCTCACCCTGACTAAAATGCCATACATTCCTTCTTCTGGGATACGTTTGATGGTTACATCTTTTATTCTTATCCCTATAGTTGCCATGATGGCCAGACCATCTATTCATTCCCTTGTGGTAAGAAGATGCTCGATTCGCCGTCAGAAGAATCTGGATGGGGATTCATCAGTGCGGCCTATCTTATTGGGGAGTGATTCAGACTGCTACTCTCCTTTGGATACTACCCAAGACCCTAATGAGGATGGCCCTAGTAGAGTATCACCAGACACACTAGAAGTCACGGTTATCTCTGCTTGTCCATCTCCATTGGTCAATCTATCTAAGGGTAAGAATAGACCACCATCTTGGGTAACAAAACATAGGTCACTACCCACTCCATTAATGACACTTCCTTCCTATATACCCAATACGGTGGAAGAGGATCATAGTACTGGTGTTTTATGGAGGCACCATGCAGTGCGAAAATAGGCCTGTCATAAGTTATGTTCCCCTTACATAGAAACACCTTTGTCAAGCTTTAATGATGATAATGAAAACACCCGGTAGTGATTCAACAATCTGGGTTCTAGTGGTTTTGATTATCGACACATACATCTCCTTATAAACTTGATCATCATATCCTGAGAAGATTCCACTTATTGTGAGGATACAATTTCTGTATTTAATTCTCCCCAACATCAGGTGATGACCATTCGATATGTTTTGGAGAACCTCAATCACCTAACAACCAAATAGGAGAATGCTCTGGATTTTTTTATCACCCCAACAGAAGAGAAACAATAGTTTGTGGCCTGTGTAGCACGGTTGAAGGCTCAACTGGCCTCTTTATGGGAAAATTACAATGCTTTCAAAAAGAAAGAATGGGACCTTAAATCCGTTATGGAACATGTGCATCCAGTGGTCAAGGTTGAAGAAGATGAGAAATTTTTTTTAGAACAAACTATTGACAGCCCGCGAAAGTTACATTGCATTTTTTTGGAATAGATTAGGTGAGAATTATTGTAACTTTCCCCAAATCATTATGTTTACTCATTTTCCTTTTGATACTGTGGAGACACTCCGAACTCCAGGATGATTCTATATATTTTTTGAACTTAATGAGACTAATATTGCCTTCAAATTCTTATTATTTTCCTTTTACATTCATTTTAATTGATTCAAAATCAATAATATATACATCACTTCGATCAAGTATTAATTTTAAATGGTGATTCAAAACCAGTAAAGTGAAATAATTGAATCTGGATGTGAATTTTTCCAGAGTCGCGGGACACAAAAAGAATAGTTAAAATATTATTGATGTTTAATGGTAATCCTCACGAAATTGTGTGTCATTTCCCATTATAAAACTATTTTTTTTCTAAGCCTATTATTCATGGTCTTAGTAGGTATAACTTGAATTTTTCTTAGGTCACCCATTCCGCGTTTTTGACTTAACAAGCTTTATGACTCTTTTGATAGCTTGAAAAAGAAACATTAACTAAACCATACATGGTGTAGGTTAGAAAACAATAATCTATTTTTATCTAGAGGTTCCCATTATTGATTTTCACTTATATAAAGTTTTAGGGATACATAGGTAGGATATGACTCTCCTGAGGATGAATTTTCCATTGATTGATGGTCGTTTTGTTGGAGACATATGTAGATCCACCGGGGTATGATGTGTATAGTCAAACAAGTGTGTCCGTAAGATAATGGCCTTCCATATTCGATGTCTTGGGAGGATTTACAACACTTTGAAATTGTTTTGATGTTTGGAGCCATAATGGGGTGGCCTATCTGAGTGATTATTTATAAAATTATTGGGAAATTCATATCATCTATGAGTGAGATACTGTTCCAACAAATCATATAATTGTGTAAGGGACAACTGGTGAATGGTTAGTTCAATTAGAATCATTTTTCATGTCTGGGAATTTGAAAAGTGGAAGACATTCAAGCCGTTATCCATAGGGGTTTTTCAAATCCGGGGGGTGAGACAGGACAATAATTATGTACGAGAATATAAAAACTAGAATGGACTCTCAAGAGGATGAATTTTATTTGATTGATGGTTGTTTTGTAGGAGACAGCTGCAGAGCCACCGAGACATGATGTTCATATTCATGAAAAGGTGTATGTATGACATTGGCCTTCCATCTCCAATTTATACAAAGGATTATGGAGATTTGGACCTTTCTGAACATGTCATATGAAATTTGGAAAGGGGTGAGCCTGATCATGGAAAGGGACATTACTTTTAGCCAAACTCTTCTAGGGGAACCTGAAAATTAGTGGGGGAATTTTTCTATCTAATATGCGGATCGACTTCACTCATATATATGGAGTATATTTATTTTATAAAAACCTCCAGGTTGATCATAGGTGAATCAGGCCAGCATGTTATGATATATCCATTATGCGGGTAAGAAGGATAATTTAAACTATGACATTGAGGGAATATGAATTATGAGGGGTGTCACAAGGCTTCAAATCCATTGGGTGTACTGAGATAAGAGAGGACTCTCATAGGGATGAATTTTTATTTGATTGATGAACATCCTGTAGGCATCATATGCAGAGCCAATGGGGCATGATGTGCATAGTCAAAAAAAGATGTCCATATGAAACTGGCCTTCTATTTCTAATGGACAAGGTTTATTATGAGGATTTAGTATTTCTCAAAGCATATCATTTGTGGTATGGTCAAAGTGTATCCAGATACATTAGTGAGATTCATGTTGTGATTCACTCATGGAATCAGATATCTCTTACGTATATCTAACTCATACTCATGTTGAGGAATTCATCCCATTTTTGGTGTACACTATAGTTTAATGTTGTATAGCCAAGGCATGGTGTTCCTTATGGGGAAGGGAACCGTGACATGCCTTTTAATGTCATGCTTCCATGATCAAATTCTTTGACTTATTTTCTTTGATGTCATGGTGGATCTCAAGATGAAATCCCTTTGCTCGCGTGATCCATGTTCAGTTTGAGAAACAATGGATTATGAGGATTCTAGATCACCACCAATGAGTAAAAAATCAATAATAGGGTGAACATTAGGGTTCAAACAATGAAATGTAGTTTAACATCATACAACAAGGATGATTCTTGACTTGAAGTTTAACATTTTGTGGTGAGGACATCCTGTTGTGCTGTTTAGAGTCATGCAGTGAGGACATTAGTCTATCACAAAGATCATTAAAAGCTTTGAGTTAATAATGATCGGCGTGTTCTGTCGTTCTATATACATGACTGATAATAAATGGTTTAAACCATAGTCCCGAGGGATACATGGATCATGAGGAATGACATGGGGCTTAAAATCTATTGGGTGTACTGAGTTAGGAGAGGACTCTCCTGAGAGTGAATTTTCCTTTGACTGATGACCATTTTGTTGGCAACATATGCAGAGCCAGCATGGCATGATGTGCATAGTCAAATAAAGGTGTCAATAGAAAATTTTCCTCCCACCTCATATGTCCATGAATATTTATGGGGATCCAATATTTCATAGATTATAGAGTTTGACAAATTGGAAGATGTTTCTGGGAACGTAAGAAATACCCATTCTATGATTAGATGTGAACTACAGGACCTTAGAAATAGATCTGACTCACATTTATGGAGAGAAAGAATGATCTTTTGACTTCTTATGAGTGGGGGGCATGTGTGGGATCTCATAACATTGAGAATCAGGCTGCACATAACAGTTTAGGAATCTGAATGTTTGTTGTCATGCGGTTAGTACCTTTCATGGACACTCCGTACAGGTCCGACCTTTTCATGGAGGATGAGGATTTTTTAAAAAAATGTGTCTGGGAAGGGATTATAGGTTCAAGCATCCCTATGTATCCTGCAAGGGACGGAATCAAGTTGTACATAGTTCATAACATTCCCTACAATTGTTCAGTCCATGAATAGGGACATTCGAGGGAATTGTTTTGTTGGTTTCTAGGCTGGGAGACCAAATACCGACATCACTACATATCCTGTAAAGGTAGGAATCAAGATGCACATTGTTTTTAATGTTTCCTATACCGATTTAGCTCGGGCATAGGGGTAGGAAAATTTTGATTTCATTTTCTATGGATTTCGAGTATATAATATTTTTCTATAGTTTTCTTATGTAATGAAATCCTTACAACTGACCCTAAGCTCACATGAATTATAATCTATGTAAGAAACTAGGAATGAAAAGAGTTTCCCTCATAGATATAGGGAGATAGAGGATATGATAGAATAATTTTTTTATGGTGGGGGTTGGTTCAAGATCGAGGATTGAAGAATCTATACATATCACACTAGTGAATAGGAATCAAGCCATAATTATTTCTCTGAGGTATTGTCCATTATATCATCATTTGATTATTAAAATTTATGTTATGTGGTTTAATGTATTGCAACATGAATGCTATGCTGTGAAGTTTAGAGTCACACAATAAGGAAATTAAGTTGTTAAGTTTAAAGTCATTTTGCATGGACTAATACCATATAGTTTAACATCATGTGTTCAGGATAATAACTCATTGTTTAGGGTCATAGACTTTGGACCATTGAAATCAGGCTTCACTGACACGTGATGTACTTCTTTAGAAACCATGCATTTTTTTGGAGCTGTGAGGACCTTTATGTTTGTTGATACCGAAGAATATGATCCATTGGAATAGACACTATGTATGAAATATGGTCCCTCCCACATTGGTTCATGATTTGGTGTATTCTTCCCAAGTATCATCGGGGTTCTCAGGACCAACACCATCTCTCCTTTGAGGAAATAACGAAGGAATTTTTTTTGTTCAAGCCTTGTGTTATTTGATTTGGATTGAATTGGAAATGGTGAAAATTGTGCAGCCTTTTCTCATAGACTTTATCCAACACATAAAATTTTATTTAGGATTTCTCATCCATGGAATATTGATCGTAAATGTCCACAAGAAGTCATGGAACTGGAATTTTGATATGCAAAACTACCTCTTCATCATATACTAGTGAGTACGGGGTTTCCTGGGGGGCTATGTGGGTCGTGGTCCAATAATACCATGAAGCATGAAAGAGATTTTCTAGCCACAATTTTTTATCCCTATCTACCATATTTTTTAGTATGTTAGACAGATTCTTGATCAGTGATTCTATCTTCCCGCTGGCCACTGCATGATAATGGGATGAACCGTTGGATCTAATTCCATACTCTTATTATAATTTCTCCATCTCAGTAGAGAAGAAGTTGGTGCCATTATTTGTAAGTATTGTATGAGGGACACCAAATCTGGTAATGAGTTGGATTCACAAAGCTAATGATTCTTTTTCCCCAAACTCTATTTGGGGCATGGATTCAGCCCATTAGGAAAAGTATTGGGTTACTGTGAGTATGAACATGAATTGTCTTGTTTTAGCAGGGGGGTACGGTCCCACAACATCCTCCCCCCTAGCAGAAAAATGGCCAAAAGTACATAGCTATATACTATCTCTTTGGGGGTCCATGAATAAATTTTTTAGAAACCTGGAAGGAATGGAACATATTAGAGAATATGGAACAATCATGTATTATTGTGGTCCAGTAATACATGAGCCTTTAGATCTGATGAGAGGGCTTGGTTGCTTATTAGTGTGGCATACAAGCTCTGGTGTGCACTTCTTTCATGAGGGCAACAATCTCTTCTCCATCAATACAAATAATAAGGACTCTATCAAGTCCTCATTTTTATAGAGAATTTTTTTGTTTACCCCATTATAGAAAACAATGTTTTATACCCATATCTAGATCTTTTCTCTTCCAGCCCTTTCTAGTGGGAGGTCCCCCTTCCGAAAGTATTTTTAAATGGGAGTTATCCATTAGGTTGTGAGACCATAAGGCTCAAAAACATGGCTAATGTTATCGATCTCCTTTATATTGTTTTTTATAAATGTCCAGACTATCTGATGGTGTGAAATTCTAATAACCATTTCATCTCGGTCATGATTGTGTAGGTATATGGCTGAATTTTCCAGTGGATTATCCTGATCATTTTGTGACAGGGGACATAGGTCAGTGTTGGTTTTTATGATAATTCTACCATCGTTTCTAGAACATGGTTCATCAAGGGGGATAATACTTATTTATTAATGAAATAGTCAGCATTGAAATTATTTATGACTATCTAAAAATCACCTATTATCTTTAGGTGTTTGGATCATGCAAAAAGTGATAGCTCTATGCCCTCATTGAAGGCTTGTTATTGTTCTTCATTATTTGTACATCCCTTCGAAAGTAGGAATAATTAAGGAAAGATTACCAATTTAGGTAATACAAGAATAACACCCAAAGTTTTTTGGCACGGCAAAAATCTACCTAATTACCCTCTCAACTATCCTCCCTTCATTCTAGAGGCCTTTATATAGTCAGAAATCCAACCTAAGGATCCCTTTTGATCAAATGAAAAGATAGAACCCGAAGAAGAGGTAATAATTTCATCAATCTCTTTCAAATTATTTTCTTCTTCCACATCATTTTTCTTTGTTGTTTACATTCAAAAATAATAACTCCAGTATATTATATATATATATATATATATATATGTATGTTATTATAAATATGGTACAACCCAATTCATTATTCTATCCATCCTTTTAATGATATATCACCATACGTGCGTACATACAGACTCCACATTGTGGTGTAGTTGTTATTCAATACATTATTATTTGGATGGTTATAATAATGATATATAAATGATGACAAAAATAAATATAAAAAAATAATTATTCTGTATATATGATATATCATCCTATTATATAATATTTTAATATCAAAAGAATGATATTGTCGCTTGTGCATACGTATGAATTACTGCATCCATGAATGCGATGAGATTCAATCCCCATCATATCCATTCAAGACTAATCTTCATTTGATGAATAAATATAATGTTTAAAGACTTGATATCATTCTATATATGAATTATATACATCCCATCCATAACAAATATGACTCACATAACAAATAATATAAAGGAAAAAGAATATGTTAACACCCAAAACAACGATAATACTAAGATATTATTAACAAAGAAATGTTAAAGAAGATATATGATATCACATTAATGGATATGATTCTTGTATAATTTGATAACAATTATTTCACCATTATATAGGAGGTTAACCTACCCTCAAACAAGGAAAAGTACAAGGTAAGGGTTAATTCTATAATCTCTTCCTTATCCGAGGTTGTTTATATGTAATTTTCTATTGGGACCTCTTTATCATCCACATCCATGTTTCTTAAAACTTTATTTCAAAAAATTCTTAATATTTAATAGACTATGGGTTAAAGTCAGTTATACCCTTTTTTTAATTTTATAAGATGTTTATAAAGGAATGTTTCTGTCATTTTCCAAACAAGGTCCTTTATAACCTTTTTGTAAAAATTAAGGTAAGAATGTCTTTTTTTAACTTATACGGCTGGGGCATCTATTTTTCGCCATTATGAAATCCTCAAAGCCTCCCTTACAAGATTATATGAATATTTTCAAATATAAATGTTTTCTTTTATAATTACGTGAAATATATATGATTTCAAAATAGAAAGAGATATTTCTCAAAAAAGGTTTTGATTTCATCTATGTCAATATACTTTGATGGATTTTAAATTTGTTTGAAGTTGATTTATTATAATACAAGACTTCAATATTGTATTTAATGTTTTGTGATATTTTTGACTGTGGATGTGTTATTTCATTCCATTTATGGTTTATAGATAAAGTATTTACATTTCATATGCTAGTTTTAATAAAAATGTTTATGTTATGTTTAAACCTTTTCATATGAGGAATGCATTGGACTTAGTATGTGACAGGTGGAGACCGCTATAGAGCTTCGATGCATCAGTAGGTATCATGAGACAAACTAGTGTCTTGGCACAAGGCCTTGAAAAAATATTATTTGTAGTCTTGGCGCAAGGCCTTGACTATGTGGTTATGAAAGTATGGCATTATGTATTTTGTCATTATGAAAGTAGTTATTGATATTTGATGTGATTATTTGACTAGTAGAATATCCATGAGAATGAGTGAATGTAATTATTTCATTTTATTTTTTTCATATTATTCTGATGTTCATGTTTAAAAGGCTTTTCTTTTAGTTATACATTGCCTAAAATGTTTATTCTTATTTATGAAAGTTTCTACTATATTGTTATCTTTACTGAGCATCTAATCTAATGCCTTTCTATGTTTTATTTTTCCCAGGATGTGAAGATGTATTTTAAGACTGACCTACTGGGATATTCTGAAGGGATATGAGTGTGGACTATGTAGACTATGTTGTTGTATTTTTTTCACTATATGATGTAATGTAAGACTTATGAATGTATCTAGTATTTCCAAGGCTACTAAACTAATCGGTCTGTTGAGACTTGATATTTTGTGATCATGCCAATGATAAGTAATAAGTCACTGACTTTGGGTAACCAGGGTTGGGGGGTTAAAGTTTGTATTCCATGAATTTTAGTAAAAAAATAGGAAGCTAGATTTAGATAAACTCTGATTAGAGCACATAGTCCTAAGACAGAATTTGAGGATTAGTATAGAATAAATTCCTAGAATTTTGGTATTGTAGAGATGTTGTAAGTTTTCCAAGAAATAAATCCCTTTCTGGATACGAGCAGGTAGAGGCGGCTCTAGTACAGATGTACCTAGGGGTAAAACCCTAAAACATCACTTTGAGATAGACTCGAACGAGAACCAGTGCACGAAAATGGGTCTTGCTGCACTCTTGGTTATGACACTCCCGGGGGATATTCTTATCATAATTATCATTTTCTTTAAAAAATATTATGAAGGTTTTATGAGTATATACATCCTCAAAGATTTTTTTATAATTATAGATTATATCCATAAACTATTCAATTTATGTTAGGTGTTTTGCAAGTTTGGAATTTTTTTATTGCGATCAATAAACTAATCTAGTGTATGCCATTATTTAGAAATGCCGCCTAGTGGAAGGAATGGAAACTGTATCAATGCACTCACTCCATGTAGGGATTTCCCTCCTGCTCAAGAAAATTATAGTGGAGTTGGTGATACAGCTGATGTTGATCTGCTAATCACTATACTAGGAAAACTCACTCAGGTTATGAATAAAATCCTTTACCATATAGAGCACCCTGATCCACATCATGTAGGATCAATCTTAGCCTGCTTCATGCGGTAAAAACCACCAACATTCAACGAGAGTACAAATACACTGGTAGCTGAGCAATGGATAAGTTCCCTAGAGGAAATAATTCAGGATTTGGGGAGTAATGAAAGGGAAAAATTTGTCATGGCATTTTATCGCCTCACTGGAGATGCTGATCAATGGTGTTCATTGATAAAAAACACAAAGGAAGATAAATAAGTATCAATTATGGAATGGAGGGAGTTTAAAGATATTTTCTTTGAAAAATAATTTCCTCATGACCATCGAGTGGATATGGAATGAAAATTTCTAAGTTTGAGGTAAAAGGAAGACGAGAATGTTGCAAAGTATGAGTCTAACTTTACAAGGATATAAAGACATGCTGCAGATTATATATGCAACCCAATAAGTAATATTGATCATTACTTTAATGGGTTAAAACCATTTCTCTGTTGAACATTTGTCTCACAATCATTCTCTTCATACAATGATATTTTCACATGTGCTATCAAGATATAAAATAATTCTCCAAGTCTTATGACTTTAAAGAAAAGCAAGAGAAGAAGAGATATACTGATCACTTTAGAAATGGAAATAAGGAGAATAAGGGAAAAGTTGAATATATAACTTATAGTAAATGTGGGAAGAAACACACTGGTTCTTGCCTGAAGGGAATGGGAGTCTGTTACAAGTGCGGTGAAAAAGGACACCAAGCTTATGATTTCAAGGGGAAGAAAGAGGCTACCGATGATCAATGCTATAATTGAAGTGATATGGGACAATATTCAAATGAATTTCCTAAGCACCAGGGAAACTTACCTTAGAAAAGGCCAAGGGATCAAGGCCAATATTATGCGATCACTACTGCTGAGCTTGAAGTTCCAAAAGACGTGGTGGAAAGTAATTTAATGGTTTCATCAAGTTTATCCAATTCTTTATTTGATTATGGATCATCGCATTGTTTCATATCTTCATTGGTTTCTTAGAAAATCAGATATTTACAATTTGATTTAACAAGGGAGTTGTCAGTCAAAACTCCTAAGGGAAATATCATTGCAACAAAGTTTTGTTAATTAGTTCCCATTAAGCCATATAAATGTTATTTATCTGCTGATCTCCTCATCATACCCATGATTGAATTTTTTATAATCCTCAGTATGAATTGGATTTCAGACCATGATGTAATAATTTTTTGTAAGAATAAAGAGGTTACAATTTTTGATGACGATAAAGAGTAACTCATCTTTAGAGAAGAAACGTCACCACCTAATTTTTATCTAGATCCACCCCCAGTAGCTCAACTAAATTCAATTATTGGGGAGGAAGAGAATGAAATAATAGTGGGGGAGGAAAGAAATGTTCTAATTTAAGATGTACCTATTGTGCAACAATATGTTGATGTTTTTCCAGAGGATTTACCTGGACATCCACCAGAATAAGAAATTCGATTTTCCATTGACCTAATTCCTAGTTCAAGTCCCATATCGATGACCCCTTATATAATGTCCACTGTAGAATTATTAGAACTAAATAAACAACTAGAGGAATTGAGAAATAAGGGATTTATTCTCCCTAGTGTTTCTCCATGGGGAGCACTTGTCCTTTTTTTTAAAAATAAATATGGATTTATGAGGTTGTGCATTGACTATAGGGATATCAATGCTATAACAATAAAGAACAAGTATCCCCTACCATGCATTGATGATCTATACGACCAAATTCATGGAGCACAATAATTCTCAAAGATTGATCTTCGATCTAGATATCATCACTTGTGTGTAAAGAAGGAATACATTCTGAAAACAACATTTCGAACCAGGTCAGGGAATTATGAGTTTACAGTAATGCCTTTTGGTCTGACTAATGCACCCTCTCTTTTCATGGATGCAATGAACAAAGTTTTCTAGGAATATGTTGATGATGTTTTAGTGGTATTTATTGATGATATATTGGTATACTCCAAAAGCTACAAGGATTATGAAAATCACCTACTCATTATTCAAATGACTCTTAAAAGAAATGAATTATATTCGAAGTTTAGCAAGAGTGAATTTTGTCTTGAGGAGATTTCTTTTCTCGAACATATTTTCTCTAAGGACGGAATCTCCTTTGATCCTTATAAGAGAAGAGCAATCCAAGAATGGCCAACACCAATGAGTATAACTGAGGTATGAAATTTTATTGTTTTAGAAGGTTATTATCGACGTTTCTTCCAGAATTCTTCCCGATTGGCTAACCCATTAATGAATCTCACACGTAAAGGGGTAAAAAATTTTCAGACAAAAGAGTGTGACGAATGTTTCAATGAACTGAAGAGAATATTATTCCATGATTATATCTTGACTCTACCAACGTGGAAAGATGAGTTTGTTATTTATAGTTATGCTTCAAATAAAGGACTTGGTTGTGTCCTTATTTAGAATGATAGGGTTATTGCCTATGCATCATGACAACTAAAAATTCATAAGAAAAACTAGCATACTCATGATCTTGAGTTAGCAGCTGTAATCTTTTCTTTGAAGATTTGGAGACATTATATCTATGGTAAAAAATGTGAGATTCATACTGATCACAAGAGTTTGAATTATATTTTCTCACAGAAAGAACTCAGCATGAAGAAAAAGACATTCCTTGAACTACTCAAGGATTTTGATTGCATGATACACTACCACCAGGGGAATCCAAATAAGGTGGCAAATTCATTGAGTATAAAATATCATGGAGTTTTGAACAAGATAAGAGTTAAAAAGGATATTATATACATAGATCAAGTAAACATGGATATGGGAATAACCATGGAAGGTGGATCATCAATACATTTTCAAATGGTTTCCAAACCATCCTTATTAGAAAGGATAAAGAGTTCTCATACTGATGATGAAGAGTTTCAAAAAAATATTAAAGTTGCAAATGATGGGAGATTGAGCTACTTTGTGTATGAAGATGAAATTTTATAATTTGGAAAGATACTTTGTGTTCTTGACATACCTGATCTAAAAAGGGAAATGTTGGAAGATGATCATAGTTCCAATTTCTCTATGAACCCTGATAGCACTAAGATGTATGTAGATTTGAAGGAGAATTTTTGGTGGGATAATATGGAGAGGGAGATTGCCGATTTTGTGTCATGATGTATGGTATATCAACAATTCATAGTTGGAAGGAAATGGACTGGAGGTGTCCTGCAAACTCTTCCCATAACTGAGTGGGAATTGCATAATATTATGATGTAATTTATCATGCGACTACCAAAGTCTCCAAGAATGAAGATACAATATGGGTCACTGTTGATCGTCTTACCAAGTCAGCACATTTTCATGCTATAATTGAAGATTTACCCCTTGAACGATTAGAAAGACTATATATTAATGAAGTTTTAAGACTTCATGGAGTACCTCCATTGGTTGTTTCTGACCATGATCCCCGTTGAACATAAAGATTCTAGAACAGTCTTTAGAAAGCCCTGGATACTGAACTTCTTTTGATTACTTCCTACCACACTCAAAATGATGGACAATCAGAACAGACTATTCAAACCTTACAAGACATGTTGACATCATGATAACATTACTTTCAAGGTATGTGGGATCAATATTTACCTCTGGTAGAATTTTCTTATAACAATTGCTTCCATTCAAGTATTCAGATTGCTCCATATGAAGCGTTATATGGAAAGAGATGTCGCACACCAACCTGTTGGGATGATGTTGGTGAAAGAAAACTCGTAGGCCTAGAACTTGTGGATGAAACAATGGAAAAGGTGAAGGTAATCCAAACCTACATCAAAGCAGCAGAAATTAGGTAGAAGAGCAATGCCGATAATCGATGGAAGGATTTGGAATTTCATGTAGGAGATCATGTTTTCTTGAATGTATCTCCATGGAAGGGTATTATAAGTTTCGGTAAGAAGGGATAATTGAATCCCAGGTACATCGGACCTTTTAAAATTCTAGAACGAATTGGGGTTGTATCTTACCATTTAGAAATGCGGCCAAATCTCTCCAAAGTTCACGATCTGTTCCACATATCACTGTTGAGAAAATACATGCCCGAACCAACAAATTTACTCACCTACGAGGAATTAGAACTGGAACCTGATCTATCTTATTGTGAAGATCCCGTTAGTATTATAGATACGAGATTACAAGTATTGTGAAACCGAACGTCTCATCTAGTTAAAGGTCTATGGAGAAACCATAAGATGGAAGAAGAAACATGGGAACCCGAGGAACATATGATGAAGAACCACCCGAGACTTTTCATGCATTAATACTCTAGAAATTTCAAGGACGAAATTATTTGTAGGAAGGGAGAATGTAACACCCCAAGAATCCAGGGTACATTTCCCTTTTAATAATGCAATAGCTTGCATTATACGCAACTTCGAGATTCTAACACACCGTGACCAATCAAAGTAACCATTATGAATAGTAATACCATCTTTTGATATTTTACAAATTTTATCATTCAAAATGGACTTCATTTTTTGATTCGGAATATCGAAATTAATTTATGGTGATTATTTTTTTATTTTTCTGAAAACTTTCAATTTTTTATGAATAGTGAAAAACACTGAGTTATAGTTTAAAATCGATTTTTTATTTAAATAATTTTTTATTTTATTTAAATTAATTTTAGGTCAAAATATATTCATAATACTTATATAAGTATAATGTAATTCATTTGAGTCCATTTATAATAATTTTAGATATATAAAAATTTAATTGAAATTTTCACCATCTTTTACCCAACTCCTAGGAGAAGTTGAAAATTCACATAAAAACTAATTTTACCGCTTCTGTGAATGGAATTTCAAAAATCCGAGAGACATGGTTGATATCATTTAGTAAAATGTGTTTTAATGAGATGAAAATAATTTTTGGTGAATAGTAACTTTTTACATTTCTTTACCACTGTTAAAAGTAAATAGGGAAATTAAGGGTAAAAATGATATTAGTATTACCCTAAAACATGTCATAATTCTATTTTATTAGTATAATATGACCAAAAAATATCTTAGGAATAAAATATAAACCACTTTTCTCCACTTGGATTAGATTAGGACACTTATTATTATCTTATTTAAAGATGAGTTAAAAGAGTTAAAATCAATGTTTAATAACTAACAAATTTTTAATATAGAGTTATACATAAGATAAATTCTACGATAAATATTAATTATAAAGATAAAAATATTTAATACATAATTGTGTTTTATTTATATTTTTTAGAAATTAAATACTTCAAATTATTTATGACACAATGATTATGCAATAATTACCTAAATAATGAAATATTAAAATAATTGATATTATAAATATCCAAATAAATGTAATTTGAGACTTTTTATGAATTAAAATAATTTTATTGGTTAATATGATATGTTAGGGTTGGTTAGATAAATATTTTTTGAAGTAATAATGTTTTTATGAATTTAGAAAAAACAAAATACCAAATAGTGTCAAAATTGACATAAAAGAGTTTTAAAAACAAATATTAAATTATTAATATATATTTTATTCCTAATAATCTAAGCATTGGCCAAAAGACTTATATAATGATATGTGTATCATTAATGAGCCACTTTGGGTTCTCCTGGAAGTATAGAGTAGGTTTATTATCCATATAATATAAAAATACAATGAGACATGGTAAATTTCAAACTATTTAACTAAGAGTTAAATCTAAATGATAAAGCTAATATAGTGAACCAATCGTGTATAAAAACTATTCGTTGAGTGGTTTGAGACCCATCCCTACCATAAAATTTAAATAATTCACATTGTAGCCATTAGAAACCGAAAATTATTTTATTATAAAATAAGGTTTCTAGCTTTTCCTAAGGTTCCCCTCACCCCTGTTATAAAAGGGCACTCCCCCTTCCATAAAATTCACACCTTCAGAGCCTATTGGCTCGGCCAAACTCTACCCAAATACCCTCTTAGATATATTCCCTTCATTGTAGGGGCCTTAATTAGTCATAAATCCAACCTATGGAGCCCTTTTGATCAAATCAAAAGGAAGCACCCGAAGAAGAGGTAATAATTTCACCACCCTCTTTCAAGTTATTTTCTTGTTCCACTTCCTTTTTCATTGATGTTTCCATTATAAATTAATAACTCTATTATATTCTATATACGGTGATGTTATTATAAATATGGTACAACCAAATTCATTATTCTATCCATCCTTTGAATGACATGTCACCATACGTGCGTGCGTACGACTTACGGTCTCCACGTTGTGGTGTAGTTGTTATTCAATACATTATTATTTGGATGGGTATAATAATGATGTATAATTGATGTGAATAATAAATATAACATGATAATGATTCTTTATATATGATATAATATCCAATTATATAATATTTTAATATCAAAATAATGATATTGTCGCTCGTGCGTACGTACGGATTACTATCTCTACGAACGTGATGTGATTCATTCCCCATCGTATCCATTCAAGACTAATTTTTATTTGATGATTAAAAATAATGTTTAAAGACTTGATATAATTCTGTATATGAATAAGATACATCCAATCCATAACAAATATGACTCACATAACAAGGAATATAAATGAAAACAAATCTGTTAACACTCGAAATGATGTTAATACTAAGATATTATTAACAATGAAATGTTAAATGATCATATATTATATCATATTAATGTGTATGATTCTTGTATAATTTAATAAAAATTATTTCACCATTATACAAGAGGTTAACCTACCCTCTACCAAGGAAATGTATTAGGTAATTGTTAATTCTACAATCTCTTCATTATCTGAGGTTGTTTATATATAATTTTCTACTAGGAACTATTTATCATCCACATCCATGTTTCTTAAAAATGTAGTTCAAAATATTCTTACTATTTAATAGACTATGGGTTAAAGTCATTTATACCTTTTTTTGACTTTTATAATATGTTTATAAAGGAATATTTCTGTGATTTTTAAAATAATGTCCTGTAAAACCTTTTCAACAAAATTAAGGTAAGAATGCCTTTTTTAACTTATACGGTGGGTGAGGCTATTTTCTACCATTATGACATCATAAAAGATTCCCTTACAATATTATAATAATATTTTCAAATTGAAATGTTTTCTTTTATAATGACATGACTTTTAAATGATTTAAATATAGAAAGAGATATCTCTCTAAAAAGGTTTTTATTTCATCTATGTCAACATCCTTTGATGGATTTTAAGTTTGTTTGATGTTTATTTATTATGATAAAAACATCCATATTGTATTGAAGGTTTTGTGATATGGTTGAATCTGGATGTATTATTTCATACCATTCATGGTTTATGGATAATGATTTACATTTAATATGCGAGTTTTAATACAAATTTTTATGTTATGTTTAAACATTTTCGTATGAGGAATGCATTGGACTTAGTATGTGATGGGTGGAGCCCGCTATAGCTCCAAGATTTATTGGTAGGTCTCATGAGTCAAAACTAGTGTCTTTGCACAAGGACTTGACAAAATATTATTTGTAGTCTTGGAACAGGGCCTGGACTATATTGTTATAAAGGTATGGTATTTTTCATTCCATCATTATGAAAGTGGTTAGTGATATTGCATGTGTTTATTTAATTAGTCGAATATCTTTGAGAATAAATTAATGAAATTATTTCATTTTATTTTTTCCATATTATGCTGAAGTTCAAGTTTAAAAGGATTTTATTTTAGTTATAAATTTCCTTAAATGTTTATTCTTATTTATAAAAGTTTCTGATATATTATTATCCTTACTGTTCATCTAAGATCACCCCTTTATATGATTTATTTTTCCCAGGATTTGAAGAAGTATTTTATGACTAACCTATAGGGATAGTCTAAGGGGATATGAGTGTGTACTATGGAGAATATTTTGTTTTAGTTTTTCACTTTATGATTTAATAAAAGACTTATGAATGTATCTAGTGTTTCCAAGGCTACTAAACTAATCGGTCTTTCGAGACTTGATCTTTTGTGATCATGCCAATGATAACTAATAATACACTGACTCTAGGTAACTGGGGTCGGTTCATTACAACGAGACTCTATTCCTCATGTGTTGTTTCTGTGGGGGTTTTAACTTTGTTATGATTCTTACATGTTTTATATGAATTCGACATTACTATTTTTCCACGATCATATAATTCGATTTTTGTTATGTTTTCATCCCATGTGAATATTCACGAGCCTTCACTTCTATGATATCATGTTATTATATTAGACTCGCTTGTTATGATTTGTGATCATATTTATTCCCTTATCATGATTTAATGGTCATCCATTTATTTTCTATATTACATTTTTTATCCTACACAATGTTAAGATATTATACTGACTTAATATGTCATTTATGAGAATAAAAAAAAGATTATGTGGTTTTGTTTCTTATTGATTTTTTATGAACCTATTATTCTAATAAAACCATGACTCGTGATCTTTTGGTTGTGTTTATTGGATGTTTATTTTAAGAATAATGAAATGATACAAGTAAAAGGATTGCTTCACTATAACTGAAATCATTTTCCAACTGGAATTATTTTTTATAGATCTTTTTTTCCTGTGTTATTAATTGCATCATCTCTATTTCATGGCTTGATAGGGGTGGTTTTATTTTAAAATTTTGAAATAAATACTCCAATCTTATAAATAAATAATTTATTATGGTATGACACAAATAAATAATTTTTTTATATATTAAATAATGAAAAACAAGTATTGGAAATATAACATGAATCTTCTTCACATGACACATATAACACCCAGTTGTATGTTCATCATCTTGGTTACATAAATGAGAACTTCCTAATAAGGCGCTTAAAATATAGTTATTTAAAATATTTTAAGAAAAAAAAATTATTTATTTCCAAATTATATGGTTTAAATAAGAAAAACAAAATTCATTGGGAATGGTTAAAGGGTCACATAAAATTTAAAATTTGTACACACTAATTCAAGAGGACCTTTCCTAGTATAGGATACAATATGATATTCTTACTTCAAAACAAGTTTTGATTATTTTAGTATATATAGATATATATCCTTAGTGAGTAATTGATTCTCATTCTACAATCATTTAAAACTTGTTTATATTAATAAGATTCAAAATTTATATACCTAACCACTCTTTATAATATGGTTTAGTAAATCTATATTATGGGGTTCAACCTGTAGGGATCACAAGAAATCATGAAACTATTCGAGAAAAACCCTTTCAAATTATTCCACATGTTCACAAGAAATTTGTTTTTCTAGAACTTTGTATTTTATATTTAATTTAGATATCATGGAATTGGTCAAGATCAATTTCACTTTTTTAGGAAAAATATAATCCAGAATCTATCATGGCAATGCCCTATGGATTAGGCTACAAAAAGATGAAAAGGTCAAAAATTCTTATTTGTAATGCATATTGGATCTACCTATGTTGAAACTATCCCATGGCCCTGGCATAGAAATTCTCGTAGATGAATTATGCTCAAATTCTATGTAGAAATACTTCTAGGATAATGGTATTAGCCTAAATAACTATTATTTGGTTAGGTTCATTCAATGGAACCTCTCATAGTCAAGGATGTGAAAGATAATGTTATTAATATGGATTTTATCCTAATTACAATACATAGGGATACTAAGGTTCAATTCATGGATTCATTAGCTTCTAAATCACCCCTGATATCACCCTATAACCCTAAGAATATTAATAACACAATACGGGGTTGATCAATAGAAATAATTTATAAAATTATCATCATAATTCTGAAATTCTTCAGAAATGGAGGATAAAAAACTACAAAAATAAAGAATCAAGATTAAAAAATTAAAATAAATATATATCCTTTCAAAAACATACCCCGAATGATGAAATAATGAAGGAAAAACAATAACTAATTAATTATGACACACATTATTGAAAATAAGGCATAAAAATTAAAATAAAATCACAATGGATTAAGAATGGATGAAGAAGAATGAATAATCAGAAAAAATTACAAGGATTTATGAAATTAATGAAATTAAAGAATTAAATAAAATTATTTAGATAAATAGATGAAGGAAAATGAAGAAAAATGGGTGAAAACATATCTCCCTAAACTCTTTATCTTTGGTGTGATTTCAAAAAAATAGTCTTGAAGATACATGACATGTGAAAAATTCACATCATTATTTATGTAATGTGATTTCATGTCTTGACTGTAAATGATTTTTACGGTTTGCAAGTAATGTAATCTAGATCCACAGACTCCTTCAAAACTATTATATGTCACGAGATCTTTAGGTTTAATCTTTAAAAATATGGGACCACCATTTTTTACACATTCTAAAGTGTTTATGACATATAATGGATTAAGATTCAATAAGATTATGATTTTATAACCTGCAAGATGAGTAATGTTTTTAAACATCATGTAATGTGTTCATGTCATGTAAAGTCTTCATAGGTTGGGTTTTTGGCTATTTTGGAATGATGGAACATATACTACCCATTGTGTGTGTAATAGATAATGTGTAAATATAGGGTTTTCCACCTTTCGACATGTTCCCTTTAATTTTAAAATTCTGAATTTCCGAAAAAAATAGAACCCCATGCATGATCAAATAAAACATGATTATTCCATATGAAAATTCAAAAAATATATATATAAATTAATCTTACAAAATTCACCCACAATTTAACAATTTCTTGCTCTTAAGAAAAACCATCTCAATAGGTATTAAATGAGAAAAGTTTCTATAATTGGAAAAATTCATTACAACCAGGAAAATAAAACTAAGTGTAATTGGAAATAGTATGTCCTCCATAGTTAATCTTGCATAAAAAATTAGGCATGTCTCATAGTTGTACTCTTTATTAAGATTATTTCTTCCTTCTATGACACATTCATAACTATTTTTTTCCTTTTTTATTCATTTATCAATTTACATCACAATAAATTATCTCTTATCAATAATGGTAAATGAAACTAGTGTTATACTCAACAACATAATACATGTTCATATTCATAACCCTACATTATTTCTATCATCCTCAGTTAGTATTGTAAAATAAAAAATAAATCATGTCTGGTTTTTTAATATGGGTCAAAAAAACACTAAGGATAATGGATGGTGGGTAGAAAACAAAAAATCAAGAAAAAAGGAATTTAATCTGAAAATTATAATTATTAAAAATTGGGAATAGTGCATTACAGTGCCATCCCTTGGTTTCCATGCTCAAATAGATCAAAGTGGATCCATTAATATATCATGTAATTATCAACAATGTACCCTTATTCCTTACCTTTATATTTTTATTTATTTTTCAAAAATCATGTCTATTCCAGGTCCCACACCCATATACTAACCACATATGATCTATCATCAGATTAATCATTATGGAAATGGTTACTTTTGATCTTCCAAACACATAAACCAATATATTTCCCTTTTATTTAATTTTAAATTTCTTTATTCAATGAAATTGGGTAATTATATAAAATTAAAAAAGTAACAATGAACGACAACATTTCAATATGGTGAAATTAGCACTATACACCTCCTCATTATCAATATCCCATGAAAAAAAGAAATTAAATCTCCCTTTCATGTTCAAAATACAACAATACATAGTTTCAAGAGTAGGGTAGTAAGGGTAATGGTCTTAAAATGACTCCATACTAACAAGGTTATTCTTAGCTACTATGGGATAATGAATTAAATATGTATTATTTGGTTTTAACAAAACATTACTCCCAAAGATTTCCTTAGGGATTCTAAAAGGGTATATATTCTATCATATACTTAATAACATCTCAATGAATTTTTTGATAGGTTTAAACTTCCTTTGATTCACTTAAAAAATATTCTCAAAAAAAATGTGACATTTAATTCTATAATAATCTAAAGAAGAGAGTATTGAATAATTAGAAGACACTCAGGGAATATTATCTAGTAATGTGTCAATAAAAATAAATTGAAATGATTATGATTTTGCATTATATTATTCAACTCAGAAAGCATGATTAATTTTTTAAAAATGAGTTATAAATTGGGATCCAAAATCTTCAAAATGAATTTGTTTTTTATTTAAATGAGTGTAATGTGATAACTATTTTAAAGGCTTATTTCAATGAAAAATATCTCGTATACTACTTAAAATAATCAACAATCCTTTTGTATTGACAATAATGTTCAATAAATACTCCCTCAAAATTATAATGAAACTATTTTCCCACTATTCATGAAAGAATCATGGGATATAAATCATTATAAAAATAGAAAAAATGGAATGGAAATTTGAAATACAAATTAGGGAATGGAGAGATCCCAGTGGTGAATGTCATGACATGGGGAAACATGGTGGTTGGTGAATGTATTTTGGGGTAACATCATATATTTTTTTAAAAAAATCATACACCTTATGAAATATTAGTACACATGGTTTAAAAGATATGTAAGCTAAAAATTCATGGTGTAAATAGTTGACAGTAAGGAAAATCATCTTAGAAAAATGAAAGATGGTGATTATAGTGATGTTTGAGATGACATACGAACCAATATTATAGTGAAAAAATAAATAATGATCATAAACAATCATATAAAATAAAGGAAACACAAATATGGGTGTCATACCATAAAGATATAATAATTATGTTGTTATCAAGATGAATAGACAATGGAATTAGTCATCATTATAAATCTTCTCAGAGTTATACTTCCTTCTATATGAACGGTGGTTGTGTCAATGAGCTCACAGGGAGGCTTGGTAGGATTAACCACATAATGAGTATAGGGAGCATGAATCTCATTTAGTAAGGTGGAAATCCGGGAATGATATCTAGGGGAACACTATGAGAATGAATCTCAAGCCATAGTTCCTCAAAGTATCAATGTGGGTCACTAACATACTGATAGATATCGATAGGAATTCTAGGTTATTTCCAAAAATGCTTTCTCATAACCATAGAAGAAGGAACAAATATATATATATGGTCAATGTAATGATTCATTAAATTTTAAATAACTAATCAAGTAGTTTACTCAAAAATTATATCTCATTTTTATATATGAAATTATACATAAGTGAAAATGTAAAAGAATTAGTAAAAAATGGAAAGCAAAATAGTGTAAAAATAGAGAAGATAGGGGAAAATAACTAAACTATAAAAAAATTTCATGATATTGACATTAAAATTCCCCCCTCAACCCATGTTTTATTATAGATATCCCACCCTATCGATGACATCAATGGTTTACAAGGATGTAGGATTAATAGAAATGGTGTATACCATGGTACTGGAAGCTGTAGAGGTTGAGGATGTATGAGGAGATGATTAGATCTTTATACAGGACATGTGTCCAGTAGATAGATCGATCATAGTCACCTTGGAGGGATCTGGAATGGGGGGACCCTTCCCTATTTCTCTTTCTTTGATAAGTACTCATGTTGGGATGCATGTTTTTCAAGCTGAGGTGGTGGGTATGCTGTTGTGGGATGTTATGTGTAAATGGTTTTAAAAGTGGTGATAGTATATGGGAGTGTGTGGGGTGATAAAGGTACTAGTGGAGGGGGAAGGTGGGGATGTGAGATGGGTCACTATATGGAATATGAAGCTGGGGAAAATATTTCACTAGTTCTCAAGGATGGCCTCGTGAAATGGGAGGAGGTCTATAAGAATTGGTGTATAGGGTAAAGACATAGAAGAATCATTGGTGGTGGTGGGAAAAGTAGGTGTAGGGGGAGTGGTGGTGGTGAGTGGGATGGTAGTTGAAATATGTGATTAAACTATAGTGGAGGTGGTGGTGGTGGTAGAAGTAGGGGTATTAGGGACATTGTAAGGGGAGGGTTGGACTTCTGAATGTTGAGGTGGTTCCTCATATGAATCCGCAACATATTCTAGTTCCCATTTGTGGATATTTTCTCTCTTCATCATTATCCCTTTATTTTGTAGAAAATTTAGAAGTACACTCACCCTTGATCCAAGGTATGTGTCCTTGAGGGATAGATCGAAGGAACCAAGATGCCTGGCCAAATGGGTAATGAAAGAGAATCCAATCAATGTAACTCATGACTCTGTTAACTTGATATGATTCAAAATAAAAATATTCCAGACCACGATGATGGATGGGATGCCCATAGATTGGGAAAGAATAATCACATCCATTTTGGTCACACTCTTATGAGTATCACCTCGATCCATCTAGGCATGAGATAGGTCCTGATGAAGGATATTAAGGAAAAAACACTAGATAAGGGTTCTCTTCATCATGAGAGAATAATAAGGGCTCCATGGGTCTTAAAAAATCCTCCCTCAAAGCTGTGTAACATCCACATTGTCCAGAAAAAGATGTTGAATTTTAAAAAAACTAGAGAGTTGATGATTTTATTGAAGTAGATGTCAATTTCAATAATATAGTCACTACGGTTTAGATACCATGGACCTATTCTATGTATAATTATCACTACATAAATATAAAACTCAATGGTGTCTAGGAAGTTAATGAAAATCTCTTGGATTGTCTCCTCGAGCACCTAGGTAATGGAAGAGAGGAGATTTCAGTTGATGAGGTCAAGGAACTCATGATGAATAATTATTTTCTCAGGACAAAGGAGGTCTAGGTTATTTTTGGTCCGCTTATTGTTTTCACTGATATGGACCAACCTGACCTGGTTCTCATGTGTAGATAAGTGACGATATGGATATAGGTGGGTGTAGGATGTGCCCTACAACTAGCTAGAAGATGACTGCGAGTCCTCTTATGTGAATGAAAAAGGTGAGGAAAATGAATAAGTGGAGTTAGAGGGTTATGAGGGCTATTTATAAAGATCATTCCATATATTATTTGGTGTTAGATGTATCTCAGAATTCAGAAGAGTGCATTTAGAAGGAGATGCGTTGGTGGTTTCTGTGCAGTCCATGCCATATGGAAGCAGAGAGTTGGAGGAGATAAAGAGGAGGTGAGGTGAGGTGCGATGGTGAGTGAAGGAAGGGAGGTGGTGTGATTGGGAGGGGATGTTTATTTTTGGGAGTGTTGGATTCATTCTTGTAAGAGGTGGAAAATGGGGGTGGGTGCGGCTGTGAACATATGGTTAATAAGATTTCAATGGTCTCAATAGTTACACATCAAGTATTGGACACATGACATGTAAATAAAGGTTTTCTTAACTATCCTTGGTCACTTACATATCATGTAGAGACTACATATAATATATTTGTAATTCTTACTCATTTTCTTGCTAGGTCCTCATAACAAGACTCCATGAGCTTTAAAATTTGATAAAGACTAAACTGAACTATTCAAGCCTATTGAACTAACCATAGGAGGCCTCCAAGTTTGCAATTCATTTAAAATAATGAGATAGAATCACAGTAACATGATGACCATTCATATGTATGGTGGTATAGAATCCATTTTTAATGGATCAATATAATTTACATATTCATGATACCTGTATTTGCCTTCATTGGGGGATAGGCTCTCTCTATCTTCCTCAATGGTCATGAACTCATTGATCACATCTGCAGGAATAATGGATTTTATGTCATATAAATAATTTCCTTCTTTAGACACACTTTAAATTAAAACACAACATAATCATATCCAACCATGAATATTATTCACCCTTTATTTACATCTATGAAATCATTCTTAGTGGGTAGAACTAGTTGTCCAAAAAAATTGTAACGTCCCCTTCTCCATTCATTCCAAGGATGAGGAAATCCATATGAAACCTAAATTTTACAAATTTTAATAAATAAGTATTGATAATACCTTAAGATTACTTTATTGATCAATCAACTAGTTGATGTTACACTCTTTTTTGAAATATTTCTTCTAGGTATAATATTCAAAAAATTATTGTTATCATAACATTGATGTGTGCACCTAGATCACATAATGCTCTTTGGAAGTTGAATTCCCCAATAGTGAATCTAAATGATATCAGGGTATCTAATAATAGTGGTAATATTTTATTGAACGACCATAAATTATTACTAATTTAATTTAATGACACATAATTCTTTAAAATCACTTTTTTTGGATTGAATTCATTTAAGAGTTTCACATATATAGGTATTTAATTGGTTTCGTAAGTGAAGGGTATGTTGAGGTGTAAACATTTAAACATAGCTAGAAACTAATTATATTTCCATGAAATATTTACCTAACTTATTCTTATAGAAATGGAAAAGTGTGTTTATATTCTTGTGGTAATAGATATACATATTCCTTTTCAGGAATCTCTTTTTTGGATATTTTTTTGTAGTCTCTGATTCTAGATGTGCTTCCTCACCATACTCCTTATTTCAATCATTTTAATCATCATAGATGACCATAACACATTTTTTAGGTTCATCCATATTATTTTCCTCCACTTTTTATGTTTTATGAAAGTCTATTAGTTTCTTTATACTAAGAAGTAAATCCTTTCCCTCTTCTATCGGGTGCATCTCATTGTTGGTGGGAAACGTAACCAATAGCCTATCTTATAAGTTCTTTGAAATTAAACTCATTAGGTGAAAAATATTGTGTAGATAGTATCGTTTTCTGTATATCTCTTTCACATAGTTATTCAGTATCTGATATACTTTTTAAAAAAATTATTAGAGATTGTTATCAAAATTAGATGGTATAGGTGGGCCTTGTTGGGGTGGTCTCTATGGTGCTAGTTAGGATTAATAATGATCTAGATGGGAAGGGGTTGATGTGGTAATTATTATTGTGTTTGAGGATCCAAACATGATCTGGGTTCCTAGGAGGTACCTAATTCATTATTGGTGATTGACCACTTCTCACCCGATAACATCCTTTGAAGGGTTGTTGTTCCGACTATAAATCCAACATCGATTGATAGTCTTTCAATTTTTTCTATGGTTAAGGATGTTGGAATTGTTGTATTTATTAATTGTAATTTATGTAATTACAATCTTGGGATTTATGATCACAAAACATTCCATGAAATCATTGTAACATTTATTCCTCTACAAAAATCATAGGATTGGATTTCCATCACAGGTTCAGTAGGTGATTGTGGAGCGATAGTTAACTATAATGATTCAAGATTTCTTTTAAGCGCCCCCACATTGGATCTGAAGAATGTACTATCATAAACATAATAAATTTTGTGTCATGTTGGTCCTCTATTTCTCTTCCATATACTCTAATTCTTAGAGGTTTCTTCTATAATGGATTTTCTTACTTCAGGTTTCCTAAGAATAACCTATCCATCACTGTTTCCATCCACTATAGTTTTTTTAAATCTTTAGAGTCCTTAATATAATGTTTGAAGATGAATCCACACCGCAATTCCATGAAGTATGAACTTTCTCATGAGTTCCTTAAATCTATTTGATGCGTCCAAAACTAATCTCCATCAATGTGGAAAATTTTCTAGATATCATTCCATAGATTTGAAGTCTATATCAAAGGTATAAACTTGTCTAAAAAACATTTTACCTATATAGTCCCAAGTCATGTTTGACTCAAGATCTTTTATTTTTAACCAATTATTAGATCAATCTTGTAAAGATAATGAGAAGAATATTAATCATATTTGATCATATGAAACTCCTTTATTGTGAAATATATCAAAAACATAAAAAACGTTGCAAATGTGGCCATGGATTCTTCACTTTGAATCCCACTAAATTGAACCATGTATGGGATCATGTGGATTAGTCTAGTTTTTATTTAAAAATTATCTACCTGGATAAAAGGGTGTCCAATGTTTGGTGAAACAACACTAATTGAGGAAATGTCATAATCTATATTGGTGCAATCCTACAGTGTCGGGAACTATCCCTAATTGATATGTGATGCATATTTAATGTGTTGAGGGTGTGGAGGCACAGGACGTTTTCACATAACCATTGTGGTGCAGCAACATGATCCTAAGGATAAATCGATCTCGTTATCCAATGGAAGATATTTTTGAGCATCAACAATCCTTGAGTGATTTAGAGGGCCCAAACACTTGCAGTAGTCAAGAAAAATAGGATGTATGTTCTTATATTTGAGTAAAATAATTTGAACCAAAAAGGGGAAGGAAAAAAGAAGAAAGGAGGAATGGATGATGGAATACCATGTTCACTTCAAATGATATTATACCAAGGTGATAGTAATCATCATAAATGGTTCTAAAATTTGTTGTGCCCAAACACATCTTCTAATAAATATCATTTTTGATTGAATTAGAATCTTATGTTTCCAAACTAATTTATCCATTAGGTAGTCGTAAAGAGGAACTGTATGGTCAAACCCACAGGTACCACTAGTAAGAAAAAAACAATTCGAAAAATAAACTTCTTAAAGGTTATTCATGTTTAATATTCATTTTTAGGTTATATAAAACTAGGTAGTTTGGATTTAAGTCAAATTAGAAAGTAGGTATTTTGTTCAATTTCAATGATTTTAGAAAAAGAAAATCCTATATCTAGATCTGAAAAGTCTGATGGCTTAGGATGTGAATTGGTGCAAGGGTCACCAATTGGTTTTGGTCAAACCAATATGATATACATACACCAAACCTACCCATGTTTTCGATTATAACTCACAACCAAGATTTAATACACTTAGTGTCTATATATAAATAGTCATAGTATGATCATAATCATATTGACTCTAATTAGTTTTGGTTCATTCAGTTAGACCACCAATGGTTAGGGATATACAAGAGAATGTGAGGAATATTAGTTTTTATTGAAATTACTAGCCATCATGTTACCAAGAATAAATTCATGTATTCATTATGTTCTTAAACACCGCTACTCTCGACCACTTACCCGAAAACAATTAGCAGCACGTGATGGTGTTGATCAAATGAAATAATTAAGAAACATGCTTTGTAGAATCATGAAAAAATTAATAATTTGGGTATCCACAATTAAAATAAGAATGAATCAATGTAATGTTTTTAAATAAATATAAATAAAATAAAAACAATGAGTAAATAAACAACTAAGGAACAAAAAAGGTTGATAAAGAATAATGAATGGTATTGGAATGATCGTAGAAACAGAAGCAGAATCGCAATGGCTGATGAATGGATGAATAATGGATGAATAATGGTAAAAATGAAATGAATTATTAAATATTAATTTTTAAGAGAAACATATGGTAATAGGAGAATAAAAATGAAAGAAAATTTATGTCTTAGAAACTCTCTTTCAATGGTGGAATTGAAAAAATATAAATTTCCTAAAAGATACATGACATGAAAAGAATTTGATTCATGTATTTTTATTAAGTGGATTTTGATCTTCATTTTTTCATGATGTGTTTTTTTACAAGTGATATACTATGGATCTATAATCTCCTCAAAAAATATTTAATTTCCTAGGATCTTCGGGTTGTATATTATACTAAATCAGACTTCGAATACTTTCCCATTCTATAAATTCTATAGAGCCTGTATTGGTTTCACATTAAACATGATTATAAATTTGAAATTTTCATGATGTGTAAATTATGTATATGGAATGTACTATGTCCATATCACATAATGTTTTCATAGGTTGGTATGTAGATTTATAGGAATTCTATGAATGTGTATTGAAAAACGTGTATGTTATACATGACCTGAAACACATGTTTTTTCCACTTTTCTTCATTTCTTTCTTTGAGCCCATAATTATTATTTTTTATAGAAACAAACAAAAATCTACCACATTATAGAATAAAACATGAATAAACCTTATGTAAATTCATCCATAATTTAGCCATAAATTTATCTTATTAGGTATATGTCCATGTACTTGGAGAAATTTAATGAATTCAAGAATGAGTTATGGAACCAAAATTTGAATAATATAATGAATCTTTGAACTTATTGAGTCAGTTATTATCTTAGCAAGAGTTTATAGACATTCTATGAGAGTTTGGGTGTCAACCTCAGCTCACTCCACCTTATACACCATAACTGACTAATGATTGTGAAAGGAGGAACAATAACTTACTAAAAATAGCATTTTCAAAGATTAGTCACATGAAACCACCAATATATTTATTAATATATTAATTACAAACTACATTATACAAACTATAATATGTACCAAAAAATTCTAAAATTGAATTCCCTTTGAGTTATAGAATGGAAAGAAAATGGGTTTTCAATATAATCATGGAATATGGATGTGGGGAATATTTTAAGGCCTAATCACGAAATAAACATACACCTTTATAGAGTAAGTGTATATTAATCGTGTATCCCAATTCAATAATGGGGTATTATATATACAACCCCTCATAGAAGAATTTTATCATCACAAGATGAGTTATTTTTTAGATGGAATGAATCCATAAGAAGGATAGTGTGATTGAGATTCACATTGATGGACTTGATGATAATGATAAATAGGAGTTGGTATAAGAATATATTACATAGTTCCACATAGAAGAAGTTATTCCTATGGTAGATGAACAACATATGAGCACTACATATTTTAGAGAAATCGAGAGATACTGTTTTATATTCAGTGACGATAGAGACTCATTTTTTATTGACAATGATGATCATATTTCATATCAGGAGGAAGTAGATAGATTAGATGTATCAAGATAGAATGAATCCATGAAATATATTTTATATTATATGAATTATACACATGTATTTACTATGTATTACCCATTATATGATGTAAAACTCATTTGGTGAAATGGGTATTCAAGAGAACACTAAACCATTAAGGTAATGTGAATACATATACAATATTTCTAATGGATATAGTGGTTAATTAAAATAATGTCATTGATTATAATGAATCATATCCTCCATTTCCCATGTTTTAATCCATCAAAGTTAGACTTTCCATGATATATTTCTATGACAATGAGATTTTATAGATTCATATCAAAACAAAATTTTTTAATGGGAACCTTTTGGAAGATATCTATATGAAACAACTGAAATGGTTTTTGACTCTAGATAATTATATAAAGGTGGAAAATATTAAAATATCCATTTATGGATTGAAAGAATCATTCTCATGTTACATTTGGTTTGTTGAATCTATAAAACAATTTGGTTTCATTTATAATGAATGTGATAATATGTTTAAAAGTTGTTTAATGAATCTTAAATCATTATCCTAGAAGATTATTTAAATGATAAATTATTTATTAGAGATGATATACGAGTCTTACTGTAAGTTACAGACATGTTAAAAAAGTTATTCTCTGTATTGGAATTAGGTGAGGCATAATACATTCTATGTATCAAGGTCATTCATGATATATCCAAGAGTAAACATGAACATTTTTATGGTATATATGTTTAATAGATAATAAATATATTTTTTATGTAAAAATACAAGACGAGATTAGTTTCATTATCACATATTATACATATCTCTAAGAAAATGATTCATTTGACACAAATGGAATGAGAGAGAATGATTAAGATCCCATACACATATGTGATGGGATCAATCATGTATTTCATGTTTCATACTAGGCTTGATGTTAAAATACCTTATATAAGGATGGATGATATCAAGATCATCCAAATGAACAGTATTGGTCAACTATTAAGGTTATTCTTAACTATATAAGAAGAACTAATGGTATGTTACTCATCTATGGAGAATAAAAAGAACAAATCATCAGTGGTTATACTTATTTTAGCTTTTTAATTGTTAGAAATTATTTAAATTCACATTCAAGATATGTCTCTAGACTCAATAGAAGAGATGTGAGCTGGAAGAGTTCAAAGACACCCGTTGTCTCAAATTATAAAGTGGAATCTATGTTAATAGTAGTTTCTGAATCATCCAAATAAATATGTTAGATATTAAACATAACAATAATAATGATGTGGTTCCAATACATAAATAAACCATCACTTTATATTGGGATTGTGTTATAGTGTGGGATCATGAAAATTAACCAAGGTCACCTAGATAGATAAGGTACATACCCTGGTAGTATCAAATCTAGTGGAATTATTCTTATAGAAGTAATGATGTTGTGAGAAAAGTTTCTATAGAATTGATAATGGAGGATCCCTGAGTAGCGACTCTTATCTATATAACCATTAGTATAATGTTATATCTAGAAGCATTAATGTTGTTAGAAATTGTCTCTTATGAAAGTGCATGTTTGTTATAGTTCGTTCCCTTAATACAAATTCTATGTACATTATGATGACATTTATTTATTTATTTAATATTAAAATACTTATTATCACAATATGATTATTCTTCTATGTTACATAATATGTGATTATATTTAACAATATATCTATTTCACTTCTGGGTTCTCAATTTCTTCTATTTTTTGTAATATGTGATTGTTTACCAGAAAGGTCATAGTAGTTCCCTATTATAATGAGAACCAATAAATTCTATCAATATATTCATAAATATATGTCATATATTTAAATGATATCATTTAATTTCATTTAAATGGTTTAGGATTTTAGTGGTAGAAAATCATAGGAATTTGAGGAAATTTAAGATCATGTATAGCCTTGGTAATTTCTTTTGCATGAGATTATGAGAACATGAACTTCCAGAGTGAAATTTTCATTTATATGTCTCATTGGATGTTCTTATATATGGATATTTGTAATGATATTTAGACATTAATATTTTTATTATTGGATATCAGTATTCACACACTTTTATGAATTGATGATAACTTTGACAAAATATGATTATGATGAAGTTAGATATGTTGGGTGCATCATGAGTGATATTACATTAATGAATGATGTGAGAATGGACTTGACCCATATAAAATTTTACATAATTAGATATCTCATTCCTTTTAAAGGTAATGAGATAGACTAAATAAATCTATGGCCATTGTGTTCTATGGGAAGGTTCACTCCCATAATTTCAATGAAAGACATATCAAACACATAGGTAGATGACACCAGCATGCAACCTTCCTGGCTAGAGATATCATGATAAATGTATTATATTACATAGTAAGTATTCATGTTATGTTTTATGTTTTTTCAACATTAGATTATTTATCTATGCGGTACATGATATATTGTTGGACACTTACCTTATACTCTAGATGACTCTGCCTAATGCCACTATGGTGGAGGCCTAGAGGGTCATACATTAATTTTATCCCAAACCATTGTAAAATAACAATAATATTATTTAACTTATTTACAAAAAGTTATTATCATACATGGCTTAATAATTATTCATGTTTTATTTATAAAATATATTTTTTCATCAGTTATTTGAGGGAACAATTTTGAGTAGAATATTTAATAAAAATGTATTTATTATTGAGTGAATGATATATATATTTATTTTATAAAGATTAATATTGTGATACTTTTTTATTTTATAAATATTAATTATTTGAGGATAGTTAAATATTATGGAAGAATGTTTGAATTAATTTAATAAATCTAATGAGAAATAATAAGTCATAAATATTGTTTTCCAAAAAAATTTAAACAAAATATTCTGGAAATATTATTTAATAATTTTTTATGTTTTTTGTAGGTTAAGAAAAATAATTATATTATTTTTATTATTTACACATTAGGATTTTCAGGGATTACGAAAATATTATTGTAATATAGGATATTATTGTTCTCTAAATCTATCACAATTTAAACCAAAATATACTATTTCTAACAGAATGATTATAATTTATTTTGGTCATGAAAAATGAAATCTAGAGATTCCTCTCACACACTAGATAGTTCCTCTCCGATAATACTCTATTAAATAGATAATTATCCACCTACTCCACCCTTATTGATTCTATAGAGAACAAGGTGATTTATTTGTTAAATAATTTATTAGGGTTATTAAAGACAAACAATACAATCATTAAGATCTTCTCCTCTAACACTCAAATATTTGGTAATTTGAAATGGTTGGGGTGTGGTGAGATGGTCTAATACTTTATGGGTTTGTGCCCTTGTGGGTTTATCTGCAAAACCTACATAAAATTCATAGAAACAATTTCAAGCCTTAACATCAAGTATAATCGTGTATGTATTTCATCTGTTTTCTTTCATTTCAATAAAAATTTCATTTGTAATCATTTAAATATTATATTTTTATGATTCCTAGAGGTAGATTTATGGATAAGTATGGATAAACCATAACATATGTATTACGGGATGTGGTGGAATATTATTTGGTGGGATGTTTGAGAAATGTAGTGATAATTATATCATTGTTAATTTTTGTGTTGATAAGTTGATGTGTGATCAGTGTGGGGATACATATGATTATACTGATGGCCTCGTGATTTGAATGGTTGTACCAATGAATGAAAACAATATCCTTGTAATGGAAAATTTCAATGTTGGAAATTAGGGTTCCATTGAGTTAATTTCCTATTTTATTAATCAAAAAATACAATAAATAAATAATAATAGTAAATCAATAAAACAAAATATTATGATTATAATAACACTGTTATAATTTAATTAATATGCAATGATGATGGGTTTATTTTTTTGAGCGGTGACATAACATACCCTGTGAATATCCTTAATAGTTATTATATAATTAATATAATTTCATGTTAAAACAATAAATATAGGACAATTTAAAATTCACTCGTTAAAGGAAGGATAATCATTATGGCCATTATAGTGAAAATTATTATGTGATCATTGGGTCATGAGTTTTTATTAAAAAATTAATCTGTTAGAGAATAAAATATTAAAAAAATAATATTTTTTGTTCAAGACTATGGTTAAGCCCACACCCACATGTGATCAATTTTCTTTTCCTATAACCAGGTGGGTTTAACATGTATTGGACCGTACTCTTAACAATAATAATTGTTAGTCCCTCCCCACCTTCTATCTTTCCTATATCCATGAACCCTACATTCCATGAGCCCATTTTTTCATTATAATGAATATATCTATTGTTTCACTCAGAGGTTATTGGTGACCATGGGGATCAAATCCAAATGGAATCTATACATAATTACTGCAATGAAATGATTACACAACATAGAGGTTTTTTATATCAATCATTGAAAATAGAATTCATCTCCTGGTAATTCATTAACAACATAAATTAATTATAATTCATTAGGTAATTATCTAGGTTTCTGTTCAAATATTATTTAACCAATTAGTCCTAGAATTAATTATATTGTTCATGAAGGTCTACGTCATTGTCACGACCCGTCCTCGAGTCCCATTCTATGACTACCCCAAGCCCGCCTTCCAAAAGCAAGGGGCTGGAGACTAGTACCAAAGGCGAATCCCTGCTAAAATAGTGATGGTATTTCCTTTAAACCTGTAACACACACAGTCTGAACACAAGAAGTGGGAGTAACAAGTACTAATATAAAAAATAAAATTGTGCTGAAATTATGTAGGACAGAATACAAACCCAACTGAACAACAAGTACAAGTACATGTAAAAAGGGAAAACATCTATTGGATTGTCCACCGGGGAATTATACCTAAAAGGGTTGGTACATAACTCGAACAACTCATCCCTGAAGTACGTCCCGTATAGTCCAGCTTTGAGCAGCCTCCCATTCGTCACCCTTTGCCTCAATCACTGCTGACCATCATCTGCGCAGAACACAACAAGGTGCGGACGAAGCCTGTGCAGGGGTGAATATAACAATACTCAGTAGGGGTCCCTGAGACCCCTAATGGTCTCCCATAATCCACTAAGGATAATCCAAAGATGAAAGATACAATCACGAAGTATCATCCAACCATACATAAGTATATGCACATACATATACCAAAGTTACCAGTCATAGTCCGGCAGCAACTCTCGAGCCCAAGCACAACCTAGTAAAAAAAAGAAGTAAAGTCGATCCCCTCAGTGATAACGACTGAAAATCAAGACTTAGCTCACACAGGTATACTAATAATGTAGAGGGGTAGAGATTATTAGTTCTAGCCACTGAATCATCTCCTCTATCAAACCCACATAGGATCCTGGAACAGTATCAGCTCTATTGAACCCGCGTAGGATCTTGGTATAGATGTCATCATTGTCGAACCCACGGAGGATCCCAGTACAATAGTCACCGCTGTCGAACCCACGAAGGATCCTGGTACAGAAGTCATCACTGTCGAACCCACGTAGGATCCTAGTAGAGTAGTAACCACTGTCAAAACCACAGAGGATCCTGGTACAGAAGTCATCGTTTTTGAACCCACAGAGGATCCTGGTAAAGTATCGTCATTGTCGAACCCATAGAGGATCATGTCATCTCAGTCGCAGCCAGCCCTAAGGTTCCCAAACAAAACATGCCCGATTCGGGGTGGTTCCACTCCCTGAGCCAAGTGTCAATACATTAACTACCACAAGTTCTGGAGTTGATGTATTCTGTATCTCCTTCTCATCATAAATAACTCAACATGATAGACATCGCGTCAATCAGATGCCCAGTCTGTGAGTTATTGGAATTTCTGTTCTAGGGGACCGGTAGGTTTTTATGCTCAAACCAACACGACCGTACCTCAACTCCATCCAAACCTCATTTGGAGTATGCCAAAAGAATCATCTAACGTCAAGAATTCCATCACCATAGAAGGTTAGTCGATCAGACAACCGTAGCCCAAGATGTGGTCTAAAAGGTGTAAATGGACATAGTGGGTCCGGGTCCGGTCCAACCTCGTTGACCGACCCAGCCCAACCTGGTTTGAAACAGGGACTGTCCCGGTTCATGGATGTGGCTCGACCCGAGTGGTCGGCCCAACCCGAGTGGGTAGCTCGAACCAAGGGAGTTGCCCGACCTGAAGGTGCGGCCCGACCCGAAGGCGCGCCCCGGCACAAATGGGCGGCCCGACCCGTGGAGGCCCGGCCGAGGGGCATCCCTGCCATGGCGGCCCGGCCCATGGTGGCCAAGCCGTCCACACAAGGGAGGGGGTGCCACTCCCCCCCCCCCCCCCCCGCAGTTCGTCGAACAGAACCGGCAGATTTCGCCTGTTTAGGAGTTGTGGGACCCGGGCGGTCCCCCTTGACAGGCTGCATGGCGGCTAGCCCGGCCAGCCGCCACTGCTCCTCCACCGCGGAGCGATGGCACCACGGTCCTCCTACTCTCCGCATGATGTGATGACACTGCTCCACCACCACTGCAGCCCGACCTGGCCGTGTCCTTTAGCTCCACCGCGCGACGCGACAATGCCACACTTCTTCATCCATCACGACCCTCCCATCCGTAGTTCCTCTCCTATGCGGCGTGACGATGCCACACCCATTTGAAGTGGACTGCCATATCTATGGTTATGCACTCCTGGTGTGGCGCGGCGTGGCGCGACGGTGCCACACCTATTTCTTCTACCACGACCCTCCTAGCTGCGGTTCTTCTCCGGCACAGTGTGACGGTACCGCGTTCTTTCGGCTCCACCTTTGATGTCAACCAAACAATAATCAATGGAGGGACATCGGGTCGTGTTTGTTTGGCCCGTGCACTCTGCATTAGGCGAAAACAACTGGCCAACATCGAGCCATAATAAACCACGAGGAACGATGATTTAATTTAATCAAAACAAACCCCTACCTTTCTTGTCGGTGTCGATTGACAGATTCGTGGGAGGGAGGCGTCATTCTGTCAATGTCGGAAGAGGAAGGGATGTACTCGTCATTAGAAGACGGCGTTCGAAGGTGACAAAGTTGAAGACGATGTTGACGTTCCTCATGGGCATTGCTTCCATTTCCTTGCCTTGTTTTAAGAAGGAAGAAGTCAGCGTCGATTTTCAGTGGTGTGGGGCGTTCTTTGTTGGAAGATGTATTTCTCCAAAGGATTCCCCTCCAATCCTCCAATCATACCCCCACGAGAGTTGTGGTGCCAAAATTATAAACTACATTTTTATGGTTCGAACATTAAAGGGGGGAAAACCAAGAGTTTAACTAGTTAATTAATTAACTTGTTTTTCTTAATTAATTATGGTGAAGTCCAAGGGTCGGATGGTTACATAATTGGTTAACCGGGAATTTAATGCTTTAACCATAAATCCTTGACCCTCCTCATGTTGTTCCCACCTCTGAAATTATAAATGAAAGGATAAAAAATAAAATAAGTGATAAAATATTTTTTTTATTCTCCCACAAAATGTGAAAAACTAACTTCTATTATAGTTATAATGCAACTGTGGTGAAGGTATCTTTAAAAGAATACTGGCGCTGTGAGTTCAATGGTGCCCTCGAATTTAAATTCAGAGAACCGGTTGAAAAGTTGTTAAACACCGCTCACATGTTTATTGAACGTACCCAAAAAAAAGTTTGGAAAATTATTAACAGCCACCCTTGAACCACTGCGGCCGAGGTTAGGATCTGCCTAGGTGAAACATGCCCCAACTAACCCAACAGTACCCTCGTATTTCTAATCCTATTTCATGTTTAAAAGTTATGAATGTTACAATAAAATAATTGTCACTTAATTATTTTATTCGTGGCTAAAAACTAATTTTCTCTGGTGTCCCTCACTGACCCAAGTTAGTATCTGCTTAAAAATAGAATACCCTCATGAGTTTAGAGGTGGTATCAGATTTTTAATACGAGTTACCATTTGTGAGTTATAAGAATTTGAAAAAAAAATACCTTTATTCAATTATTTTATTTACAGTTATGCAATTTTTGTGTTTTCTCAGAGAAGGCACACGCCGACTGATCTTAAGTCACGACTAGGGTAAAACTGCCATCTTGAGCACAACAGTGGCCTCAGATTTATTATATGAGTAACCGTTTAAGATTTATTTCACATTTTCAGGAAAACTCTATAGGCACATTAATTTAAGTTTAAAAAAACTTCAGTGGATCATTCCGGGCACTCCGAGCTTCAAAATCGTGCGCCGTCAAAAATTGTGAACTTGTAAAATTCCCAAGTTTTTATGAAAAATATTTTCAGGGAACTTCTGGGTCATTAAATTCTCCCCGCCTCATGGATTTACTTCCCCGTAAGGTACAACTCGAACCAATGGAACAAAAAGGGGTTACTAAGCACGCATTTGAGCCTCCTGGTCCCATGTGCTCTCCTGGAGGTTCTTGTACTATAAATGAACTTGAACAAGAGGTATCGATCGTCCAAATAGGACCCACTACTGTTGATCCTCAATATCTAGTATAAACTTTGTGAATGTCGCCCCGTCGTCAATGTCCAACTCACCATAGGCGATGATGTGGGATGGGTCATGCACGTATCTTTTGAGCTGAAATATGTGGAAGACGTCATGCACCCGGTGTAACTGAGGTAGAAGAGCTAAGGGGAAGCCACCTCTCCAACTATGATGAGGACCTGGAAAGGTCCGATGAACCTCAATGATAACTTTCTGCCTCAGCCAAAGCTCCATAGACATCGTCGAGGTGAGACCCATAGAAAGACATGACTTCCATCCTCAAACACCAGAGGTCTCCGTCTCCAGGTTCTACGTGGAAGACCCATCACTAATTCCATGGATACTCGACCCTAATTCCACTCTAGGACCTCAAAAGGCTGAACCAAGCCAGCTGATACGTGTTGTTTCGCCTTCACTTGCTGACAAGTGAGGCATTGTGAGAGAAACTCTGGCAATGATTTCCTCATTCTCATCCACTAGGGCTATTGTCGGAGGTCCCGATACATACTCACCACTCCTGGATGTATATCTGGAAGAGATTTATGTAACTCCCTCAACACTTCCTTCTGAAGTGCAACTGGTACCATGGTATGTCCTCCGAAAATAATGATGTGCTCCCCACCTTCAGAAAATCAATAAGGTGCATGCACTATCGATATCTGAGCACGTTGTGTATCACATTCAACGTCCCCACGTTGTGCCTCCCTGAATTGCTGAAGAAGTGGAGGAGTGACTATGAGAGACTATAGAATGTCTTCTCCATCCTGATCCACAAAAGATATCTGCAACACAGCCAGCTGCTCTGTCGCCTCTCCGAGCAGCTGAATGCCCGATCTCCTACTGAGATCATATGCTTCAATGTTCCACTTCCCCGAAGTATAAACTATCTCGAAGTCATCGTCCTGGAGGAACTCAAGTTAATGTCATTTTATCAGGTTCAGGTCCTTCTATAAGATGATATACCTGAGACTCTGGTGGTCAACATAGACTGCAAAATGTTCACCCATAAGATAGTGTCACCATATCTTTAAGGCGAAGACCACTGCTACTAACTCCAGGTCAAGTTCAGTGTAGTTCAGCTCATGCTACCTCAACTGCCGAGAACCATAAAGGATCACTGCTCACTCATGCATCAGGACACACCCAAGTCCATCCCCTGATGCATCACAATAGACTACGTACCCAACACCCACCTCCGGTAGCCTCAATATGGGTGCACTAGTCAGCCTCTTCCTCAACTCATGAAAGCTCTGATGAAATCTCTCCAGTTTTGGTGTTACAGCCAATGTATCAATCCACCATAATAATCCACCATTTCCACTCAGTACATGAGAACATTGGTTTCAAGGAAAATAATGTTAATTGCATCATATAAGAATGTTTTTTGGTTCCATTACCTTATTTATTCATCTATACAAATAAAATCATTGAAAACGGTAAATCATGTTTACTTACAAGATTCCCCTCAGATTTATATTTTTTAGTATTCAGCAGATCGATCACAAGGATGAACCTCTCAGTGACAAGGCTTTAATATAGGGTTCAGTTCCCTAGAAGTTACCACTATGTGGTTATAGACGCCGAAAACGTACGTAATTCCTAAAGGAAGTTTCAAAATGACCAAGAGAAGTCATATTCTGACCCGGAGGCTCAGTCCGGAGGTCCCAAAAGTGTTGCACGAAATTATAGAGGACATGTGTGAAAAAATGTTGTCTGCGTGAAGGAAGTTCGGGATTCACGAAACAGAACTGGTTGGGCACACAATATTTCCCACCCGGTTCCGCGTTGTGCGGCCTTTCGCGCCGACCGGTCCAGGCGCGGAAGCTTTCGCACGCCGCCCAGATTACGCGACGCCTACGACCTATAAATAGAAGGAGACCCCTTCAGTTTCGGAATATGGACTAGCTCTTGTGCATGAAATTGGACTCCCAAGCGTGCAAGATGACTTTTAGGTATTGACCCTTTTCGCGTAACCTTGCCCTGGGGTTTTCCTTTGTGTGCAATCCCACCGGCTTAAATAAAATTTCAAACTCCTCAGGGTCCCTCCATTGTGTGCAATCACTTCCATTTCTCGCACTCCCTCCTTTGCGTGTGAAACCCAATTGCGCGCAATCTCGTCGTTAGGTTTTACCCTAGCTTAGGGATCGACCGTTGCCCCCACGCGCAATCCAAGCCCGTTGCGCGCAATCCCCCTAGCCGCGCACAATCTCTCTACCCCAATTGTGTGCCATCCTGGTGTTTTGTTCGCAAACCTTCTCTTTGGATGAAAACCCCAGGACCCCTCACCTTGACGCCCCCCCGGGGTTCCTCCCTGTATAGGTGCCCTATGTCCTCTATACCGGGCATGTACTCCATGCGTTGTTTTCCTGTATGGTCTTCCAGGCTCGAATGAAGTAACCTCAAGGTCCTTTGGGTAGTGTTTCCCATTCTGTTGATTTTCCTTTTTGTTCTTCACATAGGCACGCTAACGGCTATTTCTTTTCGCATAGCCACACTAACGTGGACCCCTCAATGGTTCACCCTGCGACCCTTTTCACTATGACCTTGCTGATGCCTTCCCTCACACAAGGGGTAGAGGGTGTTGGGAATATAATCCCTATGGGTGTGGAGTGAACCCACCTCGTCTGAGCTGCAGGACGTTAAACTGCAAAGAAACTCATCCTCAACACATGATGTTAAAATGTGATCTGACCCTGTGCCTCGCACGCAGGGTCCCCCCGGATTGGATATTCATTACACTGCTCGTCTCCATGGGAACAGAATATTCCTCACATTGATTGATATCCTCCCTCTCGGAGTGGTGTTTGTCCATGAGGGAAGGCCTGCCTCAGAGCGTAAGCCCCCAGACACTCCTGCGGAAGGTATCACCCATGCACCTCCGTACATCCCTCTGCACTTTGTCACATCACGGGCCTCCATCCTGGAGTAAGTCTCAGCACCATGGGATGCTCAACGCGTAAGCCCCTCTCTGCTTCTCACGGACGCACCCTTCGCGACGTGATCGTCTGGTCCCTACTGCCTGTTGTTTCTCACAACGAGCATGAATCATGTGGGCTTATAGTGAGCATGGACCATGAAACCCTCTTATGGGACGCCTCAAAGCATAAGCCCCATCCCAACGAACTACGAGGAATTTGATCCGTGGTAAAGCATGGTACGTAGGTAGCCTCCATGAGGTTCAAGCCCACCACCCAGTCGTTCCGACCTCTTCACGTCAATTCGCCAAAACATTGGGCCGCCTCGGAGCGTAAGCCGCAAATATACCATCAAGAATGATGTTAAATTGTATGCCCGTCTAGCATGACGTTAAACTTTCTGCCCCATACAGCATGATGTTAAACTGTATGCCCGTCTAGCATGACGTTAAACTGTCTGCCTCCTCCCGCATGACGTTTAACTGTATGCTCAAACTACGTGGACTTTGATTCGTTCTAAATCATGGTACATAGGTATCCTCCATGAGATTCAATACCATCACTCGGTTGTTTATACCCCTTATTTGCGGTTCACCAACCACCATTATGGGCTGCCTCATAGCGTAATCCCCATACCCACCATTATGGGAAAACTCAGAGCATAAGACCCATACCCACTATTATGGGCCGCCTCAGAGCGTATGCCCCATACCCACCATTGTGGGCTGCCTCAGATCATAATCCCCATATCCACTATTGTGGGCCTCCTCAGAGCGTAAGCCCTATATCCATCCACTGTGGGCCACCTCAGAGCATAAGCCCCATAAGCCCCCACCCCGCATGACGTTAAACTATATGCTCTAACTACGGGGACTTTGATCTATGTCAAAGCATGGAACGTAAGTAGCCTCCATGAGGTTCAAGACACCTTCACTGCATCACCCATCCTGGTTCCTACCCGGGCTGCCACATCCCGGTGGGATCATGCCACCTCATTCCACTCCACAGTATCCGGGAAGCCGCCCACGTGCTGGCCCCAACATTGGAGTTCCCTTCAGGGGGGTCCTTTTATCTGATCCACTCTCAGTGTTCTGATCATTCTGATCTGTCTCCGCAAGATGTTAAAATCACAGCATACCCCATGTTAAATAGGGGAAGCTAAGGAAAACCTCAGATACATTCCTATGGAATGCCAATTGTCGGCTTTAGATGTGGGATGCCTCAGGCGTCCACGCCCTTGAGAAGAAATATAATAAGGGAAAGAAGATAGAAATGCCAATCCACCAATGTGAAGACATGCCAACGACGCCCCAGCATGACCATTCTCCTCACTGAAGGTTACTTCCCTAACCAGACCCCTTGGAGCATCTCGATGGAAGCAATGTAATTAACTGGTGTCCATGAAGATATGGCACCAGGAACGTGATTCACGAATACATCTTAAATCTAAGAGGGAGACCCAGACAAGGTGAAGAGATCTTAGGAGGAATCAATGGAAGGATGAACCGACATCCCATCATCCTGGTTTCGATCAAGGAGAAGAAGTCCCCGAACAAGGATCGGATGCCACTGGCCTTTGGAAGGCGGGAATACGGGGCCACAAGCCGCACGTCCTCCCCTGTGTGAAGAATGTGCGCGCGTGCCCCGGTGGAAAGCGCCGGAAATAGAAAATGGTGAACCTGACATGAACCTCTTATCCTCAATACAGAGACCGGTAGCGTTTGGGGTCTCAGAAGATAAGCATGTCACCAGGTCCGGGCGCCCAGCACCAGGACGTGAAATCAACCAGGGGTTTGGGAGGTCAGTACATTGAGCACTCTATTCTGTCACGTCGTCATCGTGGATCCCTCTTATTGACCATGGAAGGTGGAATGACGTTGGGATATTGGTTGTCAATTCCTTTTCCTGGTAGAGTTAATGGGTTCATCTCCCTGCTTTTAGGAATCAAATCACTGCATCCAGAGCTCGATCACCACCTGCCCACTGACATAGGGGAAGGGGAAGTACCGATGAAGCCACCCCACGCGGTCCCCCCTTTTCAACAGCTGCACTGACCACCGAGATTTTCGGGTGCTCGTGCCCCCCCTCTCTGTCAGAGATTATCCAACGGAGGGTGACCAACGACCTTGTGCGTAGGTACGAGGAGGAAGGGGTCATCCGGACCAGGGACATGGCCGGTTTGGATCTCGAGGAAGCTGCACCTCACTGCCATTGCTGCCCCCGATGGACGCACAGGGAGCCATTACTTCCCGCACCGATGTTTAATCGTTTCAGGAACCTATCCCCAGAACCCCTGGACACCTCCCTTCCCTATGCTGATGTGGTGGGGGATGTCTGAGTTCGCCCGATTGGGGACCCGATTCAGGGGTTCCCACCAAGGGACCCCACCAGGCCACGTCGACGCCGCTGCCTGACTCCCCAAGCCGAAGAGCAGGCAATCCATGTTCCCACACCACCGGCTCCAACCCATCTGACCCGACGCTAGTGTCGGGCGCGAGTAGAAGAGGATGCTCCCCCTGAGGCATCAGTGTCAGCAACCACTATGGCCCGAGCAACTGCTGACTCTTTTCATCAAACCCCAACACACATTGAGAATGGGTAGATATATGAAAAACCCAGATCAAGGCCCTGACCGCCCCACAGGCGGGTTGGGTTGACTCTCCCGGTCGCTGGCACAGGAAATGGCCACCGCGGACCAATTTCTGGTAGTGCCATCCAGCATGAAGGCCTACTCCGTGCCACTGCTCTGGAAAGCAGAAGGCTTCCCCGTGATAGCTACGCTCAGGGTGTGGCTCTTTCCAGTGCTCACTGCACTGGGTATGGGGCCACTTCCCCTACCGCTGGGCATGAGTATGGAGCCATTGCATATCAGGTCACTCACCCACATGGAGGTCCTCCCCATGACTCTTTTGACATCTTCCTTGGTGCTACTCGCACCCCGGCCTTCCATCCTCTGGTCCTCAGTACCATTTCGGCCAAAGGACTCCATGACCGGAATCAGCCTTGCCCTGAGGAGACACCTAGGGGAAGGAAGGTGGGACATCGTTTTTGCAAGAGAAATGTTGGGGAAGGCTAGACAGAAATCAGGCTTGTCCTTTTCTCGGACTCTGAGGTGGAGTACGACTCGACGATGGAGCCCTCCCCCCAGTCCTATGAGTCAAGGGAAGGGATAGGGATGCGGCGCGTCAGCCTCGTACTCCCTGAATGTGAGATCCGTATGATCCTTACCTCCCTCCGAAGGTATATCCAGGAGGACGAGGACTTGACATACCCCCATAGGTCAAACGTTCAGTTACCATTGGCCTCTCCGGAAGCACCTTCCACCTCAGTCAGAGAGGGTGGAGAACATGTATGGGGATCGATGGAAGAGTCGCGATATGGAACACCCTCGGAAAGCGCCGACACTGTGATAGGAGGCCCATTCACTAGACCATCCCATCGTGACGTGAGATCCAGGACACTGCAACCCTTAGAGGGAGACTTAGGATTCGGTGGCCAATCAGCCCACTCGCCATATTCTCCGCTGGATAGCCCACCAGCCTAGCGGCCTGCCTCGGCACTACTTCCAGTTCCCCAGCCATTCTCAGTTGATGACCGGGGCCAGTAAGGGCTGAATCATGATCCTAATCCATGGAGCTTCTGCACCGTCCTCGCAGCAGGCCACTTCATTGAGATGTTTTGGCCAGTCTCAGGATCCGATTTTGATATACTAGGATTGCTCACCACAGGAGAGTTTGAATGTTTCCGCCAGACTCTCCAGGAGAATCAATCCCATGTTTTTCATCTGCAAGTGACTTATCTAGGGAGTCTAGCACATCTCCAGTATATTGGTGAGAAGTGTCGTCAGGTCGACCTGGCCATGCTCCCCGTGGTTCGGCACCCTAAATCACATGGCCACAACAGGGCCCTCCAACAAAAATGCATCCAGAGTTTTCAAGTACTCCACAAAGTTATCAAGGAAGCCACCCCCACACGCTTGTATGTGGATGGGGGAAGTACGCTGCCCACCTCTTCAGTATGATTCGCCATCAGCCCGACACACCGAGTGGTTTTGAGGGCATGCCCTCGAGGGCAGCAGTGGTCAACATGGCCGACATGTCAGGAGAGGGGAACAATTTGGAACATCTAGATGGGGACTTGAACCCTGAGTAATGACCACTACTAGACCTATCTAGGAAGATTACTTGCCAACAAAGAAACCTCCTAGGTCTCCCCACACCCACTGAGGCGTTAACACTGAGCTGGAATATCGACAAGGGTAAGGAACATGTTAGGGTGTCAAGCTTGCCGACCCATCTGCCTTAGTGCAGAAGGCAGAGGAAGATCCTGATAAGGCCACCCTGTGCCATTATCTTGTTGAGAAGAAGAGGCTAGTCGATGAGCTTCTGGCCGAATACATTATAGAGCGGCGACCCCACTACGGTGATCCTAGGCCGGGACATCAGGGGCTGGAACAATTACCCCTCGATGAGATTCTCTCGGGAAACTGTGATCATGTCGTGTTCGCCGAAAGAGGAGAGGCTGAAGCTCATGGTAAGAGGACACGATATGTTTTTCCAAACCCTCCTGAGCGGTGTGATCACCCAAGAGACCTCGCTCGGGTTCCTCCCACTACCCCAAGAGTCACTCCACCAGCCGCCCAACGAGCTGCTGAGCTTGAATACCGGATTAAAGAGCCTGACAATGCGCTTGTGTTTAGGGATGCCCATAAAGATAGGAACCAAAATCCAGATGATCCAATGGCGGCACTCATCGTCCTCTTAGAGGCTTTGGAAACTCGACAGGTGGCAATCCCACCAGACGACAAGCCATACCCAGCATGGGTGGATTGTATGCCAGCACCTTCGGGATTTGGGAACCCCACTTTTACCCCCTTTAATGGGAAATGAGACCCGCCACAACACCTGGCCCACTTGAACTCAATGTGTGGTCCTATGATAGGGACTCCGGCATCGAAAGAGGCCGCCAAGCTCCGTTTCTTTATTCAAACACAAGAAGGGCCAACATTCATCTGGTACAACTAGCTCCCTTTCGGATCTATGACTAGCTGGGAGGACCTTCATAAGCAATTAATCTTCCAGTTCAGTTCCACAACCCAGAAGTCGAACATCACAGACCTCTTCAGGTGTAAGAAATGGCCCGATTAGGGAGTCACGGACTTCATCACCCGGTGGAAGGGGCTCACATACTCTCTTGACATTCCACTAACTTAGGAACATTTAATGACAATGTTCATAGGGAACATCAAGGCATAGCTGTTTCCTTCTCTGATCACTTAGAATTACCCCGAAGGGTTCCAGGACTTCTCAGACAAGGCTTAGCACCTCGAAGAGGCCCTCCAATAGGCCAGTCAGGCATGCCCTCTATCTCCTGTAATCCTTGCAAGGAGAGCTGCCAGATCCGAGCCCGTTTTTGTAGCCCAGATAGAGGCCCCCAAGCAGCTAGAGTTTCTACCAGTGAGGCCAGCTCCGCATCCCCTTAGGGTTCCACCCCTACGGGCATAACCTCCGGCCCAGCAGTGACCGCCTCAAAATCGGAAGGCGCCTCCGCATATCGCACCGCCACCACATAGGTGAGATAATCAGGTTCCACCTCCTCGGCATGCTCCTCCGGCCCCTCGTCAGGGCCCACCTCCTAGATCCCCCTTTCCAGATAGAAGGAATCAGACATACGCATTTGAAAAGGCTCAAGTCTTTAGTAACTTCTGTAGTGCTTTGGAGCCGAAAATTGTGCAGCTGCCTAAGCGCTGGAAGCCCGAAGAGGTGCATATCACTGATCAACCAAACTACTGCCCTTATCACCGGACCCTGGGGAACACCATAAAGTGTTTATACGTGTTCAATGAATGGATCCAAGATCAGATTGACAACAATATAGTCAGGCTGGGCCCAGCCCCGACACAAGTGGCAGGTGTCCTTGTGAGATCAGATGACAGTAGTGGCGACGAGGATGAATGGAAGAAGGTTTCCGACCATGGGTCCTAGAATTATAACGACTAGATGGCCTGCAAAACGATTGCCTGTTCCCATGGAATCATCCGCTCACGCCTAAATCAGCCAGAGACCTCAGGAGATGCGGTTTCTACCTTAGCATTGTCATCCCAGCCTACCTCTTCCCAGAAGAGCAAGCAGCGGCGATGCAAGAAGAAAGAATGTGCCCTTCCAATCTCGTCGTCATTCTGCACTCTTGGAGACTTAATTCCCCCAAAATGGGGATCCCTCCAAAACTCCATCTGGAAATGTATGAATCCTCGAGTGATCGTCAGGGGTACTCTACGGTTAACACCGTAGAGTTGGTAAATCCCCTTTTGACTCATGACAATGAGGGATGCTAGGTGGATCTTCCAAATGTCCCCAGCCGTTGGCAACGTCGGCGGAGCCGTGGCTACATGAATCGCCGGGGCACGACAGTTGGTACCACCAGCCAGGTCGTGCACAATGCTGAGACTAAGCAGCATGCCTAGTACAGAGCTCAACACACTCGAACCCTTTATCTGGTGTCGATGGGTTCACCTCCACCACCGTTTGTGTTGCTAGATCAGGAGGAACCACCTCGGCCATACCATGACCCACTTCGCCCTACTACCAACAGACCCCAGCCTTCCAGTACTAATCTGGAAGCCACTATTTGGACTTAAACTACTGGATAGAGAGACGTGCCTAGTACCAGTTAGCCACCAGTCTTGCCGGCAGGGCCCGTCATGCCTCTAATCGCAGAGCGGCCTCCTGCAAGCAGGGGCTCGTGTTTGTCCCAGAAGTATGATGTTCTAAAGCACCTGGCCGACATTCCACCAAGTCTTTCTATCCTTGAGGCTCTTCGCCTGTCATCTGAAATTCATGAGGTGCTCGCTGAGGCCCTAAAGATCATCCTACAGTTTGAGACGGAGGTAGCGGCTGCAGAATCCTTCGACGTTGAGGTAATTCTGAACACCGAATTCCAGGCAGTTATATCATTCTCCAATGAAGATTAAGACCCTCCCAACAGGGGAACATTCTCCCACTGTATATCAGTGGCCAGTTCAATGGCATGGAAGTCCACCGCTATCTTGTTGACACGGGTTCTGGGATTAACCTAATCCCAACTCGGACACTACAGAGGCTGGGTCTGTCTGAGGATGAATGAACTCCCTCCGACCTCAGGATTCAAGGGTATGACAGGAACGAGAAAACTCCAGCAGCAAGATTCGCTTGAAGACCCAGTTCGGTGGCCTAATTGCCAGCATCAAATTCATGGTTTTCTCTCCGGGCACCACCTACACCGCATTGATGGGAAGGCTGTGGATCCCCCTTCACGCGGCAGTCCCTCATCATATAACAAATGCCTCAAATACTCACTTAATGGTCGAGTAGGCATGCTCCAAGGAGATGCGTCTCCTTTTTCCTCTTGTGAAGCCCGTTATCTGGACACAGTCTACTACAAGAGAAAGGATAAGAATGTTTTGGTAGGTGAGGTTGAGCCCGCCGCTATCACAAGTTATCCCTCGGCAGGTTTGGATGATGCTTACGTCTTTCCAATCCATCAGTTGGAGGCCATAACCCCCGACATGGGGCAATGCTTTGTGGTATTAGGTACAAGAGGAAGTTATGTTCCCTGGTCCAAGAGACGGAGAAAAATCACCTCATACTCCTACACCAACCAGGCTCAGGTGATTCAGGAACCTCCTACACCTGTATGGTATTGGAATGTCAGGCTCATGGGAATGGCGGTACGTCATACATGTCTCTTCCTCCGGGCTGGAATTAACCGACTCAAGCCGATGCGCCACTACTTATTTGATGTCATCAAGCATGGCCCCTTGGGCTGAAGACCAGATGGGATTGGATCGACTTCCTTCATCGCTATGGTCTCAGTGGTGCGTGAGTCTCCTAATATGATGACCACTGCCACCCAAGCCAGCACCAGCTTCCCATCAGGGTCTGGTATCCCTGAAATGACTCCTCCTGCAAAAGATCCCTCCACAAGTGGAGAAGAGGATATGGAGGATGCTCCCCCTGCCTCTGAAGAAGGCGTCTCTACCACGGTCGACGAGTTAGTTTAGGTGAACCTCGGTAGCGAGGTGGACCCAAGACCCACATTGGTCAGCGCTGCCATGCCCCCCGAGGAGCAGCAAAAGTATGTGGACTTTCTTAAAAAGCACTGTGATGTGTTCGTTTGGAGTTATGACGAGATGCCAGTACTAGATCCTTAGGTAGCCATCCACCGCCTTGGCCTTCCAGCAAACCATAGCGGGTTCAAGAAGCCTCCCAAAAAGATACACCCTTCTCATGGTGCCATGATTGAGGCCGAAGTTGACAAGCTTATTAAATCCAACTTTGTCAAGGAAGTTTAGTACCCTCGGTGGCTAGCCAACATTGTTCCAGTCAGGAAGAAGAACGGACAGATCATGGTCTTTATCGACTTCTGTGATCTAAACTGCCACTGTCCAAAGGATGATTTTCCCCTTCCAGTGACAGAGTTGTTGATTGATCCCACGACCGGGTTCCAAGCCCTCTCCTTCATGGATGGGTATTCTGGGTACAACCAGATCCAGATGGCCACCGAGGACGAAGAGTTCACTGCCTTCAGGGCCCCCCAAGGTACTTTTTGTTACCAGGTTATGCCCTTCAGCCTGAAGAATGTAGGTTCCACCAATCAGCAGGCCATGCATCACATATTCAAGCCAATTCTCAGGACATTGGTGGAATGCTACGTGGATGATCTGGTGGTAAGATCTTGCCAGCGCCAGGACCATTTCAAGTACCTTGAGAAAGTGTTCGGCTTCCTCCCTTCCTGCCACCTGAAGATGAACCCGTTAAATTGTGCATTCGGGGTCACCTCTGGGAAGTTTCTTGGATTTGTTGTCAGATACTGAAGCATCAAGATCGACCCAAAGAAGATCAAGGCCATTATCTAGATGCCTCCCCTGAGCAATATTCAGGAGCTTCGAGGTCTCCAAAGCCACTTAACCTACATATTCCGATTCATTGTGAATCTGGTGGGAAAGTGTAAGCCCTTTTCCCATCTCATAAAGAACGGTTCCACCTATGAATGGGATGAATAGTTTCAGACCACCTTTGAGGAAATTAATCAGTATCTTCTCCAACCTCCAGTATTGATGCCACCTGTTTCCGGGAAGCCACTGGTCCTTTATGTTACCGCCCAGGAATGGTCCCTCAGTGCACTTCTCACCTAGAAGAACAACGATGGAAAATAGAACAACCTCTACTATCTCAGCCGCATGCTCCTCCATACGGAAATTAGATATTCTACCATCGAGAAGAGATGTCTGGCGCTCGTATTCACCGTATAGAAATCACGGCACTACTTACAGCACCACGAGGTAAAATTGGTCTCTAGGGTAGACCCATTGATGTACATCCTGAACCGACCTATGTTGACTGGCCTACTAGTGTGGTGGGCGGTGATCCTCCAGAAGTTCGTCATCAGGTTCTTACCTTAGAAGGCTATCAAAGGACAGTAATTGGAAAACCTTCTAGCTTCCCACACAACCTCCGCGGATCAGCCACTGGACCTAGGTTTTCCTGATGAAGTCATCCTCTTAGTCGATCATGCCTTCCCATGCTGTAAGATTCACTTTGACAGTGCCTCCCAGAGCCCCACCGGTATGAGACTCAACAATCCCAGGCTCAACAGAGTGGGCCTGGGTATTGTCTTCATCACCTTGGAGAAAACCGTCCTACCATATTCGTTCCTATTGTCCAAGGGCAACACCAAAAATGAGGCAGAATATCAAGCCCTCATCACTGGCCTCAAACTGGCCATCGAGAATGAGGTGCCCCATCTGCATGTGAAAGGGGACTCCGAGCTGGTCATCAAGCAGGTCAATGGTGTCTATGTTGTTAGAAATCCAGAACTCGTGCCATTGTTGGAGTGCACCCTCCGTCTAATGGCTCAGTTCCCTTCTCGGCCAGAGGTCGTTCATTTTCATTGGTCGCAGAATAGTCGAGCAGATGCTTTGGCCATCCTGACCACATTGCTTGTGGAGCCCGAACAGGACGACCTGATTATCCACATAGCGCATCGGAGAGTCATTGCTCCCGTTACCCCGGTGGATGATTGGGTCCTGCGGGTGAACCATCTTACTGTTGGTGCCCCTATGTCGGGAGCCCCGGGTACTTCATATACGGTGAACAAAATAGTTCCTAATTGGAGGATTACCTTGGTTTAATACCTCCAATATGGTAATCTTCCATCAGACCGGGCCAAGCACGAGTGAATCTGACACCGCACGCTATAGTTTACCCTTCAGAGCGGTCCAATCCTTGAGCAGATACTTTACAGACGCGGATTTGATGGTGTTCTCCTCTATTGTCTTCAAGGAGTCGAGATCTCTCTGGTCATGCAAGAGTTTCATGCTGGTTTCTGTTGTGCCCATTAGGACGGGTCGAGGTTGTCTCACCAGATTCGGAGGTTGGGGTTCTTCTACCCTCCATGATCTATGATTACATCGAGTTTTCCAAAAGGTGTCATGGGTGCCTAGTTCATGCTAACATTGTGCATCGACCACCGGAGCCCCTCCACACTACCAAGTATTATTGGCCCATTGCAGTCTGGGGGTTGGATGTCATAGGACCATACCCACCAGCGACGGCTTGCCAATTCCGGTTCATTCTGACCACTACAGATTTCTTTTCCAAGTGGGCTGAGGCAATTCCGCTCAAGGAAGTAAAATCCCGTTCTATCGCTGGCTTCGTGAGTTCCAACATCATCTATTGATTTAGAGTGCCTCATGCTATCCTCATGGATAACAGAACCAACTTCCGAGCAGCCGAACTTAATAAATTGTACGCCAAGTACAACATCCGCTCTAACCATACCTCCTTCTATCACACACTGGTGAATAGAAAGATCGACGCGTTTAACAAAACCCTCTCAAATAATCTGCAAAAAAGGGTTGGTCAGAACAAGAAAAGTTGGCAGGAAAAGCTCCCCAATACCCTCTCGGATTATCGGACAACAACTCGTAATTCCACCCAGGTGACCCTGTATTCCCTGGTGTACGAAGCTGAGGCTGTCCTACCCTCGAGATTCAGTCGCCCTCATTGCGCATGGCGGTCTACGACCAGCAAGTGCCAGATAGAGTTTCTAAAATATGTCTAGTGGAATTAGAAGCGCTTGATGAGAATAGGCTTTGCTCTTTTCACAACTTGGAAAGGAATCATAGTAGGATGGCTCAAGCTTTCAAGAAGAAGGTTCGCCTCCGCTCATTACTACAAGGCGATCTGGTACTCACCCTCAGGGCGCCAATGATTCCCAGTAGGAAACCACCCAAGTTGGAGCCCAAATGGGAGGGGCCTTTCATCATTCATAAGGTCTATCCCAATGGTGCGTACTCCCTGGTGACTATGGATAGCGAGCGTGTCACTCCTCCCACCAACGCCAAGTTCCTCAAGCAGTATTTTTCCTGACCCTACTGGGTCCCCTATGACCTTAAACTGGATAATGTTCACGCATGACCCTAAACTGCACTCAGTCCTGCATGACCCTAAACTGCATTTGGTCCAGCACGACCTTAAACAACAGTTGGCCCTACATCTGGGCCCCTTTGGTCCGAGTTCTAAGACCATAATCTAGGAACCTTGTGGTCCATCATGACCTTAAACTACATGATCGTCCTCACTGCAAGACGTTAAACTTTCAGATGGTTAGGCCTTCCTGAACGAGGCCCGACCTCAGGCCCCTTGGCCTTCTCGGCCCCCTTAGCCCCAGTCTTTACCCAGAGTGTACGTTGTGGTATAGAATTATGTCCTCATTCACAAAGGGTTACCCAGCGCGCTGTGAAAATTCCTGGATGAAATGCCTCTCATCGCCCTACATGACATTAAACTGTGCTTCTAGAACTACATGCAGATTGATTACCATCCTTATGGGATACGTAGGACTGCCTGAATGTCTAGGTTTCAGGTCTATCCCCGTCTCTTAGGAGATCCCATGATCTCTTGATCACCTCGGTCTCTTGGCATGTCCCTCTCCATGAGGGGATACATAGGTGTGGTTTAGGGTTTTTGGCACTACACCCCCCTTCTCCCAAGAATTCTCCATCTTTTAGCCTCTCTCAAAATGAGCCCTTAAACCCTTTCCAATGGTCCGCTAATGTGCTCAGAGTACTCTGGTCTAGGACATGGAGTGTCAGATTCGACTTAGGAAAGTTTTTGTCCGCTTGTCATGCTTTATGATCCCTTTCTTTTGGGCCCCTGTTATCTTTCACACCCAGAGGGACCCCCAAAAACATCTTGGATACAACGCCTAAGGTCTCTCCTACCATCACGGGCCAATCCCCTTGAGGGTTTTAGACACGAAATTGATACAAATCCCACATTGTGAACATGATCAGCGGTCGATGCTCATTTTTTTGTCCCCATTGTAGGCTAACGCGACATGATGCTATGTTGCGAACATGGTCATCAGTAATCCTCAGTCATCACGCCGGATCCATTAGGACCTTAATGTTGGTGAGCAGGACTATGTCCTCATTCACGTCAGGTTTGCGATAGCCACAACTCGTGCGCCCTGTTATGAGAATTACCCCTCATGTTTCTTGTCCTTCACAACATTAAAAGGCACCCCCATGGACTACGTATGGATTGATTCTCATCCTTATGAGATACGTAAGATCACCTGGGCACTTCCCCACAGGCCCAACCTAACTTTCGTGTTTGGTCCCTTGACCTAAACATGTCTCCGAGGAGCACATGGTAAGCAGGACCTTGTCCCCGTTCATGTTGGGCTTCATGACCGCTTTTCCCCTGTGTCTCCCGCTCCCCTTACTCTTTGGTCCGAGCTGTGAGACCTTAAACTAAGATTATTTTCTAGAACTACATGTGGCTTTATTCTCATCCTTATGAGGTACGTAGGAACACCCAGACATTTCGTCTTGGGTTCAACCCCATGGATTACCAAATCTCGTCCCTCCTCACACTCGGCCCCTTGGCCTAGCTTCATGGGGAGTGGTGTAATTGCAATATTTACCCCGAATAAGTTCAGGATGCCCCATAGTAATATTGGGAAGCGACAGTTCTCTCGCCCGAGATGTCCTGTCTAGAGATTGGGATGATCAGTGACCAAATTAATACATCTTCCTAATGCGCCTCCACCACGGTGGTGCAATCCTGGGAGTGTTGGATTCTGTTCAAACAAACCACCACTCCACATTCCAAGCTTTTCATGCCCCGTTATTCATATCTTCATCATCTTTCATGTTTGATAGGATCCCCTAATAGTATGTATGATAGACTGTTGGTCCACCTGCTGTAGCAATATGGATGATAGACTGTTGGTCCGCCTATTCCAACATTATAGATGATTGATCTATGGTCCGCCTGATGTCCTAGTCCAACGTTCCAAAAGACTGGTCATGTTTCATGGGACCCCCTAAAAATATGGATGATAGAACTTTAGTCCGCCTATTGTAAAAATATGGATGATAGACCTTTTGTCTTCCTATTGTAACAATATGGATGATTGACCTATGGTCCGCCTGCTATTCTGGGCCAATGTTTCGGAAAACTGATCGACGATATTTGAGTTAGGCCTCGTGTTGCGAACATGCTCATCGGTCAGCCCTCATTTGTTGCCCCCATTTCAGGCCAATGTGATATGGATTCTGTGTTTCTGCCATGGTTAACAGTTATCCCCCATCGTCGCGTCTACCCACAGTGTTCCGAATTTGGGTAACGTGATTCACCTTGTTCATCTCCCTATGTTCGGATTGATTTCAATGACCCTGGCATTGCCCCACTCATGTATTAGAGCACATTGAGGAGATGATATATCGATTGGTCTGAGGTCCCCTCCCTTCTGCTGGACCTCCCTCTCCTCCTCAGAAATCTGGGCCCGATTTCAGATGCCTGCAGCTTGGTTGACACCCCACAGTCGGACGAAATGATAACAAGAGCATCGTTTGTTTCTAATATTGGGTGTGACCCACATGAACATAGGGGTGATTTGTTATTCATTTCAGGATTATGGTTGAGAAAATTAAACCAAATGTACAAATAAATATATTGGTCCACACATTGGATGGAAATATTGAGCAGTGAAAGTAAAAAGTTCGTGGGATGGACAATACAGAGTCCTTAAGGATCATCGTGCAGGATTGATCTTTCCAACGCTGCTACCCTTTGGCTGGTAGCCTCAAGGACTTTTTTTCACTCCTTGAAGACTCTCTATTCATCAGCAGCCGTAGAGTGTAGTTTTCCAATCTTACCTTCTGCCTGTGCTTGTTCCGTTTGACGTACGGTCATCTAGTGACTCGCCTCCATCAGTTGTTCTTGGGCGTTAGCCAGCTGGGCCGTCAGTTTCTCCACGAGCTCCGAGAATGTTGCAACGAAGACCTCCTTCAATGTTGCATTCCCTTCGAGGTGCCAGACTTCTTTCTCCACCCTCAGAAATTCTTGGGTGCTCACTGATCATTCTCGACACTGGGCAACGTCGGTGCGCCGGTTGTTCTCACGTATCTTCTCGGCCAAGTAATCACAGAACATCAGATGAAGGCGTTGAGCGTTATCCCCTCCGGCACATAGGAAGTGCATCCAGGTCTGGAGTGATCCCATCCACCTCAACCAATCCACCTGATGCTGCCAGAGAAAGCGCTGGATACACTTCCACCCTTTGCACCATGTCATCCGGCTCTCCTTGGCCACTTTCAAGTCTGAATCGTCTATCTCCTCAGAATTAGTGGGCCTGTACACAGTAAAGGAAGCTAGTAGGTCAGCAGAAGGGTCTTCCTTAGGGATTCCTCCACAAGGAATAGGATCCTTGATTTTCGGGCGACCTTCCTCTCTCACCCCGACAATGGCGGTGCCTCCGTCAGCTTCCGGCCTTGCTCCAATGATAACACCACTGATGTCTGCTGCCCCCTGCTCACCAATTTCCAGGGCCGACTCGGTTTGGGAAGTATGTTCCGGAGGGAGTGGTATGTCCGCCACTTATCTACTCACGGACGGCCCGAGCTCAACAACCCGATGATCCTCCAATGCCAAGATAACTGTTTGAGGATAATCCTGATTAGTTGGGTTTTCTGACAGTAATCACCAGTAGCGAAGCATGGGAGTTACAGGAACCCATAGAATCAGCCTCTGGTGTTCTGGCCACTACAGGAGATGTCGTGGTAGGAGACCCCAATGCGCTTGTCAGTTCGATGATGGACGTCGGAGTCTTACCCTATCCTACCGGCACTTCTCCTCTTTCCCCTATTGGGGATTCCTGATCAGCACCTATGTGCTCCTGAGTGAAACAGATAGATGGATTAGAAATTGCAGAAGAGAATGGATGCAGAATGAAGATGAATAAGGATAGAAACAAACCTCGTGTATCTCGGTTATGTTGAGATCAGAGTCGACAATCTCGCCGATCTTCTGGTGACTCCCTTGGTAGGCCTCCCCCAAAGACCCTCACCTTAGGGTTCTCCTTAACCTTCAACTTCTCCTTCAACTTCTCTTTCGCCTTCATCTTCTCCTCTTTCCTCCTCCCCCTTTGACTCCTCACCACTGTCGCCTTCTCCCGGTGGAATCACGTCCGGATCATGCTCTTGGCTGAGCATCACATTCACTAGGAAAGGTGGCTCCACACGCCAACCCCTTTGGCATGAGTATGTGTCCATGGTCATTAGATATTGATGCCACCGATGGAAGTTTACCTGGTCAGTAACTTGATTGAGCCCGACCACTGGAAACTGGATCTCGTCCTGCATTATCATCTTCCAGATGGCTTCAACGCTCATTGATTATCGCAGGGTCATCCAGGCCGACCCCAATTCTGGGAAAATTGCATCTTGGGATGGTTCGAGCAGGTATCTTATCTTTTCCCGGGTATATCTCTAGCCGCCTCGTGTGACCCCCCCCTCGGGGCAACAAGGTTGCAGCGACACCATGCGATGTCCCCGCTGATGAGGTCTCGGCCTGGTCATTCCTCATTGCATGACACACCCTTGGTTCCCCCCTCCTAGAATCAACTTTCATACTCCCGCATCACCCAGTTTCCATGCAGGTAGTCTCGTGTTTCTGGACTCGCTTGCGTAAAATCCCCTCAGGGTACGCGATGGTCTAGTGTTCAGCATACTCGGTTGATAAGCCAACATTGACCCCAGTGGGAGGAATGGTAATTATGTCACCAGATCCATAAGTGGTGAACATAAACCACATCTAGAAAAGGATGCATGGATTCTTCTCCTCCCGGATGTTCGTGAATACCTTCTTCGACATTCGCTGGAGGCACCCGAACTGCCTGGCGAACCAGGACAACACATAAGGCTCGCAAATGATTTTTCCGTCAATCCGAGCTACAACCACCCCACCTCGGATGCTATGGAAGTATTCTTGCTACTCCAGCGAGCCTTGCCCGTTATCAACCATCTGGCCGACCGGGGTGGGGAACATGCTGAAGTTGAAATTGGCGCGGTTACCAATTCGGATCCTTACACCCTCCTCGTTGAGCGTCATCGGTGCAACCCCGACAATATTCTGGAGAGATGGCCGCAAGCCATTGCTCAGAGGATGAACGACATTCCGAAAGGTGTATCCGCCAATATGAGCCGCCACACAGCCATGAATGATCTGGAAGGGGCCACACACCCTCTGAGACAACCCCCTTCCGGAGATGCATCCAAGAATGGAATACAACCTAGCCAACACGAGGACCCCTATATTGAACCTTTTGTTGGAAGCCATGGAGCCTGCCATCACCAGTGTTGCTGGACAGACACCCATTCTTGTGCCCCGCACTAGATGGAGCCACCTGCTCAGGAAGGTGACGAGGAACCAGGCATATCGGACATTCGGGTCCTGGGCCTCAATGACACGGTAGCCCCACGATTGGTATTGCCCCGCCTCCAGGGTCCTCCAATATGATCCATTCCTACTCCTCTGAGCCGTGGTTGGGCACTATTTTCCCAGCCCCAACATCTTGACCACGAGGTCCTTCTCTAGGAACTGGCTGAACCATTCCTTGTAGGCAATGTCCTTCAAGAATTCATTGACCCCAGCCTCTCTTTGGCCAGCTCCAACAGGTGCCACGTCAGCATGGGGGTCCATGACCTGTCTTCCCAGGTGTTCATTGGAGGGATGAACTCGTCGTATTGGTAGCCCTCTAGTGGGATACCTTCGATGAAGTGAATGTCCTAGATCCTGATGCCAACTTCCCCTTGGTGAAGATGGAATGTGTTGGTGTTTGGGGACCATCGGGTAAACAGCTCCGGCCCGAGTTCGGGTTGACGGTATAAGTGGAACTGCGATGTTCACACCACCTTGAATAGTGAAATGTGCTGCATCTCGGCCCCTAATTGGTCGAACGTATGGAAAAACCAGTATACCTAGGCCCACTCACTAGTGAAGTTGCCTCTAGAACTCATGTCCCAATCTTGCAGCTAGCCCTTAGTGTCGTCCGTGATGCTCTGATGGACCGTACTTGCATAGAGGGCCGGAGATCCCTCCACAACAGGATCACCCCCAGCAATGGTTCTGGTCCTCTAGTTTAGGACATAAACATCCATGTGTCTAGTCTCTCTATTAGGATGACCATTTTTGGTGATGTTGTAATGGGGAAGGTTGTCCTCCTGGGTCACCCATGACCACGGTGTGTCCACCACGAAGCCTGACAGTGGGACCTCCTCCAGGATGCTGATGTTCCAGAGCGGGAGGTTGATGGATAGAGGATACTCTTTCTAGGAAAGTTTCAGCAAGTTGAACAATATAAGGATGTTGGAAATGACCGCCCTGGCGCCATAAAACTCCTCGTTCGCCGCTATTTCAGCTCTACGAGCGGCGGATTTCCCCTCATCGGATGGTATTGCGGCCATCTAGAATGTTTTGAGAGTTGTGAAAAATCTGGATGAGGTGCATAGAATTGGAGAGAGTGGCACGAAATTTGGGTCTTTGGTGCACAATCCTCGAGTTAGGATCGAAATCAGAGCACTTGGTGTGGAATATCCTGAGTTCGTGCGTAAAGACGGCCGGAATTCGGAAGAAATTATGCGCTAACACCACGTATTTTCTACGCCGTCGCCAATGCAATTTTGCGTGTGAGTGCTCAGAGCCTATCACGTGGAAATGCTTGAGGATGGAACTTGGGACCCAACACCGCTTTTTATAGGCGAGGCTGGGGTTTCGTACCGCGTCAAAAGTTAATTCCACACCGACACGGAGTTTTGCGTGCCCTGTTTGGCTTTTGTGCACAAAGTGACCACAAAATCCACAACTTCGGCATTTCGGCATTTCCCTCAGAATCCGATCGTTGCGACCCCTCACCAATCCAATTCCAAGGGGGTCATTTTTAGATGCCGAAAATGTCCGTAATTCCTAAAGGAAGTTTTGAAATGACGAAGTGAAGTCATATTCGGACCCGGAGGCTCGGTCTGGAGGGATCAGAAGTGGTGCGTGAAATTACAGATGACTATCACGAAAAAATGTTTCCCGCATGAAGGAAGTCTGGGATTCACGAAAAGACATCGGTGGGGCACGCAATTTTGTGCGCCCGGTTCTGCACGGTGCGGCCTTTCATGCCGACCGGTCTTGGCGCTGAACATTTCATGCACCTCCCGGATTCCGCAATGCATGCAGCCTATAAATAGAAGGAGACCCCTTCCGTTTTGGGGTTGAAGAATTCGAACCAGCTCCCGTGCGAGAAATTGGACTCCCGTGCGCACAATATGACTTTCAGGTATTGAACCATTTCGCGCAACCTTTCCCCAGGGTTCACCTTTACGTGTAATCCCACGGGCTTAAATAAAATTACAAACTCCTCAGGGTCCCTCCATTGCGCGCAATCACTTCCATTGTACACAATCACTTCCATTGCACTCACTCCCTACATTGCGCACGAACCCCAATTGCGCACAATCCCATCATTAGGTTTTTTCCTACCTTAGGTATCAGTCATTTCCCCTGCACATAATCCAAGACCATTGCGTGCAATCCCCCTAGCCGTGCATAATCCATCTACCCCAATTGTGCGCCATCCCGGTGTTTTGCGCGCAAACCCCAGGACCCCTCACATTGACACCCCCGGGGTGCCTCCCTGCATAGGTGCCCGATGTCCTCTATACCAGGCATGCACGCCATGTTTTGTTTTCCCGTACAGCCTTCCAGGCTCGTTCGAAGTAAACCTCAAGGTCCCTTGGGCGGTGTTTCCCATTGCGTTGATTTTCCTTATGCTCCTTCGCATAGGCACGCTAACGGCTATTGCTTCTTCGCATAGCCACGCTAACGTGGACCCCTATATGGTTCGCCCTACGACCCCCTTTCACCATGGCTTTGCCGATTCCATCCCTCCTACAAGGTGTAGAGGGTGTTGGACATGTAAGCCCTAGGGGTGTGGAGCGAACCCACCTCGTCCGAGCTGCAGGACGTCAAAGTGCCAAGTACCTCGTCCTCAACACATGACGTTAAACTGTGATCTGACCCCATGCCTCACACACAGGGTCCCCCAGCTTGAACATTCTTGACACCGCACGTCTCCATGGGAATGGAATCTTCCACACATGGAATGATATCCTCCCTCTCGAAGTGGCATTTTTCCGTGGGGGAATGACTGCCTCAGAGCGTAAGCCACTAGCCTCTCCTGCAGAAGGTAGCACCCATTCACCTCCGTACTTCCCTCTGTGCTTTTTCGCATCATGGGCCTCCATCCTGGAGAATGTCCGGACACCATGGGCCGCTAAATGCGTAAGGCCCTCTTCGCTTCTCACGGACATACCCTTCGCGACATGATCATCTGGTCCCTCCTGCCTCTTGTTTCTCACACCGAACATGACTCACGTGGGCTTAGGGTGAGCATGGACCATGACACCCTCTTATGGGCTACCTCAGAGTTTAAACCCCATCCCGGTGAACTATGAGGACATTGATCCGTGCAAAAGAATGGTACGTAGGTAGCCTCCACATGGTTCAATCCCCCCACCCGGTCATTCCGACCTATTCACGTCGTTTCGCCAACACTTTGGGCCACCTCATAGTGTAAGCCCCAAATTTCACATCCAACATGATGTTAAATTATAGGCTCGTCCAGCATGACATTAAACTGTTTTCCCCATCCAGCATGATGTTAAACTGTATACCCGTCTAGCATGACGTTAAACAGTTTTCCTCTTCCCACATGACATTAAACTGTAAGCCAGAACTACGTGGACTTTGATCCATGCTAAATCACGGTACATAGGTATCCTCCACGGGGTTCAATCCCGTCACTCGGTTGTTCCGAACCATTATTTTCAGTTCAAAAACCACCATTATGGGCCGCCTCAGAGCGTAATCCCCATACCCACCCTTATGGGCAGCCTCAGAGCATAAGCCCCATACCCACCATTGTGGGCCGCCTCAGAGCGTAAGCCCCATACCCACCATTGTGGGCCGCCTTAGAGCGTAAGACCCATATCCATCCATTGTGGGATACTTCAGAGCGTATGCTCCATATGCCCTTATCCCGCATGATGTTAAACTGTATGATCGAATGATAGAGACTTTGATCTATGTCAAAGCATGGTATGTAGGTAGCCTCCACGAGGTTCAAGCCACATTTACTCCATCACCCATCCTGGTTCCTACCAGGGCTGCCACATCCCGGTGGGATCATACCACCTCATTCCACTCCACAGTATCCAGGAAGCTTCCCATGTGCTGGCCCCAACATCGGAGTTCCCTTTAGGGGGTCCTTTTATCTGATCCACTCTTAGTGTTCCAATCAGTCCGATCCGTCTCTGCAAGACGTTATACTCGCGACATACCCCGTGTTAAACATGGGAAGTTGAGGAAAACCTCAGATTCATGCCTTTGGAATGCCAATTCCTTGTGTTTGATATGGGGTGCCTTGGGCTTCCGCGCCCTTGAGAAGCCCTATAATAAGGGATATAAGACAGACATACAAATCCCCCAGCGTCAAGACATGCCAATGAAACCCCAGCGTGACATTTCTCCTCACCAAAGGTTGCTGCCCCGACCAGACCCATTAGAGTGTGTCGACGCAAGCAATGTAATTAACTGGTGTCTATGAAGATATGGCACCAGGAATGAGATTCACAGATACGTCTCAAATCTATGAGGGAGACCCGGACTAGGTGACGAGATCTAAGGAAGAATCCACGGAAGGAAGAACCAACATCCCATCATCCCAGTTTTGAACAAGGAGCAGACGTCCCAGAATAAGGAACAGATGCCGCCCACCTTTAGAAATTGGGAATGCGGGGCCACAAGCCGTGAGTCCTCCCCTGCGTGATGGTTTTGTGTGCACGTACCGACGAAAAGTGTCAGAAACAGTGGTGTACTAGCTATACCACCAAATTTGGAGCAACTTGTGGCACCGGTATTAACAAAATATTAGGAGTGCAGCCTAGGAATGCTTCACAAATTTTAGAGATAGATATCCCTCAGGTTCTGAGGTATTCCTTAATATTAAGAGGTTGAGGAATGGATTGAGGTGTTGACCCATGTTTCCCATCTATTTTTGATGCTAGTAAATTAGATGGTGTTCCTGGATGCGAACCTTCTATATGGAATGGTAGGGTGATGGTCGGGTTTTCCTATCTTAACTCCCTACAAGTAAAATATTTTATGGACATATTTTGAGCATGTCTTCTGAGAACAGTTATCACCGGTTACACTAAGATATATGTACATATAAGATATTATTAGGATCTAGCATGGTAGCATGGCAGTGGATGATTATTCATTGAGGTTCACAAACCATTATGGATACTTGATGGATATGGTATGAGATTAGTACTTCAGGGATTCAACCATAGAGTGATGTCTGTGTATAGACATTCGAGCCAGTGTTATCCCTCTATTCATTTCTTCTAATGCTCTGGTTCTGGAGTGATATTTAGTGGCTAAAATCTTCTTGGATGAGAAGATACAACCGGGAAAAGTCAGTAGTGGATGAGCAGGTACAAAGACCTCGGCAGTAGGGATCAAACATCAGTATCATGGATATAAACATGTGAGGTGTTTCAGGAGGACATCCTAGGACATGTGATCTTTAGTTCATAGATCACAACGTGGGTCTAGTCAGCCTAATGTGAGGTGGATCTATTCATGTGACGAATGGGGAAATCATGATCTTGATTTTATGAACTGTCATGTTGCTTTCTGGTAAGCAATGGATATACCACAAAATTAAAGAAAACTATAGGAGTGTTAATATCTACAAGGCCATAGACAAGGAAGACGAGCTAGGAGAGATGAATGAGGTGATCAATGATTAAATATTCTACCACCCAGACCCCCGGTATTTCTGCTCTAGGCTTAAGGATTTTGAGTATAGGGGTGGGGAAAACTACATGAGATCAATGCATTTGACCCATGGGATCTGAGAATGATTCGAGGTATGATTTGTTTATTTTTTACACTATCTATAGTACAAATAGATATAGGTTTAACCCATTCCTTTCTCACCACATATCCTGTTCGATACCTAGAGATTTGAGTTGGAACATTTAATTGACCCTTACACTCAGAGACACCTACTTGAGATGACTCAGTTATCACACATATGTGCCGATAGTGTGACCTCACCCTTGGAGGAAACAATTTTGGTTAGAACCTTTTGGCAGATGTTTTGTGTCCTTAATATGTCATTCATGATATGTATTTGTTATCCAGAGTCAATGCCCATATTTATTATTTTAGGAGATGGGTGAGGTGTTTCTACAATGATGGAATGTGGTTTGACCTTGTCGGTGGGAAGGAATCATAAGTAGCAAAAGATTGAATCATTCATAGGAGGTTGTTGTTGATTACTCATCAGTTGGCCAGACCAACCCTTGGTATAGTGGATGTTATGAGTTACTAGTTTCTTGTATGGGTGGCGGAGTATGGGGATGTCTTTCCAGATGATGTTCCAGGATTACCTCCCCACTAGGAAATAGGATTATACATTTATTTGTACCATGATATGACACTCATATCTACACCAGCATATAATATTACTTTCTAAGAGCTTCATTGATGAGGGTGAAGTTTGAGTACTTGTAGAAGAAGGGGTTTGTGAGACCTAGTGTTTCACCCTGGGTGGCCCCAGTTTTGTTTTCCAAAAGGCAGACATGATATTGAGGATGTTTTTGGACTATCAGTTCTTTAACCAGGTGACTGCGAAGAAAAACTATCCTCAATGAGAATAGATGACCTCTATGATCATTTGGGAGTGGAAAAATGGTTCTCTAAGGTGGATCTATGATTATGATATCACTAGCTACGAGTATGGGTTGAGGATGTACTGAAGAAAACATTTAGATGTCTTTATGGTCTCTATGATTACTTGGTGATTCCCTTTTGTGTGACGAACTCCCCAGTAGAGTTAATGGGACTCAGGAACCATATCATCTATCCTTATATAGACAGGTTTGTGGTAGTTTTAATTGATATTATCCTTGTGTTCTCATCATTTTAGGAGGACAATGAGAGACACATAAGGATAGATTTAGATTTACTATAGGGGCGCCAACTTTATAGGGAGCTTCTGAAGAACCAATTTTGGATTCAGGTAGTCCCCATTATGGGACATGTTGTCTCAATGTTTGGAGTGGCTATGGACGCATACAAGGTTGAGGTAGTGTTATAATGGAACCCTACTAGGAGTGTGATAGAGATGTGGATATTTCTCAGTCTATATGGTTTTTTAAGAGATTCATACTTGATTTCTCTTGGATATCAGCACCTATGATAGATATGAATCAAAATGGGAATCCATTACAATGTATAGAGAAGTTCCATTAGGCATTTCAGTAGTTAATTTAGAGTTCCATGAGCTCTTCGACCATGTGATTTTTTGAAGAAGGGTGTCAAGTAAGTAGTGTTATATGATGAATCAAATACTGGTCTTGGATGTATATTAATGGAAATTCATGTGTTGATTGCCCATAGATTATTCTAGTTGACACCACATTATTATAACTACATGACCCATGATATTGTGTCAGTAGCGGTATACTTCGTGTTGATAATGTGGCAACACTACTTGATAGGATTACTATTTATCTTCTACCCTGATAACCAGAGTCTCAAGTATATCTTATCTCCGAATGATCTCAACATGAGATAGAGGTGATGGGTATAGTTCATCCATGGATATGTTTTTCAGATTGTATATACTTATGGGATGGAGAATGTTGTGGAAGATGCTCTTAGAAAGAGACCATGTTCGTACTTGATGAATGAGGTGTCAGAGAAGTTAGCTTTGTTGTAGTTATCCTTATTGGATGGAAATGAAGAAACTTAACTCCAATAGATGGTTTTTACCCATACAATAATACAATGTGTCTGGGAGGCACATCTTGGTTATACTGACTACGAGACTCTATATGATCAGATATTTTCAAGGAATGCTTCTGAAAGATATTCAAAAGATGGAGATCATGTCATCAGTTAAAGAGGATGTACAGAACTACGTATGGTATTGTGGGAGGAGGTTCTGATGGAGTTTCATATTCCCCTTTTGATGGTACATATAGGTGTGGAGAAGATGTAAAAGGACATTCAAAATCAGTTTTGGTGGCTTGGGATGAAGAAGGCAGTGGAATAGTTTGTTTCTCGATGCCTTAATTTTCATCAAGTAATGGCCAAGCACCAGGTTCAAGTGGGTTTAGCTCAACCCCTTGAGGTTTCTGAAATAAATTGGTATGGGATATTGATAGAGATAGTGATGGGTTTACCATGTATAGATAGATGAAATGATTCTTTATAGGTGATTGATGAATGTATCAACATGTTGGACCACTTACTATCTATTTGGGAGCAGAATTTAGTAGAGATATTTAGATGAATCTACATTTCGGCTATAGTCAGATTCCATGGATTTCCATCAATGATTGTCTCTGTTCATGATGATTTTTTTAAATCACTATTGTGGAAGGAATTTTATGATGTTTTTGGAACCCAATTATACTTGATCAAAACATTTTACCCCTAGACAGATGACTAGACAAAGTGAACCATTATGGTTTGGTAGGATATGATACATGCATTCATGTTGGACTTCATCCATATTTGGGAGGATCACCTACCACTGGTGGTGTTTTCATTCAAAAATATAATCCATTCCACCATTGGTATGGCACCATGTGAGGACTTGTATAGGGGATCCTTCAGATGACCTATAACACCCCAAGTTTCCATTGTACATTTCTCTCTGAATAATGCAATAGCTTAAGATGTACGCATCTCTGAGTTCTAGCACACGGCGACCAATCAAACAAGATGTTATGAATAGTAATACCCACTTTTGTAAATTTTATAAATTTTATTTATCATAATAGACTTCATTCTTTGATTAGTAATATCAAAATTTTCTTTGGCTGAATTTTTTCATTTTTCAGAGAACTTCCAATTTTTGATGAATAATGAAAACAAAACGTTATTGTTTAAAATTTACTTTTATTTAAATAATAATAATAATTATTTAAATTTATTTTAAAGTAAAAAGTAGATACACAATACCAATATTAGTCCAATGTAATTCACTGGACATTTTATAATAAGATTAGACATTCTAAATTTTATTAAACATTTTACTATCTTTTACCAACCTTCTAGGAACATTTGCAAATTTTCATAAAAGGTAATTTTATCACTTATGTGAATTTAATTTAAAAAATATGTGATACATGGTTGTAATCAGTATGTAAAATGTGGTTCAATAGGATGAATGTAATTTTCAGTGAATAGTAACTGTTGAATTGTATTTACCACGGTTAAAAGTAAATAGGTACATTAAAAGTAAAAATTATATTATAATCACCCTAATACATGTTCTAATTCTATTGGATAAATTTATTTCTACCTAAATCAACCATAGGAATAAAATATGATCTTTTTTGACCACTTTGATTAGATCAGGACATTTATTATTATTTTATTTAAAGAAGAGTTAAAAGTGTAAAATTCAGTGTTTAATAACTAAACCATTTTTAATATAGTGTTATATATAAGATAAATTCCACTATAAATATTCATTATAAAGATAAAAATATTTCCTACATAATTGTATTTTATTTATAATTGTTGGAAATTAATTAATTAAATTCATTTATGACACAATGATGAAGCACCAATTACCTTATTATTGAATGATTAAAATAATTGATATTATAAATATTAATATAATTCTATGTTTAGAATTTTTGATGTATTACATGAATTTTCTAGGTTAATATGAAATATTAGGAGTTATTAAATAAATTTTTAATGATGTTATGATGTTTTTATGACTTTCACAAAAACCAAATACTAAATACCGTCAAAATTGACATAAATGAGTTTTTAAAACAAATACTATATTATTAATTGATTTGATATTCCTAAAACTCTAATGATCAGAAAAAGGACTTAGATAATGTTATATATATAAATAATGACCAACTTGGGGTTCTCATGTATTTTTATAGTATGTTTATTATCCATTTATTATAATAATACACGAATACATGGTAAAAGATAAACTATTAAACTAAGAGTTAAAAATAAAAGATAAGGTTAATATGGTGACCTAAAATTATATAAAAACTATTTTTTGAGATTTTTTATCAATCCAGTCCCACTTTAGCTTATAAATAAATAATTTTGGAGACATTATAAACTGAATATGATTGTATAATAAAATAATATTTCACACTATTCCTAAAGTGACCCTCACCTCTCTTATAAAATGGTATTTCCCCTTCTCTCAAAATCACACCTCCAAAGACATTTGGCTGGGCCAAACTCTACTCAAATATCCTTCTAAATAACCTCAGTTCATCCTAGAGGCCATTCTTTTATCAGAATTTAAACTGAAGATCTCGTTAGATAAAATCAAAAGGAAGCACTCGAAGAAGAGGTAATAATTTTATCACCTCTTTGAAATTATTATCTTCTTCAACTTCTTATTTATATTTTTGTTTCCATAGAAAAATAAATACTCCATTAACTTATACTTAATGTTATTTTATTATGAATATGGTACAACAATAACCATTATTCTATCCATATTTTGAATGACAAATTCACTATATGTGCGGATTTACGGATTACCGTCTCCACGTCGTGGTGTATTTTGTTATTCAACACTTCATTATTTGGATGGGTATAATAATGAGTATAATTGATGTAAATAATAAATATAAAATGTTAATGATTATATATATATGATAAAACATCCAATTACATACGATTTTACCAATCAATAGAATGATATTGTCGCTCATACATACGTACAGATTACCATCTCCATGAATGCGATAAGATTCACTACCCATCATAATCATTCCAGAATATTTTTCATTTTATGATTAAAAATAATTTTTAAGAACTAAATTTCATTATGTATATGAATCATACACATCTTATCCACAAAAAAATTACTTACGTAACAAAACATATAAAGGAAAACGAATCAGTTTACACTTGAAACAATGATACTACAGAAATATTATTAACAAAGACACATTAGAAGACCATATATGATATAATATTTATGTATGTGGTTATTTTATAATTTAATAATAATTATTTAACTATTATACAGTATTTAAACGTATCATCGATCAAGGAAAAGTAAAAGGCAAGGGTCAATTTTACAATCTCTTTATTATATGAGGTTGTTTATATGTAAGTATCTATTGGGACTTCTTTATCATCCATATATATGTTTCTTAATACATTATTTCAAAACATTTTTTATATTCCTAGAATATGGTTTAGAGTAATTTGTACACTTTTTTGAATTTTTATAAAATATTTTGAAAGGAATATTTCCGTCATTTTCCAAACAAGGTACTTTATGGCCATTTCAACAAATTAAGGTAAGAATGTATTTTTTAACTTATATGGAGGGTGAGACTATTTTATGATGTTATAAAACCTTTAAATATTCCCTTAAAATATTATAATAATATTTTAAAAAAATGTTTTCTTTTATAATTATGTGACTTTTAAATGCATTCAAAATAGAAAGTGATATTTCTCTCAAATAGTTTTGATTTCATCTATGTCAACATCATTTGATGGATTTTACACTTGTTTGAAATTGATTTATTATTATAAAATATTCCATATTTTATTGAAGGGTTTGTGATATGTTTGACTTTGGATGCATTATTTTTATACCATTCATGGTTTATGGTTAATGTATTAACATTTTGTATGCTAATTTTAATACGAATGTTGATGTTATGTTTCAATCTTTTTATATGAGGAATGCATTGGACTTAGTAAGTGATGAGTGGAGCTTGATATATCTCAATGATGCATCAATAGGTATCATGAGATAAAATAGTGTCTTGGCACAAGGCCTTGAAAAATATTTATTGGTATTCTTGGAATGAGTCCTTGACTATGTGGTTATGATGTCTGTCATTATGCATTCTATCATAATGAAATTGGCTATTGATATTACATTTGATTTTTCGACTAGTAGAATATCCATGTGAATAAGTAAATTGAATTATTTGATTTATCATTTCCATATTATCATAATGATTATGATTAAACAACTTGTGCATTAGTCTTATACATTTCCTTAATTGTTTATGCTTATTTATCACAGTTTCCACCATATTTTTATCCTTACTAAGAATCTGAGCTCACCCATTTGTATGTTTTATTTTTTCCAGGATGCGAATAATTGTTTTATGATTAACCTGCAGGAATAGGGTAAAGGTTAAGAGTGTTTTCAATGGGGACACAATGTTGTTGTTGTTTTTCCATTTCATGAGGTAATGTAAAACTTATGTATGTATCTAGAACATCCAAAGCCACTAAACTAATCGGTATTTTTAGACATGATCTCTTATTATCATGATTATGGTATTTAATATTGCACTGAATCTGGGTATCTATGGTCAGGGCATTAAAGTTGGTATCAGAGGAAGTTTAGAAGAAACCTTTGATACTTGATTTAGAAAACTCTGATTAGAGAACATTACTCGAAGATATACTTTCAGGATTAGTATAGACGGACTTCCTATAATTTTGGTAATATAGAGATTTTATGAATTTTTAAATCCATACATCCTTATCTTGATACGAGAAGGAAGAGGCCGCTCTTGCACAGATGTAACTAGGATGGAAAACTCCGACAACAAGTTTTGGGCATGACCCGGGTTACCCTGGTACACGATAATAGACTTTACTACACTTTTGGTTATGACATTCCTGGGGGATATTGTTAGAGAAAATATTTTCAATTAAATTGACATTGAATTTAATTTTTTTAAACCCACCAATGTGATACTTTAAGATAAATTGCTAATTTTTTAATGATATTGGTAATATTTTGGGCTTAATAGTAAAAATTCCCCATTTCAGATTTTTAACTATATTAAATACTTTTTTATTTTGGCTATAACATTTTATACACTAATCCAAAATTAATTTATTTTTTCAGATTATAAAAATCAAGGGATTCATTTTATCCGGCTTGACCAAAAGAGTAATCAACCATATGGAATCTCAAATGAATCTCACAAGTGGGAGTATAGAAACTGTTTATAGATTTTTCGATTAGTTGCGTAAGGACCATAACTCATTCATGGTGGCTCCAAGTGTTGTGAAATTAGGTGGGTGGACTCACAAGGAGTTTTAGAACATGTTTTATAAAGTCTAGGAATCATTAATTGGCTTTTTAATGGTCATTGAATCATTCTAATCCCGAGGGTAGCGATATGGAGACTCTGACAGAACATAATAAATTTTCAAAGTAAAATGGGAATACCCCGTGGAATACATGTCCAAATATGGTGAGAGTTTTTGGGGAAATGAGCAAGATAATTATAAAAAAGATTCATGAATAGTGAAATTCATGAAGATTTCATATAATGGGGTTACAACATGTCAACTCTTTGGGAAACATTTTGGCTATAAAAGGAGGGGATCTCATCCCTCTCAAAGATGACAAAAACTATAGTTGGCATGTAACTTACCCAAAATATGAATGAATTAATAGGAATTCAAGGACACATAGATTATACTCTATGCTTCTTAGATAATCTAGAATGAAAGTGTTTACCCTTCACATAATTAAGGAAGAAGGGAATCACTTATCAACTGAATGGAGATTTCGAAGAGGCATTTGATACCCTCATGAAATATATATTTGATACCACCAATATTAATTCCACCTATTGAAGGAAATAATCTTATTCTATATGTGAAACCTTCAGAGAAATCATTGGCTACCTTCCTTACACTAAATAATGATTCTGTGAATAAAAATATCCTTTACTATCTATGTGAAACCACGATTAACACATAGACTCAATATTCAAGTATCAAGAATTGTTATATAACATTAATATTTGCAGTTTAGAATCTGAGTAACTAACTAAAACATCACAAGGTCTACTTGGTATCTCACAATAACCCAATCCAATTTATTCTCAGACATCCTGTGCTTACAGGACGTTGGGCATGATGGGAATTATTCTACTACAGTTCAATATCTAGTTTGGGCCTTAGAAACCAATAAAATTCCAACCCTTGGGAGGATACCTTGTTGAACACCCCTATGAAGAAGATATATCATTAAATACTGAACTTCCTGATGAATACATATTCTATATTCAAGATAATCCTCAAACATGTTAAATGTTCTTTTATGGTGATTGAAAAAGTCTAATAGAGAAGACAATGAAAAAACCTAAACTCAAAACATTTGGGTTCAGAATTGTTCTTATCTCCCTAGAAAAAGAAGTGTTACCATATTACTTCCTGTTATCAGAAGGCAGTACCATAAATGTGGAAAAATATCAAGCACTTGTTGTAGGAATCGAATAGGAACTCAAGGTACAAGTGAACCACATAAATGTGAGAGGTGATTTAAAATTGTTAATCAAATAGATCAATGGAGATTAGGATTTTAGAAAAGAAGAGTTAATCCCTTTTTTTATTATGTTATATGGTTAATTGCTGAATTTCCATTAGATCCAACATTTCCATATTTCCAACGATCACAAAATACCCAAGATGATGCAATGGGTATTGCAGCCACAACCATAGCTAATCCAAATTGGGATGAGAAAATCATCAATATTTCCCATCATCATGTGATTTCACCTTTTTTTCAAACTATAATGGAGGAAATTAATAAGATCATACATATTTCCAAGCCATATGGTCATAACATAGGATGGATGACACATATCATGGCATACCTTCAAAATGGAATACTTACACTTGATAGAGTTGGGAAAGAGCTTATCCAACGATGGGTGGTCAATTATACTCTTTATGATAGCCCAGATAACCAGAGGAGCCTCTAAAAATAAAGATTTGATACAGTCCTCTTCACGTGTATTGATGGAGACAAAACTGTAGTAGTCATAAAAGAAGTACATGCAGGATATTGGGGTTCTCAACAGTTTGGGCATATGATTTCTGATCAAATTCTAGTCGTGGATACTTTTGTCCATCGATGACACAATATTGAAATGATTTCACAAAAAGTGTAACCCCTTCCAAGTTCATTTCAGCTTCATTCATAAACCCCCAGAGTTTTAACACATAGCTAAACACACCTGGCCATTTTTTATATGGGGAATGGATGTAGTAGGGCCTTATCCTGTATCTACAGATACATAGTTTATGTATATTCATACTGCTTCTGATTTCTTCCCAAAATGGGATGATGCAATACCTCTCAATGATTTTAGATCCAAAATCATATTTATCCTTTTCAAAGATAAAATCATTACCATATTTGGTGTCCCTCATAACATATTGACACATAAAGGAACCAGTTCCTATTCTTTTGAGGTAACGAAGTTATATATGAAGCACAATATTAAATCCAATCATTCTTCTTACTATCAGGCAGTGGCCAATGGATAGATAATGGATTTCAACAAGACCTTATCGAATGTACTCCATATGATGGTGGATAATGGAATGAAATATTGTCCTGATAAAATTTTTCATGATTTATGTGATTATTGAACAGCAACTCATACTGCCTCTTGGTAAAATCCATATTCATTTGTGTACAGAACATAAGTAGTTTTGGATATTGAAATTCAATTTCCTTCACTCCATGTTTCAATATATGATTAGTTATCTACAATTAATAGTATCAAATGAAATTTGATTATTTGGAATGATTAGTTGAAAATGGATTTCATACATTGAATCATTTAGATATCTATAATAATAGAACAACATGATATTTTAACAAAAAAAATCACCCCTCCCATTTCTTCTTGTAAAATTGGTATTAATTATCAGGACTCTGATGATACCAAGATGGAAGGCTCCAATGCTTGAGCCAAAGATGGAAGGACCTCACTCTTTACAAATTTTCTACTCAAATAGTGATTATTCCATAATCACAATTGATGGGGAACCTATTACAAATACAACCAATTCGAGATTCAAGAATAAGTACTTTGTGTAATCACACGTAATAATACACTCACTGCATGACTTGAAACTTCACAACATAATGTCTTAGTAGCAAGACATTAAACTGCATAACAACAAACTGAATCCATGATGCATGATTTTAAAATGTGTAACATCTTTTTTCTTTCCCATTGATGTTAAAATACATGACATCATTTTTTCTCTCTATATGACATTAAACTGTATGGTTAACATATTCTTCATTTGATGTTAATAAATCCCATTAGATACCAAAATTTTTTATTCTGTGTGGTTATTTCAAAAATACGAGTATCATTCACGTCCAAAAATTAATCACATCATTTTCTACTCCGTAGTGTAATATGAGATCCATTTATCTCTATGTTTGAATCAGATCGACATAGGGACCTCATTTCAAGTACTACATATTGGTTAATTCTAATTCTAATGGGATTCATAGAGATTCCTAGATCTCAAATCATGGGCCCTCTATATCCATAAATAAATTTATTTACCTTTTTCATTATGAATATAAACAAAATATTTATAGAGTACCCTTCCAAGATATGGGGTTTGTTATTCATACCATCTTGTGTCTTATGTTTAACCATTATTCTGGAATGTGATTGAAACCCACGTCTCTCACATCAAACAAAATTTATGTGTTTAAAATGTTTCTCAAGAACTAAATTTTTCTTGATTTTCATTTAAATGGGATACTTAGAGATGCATAGATCTCTAATAATGGTGCCATAAACAACAAAAAATCCATCTTCCCAACATCAAATCATTATTAATATGTGGAATTCCCATAAAAAATACATGTTTCTTCATTCATTCCTCAATAAGACACATAATGACACCTGGGTTCAATTATCTAGTCTAGCTGTAATATTCCTCTTCACATCAGAATCACTTCATGTCCCTACTGTATGACTCTAAACTAGAAATCATAATGTCCTTATTGAACGAAATTAAACTGCAATGTACCCAATGAACTTCATATTGACTAATTCTCATACCATTGATATGCGTAGTGAAAACTAGGAATTAGCTACAAGTCATAGGAACGAGATAAATTTTTACCTATCTTCCACATATTGTTAACAATATATGCATGAGTCTTCATTTTGGGTCCTCTCATTAAAGAGAAAACCAAGGAAACACAATGCATTCCCATTTTACAGATGAGTCAGATCTGTGTATGGGACTCCAAACTCAAGGCCAATATTGATTTAAATATTTATCCAATGAATTGAGCATCACCCCTTTCATATTTTGTACACTTACTCTTAAATAGATTATATCTTTATTATCATTCTTCAGTTTCTTATGGAAGAGTTTTGGATACCCAAGAGATCTTTTTCTGGACTATACATTATGTTCCTTTATGTTACCTTGCATAAGTTGGCTACATAATTAACATGTTTGTCAAAATATTCCACTGTTTGGTTATATAGTATGTGCCCCTTAGTTGGTCTTACATAATACAACCCCCATAATGGGTTTTTTCTAATAATGGTAACTTTTTTCTTGGTAAAATAAAATTTTGTCACCTTCAAACATTGATGATAATATACAAGAATATTTGTCTTAAATGGTCATCCATGTATATTTATCCCATTAACATTCTATTAATCTGAAATACTCCAAGACTATGGTTTACACATTTTCCCTCTCCCTATGTTCAATGCATATTGAAATAACGTTGGATCTCTTGAACACTTATCATCCATTGTTTCCATAATATTCTCGTCCAAGTTGTATGACCTAAAACTATAGGCACCCCTTACTACATTTGGGACATACCTCAGTAGGGAACCAATTTTTCATTTTCTTTAGAAATCATGAGTGGAAATACTCATTCTGTATTAAGATACATTTTTCTATAAAATAAACTATATTCTTGGGAAATCCTAATCATCATAAACATTCATCGACTATTAGCAATAAAACTTCAAATTCTCAGGATCTATTTTTCCTAACTATGAAATACGTTCCCCCAATGGTCTTGCATAAAATGTTCCTACATAACGAGAATTTATGTCAAAGGAAACCGATATTTTTCTATGAAACATATGTCTCCCTAGTTGGCCCCTCATAATACCACCACCATAATGGGGCATTAAAATAGTGGTAAATATTTTTAAAGATACCTCATTAAATGCTATTAGCCCTCTTTTCCCATGTCAATCTTCGGATCCAGAAATTTCATAATTATAGTTTATATTTCCCCATTACCAAACCTGAATATGGTGTCATGTTTCAAGTAAAATTACCATGAAAATAGAGACTCATAAACCATTGGTAAAAGATAAAGACCTAAAATTAAATCCCTCAAAAGTCCTTGTGGCTTGACTTGAAACCGCACAACATAGTGTCCTTGCATCATTACTCTGATCAAAAAATCAGAATTTTAGAAAGCCCCTTTCAGAACAATTTTAACCATTCATAACAAAAAAAATTGAAGGGGTTTTTTCCCCATTAATGACCTATGACATCACATATGGACCTTTATTCTTAGATCTATTTCCTTGTAAAAAAACCCACTAAGGTCTTGAATCACCCGAATATTAATTTCACTTATCTATAAATAATAAAATGTAAAATAATTTAGATCTCGTTTGTTTAAATATGTAGTACATTCCCTTAAGTGTGCATGCCTAAAATTCTGTTACATAACGGGTCTGTTAGTCTAAGGATACCACAGTTTGGATATGTAGTACATGCCCCTGTTGGCCCTTCGTAATACTTCCCCCATAATGGGTTTAGCAAGCAATGGTAACTTTATTATGGGAAAATACCTCCTATTTGTTTGTAATTCTTGTTTTAGATTTGGTGACCATAAAAAATCATGACTCAAGATTCACCATGGAAGTATTTAAATAATATTGGAGCAATTACTATCCACTAAGACTTGTTTGGAATATAATTTCTAAATTTATGGTCAAATATATTCAACCTTAAACACAAGACATATTACTGTTATATGCATGAGTCTAAATTTCCCTTAAAAAAAGACAAGGTACTCACCAGATTAAAAACCCCCAAATGGAACTCTGGACAAAATTCAAAGTCTCACCTCACTAGACCAACATTTTTGTATGGTTTAGTCAATATTGAGGAATAAAAATTTAAAAGATACAATGTTTTTTGGGTTGTTTTCATAACCCTAATAAGAATAAAACTTTTCTCACATGTCCCAGTGGATTAGGTAAGAAATAACTTATTACATCCCTATCATTGTAATTATGGTTATATATTATGAAACTATCATATTATGGATGTTAAAATTAAAATTAAAATTAAAAGGAAGAAAGGATGAAATCACAGATGATTAGAGATAAGAATCTTATCATTTATGAGTAGAAATACCTTGAGGAACAACCAAAAACTGGAGTCTCCCTGTCATAAATCACAAGATATTTTCTACATAACATATCATTTGATTAATGGCCTCTAGAGCTCCATTATTTTCCTATTGATGTTTAGTTAGCCAATCAGTTTCATTCTCTTCATCTTGACGATGTGATTCCTTAGAATCTCCAATGGGTTTTCCACAATCATTCAATAATTCTTTTATTGAATCATTCAGTTGGTCAAACTACCCTGTAATAGTATCCAAATATTTTTAAAGACTCAACTATTGAACATTCTTTTCATTAAATTTTAGTTGATTTCTTCTAACTTTGTTTTATGATTGGCCTCAACTTGGGATAATACTCCTTGTAAGTCATCAATTTTGACCAACAATAAGTCTTTCTTCAGATCTTGTCAAATTATCTTCTCTTTCTCCTTTTTTGGATGATTTCTTACATGGTAGTGTGGCTTTAACTATATTAAATACCAAAAAATCAAAAATTAGTGAACCGAGATGAACAATGTGGAATTCAAGAGTATAGTTCCTTACGGTAAATTTCAGATATTATTTTCCATCTGTTCTACCATTCCTTGTGAAGGGCAAGGCGGTGATCCTTCTGCAGCTGCAGATCTGATTCAGAATCATTTACATTTGGGGGAACTTATTCTGGGATTAATGCACTTAAAGAAGTGCCCTGTTCTGCTCCATCCTTTACAATATTATCTGTATATACTACTTTTGGTTGAGATGATGGAGAATATTCACCTCCATAACTAGACATTGATGTTGATAAACCAATATAGTGAATTAAAATTATGGTTAGTTTCAAAATTTAAAAAAGAGTGAGCACAATATCAATATTGGAAACCCTTACCTAATAATAGATCAGTAGCTTGAGAAGACTAGTCCCCATTATTCCAAACATCAGTATTTTTGGTTCATGTCTTTTGGTGTGGAACACTTTTTTAACCTACATAGGATTCTACAAATGAATAAAAGGATGATTTGCGATTTCAATGATCACCTGATCCAATGTCTCTACAAAAGTGGGATTGACAGTGATATCAACGCCTCCTTCATGCATAATAATTTTAGAAGTTTATATAGACTAAAATTCATATTTCAACCGATCATGATTAGAAAATTAATCGTAATAAGATTTATAGGATGAACAATAAAAGATCATGTCCATTGGGTTCTGTAAAAGGAACTTCAAAATATTCTTATGTATTTGGCATATTAACTTGTTCTAATAATGAATCAAAAGATATTCCAAGATTCATCATAGAATCCATTGACAACCAAAATCACATGAAAGTATATCCCATCAGGGAAATAAGAGCAGTTGATTCGTGACACTCCTCTAGCAGCTTTTGACCCCAAATATCTTTATCAACAATAGCTATGGGGTCAGTATCAGTTGTCACAAGATTTTATGGTGCACGTGAAGAACCTAAAGTATCACATAGTGGATGTCACTTTTCATTACACAAAGTTTCTCATGAAGAACTTTTGATTTACCAAATATCTCCTCTCTCATATTAGCAGGTACATGATTAGTGCAAGGATCATATTATGACTCCTCTAGCCTAAATGACCCTTTAGTCAAAATAGATTCTTGGTTAGGGGAATTTTTTCTTGTATAGAAGAGCCATCCATTATTACTTGAGGCTCATTAGTAATTTACATAAGAGAATAAATAGGAGAAGTTCCTATATTTCCATGAAGTTTAAACTATTTCGATGAATAATTCTAAAATTATTGTTGTTAAGAATGCTTACCACTACTGAAAAAAAGTTTAACCAAATTTTTCTTCTTCAATGTTTCGGTCTATTTAATTTATTCGGATGAAAATTATATTAATCTTCAAAGATATGTATTGGAGACCGCAAGCCCCATGTCATATCATCCTCTATGACTTGTTTTCTTGGAGATATCTCTCCTGACTCACGGGGTGATCAAACAGCTCCATGTGAAGTACCACCAGGGCTATAATGTGGTGATGGATCTTCAGTCGATTTTCCCTTAGGAAAATTAAAGTTAAAATTGTATTTCCCTTGACTAATAATTCATTGACTAACATAAAATAAAATAGAAGAAAACAATATGAGATAAATTAAACTTACATCTTAAAGAATAACAAAATAATGTCATTCCTCATCAAACGAAAGGTAAATCCCTTCAGCAGAACCACAATCTACCATCTCCTTCACCCATTTTGTGGTGGTAACTAATTCATCATTTTCATGTATGAGCATCTATAGTTTCCTTATATAAGTTATTACTTCATTAGTTTTGTTAAAAAAAAGATTATCAAAAATGGCTCGTAAATCCCCAATTCCTAGAATACCCAACCCTTCACATATATTTATCAATGTGTTTTCTACATTATATTGTAATATTTTCCATGATTTAACCTCCTATGGTCGTATATATTCAGAGTAAATTTCATAGGGTTGTGAAGATGATCCCACAGTTTAATATTTTTGTTTCTTCCCAATTCCCACCATCACAAATGGTGGGTGATAAAATATGACATACTGCTATTTTGAACGATGACGACTACACCGCCTAAATACAAATTATATTGGTACTAATGGTTTATCTCTCTTGACTCTGATAAGAATATTGTATCTATCTGGATGTTGCTTTGGTTACCATGGAACCACATCAACTCACCCTCTGATTCTAATTAACCAGCCTTTAATGATGAGGAATTACCTTCCAAATGAGATGGTTCTTTTCTAAAACCTCTCTTTACCCTGACTCATGGGACAACATGGTTTAGCACCCATTTCAGGTATAATGGAACCCGACTCTTAGCATACCAAAGAGTCAGTATTCTTGTTACCTTAGTGGAATTATGTTTAATATTTCCCTAGTTTTCTCTATATTCATTGGAAACCATAGTTGTTGGTCCACCATCAGATATTTCTTTAATCTGACATACATTGTTGGAGATATAGTTATTTATTAGTGAAATTTGAATTTACCTGCGAATCTGATTGGAGAATAGCCCCACATATGATTTCCTTATAAATCCTAGTGCCTAATAAAATATCCTTAAAATCTAGCATATAAACCGTTAACTCTAATCTGGTCATCCTGTCATGAAAAAATCTCCCCATAGTCTGATTCCAATAAGAGGAGAGATGAAATTCTTTGAACATAATTAACCTAGACATATTGTTATAAAAAAAAATTCAAAGATAGAGTTGAAATACTAGAATAATATTGAACAAATGGTCAGAACAAACTTCCAAGGACCCGAACCCCACTCTACACAGAATAAGTTCTAAAATGAGTGGTGGTGCACCCCCATAAAACATAGAATGGTCGTGCTTTTCCAAAAGGATACTTCACTCTATAGATATGAAACAAGCTCCTATGGATCTTCTCTAGAATATGGGTATCCAACCCTACCACTATAATGGACCATACTTTACATATACATTTTACTTCAACATTGAACAATTTTTATTACATAACAAAACAAAATCAATTCCCAAACCATATAGGTTTAGTATCTTTAGAAACAGGGAAACATAAAAAACGAATTCATTAAAAATGTACATTGTCTCCTACTTATTTCTCCAAAACTAGACTCCTTTTTGACATATCTTACTTAATACCCTTCTTTATGACCTGGGGTAACGAAAAATATTAATGGGTGATCTCAAATTCAAAGTAACGACAATCAAGAGAAATATGAATCATATGATAATCCTAAGAACATAGTATTTGAAAATATTAAACTACATATTAAATATTTTAATATCATTTCATGGGATAAATCATAAAAGTGAAATGTAATCTGAATATTTATAACATAATACATGAAATTTCATATCATACACACATAAGAATAGAAAATCAGTTCATATTAGTAAAGGATGATTGCCAAGACCATCATAGCGGACGAAGTCTATTACTGAACCGAATTCACTCCTCATTCTCGCCCTATATTACTATACCAAATTTACTTTCGATTATAGTCATGTTTATATCACGAGATATAAATATTTACCAAACTAATTTTAGGGAGATATAGGTCCCACCATTCTCTTAATGAAACCATTCTTATGTGTGTCAAAAAAATGTAAAACCACAAAGAAATAAAATGGGTTTATTAAACATCATTCCATCATAATTCATATAAAAAAATGTATTCCCTAAATAACATTCCATCAAAAATGCAATAAATTCATAGTTATAAGAGGGGTATAAATATAAAACTATTTAAAGAATTTCATCTTATATAGAAAATTAGTTTTAGAAATATCTTGAAATTAATTCACGTGGAAAACATGATTTCATCTTAAAAAATGTTTTCCTGACCCAAAATGAAACATAATATTAGAAGAAATAAATTTAAGTGAAAATAAAATTTTATTCTAGATGGGGAAGCTTCACATAAATATTCTATCAGGAAAGTGTAAAAATCCATTCATGTTGTATAAACAAACATTATTCTCATACTTTTTCCAAAAATGTCAAAAAGTACCTCATACCGAAAATGAAAAAAAATTCCATTAATAACATTTAGTAAAAAATCACCAATGATTAAAATTGACTTTGAAAAATTATATAAGGATAAAAAGAATATTTTGAAATACATATTTTTGAATCATGGTCATGGATGATAAATATACCCCAGTAAATAGTTACGAATAAACAATCTTGGATAAAAATGAGATTTGAAAAGTTATCCCTTACCTTAAGTCTGATTAGTTTTTTATGTTTCCTAAACTCTTGTATAATGATTTAAATAATGTTAATAATTTATTATAGAATCAAAATCATTTTTATGATAATAATTATGATTATATTTTCATTCGTTTTTTATTAACATTTCACTGTTACTAGTTATTCTAGTATTAGATGCTTTATGTTATTATGCGTGTTTAGTCGGATAAGTTATTATTCCAACTATATGGTTATAATTAAATCATATAGATAATGGTTTTATTATAATATATATAATATTTATTCATTTATATAATTTATCTTTAATGAAGAATATGTAGAATGAATCACATCACACCGTGGAGATGGTAAACCGTACGTACACACAAGAGACGATATTGTTCCCATAATTGTTGAATGGTATTGAAGTGGATGGTGTATAGTATTTAAGAATCAATATAATTTTATACAAATTATATATATATATATTTATTAATTATATCATTATACTCATCTATGTAAGGTGGTGGTGAAAAATGGATTACACCGCAGTGTGGAGATAGTAATCCATACATATGCATGTGTGCTGATTTCAGTTTTCATAGGATGGGTAGAAGGTGGACTATGGTTGTTCATAATGATAATAACCTCTGATTAAATAATTACTATTGGAGTTATTAATTTATAATGAAAAAACTCATTAGGTTGAATTAGTAGAAGAATGAAGTTTAAATAATTGGTAAATGATATTACCGCTTCTTGGCGTGCCTCCTCTAAATCTGTTATTAGAGAACTTGAGTTGGTATTTGAAGTATAACATGGCCTATAAATTGTTTCTATGGAAGTTTATAATGTAAATTTTCATGTTATGGTCAATCATGAAGGATCAAAATTCTGTAAATAGTTGAGGGAGGATGTTCGCTTTTATAATTGAGGAAAGGGGCACTTTTAGAAACCTCAAGAATATTAATTTATAATAAAATAAACAACCACAGAAAAACATCCAAAATGTCCAAATTGAAAATATTAGATTATATACGGTTTTAATATCATCAACTAAATTCTTTTATACTAGTTGTTATATCAATTTACGCATATTTATTTTAATTATCACTTAGTTATTCTATTTACTTTTTTACTAGGGTAAAACATATTTCAACATAAATAGGGTGATATTTTTTCTTATTTGAATTTAATTAGATAATGAATGAATACCTAGAACATTTTAGAGCATATAATAATTATTCTATATTTTTTATAAATTTTTCATGATTTTTAAATAATTTTAGAAACCCATATTTTGACAAAATATTAATAGTGTCAATTTCGAAACAATTTATTTCCTGGATTTTTCAAAATATAAACACATTAAATGAACCATGATACAAATATTCTATTATATCCCTATGAAATCAAGGAAATCATAAATATTATTTTTATATAATAATTATCCCAAATTACATTATTTAAAATATTTTTAATAACATTAATTTGATCGCTTGATTAATAAAACAATTACCACCTGAACTTTGTTTAATTATTTAGTATAACTATTTGTTAAATTAATTTCAAAATAAAATAACATGATTAATATAAATACATTATCGTTCATAAGAATACTTTTTGTCTAATTTAACTTCTAAAAACCTCAAATTTAAAAATTCTATACTATTTTAAAACATCACTGTGTCAAATTAATCTTCAATTTAAATAAAATAATATTCGTGTCATAATCTCTTATATAAGCCTCAAAATGGTAAATAAGTCCACCTTTGGATGATTATGGTTTATGTATACTCTGCCAATGAGGTTTGTCAATGCATGTGGGCATTTTTTATGGTTATTATATTTTAATAAAAATTGTTTTATTGATTTATCATTAATTAATTAATTTTTTTATCATCCAAGTATAAGTCATTACGGTAATTATTTATTTTCTAAAAATTAAAAAGAAATTTTCATGAAAATTAAAAACATTAATCTTTCAAATGATTATTAATATTCAATTTTATCTTCTATATAACCTTTTTTAAAAATAATTTAATTATTAATGTTTGAGTGAGACATATTTCACTTTTCATTAAATTAAATAATTTAAATTTCATAATCTCATCCATGTGGTGCCAATAGTTACCATTTAGACCAATGTATATTTTATTTAAAATAATAATCATCCATTTATATTAAGACAAGTGTTAGGTAACTTTTATTAAATTATTTTTAACTTTAACTAACTAATTTACCCATTTTTCATGCTTATAAAATTTACTGAAGTTACTATTAATATTTCTAAAAAATAAAATAAATATATTTACATAATTTGGACCTACTAATTCCAAATATGGAATCCATTTTTTAAAAATTGAATCACAGAATTTTAATTAATTTATATTAAATTAATCTTGTTGTTGAAATGAGAAAACATGTTTTAGATGTTACAATATTGAAAAAGATTGAAATATTTTTAAAATTGAATTTAATGTTAATTTATTTACAAGGACCTAAATTATATTTAATGGTAAAACTAAATTCTATTTATACTTTGAAACCACTCAATAATATTATTTAACAATATAAATTTTTTAAATGGTAAAAGTTGATTTCAATTAAAATTTAGCCCATTTTCACTATTAATCATGACATGAAAGTTATCAAAAAAAATATAAAATTCCTCCAATGTAAATTATTATATCCAGATTCAAAAAAAAATTATGTTTTCCTACAAAAACTACCAATGTGCGAAAATCAAAATTTAAAAGGGGTTCTCCATTCAAAGGTGTTAAATTTACATTACAAAATAGGGTTTTATACATCAAATAGGGATTTATTCATACCCTATGACTAAAATGTCCTTGGTATGAATTTAAAAAATATGTGATTAATTATATTACACATAGATATATAATTAATTTAATTACCAATATGAATTCACTCGAAAATAAAAATATGTAATTGATTTATATTTTTCATAAATAATTGATAGCCAGTAAATTTACAATGCCTTTTCCTTATTTTTTGTAATTATTCCCACTAACCTAAAAACTATGATATAATGGTAATTTTATAATAATGGATTCTTTTTATTCATTTAAACTCGGGATTTTGTGCAAAGAGAGCTATAGAAGAATTAAAATAATTTAAAGAAACTATTTCATAAAAACATATATGTGTTACATTATACCCCCCTTAAACTGAATTTCACTCTAGAAATTCCTCACTTAGAAAAAAATATATTAGGATAGCTCTCCCTTATCATATCCTCAAGAACCCTGGTAGCTTCTTCAAATTTGCGGTTCCTCTGTAAAAATTTAACCAAACGAGTTGTCTTATTTCGTAGAACTTTTTCACTACGATATAGAATCACTATCGGTTGTTCTTTATGAGAATGATTTTTCTCTAGAGGTATGACTTATAAACTTAGTACATGTGAAGGATCTGGTATGTACATTCTCACGACAGATACATTTATGAAATCATGATCTTTATAGATATTTGAGGGAATCTAAAATTGGTAAGCTACCTTCCCAACATGATAGAGAATTTAAAAAGGGCCTATACACCTAGGGCTCAGCCTACCCTTATCTCTAAATATCATTAATCTATTACAAGGATATATTTATAGAAACAAATTATCCCCCCACTTATAACTCTTGGTATTTTCTTCACTGGATAGCATACCATTTTTTCTGACTCTGATATGCTCTTAGGTGTTGCTTATATATCTAACATTTTCTCCCATTTCATCAACCAAATCAAGTCCTAATAGATTTATTTCCCCATCATCATCCTAGAAAGTTGGAGTTGTGCACTTCCCTCTATAGAGGGATTCATAATGAGCTATCTGAATACTGGAGTGCAAGGTATTATTGTAAGAAAATTACACCAAAGTTAGGTGTTGATCCCAACCAACATTGAAATCCAAAGAGTAAGGTCTCAACATGTTTTCTAGAGATTGAATTTTCCTCTCAGACTGACCTTATGTCTGAGGATGATAAGTAGTTCTAAAACACAACTCTATATCCAAATCATGATGAACACTTCACCAAAACATTGAGGAAAACTTTAGATCCCGATTAGGTATTTTGGAAAGTGGTACTCCTAGAAATATTAGAACATCCTTTACATATATCCATACAAGGTCATCAAGTGAGAAGTCATCAATAATAGCAATGAATTATGCAGACTTCTTAAAGTAATCATCTATAACAACTATAGTATTATAGCCTTAGGAGGTTTTGGGAAGCCTAAAACTAAATCCAAGAGTGATGTTTTCACATTTCCATTCTAGTATGGGTAATGGTTGTAACATCCCCTTATACTTCTATCTCTCAACCTTACCTTTCTAATAAACCATTCTTCGAGAGGAATATTTGGTGGAATATTTATTCCGATAATCCCACCAGAAATAATCCTTGATGTCCCTATACATTTTTGAGTTTTCTGGGTGAATAGATAATGAATAACTATTTTACTCATCATATATCTCCTTTAATTATATTATGGTAGGAATAAAAACCATGTTCTTAAACCGTACTATTTCATCATAATAAAGGTTGAACTTAGGAACATTTTTCACCTTCTTTTTTAGATCTAGATATTTTTTCTGCGCCTCCATAATCTTCACTTATATATATGGTTGACAATTCAATTGATAAATATATGATTTATACCCTTCCATTAAAATTTTAAGAACCATCCTTTGTAAATCCTTGAATGTTGGATCTTTTTTTATCTGCCTCAAGTATAGGCTAGCATGGTCTTTTCGACTCAAAGCATCTACCACATTGTTTTCTTTACCTGGGTAGTAATGTATTGAGTATTCGTAATCATTAATCAACTCTAACAATATTATTTGAGCATATTCAGCTCTTTTTGTGTGATAATATACATTAAACTTTTTTGATTAGTATAAATATCACACTTATCACCATAAAGACTATTCCTCCATATATTTATTGAGAAGATGACAACAACAAATTCCGTATCATATGTTGGGTAAATTTTCACATGGATTTTGAACTTCCATTAGGATAAGCTATCATCATATCATTTTTCATTAGAACACGTCATAGTGCCTTCTTGGATGAATCACTATAGATCACAAACCATTCTACAGTAAAAGGCAGTGTGTGTCTACGTGCACTGGATATCCTACTTTCTACATCTTTTAAATTCTTTTTACATTCCTCTGTCTAAGAGAGAATAACTCCATTCCAATTATAGTTGGTGAGTGGATTAGATAATAGTTAAAAAAATATTTCACAAAATGTCGATAATATCCATCCAATACAAGAAATATTTGGATCTCAGTTTCTGTTTTTGGTCTTGGACAACATCCAACAATTTTTGTTTTTGATGGATCCATGGATATCCGTTCCCATTGGATTGTGTGACCAAAAATTAAATTTTATGAATCCTAAATTCACGCTTGGTAAATTTTGCATAAATCATCTCCTTTCTTAGGGTCTTCAGTACAATTTTGAAGTGGTCTCAGTGTTATTCCTTTCTCTTAGAATATACAAGAATATCTACTATAAAGCTACCACAGATTGATAAAGATAGTATCTAAAGAGTCTATTCATTAGATACATAAATATTTCAGGGGAATTAGTTATACCAAAATTCATCACTATAAATTTATAGTGTTCAAAACTTGTATGTAATTCCATCATTGGTATGTCTTCCTTTTGACCTTTAATTACTGATATCCTCAATGAAGATCAATCTTGGAATAGTATTGAGCTCCACATAGTTGGTAAAATAATTCATCAATTCACGGAAGAGGTTATTTGTTCTTGATAACGATCTAATTATGTTATGGATAATCAATGTATAGTCTTGTTGATCCATATTACATCATAACAAACAGAACTAGTGATCCCAAATGTGACACACTAGGGCATATGAATCCCTTATCAAGATTATCTAGGAGATTCTTATTCAATTCCTTTAACTCAATTTTTGTCCATTATATAAAGTCACTTTGAAATAGAGATATCACCCAGTATGAGATATATTAAAAACTAAACTTCACTATTTGGTTGAAGACCTGACAATTCCTCTAAAAAATCATCAAACACATGTACAATGGGTGTATTCTTAATCATGAGTTTCTCCCCTAATATTTGAGATACGTAACAATCATTTATAGAAATGAAGACCCATAATATGGAAAAAATTTCTACTAGAAGGTTATATTAATTCTAGCATTGATAGATGATCAAAGATTAATATGGAATATTAAATGTGACTTCCCTTACTTGGAAATTGATAAGAGATAAATATAGAAAAATAAAATACATGCCAAGAATCACATCAAATTACTCTCTAGGAAGGATACGGATATTTTCATTAAGCCCTTTCCTAAAGACATCAAATGGAGAACAATTATAACATTTTGATGCGGCTGTTGTGCCATTAAGAGTTGTCACAGCTATTTCAACGTCTAATAGTTGAGGTAATACAACAATAACATTGAATTTTCTTCATAAATAAAAGAGTGGGTGGATCTTTAATCAAATAAAACATTTTCTAATTTAGAGTGTATGGTAAGTGTACCTTTCACCACTTCATCATCATACTCCACATCACTGATAGTGCTTTAATTTGATATTACTTTCCCTTTGGAATTAATAGTTATTTAATTCCAATCATCATCAATAACACATAGATTAGAGAATTGATTGGAATAATTCTCAATTTCCTTGAAATTGTAGAATTTATGTGTAAGAGGTTCATTCTGTGTGGCCATTTCTTTGTTTGTGTTATTTGATATCTTTTTCTAATCACTTCGTTATTAAAATGCCTGATGAGCTTCTTTCACACAATTAAAACATTTATTACTTGCTTAAATACAATTACCTTCATGTTTCATTCCACACTTTGATCATAAGAGAATATTCATTTTATTTTCATTGTGTTCTTTATATTTTTCATCGAATTCCATTTTCTATTCATAACAAACTAATATAACTATTGGGTAACTCCAATCTCCCTCTCAACTTTGAGAGCACTTCAAAAAATTTCCTCGTATCTATTGAAGTCCCTTATGGCTATTTTCCTTCAAATATTTTGTTTTAATACACAAAACAATCAATAAATATTACTCTTTGTTTGGATGATAGTTCCAGACGTGTACCTTGAAATTCATGTAAAATTTTCTTTGTAGGTACCAACAGATTCATCATCATTTTTATAATGTTCCAAGAACTACATACCCATCTTTTTTTGAAGAATATGAGGAAATTATTTGTTGAAAAATATGTTCTTGAACTCATCCAATTCCATGGACTCAAGTTCATCACTATGCCTTGTATCTTTGATAAATTCCACCATTGATAAAATTCACATTCTAAACGATATACTACTTAGATGAAATTATCATGTTTAGAAAATTGTTGAACTGAAAATTTATGGTTAGTGGTATTGATCCATTTTTTATGCACTAATGGATCAAAAGACCTACTAAATGATGGTGGACACTACCTCATGAAAGATTCAACAGAATTTTTCTCCCCCAGTGATCTTTTGGATGTTCGACACGATTCCTAGCTTGAAAAAGTTGTGTGATCATGGATACAATATTTTTCACTCTATCTCATATATCTTTTAGTTTCTCAGGTGGACAATCATTAGATTTATTATCGCATTTAGCATTAACATAGATCATTTAGGTTCAATCCTTTGACTAAAACCAAGTATAATTTTGTGAACAATAGTTATCATAATGGGAAAACCACATAATTCAAGAATAAAGATCAAATTTAGGACACTTTAGGTTTTATAAAAGGTTATTTGTGAACATCACAAAAACACCAATATAAGATTGTAACCTGTACATCGATATGTCCATAGGGTTTTTAATAAGGATCTTTCATCCTAGACACCAAAGGATAACTATACATTTTATGTGATACCAACTATAATGGACCATACATTACATATAGATTTAACATCAACATTATTGAATATTTATTACCTAACATAACAAAAACCTCAGTAGAAATTTATATGTTTAGTGTCTTTATAAATTGGGAAATATAAACAATTAGTTTATAGAACAACTACACTGTATCCCGCTTATTTCTTCAAAACCAGAGAAATTTTTGAAATATCTTACTTAATACCATTATTCAGGACCCGAGGAAAAGAAACATATGAAAGGGTGAGATCAAATTCTCAGTAAGGGTAAACAACGTAAATATTAATCATATCATAATATCAAGATCATAAAATTTGAAAATGTTATCATGCGTATAAAAGATCATAATTTCAGGTCATGGGATATATCATAAGTGCAATGTAATACAAATAGTCATAATATAAGCCATGAAATTTCCTGGAATAGATACATATTCATATAAAATCATTTCAAATTAGTCAATGCTCATTACCAAGAACATCATAGCAGAAAAATTCCATTAATGAACTGAGTTCACTCCACGATTCTGCCCTTTTTACTGAACCAGATTTACTTATCGTTCCATTAATGTCTAGCTCATGAGATATAAATATTTACCCAATTCATTGGAGAGATATATGGGTCCTACAAATCTCACAATGAAACTATTCTTAAGTGTTCCACAAATTATAAAAACATTCAACATAACATAACCCATGAAATAAAACGAGTTTCTTAAACATCATTTCATCATAATTCATATAAAATAAATTCATTCCTAAAAAAATTCATCATAAAGACAATAAAATAATAGTAATAATATCGATAGAAATATAACTCTATTTAAATACTGTCATATTAGATGGAAAATAATTTTGAGAAAACACATGAAATTAATTGTTGTGGAAAATACTTGTTCTTCTTTAAAAACAATTTCCTTCCTTAAAATGCAAAAAAAAAATTAAAGGAAATCATTTTATGTGAAAATAACCCTATAATCGTTTTAGGGAAGCTTCATTGAAATAAGGTGTTATGAATGTGTAAAAATCCATTCATGGCTTACAAAAACAACATTATTATCGTACATTTTCTGGAATAGTCAAAACGTACCTCGTACCAAAAATGAAAAATGATTCCAGTAATACAATTTAGTTAAAATTCACCAAGAAGTAAAATTGAAATTAAAAAACTATAGAAATATAAAATTAATATTTTGAAATACATATTTTGGAAACATGGACATGAATAATAAATATATCCCAGCAAATATTTATGAATAAACAATCTCAGATAAAAACAGAGATTTGAAAAGTTATCCCATACCATAGGTCCAATATACATTATATGTATCCAAAACACAAGTATAATGATTTAAATAATGTTACTGATTTACTCCATAATCATAATAATTTTTATGATAACATTTATGATCATATTTTCCTTCGTTTTTAGGTAATATTTCATTGTTACTCAGTATTCGGTTATTAACTACTTTATATTCTTATACATGATTTATCAGAAAAGATCTTATTACAATTTTAGGATATAGTTATATCATTTACATCATGTAATTAGTATAATATATATCGTATTTATTCATTTATATAATCATGATTTAATAAATAATATGTATAAGGAATCACATAGCACCGTGGAGACGGTATGCCGTATGTACGGACAAGAGATGATGTTGTTCCCATAATTGATGAATGGTATTGAAATGGATGATGTATATTATTTATGAATAAATAAAATTTTATATTAATAATATATATATTTTTTAATTTTATCATTATACACATCCATGTAAGGTTGTGGTGATATACAGATTACAGAACGACGTGGAGACGGTAAGCCATACGTACACATGTGTGGTGATTTCATTTTTCATAGGATGGGTATAAGGTGGAATATTGTTGTTTCATTATCAGAATAAAATATCAGTATATAAGTACTAGTATAGTTATTAGTTTATAAATAAATAACTCATGGGTTGGATGTATAAGAAGATATAATTTTTAATGAATTAGTAAATGATATTATGTATTCTTCGACGTACCTCCTCTAAATATCATCTTAGAGAACTAGAGTTGGTCTTTGAAGATGAAAAGGACCTATAAAATTTTTCTAGGGAATTTTAATAGGGAACTGTGTAGGGTATGGTCTATATTGATGGCTCAAAATGTGGTTAAGACTCAAGGGAGGAAGGTCCCTTTTATAATTGAAGTGACATGCACTTTTGGAACCCTCAAAAATATTAATTTATAATAAAATCAAACCCCACATAAAAACCTAAAAAATGTCCCAAATTAAAAGATTATATGATATATGGTATTAATATAATCAAAAAAATAAATTTTGGAAAAGTTTTAATGTCAATTTAGGAATTATCATTCTAATAAACACTTAGTTAGTCAATTAAATATTTAATTATGGTAAATACATTTTCAATAATAAAAGGGTGATATATTAACTTATTTGAAGTCAATTTCATCATAAATAAATTATTGAGAACATTTTAGACCACATAATTATTATTTTAAAAATTTTAAAATGTTTTATGATTTTTAAATAATTTAATAAAATCATATTTTGACAAAATATCAATAGTGTCAATTTTGACACAATTTATTTATGGATTTTTAAAAATATAAAAATAGGATGTTAACCTAAATAAAAATATTTTATTATATCCCTAAGGGGTCATGGTATTATTGAAAATTAATTTTAGATAATAATTGTCCCAAATTATATTAATTATAATATTTTTAATAATATTTATTTATTCTCTTCATTAATAGAATAATTACTACCTCAATTTTGATTAATTATATAATATAAATATTATTTGAATAAAATTCAGAATAAAATAATATGATGAAAAAAACATTATATTTCAGAATCAAACTTGTAGTTGAATTTATCTTCTGAGAAACCAACATTAAAAATTCTATACTCTTTTAAGACATGAATGTGAAAAATTTATCATCACTTAAAATAAAATAATACAAGTATCATAAGCTCTATTATAAGCCTCCAAATGGTCAAGAAGTAGACCCATGTATTCTTATGGTCCAGATATACTTGATAAATACGGGTTTTTTAAGTGTTCATGCCTTTTCATAGTTATTAATATTTTAATAAAAACTGAATTATTCATTTCTCATAAATTAATTTATTTTTTTGTCATCAAAATATAAGTCATTTAGGTAATTATTTATTTTATAAAAATAAAAAATAAATTTTATGATAATGAAAATGATTTTATAATTCAAATTACTATTTATGATATAATTTTTATAGTATTACCTTATATTAAAAATAATTTAATTATAAAGTTTGAGTGAGTCAAATTTCCCATTTCTTTAAATAAAATAAATTATATTTGTAAATCTCATCCATGTGGGTTCTAATGGATACCATTTCAACCTAAGTATATTTTAGGGAAAATAATAATCATCCAATTATATTAATAAAAGTGTTAGGGTAATTTTAGCACATTATTTTTTACCCTTAATTACCCGAATTTCCCTTTTAATAAGTCAATAAAATTTACCGAAGATACTATTCATATTGCCCCAAAATAAAATTAAACAATTTACATAATTTTGAAACACTAATTCCAAATAGGGAATTCATTTTTTAAAATTCCAAACATAAAATTTAAAGTAATTAATTTATACTTAATCTCCTTGTTGAAATGAGAAAACATGTTTTAAAAGTTAAAATATTACAAAAGATTGAATTTTTTACATCAGTGTTTAATTTTAAATTAATTACAATGACTAAATTATATTAATTGGTAAAAATATATTCTATTTATAATTTTAAACCATTAAATAAAATATTTTAACCATATAAATTATTTCAAGGAAAAATTATATTTTTAATGAAAAACTAGCATGTTTTACTATTCATAAAAACATGAAAATTATCAAAAAAATATCATAAAATCATCCAATGTAAATTATTTTATCCCAATTCAAAATAGAATGTTTATGTTTTCATATTAAAATTAATAATGTGTCAAAGTCTTAATTTAATAAAACTATCTATTCATACGTGTAAAGTTAGCCTTTAAAAAATAGGTTTTTATTCATCAAATAAGGTTTTATTCATACCCTATTACTAAAATATCCATTGGATGAATGTAACAAATATATATTTATGTATATAATACATATATATAACATTAATTTTATTACTAAAAGTATTTCACTCAAAAATACAAATATCTAATTGATTTATAATTTTATTTAATAATTGAAATCCAATTAATGCACAATGAATTTTAATTAGTTATAATTATTCACGCTAACATAATAGCTAGGATATAACATTAGTTTTATAAAAAGGTAATCTTGTGGTTTTTTAAACTCATGATTTCGTGCAAATAAAAATACTGAGGAATAAAAATTATTTACAGAAAATATTTCATAAAAAAATTCGGGTGTTCAAACTTTCCTCTTTTCTGCTAACTTGAAAACTATAACCAATGTTATCGGCCTTACGCCGCCTTTGAATTTTTGATGAGAAATAGATATACACTGAGCCACATGTCCATGAAACATACAAAACATTTCTTTATAGGAATTTTGGAGTTGACTTTAGACCCCCACTTTTCCAACTCTCTATTCTCTAATATTGCCCAGAAAATGTCGGGTGTACCTCTCTTTTCTAGCTTTGGATAACTTATTGGATTAATTAAAATTGGACCTTTCTCCTTATTCTTCATTAGAAATATTTCCATCTACTCCTGTAGGTGAATATCTCTTCTTGGGTGGGACTTTGTTGTGTTTTTATTCTGGAGTTTATAAAAATATTCATTAACCCCCGAACTGAGGATGGTGTGTTTTCAATGTCATTCCATATCGCCTTGAGAGGAATAAATACACTATACATATCTCCGAGGATTAGAGATCCAAAGATCTTGTAAACATCCAACAAACTGATGCATACTTCTCCATGTCTAAAATAGAAGAATTAGTCTTTTGACTCCATCAGCTATGCAAGTCTAGCACGAAATAGTCATTACTATATAAATATGTTTGCTTGACCCATATAGCCTCATAAATTCTGATGCCTTTTAAGCCATCCATAAAATCCTCTAATATCTTATTCACCCAATATTCCCACATCCATGCGGGTTTGACACCCCATTTTGGGAAAAAATCCCAAATTTTCTTCCATCCCATTAATTCATCTATATGAGAATCTAAAAAATTGGTTGAATAGAAATACAGCTGTAGCTTGGGTGTATATGATTTAAAAGTTGGAGCATGTGGGATGTGATGTAAGAAATGCACCTTAGCGGTCATCCTAGAGTTGATATATGTTCCAGAATGTGAAATTTTGGTAGATGAGAAATTGTTTTGGTATCGAATCCCACAAAGTGAAACAAAATTATTTGGATCATGTATGTTGGCATCCTGTAAATGGCCATAATCATACTGAGGCAAATAAATACTCCTTGGAAAATCGTGGTGATATATCTTTACTTTATTTTAAATATCTGAGAGATTAGTGTCACAAATGTTAAAGTAATCATCTGATAAAATATTCATCATATCTTCAATTCTCTTCTAAGCCAATTCATCAATAGTTCTGATTCTCTTGAGAGCCATTGAACAGGTAGTAGAGATCAAAATTAATCTTAATGTGTGCTCATTTTGGTTTTTTGGAAAAGGCATTAAGAAAATTTGACAAAGGCATTAGAAACCACAAGTATGGATTCAACATGGAATTTTAAACTTGGTTCATAATTATGGTTCCTAATTTGTTGCACAGAAATCAAAACATATACAAAGGAAACCCTACTGATAATTTTAGCAGGAGTATCTAAAAGAAAACAATTGCGGGCCAGGATCTGAATATCTGGAATCCTTTGTAATTTTCATTAATGTGAAGCCTCTATATCTAGCAGATGAAGGCTACCCTGTGCGCCATGACCCTACACCCGCGTACCTCGTGCACTATTAGTTTTCACACCACAAAAAACTCATTTAACTTTTTCATAACTTTACCTCAGTATATGACCCCCTCTTTATTTTAAATCCAATTCTAAGGGGGTGTGGAATTTTGTGACACTCCATTCCATTGCATTGATGAAATAGTAGAAAAGGGAAAAGAATTAAAAAAAAGTGGAGGAAATAAATGGATAATTTCATGATTTGAAAAGGGTCATGTCTAAAATCACTGTAGTTGAGCCAATTCATCATCAATGCACTACGACTTGTGCGGCACAATGTTGGTGGGCAACCCACTGGAATGTCTAAACATTCATTCACCCAAGGTAACCAATTTTCTTAAAAATATATCCTTGGGGTCTTCGTTGGTAAAAAATGAATTTACCTGATTTACAATTGTTGCTCTAGAAACCAAAGTGATTTTCCCTTGTTTTTCAAAGCCTTCAAGGTAGTTCTTCAACACCTAGGGTGGATGAATCAAATGATTATAATACGGCATAATTCTCATCTGTTTTTGAACTCCACAACACTTACGTGCCCAAAGTGACCAACCTCCCTAATTCAGAAACACTTGCATGCCACCCATTCCCCACAAAGGAACTTAAGATCCCTACTTCTAGGAATACCTATAAATAATCTTAACAGATTGTGTCAAATATCTCCCAAGGTTTAGAATCTAGGTTTTTTGCTACTTAAGTAAATATCAAGTCACCTTATCCTACATGTGTGCCCAAACCTGCATGCCATATACCTAATTGGGTCCCCCTCCTTAATTCTCCTTATCTGTCCAGACAATATAATACTTACATTAGGCCTTCTTTAGATTCATTCATGGAAAGGCTTCATATTCATTGGATCCCTTGACTGAAATGCATTATGTTAAAACAGACACCCAAACCTCTTGACTTACCAAACCATTGAGAAAGGAACATCAACGTGTCTCCCATTTGGGATTGTATATCCATATTCATATTTTTACCCACATTTGATTTGTAATGGGGTTAGGATTCATGGAGTGTTTGTGGGTTTGTATATCAATTTTAACATATAACTTTATCCCATGAACAATGTTAGAGAGTTCTGAGTTTGTAGGATTATATTTTGGGCCATGCCCATCCCTTATTTTCTGTCAAACCTAGAGACACAGGTCCCTGGTAGGAAAGGTACGGTTCACACCTAATTTTTCTTTTCATCAATGAAAAATATCCCTCCCTTACTAGGATCAATTTTAGGGAAGAAATTATAGCATAATTTCCTAGAAGTTTGGGTTCGATCTAATGAATATCACATTTCATTCCACATTGAATGAATCATTGTGCCACACCCTCATCCACTATCACCATCGTAGGCCCGTCCGCTTCGACCAGTGAAGGAGGAAAAGTGCGTGTGACTTTGTTGAATATTTCACATCCTCGTTTTTGTGTCACCGATCATGAATCATGTGGGCTTAGAGATTTTTGATGATCACAACATTTTCCCAAACACCTCATCGAATGAACTACGAGAACTCTAATTCCCATTAAAACTAGGATATGTAGGAATACTTCCCAATACCCATGCTCAATATCATATCATCCATTAATGGGAATCCTCTATAGGAGTAATCTCGAAATTAAACCCCCAAAATCAAAATGAAATCATATTTAGGACTAAGGCCCAACCTATTTCTCTCAAAGGATTATACACCCCGACAAGACATACCGAACTACATGGATTTTGATTCTTATCCAATTGGGATACGTTGGAAGACTCCATGACGTTCAGACCCAACAATCCAAATCAAACCTATTCTTCTTGGGCCATATCCTCAATAGGGTCTACTCTAACATGGAAACAAAAATTATTTCAAGGATCCCTGAGATTCTTAGGCTTAAGACCCTCACCAAGCATTGACTAATCATCTTATGCATATATTTCCTTACCACATGACATTGAATTATACAGTTATGTCTTTATCACATGATCTTAAAATGTATGATGTGTACCATTATGTGGCGCATAACTATGAGGGTTCAGATTCCTTTCAAAAGGATGTAGAGGTAGCCCAATTTTGGGTATGATCCAAACATCAAAACAAACTTTCTTCTCCCTGGACGAGAATAAATTAAAGAGTGCCCCATTGAGTGGAATAAAAATCATTATAATCATATGAACAGTTAAAATTATCTCTAAATAGTATATAAGTAGATACCATTAATCGAGATCTATGAATACATACAAATATCTCTAATAAAGTTGAATCTCAAATATATATGGATGATCATAAATTTCATGCATGCTAATAATTGATTGAAAATTCAAAGGGAAACATACAATATTATTGGTGAATTAATTGTTATTCATGAAAATATCTCAAATCTATAAGAGGGTCCTCGAGTCAGAAATAATTCCCCCCCAAAAGGGTGTGATGGGTCCAACCACACATCCTCTCGGCCAATGTATGTTCTTAAGTATCTTTGGACCAAACCTAATGAACAACATCATATGGAATGTTGGTCCCTTTGGATAAATAATTGTTGGTTGTTTCTATTTCCATGAATAAATCCAATGGAAACTTCCCAAAAGTAGTGATTTCTAACAAGAACACACATTCTAGGTGAAGATGATAATATAAATAATCAATGTGAGGAAAATAATACTTTTTCATTATTATAATAGAATTGACTTTAATATATTAATTTCACATCCTCATACTTCTATAGTTCTTCTTGAAAAAGGGAATAGGGATCCCCAGGGAGAAACACTATGGTGAATAAATCACTTGTCACTCAATTACACTATTTGTTTCTTTAGCTCCACAAAATCCACTATGACCACTCTATAGGGAGACATTAATATAGATAATGAAAATGGAATCAAATCAATAGGGAACACAACTTCCCACTCTAGAGGTATTCCATGTCAATCTTCAAGAAATACATCAATGTGTTCATATACAATAGGTATGTCCTAAATTTGAAAATTTATTTCCCCATCCATATATAATGTTTTCTATTATTCTATTGGAATTATATTTAGAATATCTACTGAAGGTGGATCCATATATGAATCAGATGATGTAGTCACCCCTCTAATGATATAAAATTCTATTAAATCACCATAAATAATAATTTCCTTCTCCTAAGAATAATTTTTTTCGTTATATTTAGAAATACAATACATAACAAGGATTATACAAAAAACAAACATAGGTACAATGAAACAATCATCAACTATATCATGTTTAAGTATTATAATAGGAACCTCTCGATGCATATTTGTCTCAATAAGGTTTGTAAAATGAGCCTTTATTGAAAACTCCACTATCAAGGTGAATTGGAAATATATTATTTATAAAGAATATATAATGGAATGAGAGGAACCATAATCCTGTAAATCTTCAGTTAAATTTGAGATGATGATTAAATTACCAACCACCACAAAATTAGGAACATAAACCTCCGCTGTTGTGATCAGAAAATCATGGTTGTGCTCCTTTTTCATTTTTTAGGGAAACATACCCGACCCTTCAGACACGAATTTTTATTGTTTCCCATATCCCTACAATTGTAGCATTGAAAATGGGTTGATTTTTTATTTCTCTTTCAATTGAAATCATTATTTCCATTATCACCACACTTGTAGGATACTCTCTTTCCTTTTAGTTGGGCACTGGGGACTTTCCTTCCACATGTGTCACATGATAGAAAATTACATTTTATATTCTTCCCTTTATCTATTACATGCTCCCCCAAATTCTTCTTATATTTTCATCCTTTATATTCATATGACTTAGATAATTAATTATTTTTCTTTAAATCACATGATACTATATCATTGTATGAGAAGAATGTTTTGGAGGTAAGTTCCATTTGGATTAATAGTTTTAAATAATTTATGAATCAATTAACATTGGTCCCTATATTATATTAGTTTTTCATGTAATTCATTGATAACCTTGTAAAGTTGGATTCATACTTGACAATGTTTTCATCCACTTTTTTCTCAGAGTCAATAATTTTCCCTTCATATCTACTCTATGTTCAAGAGGGAAATATTTCTCTAAAAAATCCTTAAAACCCTTCCATTCAATATTTTCAATATCTTCATCATCTTTGGTGTTTTGAATCAATTTCAATCATTTACCCCCCATCTCATGAGAGATAATAAAAACCCATGATAAATTTTTCCCATCTATTACTTCCCAAATAAATAAAAATATTCTCTAATGTACTTTCCCACTTCTTAGCTACAAATTTGTTTGTAGTTGCATTATATGATGGAGGTTGTTGTCTCATGACGCAGTAAAACATTATTTTACCATGTTGTGGATCTGTATGCTCTAGACAGTTAAGGTTATTATTCAGAACCTGATTCAGCTATCACATTATAGTTTTAATTTTCTCTACACTAGTTATATGTCTTGTTTTAATATCATTACCATGAATATAATGGAAATGACTAAATGGGTAATGCAAGTTGATATGGATTATTTTCATTCCATAAGACCCTTTTTTAAATAATGGCGTATGATCATTTAGTTTATGAATCATACTTCATAATTTTGAACATTAAGAGTAATTAATAAAAATATTAATCATTTTTCTTAGATAATCTCATAATTATAAACATTGTTTGTTTTGGTTAATATTTTCATTTAAATTTTTTTTAGTGGATTGTAAAAAAATTAAGTTATCATAAGAATTTTCATTGGGTGTGTCAAACCAGGTATGCATTAAAGTCTTTTTTTCATGTAATAAGTTGCATTGTGTCTAACTGACACTCTTTTTTAGGCCTCTTACACCTATGTACATCTATTCCAGAACCATTTCAACTAGTAGTATCTAGACATGAATATATTTCTAGTAAGACCCACATTATAACTACCTTACCAAAATTATATGATAAAATTCTTTGATAATCCTCATATTATATCTTAGGGTTATTTCCTCGTGTATATGTTTTCAAAATTTAGTTTCCAATTCATTTTACTGAACTTCCTCTCATGCAAATTTCCAAGACCCCAACCCATGTAGCTCCGAGCCGGTGCCATACTTTTTTAATTTGGTACTATGAAAAAATATATCTTCCCAAAGAACATAATTTTTTATTATATTTGTAAGACTACATACATTTTAATTTTAAAGGAATAACTATAAATAAATTTCATGGGAAACATACATAAACTCTTAGATTATCCCTGCATGTCATTCATAATAAACATCTTCACAACCTAGGAAAAAATAATACATAAGGCATGGATGAGAAATGATTCATACTAAGGGGGTGAAATACTGTGTAAAATATAATAAACAATAATTCATGGTGAATAAATAAAAACACATTCCATTAAATTGTAATCTTGATCAAAATATAGCAGTAGTGAAATTTGATTAAATAATTCCACAAATAATTCCACGAGAACGAAACATAAACATTGATATTTCACTAATCAAATAAAAACATGAATTATCAATTTATAATATTATAATGAGGGACTTCATAATTCCAGGAATCTAAAACATTTCATCAAGGTCATATCAAAGTCATTTGATAAAAAATGGATAAGGACTCATCCAAATCCATATCTAAAAATAAATGGGAAAGGACCCAGACAAGTCTATATCCTTTGGGTCTCATGCGACCAACTAATTTATTGAGGGGATATAGAGAGACCTGAACATCACTTACTAAGTACAATAAATTCCTCAAAAGAACTTGGTGAAACATAAACTAAAAATACATAAAAAATGCAAATAATATTCCCGAATCTCTAAACCTTATCATTACCCATTCTGAGTAGTATAGTGAGTTGTACCAAGATAGGACATCTACAATCAAACTGATTATAAACCATTTAATAAATTATGGTACATGATAATAGTAATATATAAATATTAATATATAATTAGATGTAGTATAGGTTTTGATATAGATGAATATGCTCTAATAAAATCATACATGAATTCTTGAGGGAAATACACTTCACACATTTCAATGAATATTTGTTTTGGAAAAAACATTTTTATTTTTCATTATTGTTTTTATAACACAAAAATTAAACAAATATATTATTTCATGAAAAAAAGTGTTCTTATGAAAATAATGGTTAATTAAAATAGATAATTCATGGCACATGATAATGGGTAAGAAACCTGGTAGTTCCCTTAAATTTTGTTTGGTTATCGGGAAAAATTGATAAATGAACCTTATAAAATAAGTATTATACCATAAAATATTGATTAACATATTTAGATATATGAATTCAAAATATATGAAAATAATTTAGACGAATTATATATAAATTATAAATAATTTCATAGGGGTAAATTGAGAGATAGCTGAAATGGAATGCAAAATGGTTGTTCAGGAAGAAACCCTTACCTTATGTCTAAAAGGGTTATTCACCTGCACATAATGTTCTGTATGATAAAGTATGATTCATTAATAATTTAATTTATACCATATTTAACATTTCATTTATTTATTATAATTTTATTATTAATTTTTATTTCCATTTTGATGATATATAAGATTAAATTTAATCATTTCAGAGTGTCCTTTTCCATGGTTTTCATGATCTGTTTAGTTTTATATGCATACCGACGATCACGTGAAATGACAATAGTTGTCTAGAATTTATATTTTATGTTATTAAAGATCATCAGAAATATTAAATTATTATTTAAGTCATATGGTTATTTGGGGTGAGTATGAATCATTAGATAAGACATTAGTGATAATTGTTTTGATTATTTGGGTGGTTTCAATCATCGCATAATAGTTTTGTTTCATTAATGAATATAATGAATATATAATCATTGAGGTAGATTATATAATATTTAATAAACATATTATAATATTTTATAACCCTAAAAATGTTTTTATGTCCATCCATGATGTTGAGATTGAAAAACCGAAACATGTTATCCACGAAGGTGGTAAATCGCCACCTCATAGACAATTTTTTCATCGTAAAAAAAAGGAAAAGGAGAAGAGAATTGATGGTGAACATACCATTTAACAGATAAAATTATAGTATATAAAAGATAATAATGATATCATGTCACTTTTTATAGGTTTTTTGAGGTAATGATAGTAAAAGAAAATAATTTGGAAAGAATATAAATGAAATGAAAAATGATTTTTACATCATCTATTATTATCCTTGAGAACCTCCTTATGGGGATTAGTTTTGGCCTATTTTATAGAAATATGTCTCTTATAAGTGGGGTAAGGGATTGGTAATACTATTGGTCAAAAAATTTATAAGGAAAAAATCATTGAAGGTGTGAGGAGAAGAGGTGGTGAGGGTGGTATTTATATTAGATGAGAGCAGTGTTTTTTAAATATTTCAATCATTTTTTATTATTTGGATCCAGATAATAAATAGTATAAGAATTATGACCAAATGAATTAAAATAGTGAATTAAATTTATATATTATTTTATTAAATCATCCATACATTATCTTTGACCCATTAATTCATATATTTGTTTAAATACCATAAATTACCGTACTTCACTATTCACATTTTTTTTATTTTAGAAAAATCCAAAAAATTATCCCATACCATTTTCTAACATGTGTAATTGAAAAGATAACTCCATTTTAGGAATATAAGTTTCTAAATTTGATAAATTTAATTTTTAAATAAAATTATCATTTACTGGGAAATTACTGATTTTAATATTATAAATTTTTAATGACACTTTGAAATAATAGTTAAAGTCACAAAATTTATATTATAATTATAATAAAACAAAATAGTTATTTACTAATATATATATTAAATTAAAGTTTCTTTTAAAACATTTTTTAACTATCAAAATATAATTAAACTTTTATGTTTTATAATAATACCAACACCTAATTTACCATTTTAAAACATTTATTTACATAATCCATGATATAAATACTACATATTTTTATTTATAAGTTAAAAAGATTTATTTATACATTCATAGGTGATTTTACTATTCCATTGGTCATCTTAATATTCTTAATGGGGATATTATAATTTATACAGTAATATTTAAAAGTATATTAATTTTTTAAATTCAGTGTTGAATGAAGCATAAACTATCAAAGATATTAAATTTTAAATTTGGAATACCATTAAAACTTTGGTTGTTAAATATTCAGTATCAATTTTTTTATCAACATATGAATGGTCAAATAGGGAAGACTACATAGACTCTTTATTTCATGATGCGTTATTGTATTTGGGATTTTGGACGTTTGTGGATGAGGCTAGTTCCCTTGGTTTAGTTTTACTATAAAAATAATTTCCAATTAACCATTGGGATGGAATTATATAATTATTTATATGGGTGACCATTACATTCTATTTTCTATTATATTGGGGTCAATTATTTAGTAATTTAGGGATGAAGCTAGTGAAAAGAAACACAAAGATAGTTTTGGTGATTTTTTAGAGAATGAAGGCATCATAAGATCATCATAAATCATATGAAGATCAAATGACAAGACCTATGTAGTTAAAAATTAGAGATCAAATGTTCTAAAATTTTACTTCTCATGATAAATAATATATGATTTGATATGGGTGTAAGCTTTCTCTCCAATTTTTTTGGGACTTTCAATGTGTTGGATCATGTTGGAGTCAGGGTGTATTAGATAGAACTTCCCCTAGAGATGATCCAAATAAATGATGTTTTTAGATGTCAAATCTGCACCATTACCTTGAGTATGACTCTTGCAACATTTATCGGGGTGAGACATACGTGAAAAAGGATGATAAATTCAAGGATAAACCTATGGATATACATGAATTCTGGGAGAATGTGTTGTGCATGGATGTTATTCCATTGGTTTATGTCCTTTCGATGCATGGTGGTGTGGAGTTTTGTACCTGAGAATGCGTGTCACGTATATGTTTTTATTAGCCTTTTTTATTGTTTATCTATTCTCTCATAAATTTTCTCTTCTATGGATATTAACTTTTTCTTGTTTATGAGATGGTAATCTTTTTTCTCTTTATTGTTTCCTTTTTATCATTAGAGTGGTATATACAATCAGAGAGTATTTGGATTATATTTTTTTTTTTTATGTTTTCTAAATTTTCCCTAAACTAAGGTAGTTGATATCATGTGATAGTGAGATCCTAGAGATGTATATCACGGGGTGGTCATTTCGATGACCCTACCATATCTTTTATTTTCAATTTCTGTTTTAGATTCTCAATGATGAATTTTTTTGATAGGTATCAGATGTATTTGAGCAGATCCCAAAATCTATTTTTTCATTGTAATTGTTTGTTTTTGTGGTTAATCTAGGTGGTTATATGATTTTTTAGGGTTTTTAGAGGAAAACAGAATTTATACAACAAAAAAAGGAATGTATATTGTCTGTAACCCAAGGCTAATCCATAGTGAAGGTGGTTAAGGCATGGAGAAGGTGGGAGTACCATGGTTCCTTGATGATCCACTTAAAAATATATAATGGAAAATGTTTAATCCCCTTGTCATAAAAATTGGGGATATAGGGGTGGATTTTTAGGCTAATATCAAAATGGAGGTGACATTATTATATGTAATTAGGTGTATCATATTCCCATTATAGTGGTCATGTGTTTGATCGTTCTGACATAAGGCTATGTGTATCCCCAAATCCACATTTATATGATTTTCTCATGGTTCTTATACCTTCCTTTCACCAAGGTGGGTGGAACATAGTTTTCTTCATCTACAATATAGACCTCCTATTTTCCCATTGGGTACAACATAATCTAATTGGATGATTCTTAGTCTCTTAAAAAATGTTTCTACCTAAAAATAACCTATGAAAATTTGAACCCCACATTATTTTAATACCTTACCTCAAACACTATATGCATAAGAGGGGTTTCTGAATCTCTTTTATGCCTCTCTAAATAATGATTAACCCCTCCCCCCAATATCCCATTTTTTACTAGATATTGTCCAAGGTTATTTCTACATCATTTTTTCTAGTGGTTTATCTCTGTTTGATCTCATTTTCATCCCATTATATTTTACATCCAATTTTTATTGATATACATTGTTATAATAGATTTTTATTGTATTTTGTTGTTTTAATGGAACTATGTCTTTATGAGGTAATAATTTACTCATGGGAGAGGTGTCTAGAGATTTGTGACATAGATCCATTCATTTGATAATTTTACACCTTTTAGGTAGTGGATTTATTTATTATCATTTATTTATATCCAATAATAAATTAAACATGGTTTATTCATTTGTATTGTTTAACCTAAAAAATATTAAAAAATATTAAAAATGAAATTGTTTTATGGCTGTAGTGATCACATGATTTTTCCTTCCATAATGATAATGATTTGAATCATGATTTAATAAAGAGTGTACTATCTATACAAATTTCATTACAATGTTTCATTAGTTATGGAGTTTCATGTTTCTTTTGATAGAAAATGGTAATGAATGAAAATAAATAATTAATTAGTTTTCAAAATAACTAAAAGATGAATTTTAAATAGGTCAATTGTATCATTCAATTTCATGGAAATAAAAATGATTCAAGTGTAATGTTTTATTTAATATTGTATTCCATATATTAATGGGATTGGATAAATTTTTTTTTTAAATTTTTATTAGGGAAACCTAATTTAAAAATTGTTATTGAGAATTATTCTTCTAATAGTTTTTTAAAAATAGAATATATTCTAAGAACCATGTTATATAAATTTTAGATTGTTATAGATGATTTCTTAGGTTTCCCTAAGTTGGAACATATGAATGATGAATCAATTAATTCAAGATTCAATAAAAATTGGTGATCTGATAATGGTAACTATTGGGGTAAAGTCTATCTATTTGTTTATAAATATTGGATGCCTTTTGTTGGTGGTTGTGGGATCCTATTTTTATTTTAAGGATAAATTCCATATTTTTATTACCTAGAAATAATTATTGACTACGCTTCAATATTATAAATGATCAGTGTTCTATGGATTTGATTCATGTAATTTGAAATGAATATGTGATAGATGAACATGGGATATATGATGAGATATAAGAAGAGAGGCTCAGATGGAATTGTTGTATTTGATGCATATAATGTATGTAAGGCTAGGTATATACATCCAGGAATCTAGGTTAGAACCAACGATGATGGAACATGTCAAATATGAGATTTCCCATTGATGTTATAATTCTATAAATCGTCATTTTGAATGAATTTATTTAATGTTTGGATGGATGGGTAACTTTTTTATCAGTATTCATTTCCCCACTTCTTTAGGCAGTTTGATGTTCTTGGATTAATCTCATTGATGGTGGAATATGATTTTTTCCAATATAAAATAAAATTATCGATATTTTAGTAAATTTTTAAAAATGACATAACCAATGGGGTTTTTGTTGATGTACTGAAAATGAGATGATCTTGAGAAACCATGGAATCTGTTAGGATTATGCTTAGAGGGTATGTACATCACTCTACATGTTCATTAAATATATCCTGGAATAAATTTGGTGGTTAATTAATGGTAAATGAATGAATTTACATAATCTGAATTGTTAAAAAAATAATTAATTTAATGTAAATCATTAAAATGATTCTTTTCATATAGGATACATAGATCCAAGAAGTGGTAGTCATGTATGTGAGTTTTGATACTTATAGGTGATCCTATGAATAGGTTATGACCATAGTATATTTCTTCGTTTTGTTATATCTTATAAGTTCTGTAATTCCCAACTCTACACCACCCATGTGAGTTAGGGATACTAAAACCTAGTAGACTCTAGTTGTGTGTTTTCTATAACACTCTGATGGGGTGATAGATAGATTAATACCCCATCCATCTACGTTCTCTTCTCTTGGAAGTACTATGTTCTAGTATGTGTGGTGGTTAGTTTACCCATACATGTGTATATAGGTATGTAATGGATTTTTGTTATTTCATAAGCATGTATCTCTGGATATAGTATCTAAAGTATTATAATAGGTATAAACCATGTAGTCTACTATTTCTTGAGGTGACTTACAAGTTGTATGGGTGTTGATGGCTTGAGGTGAAATACCTGATGTATAATACATGTCATATGGGTTGTGAAGGATCCCATAAACTACATGGTTACTAAATAGATATTTTCTATAGGATGATGTGATGATATAATGCATGAGGTTCATATTATGATACTTATCTTGTGTGTCATCAGGTTGGATTCTTTTAGTGAGAGATGGATCATGATGTTCAACATTAGGGTGGAGCGGAAAACTAATGGGGAAGCGGTAGTGCGGTAACATTTTTGGTTTATTATTATTATATGATATCTTGTATACATTATAGGTAGATAGATATCCATGGTGAATCTATGAACTTATTATACCTATTTAGGTGATGAATTAGTTTCACCTGTTGTTCACTCAGTTTCAGTATGAATTCTTTATCCATCCAAGAGAGGATGTAGGGAGGATCCTGTTGATTATACTGTTATACTTATCCAAGATGTATATAAACACTTTTGTGGTTAGTAGGATGAGGTTGGAGATCGGTATAGATCTTACAAGCATGTGGTTTTTTAGTATATGTTGGTGCATCATGGCCCCTACCAAGTTCACATTTTTTTGGAACTTATTGATTTTATTACAAAAGTTTTAGTACATTATGACACTATATGCATTAAATTGTTATTATTTATGATATCCAAGATGGTTTTTATTGGGCTATATAACTTATCCATATCTTTTTAATGTTCTCTTAGAGGGTGATATTAACTATTTGTATGTTCATTATACCCTCATAACTAGTCACAATCTACGATCCTACTGGTGGAGGGACTCAGGTGTTCATTATCCTATTTAGATCATAGTTATCCTAGGAGAAATATTAATTTGGGTGAGGGGTCATGAAATATAATATATGATAATCTACTAGTGACAAATAAATAATATATTTTTATAGTAACTTTACCACCTTAAATGGAATTATCATCACACCTTCAATAATTTATATCTTCTTTGTTTAAAATTAGAAACTATAAAAATATTTTTATAATTTAATAATAAAGAATATATCCCACCAAAATTATGGATATCATTACGTAATTTTATGACACCTTTGGCATAGCTAACAAACTGAATGTGTTATAACAAAATTAACCAAAATACCCCGAGTAACCAACATATGCAGAAGCTAAATGAAAAATAAATAAAAAATACAATAGATCAAAATTATAAAATTAAATATCAGTGAATAGGTTTCTTGGTTATATATTTGATGAAATTAAATTAATCATTTTTGAGGTTAAGTTAATGTAATGATTTATTTAATACATGAGGTAAGGGATCCTATGAACCACCATTGTTAAATTCTAATTACCCATTCTCTTGATTTTTGTCAATTTTCCAATATCTTATAGTCAATTATATATTCCATATTATTTATATATGTTCTCATTATATATATAATCAGTTTAATTTTCTAATATTTTTTATGGAATATAAATTGTTTTCTTTGTTAGAATTTGTTTCTTTCATATGAACCTAATTTAATGGATATTTACCATCCCTAATTTTATACCAGGTATCTCCCCATAATTGTTTTCATATCTTGTTTATTTTCAGGACCCTTGAATATGTTATGAAACCATTTTTTGTTAAAAATATAGTTTTTGAAATAAAACGATGTGTATTTAAAGTGAATTTTCTCAGTTTTAAAAGTTTCACGTAAGTATGATATTTTATTACTACTCATTTTTATGTTATATTCTATATAAAATGAATGAAATATTAAAAAAATTATGTTTTTCTTCTCAAATAAACATCCAAATTAATTTATTTACTTTTTTATTGAGAATATTTATGATTTTGACACCATTTGTGTCTTGAGAAAATATTTTGAAACCCAAAAAATTATTCTAGTTTATATCGAGCTCATTATTTATGTTTGTATTCTTTTTCTATACGGTGAAAAACATATTGATGTACATATTATGATGTGATTGTTGGGTCTCATATAGTCCTTCAATGATATGGTTAATGTAATAGTCTCCTGAGATACCGTGTATAGAGTACAAATAGATAATCTAGGCACACTATATTTTGATGTTAATTATCATCAGCATTTTATGATTATGATTTTGATTCAAATATGTTGTGTTGTCTTGCTAGTTAGCCTTAAAATTTTCTTATGATGTAATTATTTATGATATCTCCACCTATTATTGATTCAATCATCTTAGGATTTCATTTATTTATGTCACCATTTTATTTCTATGATTTTACACTTTATGGTATCATGTTATGCCTCTTAACCCATTTATGCCTCCTTAATATAGTTGGACTATTCTATGATTGGGATTTTAAGGTCACCAATTCCTTAATGTATTTTTACCAAGGATATCCCATGACGTTTTATAGGTCTTATAGAATATCAAACATGATTTTGTGTATTAAATAAAGAAATATTTTAAAGTTTAATATGTTTAAATTTTGTTTCTAATCTTCCAATGAAACATTACCTCTGAATACAATGTTTTAATTTTTAAGAAAACTATATTTAGAATCATGTAATAATGAGTGTTTAAGGATTGGGTAAATCTAATTAGTATCAAATGAAATCCTAATTATTTTTAGTATCTTGGATGATAGATCGTCAATTATAACCCATGAGATAATTCTGAAGGACAATACTAACAATTTTAGAATATCCTAATGTTTTTATTGTAAAATTAGTGTGGTTATCATGGAAATTACATCCATTTTTGGATATTTAATTCATATAAAAGTATAATATAACATATGTTTTACTATTAATGTTAGTTTTCCATCAATCCCCAATTCATAATAAGTTATAAGGGATTTTTTAACATTAATTAAATAAACCAATGTTTAAAATTTTACATAAATGGATTTTTCCATCGACAATTCTTATTGTTGTTGTAAATATAGAAACATTAAACATTCTAAATTAGTTTCATAGATAACAGAAATCAAAATCAATATCTAAATTTGTTATATTAATAATAAAAATGGAATGTGTAATATTATTTTTTAAAAATATCCATGAAGACTAATGTTAGAATAAAAAAGGAGAAATATGGAAACAAATTCGAAAAACTAAAAAAATGATATAAACATAATTATTTAGATTGTATTGATTTATTTTCATGTTTTAATTCTAATAAATATACTATTTTTTGGTATTACACTTCTTTTTTGGAAATAACTCATGTTGAAACCACAATGGCAGTTGATAAGGAATTTCATTATTTGTATGGAAATTACATTATGAATTATTTGAATTTTTAATTCTATTAGAGAATATATGTTTTACTATAAAACATTAAACAAAAAAATCATTATCTATGGATAAAAACATAAAAAAAGAAACTATATGATAAAAATAAACACCACTGAGAAATAATTTAACATAGATATAATAGAACCTTTATATAGATCGAAGATGACTAGATAAAAAATATTGAAACAGAGAGTCTAATAATTTATATAATAGATTTAAAAATAATTTTTGTGGCGATGAAATAAAATTTGGGTTATCCTTTAAAAACTTTAACTAAATTATGAAGAATTTTGAATTTTGATTCCTCACTTTTAAAATTATACTTTTAACTTTAGGTATATATATAATTTAATTTAATATCCTTCTTATAGTCAAGTTTTTTCGACTGGTTTTATAAAAAAAATGACACATTTTTTTTGTTATTTATACAACATACATTTGAAAACTATTTATAGGATGGTATCCGTGTTTTTTTATTCAAAAATGTTTAAAAACTCACAATGATTAATTTTTTTTATTGTTCGAATGTGTATGTAGGATCTATTATAGTGGTTCCTAATGGAAATAACCCTAAAAAAGGTGTGTATCGCATTAACTCAACTATAACCTAGACCATGGTAGAGAGAAAAATATGGTATAATAGGTTAGAAACACCCGTGTGATATTCTTTGGTTAACTATTTTAAATTTATGAAATGTGATGCTGGATTTAATTTATAATTACTTTGGGGGATTGTTTTTTGAAGTATAGGATAACCCAAATTAGAGAAAATGATAAACTAATACTAATATCTTTCAAACAGGAAATAATATATATTGATTTAATAATGATAAATTTAAATAATGAATGATATATGTCATAAAAATTGTGATATAACATGAACTAAAATAACCAGAGGCTGAAATTATTGTATTATAATGCAATTCATCTTCAGATTAAATTTACTTTTGGTCATTTGGGATACCTCTCGTGTTATGGTAATTTCTCATCACTCATTTTAGTCAATTTTTGGTTTTATTAACGGTTGTAAAAAATGAATCCTAGGGAAAAATAAGTGTAAGGGGAGGTTTTTATATTCTCTTAATGATCAACCCATTGAAGTGAGATATATATTAAAAAATATTTCAATTATTCGAAACCAACAATGGTGAAATATGATTAACCATGTGAAAACATTATATATAATGAACCCAATAAATAAAAGATGTATATATGCTCATGGTAACATATGTGATCTAGATGGTGAGGGAAAGAATATTGAACATATAACATGTCAATAACAAGGGAGGAAGCATCTAGTGTATTTCCTAAAGAGGACTAGAATATTCAGTAATTGTGGTAAATAATGGAATCAAACAACAAGGTGTCCTGGGAAAATAAAGGATAAAATGATAAATATAATGTACTTCCTAATAATCCTCCAATGATTTGATGTTTCATACTTGAGGAATATGGTCACTATAAAACCTAATGCACCAATCCAAGGTTTAAAGAAGAGAACCAACACCAATTACCTCCAAGATCATGTGAATAATAAATATCTTATGCAATGACTATTATGGTTGTAGAAGGGGATTTTAACTCAATATTTTTCATCGTCTTATGTCGTGTAATATTTAAACTATTTGGTATTTTTATATAAATAAAAAATTAATGATTTAATTATAATACCAATTTTTTATGAAACTTCATCAA